>CM059576.1:96701230-97977670 GCA_030386875.1 Morinoia aosen | reverse complement strand
TTAAGTCACGCCATACTTCTGCTGCACCACAATGAGTTGTAACCTTTCTCGAAATTAGTACAGATTCATGATGCTAAATCCTACTATATTAGTTATGCCTCAAATATGTCCAATCTGATTCTTTAGGACAAGTTATCAGTATTTAGGGCATGAGGTCAAGAATCAAGAAATATCATTTAGCCAATTCGTTTGTGCACAAGTTGTGTATGTCAACTCAATACTTTTGGAAGGCTGATGCCTCATATGTAAATACTGAAAGAGATTGGTTCCTATCGTGGTACATGTACCAGATTAAAATCCGTCGTTTAAACTTCGTGAATGACTACGTAAGGTAATGTGTCGCGTAGGTCATGGCGCGTAGATATTGAACAGTTCGCGCGCTCCTATATTGTCTATTGAATATTATAAATTATTGGCGTTGTGTTCTGCCTGCGTTCAGTCCTGCCACTGGCAAGAACTGGCTACGAAACTCGCTTCAATAGTCTCACGCATGTGAGAGACGTTATGAACGAGAACTTTGCCCTTGAAACAATGTTGACGATTTCCTTGCGACGTCTTTCTGGTGCTTTCCTTAGTATATTCAATTCTTCTAACTTCAAATGGAGAAGTTCATGAACCTCATCTATACTTATAAAAACGGCTTTTCATTCCCTTTATAGCTAAATGTAGAGTTCTGCTCTTATTACATTTGTTTTAAAGGAATTTCTTACCAAATATTGAAAAGCGATCAGAATTATGCCTAATTTTTTAAGGCTATTCATTGTTGGAGAATTATTGTTGACCGAAAAGATATGTAAAATACTTAGGTGAAAATCAAACTGCATCCTGTTTCATTTGCCCAAAAGTGTCATTATGTGCAGTACCGCTGCACGACATGTGATCGACGCGCTACCCGTGATCTCAATCATGGATGAAATGTAGTAGCAGATAGGAAATAATTTTGCTTCGTACAAGAAACAGAAAATGTTGAACAATAAAATAATTCTCTCTGCAAGAGCAATCCGTGAATCTTGAGGGCTTCGATCGCGTCCGCCAAACGATCGCAGCGCCGTTTGAACGCCTGCATCGCAGCAGATGAGGCGGCGTGTGGAACATCTTATGTTAGCACCTATCCTAATTTAGATGAAAAGAAAAACCAATGGACAAATGAATATTTTTATTATTTTTACTCTCAACACACTCATTTTCCTTTTTATATTATTTATTCATATTTTACTTGGTGTTATTCTTTTTGTCTTATGCGCGTGAGATTCTCTAAGAATCGATCTGTTGTAAATAATTTATCCTAATTTACTAATATGTTACTATTCGGCGTTTTTAATGTGCTATTGTGTGTTTTTAATATGCTATTGTGTGTTTTTCTTGGTAACGAAAACAGTTTTTATTCTTCATTTTCGTCACGCTCAGAACCCGAGTTCCTCCAATTCGTTTCAATTTTGAAGTTCTTTATCTTTTAAGAATGGATTTTTAACCATAATATTTTATGGGGAAAAGTGTTTATTTTGATCTTCCCTGACTTAATATAAAGTTTCGTGCATACATGTATTTAGATATAAATTATTTAGGCAGGAGACACTCAACTTTGGTTACAGGTTACGGCAGTTCTATTGATTACTCCATATTGCAATTGCTTACATCGGTAATCACAATGGTTTTCCATGAATTGACTTGGGGAGTTAAAAACAAGATTATTTTATTGTTTTTACTTTCCTTCCTTTCAAAATTGTAGATGCATCTAAAGTTTCCTGAGTCTTAGCATGCGTAGAGTGTAAGCAGAAAGAATATATGAGAAACAGAATATGTGCAGTCAGGTCTCGTCAATATTAAAGAGTTACCCATGGTTATTCAATTTAAATCTGGTCGTTAATATGTTGAAAAGACACGACAAAATTTCCTACAGAAGCGTAGAAGTTATACCTAGGTTAAAAAGTACCCACATTCTCTCAACTGATAGGTAGAAAGTTTTGGAATGATAAAGAGTTGTTGATTCCGGAACAGGATGCGTTTGCGACAGCTATTTTCACTCCGTTTCGTGCAATAATCAAGGTTATTATCTTTCGATTTCAAGTATATTCACTGACACCCAATGAGAAGGTTATTTCCTTTCGCCAAAAATTGGGGATATTCGTAAAGCGGAAGGAATTTTCACTTTCATGAAAGTTCCAGTGATCAACATTGGTCATCGTCCATTCCTCAAATTCTAATAACTTCAAATCTAAAATATTAAAGGGATAACGGACGTAGAAATTTTTGCTGTCACCCGTCTGGAACGTTTCAGGAAACGTTGAAACTCGTAATTGTGCTGGAAAAGCATGGCACTAAGGGTAAAATAAAAGCCGGTGACTTGAACTTATGTATGTGCCTTGAACATATGTCGTTTCATTGGACAGTGAATCTCTTTGAAATTTCCCACTAACCTTGATTTGAGGACGAACGCAAATATAACTTAGTATTTGTGAAATTATGTATCAATGAAAAATCTAACGTCAACGTTTTTCCAGCTCACCACCTAGGGAGGCTTAAATGTTTCGTTTATATATGATAACGGATGCATGGTTATACCTATTTCGATTTTTTGTGTCACTTAATACAACTCGATTTTAAAAATGGCTGCCCTTGCACACCAGAAGTTCAGCTTCACGAAACACAACTTCTGTACCCAAGAATCCAAGTTCAGTCATTCAGTCAGCAAGTCAGTCGATGGTTATTGAAAAGACGGAAAGAGAGTTTGATACAGATTGTGTCGGGGAGGAAAAAGGTGAAACGGAAAAGGATAGGAGGGAAATTAATAGAGATGCGCTCTGCGCATTTGATGCTAGTGTTGGAGGTTTTTTTTTTGTAAGTAGTTTGAAGCTGGTGAAAGTTATCTACCCGTCAGGGCTTTGCATGGCGGGAGGGGGGGGGGAGGTGTTTAGTTAGAGAGCATCTTTAGTACTGAACGTGAGTAAGTAGGCTTGCCGTAGTGGATAGGGGTTGTAGAGTAGTACTCGTTTGATGTAGTGTTCCAAGTTCATCATTCGGAAGTATGGAGAAGTCAAGTACACTGCAGCAGTGAAGAGGGTTGTTAGAACAAAGTTCTACCCGAAAAATCCTCAAAAGGTTTCAAACCAAAAGGCATTCAAATGAGTCATCAACAAGTTCCTCGTGGCATTTCCAATGACTCTTTGAAATGCCTTTTGGTTTGGAAACTTTACGAGGATTTCGTTTACTGAATTTACCGCCAGATTTTAAGCTCTAACTTGGCCACAACGCCAATTGTTCATGGATCAAGTGTGCTAGCAACAGCAGCAACAACAGGCTTCTAGATGCTGTTCTTGCAACAAAAGCATAAGTCAGCTTGCAGTCTTTACTTAAAATCTATAATTATCGCCGCAGGAAATTAGGAAATAATGCTAATTGTGATAATAAATCAGTTTCCATAAGAAATATTTTATGTGGACGAAGAAAATGTTGAGCATCTACAGGTGTTGAACGGATGCAATTATAATTAACCGAAGTAATAAAATAACCAAATTTAAATAGGCCCTAATGATGAGTAAAAGAATATGCGTAGTCAGATCTCGTCAATATTAAATTCTTAATTTTAAGCATCCGTTCGGCTTAATTTTAAGATTCTTAATTTTAAGTTCGGCTCTACAACATCGCTAAACGTCCATTCCTCGAACTCTGATAACGTTGGCATAATGAGCGATCCGAAATATTGAATGAATAACTGATGCAGAAATATTTGCTGCCACACCTTCGTGACGTTTCGGGGGATGTTGAAACTCGAAGTTGTGCTGAAATAGTATGGCATTGAAGGCGAAATGAATGCCAGAAGTGACTTAAACTTATGTATGCGACTTGAGCAAATACCTTTTCATTTCCCAATGCTTATTCCTAATATTTTTCACGTACCTTGGTTTGATAGCAAATACATATATAACTTTCTGTGTATTCCCTGATTTGATATCACTGTCATGAAAAAGTATTCCACCCACTCAAATTCTTCTTATATTCATTGTCTAATTATTGTTTTCACTAACTCTGTGGAGTGCAGTGAAGAACTTTTTTACAACGATACAAACTGGTGGTTTGTGCAAGCAAGATAATCCATTTCGATATATCTGAAAATTTTGTTCAGTTTACAGAATTACAATATACATTCTATACAGGGTGACTGGCACTTTGCTGGACAAACTTTAAACGTAAAGCTGACACCGTTGAAATAAACACATTTTACTCATTATCGTGAGCTGAAAAGCTTTTTTAAAAAGTTAAACGGACTTGAAATTTGAAACGTAACGGACTGGACAGGCATGCAAATTGAATACAACTTAAAAATGTGGCCAGGTTTTGAGAAATCAATGAGTTCCATCACAATAGTAAGCATTTGAAATTTTGACAGAACCATTTCATCAGTTCAAACAATATGCAAGCAGAAATTTCATGGCAAGAATTGTAGGTCAAGTTCATAACCATTCTTGACATGAAATTTTGTTGAACTAATTACACCAAGAAAGTTGCCTGTGAGAGGTTTCTAGGAGAGCGTCAACATTGCTTAGGTGAGAAATTTCTCGTACATAACGTCTCTCACATGTGTATTGAAACGAGTTCGTGTGAGATTATTGAAGCAGGGCAGTGCAGACACTACGCAGTAAAGACACGCATTAAGGACACTACGTCGTTATTGTCAGTATTCAACAGACAAGAAAGCAGTGCATGAACTATTTAACATCTACGGCAATGGTCCATAAGTAGGTGGACAGTATCTGGAATAGGGTTCAGTATCAGTTATATTATTATAATTTTGTTCATTTCAACTTTTTTACCTGGGCCTTGTTACTGACTATTTTATAATTACAGTATTTGAATTTAAGGAAAAATATTCCTTGAAGTGAAAAACGTAGACTTCAAAGCTGTGTAATTTACGATGGAAAACTGTTTGGCCACTATAGCGTTGTTAAAATTTTAGGGCTTGTATATTATTGGAATGTTCTAGTTTAGTTCGTACTGAATTTACGTTCATGTATACGGAGTCTCAAAATAAATGGTAGGATCAGCTGTCCACATACTTTCAGCTGTCTACATACTACCCTGAGTGACCACGGTGATCGTAAACTTTTTCCAAGTACATATTATTTAGATAAACACTCTGACCACAATTGGTAAAACTGAAGTTCAATATTCAACTCAAGTTAAATTCAATCGTAATCAGCAACTATTAAAATAACAACCGTAAACTGGATCATGCCTTTATTTAGCTTTACTTAAGTATTTCAAATAATGAGATTGTGACAACTATTCGGTCATAAGCATTATGAACGTCCCCTCCGTGCGTGGCCACCGGCGGTGCATGTTGTGGCCAGGTGTACACAACCGTAAGTTTCACGAAACTGCAGCGTTTGTCGTGACATGTAAGCGTCTCAGGGAAGTGATTTCATCCAGTTACCTTGCCGACGGGTAAGTCTACGGGGCAAAGTAATTCACCAGTATGATTCCTCTTATTTATGTCATTAAGAAGGAATTCCTCTTATGCAAAATAAATTTGAAAGACCACTAGCGGTCTCTCAGATCCGGGTTGGTCAAGATGCACACCTTAAATACTGATAATTTACCCTTAAATGTTTTCAAGATAATAACTGAGGGATGACTGATGTAGAAATATTGTTTTCCACACGTCTCTTCGCATTTCGAGAAACGTTGAACCTCGTCATTGTACTAAAGAAGTATGACGTTGTGTGTTAAATAAAAGCGAGAAGTGACTTGAACATATGTATTGGGAAGCATCTGTCGGAGATCTTGCACGGCGCGGGGTCAAGCAAGACAGAGCGACAAGAAGATCAGAGGCAGCGGGACGGGTGCAGGTTCGGCCTTGGCGTCCGCTGATGAAATTCACTCGCAAACGCAAGCGCAAATTTGCACATGAGAATTTGAAGAGGATATTGGCTCAATACTCGAGAAACAGGTTCGTAGTGTGTCCTTTGCGTGTCACATGTCCTGTTTGTGTCCCGTATCCAGTGAGTGTCTCGTGTCTTTCTGGCCGAGTGGTGAGGACGCGCGCCCGTCACGGGAAGGTGCCGGCAGTTCGAATCCTGGCATTGCCGCCCAGTGATACTCCCCGTAGGGAAAAGGGAAGAACTCAGCCACAATTAACCCTTACCCTAGTGTTATTAATGGGTACCAGCTTGACCGGGAGTAACCGTCAGAGCGTCGTGGTGTTAATTGGCATTTGAAAAACCTATGTACAAGAAAACATTCATTAGGGTTGATTCTGAAAAACACCTTTTATCTTGTGTGTGTCACATGTCGTGTTCGTCTCACGAACACTATCAGTGTAAAAAAATTGTCTTAGGGAATAATATCAGCAATTAATTCAGTCTTCGAAAATATTTATCAAGCCCGAAGATGTGGTTTACTTATACATTTACATAACAAAATTACTGTTGCAAATTAGTACCAATTAGATTTTAGCATCTACTGAGCATTTTGGCTACGCTTATTAATTACTCTATAGTTATGAAGGTAAACAAAGTAATAACTCTTTTAAAAAATACTGATAAAATCTAAGTTATTCTTGGGTAACTATTGTATGTAAGCCTTAACGCGACCTGAGGCTCATTTGGTGTACGCTCGAATATCTATCAGAATTTCTCACTTGTTCAATCACAAAAAGACCGGAAGAGGCTGTTATGAACAGTACCGCTGCATGGCACGCAGTCGACACGCTGCTGTGTACCTCACTTACATATCTGGGATTTAATGATATTTTTTAAACCAGATATTTAGATTTTTGTAATAAATGTTCCTCTAGAGTACATATAGATAGGTGCTAGGGTTTGTTCATTACATTCACGTTTTACTTATGCTTTTGGATGGTTGAAATAATGCCGTGGTGTATTTTGTATAAAAATTTCGTGGTTTTAAATTAGAAATAATTTTACTTCAGAAAAAATTCTTAAATCACTACTCAGTTGAAGAACAAATGATAATTGTTTGAGTAATGTTTCATGGGATGCAATATTTCGTGTGATAAATCGATGTATCTGAATATATGTGTTACATGTACATCGCTTAAAATTCAAGATTTATTTCCATGTCTTCAAGAAATCAATCAATTGGCGATCGTCATTCATGAACCGGTAAGTTATTTCTCCAACCGTCATTTGTCATTCATGTTCATTAAACTTTGCAATGGGAGCGTACGCGTCTGCTCGCTGCCAGTGATGTCGATGCCGTTTTCGCAGCGTTGGTCATGTTCTCGTGACATTTCATTCAGTGATACTCAAGATTTTGCCATGTTTATTCACGGGCATGAACATAGGGTTACACTGACGTTGTTGCTCACAAATTTAAAAGAGATAAAATATATGAACCGAAGTAAAAAATCCATTTTTTATTCGTTTCTTTTTTATGCAAACGTTTCGGAATGTTAAAATTCCATCTTCAAGCCTGAAAACACACTTAGAGGTAAAATTTGGAATAGAAGGCGCTTCGATTTTATTTGTTTTTGACCTCTTTATATGTTTTTCAACACTGAAAATGGAATTTTACAATTCCAAAACTATAGAAGAAAGAAAAAATGGATATTTATACGTTGGTTCTCATTTTCATATTGAGCGTGAGATTCCCTTAGAATCGACCTATTGAAAATATACATTTTAAAAATTAATACAATTTATATTCTGCCACATGTAACTGATAATCGTTCCTACAATGTTGCTACCAATAGTGAAGAATTTGTATTTTGTACTTATACGATATGTACATTTTTCATCTTAATACCTACGATGTAATTCATTAAAAGACTTAATAATAATTTTTACATATAACGAAAAATGAACATTATTGCTTAAACAATAGCTTCTATTTTGACTGATAGTATTCGTGCTCGCCCAGGACACACTACTAATCGGTTTCTCAAGTATTGAGTCAATATCCTCAATTAATTGGGAGGTGCAAATTTCCAATCGCGGATCCGAGTGAACTTCATTACCGGAAGATAAGGCCGTTCCGGCTCCTGCGCCCGTCCCGCTGCCTCTGATCTTCGTCTCTCTCTGTCTTGCTTGACCCCGCGCCGCGCAGCATCTCCGACCGACGCTTCCCAATCCATATGTTCAAGTTACTTCTCGCCTTCATTTGGCCCATAACGCCGTACTTCTGCTGTACAATGATGAGTTACAACATTTCCAGTTATGAATGCAAATTCTTGATACAGGATACTGCTACATTAGTTATGCCTCGAACATTCTTGATCTGATATTTCACGGCAAGTTATCAGTATTTTAAAAACGTACTCTGAAAAATCCTATAGGAGGGGCGTAACCTGCTTCGAATACTGCTTTACCGTAATATTTTGGAAGGCAAACGCCTCAAAGCAACTGAGTAGAATAGGAAAGTGCGAGCAGGTATTCATTATTAATTTCGGTTGTTATTATTATGTACCTGGCAATGTATTTGTAATCGCATGAGTCGCGATATGCTACGTGGAACATCTGCCAGTTATGACTCGCGTTTGTATGGTAAATTAAATTTAATTGCTTTACATTAAACAAATATTTGATTTGCAAAACATTTCACTTTTACTACAGAACTGATAGTGCCACATGCAGTGTAGATGTTACGTAGTTAAGGAATGTTACGTCATCAACACAGGAATCAATCCCGTAATTTTAGTCCTCCGGCCTCCATTGCGCGTAGATGTTGAACAGTTCATTCACTTTTTTCTTGCCTATTGAATATTGACAAATGGCGTAGTGTCCTTACTGCGTTCAGTTCTACACAGTCGTGTCACTTGCAAGAACTTGCCAGTATACTCGCTTCAATAATCATACGCATGGGAGAGACGTTTTTTACGAGAACTTTTCCCTGTTATCAATTTTGATGCTCTTCTTGCGACGTCTTACTTTTGCTTTTCTTGTCATATTCTGTTCTACTAACTTCAAATGGAGAACTTTATGAACTTTACCCACCCTAATCAATATGGCATTTCTTTAACTCTATTGCTTAAGTGTAGATTTCTGCTCGTATTACATTTGTTATTATGGCATTTCTTCTAAAATATTGAAAAGCTGATGAGAATTGTGAATAATTTTCTAAGGCTGTTCATTGTGTGAGAATTGTTGTTTACGAAAAGATACGTAAAATACTTTAGTGATGTTCAAATTGCTTGCCTATTCACTGACCCAAAAGTGTCATTATGAGCAGTACCGCTGCATGAAAAGTAATAAACACGCTACCCGTGATCTCAATTATTGATGAAATGTAGTAGAAGATAGGAAATAATTTTAATTCGTACATGAAACAGAATAGGTTGAACAATAAAAGAATTTCCTCCGCAAGAATTCGTGAAACTCTCGGTGGCTTCGATCGGGTCCGCCAAATGATCGCAGCGCAGTTTGAACGCCTGCGTCGCAACAGATGAGGCGGCGTTTGGAACATTTTTTAGTGACTCCGTTCCTAATTTAGATGAAAAGAAAAACGAACGTACAAATGAATGTTCATATTTTTTACTTCCAACAATCTCATTTACATCGTTTTACTATTTATCTTTTTTTCCATTTATTCTTTTTGATATCTTACGCGTGAGATTCTCTAAGAATCGATCTACTGGAAATATAATCTTTTAGTTTAGTTATTTAAAACAATTTTAAAACAATTTAAAAAAAACAATTTAAAAAAAACAATTTAAAAAAACAATTTATTTACCACAGGAGATACAGAGGTAGAATGTTTCTTAAGTCTAATACAATGGTCAGAGTTGAGTATAGCTACCTGTGGGCCCGAATAAGTTCAGCGACTTCTAGGGCATCCTACCATTACATTATTCTAGGGCGTACAATAATGTTTAACCTAATTCACTTAGCCTAGTTTCGCATTAGACTGATCAACAGGATAATGAACTCGATATTGATGTTTAATTTTACAATATAGGTCATATGGACAATATTTAACAGTATATTCGATAACGATTTGGGAGCAGACTGAAAATCGGCGATATTATTCATGGCAAATTGCATTCTTAGGACCAGACATGTAGGAGGCAGGATTTGACTTGGTGATCTTACACGACTAGTATTCTGATAAGAAGTGAGACTCAAGATTTCTTTTAAATACCTTGTAAGAATTACTTTCACGGATCTCCGCAGGTATTGAGTTCCAGGTTTTAGTTCCAACGAATAGTATACTATGTTGCGAGCGGGCCTTTGAATAATAAGGAAGCATGAATTTACTTTTATTTCGTGTTAAATGGTCGTGATGACCAGTTTGCGCAGTTAATAACTGTTGAAGGCTATTGTCGCCATCATTAGCTAATGTTTTGTAGATAAAATTGCAGATGGAGATTTTGTAGAGATCCGAGAGTTTAAGTATTTGTAAATTTTTTAATGAATCATTTGTGTGAGCATTATATTCTAGGTTCTTTACCGCTCTGATGGCTCTTTTTTGCAGAGTAAAAATTATATTGGTTTTATTTTTATCAGTTCCATGCCATGCTTCTATTCCGTATTGCAGGTATGGTGAAATGAGCGTTCGATAAAGCATTAGTAAGGCTGTTTCAGGCAGGAAATTTTTAACTTTATTCAGGATTCCGATGGATTTTGATAATTTAGAACTAATATGAGTGATGTGCTCTTTGAAGGTCAGATGTTTATCTATTATGATGTCCAGAAATTTACATGAGTTGGTTTCTTTGATTTCACCTTCGCCAATTTTAATGGATGGTAGAGATATATTTTTCATGTATGAGAACGTAATATAATTTGTTTTATCGATATTGAGGCTTATTTTATTAGCTTTAAGCCACAGTGAAACCTTATGGAGTTCATTATTTATACTCTCCGCAATCGTAGTGGGATTTTCGTTCGGAAGGACCGCAGAAAGCGTACTGTCATCGGCAAAAAGTATGAATTTAAAAAATGATGTAGATTTAATAATATCATTGATAAAAATCAGAAAAAGGAGAGGCCCAAGAACAGATCCTTGTGGAACTCCATGGCTAATTTTCTGTGGGTCCGATTTTGCGTCCTCAATGACAACGTATTGCTTCCGATTTGTTAGGTATGATCTGAACCAATCATGGGCAACCCCACGAATGCCATAACAATGAAGTTTCGAGAGTAATATGTTATGGTCCACACAATCGAATGCCTTTCGAAAGTCAAGAAATACAGAGAAGACAGTCTTTCCGTTATCTATATTAGAATAAAGGAGTTGTAAATGATTTAATATTGCCTGTGTTGTTGATTTTTTACAGCGAAAGCCGTATTGTTTATCATAGAGAAATGATTTTTGTTCAAAATAAGAGTACACTTTTTTATACACAATTTTCTCGAATACCTTGCTAATAATTGGTAACATGGAGATAGGTCGATAATTGTTTACACAGGTTTTTTCACCATTTTTAAAGATAGGGGTTACTCTAGCAACTTTGAGGGAGTTCGGGAAAGTGCCTAGTAAGAGAGACTGGTTAATAATATTGGATATCAGCGGGGCCACAATATCAGCAATTATTTTAAGTATTTTAGTTAGAAACGTTTGTAACCCACTCGATTTATTTTTCATGTTGTTTATGCACGCAATTACATCGGAGGAGTTTGTAGGCGTAAAGAAAAAGGAGTTGTAATATGTTTCTTATGCGCATTATAGTTAACTAGCAGGACCCGTGGAAATTCCACGGACATTATCATTAATAAGCTAGGTGGACAAGTGAAATAATTCGGTCAACATTAGCTAACAAATTCTAATAACTAACACAACATATACTAACTTCTAGCACAACATATACTAACCCATCCTTTCCTAAGATATCCTAACCGATGCTATCCTGATGATATGTAAAACATAAAAAATCGTGGACCTGTGAAAAAATTCATTAGCATTACCTAACCTATCTTCACCTAGCCTAACGTAGCTTAACCTATCCTAACCTAACTTACCCAATGTCACCGTAAAGCTAGGTGGACCCGTGAAAATATTCGGTAAACATTACCTAACAAATGTCAACGTAACATATTCTAACCTACCACATCATAACCTAACATATAATAACTTACCCTATCCAAACCGAAGCTATCCTGATATTGTGTCAAACATAAAACACCGTGCACCCGTGGAAAAATGCATCAACATAACCTAACCTATGCTTATACAACCTATGCTAACCTAACCTATGCTAACTTAACCTATGCTAACTTAACTTTGCTAACTTAACCTAACTTATGCTAACCCCACAATAGTAATTGAACTCGCAAATTAAGCGAGCGTATACTTGTTGGGCGTGCATAGTCGGAGACTTTTCTATGAATGATAAATAATGGCAGAAAATTAAACGTTTTTGGACCTTAAAACTTACTGGAGTAACCGATACGGCCTTTGGGTTTAAAAGTTTGGAGACTCTTATTTTCAAAAATGGCGAATACAATATAACCCTCAGGAATTCGGTATCCATGATACCGTAGACTCGGATGAGGGCGTAACGGACGAACTAAGGGAGGAGCAAGCAGAATATTATATAGATAGATAGATAGATAGATGGGGGATACTATTCTGTGTCTTTCTTGACAACGATAACAGTTTTTACTCATCATTCCCTCTGAACCCGAATTTTTTTATTTAAATCTTCCCAGACTTAATTCGAAGTTTTGTGCATACATGTATATGGATATGGATTATTTAGGCAGTTGACACCCAACTTTGGTAAACAGGTTACGGCAGTTCAATTGATTACTCCATATTGCAATTTCTTTAATCGGCAAGCAGAATGGTTTTTCAGGAGTTGACGTGGGGAGTTAAATACAAGATAAACGTTATGCTTTCACTCTCCTTCCTTTAAAAATTGTAGATGCATCTGAAATTTCTTGAGTCATATCATGCCTAGAGTGTTGGCAGAAAGAATATTTGGAAAACAGAATATGCGTTGTCAGGTGTCGTCAATATTAAATAGTTACTCATGATCCTAAAATTTTATTTAGGTCATCAGTGGCGAGAGGTGATGACAAAATTCCCTCCCGAATTGAAGAAGCTGATAACTAGTATTATTAAAAATATTCACTGACATGTCAGATTGTTTTGGTAATACACTAATATTTATACGATGCAGCTCCCCCCGAAGCAGAATGTGATTGCAGTTGTCATGGTGATTCCGATTAGTAAAATTTACAACATAATTTATTTCCACATATGCGTTTTCACTGTGACAGCCAATGAGAAGGATACTCCCTCGTCAAAAATAATTTTAAAATATAGGAGGGAACCTTAGTTTCAAGTTCGGCTGTACAACATTGGTCAACGTCCATTCCTCGAACTCTGATAACTTACGCATAATGTGCGATCCTAAATATTGAATGGATAACTGATGCATAAATATTTTCTTCCACCCCCCTGTGACGTTCGGGAATTGTTAAACTAGAAGTTGTGTTGAAATAGTATGGCATTGAAGGTAAAATATAGGCCAGAAGTGACTTGAACTTATTTATGTGACTTGAGCAAATACCTTTTCATTTCACAATGCTTATTCCTAAAATTTTTCACTCACATTGATTTGTTAGCAAATGCAAATATAACTTTCTGTGTATTCCCTGATTTGCTATCACTATCGTGAAAAAGTATTCCACCCGACTTAAATTCTTCTTATATACATTGTCTCATAATTGCTTTAACTAACTCAGTGGAGTGCAGTGGAGAGCACCTTTACAACGATATAAACTGGTGGTTTGTGCAAGCATGTCAGTGGCTCGTGCAGGTAAGAGAATCCATTTCGGTATGTCTGAAAATTTTGTTAAGTTGACTAAATTACAATGTACTTTCTATACAAAGTGACTGGCACTTCGCCGGACAAACTTTAAACGTAAGGTTGAGACCGTTGAAATAAACACTTTTTACTCAATATCGTGAGCTAAAATTGCTTCGTTAAAGAGTTACATGGACTTGAAACATGAAACGTATCGGACTGAACAGGCATGCAAATTGTATACAACTTGAAAATGTGGCCAGTGTTTGAGAAATCAATTAGTTCTATCACAATAGGAAACATTCGAAATTTTGACAGAACCATTCTGCGCCCGTCCCGCTGCCTCTGATCTTCGTCTCGCTCTGTCTTGCTTGACCCCGCGCCGTGCAGCATCTCCGACCGACACTTCCCAACACATATGTTTAAGTCACGCCATACTTCTGCTGCACCACAATGAGTTGTAACCTTTCTCGAAATTAGTACAGATTCTTGATGCTAAATCCTACTATATTAGTTATGCCTCAAATATGTCCAATCTGATTCTTTAGGACAAGTTATCAGTATTTAGGGCATGAGGTCAAGAATCAAGAAATATCATTTAGCCAATTCGTTTGTGCACAAGTTGTGTATGTCAACTCAATACTTTTGGAAGGCTGATGCCTCATATGTAAATACTGAAAGAGATTGGTTCCTATCGTGGTACATGTACCAGATTAAAATCCGTCGTTTAAACTTCGTGAATGACTACGTAAGGTAATGTGTCGCGTAGGTCATGGCGCGTAGATATTGAACAGTTCGCGCGCTCCTATATTGTCTATTGAATATTATAAATTATTGGCGTTGTGTTCTGCCTGCGTTCAGTCCTGCCACTGGCAAGAACTGGCTACGAAACTCGCTTCAATAGTCTCACGCATGTGAGAGACGTTATGAACGAGAACTTTGCCCTTGAAACAATGTTGACGATTTCCTTGCGACGTCTTTCTGGTGCTTTCCTTAGTATATTCAATTCTTCTAACTTCAAATGGAGAAGTTCATGAACCTCATCTATACTAATAAAAACGGCTTTTCATTCCCTTTATAGCTAAATGTAGAGTTCTGCTCTTATTACATTTGTTTTAAAGGAATTTCTTACCAAATATTGAAAAGCGATCAGAATTATGCCTAATTTTTTAAGGCTATTCATTGTTGGAGAATTATTGTTGACCGAAAAGATATGTAAAATACTTAGGTGAAAATCAAACTGCGTCCTGTTTCATTTGCCCAAAAGTGTCATTATGTGCAGTACCGCTGCACGACATGTGATCGACGCGCTACCCGTGATCTCAATCATGGATGAAATGTAGTAGCAGATAGGAAATAATTTTGCTTCGTACAAGAAACAGAAAATGTTGAACAATAAAATAATTCTCTCTGCAAGAGTAATCCGTGAATCTTGAGGGCTTCGATCGCGTCCGCCAAACGATCGCAGCGCCGTTTGAACGCCTGCATCGCAGCAGATGAGGCGGCGTGTGGAACATCTTATGTTAGCACCTATCCTAATTTAGATGAAAAGAAAAACCAATGGACAAATGAATATTTTTATTATTTTTACTCTCAACACACTCATTTTCCTTTTTATATTATTTATTCATATTTTACTTGGTGTTATACTTGTTGTCTTATGCGCGTGAGATTCTCTAAGAATCGATCTGTTGTAAATAATTTATCCTAATTTACTAATATGTTACTATTCGGCGTTTTTAATGTGCTATTGTGTGTTTTTAATATGCTATTGTGTGTTTTTCTTGGTAACGAAAACAGTTTTTATTCTTCATTTTCGTCACGCTCAGAACCCGAGTTCCTCCAATTCGTTTCAATTTTGAAGTTCTTTATCTTTTAAGAATGGATTTTTAACCATAATATTTTATGGGGAAAAGTGTTTATTTTGATCTTCCCTGACTTAATATAAAGTTTCGTGCATACATGTATTTAGATATAAATTATTTAGGCAGGAGACACTCAACTTTGGTTACAGGTTACGGCAGTTCTATTGATTACTCCATATTGCAATTGCTTACATCGGTAATCACAATGGTTTTCCATGAATTGACTTGGGGAGTTAAAAACAAGATTATTTTATTGTTTTTACTTTCCTTCCTTTCAAAATTGTAGATGCATCTAAAGTTTCCTGAGTCTTAGCATGCGTAGAGTGTAAGCAGAAAGAATATATGAGAAACAGAATATGTGCAGTCAGGTCTCGTCAATATTAAAGAGTTACCCATGGTTATTCAATTTAAATCTGGTCGTTAATATGTTGAAAAGACACGACAAAATTTCCTACAGAAGCGTAGAAGTTATACCTAGGTTAAAAAGTACCCAAAGTCTCTCAACTGATAGGTAGAAAGGTTTGGAATGATAAAGAGTTGTTGATTCCGGAACAGGATGCGTTTGCGACAGCTATTTTCGCTCTGTTTCGTGCAATAATCAAGGTTATTATCTTTCGATTTCAAGTATATTCACTGACACCCAATGAGAAGGTTATTTCCTTTCGCCAAAAATTGGGGATATTCGTAAAGCGGAAGGAATTTTCACTTTCATGAAAGTTCCAGTGATCAACATTGGTCATAGTCCATTCCTCAAATTCTAATAACTTCAAATCTAAAATATTAAAGGGATAACGGACGTAGAAATTTTTGCTGTCACCCGTCTGGAACGTTTCAGGAAACGTTGAAACTCGTAATTGTGCTGGAAAAGCATGGCACTAAGGGTAAAATAAAAGCCAGTGACTTGAACTTATGTATGTGCCTTGAACATATGTCGTTTCATTGGACAGTGAATCTCTTTGAAATTTCCCACTAACCTTGATTTGAGGACGAACGCAAATATAACTTAGTATTTGTGAAATTATGTATCAATGAAAAATCTAACGTCAACGTTTTTCCAGCTCACCACCTAGGGAGGCTTAAATGTTTCGTTTATATATGATAACGGATGCATGGTTATACCTATTTCGATTTTTTGTGTCACTTAATACAACTCGATTTTAAAAATGGCTGCCCTTGCACACCAGAAGTTCAGCTTCACGAAACACAACTTCTGTACCCAAGAATCCAAGTTCAGTCATTCAGTCAGCAAGTCAGTCGATGGTTATTGAAAAGACGGAAAGAGAGTTTGATACAGATTGTGTCGGGGAGGAAAAAGGTGAAACGGAAAAGGATAGGAGGGAAATTAATAGAGATGCGCTCTGCGCATTTGATGCTAGTGTTGGAGGTTTTTTTTTTGTAAGTAGTTTGAAGCTGGTGAAAGTTATCTACCCGTCAGGGCTTTGCATGGCGGGAGGGGGGGGGGGGAGGTGTTTAGTTAGAGAGCATCTTTAGTACTGAACGTGAGTAAGTAGGCTTGCCGTAGTGGATAGGGGTTGTAGAGTAGTACTCGTTTGATGTAGTGTTCCAAGTTCATCATTCGGAAGTATGGAGAAGTCAAGTACACTGCAGCAGTGAAGAGGGTTGTTAGAACAAAGTTCTACCCGAAAAATCCTCAAAAGGTTTCAAACCAAAAGGCATTCAAATGAGTCATCAACAAGTTCCTCGTGGCATTTCCAATGACTCTTTGAAATGCCTTTTGGTTTGGAAACTTTACGAGGATTTCGTTTACTGAATTTACCGCCAGATTTTAAGCTCTAACTTGGCCACAACGCCAATTGTTCATGGATCCAGTGTGCTAGCAACAGCAGCAACAACAGGCTTCTAGATGCTGTTCTTGCAACAAAAGCATAAGTCAGCTTGCAGTCTTTACTTAAAATCTATAATTATCGCCGCAGGAAATTAGGAAATAATGCTAATTGTGATAATAAATCAGTTTCCATAAGAAATATTTTATGTGGACGAAGAAAATGTTGAGCATCTACAGGTGTTGAACGGATGCAATTATAATTAACCGAAGTAATAAAATAACCAAATTTAAATAGGCCCTAATGATGAGTAAAAGAATATGCGTAGTCAGATCTCGTCAATATTAAATTCTTAATTTTAAGCATCCGTTCGGCTTAATTTTAAGATTCTTAATTTTAAGTTCGGCTCTACAACATCGCTCAACGTCCATTCCTCGAACTCTGATAACGTTGGCATAATGAGCGATCCGAAATATTGAATGAATAACTGATGCAGAAATATTTGCTGCCACACCTTCGTGACGTTTCGGGGGATGTTGAAACTCGAAGTTGTGCTGAAATAGTATGGCATTGAAGGCGAAATGAATGTCAGAAGTGACTTAAACTTATGTATGCGACTTGAGCAAATACCTTTTCATTTCCCAATGCTTATTCCTAAAATTTTTCACGTACCTTGGTTAGATAGCAAATACATATATAACTTTCTGTGTATTCCCTGATTTGATATCACTGTCATGAAAAAGTATTCCACCTACTCAAATTCTTCTTATATTCATTGTCTAATTATTGTTTTCACTAACTCTGTGGAGTGCAGTGAAGAACTTTTTTACAACGATACAAACTGGTGGTTTGTGCAAGCAAGATAATCCATTTCGATATATCTGAAAATTTTGTTTAGTTTACAGAATTACAATATACATTCTATACAGGGTGACTGGCACTTTGCTGGACAAACTTTAAACGTAAAGCTGACACCGTTGAAATAAACACATTTTACTCATTATCGTGAGCTGAAAAGCTTTTTTAAAAAGTTAAACGGACTTGAAATTTGAAACGTAACGGACTGGACAGGCTTGCAAATTGAATACAACTTAAAAATGTGGCCAGGTTTTGAGAAATCAATGAGTTCCATCACAATAGTAAGCATTTGAAATTTTGACAGAACCATTTCATCAGTTCAAACAATATGCAAGCAGAAATTTCATGGCAAGAATTGTAGGTCAAGTTCATAACCATTCTTGACATGAAATTTTGTTGAACTAATTACACCAAGAAAGTTGCCTGTGAGAGGTTTCTAGGAGAGCGTCAACATTGCTTAGGTGAGAAATTTCTCGTACATAACGTCTCTCACATGTGTATTGAAACGAGTTTGTGTGAGATTATTGAAGCAGGGCAGTGCAGACACTACGCAGTAAAGACACGCATTAAGGACACTACGTCGTTATTGTCAGTATTCAACAGACAAGAAAGCAGTGCATGAACTATTTAACATCTACGGCAATGGTCCATAAGTAGGTGGACAGTATCTGGAATAGGGCTGAGTATCAGTTATATTATTATAATTTTGTTCATTTCAACTTTTTTACCTGGGCCTTGTTACTGACTATTTTATAATTACAGTATTTGAATTTAAGGAAAAATATTCCTTGAAGTGAAAAACGTAGACTTCAAAGCTGTGTAATTTACGATGGAAAACTGTTTGGCCACTATAGCGTTGTCAAAATTTTAGGGCATGTATATTACTGTTCGCACTTGTGAATGTTCTAGTTTTGTTCGTACTGAATATTATTTATGTGTATGTATAGTTGTATACGGAGCCTCAAAGTAAATGGTAGGATCAGCTGTCTACATACTTTCGGACTACCCTGAGTGACCACGGTGCTCGTAAACTTTTTCCCAAGTACATATTATTTAGATAAACACTCTGACCACAATTGGTAAAACTGAAGTTTAATATTCAACTAAAATTAAATTCAATCGTAATCAGCAATAATTAAAATGACAACCGTTACCTGGATCATGACCTTATTTAAGTATTTCAATTAATGAGATTGTGGCAACTAGTCGGTCAGTAGCATTATGGACATCCCCTCCTTGCGTGGCCACCGGCGGTGCATATTGTGGTCAGGTAGTAACAACCGTAAGTTTCACGAAACTGCAGCGTTTGTCGCGACATGCACGCGTTCCAATGAAGTGAATTCATTCAGCTACCTTGCCGACGGGTAAACATACCGGGCAAAGTAATACACGCTAGGATGTTATTGAATTCATCTTTTACAAGGAATTCACCTAGTGTAAAATTAATTTATAGAAGCTCAAGCGACGCCGTGCACTGGTTGGTCAACGTGCACCCCTAAAATACTGATAATTTACATTTAATTGTTTTCACGTTAACTGAGGGATGACTGATGTAGAAATATTGTTTTCCAGACGTCTCATCGCATTTCGAGAAATGTTGAACCTCGTCATTAAACTAAAGAAGTATGACGTTGTGTGTTAAATAAAAGCGAGAAGTGACTTGAACATATGTATTGGGATGCATCGGTCAGAGATCCTGCACGGCGCGGGGCAAGCAAGACAAAGCGACAAGTAGATCAGAGGCAGCGGGACGGGCGCAGTTGCGGCCTTGGCTTCCGCAGATGAAGTTCACTCGTAAACGCAACCGCAAATTTGCACATGAGAATTTAAAGAAGATATTGGCTCAATGCTCGAGAAACAGAGTCGTAGTGTGTCCTCTGCATGTCACATGTCCTGTTTGTGTTCCGTTTCCACCACTTGCCTCATGTCTTCCTGGCTAAGTGGTTAAGGACGCGTGCCCGTCACGGGAAGGTGTCGGTAATTCGAATCCTGGCAATGCCGCCCAGTGATACTCCCCGTAGGGAAAAGGAAGAACTCGGCCACAATTCCCCCTTACCCTAGTGTTAGAAATGGGTACCGGCTTAACCGGGAGGAACCGTCAGAGCGTCGTGGTGCTAACCGGCATTTGAAAAACCAATGTACAAGAAAACATTCATTAGGATTGATTTTGAAAAATACCCTTTTCCCATGTATCTTGTGCGTGTCACATGTCATGTTCGTCTCACGAACACTATCAGTGTAAAAAAATTATTGTTGGGAATAATATCAGTAATTAACTCAGTCTTTGAAAATATTTGTCAAGCTCCCTGATGTGTTTTACTTATATACCTGTTAAAATAACAAATTTCCCGTTTCAAATTAGTACTCCTTAGATTTTAGGAACAGTTGAGCATTTTAGCTACGCTTATTAATAACTCTAATTATGAAGGTAAACAAAGTAATACCTGACTTGAAAAATACTGATAAAATCTATCTTGCATATTATTCTTGGGTATCTATTATATGTAAGCCTTAACACATCAGGCTCATCTGGTGGTGTACGTTCGAGTTTTCTATAAGAATTTCTCACCTGTACAATCACAAGAGAGAGGAAGAGGCCGTTATGACGCGGCATGGCACGTAGTCGACATGCTGCTGTGCACCTCACTTATATTTCTGAGATTTAAATTTTTTTTACCAGCATCTTTAGATTTTTGTAATAAATGCTCCTCTGGAGTACATTTGGATAGGTGTCTAGGTTTGTTTATTATATTCATGTTTCACTTTTGATTTTGGATGGTTGAAACAATGCTATGATGTATTTTGTAGAGAAATTTCATGATTTTAAATTAGAAATTATTTTAATATAGGAGAAAATTCTTAAATCACAACATAGTTGGAGAACAAATGACAATTATTTGAGTATTGTAATTTGGAATGCATTATTTCGTTTGAGAAACCGATGTATGTGAATAGATGTGTTAAATGTGCATCGCTTAAAATTTAAAATTATTTTCCATGTCTTCTAGAAATCAATCAATTTGCTTTCGTCATTCATGTACCGGTGAAAAATTTGTACAGCCGTCGTTTGGCATTCATATTCATTAAACATTGAAATAGGAGCGTCAGCTTGATAGGCTGCCGGTGATGTCGATGCCGTCATCACAGAATTGCTCAAATATTTTGTGTTGCTCATGATTTTTCCATGTTTATTCTTGGGCATGAACACAGAATTACACTGACGTTGTTGCTCACCAATTTAAAAAAGGTAAGAAATAAGAACCAACGTAAAAATATACATTTTTTATTCGCTTCTTTTTTAGGCAAACGTTTAGAAATGTTAAAATTCCATCTTCAGTGCTGGAAAACACACAATGAGATTTTACATAGGAATAGAAGGAACTTCAACGTTTTTTTACCGCTCTGTATGGTTTTTTACTGAAGATGGAATTTTAACATTCCAAAACGCTTGACTAAATAGGAGACAAATGAAAAATTGATATTTTTACGTTGGTTCTGCTTTTTATCTTGCGCGTGAGATTCCCTAAGATTCGACCTGTTGGAAACATACAATACAAAAAATTAATGCAATTTATATGCTTAATACAATTTATAAAAAAATGTAACTGATAATCGTAGCTAAAATGTTCCTACCAATAGTAAATATGTATTTTGTGGTAATATGAAATGTAAATCTTTTACATTAACACCTACGATATAATTCATTAGGAGACTTGATAATTATTTATATATATACAATAAAAACACTAATATTATGGCTTAAATTGTAGCTTCTATTTCAACTGATAGTGTTCGTGGCTCGCCCAGGACATACTACCATTCGGTTTCTCAAGTATTGAGTCAATATCCTTGTTAAATTGTGAGGTGCAAATTTACACTTGCGGTTGTGAATGAATTTCATTACCGGGAGCCAAGGCCGCTCATGCGCCCGTCCCGCTGCCTCTGATCCTCGTCTCGCTCTGTCTTGCTTGACCCCGCGCCGTGCAGCATCTCCGACCGACGCATCCCAATGCATATGTTCAAGTCACTCATCGCCTTCATTTGGCCCACAACGCCATACTTCTGTCGTACAAAAATGAGTTGCAACATTTCGTACAATTTGTACCTACATATTCGTGACCGGAAATCCAGCTACATTAGTTATGCCTCATATGTGCAACATCTGATATTTTAGGATAAGTTATCAGTATTTTAAAATTGGACTTTCTCTAAATAATTTCAGACTATGAATGAGACATGTGCCATATATCATCCAATTTAATAATTTTGGAAGGCTCAAGCCTTATTAGGTTTCTGTGAAGTGGAATGGTGAAGCGGATGCATGGAATAATAAATCAAATACGGTCATTATAAATGTGTAACCGACTAAGTACGGTAATCGCATGAGTCGCGATATGTGACGTGGGACACCTGCCACTAATGTTTAATTTTCGTAAATCGAAATCGTTTAAAATCGTAAATTCGATAAAATTTCTTTACAGTGCGCAAATAGTTGATTTGGAAAACATTTCACCTATACTACAAAACTGATAGTGCCATGTACTGTGTAGGAGTTACGAAGTTAAAGAATGTAACGTCGTCAACGTAGGAATCAAACCCGTAATTTTATTCCTCCTCCCTCCACTGCGCGTAGATCTTGAACAGTTCATGCACTCCTTTTTTGTCTACTGAATATCGACAATTGACGTAGTGTCCTTACTGCGTTCAGTTCTATACTGTCCTGCCACTGGCAAGAACTTGCGAGTAAACTCGCTTCAATAATCTCACACTTGTGAGAGACGTTCTGTACGAGAACTTTGCCATCTAAGCAATGTTGACGCTCTCCTTGCGACGTTTTACTGGTGCTTTTCTTGGTATATTCAGTTCTACTAACTTCAAATGGAGAAGTTCATGAACTTCACCTATAATAATCAAAACGGAATTTCTTTCAACTAATTGCTTAAGTGTAGAGTTTTGTTCGTATTACATTTGTTTTAATGGCGTTTCTTCCTAAATATAGAAGAGATGATGACAGTTGTATCTAATTTTCGTAGGTTATTCAATGTGGGGAAATTATTTATGTTCGAAAAAATGTGTGAAATATTTAGGCGGAAATCAAATTGCGTCCTGTTTCACTGGCCCAAAACTCTCATTATGAGCAGTACCGAGCATGACAAGTGATCGACGCGCTACTCGTGATCTCAATCATGGATGAAATGTAGTGGAAGATAGGAAATAATTTTACTTCGTACAAGAAACAGAATAGGTAGAATTATAAAAGAATTGCCTTTACAAGAATTCGTGAAACTCCTGGTGGCTTCGATCGCGTCCGCCAAACGATCGCACCGCCGTTTGAACGCCTGCATCGCAACAGGTGAGGCGGCGTGTGGAACATCTTTTGATAGCCTCTATCCTAATTTAGATCAAAAGAATAACCAATGTACATATAAATTTTTATATTGTTTCTACTCCCAACATACTCATTTTCTTTGTTTTATTATTTGTTCATTTTACATGGGTTCTTCTTGTTATCATACGCGTGAAATTCTCTAAGAATCGATCTGTTGGAAAGAAATTATCCTAGTTTAGTAATGTTTCTTATGCTCATTATAGTTATTGGGGGCGGCTATTCTGTGTTTGTCTTGATAACGAAAACAGTTTTCACTCTTCATTCCCGAGTCACGCTCAAATCCCGAATTTTTCTCCAATTCGTTTCAATTTTCCAGTCCTTGTATCTTTAACGAAGCATTTTTAACCACAATATTATCGAAGGAAAAGTGTTTGTTTTAACGTTCCCAGACTTGATATAAAGTTGTGTGCATACATGCATATACATAGGTATAGATTATCTTGGCAGGTGACTCTCAACTTTGGTATACATGTTACGGAAACTCAATTGATTGCTCCATTTTGTCATTGCTCAAATCGACAATCACAATGGTTTTTCAAGAGTTGACTTTGGGAGTTAAATACAATATAAACGTTTTGCTTTCACTCTCCCTCCTTTCAAAATTGTAGATGCATCTAAAATTTCCTGAGTCTTATCATGCATGGAGTGTTAGCAGAGAGAATATATGAGAAAAAGAATATGCGTAGTCAGGTCTCGTCAATATTAAATAGTTACTCATGGTTCTAAAATTTAATTCAAGCCGTCAGCGACGACAAAATTCCCTCACGAAATGAAGAAAATAAAAGTAAAATTTAAAAAAAACATTCACCGAAATGTCAGGTTGTGTTGTTATTGCACTATTATTAGTACTATGCAGCTCTGCCCGGAGCTGGAAGCGATTTCAAGTGCCATTCTGACTGCGATTCGTACAATCAACAGCATAATTTTCTTTCCGTAAATGCATTTTCACTATGACACTCAATGAGAAGGTTATTCCTTCGCCAAAATTGAAATTGTGTGAATTGAGGAGGGAATCTTAATTTCAAGTTCGACTGTAAAACATTGGTCAACGTCCATTCCTCGAACTCTGATAAGTTACGCATAATGTGCGATCCGAAATATTGAATGGATAACTGATGCAGAAATATTTGCTGCCACGTCACTGTGTGACGTGTCGGGAAATGAAACTCGAAGTTGTGCTGGAATAGTATGGCATTGAAGGCAAAATGAAGGCCAAAAGTGACTTGAACTTATGTATGCGACTTGAGCAAATACCTTTTCATTTCACAATGCTTATTCCTAATTTTTTTCACTTACGTTGGTTTGATAGCAAATACACATAGGGCCTATAACTTTCTGTGTATTCCCTGATTTGCTATCAGTGTCTTGAAAAAGTATTCCATCCCACTCTAATTCTTCTTATGTACATTGTCTAATTATTGTTTTAACTAAATCTGTGGAGTGCAGTTAGGAGCATCTTTACGCCACAAACTAATGGTTTGTGCAAGCATGTCAGTGGCTTGTGCAGGCAAGATAATCCATTTCGAACTACATGAACATTTTGTTTAGTTGACTAAATTACAATGTACTTTCTATACAGGGTGACCGGCACTTTACAGGACAAACTTTAAACGTAAGGCTGACACCGTTGAAATTACCACTTTTTATTCCTTATCGTGAGCTAAATATGCTTTGCTGAAGAGTTACACGGACTCTAAATATAAAACGTATCGGACTGAACAGGCATTCAATTTGTTTACAACGTAGAAAAGTGGCCAGTGTTTGAGATATCAATTAGTTTTATCACAATAGTAGGCATTCGAAATTTTGACAGAACCATTCTGCGCCCGTCCCGCTGCCTCTGATCTTCGTCTCGCTCTGTGTTGCTTGACACCGCGCCGTGCAGCATCTCCGACCGACGCTTCCCAATACATATGTTCAAGTCACTTCTTGCCTTCATTTGGCCCACAACGTCAAACTTCTGCTGCACAATAATTAGTTGCAACATTTACTACAATTAGAACCTATTCGTAACAGGAAATACTGCTACATTAGTTATGCCTCAAATATGCGCAATCTTACATTTCAATAGAAGATATCAGTATTTTAGAAATGCACCCTACGAGTTTCCTAACACGTAAGAGAAAAAAAACTAAAGTAAAAGATGTAAACGGCTGATATTTGGTACGTGTAATAATAGTGGAATGTTGAGTCGTATGCCACGTAAAATAATGCTAATGCGATCATTGTCAATATGCAACCGATAAAGGACGGTAATCGCTAGAGACGCGATATATTACGTGCGTCCCCTAACAGAATTGATAACTATTCATGACTCGCGTATTCATGGTAAATTCAGTATAATTACTTTACAATACGCAAATGGTTGATTTGAAAATTATTTTACTTTTATTACAGAACTGATAGTGCCACATGCTGTGTAGGAGTAACGTAGTTAAGGAATGTTACGTCGTCAACGTAGGAATCAAAAGCGTAATTTTAGTCCTCCTGCTTCCATTGCGCTTAGATATCGAACAGTTCATGCACTCCTTTATTATCTATTGAATATTGGCAATTGGCGTACTGTCCTTAGTGCGTTCAGTTCTGCGCTGTCCTGCCACTGGCAAGAACTTGCGAGTAAACTTATGTCATTTTGCCATTTTGCTTACGTCATTTGAAATCAACAAATCCCTTTTAATGAAGTTGTTCATAATAATTGCAGGTGTAATAGAATTTTTAAATGTATTAATTCTGAACGTCTCAGCTTGGAATTCTAAATTGAGTTGTCTACGAGTGGTAAAATGTAAGTGAGGAAAGCAAAATATATTTTCATAAGAGGATCTTGTAGATTTGCTGATATCCTCAAACACGATCCGTTTAATTTACCTCTCACATGAAAAATTTCATAACCGCCAAAAAAACGGCTCAGAAATCTTGGTAAGGCGTATTTTCTTTTTTAAAATTTAAAATCCTTGAACCGTACCGAAATTGGGCGCTTCAGCCTACCATCGTACCAAATGTACAACATAATGACAATTGAAGAAGATCGTACCAAGTATGTTGAATTGTACTAATTCCGACTGCCCTGGACACCGCACTCACTCCCAGTACATCCATCACCTGGAAGGGCTTAGCCTAGGCCATCATACACTATTTATCTACCAATTTTTTTCACCTCAGCCGCATTAGTACACTTTGGTCACACCCAAGCCTTAAGTACTGATAGCTTACGCGTAAATATTCTGTGAAACATATTCGAGGAATAAAAATGTATAAATATTTCTTGCCACTTATCTGGAAGCGCTTCTGAAGATGTTGAAATTCGTAATTTTACTAAAGAAGGGATGGCGTTATGGGCAAAATAAACGCACGAAATGACTTGAACAAATGCTATTTCATTTGATAATGAATATTCTTGAAAACGAAAATAATAGCGAGGAATAAGGCTTTGAAACTTAGCATTTTATATTAAAAGCTTACATATTCGCGTTGCAGAGCATGCCAGCAGAAGTTATCGCACTAACCATCCTCTTCTGCTCCTTCTCACTCAGCCATACGAATCCATGCTGAAAGATGTGACCATCCTATAAAATTAGAGGACTTTAACGGTTTAGCAGCTGCTTCAAACCCCGTTGATCTGCGCATTATTGAATCTCTTTTTATTTTACAATGAAAGCCTTTTTTAAATGACCCCCAATCCGCTTTTCCTTTGTAAATAGTTTAGAAATTTGATTTATTTTTATTAAGTTTTCCTTCCTTTCAAGTTTTTTTGTTTTCTCGATATTGTCGATATGTAAATGTTTCATTTTTTCCAGAGAATTTTGTTGAGAATGACTCTTTATTTTTGAGTCGAAACGTTCAATTTTACCAGTTAAGCTTTCAATATGAAACACTAAGTTTCAAAGCCTTATTCCTCCCTATTATTTTCGTAGGTAAAATTTGCAAAAATACATACCGACATGTGCTTCCATATATTCTTGAAGTTTTCAACTTACATTATTTCAACTTACTCAGTGGAGTGTAGTGAGGAGCTTTCTTACAATGATACAAGCCAGTGGTTTAAGCCACACTGTTACAATTCCGCACTTGATTCCACAGATAACCGTCATTTATATTACTGTTATTCTCGCCCCAGCTCGGCAACGACATTGAAGAGCCAATAGACACCTCTTGCTGTTTGGTATGTGTCATGCAATGGTGCTCGATAATTTACTTCGACACAAACTCAATTTTGAAATGGTAGGCTGACCGTGACCATCCGCAGTTTCTGTTTTCTTCAGATGGGAAAAAATCTGTACATCTCGATAGAGGTATATATGTCTCCACCATGACGCTCATAACAAACAACAAAATCAATGTTCTGTTTAGGCAGTGAAGACTTCTACTCACACGTGCAAAGTCTGGCGAATTTGTAAATTATTCATTGTTGAACCTAAAGATAGGGTAACCAACTGAATATCCTTCGAAAAGTTTTCGTTAGTCGATGTACTTAATGTACCTCATAAATGTTGCGTGAGAAGGCAAATTTAATATCCTAGAGTGAATGCAGTCACAAGTTAATACAAACTAATGGAATTCAACGATGCTGTATTCCTCCTTCGATCATCTTACAGTCTCTGAGATACAGTTTTAAATAAGTGATAGAGCTAAGATATGCTTGAATTTATGTGGTTCTTTTAATAATCGTTATAATGGTTGATCTACACGCTCAATAAAATTGAAGCTCACGATCCCCACTTACTGAAGTGAGACGGTTAAGTCAGTGAGAAATCTTCGACTCGGTGAAGGACCAGTGCTACAAATGATTTTCGAAAATGACGTTAGTGGTCATATGCGAGTAAGGAAGCGTGTGAAATTCGACTGAAATGTGCAAGAAATTTATTCGCAGCTATCGGATTCTTTCACCTGGTTCATGGACGAAAAATATTTTGATGCTCATTTCGGCCACTTTTAGAAGTTAAGTAGCTGAAACCTCATCCAAGACTTTTTTTTAAATCGAAGCTCTTCATGTCACTGTGAGCGAAACAATAATCATTGCTCTAATTTTCTTTTAATCTACATCATTTTGAAAAACTATTATATTTTGCTGTCAATCCTTCATTTACATTTGAAATGAATACCCCCTCAGTTAACATAGTCCATAATGATTTAATCAAAACTTCCAAAGAAGAACATCTCATGTGTTGGCATGAGAAAAGGCCGAATAGAGACTTGAAAAACTTTTTTGCTCTATTTGCCTGACTGTTGCATACAACCGAGGTGCTACTGCATACTGTACATCCTCCCTGTCCGGCCGCAACCATGGTGCACCTCACGTTACAAATCGTACGAGTACAGATGATATAAATACAGATCCCCCATTGGAGATCAAAATATTCTGAACGGGCAGGTGGAAACAGCACACCACTAACGAACGATGCAAGTATGAAATTTGGAAAGATAGTTTGACTCAGAGTTTCTCGGAAAGAGAAGAGTTGAAACGGAAAACGAACAGTAGGGAACTACGATATTTGCGCTTTGCGCGACTGACGCTACTGATTATGCTTCCTTTTAAGCAATCTCATCCTACAACAATCTATACTATAATAAGAGTTGCGTCCGTCCGTCTGTCTCTTTGTCCGAAGCTTCCCGAAAGTGTGTGAAGAGCGGATCTGTGATACGGGCCGTGTGCACTCAACTTTGGAGAGATTGATTTTTTGGTTTTGTAGCCTTTCGTTCACTTTGCCTTCTTTTCATTTCAAATAAAGGCGGTGGACTAGTGCAAATAATTGTTGAATCTTCCAAATATATACTGATAAGCTTAACGTTATGAATAATTTTAGTGCAACTATTGTACATAAGCGATGAATGGACTTCAATCTCCCCAGGTCCAGTAACAAATCTCCATTTTAATTCCCGATTTATTTAGTCGCACAAAAGTGTTGAGGTGTCGTTATTAGCAGCACCGCTGCATGGTACGTAATGAACATGGTACCCGTTCATCGCAGTACATATCTGGGATATATCATATCTGGGATATACATATAAACATTAGGCACACATTTCTTGAATTCTCAACTGCACTATATATGCTCGTTGGTTGGATACCAAAGTTGAGTGTCAACAGCCGAAATGATCCATTTCTTTGAATATCTGAAAGTTATGTTTAGTTAGCCAAATCACAATGCACTTTCTATACAAGGTGATCGTTACTTTGAAAGACAAACTTTAACATAAGGCTGAGACCGTTGAAATAAATAGTTTTTACTCAATTATCATGAGTTTAAAATTCATCGTTAATTACAAGGACTTGAAATTTGAAACGTATTGAAAAAAAAATTAGCATGTCGGCAGAGGAAGGCACTGAAGAATAATGAAGAATAAAATGTAGGAAACGATTTTCATGATGACAAGAATTAGAATAACGCCATAGCCGTAATTTTTAAGACCATGAAAAACATGCAATTATATTAGAAATTTCTTAAATATTTTCTGAATAAAAAACATTTGTTGTGATGCAATTTTTGAATTGTTTGTGACCAACGTTCAAAAAATCGCTAAGTTCATGCGGAATTGTGAGCTTTCGACATTTTAACACAATCATTTCATCAATTCAAACACATCATAGAGAAAGGTTTCACAGCATTTATTGTAAGTGAAGTTCATACACATTACATGAAATTTTGTTGGACCAATTATTCCAAGAAAGTTACCCGTTAGAGGTTGAAAAAAGAGTGTCGATATGGTTTAGATGAGAAAGTTCTCGCACTCAACGTCTCTCACATGTGTGAGATTATTGAAGCGAGTTCACTCGCAAGTTCTTGCCAGTGGCAGGACAGTGCAGAACTGAACGCAGTAAGGACACTACGCCAATTGTCAATATTCAATAGACAAGAGAACAGTACATGAACTGTTCAACATCTACGGCAACGGTCCATAAGTAGGTAGACAGTATGTGGATAGGGTTGAGTAGTTATATTATTAAAATTTTGTTCATTTTACCTCTTTTATCTGTGCCTTGTTATTGGCAATTTCATAGTTAGTTTTTTTAAATTTAGGGAAAAATGTTTGTTGAAGCGAAAGAGGCAGACTTCAAAGCTGCCTAATTTACGATGGAAAATTGTTTGAGCACCAGCGTTGGTAAAATTTGATATCTGATGTATTATTGTTCACAATATAATTAAATTGTTGAAGTTCTAGTTATATTAGCACTCAATGTAATAGTATGTACGTACAAATCAATTGTAATAAACAATTATCAAAGTCGCAATCATTAAATGGAGCGTGCCCTTATTTGACTTTACTAATATGTATATGAAAATTGACTTTAATACTCGTCGATCAGCGGCATTAGGAGCATCTCCTGCGTGGCCACCGGTGGCGCACGTTGCGGTCAAAGTGCGAACAACCCTCAGTTTCAGAACACCAACAAGTTTTTACCTATAATAAGGCGTGTCATGGTATTGATTACGATTTTACGTTGAAGACTAACCCAACTTGACTCAACAGAAATTGTTTTGCCCTATTTTTTACATTAATCTTAGATATATAGCTATGGCCTTTAGAATTTATTTTTTTCTACGAACCGTTACCGATGTTCAACGTGAAAAAATCATCCACCCGCCATCCCCTGAGGACTAATAACTCTCTCATGCTTCGCAATCAGAAGGGCTGAGGGATAACTGATGTAGAATTATTCGCCGCAACGTGCCTGTGAGCGTTTCGAGAAATGTTGAAACTCGTCATTGTTTTGAAGAATTATTGAGTTGCACGTAAAATAAAGGCGAACAGTGACTTCCTTTTCCCAACCTGGAGAATAACCGGGCGGCATTGCCGGGATTCGAACTGCCGACACCTTCCCATGACGGGCGCGCGTCCTTACCCACTCGGCCAAGAAGACACATGACACGCTCTTGATACGGGACACAAACAGGACATGTGACGTGCAAAGGACACACTACGAATCTGTTTTTCGAGTATTGACCCAACATTCTCGTTAAATTCTCTGGTGTTCCAGTTGCGGTTGCGAGTGAACTTCATTACCGTAAGCCCAGGCCCAGATTCATGATACAAAATCTTGCTGCATTAGTTATGCCTCAAATATGCCCAATTTGATGTTTCAGTACAAGTTATCAGTATTATAAGGATGCAACCAATATTTAATGGTGTTGTAAGACCTTAAAAAACCCAGGGAAACTGTGAGTTGTTAACATATTTTGGAAGGCAAACGCCTTACGAATTATAATTGCGGTGTATCAGTGACGTGGAGGGTAGAATAGCTTGATTAAATGCCGTCCATATAACTGTGTGACTATGTACGATAATCGCATAAGTCGCGATATGTTACGTGGGACATCTGCCAGTAATGTTTAATTTTGTTGACTTCCGTTTATATAGTGAAATAAGTTTAATTACTTTACAATATGCAAATAGGGCCTAGTTAATTTGAAAACATATTTATTATACCTTTACTACAGAACTGATGCACTACAGAACTGCTGGTGCCACATGCTGTGTAGATGTTACGTAGTTAAGGAATGTTACGTGGTCAACGTACGAATCAATCCCATAATTTAAGTCCTCCTGCCTCCATTGCGCGTAGATGTCGAACAGTTCGTGCCCTCCTTTATTACCTATTGAATATTGGCAATTAGCGTAGTGTCCTTACTGCGTTCAGTTTTGCACTGTCCTGCCACTGGCAAGAACTTGCGAGTAAACTCGCTTCAATAATCTCACACATGTGAGAGACGTTGTGCACGAGAACTTTGCCCTCAAAACAATGTTGACGCTCTCCTTCCGACGTCTTACTGGTGCTTTTCGTGGTATATTCAGTTCTACTAACTTTAAATGGAGAAGTTTATGAATTTCACCTATACTAATCAATATGACATTTTTCTCAACTTAGTGGTTAAGTGTAGAGTTCTGCTCTTCTTGCATTTGTTTTAAGGATTTCTTCCTATATACTGAAAAGCTTATGATAATTGTGTCTAATTTTCGAAGGCTATTCACTGTGGGAGAATTATTGATGTTCGAAAAGATATGAAAAATATTTGTATGAGAATCAAACTTTGTTCTGTTTCACTGACACCCAAAAGAGTCATTATGAGCTGTACAGCTGCATGACAAGTAATCGACTAGTTACCCGTGATCTCAATCATGGTTGAAATGTAGTAGCAGATAGGAAGTAATTCAGCTTCTTACAAGAAACAAAAAATGTTGAACAATGAAATAATTCCCTCTTCAAGAATAATTCGCGAATCCTGGTGGCTTGATCGCGTCCGCCAAACGATCGCACCGCCGTTTGAACGCCTGCATCGCAACAGATGAGGCGGCGTGTGGAACTTCTTTTGGTGGCACCTATCCTAATTTAGATGAAAAGAAGAACCAACGTATAAATGAATATTTATATTATTTTTACTCTCAACTCACACATATCAATTTTTATTATTTGTTCATTTCTACATTGGTTCTTCTTGTTATCTTACGCGTGAGATTTTCTAAGAATCGATCTGTTGGAAATAAATTACCCTAGTATTGTAATATGTTTATGCTCATAATAGTTAAATAGGGCTGCTATTCTGTGTCTGCCTTGATAACGAGAACAGTTTTTACTCTTCATTCCCGAGTCACGCTCAAAACCCGAATTTTTCTCCAATTCGATTCAATTTTCCAGGACTATAACTAAGCGTTTTGAACCACATTATTTCAGGGAGAAAAGTGTTTATTTTATTCTTCCCAGACCCAATTTAAGTTTGGTGTATCCATGTATGTAGATATGGATTATCTAGGCGGGTGACCATACTCTTTGGTATGCAGGTTACGGAAGTTTAATTGATTACTCCATATTGAAACTGCTTAAATCGGCAATCACAAGGGGTTTTCACGAGTTGGATCGGGGAGTTAAATACAAGAAAAACGTTATGCTTTTACTCCCCTTCCTGTTAAAATTTTAGATGCATCAGAAATTTCCTGAGTCATATCATGCGTAGAGTGTTAGGAGAAAGAATATTTGAGAAACAGAATATGCGTAGTCAGGTCTCGTCAATATTAAATAGTTGCTCTAGGTTCTAAAATTTTATTTAGACGATCAGTGTTTTGAGGAACGACGACATAATTCACTCCCGAATTAAGAACGATAGAAAATTTAAATTTAAAAAAATATTCACTGATATGTCAGATTGTGTTGGTATTGCACTTTTATTTAAACGCTGCAGCTCCCCCCTGAGCTGGAAGGGATTGCAAGTGTCATTCTCACTCCGATTTGAACTATGAACATAAATTACTTCCAATAATAGCATTTGCACTATGTCACCCAAAGAGAAGGTAATTCCTTCGCTAAATTTGCTGATCTTCTATTTAAGCAGGGTCTTTTAATTCAGCTTCCTCCGAACAACATTGATCAATGTCCATTCCTCGAACTCTGATAACTCAAACATAATATGCGATCCGAAATATTGAAAGGATAACTGATGCAGAAATATTTGCTGGCACCCCTCTGTGACGTTCGGGAAATGTTGAAACTCGTAGTTGTGCTGAAATAGTATGGGATTGAAGGCAAAATATAGGCTAGAAGTGACTTGAACTTATGTATGTGACTTGAGCAAATACATTTTCATTTCACAATGCTTATTCCTAAAAATTTTCACTTACATTGGTGTGATAGCAAATACATATATAACTTTCTGTGTATTCCCTGATTTGCTATCGCTGTCATGAAAAAGTATTCCACCCCACTTAAATTTTGCTTATAAACATTGTATAATTATTGTTTTAACAAACTCTGTGGAGTGCAGTTAAGAGCATCTTTACGATATAAACTGATGGTTTGTGCAAGCATTTCAGTGGCTTGTGCAGGCAAGATAATTCATTTCGATATATTTGCAAATTTTGTTTAGTAGACTAAATTACAATGTACTTTCTATACAGGGTGACTGGCACTTTGCTGGACAAACTTTAAACGAAAGGCTGAGACCGTTGAAATAAACACTTTTCACTCAATTTAGTGAGATAAAAATGCTTCGTTAAAGAGTTACACGGACTTGAAATTCGAAACGTATCGGAATGACCAGGCATGCAATTTGTATACAACTTGAAATGTGGCCACTGTTTGAGGAACTAATTAGTTCCATCACTATAGCAAGCATTCGAAATTTTGACAGAACCATTGCATCAGTTCAAACAATAAGCAAGAAGAAATTTCAAAGCAATAATTGTAGGTCAAGTTCATAACCATTCCTGACATGAAATTTTGTGGAACTGACTATACCAAGGAAGGTACCTAGCTGTGAGAGGTTGCAAGGAGAGCGTCAACATTGTTTACATGAGAAAGTTCTCGTACATAACGTCTCTCACGTGAGTGAGATTATTGAAGCGAGTTTAGTCGTACACCTTTACTCGTTTTATAACCACATTCTGTCAAAATGTACCGACGAACTGCAAATTTAACGACGACGAACCATTGAGTATAACAGGTAATAGAAATATAGAGACTGTGTCGCAAAAAATAACAACAACGACAAATTATAGCGACACCCTGCAAAATGAATGACAGTGAAACCATATATCAGAACAAAGAAACAATGTGTAGTGACAGAGTCGGTTTATTGTAACAATGTTCAAAAAGGATAACAATTATACAAAAAATAGTAACGTACGTGTATATTATCGTAACAAATTAACAATTTCTGACAGAGTTTTTATAAGTAAAATAGACAGTAAAGTAGCATTATAGCGTAGTACACGATGCATATTCATACTATGCATACAAAATTATTAATAATTACAATAAAGAATGAACATCATATGTATCACACGTGAACCGGCCACGTCAGAGTTGTTCTGGAAAATTCCAGTACATACTTCCCGGTCGGATATTACATCATCTATTGACCGGAAATTAATGGAATGTACATATGTAGTCCCATATGTATTATTGTCGGGTGGCATTGATGCTCCCGAAAGTGTAAATATCGAATGTCGAAATCCCGAATATCTAAATCCCAAAAATTAAAATGCCGAATGTTGTAATCAGGGTTGCCAACTGGCAGGTACAGTATGTATTTCATTGCCAAATATGGTCGGGAATTAGATATTCGAGATTTTGATTTCTGGGATTTTGACATTCGTGATTTCAAGGTGAACCCATTATTTTCAATTTTTTTAATATGTAAGTGAAAAAAAAAAATTCTCTCGTCAATAGGGTTTAAAAGATGTTGTTACATCTTATGACTCTTCGTTACTATTTTTTGCATCTGTTACATTATTTTGAACCTGTGATACTAGCTATTCGAAGCATTGGTACAAGGTTTGACTCTTTGTTAAAGAAAATGATCGTCTGTTGCAACATTCTGAGAGTGTCATGCAATTTGAAGCAACGTTACAGTTATTTGTCTCTGTCACTACATTTTGCATCTGTTATAAATTTTGCAGCATCGTCACAAGATTTGTACTGGATGTTGTTATATTTGAGCCGCTGTTATTAGTTTTTATTCGCTGTTGTATTATTGTGCAAACTGTTGCTATATTGTTCTGACGTGTGGTTATAAAACGAGAAAGGGTGTAAGTTCTTGCCAGTGGCAGGACAGTGTAGAACTGAACGCAGTAAGGACCCTACGCCAATTGTCAGTATTCAACAGACAAGAGAGCAGTGCATGAACTGTTCAACATCTACGGCAATGGTCCATAAGTAGGTGGACAGTGTGTGAAATGGGGTTGAGTATCACTTATATTATTACAATTTTGTTCATTTTAACTCTGTTATCTGTGCCTTGTATTGACGATTTTATAATTACAGTGTTTAAATTTAAGGAAAGATATTCCTTGAAGCAAAAAGGGTAAATTTAATTACTTTACAATAAACAAATATTTGATTTGCAAAACATTTCACTTTTACTACAGAACTGTTAGTGCCACATGCTGTGTAGATGTTACGTAGTTAAGGAATGTTACGTCATCAACACAGGAATCAATCCCGTAATTTTAGTCCTCCGGCCTCCATTGCCCGTAGATGTTGAACAGTTCATTCAGTTTTTTCTTGCCTATTGAATATTTACAAATGGCGTAGTGTCCTTACTGCGTTCAGTTCTACACAGTCCTGTCACTGGCAAGAACTTGCGAGTAAACTCGCTTCAATAATCTCACACATGTGAGAGACGTTATGTACGAGAACTTTGCCCTCTAAACAATTTTGACGCTCACCTTGCGACGTCTTACTGGTGCTTTTCTTAGTATATTCAGTTCTACTAACTTCAAATGGAGATGTTCATGAACCTCACCTATACTAATAAAAACGGCTTTTGATTCCCTTTATTGCTTAAGTGTAGAGTTCTGCTCTTATTACATTTTTTAAAAGGAATTTCTTCCTAAATATTGAAAAGCTGATGAGAATTGCGCCCAATTTTCGCAGGCTATTCATTGTGGGAGAATTATTGTTGTTCGAAATGACATGAAAAATATTTTGGAGAAATCAAACTGCGTCCTGTTTCACTGACCCAAAAGTGTCATTATGAGCAGTACCGCTGCATGACAAGTAATCGACTCGCTACCCGTGATCTCAATCATGGATGAAATGTAGTAGAAGATAGGAAATTATTTTAATTCGCATATGGAACAGAATGGGTTGAACAATAGAAGAATTGCCTCTGCAAGAATTCCCTTCGATCGCGTCCGCCAAACGATCGCACCGCCGTTTGAACGCCTGCATCGCAGAAGATGAGGCGGCGCGTGGAACTTCTTTTGTTAGCAGCTATCCTAATTTAGATGAAAAGAAAACCAATGTAGGAATGAATATATATACTATCTCTCCTCTCAACACATTCATTTTCATTTTTTTATTATTGGTTCATTTTTACCGTGATTCTACTTGTTATCTTACGCGTGAGATTCTCTAAGAATCGATCTCTTGGAAATAAATCATCCTAGTTTAGTAATATGTTTCGTATGCTCAGTATAGTTAATGGGGGCTGCTATTCTGTGTTTGTCTTGATAACGGAAACAGTTTTCACTCTTCATACTCGAGTCACGCTCAGAACCCGAATTTTTCTCCAATTCGTTTCAATTTTCCAGTCCTTGTATCTCTTCAAAAAAGCATTCTTAACCACATCATTATAGTGGGAAAATTATTTGTTTAATTTTCCCTGACTCAATTTAACGTTTCGTCTATACATGTATATAGATAAAGATTATCTAGGCAGGTGACACTCAACTTTGGTATACAGGTTACAGAAGTTTAATTGATCACTCCATATTGCAATTTCTTTAATCGGCAATCACAATGGTTTTCAAGGAGTTGACTTGGGGAGTTAAAAACACGATTAATTTTATGTTTTTACTTTCCTTCCTTTCAAAATTGTAGATGCATCTAAAGTTTCCTGAGTCATATCATGCGTAGAGTGTTAGCAGAAAGAATACATGAGGAACAGAATATGCGTAGTCAGGTCTCGTCAATATTAAATAGTTACTCATGGTTCTAAAATTTTATTTTGATATCAGTGGTTTGAGAAGCCACGACAAAATTCCCTCTCAAACTGAAGAAGATAAGAAACTAAAATTTAAAAAAAAATTCACTGATATTTCAGATTGTGTTGGTATTGCACTATTATTTATACGCTGCAACTCCGCCCGGAACAGGAAGCGATAGCAACAGACCATTCCTACTCCGATTCGTACAATGTTTAGCACAATTTTCTTTCGATATAGGCATTTGCACCATGACACCCAATGAGAAGTTTATTCCTTCGCCAAAATTGAATATATTCGTATTGAGGAGGGAATTTTTAATTTCAAGGTCCACTCACCAACATTGGTTGACGTCCATTTTTAAATTCTAATAACTTGCACACAAATGTGCGATCCAACTATTAAAGGGATAACTGATGTACAAATTTTTGCGGCCATCCGTTGTAACATTTCAGGGAATGTTGAAACTCATATGGTCCTGAAATAGTATGGCATTGGGGCAAAATAAAGGCCAGAAATGACTTGAACTTATTTATGTGACTTGAGCAAATACCTTCTCGTTGGACAATGCATTTTCCTGAAATTCCTCACTAATATTGATTTAATAGGAGATATAAATATCTGTGTATTTACTGACTTGCTATCACGTCTTGAAAAAGTATTCCGCCCTACTTAATTTGTGTTATTTACATAGCCTAAATATTGTTTTAACAAACTCTGTGGAGTGCAGTGTAGAGCATCTTTACAACGATACAAACTGGTAGTTTGCGCAAGCAAGATAATACATATCATACATTTCAATACATCTGAAAATTTTGTTTAGTTGACTAAATAACAATGTACTCTCTACACTGGGTGACTGGGACTTTGTAGGACAAACTTCAAAATTAAGGCTGAGACCGTTGAAATAAAGAATTTTACTCAATTTTCGTGAGTTAGAAATGCTACGTTAGAAAGTTACACGGACTTGAAATTTGAAACGGATCGGAATGAACAGGCATGCAATTTGTATACAACCTAAAAATGTGGCCAGTGTTCGAAAAATCAATTAGTTCCATTCCAATAGTGTGTATTCAAAATTTTCACAAAACCGTTACATCAGTTCAAAAAATGTGTAAGAAGAAATTTCATAACAATAGTTGTAGGTCAAGTTCATAACCATTCCTGACATGAAATTTTGTTGAACTAATTATACCAAGAAAGTTGCCTGTTAGAGGTTGCAAGGAGAGCGTCAACATTGCTTTGATGAGAATGTTCTCGTACCTAACGTCTCTCACATATGTGAGATTATTGAAGCGAGTTTAGTCGTAAGTTCTTGCCAGTGGCAGGACAGTGTAGAACTGAACGCAGTAAAGCTGGGTTTACACGGAGGGTGACTTCCCCAGGGTGACGCCCCCACTTTACCCCTCTCACCCGCTCAAGCTTCCCCACTTGCGTTTAGACGGAGGGTGAGATGCCCAGGGCTGCCGAAATTAGTGCGTTCAGCAAATATACGAGTTTCCCTTACAAAAATGTATTTTAATATCTCTGGAGTGAAAATTTTACTATGGGCAACTTCATAAAAAGGGATCTATTGATTTCGAATGACAATAATTGCAAAATAAATGTAGGCAACCCCTCAAACTATGTCAATATGAATGAGATTTATTTTGGTGCTGCTGCAGAAAGCATTCTCCTGAGAAATGTCAACAAAATATGTACCAAAATACCAGAAGAGTTTGGATTGAAAGATCTTAATAAATGTAATTCAATAATACCATATTCAATGCATTTCTCCAATTTTGCGAAAAAGGAGCAGCATGAAAATATCAATATGAAGCGGCGAGAACTGTTTGGTGAAGATGCTCCTTTCAAGACAAAAATTGTGTCTGAAAAATTCTGGTACGCAGCTTTGATACTCGCTGCTTCCCGAGTTCATGATGCAGCTTATGTCAATACCGCAATATTTTGCAGCCGCTAGAAAATTTTTTTGACCCTAACTACATAATAGCAAAAAACAGGATTTCGTTAAAAAGAGCAAGACTAAATGCATGAATGAGATCAAAATCTACGTTAGAGAACACAGACTGCAAAAATTTGAACCACCACGATAGCTTAGTCAACAAATTAAATAAAAAACATGGCAGATGAAGGAAGAAGAGGAGTAAAAAAGTTCACTCTAGCAGGAAAAGTAGGTATAACCTTAAAATTTTCGTTTTATTGCTAGTTAAATAGATTTGGTACGCTCTAACAATTTTTGGTACGTATTCATGAAGGTTTTGTACGATCATCAGAAAAAAATCGGCAACCCTGGAGATAACAGTGACTGAGTGAGGATGTCGAAATGTAATTCAAGGTACGTGCAGAAAAGAAGATACTATTTTTAACCTGTAAACTATTTCACAGAGGCCGGCAAAAGATCAACGTATTCGTGAAGAATTCAAGAATTACTTCTTAAACGAAGGCCAATTAAGTGCCTTGGCAGAAACGAATGTGTCAATTAGATTAATAAGGGATGGAGGCGAATCAATAAAACTTAGCGCGTATATAGCTTCTTATATGAACTTAATGCCCAAACTAAGGAATAATAAAATATAGCTTGCCCAGCAACAGCAAATGTATATAGAGATAAAAATGAATGAAATTTGCGCGATAGAGTCTGATTACAGGATATAGAAATAAGTAACAAAAATTATATCAGTCTAAGTCCTATCACGAGCCATCTTGTGTTAATAATAGCATGATAGCGAACAATTAGTGCTACTATTGTTAGAGGTAATTACTTTTGAATTAGATCGAAAATCATTTCAGTGATAGTAAATGATAAAAAAATATATTTACAGCCGCAATAAACAATCAGACTGACGCTATGCTCTCAATAAATCTATCACTGTGAAAACTTTAGCCTTCAGCCACTTTTCCAGATCAGGAGAGACTTTTTGCATTAAGATTACGCATGAGAACATGACGGCAGAGCAGCTAAGACATACACCCTACCTTCAAGACTGTCTGAAGCGCACTGTCCATGGAGCTCCACCGTCTCCACGGCACTGTCCCTCCACGGCACTGTCGCTCTGGCGCTCTGAGCGTCTGAGGCAGTCCCAGCCAGTGTTTCCACGAGCAGAGTAATTACCCAATTTTAGGGTAATCAGACCCTTCACGGGGTAACGATGGGGTAGTACTTTTTCATAGGGTAATCGAGGTATTAATAGGGTAAAATGTGCAGAAATAGGGTAATTAGAGGGGTTTATGCCTACCGAAAGGTTACATAGTTATCAATGCATCAAAACACGTAGGAAAGCATCTATCGTTGCATTGTCGTCGTTTGAAAATACTCTAGAACTCTTTCCCAATCACGATCCGTATAGGCATCTCCATTTGAAACATGTTCAAAGCGAGACTAGTACGTACGCACGTTGTGTTGCAGGCTGCAGCAAGCAGCATACGCCTGAGCCCTGGCAAGAGATGCCAACTTAGCTAATTTCTCGCTAGATCTAGCTAATTTTAAAATAAACTAGCGGAGAAGAAATCAGTCTAGCGGATATCTATAAATCTAGCTTGAAAAAATTTCTAGCGGAACTCCGTGTTCATGCATTCCTTTGCAAACATTCATTTGCAACTCTGTTGAAGAATAACATTCCTAATGTGATAATTATTAAATGTTCATGCCATTTGATCCATTTAGCTGCCTCCCATGCACGTTTGAAATTACCTAAACTCGTTGAAGACTTTTGTAGAAATGTCTATTCTCACTTCAGTCTAAGTGCCAAGCGTCAGAATGCATTCAGAGAATTTCAAAAATTTGTAGAATTTGAGCCGCACAAGATACTAGCTCCCGGTCAAACCAGGTGGCTATCGCTGGAAGCGTGCGTAACGCGATTGTTGGAGCAATGGGATGCTCTTAAACTCTATTTTAACGAACTCGCATTTTCTGATCCTACCCACATGAATGACAGCACTGTGCAAGCCTTCAGAAACGAGTTCACCATTGCTTACCTTGAGTTTCTTAAACACAATCTTAGTAGATTTAATTCATTCAACAGGCAATTTCAATCTAAGTCACAAAATTACTTTAATGGGAAAAAGGAAGTTCATAAATTATTGAAAATATTGCTACTGACGTACTCAAGCCAACTTACGTTAAATCTTGTGCCATTGACAAGCTTCATCCATCCTCTCCAGATTTTTCAGTAAATCTCATTAAAAATGAGCGAATATATATATGGGCGTCAAAGCGACAGAACTGTTGACAAATTAAACTGCAATGCTACTCCCACTGAATTAGACAAATTTTTCACATCATGTAAATTTTTCTTGGTCGAATCGCTGAAACAAATTCATGAACGTTTCTAGTGTTCCGATCCAATTTATGACCTGATTGAATGCCTTAGTCCAGTTAATGCATCCAATCTTAACCCAAATTCACTGTCATCGTCTATGTTACAAATACCACAACTTAGGAAATTTGTTGATGTGAATCTCCTCGATCGTGAATGGAGGAAACATTATTGTCTGGACGGGCTGACCACAGGAATGAATGTCACGGAATACTGGAAACATGTTTTTGCTGCAAGAAATACACCCAATTCCAAATGTTTCAAAAATCTCGAGGTTTTCATTGGTGCGCTGTTAGGTCTCCCCTTCAGTAACGCAGGAGTTGAGCGGTTTTTCAGTAAACTAAATTTAACGAAAAATGCTTCGAGAAATCAATTAAAAAATGGAACATTGTGCAGTTTAATGCACGCAGTGTATCACCTCCACAATTCGGGTGAAGATCTTTACACAATGATCCTGAATGATGGCATTCTGAAGGCCATGCGGTCAGTTAAATCATATGCAACATGTTGGGAGTCATCATCACTTTTTAAACTTCGCTATGAATAGGCAATGTGTATTATAAGCCTTGTTTTTCTCTTATGGTAATTTACTAATTGATTGTAATATCTGTCGATCAGGTTGGAAAAGCGCCAACTACATTTTGATGTTTGGCAAAAATAACACTATCTTGTTCAATTGACTTGGTGCTTTTCCAACTTGAACGATAGACATATTACCGTATGTCAATAAATGGATATTAACCCTATCCGCCACAGGTGTTTTTTGACCATTTTTTCTTACTAAATTAAAACTTGTTTGGTTAATGCTCAATCAAGCTGAAAAACATAAAAAGATTGCTGCTCAAATAAACTTTTCAACCAAATTTAATATGCAAAAATTGGATTAGTAGTCTTGTTAGACCAGAGAGGCCTCTTTCCATCTTGGAATAATGGAGTACGGCAACGATTTCAAGAATAGAATGTGGGGTAAAGAAACACAGTAGTTAAACTAAGAACTACATGTATTGTACGTCCGTCGGGTACGGTGGCAAGAACAAGAAGGAAGAGCTCGATCGCTCTCCAGAGGCAGTTAAGCTGGGTTTACAAGGAGGGTGACTTCCCCAGGGTGACGCCCCCACCCTACCCCTCTCACCCGCTCAAGCTTCCCCACTTGCGTTTAGACGGAGGGTGAGATGCCCAGGGCTGCCGAAATTGGTGCGTTCAGCAAATGTACAAGTTCCCCTTACAAAAATGAATTTTAATTTCTCGGGAGTGAGAATTTAACTATGGGCAACTTCATAAAAAGGGATCTATTGATTTCGAATGACAATAATTGCAAAATAAATGTAGGCAACCAATCAAACTATGTCAATATAAATGAGATTTATTTTGGTGCTGCTGCAGAAAGCATTCTCCTGAGAAATGTCAACAAAATATGTACCAAAATACCAGAAGAGTTTGGATTGAAAGATCTTAATAAATGTAATTCAATAATACCATATTCAATGCATTTCTCCAATTTTGCGAAAAAGGAGTAGCATGAAAATATCAATATGAAGTGGCGAGAACTGTTTGGTCAAGATGCTCCTTTAAAGACAAAAATTGTCTGAAAAATACTGGAACACAGCTTTGTTACTCGCTGCTTCCCGAGTTCATGATGCAGCTTTTGTCAATACCGCAATATTTTGCAGCAGCTAGAAAAATTTTTCGACCCTAACTACATAATAGCAAAAAACAGGATTTCGTTTAAAAAGAGCAAGACTAAATGCATGAACGAGATCGAAATCTACGTTAGAGAACACAGACTGCAAAAATTGGAACCACCACGGTAGCTTAGTCAACAAATTAAATAAAAAACATTGGCAGAAGAAGGAAGAAGAGGAGGAAAAATTTCATTCTAGCAGGAAAAGTAGGTAAAACCATAAAATTTTCGTTTTATTGCTAGTTAAATAGATTTGGTACGCTCTAACAATTTTTGGTACGTTTTCATGGAGGTTTTGTACGATCATCAGAAAAAAATCGGCAACCCTGGAGATAACAGTGACCGAGTGAAAATGTCGAAATGTAATTCAAGGTACGTGCAGAAAAGAAGATACTATTTTTAACCTGTAAATTATTTCACAGAGGCCGGCATAAGATCAACGTATTCGTGAAGAATTCAAGAATTACTTCTTAAACGAAGGCCAAGTGCCTTGGCAGAAACGAATGTGTCAATTAGATTAATAAGGAATGGAGGCGAATCAATAAAACTTAGCGCGTATATAGCTTCTTATATGAACTTAATGCCCAAACTAAGGAATAATAAAATATAGCTTGCCCAGCAAATGTATATAGAGATAAAAATGAATGAAATATGCGCGATAGTGCCTGATTACAGGATATAGAATAAGTAACAAAAATTATATCAGTCTAAGTCCTATCACGAGCCATCTTGTGCTAATAATAGCATGATAGCGAACAATTAGTGCTACTATTGTTAGAGGTAATTACTTTTGAATTAGATCGAAAATCATTTCAGTGATAGTACATGATAAAAAAATACATTTACAGCCGCAATAAATACAATCAGAATGACGCTATGCTCTCAATAAATCTATCAATGTGAAAACTTTAGCCTTCAGCCATATTTCCAGACCAGGAGAGACTTTTTGCATTAAGATTACGCATGAAAACATGACGACAGAGCAGCTAAGACATTCATCCTGCCTTCAAAACTGTCTGAAGCGCACTGTCGCTCTGGCGCTCTGAGTCTGAGCCTCTGAGGCAGTCCCAGCATGTGGGGCAGCAGCGTCGACACGCATGGGGTAGTAGTGGGAGGCGTTAGACAGGGGGATTGAGGGTTTTTTGAAGAGGCGGGGAGGGAGAGAGGGCGTTGCCCCGGGGAAGTCACCCACCGTGTAAACACAGCTTAAGGACACTACGCCAATTGTCAACATTCAATAGACGAGAAAACAGTGCATGAACTGTTCAACATCTACGGCAATGGTCCATAAGTAGGTGGACAGTATGTGAAATGGGGTTGAGTATCACTTATATTATTACAATTTTGTTCATTTTAACTTTGTTATCTGTGCCTTGTATTGACGATTTTATAATTACAGTGTTTAAATTTAAGGAAAAATATTCCTTGAAGCGAAAAGGGTAGACTTCAAAGTTGTGTAATTTACGATGGAAAACTGTTTGAGCACCAGCGTTGATAAAATTAAAGGGCTTATGTATTATTGTTCACACTTGTGAATGTTCTATTTGTGTTCGTACTAAATATACGTGTATGTATACGGTGTCTAAAAATGTTAGCCTCAGCTGTCTGTTTACTTTTGGACTACCCTCTGTGACCACGGTGATCGTTAGCTTTTTCCAGGTACGTATTATTTACATAAATATTTTGACGACAATAGGTAAAACTGAAGTTCAATATTCAACTCAAATTAAATTCAATCGTAATAAGGAATTATTAAAATAACAACCATCAACTGGATCATACCCTTATTCAGTTTTACTTAGGTATTTCAAATAATGAGATTGTGACAACTAGTCGGTCAGCAGCATTATGAACATCCCCTCCGTGCGTGGCCACCGGCGGTGCATGTTGTGACCAGATGGCAACTATTTTATAACAACCTTAAGTTCAACGAAACTGCAGCGTTCGCGGATGCATGTAGGTCGTCTATGAGAAGTGAATTATTGTCAAACCACCATACCGTCGGATAAGTACACTGACCCTCCGCACAACGAGAACGTTGCATTTGTATCCATCAACACTAGAGGATATTACGTCGTGCAAACTGTTACATATAAGCGTTTTTTATCAACGTAGAAATTGAATGCGTCTACATTCATATCTCAATAACTGATAACATAACGTAAAATGTTTAGGTGATCATATTCGAGGAATAACTGATGTAGAAATATTGGTTTCTACGTGTCTGTTGAGATTTCGAGAAATGCTGAAGCTCGTTATTGTACTGAAGAAATATGGCGTTGTGGGCAAAATAAAGAAAAAAGAAGTGACTTGAAAGTATGTATTGGAAAGCGTCGGTCGGAGATGCTGCACGGCGCGAGGTCAAGCAAGACAGCAAGACGGAGATCAAAGGCAGCGCGACGGGCGCAGGAGCGGCCTTGGCTTCCGGTAATGAAGTTCACTCGAAACCGCAAGTGCAAAATTGCACCTGAGAATTTAACAAGGATAGTTGTTCAATACTCGAGAAACAGATTCGCAGTGTGTCATTTGCATGTCACATGTCCTGTTTGTGTCTCGTATCCAGCGCGTGTCTCGTGTCTTCCTGGCCGAGGACTTAAGGACGCGTGCCCGTCATGTTAAGGTATCGGCAGTTCGAATTCCGGCAATGCCGCCCGGTGATTCTCCCCGTTGAGAAAAGGAAGAACTCAGCCACAGTTCCCTGTCTACCCTAGAGTCGGACATGGGTACCGGCTTGACCGGGAGTAACCGTCAGAGCGTCGGGGTGCTAACCGGCATTTGAAAAACCAATGTACAAGATAACATTAAGCAGAGTTGTGTCTGAAAAACATCTTCCCTTTTATCTTGTGCGTGTCACATATCGTGTTCGTATCACGAACACTATCTTTGTAAAAAAATTGTTCGCAAGGAGTAATACTAGTAATAATTCAGTTTATGAATATTATTAACAAGCCCCCAAAATGTGTTATTACTCATATATTGACACAACAAAACTTACGTTTCATATTACTACTGATTAGATTTTTAATAATAGTTGAACATATTAGGGACGTTCATAAATAACTCTGTAATTTTGACAGTTTTCCGAGTAATAACTCATTAGTAAATACTGATGAAATCTGTCTTACATATCAATCGTTGGTAACCATTGTATGTAATAGTTACTGGTGTTCGGTCAAATTTCATACAAGAATTTCTCATTACTTTGATCTGTCACAAAAAAACTTAAAGAGGACATATAGGACAGAACCGCTGCATGGTACCCTCGGATTTAGAAACAGATTTTAGCGATACGTGTGATGAATGTTCCTCTGGAGTACATATGAAGGTGACTGGGTTTATTTATTACATTCATGTTTTACCTAGGCTTTTGTGTAATTGGAATATTGCTAAGGTTTATATTGTTAAAGAATTTTATAATTTTCAATATGAAAAATTTTATTAGAGAAGAAAATCCTTAAATCATCAATTCGTTGAAGGACAATTGAGCATTATTTAAGTAATGTTGAATGGAAAGCATTATTTTGTTTGAAAAATCGATAAATATTCAGAGATATTTTATAAATCACTTATAAATTTCGAAATATATTTCCATGTCATCAACAAATCTACCAATTTGTGTTAGCCATTCTTGAACCGGTGAATTAATTCTCCAGCCATCATTTAGCATTCATGTTCATTAAACTTTGCACTAGGAGCCTTTGCTCGATGGTCTGCCAGTGATTTCGATGTCATTTTCCTAGTATTGCTGATGTACTCGTAATATTTCAGTCTGTGTTACTTTTGATTTTTCCCTCTTCGCTCCTGGTCACGAACATAGGATTATAGTGAAGTTGTTGCTCACCCATTTCAAACATTAACTGTACATCTCAATAGAGTTATAAATGTCTCCATCTTGACCGCTCATAACGAAGACCAAGATCAATGTTCTGTTTATGCAGTGAAGACTTCTACTCCCACCTGAAAATTGGTAAAATGTGTAAATTATTCAATGTTGAACCCATGGATATAGTCCTCACGGACTACTAACTGAATATCTTTCGGTTCGGAATGTATTTGTTTGTCGATGTACCTAATGCGCTTAATAAATGTGGGGCGAGAAGATATATTTATAATCCTTGAGTGAATTCAGTCACAAGCTAATTCAAATCAATTTAATTCAACGACGAGGTGTGCCTGATTTGATATTCTTACAGTCTCTGAGATAAAATTTTCATAAGTGATAGAGCTACAAATATGTTTTACTTATTTGGTGCTTTTAATAATCACCAGAATGGTGAGCTCCACGCTCAATAGAATTATAGCTCACGATCCACACTTGCTGAGGTGAGACGGTTAACTCAGTGAGAAATTTTAACTCGGTGAAGGACCAGTGTTACAAATGATTTTCGAAAAGGATGTTAGTGAGCATATGCGTGTTAGGGGAAGCGTGTGAAATTCGACTGAGATATGCAAGAAATTTTTTCGCAGCTATCGGATTCTTCAACCTGGTTCATGGACAAAAAATATTTTGATGCTTATTTCGGCCACTTCATGAAAGTTGAGTAGCTGAAACCTCATCCAATAACTTTTTTTAAAATATAACCTCTTCATGTCACTGTGAGCGAAACAATAATCATTGATGTAATTTTCGTTCAATCGACATCAGTTTAAAAAACTATTATATTTTACTGCCAACCCTTCATTTACATTTGAAATGAATACGCTTTCAGTTTACCTAGTCAATGATGATTTAATCAAAACTTCCAATGAAGAATATCTCATTTGCTGACAGGAGAAAAGGCCGAATAGAGACTTGAGTAACTTTTTTGCTCTATTTGTCAGACTGTTGCATACAACCGAGGTGCTACTGCATACTGTACATCCTCCCTGTCCGGCCGCAACCATGGTGCACCTCACGTTACAAATCGTACGTGTACAGATGATATAAATACAGATCCCCCATTGGAGATCAAAATATTCTGAACGGGCAGGTGGAAACAGCACACCACTAACGAACGTTGCAAGTATGAAATTTGGAAAGATAGTTTGACTCAGAGTTTATCGGAAAGAGAAGAGTTAAAACGGAAAGCGAACAGTAGGGAACTACGATATTTGCGCTTTGCGCGACTGACGCTACTGATTATGCTTCCTTTTAAGCAATCTCATCTTACAACAATCTATACTATAATAAGAGCTGCGTCCGTCCGTCTGTCTCTCTGTCCGAAGCTTCCGGAAGTGTGTGAAGAGCGGATCTGTGATACGGGCCGTGTGCACTCAACTTTGGAGAGATTGATTTTTTGGTTTTGTAGCCTTTCGTTCACTTTGCCTTCTTTTCATTTCAAATAAAGGCGGTGGACTAGTGCAAATAATTGTTGAATCTTCCAATATATACTGATAAGCTTAACGTTATGAATAATTTTAGTGCAACTATTGTACATAAGCGATGAATGGACTTCTATCTCCCCAGGTCCAGTAACAAATCTCCATTTAATTCCTGATTTGTTAAGTCACACAAAGTGATGTGTAGTCATTATTAGCAGCACCGCTGCATGGTACGTAATGAACATGGTACCCGTTCATCCCAGTACATATCTGGGATATAACATATCTGGGATATACATATAAACATTAGGCACACATTTCTTGAATTCTCAACTCCAGTATATATGCCCGTTGGTTTTCATTTATTTTTATCATTTAATTGTAAGTATGAGCAATAATTGGTAATATGGAGCTATCAATGAAATTTTCTGTAGCCTGTATACCAAAGTTGAATTTCAACAGCCGAGCTAATCCATTTTTTCAATATCTGAATCTCTTGTTTAGTTAGCCAAATTACAATGCACTTTCTAAACAGGGTGATCGTCACTTTGCAAAACAAACTTTAACATAAGGCTAAGACCGTTGAAATAAATAGTTTTTACTCAATTATCGTGAGTTTAAATGCATCGTTAATTACAAGGACTTGAAATTCGAAACGTATTGAAGAAAAATTTGCATGTTGGCAGAGGAAGGCACTGAAGAATAATGAAGAATAAAATTTAGGAAACGATTTTCATGATGACAAGAATTAGAATAACGCCATAGCCGTAATTGTTAAGACCATGAAAAACATGCAATTATATTAGAAATTTCTTAAATATTTTCTGAATAAACAACATCTGTTGTGGTGCAATTTTTTAATTATTTGTGACCGATGTTCAAAAAATCGCTAAGTTCATTCACAATAGTGAGCTTTCGATATTTCAGCACCATCATTTCATCAATTTAAACATATCATAAAGAAATGTTTCACAGCATTTATTGTAAGTGAAGTTCATACACATTACATGAAATTTTGTTGGACCAATTATTCCAAGAAAGTTACCCGTTAAAGGTTGAAAAAAGAGTGTCGATATGGTTTAGATGAGAAAGTTCTCGCACACAACGTCTCTCACATGTGTGAGATTATTGAAGCGAGTTCACTCGCAAGTTCTTGCCAGTTGCAGGACAGTGCAGAACTGAACGCAATAAGGACACTACGCCAATTGTCAATATTCAATAGACAAGAGAACAGTGCATGAACTGTTCAACATCTACAGCAATGGTCCATAAGTAGGTAGACAGTATGTGGATAGGATTGAGTAGTTACATTATTACAATTTTGTTCATTTTACCTCTTTTATCTGTGCCTTGTTATTGGCAATTTTATAGTTAATTTATTTAAATTTAGGGAAAAATGTTTGTTGAAGCGAAAGAGGCAGACTTCAAAGCTGCGTAATTTACGATGGAAAATTGTTTGAGCACCGGCGTTGGTAAAATTTGAGATCTTATGTATTATTGTTCACAATATAATTAAATTGTTGAAGTTATAGTTATATTAGCACTCAATGTAATAGTATGTACGTACAAATCAATTGTAATAAACAATTATCAAAGTAGCAATCATTAAATAGACCGTGTAAAGCCCTTATTTGGCTTTACTAATATATATATATATATATATGAAAATTGACTTTAATACTCGTCGATCAGCGGCATTAAGAGCATCTCCTGCGTGGCCACCGGTGGCGCACGTTGCGGTCAAAGTGAGAACAACCCTCAGTTTCTGAACACCAACGAGTTTTTACCTACACTAAGGCGTGTCATGGTATTGTTTACGATTTCACGTTGAAGACTAACCCAACTTGACTCAACAGAAATTTTGTTGCCCCATTTTTTACATTAATCTTAGATATGGCTATCGCCTTTAGATTTTTTTATCTTTACGAACCATTACCGATGTTCAACGTGAAAAAATCATCCACCCGCCATCCCTTGAAGACTAATAACTCTCTTATGCTTCGCAATCAGAAGGGCTAAGGGATAACTGATGCAGAATTATGATGATGATAACTGATGTAGAATTAACGTGCCTGTAAGCGTTTCGAGAAATGTTGAAACTCGTCATTATTTTGAAGAAATATTGAGTTGCACGTAAAATAAAGGCGAACAGTGACTTCCTTTTCCCAACCTGGAGAATCACCGGGTGGCAATGCCGGGATTCGAACTGCCGACACTTTCCCATGACGGGCGCGCGTCCTCAACCACTCGGCCAAGAAAACACATGACACGCTTTGGATACGGGACACAAACAGGACATGCGACGTGCAAAGGACACTCTACGAATCTGTTTTTCGAGTATTGACCCAATATTCTCGTTAAATTCTCTGGTTTTCCAGTTGCGGTTGCGAGTGAACTTCATTACCGTAAGCCCAGGCCCAGATTCATGATACAAAATCTTGCTGCATTAGTTATGCCTCAAATATGCCCTATTTGATTTTTCATGACAAGTTATCAGTATTATAAGGATGCAACCAATATGTGATGATGTAACGACTAGGTTCGGCCGAAAAATTAAAATTGTGGTTTAACCAATTTTGGAAGGCAAACGCCTTACGTATTGAAATTGCGGTGTATCAGTGACGTGGAGGGTAAAATAGCTTGATTAAATGCCGTCCATAACACTGTGTGACTATGTACGATAATCGCATAAGTCGCGATATGTTACGTGGGACATCTGCCAGTAATGTTTAATTTTGTTGACTTCCGTTTTTATAGTGAAATAAGTTTAATTACTTTACATTATGCTAATAGGGCCTAGTTAATTTAAAAACATTTTTATTATACTACAGAACTGATGGTGCCACATGCTGTGTAGATGTTACGTAGTTAAGGAATGTTACGTGGTCAACGTACGAATCAATCCCATAATTTAAGTCCTCCTGCCTCCATTGCGCGTAGATGTCGAACAGTTCGTGCCCTCCTTTATTACCTGTTGAATATTGGCAATTAGCGTAGTGTCCTTACTGCGTTCAGTTCTGCACTGTCCTGCCACTGGCAAGAACTTGCGAGTAAACTCGCTTCAATAATCTCAAACATGTGAGAGACGTTGTGCACGAAAACTCTGCCCTCAAAACAATGTTGACGCTCTCCTTCCGACGTCTTACTGGTGCTTTTCGTGGTATATTCAGCTCTACTAACTTTAAATGGAGAAGTTTATGAACTTCACCTATACTAATCAATATGACATTTTTTTCAACTTAGTGGTTAAGTGTAGAGTTCTGCTCTTCTTGCATTTGTTTTAAGGATTTCTTCCTATATATTGAAAAGCTTATGATAATTGTGTCTAATTTTCGAAGGCTATTCACTGTGGGAGAATTATTGATGTTCGAAAAGATATGAAAAATATTTGTATGAGAATCAAACTTCGTTCTGTTTCACTGACACCCAAAAGAGTCATTATGAGCTGTACAGCTGCATGACAAGTAATCGACTAGCTACCCGTGATCTCAATCATGAATGAAATGTAGTAGCAGATAGGAAGTAATTCAGCTTCGTACAAGAAACAAAAAATGTTGAACACTAAAATAATTCCCTCTGGAAGAATAATTCGTGAATCCTGGTGGCTTTGATCGCGTCCGCCAAACGATCGCACCGCCGTTTGAACGCCTGCATCGCAACAGGTGAGGCGGCGTGTGGAACTTCTTTTGGTGGCACCTATCCTAATTTAGATGAAAAGAAGAAAAAACGTATAAATGAATATTTATATTATTTTTACTCTCAACACACACATATCAATTTTTATTATTTGTTCATTTCTACATTGGTTCTTCTTGTTATCTTACGCGTGAGATTCTCTAAGAATCGATCTGTTGGAAATAAATTACCCTAGTTTTGTAATATGTTTCTTATGCTCATAATAGTTAAATAGGGCTGCTATTCTGTGTTTGCCTTGATAACGAAAATAGTTTTTACTCTTCATTCCCGAGTCACGCTCAAAACCCGAATTTTTCTCCAATTCGATTCAATTTTCCAGTCCTCGTATCGCTATAACTTAGCGTTTTGAACCACATTATTTCAGGGAGAAAAGTGTTTATTTTATTCTTCCCAGACCCAATTTAAGTTTTGTGTATCCATGTATGTAGATATGGATTATCTAGGCGGGTGACCCTACACTTTGGTATACAGGTTACGGAAGTTCAATTGATTGCTTCATTTTGCCATTGCTTAAATCGACAATCACAATGGTTTTTCAAGAGTTGACTTTGGGAGTTAAATACAATATAAACGTTTTGCTTTTACTCTCCCTCCTTTCAAAATTGTAGATGCATCTAAAATTTCCTGAGTCTTATCTTGCGTGGAGTGTTAGCAGAAAGAATGTATGAGAAAAAGAATATGCGTAGTCAGGTCTCGTCAATATTAAATAGTTACTCATGGTTCTAAAAATTTCATTTATGCCATCAGTGGTTTGCGTGGCGACGACAAAATTCCCTCACAAAATGAAGAATATGAAATCTAAATTTAAAAAAAAATTAACCGAAATGTCAGGTTGTGCTGTCATTGCACTATTATTAATACGATGCAGCTCCCCTAGGAGCAGGAAGCGATTGCAAGTGCCATTCTGATTCCGATTCGTACAATGAACAACGTAATATCCTTACGATATAAGCATTTTCACCCTGACACCCATTGAGAAGGATATTCCTTCGCCGCAATTAATATCGGGATTACGGAGGGAATCTCAATTTCAAGTTTGCTATGCAACATTCGTCAACGTCCATTCCTCGAACTCTGATAACTTACGCATAATGTGCGATCCGAAATTTTGAATGGATAACTGATGCAGAAATTTTTGCTGCCACCCAATGTTGAAACTCGAAGTTGTGCTGAAATAGTATGGCATTGAAGGCAAAATAAAGGCCAGAAGTGACTTGAACTTATTTATGTGACTTGAGCTAATACCTTTTCATTTCACAATGCTTATTCCTAAAATTTTTCACTTACATAGGTTTGATAGCAAATACATATATAACTTTCTGTGTATTCCCTGATTTGCTATCACTGTCTTGAAAAAGTATTCCACCCGACTAAATTTTTGTTGTTTACATTATCTAATTATTGTTTTAAAAAACTCTGTGGAGTGCAGTGAAGACCATCTTCACGAAATAAACTGGTCGTTTGTGCAAGCATGTCGGTGGTTTGTGCAGGCAAGATAATCCATTTCGATATATTTGAAATTTTTGTTCGTTAGCTAAATTACAATGCACTTTCTATACAGGGTGACTGGCACTCGGCAGGACAAACTTTAAACGTAAGGCTGTGACCGCGGGAATAAACACTTTTCACTCATTATCGTGAGCTAAAAATGCTTCGTTAAAGAGTTACACGGACCTGAAATTTCAAACGTATCGGACTGAACGGGCATGCAATTTGTATACAACCTAAAAATGTGGTGGCCAGTGTTTGAGAAATCAGTTAGTTCCATTCCAATAGTGAATATTCGAGATTTTCACAAAACCATTGCATCAGTTCCAACAATATGCAAGTTGTAATTTCAAAAATTTTAGGTCAAGTTCATAACCATTCCTGACATAAAAATTTTGTTGAGCTAATTCCTAAAACTAAAGAAAGTTCTCGTACATAACGTCTCTCACATGTGTGAGATTATTGAAGCGAGTTTACTCGCAAGTTCTTGCCAGTGGCAGGACAGTGTAGAACTGAACGCAGTAAGGACACTCCGCCAATTGTCAATATTCAATAGACAAGAAAACAGTGCATGAACTGTTCAACTTCTACGACAATGGTCCATAAGTAGGTGGACAGTATGTGGAGTAGGGTTGTTCACAGTTCTATAATCATTTTAACTTTGTTATCTATGCCTCTTTAGTGATAATTTTATAACTATATTATTTAAATTTAGGGGAAAATGTTCGTCGAAGCGTATGAGCCAGACTTCAAAGATGCGTTATTTATGATGGAAGACAGTTTGAGCATCAGCATTGATATAATTTAAGGGCTTTTGCATTATTGTTAACATTTTTTAATGTTTTAGTTTTGTGCGAACTGAAAATACGAGTGTGTATAAGGATTCTCAAATCAATGGTAGTATCAGCGATCTACTTACTTTTGGACTACCCTGAGTGAACACAGTGATCGTTAACTTTTTCCACGTTTATATTGTTTACCTCAACACGTTGACCACAATTGGTAAACCTAAATTTCAATATTCAATTCAATTTTAGAATGGATTGTAATAAGCAATTATCAAAGTAGCAATCATTAACTGGATCATACCCTCAAATGACTTTGCTAATAAAATTGTGAAAGTTGTGTTCTACTACTTGTCGGTGAGCAACATTATGGACGTGGCCACCGGTGACGCATGTTGCGGTCTAAGTGACAACAAGCATCAGATTCGGAAACGAACGAGTTTCTACATACAATAAGGCGCGTCATGGTATTGACAGCGTTTTTGTTCACCACACCGTGTCATCTAGATTAGAGATTCTATCTAATTTCATTATCCATATTAGAAGGACGTAGCTTTCCACAAAATTTAATCAAAATCACCGAAAAATACAATTTCCATCCAGGACAAACGAATGAATGAACATCCATCACTAAAATACAGAAAACTTACATTGCACTTCCGATCGAACATATTCGATTGATAACTAATGTAAAAATATTCGTTGTCACCTGTCCGTAGGCGATTCCAGAATTGTTTAAACTCATTGTTTTAAAGAAGTATTGAGTTGCCGGTAAAACGAAAGCGAACAGTAACATAAACATATGTATGTATTGGGAAACGTCGGAAGTAGATGCAGCTCGGCGCGGGATTTTATTTCCTTATTTTGTGTGGTAATTGGAGCTTTGAAGGCTAGTCCATGCAGCTCCACGTCAGAAAGGAGGTTTGCTCCTTGCTCTGGACACTGTCTGGCGTGTGGAATAAGGATGCTTTAATGAGGTTTTCATGAATCTAGTTTACCATCATATTCCAGTAATTGAAGAGTTCATATCGCTCATAAAATTCACACGTTTTACAACACGAGATATTTGAGTGCATAAATATATTTTAATTGACACGTGCTGTATTTACGTCTACAGCATGCCCTACAACTAGCCTCACATGAGTCCCCCTAGTTACGGGAAGGTCCAGCGTGGGCGGCACAGCCTGGAGCTTAATTAAGCTGTCAATGTCAGCAGACAAAAATAAATTACTCCTAATAAGGTTTATTTATACAGAACTCCCGTGTGCGATTCTCGGAGGGGGTAAAGGTGAGTTTAGGTCATGGGGGGTCAAGTGGCAACAAACTCCGTATAATGATTAGTTTTAAATTCAAGTGTACGCAGTACATCGCCACTAAGCCTCAATAAAGCACACTCAATGGTGCGGGAAGGATAAGATGACGGTGAACGCGGGTGTTAGCATGCCCACAGTTGTTAGATTGTCCAACATTGGCTATCAATAGGGTAGCGAAAATTAGATCTACAGAGTATGGATTCCACTACAGTCTGCCAGATATCTAAATCTGCTTTAATTATCTGGGCTTGCACTGGACTTGGAAAGGGCCCTCCCCCCCTGTAAGTTTTGCAGAGAAATGGGAACATTCGAGGAGATACAATTTACAATACAGGAGGTATTCAGATTTCTACGGTGAACTACGTGATTAGGACAATGTAAAAGAAAATGATCTACGCTAATTCAAACGAGGCAAAGTGGGATTTGACACCAGCATGTCCGACTCGTAGCCTTGCCAGAACAACTTCAGCTGTGCGAGATTTATAACGGCCCAAAGCCAGTCCTCGATATGATCGCTTATTTGTGTCAAGAACCGACTTTTTCCAGTTGTCCTGACTGTATAGTCAGCCCGGAGTGGTTCCAATGCCTGTGAAGGGCTTCACGAGCGAGACTTAGTTTCCTCTTTCGATGGAGCGTTGATGGTGCGATATGGGAGGAAATGGGCTTCCTTAGCTGAGAGATCCGCGGCTCCGTTACCTGTTGTTTCTTTATGGCCAGGGATGAACTGAAATTTAATGACATGAGAAATGGAGAGCGGAGTTAGTTTTTCTTGAACGCAAAAAACAAGACGAATGAAATGTTTAGGTTTTCGAGCTCAAATTAGGTATATCGAATTTAAAGAATCTGAAAAAAATCACTATCTTCTCTCGGTCAAATGAGTTGTTCTGCACCCATGTAAGTGCCTCTTTGATAGCAAAAAATTATGTTTCCAGAACGTGGACCCGTGGTCTCAGTTTCCAATTTAAGGATGTATATTTTGCAGCGATCACAACAGCTGCTGATGCAGAGGCGCTTGGCTCAGTTACAGGAGATCCATCAGCAGATATTGGCAGAAACTGTGCAAATTTTATTTGATGCAGGTCTTGTAAGACTTGTCGAACAGACACAATGGACAAAGATGATAGCGAAGTTTGTAAAAACTCTGTGAAGATGCAATCATCAGTGTTGTACCAGAGTGTAGTGATGGGGCAATATGACGGCTTGGGAGATTAAGTCTGGCAAAAATTGACTGGACATAAGTAGCAAATGAATGCAAGTTTGAGGATGCACGATTGGTTAACAGATTGAGAGCTTGCATATTCTGCAAGGTCGATAGGTAGCTGCATCATTCTGCAATAATATGAGCAGGTAATTTGCTCTAGATACAGCTGAAGTGGGGCACATTTCCTTCTACTACAATAGAAGATGTAAGGGTGGTTTTCCTGAAGCCTGTGGCAATCCGCAGGCCAGAATTTTGAACAGGGTTTAATTTTGCTAGATTCGAGGGAGTTGCGACTGCGTAAAATGGGGCAGCGCAATCGAGTCTGCTACGAATCAATAGCGAGCTTATCATTTCTCTATCTGCACCCAATGTCTGTGGGATATTGATTGCCGTAAATTTACGACAGGCAAGCAAGAAATCCTTAGGCTATCAATATGCGGTCCCCATCGAAGATGAGGGGCATCCAAATCTACTCCAAGATATCGGAACTGCTGTACTTATTCTAATTGTTGGCCATTGATCTTTAACGAAAGATTTGCAATTTTCTCATTGATTTTTTATTATTTTATTATTTTTTCATTTTTAAATTATTTTATTAGAAAAGAAAATTATTAAAACACTATTTAGTTGATGAACGCATGATAATTATTTGAGTATTTTTATATGGAATGCATTATTTCGTATGAGAAATCGATGTATCTGACTAGATGTGTTACATGTACATCGCTTAAAATTTGACGTTAATTTCTATGTCTTCAAGATATCAATCAATTTAAGAATTTAAAGATGAAGAATACAGAACGGATAGGTATCATATTTACTAGAATTTAACGAGGCTAAATTTAAAATTTCTGAATTAGTAAATTTCAAACGTTTCGGAGACCAGCTCCATCTTCAGTAAGTCTGAAAAAATAAAAACCGAAATTTGTTAGTTCATAACAAAAGTGACATTATTGACCAGTAAGAAAAAAAACTATACAAGAATTTCTAAAGGATATGAACAATTGGCAATATTTAAAAGCGTCTTCTCTTTTGCAATGTGAAGGGATTCTAAAATGCGCAAATCTTACTCGTTAGGTGCAGAGCATAAAATGGAAAAATTGTCCTCGGAAATACGGCTGCTACACTGTTCGGTATGAAGGCGGATTGATGAATGAGGAGGTTGAGCTAAAAGTCTCCCTGTACGAAAGCTAACTCCGCGGTGCTGGGCGATCCTGACGTAAAAAAGCAGCGTCGTCATGCCGACGTAGCCAGACGTACACTGTACGCAACTAAATTTATATACCAGGGATGCCCGCAGGATTTTACTGAACCAATCAATTTGTGTTCGTCATTCATGAACCGGTGACTTAATTCTCCAGCCGTCATTTTGGCATTCATATTTATTGAACTTTCCACTTGGAGCGTCTGCTCGATGGGCTGTCAGTGATGTCGATGCCGTCTTCACGGTATTGGTGAAATACTCGGAATATATCAGTCTGTGTTATTCAGGATTTTGCCATGTTTATTCGTGGGCATGAACATTGCATTGCACTGACGTTGCTGCTCACCAATTTAAATACAATAAAAAGAAGAACCAACATAAAAATTTACATTTTTTATTCGTTTCTTTTTCAGGCAAACGTTTCGAAATGCTAAAATCCCATTTTCAGTGCTGAAAAACACAGAACGAGGTAAAGAAATAAGAATAGAGAGAACTTAGACATTTTTTACCTTTCTGTATGTTTCTCAGCACTGAAGATGGAATTTTAACATTCCAAAACATTTGCCTGAAATAGAAACATATGATGAAAATTTTTACGTTAGACAGATATGACGACTACAATGTCGTCAATGAACTCGACTCTGTGCTGAACATGAGACTGCCTTACACATTTCCTGCAAACGATGTCTTTACAGGCAGCACAGAAATAATTCAAATTGTAGCCATGATTATCGCAACGGTCTGCGGACGTCAAGAGATGAGTTTCAGGGCCAGGTGCCTGCCTGGGGGAAATGAGAGCATAAATGACCGGCATATTATCCCGAAGGACCCCTACGACTCGTCGACATCTCGGACAACTTGAGTGCGCTGTGGTCAGTATGTGCGAAAGACACCTCCGGCAGAAAGTGTGGCCACACGGCAAACTGAGCGGCTTCCGTTCGCTGAAATTGTAGTCTTCTTCGCAAATTTCGCATCCAAAGACACTGGATGCCATTGTGGGTGAGGTTATTGGTCAGGAGTGACTAACCAATATATTTTCAGGGAAACCTGTGACAAAATACAATAAATCAGTGTGCGTTTAATATCCCATAAGCATATAATTGCGAACCAAGAGTATGAGTTCAGTGTAAATGTCTGTACAAACGTTTTTCTTAAATCATTAAATTGCATTCAAGATAGTTCTTGAAAACCGCGATCGTCTGGTTATGAATTTAAATATTTTCTTTAGAATCATGGAGAAAATTTCTTATTAATTAGGTCTGCCTGTCGTTCTATTTTTTGAGTCAGTCAAACTGACATCATGCCTCTTGCAGCTAATGACTATACGAATGAAACAGACTGAAAAAGAGCGTGTAAACATTGTCTTGAAGCTTAAGTGGCTGATAAAAATGGAAACAAAGCACTCAAACTGGCCGGCTGATGTTTTCCCCCCCAAGAGGACCTCAGAAATTCGGCAAATGGCACCCTATAGTAGGGTGGCCAGTAATCAGAGGGTAGATTTTTTTCACAGAATTTTCTTGACGGGACCCCCTAAAAAGGTGAGGTTGATAGAAAAAATGATACTGGTACAGTTTCAGACCATTTGAACATCTTTAACCCGTACCCCAACGTCCTCAAAGTTCTGGAAAATCGCGAAAAATGCCATTTTTCAGAACTTTGAGACCGTTGGGTCACGGGTTAACGAATTTCAAATGGTCTGAAACTTTACCAGTATCATTTTTTCTATCAACCTCATCTTTTTAGGGGGTCCCGTGAAGAAAATTCTGTAAAAAAATCTACCCAATGAGTACTGGCCACCTTAACCCTATTGTGATCTAAGAAGAGTAGACAATGGCATCCAAGGTTGAACTAATAGAAGCAGCCAGTGATACTTCATGATAACGTATAAAAAAAGCCAATGGTACCCTAAAAAGACTTAATAAAAGCAGCCAATGGCACCGTAAGGGGACCCGAGAAAGGCAGCCAATAGCACCTTGGTGACCTAAAAAAAGGAGCGAGAACCTCCCATGGTGACCATTTTTAGGTCCCCATAGGAGGCCTTGGCACCCCAAGAGCACCCAAGAAAAGCCCCCAAAAGCATCCTGAGGGAACCGAAGGCAAGTAGTCAAAATAGTTTTTCTCACTTTTTTATTTACGAAACATGTTTAGCATTATCTGTTTTGGGAGAAGCTTAGCACACTCTTTTATTTATGGAATAAAATTACCTGTAAGCCTCAATCCGCACCGTATAAGCTCGCGCTTGCTTTTCGCTCTTTCTTGACCTGTCCAGTCTTATCTCTAAGGGCAACGCATTTTCTCTTTTTCTCAAATGTCACAAAGAGTAACATCTGTGGGGCACGTGGGCTGAAGTTGAAGTTAGTTTGAGGTGATGTAGCCAACGATACTTGTAGAATTTTTTACTTTGCACCTGCGTGATGAACGAAGTTGAATGGGACACCTACCTCGTGCCCCGAACTGAAGGTTTTGGCCTTGGTTCTTCTCGTGTAATTTGTTTACAGCGCTGAGCTCTGTAGAAAGAAGTAGATGCTGGAAGATTAAATGCCTGCCCAAGAATAAATTTCAAAAAATATTTAATTCAATTGTCCTGATTAGAAGTTAGTCCCACTAGCTTTTCTTGCGGTTGAATAGCAGAAACACGCATTGAATGGTATCTAACAAACTACGAATCATGCATATATATCTAGATCAATCTATCCCGTTGCGAAAACCTGATGTTGATAACAACGCTGCACCAAAAATGAATGAAAATGTTCAACCCAGCGATTTTTAATTTTTTATTCGATTGTTTTGAAATTTGGCCAGTATTTTTAAGTTGAAAAATTCATATTTTGCTCCGCCATTTTTCCGATTTTGACCTTATAGAAAAGACGGAGATGGGGTTTGACGCAGTGTGTCGAGAAGAGAAGGGGTGAAACGGAAAAGGATAGATAGGAAACTGATAGAGATGCGCTTTGCGCATATTATGCTAGTGTTAGGGGGTAATTTTTTGTAGGTAGTTTGAGGGTGGTAGGTTGCACGGAGTGAAATTAGTCAACATTCATTCCTCAAATACAAATAGCTTCACCGGATTCTCGAACGAACACATTTGAGGGATAACTGATGTAGAAATATTTAGTGTCGCACGTCAGAAGCGTTCCAAGAAATGTTGAAACTCATTAAAGTATTGAGCAAGAATAGCGTTGTAAGTGAAGTGAAGGCGAGAAGTGACTTAAATATATGTATTTGGAAACGTCGGTCGGAGATGGTGCTCGGCGCGGGGTCAAGCGAGACGGAGCGAGACGAAGATCAGAGACAGCGGAACGGGCGCAGGAGGGCCTTGGCTTACGGTAATGAAGTTCACTCCGAACCGCAAGCGCATATTGGCACCTAAGAATTTAACAAGAATATTGGCTCGATACTCGAGAAATAGATTCGTAGTGTGTCCTTTGCATGTCACATGTCTTGTTTGTGTCCCGTATCCAGCGCGTGTCTCGTTTCTTCATGGCCGAGTGGTTAAGGACGCGCGCCCGTCACGGGAAGGTGCCGGCAGTTCGAATCCCAGCAATGTCACCCGGTGATTCTCCCCGTTGGGAAAAGGAGGAACTCAGCCGCAATTCCCCTTTACCCTAGTTAGTGTCGAAAATGTGTACCGGCTTGACCGGGAGTAACCGTCAGAGCGTCAGGGTGCTAACTGGCATTTGAAAAACCAATGTTCTAGTTAACATTCAATGGGCTTGACTGGAAAAACATGCTTTTCCCTTTTATTATGTGCGTGTCACATGTCGTGTTCGTATCACGAACACTATCTGTGTGAAAAAATTTGTCGCAGGCACTAACTTGAGTAATTTTTTCAGTGTATGAACATAATTATCAAGCTCCAAGATGTGTTTCACTTACATATTGACATTACAAAATTACAATTTCATATCAATACTGATTAGATTTCAGCAACAGGTGAGCATTTTAGGTACGCTCATTAATAACTCTCTAATTGTGAACGTAGAAGGCGAAATAACTCAATCAATAAATACTGATAGAATCTAGCATGCATATTATTCTTGGGTAACTATTGTATGTAAGCTCTGACCCAATCCCAAGCTGTTCTGCTGTACCTCGCATTTTCTATTAGAATTTCTCACGTGTTCAATCACAAAAAAAAACGGAAGAGGCCGTTATGAACAGTACCACTGCATGGCACGTAGTCGACACGCTACCGTGTACCTTACTCACATATCTGGGATTCGACCAGACTTTTTTAACCAGATATTTAGATTTTTGTAATAAATGTTCCTCTAGAATACGTATAGATAGGTGCTAGGGTTTGTTCATTACATTCACGTTTTACTTATGCTTTTGGATGGTTGAAATAATGCCGTGGTGTATTTTGTAGAGAAGTTTTATGGTTTTAAATTAGATATTATTTTAATACAGAAAAAATTCTTAAATCACTATTCAGTTGATGAACAAATGATAATTGTTTGATTATTGTTTCATGGAATGCATTATTTCGTGTGATAAATCGATGTATCTGAATATATGTGTTACATGTACATCGCTTAAAATTTGAGATTTATTTCCATTTCTTCAAGAAATCAATCAATTGGCGTTCGTCATTCATGAACCGGTGAATTATTTCTCAAGCCTCATTTGGCGTTCATGTTCATTAAACTTTGCAATGGGAGCGTACGCGTCTGCTCGCTGCCAGTGATGTCGATGCCGTTTTCGCAACATTGGTCATGTGCCTCGTAACATTTCAGTCTGTGGCACTCATGATTTTGCCATGTTTATTCACGGGCATGAACATAGGGTTACACTGACGTTGTAGCTCACCAATTCAACAGACATGAAAAATAAGAACCACAGTAAAAATATCCATTTTTTATTCGTATCTTTTTTAGGCAAACGTTTCTGAATGTTAACATTCCATCTTCAGGGCTGAAAAAACACTTAGAGGTAAAAATAGTAATAGAAGAAACTCCGATTTATTTTTTGTTTTCCACCTCTTTATATGTTTTTCATCACTGAAAATGGAATTTTACTACTCCAAAACTATAAAAGACACAAGAAATGAATATTTCTACGTTGGTTCTCATTTTCATATTGGGCGTGAGATTCCCTAAGAATCGACCTATTGAAAATATACATTTTAAAAATTGAAACAATTTATATTCTTCCACATGTAACTGAAAATCGTTCCTACAATGTTGCTACCAATAGTGAAGAATTTGTATTTTGTACTTATATGATATGTACAGTTTTCATCTTAATACCTACGATATAATTCATTTAAAGACTTGATAAGTATTTATAAATATAATAAAAAATGAACATTATTGCTTAAACAATAGCTTCGATTATAACTGATAATATTCGTGGCTCGCCCAGGACACACTATAATAATCGGTTTCTCAAGTATTGAGTCAATATCCTCAATTAATTGGGAGGTGCAAATTTCCAATCGCGGATCCGAGTGAACTTCTTTACCGAAAGCCAATTAAGGCCGCTCCTGCGCCCGTCCCGCTGCCTCTGATCTTCGTCTCGCTCTGTCTTGCTTGACCCCGCGCCGTGCAACATCTCCGACCGACGCTTCCCAATACATATGTTCAAGTTACTTCTCGCTTTTATTTGGCCCACAACGCCGTACTTCTGCTGTACAATGATGAGTTACAACATTTCCAGTTATTAATGATAATTGTAGAAATAGGATACTGCTACATTAGTTATGCCTCAAATATTCTTGATCTGACATTTCACGGCAAGTTATCAGTATTTTAAATGCGTACTCTGTAAAAAACGCAACCAACTATGACTTGCACAACTGACCTCTGCAGGAGAATGAAAGAACTGTTATACTCTAGCCTGATATGGCCACAGTTGAAGGTTGTATAACATTCAAAGATTTTGGAAGGCAAATGCCTGATATCGCAAATGAGAAGAAGTATGTGAAAGGCGCACAGAGATTCAACATCAAAATCGGTCGTTATTTTTGTGTGACTGGCAATGTGCGGTAATCGCATAAGTTGCGATATGTTACTTGGAACATATGCCAGTAATGACTCGCGTTTGTATAGTAAATTATATTCAATTACTTTACGATAAACAAATATTTGATTTGCAAAACATTTCACTCTTACTACAGAACTGATAGTGCCACGTGCTGTGTAGATGTTACGTAGTTAAGGAATGTTACGTTATCAACACAGGAATCAATCCCGTAATTTTAGTCCTCCGGCCTCCATTGCGCGTAGATGTTGAACAGTTCATTCACTTGTTTCTTGCCTATTCAATATAGACAAATGGCGTAGTGTCCTTACTGCGTTCAGTTCTACACAGTCCTGTCACTGGCAAGAACTTGCCAGTAAACTCGCTTCAATAATCACACGCATGGGAGAGACGTTATTTACGAGAACTTTTCCCTCTAAGCAATGTTGACGCTCTTCTTGCGACGACTTACTTATGCTTTTCTTGTCATATTCTGTTCTACTAACTTCAAATGGAGAACTTTATGAACATTACCTATCCTAATCAATATGGCATTTCTCTAACTCTATGCTAAGTGTAGAGTTCTGCTCGTATTACATTTCTTATTATGGCATTTCTTCTTAAATATTGAAAAGCCGATGAGAATTGTGCCTAATTTTCGAAGGCTGTTCATTGTGTGAGAATTGTTGTTTTCAAAAAGATACGTAAAATACTTTGGTGATGTTCAAATTGCTTGCCTATTCACTGACCCAAAAGTGTTATTATGAGCAGTACCGCTGCATGACATGTAATAAACACGCTACCCGTGATCTCAATTATTGATGAAATGTAGTAGAAGATAGGAAATAATTTCAATTCGTACATGAAACAGAATAGGTTGAACAATAAAAGAATTTCCTCTGCAAGAATTCGTGAAACTCTCGGTGGCTTCGATCACGTCCTCCAAACGATCGCACCGCCGTTTGAACGCCTGCATCGCAACAGATGAGGCGGCGTGTGGAACTTCTCTTGGTGGCACCTATCCTAATTTAGATGGAAAGAAGATCCAACGTACAAATGAATATTTATATTATTTTTACTCTCAACACACACCTATCAATTTTTTATTATTTGTTCATTTCTACATTGGTTCTTCGTGTTATCTAGCACGTGAGATCCTCTACGAATCGATCTGTTGGAAATAAATTATCCTAGTTTAGTATTATGTTTCTTATGCTCATTATAGTTAATGGGGGCTGATATTCTGTGTTTGTCTTGATAACGAAAGCAGTTTTTACTCTTCATTCCCGTGTCACTCTCATAACCTGAGTTTTTCTCCAATTCGTTTCAATTTTCCAGTCCTTTTATCTTTAACGAAGTATTTTTAACCACATTATTAGATGAGGAAAAGTGTTTATTTTAACTTTCCCAGACTTGATCTAAAGTTGTGTGCATACATGCGTATACGTATAGATTATCAAGGCAGGTGACACTCAACTTTGGTATACAGGTTACGGAAACTCAATGGATTGCTCCATTTTCATGAGTTGACTTCGGGAGTTAAATACAATATAAACGTTTTGCTTTTACTCTCCCTCCTTTCAAAATTGTAGATGCATCTAAAATTTCCTGAGTCTTATCATGCGTGGAGTGTTAGCAGAAAGAATGTATGAGAAAAAGAATATGCATAGTCAGGTCTCGTAAATATTAAATAGTTACTCATGGTTCTAAATTTTTATTTAAGCCATCTGTGGTTTGCGTAGCCACGACAAAATTCCCTCCCGAATTGAGGAATATAAAATTTGTATTAAAAAAAAAATTCCCCGAAATGTCAGATTGTTGTGTTATTGCACTATTATTAATACCATGCAGCTCTGCCCGGAGCTGGAAGCGATTACAAGTGCCATTCTGACTGCGATTCGTACAATCAACAGCATAATTTTCTTTCGATAAATGCATATTCACTATGACACTCAATGAGAAGGTTATTTCTTCGCCAAAATTGAAAATTTGTGAATTTAGGAGGGAATCTCAAATTCAAGTTCAACTCTACAACATTGGTCAACGTCCATTCCTCGAACTCTGATAACTCACGCATGATGAGCGATCCGAAATATTGAAAGGATAACTGATGCAGAAATATTTGCTGCCACCCCTCTGTCACGTTCGGGAAATGTTGAAACTCGAAGTTGTGCTGAAATAGTATGGCATTGAAGGCAAAATAAAGGCCAGAAGTGACTTGAACTTATGTATGTGACTTGAGCAAATACCTTTGCATTTCAAAATGCTCATTCCTAAAAATTTTCACTTACATTGGTTTGATAGCAAATACATGTATGACTTTATGTGTATACCCTGATTTGCTATCACTGTCTTGAAAAAGTATTCCACCCAGTTGAATTCTTCTAATATACATTGTCTAATAATTTTTTTACCAAACTCTGTGGAGTGCAGTGAAGAGCATCTTTACAACGATATAAACTGGTGGTTTGTGCAAGCATGTCAGTGGTTTGTGCAGGCAGGAGAATCCATTTCGGTATGTCTGAAAATTTTGTTGACTAAATTACAATGTACTTTCTACACAGGGTGACTGGCACTTAGCAGGACAAACTTTAAACGTAAGGCTGAGACCGTTGAAATAAACACTTTTTACTCATTATCGTGAGCTAAAATTGCTTCGTTAAAGAGTTACATGGACTGGATATATGAAACGTATCGGACTGAATACAATTTGTATACAAATTGAAAATGTAGCCAGTGTTTGAGAAATCAATTAGTTCTATCACAATATTATGCATTCGAAATTTTGAGAGAACCATTCTGCGCCCGTCCCGCTGCTCTGATCTTCGTCTAGCTCTGTCTTGCTTATAATTTAATCTATGTTGTGCAGCAGAAGTACGGCGTTGTAGACCAAATAAAGGCGAGAAGTGACTTGAACATATGTATTGGGAAGTGTCGGTCGGAAATGCTGCACGGCGCGGTGTCACACCGCGCCGTGCAGCATTTCCGACCGACGCTTCCCAATACATATGTTCAAGTCACTTCTCGCCTTTATTTGGTCTACAACGCCGTACTTCTGCTGCACAACATAGATTAAATTCCGTCGTTTAAACATTGTGAATGACTACGTAAGGTAATGTGTCGCGTAGGTCATTGCGCGTAGATGTTGAACAGTTTTTGCGCTCCTTTATTTTCTATTGAATATTAAAAATTATTGGCGTAGTGTTCTTCCTGTGTTCAGTTCTACACTGTCCTGCCACTGGCAAGAACTTGCGACTAAGCCCGCTTCAATTAATAATCTCACATATGTGAGAGACGTTATGTACGAGAACTTTGCCCTCTAAACAATGTTGACGCTTTCCTTGCGACGTCTTACTGGTGCTTTTCTCAGTATATTCAGTTCTACTAACTTCAAATTGAGAAGTTCATGCACCTCAACTATACTAATAAAAACGGCTTTTCATTCCCTTTATTGCTTAAGTGTAGAGTTCTGCTCTTATTACATTTTTTTGAAGGAATTTCTCCCTAAATATTGAGAAGCTGATGAGAATGGTGTCCAATTTTCGCAGGCTAGTCATTGGGGAAGAATTATTGTTGTTCGGAAAGATATGAAAAATATTTTGGTGAAATCAAACTGCGTCCTGTTTCTCTGGCCCGAAAGTCATTCTGAGCAGTACCGCTGCATGGCAAGTAATCGACACGCTACCCGTGATCTCAATCATGAACGAAATGTAGTAGAAGATAGGAAAAAATTATAAATTCGTACGTAGAACAGAATGGGTTGAACAATAAAAGAATAGCATCTGCAAGAATTCGTGAAACTCCTGGTGGCTTCGATCGCGTCCGCCAAACGATCGCACCCCCGTTTAAACGGCTGCGTCGCAGCAGATGAGGCGGCGTGTGGAACATTTTTTGTTAGCACCTATCCTAATTTAGATGAAAAGGAAAACCAACGTACAAATGAATATTTATATTGTTTCTACTCTCAACACTCTCACTTTCATTGTTATATTATTTGTTCATTTTTACATGGGTTTTTCTTGTTATCTTACGCGTGAGATTCTCTAAGAATCGATCTGTTGGGAATAAATCATCCTAGTTTAGTAATGCTTCTTATGCTCATAATAGTTAAAGGGGTCTGCTATGCTGGGTTTGTCCTGATAACGAAAACAGTTTTCACTCTTCATTTCCAAGTCACGCTCAGAACCCGAATTGTTCTCCAATTCGTTTCAATTTTTCAGTCCTTGTATATCTCTAACAAAGCATTTTAAACCACATTATTATAGTGGGAAAAATGTTTATTGAATTTTCCCTGACTTAATTTAACGTTTCGTCTAAACATGCATATAGATAAAGATTATCTTGGCAGATCACACTCAACTTTGGTCTACAGGTTACACAAGTTCAATTGATTACTCCATATTGCAATTGCTTAAATCGGCAATCACAATGGTTTTCCATGAGTTGATTCGGGGAGTTGAATACAAGACAAACGTTTTGCTTTTACTCTCCTTCCTTTCAAAATTGTAGATGCATCTAGAATTTCCTGATTCATATTATGCGTAGAATGTTGGAAAAAGAAATATTCGGGAAACAGAATATGTGTGGTCAGGTCTCGTCAATATTAAATAGTTGTTCATGGTTCTGAAATTTTATTTAGGCCTTCAGTGTTATGAGGTACGACGACAAAATCCCCTCCCGAATTGAAGAAGATACAAAATTATAATTATTCACTGAAATGTCAGATTGTGTTTGTATTACACTATTATTAATTCTATGCAGCTCCGCCCGGAACAGGAAGCGATTGCAAAAACCATTCTGACTCCGATTTGAACAATGAACAACATAATTTTCTTTCACTATAAACATTTTCACCATGACACCCAATGAGAAGGTAATTCCTTCGCCAAAATTGAGGATATTCGAATTGAATAGGAAATTCTCCATTTCAAGTTCTACTCACCAACATTGGGCAGCGTCCATACCTTAACTAATAACTTACACATAAATGGTCGATCCAAAATATTAAAGGATAACTGATGTAGAAATATTTGCTGCCGCCCCATTGTAACGTTTAGGGAAATGCTGAAACTCGTAATTGTGCTGAAAAAGCATGGCACTAGGGGTAAAATAAAAGCCAGTGACTTGAACTTATGTATGTGCCTTGAACATATGCCTTTTCATTGGATGATGAATCTCTTTGAAATTTCCCACTTACCATGGTTTGAGGAGGAACGCAAATATAACTTAGTGTTTATGAAACTATGTATCTATGAAAAATCTTACATCATCAACGTTTTTCCAGCTCTCCACCTAGGGATGTTTAATTATTTCGTTTATATATGAAAACGGATGCATGGTTATACCTATTTCGCTTTCTTTGTGTCACTTAACAAACTCAATTTTAAAAATGGCAGCCTTTGCACACCAGATGTTCAGCTTCACGAAACACACCTTCTGTGCCCAAGAATCCAAGTTCAGTCATTCAGTCAGTCAGTCGATGCTTATAGGAAAGACGGAAAGAGAGTTTGATACAGATTGTGTCGGGGAGGAAAAAGGCGAAACGGAAAAGGATAGGAGGGAAGTTAATAGAGATGCGCTCTGCGCATTTGATGCTAGTGTTAGAGGTTTTTTTTTTTGTAAGTAGTTTGAAGGTGGTGAAAGTTATCTACCCGTCAGGGCTTTGCATGGGAGGGGGGGGGGTGTTTAGTTAGAGAGCATCTTTAGCACTGAACGTGAGTAAGTAAGCTTGCCGTAGTAGATAGGGGTTGTAGAGTTGTACACGTTTGATGTCATGTTCCAAGTTCATCATTCGGAAGTATGGAGAAGTCAAGTACTCTGCAGCAGGGAAGAGGGTTTTAAGAACAAAGTTCTACCCGAAAAATCCTCAAAAGGTTTCAAACCAAAAGGCATTCAAATGAGTCATCAACAAGTTCCTCGTGGCGTTTCCAATGACTCGTTGAAATGCCTTTTGGTTTGGAAACTTTACGAGAATTTCGTTTACTCAATTTACCGCCAGATTTTAAGCTCTAACTTGGCCACAACGCCAGGTGTTCATGGATCCAGTGTGCTAGCAACAGCAGCAACAACAGGCTTCTAGATGCTGTTCATGCAACAAAAGCATAAGTCAGCTCGCAGTCTTTACATAAAATCTATAATTATCGCCGCAGGAAATTAGGAAATAATGCTAATTGTGATAATAGATCAGTTTCCATAAGAAATATTTTATGTGGACGAAGAAAATGTTGAGCATCTACAGGTGTTGAACGGATGCAATTATTAACCGAAGTAATAAAATAACCAAATTTAAATAGGCCCCTAATGATGAGAAAAAGAATATGCGTAGTCATGTCTCGTCAATACTAAATAGTTACTCATGGTTCAAAAATTTCATTTAAGCCATCAGTGGTTTGCGTAGCGACGATGAAATTCCCTCACGAAATGAAGAATATAAAATTAAAATTTAAAAAAATATTCACCGAAATGTCAGGTTGTGTTGTTATTGCACTAGTATTAATACGATGCAGCTCCCCCCGGAACAGAAAGCGATTGCAAGAGCCATTCTGACTCCGATTCGTACAATGGACCACATAATTTCCTTTCCATATAAGCATTTTCACTATGACACCCAATGAGAAGGATATTCCTTCGCCAAAAATGAAATATGAATTAGTCTTTTAATTCTAGATCAAAGTTCGGCTCTACAACATCGCTCAACGTCCATTCCTCGAACTCTGATAACGTACGCATAATGAGCGATCCGAAACATTGAATGGATAACTGATGCAGAAATATTTGCTGCCACACCTCAGTGACGTTTCGGGAAATGTTGAAACTCGAAGTTGTGCTGAAATAGTATGGCATTGAAGGCAAAATAAAAGCCAGAAGTGACTTGAACTTATGTATGCGACTTGAGCAAAAACCTTTTCATTTCCCAATGCTTATTCTTAAAATTTTTCACGTACCTTGGTTTGATAGCAAATACATATATAACTTTCTGCGTATTCCCTGATTTGATATCACTGTCATGAAAAAGTATTACACCCACTCAAATTCTTCTTATATTCATTGTCTAATTATTGTTTTAACTAACTCTGTGGAGTGCAGTGAAGAGCTTTTTTACAACGATACAAACTGGTGGTTTGTGCAAGCAAGGGAATCCATTTCGATATATCTGAATATTTTGTTTAGTTAACTAAATTACAATATATTTTCTACACAGGGTGACTGGTACTTTGCTGGACAAACTTCAAACGTAAAGCTGACACCGTTGAAATAAACACTCTTTACTCATTATCGTGAGCTAAAAAGCTTCGTTAAAAAGTTAAACGGAGTTGAAATTTGAAACGTATCTGACTGAACAGGCATGCAAATTGAATACAACTTAAAAATGTGGCCACTGTTTGAGAAATCAATTAGTTCCATCACAATAGTAAGCATTTGAAGTTTTGACAGAACCATTGCATCAGTCCAAACAATATGCAAGCAGAAATTTCATGGCAAGAATTGTAGGTCAAGTTCATAACCATTCCTGACTTGAAATTTTGTTGAACTAATTACACCAAGAAAGTTGCCTGTGAGAGGTTTCAAGGAGAGCGTCAACATTGCTTAGATGAGAAAGTTCTCGTACATAACGTCTCTCACATGTGTATTGAAGCGAGTTTGTGTGAGATTATTGAAGCAGGACAGTGCAGACACTACGCAGTAAGGACAGGCAGTAAGGACACTACGCCATTATTGTCAGTATTCAACAAACAAGAGAGCAGTGCATGAACTGTTCAACATCTACGGCAATGGTCCATAAGTAGGTGGACAGTATCTGGAATAGGGCTGAGTATCAGTTATATTATTAGAATTTTGTTCATTTTAACTTTGTTATCTGTGCCTTGTTACGGACAATTTTATAATTACAGTATTTAAATTTAAGGAAAAATATTCCTTGAAGTGATAAAGGTAGACTTCAAAGCTGTGTAATTTAGGATGGAAAACTGTTTGACCACTAGCGTTGATAAAATTTAAGGGCTTGTATATTACTGGAATGTTCTAATTTAGTTCGTACTGAATTTACGTTCATGTATACGGAGTCTCAAAATAAATGGTAGGATCAGCTGTCCACATACTTTCAGCTGTCTACATACTACCCTGAGTGACCACGGTCATCGTAAACTTTTTCCAAGTACATATTATTTAGATAAACACTCTGACCACAATTGGTAAAACTGAAGTTCAATATTCAACTCAAGTTAAATTCAATCGTAATCAGCAACTATTAAAATAACAACCGTAAACTGGATCATGCCTTTATTTAGCTTTACTTAAGTATTTCAAATAATGAGATTGTGACAACTATTCGGTCATTAGCATTATGAACATCCCCTCCGTGCGTGGCCACCGGCGGTGCATGTTGTGGCCAGGTGTAGACAACCGTAAGTTTCACGAAACTGCAGCGTTTGTCGTGACATGTAAGCGTCTCAGGGAAGTGATTTCATCCAGTTACCTTGCCGACGGATAAGTCGATGGGGTAAAGTAATTCACCAGTATGATTCCTCTTATTTTTGTCATTTAGAAGGAATTCACCTTCTGTAAAATAAATGTACAAGAGCACTAGCTATCGCTAGAAGACGGGTTGGTCAACTTGCACACCTTAAATACTGATAATTTACCCTTAAATGTTTTCACGATAATAACTGAGGGATGACTGATGTAGAAATATTGTTTTCCACACGTCTCTTCGCATTTCGAGAAATGTTGAACCTCGTCATTGTACTAAAGAAGTATGACGTTGTGCGTTAAATAAAAGCGAGAAGTGACTTGAACATATGTATTGGGAAGCATCGGTCGGAGATCTTGCACGGCGCGGGGTCAAGCAAGACAGAGCGACAAGATCAGAGGCAGCGGGACGGGTGCAGGTGCGGCCTTGGCTTCCGCTGATGAAATTCACTCGCAAACGCAAGCGCAAATTCGCACATGAGAATTGAAAGAGGATATTGGCTCAATACTCGAGAAACAGATTCGTAGTGTGTCCTTTGCAGGTCACATGTCCTGTTTGTGTCCCGTATCCAGTGAGTGTCTCGTGTCTTTCTGGCTGAGTGGTGAGGACGCGCGCCCGTCACGGGAAGGTGCCGGCAGTTTGAATCCCGGCAATGCTGCCCAGTGATACTCCCCGTAGGGAAAGGAAGAACTCAGCCACAATTCACCCTTACCCTAGTGTTAGAAATGGGTACCAGCTTGACCGGGAGTAACCGTCAGAGCGTCGTGGTGTTAATTGGCATTTGAAAAACCTATGTACAAGAAAACATTCATTGGGGTTGATTCTGGAAACACCCTTTTATCTTGTGGGTGTCACATGACGTGTTCGTCTCACGAACACTATCAGTGAAAAAAAATTGTCTTAGGGAATAATATCAGCAATTAATTCAGTCTTCGAAAATATTTATAAAGCCCCAAGATGTGGTTTACATATATATTTACATAACAAAATTACTGTTGCAAATTAGTACCAATTAGATTTTAGCATCTGTTGAGCACTTTAGCTACGCTTATTAATAACTCTATAATTGTGAAGGTAAACAAAGTAATAACTCATTTAAAAAATTAAGATAAAATCTAAATTATTCTTGGGTAACTATTGTATGCAAGCCTTAACACGACCTGAGGCTCATCTGGTGTACGCTCGAATATCCATCAGAATTTCTCACTTGTTCAATCACAAAAAGAGCGGAAGAGGACGTTATGAACAGTACCGCTGCATGGCACGCAGTCGACACGCTGCCGTGTACCTCACTTACATATCTGAGATTTAATCAGATTTTTTAAACCAGATATTTAGATTTTTGTAATAAATGTTCCTCTAGAGTACGTATAGATAGGTTCTAGGGTTTGTTCATTACATTCACGTTTTACTTATGCTTTTGGATGGTTGAAATAATGCCGTGGTGTATTTTGTAGAAAAATTTCGTGGTTTTAAATTAGAAATAATTTTAATTCAGAAAAAATCCTTAAATCACTACTCAGTTGAAGAACAAATGATAATTATTTGAGTAATGTTTCATGGAATGCAATATTTCGTGTGATAAATCGATGTATTTGAATATATGTGTTACATGTACATCGCTTAAAATTCAAGATTTATTTCCATGTCTTCAAGAAATCAATCAATTGGCGATCGTCATTCATGAACCGGTAAGTTATTTCTCCAGCCGTCATTTGTCATTCATGTTCATTAAACTTTGCAATGGGAGCGTACGCGTCTGCTCGCTGCCAGTGATGTCGATGCCGTTTTCGCAGCGTTGGTCATGTTCTCGTGACATTTCAGTCTGTGATACTCAAGATTTTGCCATGTTTATTCACGGGCATGAACATACGGTTACACTGACTTTGTGGCTCACCAATTTAAAAGAGGTAAAAAAGATGAACCACAGTAAAAATATCCATTTTTTATTCGTTTCTTTTTTATGCAAACGTTTCGGAATGTTAAAATTCCATCTTCAGGGCTGAAAACACACTTAGAGGTTAAAATTAGGAATAGAAGGCACTTCGTTTTTTTTTGTTTATGACCTTTTTATATGTTTTTCAACACTGAAAATGGAATTTTAATATTCCAAAACTATAAAAGAAACAAAAAATGGATATTTCTACGTTGGTTCTCATTTTCATATTGTGCGTGAGATCCCCTAAGAATCGACCTATTGAAAATATACTTTTTAAAAATTAATACAAATTATATTCTTCCACATGTAACTGATAATCGTTCCTACAATGTTGCTACCAATAGTGAAGAATTTGTATTATGTATTTATAAATTACGTACATTTTTCATCTTAATACCTACGATATAATTCATTAAAAGACTTGATAATTATTTATATATATAATGAAAAATGAACATTATTGCTTAAACAATAGCTTCTATTTTGACTGATAGTATTCGTGCTCGCCCAGGACACACTACTAATCGGTTTCTCAAGTATTGAGTCAATATCCTCAACTAATTGGGAGGTGCAAATTTCCAATCGCGGATCCGAGTGAACTTCATTACCGGAAGCCAAGGCCGCTCCGGCTCCTGCGCCCGTCCCGCTGCCTCTGATCTTCGTCTCGCGCTGTCTTGCTTGACCCCGCGCCGTGCAGCCTCACCGACCGACGCTTCCCAATACGTATGTTCAAGTTACTTCTCGCTTTCATTTGGCCCACAACGCCGCACTTCTGCTGTACAATGATGAGTTACAACATTTACAACAGTTACAACATGAGTTACAACATTAGTGCAAATTCTTGATACAGGATACTGCTACGTTAGTTATGCCTCAAATATTTTTGATCTGATATTTCCCGGCAAGTTATCAGTATTTTGAAAACGTACTCTGAAAAAAACAAATTCTTCACCGTAATTAAATTTTGCATCTTTTAAAATTAAAAAAGAATTTTGGAAGGCTAGCGCCTGTAATGTAACATGAGTTGAATTAGACAGTGAGCGCAGGAATACAACATTAAATTCGGTTATCATTATTGTGTGACTGGCAATGTATGGTAAACGCATAAGTTGCGATAAGTTACTTGGAACATCTGCCAGTAATGACTCGCGTTTGTATGGTAGATTAAATTTAATTGCTTTACAATAAACAAATATTTGATTTGCATAACATAGCACTTTTACCACAGATCTGATAGTGCCACATGCTGTGTAGATGGGAGAGACGTTATTTACGAGAACTTTTCCCTCTAAGCAATGTTGACGCCCTTCTTGCGACGTCTTACTTTTGCTTTTCTTGTCATATTCTGTTCTACTAACTTCAAATGGAGAACTTTATGAACTTTACCTATCCTAATCAATATGGCATTTCTTAAACTCTATTGCTTAAGTGTAGAGTTCTGCTTGTATTACATTTGTTTTTATTGCATTTATTCTTAAATATTGAAAAGCCGATGAGAATTGTGCCTAATTTTCGAAGGCTGTTCATTGTGTGAGAATTGTTGTTCACGAAAAGAGACGTAAAATATTTTGGTGATGTTCAAATTGCTTGCCTATTCACTGACCCAAAAGTGTCATTATGAGCCGTACCGCTGCATGACAATTAAGTAATAAACACGCTACCCGTGATCTCAATTATTGATCAAATGTAGTAGAAGATAGGAAATAATTTTAATTCGTACATGAAACAGAATAGGTTGAACAATAAAAGAATTTCCTCTGCAAGAATTCGTGAAACTCTCGGTGGCTTCGATCGGGTCCGCCAAATGATCGCACCGGAGTTTGAACGCCTGCATCGCAACAGATGAGGCGGCGTGTGGAACTTCTTTTGGTGGCACCTATCCCAATTTAGATGGAAAGAAGATCCAACGTACAAATGAATATTTATATTATTTCTACTCTCAACACACACCAATCAAATTTTTATTATTTGTTCATTTCTACATTGGTTCTTCTTGTTATATAACACGGGAGATTCTCTATGAATCGATCTGTTGGAAATAAATTATCCTAGTTTAGTATTATGTTTCTTATGCTCATTATATTTAATGGGGGCTGATATTCTGTGTTTGTCTTGTTAACGAAAGCAGTTTTTACTCTTCATTCCCGTGTCACTCTCATAACCCGAATTTTACTCCAATTCGTTTCAATTTTCCAGTCCTTGTATCTTTAACGAAGCATTTCTAACCACATTCTTAAAGGAGGAAAAGTGTTTATTTTACCTTTCCCAGACTTGATATAAAGTTGTGGGCATACATGCATATACGTATAGATTATCTAGGCAGGTGACACTCAACATTGGTAAACAGGTTACGGAAACTCAATGGATTGCTCCATTTTGCCATTGCTCAAATCGACAATCAATGGTTTTCAAGAGTTGACTTTGGGAGTTAAATACAATATAAACGTTTTGCTTTTACTCTCCCTCCTTTCAAAATTGCAGATGCATCTAAAATTTCCTGAGTCTTATCATGCGTGGAGTGTTAGCAGAAAGAATGTATTAGAAAAAGAATATGCATAGTCAGGTCTCGTAAATATTGAATAGTTACTCATGGTTCTAAATTTTTATTTGGGCCATCAGTGGTTTGCGTAGCGACGACAAAATTCCCTCCCGAATTGAGGAATATAAAATTTGTACTAAACAAAAAATTCCACGAAATGTCAGGTTGTGGTGTTTTTGCACTATTATTAATACCATGCAGCTCTGCCCGGAGCTGGAAGCGATTACAAGTGCCATTCTGACTGCGATTCGCACAATCAATAGCATAAATTTCTTTCCATAAATGCATTTTCACTATGACACTCAATGAGAAGGTTAATCCTTCGCCAAAATTGAAAATCTATGAATTTAGCAGGGAATTTTGTGTTCAAGTTCAACTATATAATATTGGTCAACGTCGGTTCTTCGAACTCTGATAACTTACGCTTAATGTGCGATCCGAAATATTGAATGGATAACTGATGCAGAAATATTTTCTGCCACACCTCCGTGGCGTTGCGGAAAATGTTGAAACTCGAAGTTGTGCTGAAATAGTATGGCATTGAAGGCAAAATGAAGGCCAGAAGTGACTTGAACTTATGTATGTGACTTGAGTAAATACCTTTTAATTTCACAATGCATATTACTAAAATTTCTCACTTACATTGGTTTGATTGCAAATGCATATATAATTTTCTGTGTATTCCCTGATTTGCTATCAATGTCGTGAAAAAGTATTACACCTGACTTAAAATCTTCTCATACACATTGTCTAATTATTGTTTAAAGTAACTCTGTGGAGTGCAGTGAAGAGCATCTTTACAATATAAACTGGTGGTTGGTGCAAGCATGTCAGTGGCTTGTGCAGGCAAGATAATATATTTCGATATACATGAAAATTTTGTTTAGTAGACTAAATTTTAATGTACTTTCTATTCAGGGTGACTGGCACATTGCAGGACGAACTTTAAACGTAAGGCTGCGACCGTTAAAATAATTACTTTTTACTCATTATTGTGAGCTAAAATTGCTTCGTTAAAGAGTTACATGGACTTACAATATAAAACGTATCGGACTGAACAGGCATGCAATTTGTAATCAACTTACAGATGTGGCCAGTGTTTGAGAAATCAATTAGTTCTATCACAATAGTAAACATTCGAAATTTTGATAGAACCATGCTGCGCCCGTCCCGCTGCCTCTGATCTTCGTCTCGCTCTGTCTTGCTTGACCCCGCGCCGTGCAGTATTTCCGACCGACGCTTCCCCATACATATGTTCTAGTCACTTCTCGCTTTTATTTGGTCTACAACGCCGTATTACTGCTGCACAACAATGAGTTGTAACCTCTCCCGAAATTAGTACAGATTCATGATACAAAATCTTACTACATTAGTTATGCCTCAAATATGTCCAATCTGATTCTTTAGGACAAGTTATCAGTATTTAGGGCATGAGCTCAAGAATCAAGAAGTGTCATGCAGCTGATTCAATAATTTATTATTGTGCACAAGTTGTCTATGTAAACCCAATACTTTTGGAAGGCTGATGCCTCATGTGTAAATACTGAAAGAGATTAGTTCCTATCGTGGTACATGTACTTGATTGAAATCCGTCGTTTAAACTTTGTGAATGACTACGTAAGGTAATGTGTCGCTTAGGTCATTGCGCGTAGATGTTGAACAGTTCGTGCACTCCTTTATTGTCTATTGAATATTAAAAATTATTGGCGTAGTGTTCTTCCTGCGTTCAGTCCGGCCACTGGCAAGAACTGGCGACGAAACTCGCTTCAATAATCTCACACATGTGAGAGACGTTATGAACGAGAACTTTGCCCTCTAAACAATGTTGACGCTTTCCTTGCGACGTCTTACTGGTGCTTTCCTTAGTATATTCAGTTCTTCTAACTTCAAATGGAGAAGTTCATGAACCTCACCTATACCAATAAAAACTGTTTTTCATTCCCTTTATAGCTTAAATGTAGAGTTCTGCTCTTACTACATTTGTTTTAAAGGAATTTCTTACCAAATATTGAAAAGCTGATGAGAATTATGCCTAATTTTTTAAGGCTATTCATTGTTGGAGAATTATTGTTGTCCGAAAAGATATGTAAAATACTAAGGTGAAAATCAAACTGCGTCCTGTTTCATTTGCCCGAAAGTGTCATTATGAGCAGTACCGCTGCATGACATGTGATCGACACGCTACCCGTGATCTCAATCATACCTAAAATGTAGTAGCAGATAGGAAATAATTTGGCTGCGTATAAGAAACAGAAAATGTTGAACAATAAAATAATTCTCTCTGCAAGAGTAATCCGTAAATCTTGGTGGCTTCGATCGCGACCGCCAAACGACCGCCTGCATCGCAGCAGATGAGGCGGCGTGTGGAACATCTTATGTTAGCACCTATCCTAATTTAGATGAAAAGAAAAACCAATGGACAAATGAATATTTAGGCCTATACTATTTTTACTCGCAGCACACTTATTTTCCTTTTTTTATTATTTGTTCATTTGTTACGTGGTGTTATTCTTGTGGTCTTACGCGTGAGATTCTCTAAGAATCGATCTGTTGTAAATAATTTATCCAATTTACTAATATGTAACTATTCCGTGTTTTTAATGTGTAAATTGTGTTTTTTGATATGCTATTGTGTGTTTTTCTGGGTAACGAAAACAGTTTTTATTCTTCATTTTCGAGTCACGCTCAGAACCCGAGTTCCTCCAATTGGTTTCAATTTTGAAGTTCTTTATCTTTTAGGAATGGATTTTTAACCACATTATTTTTTGGGGGAAAGTGCTTATTTTTGATCTTCCCTGACTTAATATAAATTTTCGTGCATACATGTATTTAGATATTAATTATCTAGGCAGGAGACACTCAACTTTGGTTTACAGGTTACTGCAGTTCTATTGATTACTCCATACTGCAATTGCTTACATCGGTAATCACAATGGTTTTCCATGAATTGACTTGCGAGTTATAAACAAGATTATTTTCTTGTTTTTACTTTCCTTTCTTTCAAAATTCTAGATGCATCTAAAGTTTCCTGAGTCTCATCATGCGTAGAGTGTTAGCAGAAAGAATATACGAGCAACAGAATGTGCGCAGTCAGGTCTCGACAATATTAAATAGTTACCCATGGTTATTTAATTTAAATCTGGTCGTTAATATGTTGAAAAGACACGACAAAATTTCCTACAGAATCGTAGAAGTTATACCTAGAATAAAAAGTACCCAAATTCTCTCAACTGACAGAAAGTTTCGGTATGATAAAGAGCTGTTGATTCCGGAACAGGATGCGATTGCGACAGCTATTTTCACTCCGTTTCGTGCAATAATCAAGGTTTTTAACTTTCGATTTGAAGTATATTCACTGACACCCAATGAGAAGGTTATTACTTTCGCCAAAAATTGGGGATATTCGTAAAGCGGAAGGAATCTTCACTTTCAATTTCCTCTCATCAACATTGGTCATCGTCCATTCCTCAAATTCTAATCTTCAAATCTAAAATATTAAAGGGATAACGGACGTAGAAATTTTTGCTGTCACCCGTCTGTAACGTTTCAGGAAACGTTGAAACTCGTAATTGTGCTGAAAAAGCATGGCACTAGGGGTAAAATAAAAGCCAGTGACTTGAACTTATGTATGTGCCTTGAACACATGTCGTTTCATTGGACGATGAATCTCTTTGAAATTTCCCACTAACCTTGGTTTGAGGACGAACGCAAATATAACTTAGTATTTATGAAATTATGTACCTATGAAAAATCTAACGTCAACGTTTTTCCAGCTCACCACCTAGGGAGGCTTAAATGTTTCGTTTATATATGATAACGGATGCATGGTTATACCTATTTCGCTTTTTTTGTGTCACTTAATACAACTCGATTTTAAAATTGGCTGCCCTTGCTCACTAGAAGTTCAGCTTCACGAAACACACCTTCTGTGCCCAAGAATTTAAGTTCAGTCATTCAGTCAGTCAGTCAGTCGATGCTTATAGAAAAGACGGAAAGAGAGTTTGACACAGATTGTATCGGGAAAGAAGAGGTAAAACGGAAAATTATAGGATGCAAATTGATAGAGATGCGCTCTGCGCATGTGATGCTAGTGTTATAGGGTTTTTTGTAAGTAGTTTGAGGGTGGTGAAAGTTATCTACCCCGTCAGGGCTTTGTATGGGTGGGTGTTTAGTTAGAGAGCACCCTTAGTACTGGACGTTGGTAAGTAGGCTTACCGTAGTCGCGTAGTGGATAGGGGTTGTGGAGTAGTACTCATTTGATGTCGTGTTCCACGTTTATCATTCGGAAGTATGGAGTAGTCAAGTACACTGCAGCAGTGAAGAGGGTTTTTGGAACAAAGTTCTACCCGAAAAATCCTCGGAGGTTCCAAACCAAAAGGCATTTCAAGGAATCATCAAGTTCCTCGTGGAATTTCCAACGACTCTTTGAAATGTCTTTCGGTTTGGAAACTTTACGAGAATTTCGTTTACTCAATTTACCGACAGATTTTAATCTCTAACTTGGCCACAACGCCATGGTGTTCATGGATCAAGTGTGCTTGCAACAGCAGCAACAACAAGCTTCTAGATGCTGTTGCATGCAACAAAAGCATAAGTCAGCTCGCAGTCTTTACATAATAACTATCATTATCACCGCAGGCAATTAGGAAATGATGCTCATTGTGATAATAAATCAGTTTCCCCAAGAAATATTTTCTATGGACGAAGAAAATGTTCATCATCAACTGGTGTTGAACGGATGCAATTATTAACCGAAGTAATAAAATAACCAAATTTAAATAGCTTGATATTTAATTTTGTTAATTTTGCCCATCAGTCATTGTCCCTGCAACACAAGCGGACAATGCTTTAAATTTCATTTATGGCTTCTGACGCGTTCGCTAAATAAGCACTAAGAAAAAGAAATAAGTTCATTTCCGTTAAAGATGATACATCATTTGTTTTCAGAATATCTTTAAGTAAGGATCCTTCGTTCATACACACACATGGGTATCGAAATACCCATGTCACTTGCTGAAACGAATGATTGAGGGCTTAGGATTTTGCTTAGGACAATCGACAGAAGAAAGTATCTGGTTCTTGTTTGAAAATGTGCAATTTGTTCATGCTTCTAAATGTGCAAGTACTTATTCAGATTTTGTTTTCCACATCAAAATAATGAAGTTATGCTTGTTGGAATCCCCTATTAGAACTGTATTTCAGTAGTGTGTATCGAAATAACTGTATATCTTTGCAATAAGTCTCACGTGCAAACATGCGTCCGTTTCAAGATGTAGTTGGGCATCTCAACTAGGTTAATTTTGAAAAATAATTACCAATACATGGTGGATAACAAGTTGCGAATCTAGAGACTGAAGAGAGGCCTTCGCTTATTACTTTCCTCCCGTGAAGCAATGCAAAAAAAATTAATAAATCAATCAACCTCGGTCACATCGATGTCTCATAGGTCACCTCGGGAAGAGCGGAGCATTTCAAAAATATAAGCGCTGCTAAAAAACTAGATCTCCATTATGATCTTTTCAGCTTAAAATAATTCGACTACAAGAATGCACCACTATCATGAAAAAAGCGATGTGTTTAAAATCGACGTTGCAGTTATCAACTGTAGCCGACATCATGAGAAATGAAAAAAGGCAAAAGTAATAATCTGGGACACTCAAGAAAAATAAAATTCGGTTGAACTTCCCAAGGAGGTTCGCACTTACTTGAGCACGTGCAGAACACTAAAGACTCAAAACTAACCAAGTGAAAGTACTTATGGATGAGAACAGGTGGACAACAAAGGCTGGGCATGACAACGAGGCTGGACTAAAAAGTTTCATCAAAGAATGAGACTCACAAAACCCAAGGTTGATAATTGGATTACAACTTTTGGTTGATATTTCTTCAGCTATTTTGAGATTAATAATTGAGATGTTAGATTGATGGTTAGCTTTAAAATTATCTTTAGGAATAGGAACTGATGGGATGTTTACAAGGTGGGCTGTGCTATGATGTTAGTTATACACTGCTCTGGCAACATTAAGGCTTCTGACTTTAGGTTTCCAAGGCACTGGCAGGGTACCGCACATCCAAGAAAGAGAGAAAGAAAACAGTTTGTTTCCAATAAAGATGACACACAACACAGGTTTTTAAAATATCTTCTAAAATATCATCAAGATAAATAATTGTTGATATACACTCACGGGTATCGAAATACCCATGTTAATAGTCAAAACAAATTATTTAGAGCAACGCGTGGGAAAATGCATTCCCTCTGTTACGTAATCTAGGCTTACTAACACATCTAAATACAAGTTGAAAAAATTTATATAATACCAGTGACGATAAGATGCAATGTTGTAAACACTTTTATTAGTGCGCGTTACATTGAAATACAAGCTTGGAACAGTACTTTATCAGGAATCAATATTGAAAGTAAAATGAGTGAGGTTAATTTTTACTAAATGAACACAAAAAGCAATACAATTTTATTCGTCAAAGGCTCAGCAGCACCAGGACAAGTCTAAAAGTATGAGCCAAGTTTAAATTACTTGAAACATAGTCTTAAAGTGGTCATCATTAGGTGACCTTTCATTATTCTGTGATTTCAAGAGCACGTTAAGCCTCATGGTGATGATCACGTGGTAGTTCGTTATTCAAGGAAAAATTTCAAATCTCGGTTGAAAATGAGTCCTCTGTCAGGTAGACACGCGTCCGATGATTTTGAAAATAAAGATGAAGTAAAGTTTTGGTAGATCACTTCGAATATCAATACGGAAAAATATTATTGGAAGAGGATAAGAGGCTGAGAAAATCCTTTGCTATACCTTGAAGTCAAGTGAGTATTCTGATCAAGAAATAATTAAATTTATCGTCGGTCTCAAAGCAAGAGACTCGAGTTCGGTATAAAAAACAAAACTTTTGAGAATTGAACTTTTAGAGGTGAAAAGATGAACAAGAGCTAAAAAAGTAAAGAAACAACTCAATAACAGAGTTATTTTCAGAAGCGTCTAAAAAATAAAAAATTATGAGAAGTGCAAGAAGGAGGAGCAATAGACGGTACAGCTTTCAAAGAGTTTTTGATATGGTCTGTAACCTCCACACCGTTTAAAATATTGTTGCCTATTCACGAAAAGGAAAATTTTTGAAGGCATGAAATGGGAACTATGAAACATTTCTATTGAAGGCTACTCGTATTCTGAAAAATCAGTAAAAACGGGATTTACATTTTCCATCCATCGCTCATCCCCCATCACTGGGGTCTGGTGGTTTTCTGGTTTTCTGCTTTCCCCCTGTCTAGAGTCTGAAACGAAGGGTAAGAAATCGTTAATCATCAGCCCGAGCATGGGCGCACAACCCAACTCCACAATCATTGATGAATATTAACACGTTGACTGCGATAAGTGTTAATCTGAAGTTCAATATTCAACTAAAATTCAAAGTTAAAAGTTGTTAACAATTATATAGATACCAAACATTAACTGAAACATTAAATACCGTTAATTCTAAAAGATTGTTAAAGCTATTTTAAACGCTAGCAACGTCTTATATTTTTAAGCAGGTGAAAAAGCGTTTTTCAACGCTTGTGTCGGTATATATGATAGAAATTTCATGCCTTTTTTTGCTGCATGCAAACTACTACAGGTTTAAAAAATTGATTTTCGTAGCTTCTGATCACAAATAAAAAAAATTGCATATTTAAGCTTATTTCGTGAGCTATCAGAACATGTTCCGATTGAAGAAATCTTTGCAATGCTTTTTTGTTTTTGAAATTTATCTTCATATCCAATAGTTCCCCTACGAACATAATTTATTTGCCAATCGGCTTACTCCAATCGGATATTTGTATAGTTGTACACCGAATATATTATTTCTTCATCTGATAATAAATTACTTTTCATCTCTGTAGTGTTTTCTTAACTTTGGTTAGTAGTCTACTAACTTGAAGCTATTGTGCTCTTTAATAACTGTTCTCAAAATGTTCGGGATATTTCTCTTCGCATAGTTTTGGATAGCAGTTCATTTCTATTTCCGGGACACGCTTCCAAAACTTATTCGATCTTCCGTTGTCTGCAATAATTTAAGTTATGCGCAATGCTCATCGCACTACGTTGGTTCAACGCACCGAGCATTGCACGTACGGGTAGCCGAGCATGCTGGACGGAGTCTCTAAACTCATACAAAATTAGATGCTCAAAATCAATCTTGAGCGCTGCTGTGCCGAAAGCTCTCAAAGTATCAACAATGGTCATTTTTAAGTATTACATTTGTAGTAAGTTGATTTTCCCAATCGTATTTTATAGTATTTGAATGCACATAGAATTAGACCTTCTGCAAATCCCGAAAAATTCAAATCTGCTCAAAATGATAAGCCATTGGCTTGCACTTTTTTCCAGAAATTCTTCACCTGGTTCATTTTTATGGGAATTTCAATATTTTTCTGGTATTTTGATTTTATCACCCAATTGATTTTTATTTAAATTTCCTATTTGAACACTAATAGAGGGTGTTTCAGAGCAAGAAATCAAAAATACACTCCAACTAAAAATTGGCCAAATGAACAATTTTTCTTCTATGAAATTTTCCGAAAAAAAGTTTAGTTGTTGAGATTTCAGCTGTTTGTTGTTTTAAGGGATGAAATGTAATTGCACAAGTACTCACAATATTTATTTCGAATTTACGTTAAAAACATTTTTATTCTTCGAGAGCCTACACTAATAAAATTTAGTTTCAGTAATATTTTGTAAAATTGCTTTAGTTAGAAGAGCCGTTTTTATGCTACACCCGTTGAAGCTGAGGAAGATCTCGTGGCCAGAATTGCAGTGGATGCTGGAGACATTTCTGAAACGTCAGGCGTGTTTCCTAAAATTCGGCATTAGTTAAGTTTTGAACAATTTTTGAAAATAAATTTAAAATAAATATTGCTTAAAATTGTGTCATTACATTTCTTCCTCTAAAATAATAAACTGCTAATATCTCATAAACAAAAAAATTCGAAAAACTTCATGGATGAAAACGTGTTTATTTGCCTATTTTCTAATTGTGTATAATTTTGTATTTTGTGTATAATTTTGTTTTGAAAAATCCTGCATAAGTTTAAAGCCTTTTCATTTCTTCACGGACTGTTTAACCACTATGAACGGATTTCATGTTTCCAACACATTCTTCGAAGTATGAATTGATGATAGACATCTCATTCGGTTTGTACCCAACATTTTTTATGAATTTGTTTTCTTTTTAAGTGACAAATTACGAAAAAATCTTTCTACAGTGATACTAAACTGAATGTTTTACACGTTTATGTTTACGAAATTCGTTAAAACTGACTCTGGGTTTTAAAAGTTTGCACTAAGTATATTTGAGCTATTCAATAAAAATGTTGTCACCATGTTCTACAAAGAATAAATTAAACAGGTGCAATGAGCACTACCATAATACGATATTGGCCTTATGTGTCTCGGTGAGCGGAACCATCTAAGGTGCTTTGTCAGTGGGCTCCCACTGGCTATTCGACTTAGGTCTCCTTCGCGAGTCATTTGCAACTATTAGCTACGGAAGGGTGTAAGGGGTGAATTACATACTTTGAGGATCGGGGAATGCAAGCGGAGGCGCTGAATGAGCGCCCAAGCGGTTCTGACGAATGATGCCCTTTTGCAGATGTGACTTCAGATCCCCGGTAACTCTCTGTGAAAACAGAATATCAAACTTTATGCTATTCTTGCACGTAAGTTATATTTTCCACATATCTTCATCTTAATCGTATTGCTTCAGATATATATTCTATACAATGAAGTCGCTTTCGTTCATGCTCTTTTGTGGAAAGTGTTACACAACCTACACCAAAAATGTTTTTATTCGTATTTGAAATTCAGAAGAAATTACACTGCTAAGTTTTTCATTCAAATTTCCATCACGATTATCTTCAACGTAAATAATTATTCGCCCAAAATTCTTGCCGACTTGGTAAAAATTCACCTGTACTTTTTGAGCTGCCGATGTGAGTTCGTCTAGGGTCTTGTGTAATTTCGAAAGCATTTTCTCGTCGGGAAGTGCCTTCCCATCATCCCTCCAATAATGACATAATTTCTTGAAAATCTTTCGGTTGTCTTCAATAGATTTCGGCGTTCCGTTTTGCCACGTCTGCAGATCCTGAGTGACTGGAGTTATCAAAGATTGAAACAATTCTTTATATTCATACAAACCTTTTTCATAAACATTCATAGCTTTCATCGACTCGGAAATGTCGTTGGTAAGTGAAAGTGCCTTTTTTCGGCTGTCTACAGTGGCCTGGATTTTGTCACGCAGCTCGGTGACGAAATTCTGGGACAGATCGTCTCTGTCTACAATGTCGTCAATGAACTCGACTCTGTGCTGAACATGAGACTGCCTTACACATTTCCTGCAAACGATGTCTTTACAGGCAGCACAGAAATAATTCAAATTGTAGCCATGATTATCGCAACGGTCTGCGGACGTCAAGAGATGAGTTTCAGGGCCAGGTGTCTGCCTGGGGGAAATGAGAGCATAAATGACTGGCAGATTATCCCGAAGAACGCCTACGACTCGTCGACATCTAGGACAACTTGAGCGTGCTGTTGTCAGTATGTGTGAAAGACACCTCCGGCAGAAAGTGTGGCCACACGGCAAACTGAGCGGCTTCCGTTCGCTGAAATTGTAGTCTTCTTCGCAAATTTCGCATCCAAAGACACTGGATGCCATTGTGGGTGAGGTTATTGGTCAGGAGTGACTAACCAATATATTTTCAGGGAAACCTGTGACAAAATACAATAAATCAGTGTGCGTTTAATATCCCATAAGCATATAATTGCGAACCAAGAGTTTGAGTTCAGTGTAAATGTCTGTACAAACGTTTTTCTTAAATCATTAAATTGCATTCAAGATAGTTCTTGAAAACCGCGATCGTCTGGTTATGAATTTAAATATTTTCTTTAGAATCATGGAGAAAATTTCTTATTAATTAGGTCTGCCTGTCGTTCTATTTTTTGAGTCAGTCAAACTGACATCATGCCTCTTGCAGCTAATGACTATACGAATGAAACAGACTGAAAAAGAGCGTGTAAACATTGTCTTGAAGCTTAAGTGGCTGATAAAAATGGAAACACAGCACTCAAACTGGCCGGCTGATGTTTTCCCCCCCCAAGAGGACCTCAGAAATTCGGCAAATGGCACCCTATAGTAGGGTGGCCAGTAATCAGAGGGTAGATTTTTTTTCACAGAATTTTCTTGACGGGACCCCCTAAAAAGGTGAGGTTGATAGAAAAAATGATACTGGTACAGTTTCAGACCATTTGAACCTCTTTAACCCGTACCCCAACGTCCTCAAAGTTCTGGAAAATCGCGAAAAATGCCATTTTTCAGAACTTTGAGACCGTTGGGTCACGGGTTAACGAATTTCAAATGGTCTGAAACTTTACCAGTATCATTTTTTCTATCAACCTCATCTTTTTAGGGGTTCCCGTGAAGAAAATTCTGTAAAAAAATCTACCCAATGAGTACTGGCCACCTTAACCCTATTGTGATCTAAGAAGAGTAGACAATGGCATCCAAGGTTGAACTAATAGAAGCAGCCAGTGATACTTCATGATAACGTATAAAAAAAGCCAATGGTACCCTAAAAAGACTTAATAAAAGCAGCCAATGGCACCGTAAGGGGACCCGAGAAAGGCAGCCAATAGCACCTTGGTGACCTAAAAAAGGGAGCGAGAACCTCCCATGGTGACCATTTTTAGGTCCCCATAGGAGGCCTTGGCACCCCAAGAGCACCCAAGAAAAGCCCCCAAAAGCATCCTGAGGGAACCGAAGGCAAGTAGTCAAAATAGTTTTTCTCACTTTTTTATTTACGAAACATGTTTAGCATTATCTGTTTTGGGAGAAGCTTAGCACACTCTTTTATTTATGGAATATAATTACCTGTAAGCCTCAATCCGCACCGTATAAGCTCGCGCTTGCTTTTCGCTCTTTCTTGACCTGTCCAGTCTTATCTCTAAGGGCAACGCATTTTCTCTTTTTCTCAAATGTCACAAAGAGTAACATCTGTGGGGCACGTGGGCTGAAGTTGAAGTTAGTTTGAGGTGATGTAGCCAACGATACTTGTAGAATTTTTTACTTTGCACCTGCGTGATGAACGTAGTTGAATGGGACACCTACCTCGTGCCCCGAACTGAAGGTTTTGGCCTTGGTTCTTCTCGTGTAATTTGTTTACAGCGCTGAGCTCTGTAGAAAGAAGTAGATGCTGGAAGATTAAATGCCTGCCCAAGAATAAATTTCAAAAAATATTTACTTCAATTGTCCTGATTAGAAGTTAGTCCCACTAGCTTTTCTTGCGGTTGAATAGCAGAAACACGCATTGAATGGTATCTAACAAACTACGAATCATGCATATATATCTAGATCAATCTATCCCGTTGCGAAAACCTGATGTTGATAACAACGCTGCACCAAAAATGAATGAAAATGTTCAACCCAGCGATTTTTAATTTTTTATTCGATTGTTTTGAAATTTGGCCAGTATTTTTAAGTTGAAAAATTCATATTTTGCTCCGCCATTTTTTCGATTTTGACCTTATAGAAAAGACGGAGATGGGGTTTGACGCAGAGTGTGTCGAGAAGAGAAGGGGTGAAACGGAAAAGGATAGATAGGAAACTGATAGAGATGCGCTTTGCGCATATTATGCTAGTGTTAGGGGGTAATTTTTTGTAGGTAGTTTGAGGGTGGTAGGTTGCACGGAGTGAAATTAGTCAACATTCATTCCTCAAATACAAATAGCTTCACCGGATTCTCGAACGTACACATTTGAGGGATAACTGATGTAGAAATATTTAGTGTCGCACGTCAGAAGCGTTCCAAGAAATGTTGAAACTCATTAAAGTATTGAGCAAGAATAGCGTTGTAAGTGAAGTGAAGGCGAGAAGTGACTTAAATATATGTATTTGGAAACGTCGGTCGGAGATGGTGCTCGGCGCGGGGTCAAGCGAGACGGAGCGAGACGAAGATCAGAGACAGCGGAACGGGCGCAGGAGGGCCTTGGCTTACGGTAATGAAGTTCACTCCGAACCGCAAGCGCATATTGGCACCTAAGAATTTAACAAGAATATTGGCTCGATACTCGAGAAATAGATTCGTAGTGTGTCCTTTGCATGTCACATGTCTTGTTTGTGTCCCGTATCCAGCGCGTGTCTCGTATCTTCATGGCCGAGTGGTTAAGGACGCGCGCCCGTCACGGGAAGGTGCCGGCAGTTCGAATCCCAGCAATGTCACCCGGTGATTCTCCCCGTTGGGAAAAGGAGGAACTCAGCCGCAATTCCCCTTTACCCTAGTTAGTGTCGAAAATGTGTACCGGCTTGACCGGGAGTAACCGTCAGAGCGTCAGGGTGCTAACTGGCATTTGAAAAACCAATGTTCTAGTTAACATTCAATGGGCTTGACTGGAAAAACATGCTTTTCCCTTTTATTATGTGCGTGTCACATGTCGTGTTCGTATCACGAACACTATCTGTGTGAAAAAATTTGTCGCAGGCACTAACTTGAGTAATTTTTTCAGTGTATGAACATAATTATCAAGCTCCAAGATGTGTTTCACTTACATATTGACATTACAAAATTGCAATTTCATATCAATACTGATTAGATTTCAGCAACAGGTGAGCATTTTAGGTACGCTCATTAATAACTCTCTAATTGTGAACGTAGAAGGCGAAATAACTCAATCAATAAATACTGATAGAATCTAGCATGCATATTATTCTTGGGTAACTATTGTATGTAAGCTCTGACCCAATCCCAAGCTATTCTGCTGTACCTCGCATTTTCTATTAGAATTTCTCACGTGTTCAATCACAAAAAAAAACGGAAGAGGCCGTTATGAACAGTACCACTGCATGGCACGTAGTCGACACGCTACCGTGTACCTTACTCACATATCTGGGATTCAACCAGACTTTTTTAACCAGATATTTAGATTTTTGTAATAAATGTTCCTCTAGAATACGTATAGATAGGTGCTAGGGTTTGTTCATTACATTCACGTTTTACTTATGCTTTTGGATGGTTGAAATAATGCCGTGGAGTATTTTGTAGAGAAGTTTTATGGTTTTAAATTAGATATTATTTTAATACAGAAAAAATTCTTAAATCACTATTCAGTTGATGAACAAATGATAATTGTTTGATTATTGTTTCATGGAATGCATTATTTCGTGTGATGAATCGATGTATCTGAATATATGTGTTACATGCACATCGCTTAAAATTTGAGATTTATTTCCATTTCTTCAAGAAATCAATCAATTGGCGTTCGTCATTCATGAACCGGTGAATTATTTCTCAAGGCTCATTTGGCGTTCATGTTCATTAAACTTTGCAATGGGAGCGTACGCGTCTGCTCGCTGCCAGTGATGTCGATGCCGTTTTCGCAACATTGGTCATGTTCCTCGTAACATTTCAGTCTGTGATACTCATGATTTTGCCATGTTTATTCACGGGCATGAACATAGGGTTACACTGACGGTGTAGCTCACCAATTCAACAGACATGAAAAATAAGAACCACAGTAAAAATATCCATTTTTTATTCGTATCTTTTTTAGGCAAACGTTTCTGAATGTTAACATTCCATCTTCAGGGCTGAAAAAACACTTAGAGGTAAAAATAGTAATAGAAGAAACTCCGATTTATTTTTTGTTTTCCACCTCTTTATATGTTTTTCATAACTGAAAATGGAATTTTACTACTCCAAAACTATAAAAGACACAAGAAATGAATATTTCTACGTTGGTTCTCATTTTCATATTGGGCGTGAGATTCCCTAAGAATCGACCTATTGAAAATATACATTTTAAAAATTAAAACAATTTATATTCTTCCACATGTAACTGAAAATCGTTCCTACAATGTTGCTACCAATAGTGAAGAATTTGTATTTTGTACTTATATGATATGTACAGTTTTCATCTTAATACCTACGATATAATTCATTTAAAGACTTGATAAGTATTTATAAATATAATAAAAAATGAACATTATTGCTTAAACAATAGCTTCGATTTTAACTGATAATATTCGTGGCTCGCCCAGGACACACTATAATAATCGATTTCTCAAGTATTGAGTCAATATCCTCAATTAATTGGGAGGTGCAAATTTCCAATCGCGGATCCTAGTGAACTTCATTACCGGAAGCCAAGGCCGCTCCTGCGCCCGTCCCGCTGCCTCTGATCTTCGTCTCGCTCTGTCTTGCTTGACCCCGCGCCGTGCAACATCTCCGACCGACGCTTCCCAATACATATGTTCAAGTTACTTCTCGCTTTCATTTGGCCCACAACGCCGTACTTCTGCTGTACAATGATGAGTTACAACATTTTCAGTTATTAATGATAATTCTAGAAACAGGATACTGCTACATTAGTTATGCCTCAAATATTCTTGATCTGACATTTCCCGGCAAGTTATCAGTATTTTAAATGCGTACTCTGTAAAAAACGCAACCAAATAGCACTTGCAAAATTGAACTCTGCAGGAAAATAAAAGAACTGTTATACTCTCGCCTGATATGGGCACACTGGAAAGTTGTATAACATTCAAAGATTTTGGAAGCCAAATGCCTGATATCGCAAATGAGAAGAAGTATGTGAAAGGCGCACAGAGATTCAACATCAAAATCGGTCGTTATTTTTGTGTGACTGGCAATGTGCGGTAATCGCATAAGTTGCGATATGTTACTTGGAACATCTGCCAGTAATGACTCGCGTTTGTATGGTAAATTAAATTCAATTACTTTACAATAAACAAATATTTGATTTGCAAAACATTTCACTCTTACTACAGAACTGATAGTGCCACGTGCTGTGTAGATGTTACGTAGTTAAGGAATGTTACGTCATCAACACAGGAATCAATCCCGTAATTTTAGTCCTCCGGCCTCCATTGCGCGTAGATGTTGAACAGTTCATTCACTTGTTTCTTGCCTATTCAATATAGACAAATGGCGTAGTGTCCTTACTGCGTTCAGTTCTACACAGTCCTGTCACTGGCAAGAACTTGCCAGTAAACTCGCTTCAATAATCACACGCATGGGAGAGACGTTATTTACGAGAACTTTTCCCTCTAAGCAATGTTGACGCTCTTCTTGCGACGACTTACTTATGCTTTTCTTGTCATATTCTGTTCTACTAACTTCAAATGGAGAACTTTATGAACATTACCTATCCTAATCAATATGGCATTTCTCTAACTCTATGCTAAGTGTAGAGTTCTGCTCGTATTACATTTCTTATTATGGCATTTCTTCTTAAATATTGAAAAGCCGATGAGAATTGTGCCTAATTTTCGAAGGCTGCTCATTGTGTGAGAATTGTTGTTTTCAAAAAGATACGTAAAATACTTTGGTGATGTTCAAATTGCTTGCCTATTCACTGACCCAAAAGTGTTATTATGAGCAGTACCGCTGCATGACATGTAATAAACACGCTACCCGTGATCTCAATTATTGATGAAATGTAGTAGAAGATAGGAAATAATTTCAATTCGTACATGAAACAGAATAGGTTGAACAATAAAAGAATTTCCTCTGCAAGAATTCGTGAAACTCTCGGTGGCTTCGATCACGTCCTCCAAACGATCGCACCGCCGTTTGAACGCCTGCATCGCAACAGATGAGGCGGCGTGTGGAACTTCTCTTGGTGGCACCTATCCTAATTTAGATGGAAAGAAGATCCAACGTACAAATGAATATTTATATTATTTTTACTCTCAACACACACCTATCAATTTTTTATTATTTGTTCATTTCTACATTGGTTCTTCGTGTTATCTAGCACGTGAGATCCTCTACGAATCGATCTGTTGGAAATAAATTATCCTAGTTTAGTATTATGTTTCTTATGCTCATTATAGTTAATGGGGGCTGATATTCTGTGTTTGTCTTGATAACGAAAGCAGTTTTTACTCTTCATTCCCGTGTCACTCTCATAACCTGAGTTTTTCTCCAATTCGTTTCAATTTTCCAGTCCTTTTATCTTTAACGAAGTATTTTTAACCACATTATTAGATGAGGAAAAGTGTTAATTTTAACTTTCCCAGACTTGATCTAAAGTTGTGTGCATACATGCATATACGTATAGATTATCAAGGCAGGTGACACTCAACTTTGGTATACAGGTTACGGAAACTCAATGGATTGCTCCATTTTCATGAGTTGACTTCGGGAGTTAAATACAATATAAACGTTTTGCTTTCACTCTCCCTCCTTTCAAAATTGTAGATGCATCTAAAATTTCCTGAGTCTTATCATGCGTAGAGTGTTAGCAGAAAAAAGGTATGAGAAAAAGAATATGCATAGTCAGGTCTCGTAAATATTAAATAGTTACTCATGGTTCTAAATTTTTAGTTAAGCCATCAGTGGATTGCGTAGCCACGACAAAATTCTCTGCCGAATTGAGGAATATAAAATTTGTATTAAAAAAAATAATTCCCCGAAATGTTAGATTGTTGTGTTATTGCACTATTATTAATACTATGCAGCTCTGCCCGGAGCTAGAAGCGATTACAAGTGCCATTCTGACTGCGATTCGTACAATCAACAGCATAATTTTCTTTCGATAAATACATATTCACTATGACACTCAATAAGAAGGTTTTTCCTCCGCCCAAATTGAAAATGTGTGAATTGAGGAAGGAATCTTAAGTTCAAGTTCAACTGTAGAACATTGGTCAACGTCCATTCCTCGAACTCTGATAACTTACACATAATGTGCGATCCGAAATATTGAATGGATAACTGATGCAGAAATATTTGCTGCCACTCCTCCGTGGCGCTGCGGGAAATGTTGAAACTCGAAGTTGTGCTGAAATAGAATGGCATTGAAGGCAAAATAAAGGCCAGAAGTGACTTGAACTTATGGATGTGACTTGAGCAAATACCTTTGCATTTCAAAATGCTTATTCCTAAAAATTTTCACTTACATTGGTTTGATAGCAAATACATGTATGACTTTATGTGTATACCCTGATTTGCTATCACTGTCTTGAAAAAGTATTCCACCCAGTTGAATTCTTCTAATATACATTGTCTAATTATTGTTTTAACTAACTTTGTGGAGTGCAGTGAAGAGCATCTTTACAACGATATAAACTGGTGGTTTGTGCAGGCATGTCAGAGGCTTGTGCAGGTAAGAGAATCCATTTCGGTATGTCTGAAAGTTTTGTTAAGTTGACTAAATTACTATGTACTTTCTATACAGAGTGACTGGCACTTTGCAGGACAAACTTTAAACGTAAGGCTGAGACCGTTGAAATAAACACTTTTTACTCATTATCGTGAGCTAAAATTGTTTCGTTAAAGAGGTACATGGACTTGAAACATGAAACGTATCGGACTGAACAGGCATGCAATTTGTATGCAACTAGAAAATGTGGCCAGTGTTTGAGAAATCAATTAGTTCTATCACAATAGTATACATTCGAAATTTTGATAAACCATTCTGCGCCAGTCCCGCTGCTCAGATCTTCGTCTCGCTCTGTCTTGCGATCCGAAATGTGCGATCCGAAATATTAAAGGGATAACTGATGTAGAAATTTTTGCTGCCACCCGTTGTAATATTTCAGGGAAGGTTGAAACTCATATTGTTCTGAAAGAGTAAGGCATTGGGGCAAAATAAAGGCCAGAAATGACTTGAAATTATTCATGTGACTTGAGCAAATACAATAAGACTTGTTTCTTCTCATTGGACAATGCTTTTTTCTGAAATTCCTCACTAATTTTGATTTGATAGCAGATATAAATTTCTGTGTATTTACTGACTTCCTATCACGTCTTGAAAAAGTATTCCGCCCTACTTAATTTGTGTTATATTCATAGTGTAACTATTGTTTTAACTAACTCTGTGGAGTGCAGTGAAGAGCATCTTTTCAACGATATAAATTGGTGGTTTGTGCAACAAGATAATCCGTTTCGATTTATCTGAAAATTTTGCTTAGTCTACTAAATTACAATGTACTTTCTATACAGGGTGACTGGCACTTTTCTGGACAAAATTTAAACATATGTCTGAGACCGTTGGAATAAAAACAGTTTTCTCATTATCGTGAGTTAATATGCTTCGTTAAAGAGTTACACAGACTTGAAATTTGAAACGTATCGGATGGAACAGGCATGCAATTTATGTACAACTCAAAAATGTTGCCAGTGTTTGAAAAATCAATTATTTCCATCACAATAGTAAGCATTCGAATTCATGACAGAACCATTGCATTAGTTAAAACAATATGCAAGAAGAAATTTCAAAGCAATAATTATAGGTGAAGTTCATATCCATCCATTCCTGACATGAAATTTTGTTGAACTAATTATACCAAGAAAGTTGCATGTAAGAGGTTTCAAGGAGAGCGTTCAAGATTGCTAAGATGAGAAAGATCTCGGACACAACGTCTCTCACATGAGTGAGATTATTGAAGCGAGTTTACTCGCAATTGTTCTTGCCAGTGGCAGGACAGTGTAGGACTGAACGCAGTAAGGACACTACGCCAATTGTCAATATTCAATAGACAAGAAAACAGTGCATGCACTGTTCTACATCTACGGTAATGGTCCATAAGTAATAGACAGTATGTGGAATTGGGTTGAGTATCAGTTATATAATTATTATTTTGTTCATTTCAACTCTGTTATCTGTGCTTTGGTAATCAGTATAACCATATTATTCAAATATAGGAAAAAATGTTCTTTTAAGCGAATGAGGCATACTCCAAAGCTGTGTAATTTACAATGGAAAACTGTTTGGGCACCAGCGATGATAAAATTTTAGGGCTTATGTACTATTGTTCACACTCGTTAATGTTCTAGTTGTGTTCGTACTGAATGTACGTGTATGTATACGGTGTCTCAAAATGTTAGCCTCAGCTGTCTACTTACTTCTGGACTACCCTCTGTGACCACGGTGATCGTTAGCTTTACCTAGCTACATATTATTTACATATGCACTTTGACCACAATTGGTAAAACTGAAGTTCAATATTCAACTCAAAATAAATTCAATCGTAATAAGGAATTATTAAAATAACAACCATCAACTGGATCATGCCCCTATTTAGCTTTACTTAGGTATTTCAAATAATGAGATTGTGACAACTATTCGGTCATAACCATTATGAACATCCCCTCTGTGCCTGGCCACCGGCGGCGCATGTTGTGGCCAGGTGTTAACAACCGCAAGTTTCACGAAACTGCAGCATTTCTCGTGACAGGAAGGTGTCTCAAGAAAGTGAATTCATCCTGCTATCTTTCCGACCGATAATTCTGATGGGTAACCCCAACACCCAGTAAAATTCCTCTCGTTTCTTTCATTAGAAGGAATTCTCCTCCTCCAAAATTGACTTATATAAATAAGTTAATATTGTTAAATATTATTTTCAAATATTGTTTTCATATATTGCTTTCAACCTCCACCCGTCTCTTAGCGTTTTGGGTTAATGTTGAACCTCGTCATTGTAAAAAATAGAATGGCGTTAAGGGTCAAATGAAAGCGAGAAGTGACTTTAACAAAAAAAAGCACACAAAGAGGTATAAAATAGGAATAGAAGGAACTTAGACATTTTTTTTACCCCTTTGTATGTTTTTCAGCACTGATGATAGAATTTTAACACTTCGAAACGCTTGCCTAGAAAGGAAGCAAATAAAAATTATATATTTTTACGTTGGTTCTGCTTTTTATCTTGCGCGTGAGATTCCCCAAGAATGTACATGTTGGGAATACACAATTTAAAAAATTAATACGATTTACATTCTTCCAAATGTAACTGATAACCGTAGCTAAAATGTTCCTACCAATGGTAAATATTTATTTTGTAATAATATGAAATGTACATAATTTTTATTAACACCTACGATATAATTCGTTAGGAGACTTGATAAATGTTTATATATATTCAATAAAAACACTAATATTATTGCTTAAATTGTAGCTTCTATTTCAACTGATGGTGTTCGTGGCTCGCCCAGGACACACAACGAAGCGGTTTCTCAAGTATTGAGCCAATATCCTCTGTAAATTGTGGGGTGTAAATTTGCACTTGCGGTTTCGAGTGAACTTCATTACCGGAAGCCAAGGCCGATCCTGCGCCCGTCCCGCTGCCTCTGATCTTCGTCTCGCTCTGTCTTGCTTGACCCCGCGCCGTGCAGCATCTCCGGCCGACACTTCCATATACATATGTTCAAGTCACTTCTCGCCTTCATTTGGCCCACAACGCCGTACTTCTGCTCTACAATAATGAGTTGTAACCTTACCCGAAATTGGTAAAGATTCTTGATACAAAATCATCCTACATTAGTTACGCTTCAAATATGCCCGAACTGATAAATTAAGAAAAGTTATCAGTATTTGAAAAATGGGCTCAATAAATATTTGTTGTCATAACAAAAATACGAAAAAAAACGTTAAAAAAATCCGCTATTTGAAAGGCTGAAGCCTCATATTATTATATGAAGTGATGGTGCACGTCATTGATTAAATTCCGGCGTTTTAACATGTGGATGACTATGTAAGATAATGTGTTGCGATATGTTATGTGAAAAAACTGCCAATAAAGTGCCACATGCTGTGTAGGTGTTACGTAGTTAAGAATGTTACGTCGTCAAGGTACGATTCAAACCCGTAATTTTATTCTTCCTGCCTCTATTGCGCGTAGATGTCGAACAGTTCTTGTGCTCCTTCCTTGTCTATTAAATATTGACTATTGGCGTAGTGTTCTCACTGCGTTCAGTTCTCCACTGTCCTGCCACTGGCAAAAACTTGCGAGTAAACTTACGTCATTTTGCAATTTTACTTACGTCATTTGAAATCAACAAACCCCTTTTAATAAAGTTGTTCATAATAATTTCAGTATTAATAGAATTTCTAAATGCATGAATTCTGAACGTCTCAGATTGGAATTCTAAATTGAGTTGTCTACGAGTGGTAAAATGTAAGCGAGGAAAGCAAAATATATTTTCATCTCCGAATCTTCTAGATTTGCTGATATCCTCAAACACGATCCGTTCAATTCACCTCTCACATGAAAAATTTTACTACCGCCAAAAATAAGGCTAAGAAATCTAGGTAAGGCATATTTTCTTGTTTAAAAATGTAAAATCCTTGAACCGAACCAAAATTGGGTGCTTTAGCCTACCATCGTACCAAATATACAACATAATGACATTTGAAGAAGATCGTACCAAGTATGTTGAGTTGTACCAATTCCGACTGCCCTGGACGCCGCACTCACTCCCCGTACAGTACATCACATGGAAGGGTTTAGCCTAGGCCATCATACACTATTTATCTACCAATTTCTTTTACCTCAGCCGCAATAGTACACTTTGGTCACACCCATGATAGCTTACGCGTAAATATTCTATGAAACATATTCGAGGAATAAAAAATGTATAAATATTTCTCGCCAATTGTCTGGAAGCGCTCCTGAAGATGTTGAAATTCGCAATTGCACTAAGGAAGGGATGGCGTTGCGGGCAAAATAAAGGCAAGAAATTACTTGAACAAATGCTTTTTCATTTGACAATGAATATTCTTGAAATTTCCTACATACATTATTTCAACTCACTCAGTGGAGTGTAGTGAGGAGCATCTTTACAATGATATAAGCCAGTGGTTTATGCCACACTGTTACAATTCCTCACTTGATTCCACAGATAACCGTCGTTTATGTTACTGTTATTTTCGCCCCAGCTCGGCACTGACATTGAAGAGCCAATAGACACCTCTTGCTGTTTGGTGTGCGTCATGCAATGGTGCTCGATAATTTACTTCGACACAAACTCAAATTTGAAATGGTAGGCTGACCGTGACCATCTGCAGTTTCTGTTTTCTTCAAATGGGAAAAAAATCTGTACATCTCGATAGAGGTATAAATTACTCCACCTTGACGTTCATAACGAACATCAAGATCAATTTTCTGTTTAGGCATTGAAGACTTCTACTCACACCTGCAAATTAAGTCTAGCGAATATGGATATTATTCATTCTTGAACCTAATGATAAAGTCTTCACGGGTGACCAACTGAATATCCTTCGGAAATTTGTTGTTAGTCAATGTACTTAATGTACCTCATAAATTTTGCGTGAGAAGACAAATTTAATATCCTTGAGTGAATTCAGTCACAAGTTGATACAAATTAATGAAATTCAACGATGCTGTATTCCTCCTTCGATCATCTTACAGTCTCTGAGATTCAGTTTCAAATAAGTGATAGAGCTAAGATATATATGAATTTTTTTATACTTTTAATAATCATTAGAATGGTTGATCTACACGCTCAATAAAATTGAAGCTCACGATCCTCACTTACTGAAGTGAGACGGTTGAGTCAGTGAGAAATCTTCGACTCGGTGAAGGACCAGTGTTACAAATAATTTTCGAAAAGGATGTTAGTGGACATATGCGATTAAGGAAGCGAGTGAAATTCGACTGAGATATGCAAGAAATTTGTTCGCAGCTATCGGATTCTTTCACCTGGTTCATGGGCAAAAAGTATTTTGATGCTCATTTCGGTCACTTTTTGAAAGTTAAGTAGCTGAAACCTCATCCAAGACTTTTTTTAAATCGAAGCTCTTCATGTCACTGTGAGCGAAACAATAATCAATGCTCTAATTTTCTTTTAATCGACATCATTTTAAAAAACTATTATATTTTGCTGCCAATCCTTCATTTACATTTGAAATGAATACCCCTCAGTTAACATAGTCCATAATGATTTAATCAAAACTTCCAAAGAAGAACATCTCATTTGTTGGCAGGAGAAAAGGCCGAATAGAGACTTGAATAACTTTTTTGCTCTATTTGCCAGACTGTTTGCCCCTAACCGAGGTGCTACTGCATACTGTACATCCTCCCTGTCCGGCCGCAACCATGGTGCACCTCACGTTACAAATCGTACGAGTACAGATGATATAAATACAGATCCCCCATTGGAGATCAAAATATTCTGAACGGGCAGGTGGAAACAGCACACCATTAACGAACGTTGCAAGTATGAAATTTGGAAAGATAGTTTGACTCAGAGTTTATCGGAAAGAGAAGAGTTAAAACGGAAAACGAACAGTAGGGAACTACGATATTTGCGCTTTGCGCAAACTGACGCTAGTGATTATGCTTCCTTTCAAGCAATCTCATCTTACAACAATCTATACTATAATAAGAGCTGCGTCCGTCCGTCTGTCTCTCTGTCCGAAGCCTCCCGAAAGTGTGTGAAGAGCGGATCTGTGTGCACTTAACTTTGGAGAGATTGAATTTTTTTGTTGTGTAGCATTTCGTTCACTTTACCTTCTTTTCATTTCAAATAAAGGGGGTGGACTAGTGCAAATAACTGTTGAATCTTTCAATATATACTGATAAGCTCAACGTTTTGAATAATTTTTGTGTTACTATTGTACATAAGCGATGAATGGACTCCAATCTCCCCAGGTCCAGTAACAAATCTCCATTTAATTCCTGATTTGTTGAGTCACACAAAGTGATGTGTAGTCATTATTAGCAGCACCGCTGCATGGTACGTAATGAACATGGTACCCGTTCATCCCAGTACATTTCTGGGATATAACATATCTGGGATATACATATAAACATTAGGCACACATTTCTTGAATTCTCAACTTCAGTATATATGCCCGTTGGTTTTCATTTATTTTTATCATTTAATTGTAAGTATGAGCAATAATTGGTAATATGGAGCTATCAATGAAATTTTCTGTAGCCTGTATACCAAAGTTGAATGTCAACAGCCGAGATAATCCATTTTTTCAATATCTGAATCTCTTGTTTAGTTAGCCAAATTACAATGCACTTTCTATACAGGGTGATCGTCACTTTGCAAAACAAACTTTAACATAAGGCTAAGACCGTTGAAATAACTAGTTTTTACTCAATTATCGTGAGTTTAAATGCATCGTTAATTCGCAGGACTTGAAATTTGAAACGTATTGAAGAAAAATTTGCATGTTGGCAGAGGAAGGCACTGAAGAATTATGAAGAATAAAATGTAGGAAGCGATTTGCATGAAGGCAAGAATTAGAATAACGCCATAGCCGTACTTATTAAGACCATGAAAAACATGCAATTATATTAGAAATTTCTTAAATATTTTCTGAATAAAAAACATTTGTTGTGATGCAATTTTTGAATTATTTGTGACCAACGTTCAAAAAATCGCTAAGTTCATTCACAATAGTGAGCTTTCGATATTTTAACACAATCATTTCATCAATTCAAACATATCATAGAGAAAGGTTTCACAGCATTTATTGTAAGTGAAGTTCATACACATTACATGAAATTTTGTTGGACCAATTATTCCAAGAAAGTTACCCGTTAAAGGTTGAAAAAAGAGTGTCGATATGGTTTAGATGAGAAAGTTCTCGCACTCAACGTCTCTCACATGTGTGAGATTATTGAAGCGAGTTCACTCGCAAGTTCTTGCCAGTGGCAGGACAGTGCAGAACTGAACGCAGTAAGGACACTACGTCAATTGTCAATATTCAATAGACAAGAGAACAGTACATGAACTGTTCAACATCTACGGCAACGGTCCATAAGTAGGTAGACAGTATGTGGATAGGGTTGAGTAGTTATATTATTAATATTTTGTTCATTTTACCTCTTTTATCTGTGCCTTGTTATTGGCAATTTTATAGTTAATTTTTTTAAATTTAGGGAAAAATGTTTGTTGAAGCGAAAGAGGCAGACTTCAAAGCTGCGTAATTTACGATGGAAAATTGTTTGAGCACCAGCGTTGGTAAAATTTGAGATCTGATGTATTATTGTTCACAATATAATTTAATTGTTGAAGTTCTAGTTATATTAGCACTCAATGTAATAGTATGTACGTACAAATCAATTGTAATAAACAATTATCAAAGTCGCAGTCATTAAATGGAGCGTGCCCTTATTTGACTTTACTAATATATATGTTAGAAAATTGACTTTAATACTCGTCGATCAGCAGCATTAAGAGGATCGCCTGCGTGGCCACCGGTGGCGCACGTTGAGGTCAAAGTGAGAACAACCCTCAGTTTCAGAACACCAATAAGTTTTTACCTACAATAAGGCGTGTCATGGTATTGATTACGATTTCACGTTGAAGACTAACCCAACTTGACTCAACAGAAATTTTTTTGCCCCATTTTTTACATTAACCTTAGATATATAGCTATGGCCTTTAGAATTAATTTTTTTCTACGAACCGTTACCGATGTTCAACGTGAAAAAATCATCCACCCGCCATCCCCTGAGGACTAATAACTCTCTCATGCTTCGCCATCAGAAGGGCTGAGGGATAACTGATGTAGAATTATTCGCGGAAACGTGCCTGTAAGCGTTTCGAGAAATGTTGAAACTCGTCATTGTTTTGAAGAATTATTGAGTTGCACGTAAAATAAAGGCGAACAGTGACTTTCTTTTCCCAACCTGGAGAATAACCGGGCGGCATAGCCGGGATTCGAACTGCCGACACCTTCCCATGACGGGCGCGCGTCCTTAACCACTCGGCCAAGAAGACACATGACACGCTCTGGATACGGGACACAAACAGGACATGTGACGTGCAAAGGACACACTACGAATCTGTTTTTCGAGTATTGACCCAATATTCTCGTTAAATTCTCTGGTGTTCCAGTTGCGGTTGCGAGTGAACTTCATTACCGTAAGCCCAGGCCCATATCCATGATACAAAATCTTGCTGCATTAGTTATGCCTCAAATATGCCCAATTCGATGTTTCAGGACAAGTTATCAGTATTATAAGGATGCAACCAATATGTGATGGTGCTAGAACAGGTGAATGCGCAAGAAAACTGTGTGTGTATAGCAGATTTTGGAAGGCGAACGCCTTACGAATTGAAATTGCGGAGTATCAGTGACGTGGAGGGTAGAATAGCCTGGTTAAATGCCGTCCATATAACTGTGTGACTATGTACGATAATCGCATAAGTCGCGATATGTTACGTGGGACATCTGCCAGTAATGTTTAATTTTGTTGACTTCCGTTTATATAGTGAAATAAGTTTAATTACTTTACAATATGCAAATAGGGCCTAGTTAATTTGAAAACATATTTATTATACTACAGAACTGATGGTGCCACATGCTGTGTAGATGTTACGTAGTTAAGGAATGTTACGTGGTCAACGTACGAATCAATCCCATAATTTAAGTCCTCCTGCCTCCATTGCGCGTAGATGTCGAACAGTTCGTGCCCTCCTTTATTACCTATTGAATATTGGCAATTAGCGTAGTGTCCTTACTGCGTTCAGTTTTGCACTGTCCTGCCACTGGCAAGAACTTGCGAGTAAACTCGCTTCAATAATCTCAAACATGTGAGAGACGTTGTGCACGAGAACTTTGCCCTCAAAACAATGTTGACGCTCTCCTTCCGACGTCTTACTGGTGCTTTTCGTGGTATATTCAGTTCTACTAACTTTAAATGGAGAAGTTTATGAATTTCACCTATACTAATCAATATGACATTTTTCTCAACTTAGTGGTTAAGTGTAGAGTTCTGCTCTTCTTGCATTTGTTTTAAGGATTTCTTCCTATATACTGAAAAGCTTATGATAATTGTGTCTAATTTTCGAAGGCTATTCACTGTTGGAGAATTATTGATGTTCGAAAAGATATGAAAAATATTTGTATGAGAATCAAACTTCGTTCTGTTTCACTGACACCCAAAAGAGTCATTATGAGCTGTACAGCTGCATGACAAGTAGTCGACTAGCTACCCGTGATCTCAATCATAGTTGAAATGTAGTAGCAGATAGGAAGTAATTCAGCTTCTTACAAGAAAAAAAAAATGTTGAACAATGAAATAATTCCCTCTTCAAGAATAATTCGCGAATCCTGGTGGCTTTGATCGCGTCCGCCAAACGATCGCACCGCCGTTTGAACGCCTGCATCGCAACAGATGAGGCGGCGTGTGGAACTTCTTTTGGTGGCACCTATCCTAATTTAGATGAAAAGAAGAACCAACGTATAAATGAATATTTATATTATTTTTACTCTCAACACACACATATCAATTTTTATTATTTGTTCATTTCTACATTGGTTCTTCTTGTTATCTTACGCGTGAGATTTTCTAAGAATCGATCTGTTGGAAATAAATTACCCTAGTTTTGTAATATGTTTATGCTCATAATAGTTAAATAGGGCTGCTATTCTGTGTCTGCCTTGATAACGAGAACAGTTTTTACTCTTCATTCCCGAGTCACGCTCAAAACCCGAATTTTTCTCCAATTCGATTCAATTTTCCAGGACTATAACTAAGCGTTTTGAACCATATTATTTCAGGGAGAAAAGTGTTTATTTTATTCTTCCCAGACCCAATTTAAGTTTGGTGTATCCATGTATGTAGATATGGATTATCTAGGTGGGTGACCATACACTTTGGTATGCAGGTTACGGAAGTTTAATTGATTACTCCATATTGAAACTGCTTAAATCGGCAATCACAAGGGGTTTTCACGAGTTGAATCGGGGAGTTAAATACAAGATAAACGTTATGCTTTTACTCCCCTTCCTGTCAAAATTTTAGATGCGTCAGAAATTTTCTGAGTCATATCATGCGTAGAGTGTTAGGAGAAAGAATATTTGAGAAACAGAATATGCGTAGTCAGGTCTCGTCAATATTAAATAGTTGCTCACGGTTCTAAAATTTTATTTAGACGATCAGTGTTTTCAGGAACGACGACATAATTCACTCCCGAATTGAGAACGATAGAAAATTTAAATTTAAAAAAATATTCACTGATATGTCAGATTGTGTTGGTATTGCACTTTTATTTAAACGCTGCAGCTCCCCCCTGAGCTGGAAGGGATTGCAAGTGTCATTCTGACACCGATTTGAACTATGAACATATATAAATTACTATCAATAATAGCATTTGCACTATGTCACCCAAAGAGAAGGTTATTCCTTCGCTAAATTTGCTGAACTTCTATTTTAGCAGGGTTTTTAATCCAGCTTCCTCCGAACAACATTGATCAACGTCCATTCCTCGAACTCTGATAACTCACGCATAATGTGCGATCCGAAATATTGAATGGATAACTGATGCAGAAATATTTGCTGGCACCCCTCTGCGACGTTCGGGAAATGTTGAAACTCGTAGTTGTGCTGAAATAGTATGGGATTGAAGGCAAAATATAGGCCAGAAGTGACTTGAACTTATGTATGTGACTTGAGCAAATACATTTTCATTTCACAATGCTTATTCCTAAAAATTTTCACTTACATTGGTGTGATAGCAAATACATATATAACTTTCTGTGTATTCCCTGATTTGTTATCGCTGTCATGAAAAATTATTCCACAACACTTAAATTTTGCTTATAAACATTGTATAATTATTGTTTTAACAAACTCTGTGGAGTAACTCTCTTCATCATTCAAAGTTACATAAGAGCGCCTTGCCCACTGAGATGGGCGTAAAGTATGGCGTTTTAATTAAGTTATTACATGAATAGTAACGGCTCGAATCGCGTTTTCTTTGTTCTAGATGAAAGAAAATTAGTTCTTCTTCAAGGGGTGCCATGCAGATATTGTCTTAGTACCTGCTTGGCTTCCGTATGAGGTGGTTTTGTGTGCCATATTCTCTTCTTGATCACCATGTCCGGAGCGAGGTACGTTGATTTGTTATAAAAGTTTCATTATACTGAATTGTAAAAAATGTATTCGGTGCTTTATTTGTTATAGAATTAGTAAGTTTCTGTTAAATTTTCGTCAATATCCACCAATATTCAAAGCAAAAAAATTCTTGTAAAAGTTTGCGCCCACTTGAATGGGCACTTCCCAGGCTCCCATTACTGGCGCGCAGTAAGACAATGCAGAAAATCTTTACTTATTATGCTTTTACAGGTTGTGTTTGAAATATTTGTGAACACTTCCACATGATGTGTATTTAACACTTTGAAAACAAAATTTGCAAACCTGATTGTTTCATAGTTGTGTTCTCTTTTTCAGAACATTTGAAAATATTGAAGACGCAGTAGCACATCTACATACGCTTCCTGACTCAGAAGATGAAGACACCGTAGGAATAGATTTAGCATTAGTACCCCCAGATGAAGGTGAAGATAGTGATGTTGATGATCTCAGTGATGACACTGTGCTAGTGAACGAGGATAACATCAACCTCTTAGGTAGCCGTATGTTAGCTATGCAGGCAAATATCACTCTAAAAGGTCGAAATGAGGACAAAGAAGTTTCACTCTCATCCAACGATGGTGGTGTTCATAATGACACTTGTTCCGAACCTAAATCCAAGAAGCCTCGTACTAATCGTGCAAAGTCGAAACACTCAAACATTGCCAATCAGTATCAATGGAGTAAAGGATCTTTTGTAAATGAAATCTCTGTATCAAAAAACGCGCACAGTCCTCAAATTCTAAAAGAATGGAAACAAAGCAACTTAGATCCTATTGATATTTTCAAACATTTCTGGAATGAAGACATAGTTTCCCTGATCGTTGAGGAAACTAACAAATACCATTCACAAAAATTTGGTTGCCAACTCGATGTATCATCTGATGAAATTTACCAAGTTTTTGGAATTCTGCTGTTATCAGGATATGTTACAGTTCCTAACCGTCGTCTCTTCTGGTCAACTAGTTCCGACACAAGAAATGAAGCCGTTACAAAGTGTGGGATGACATGCAAGCGATTTGCCACTATTATGGGAAGCCTGCATTTTGTCGATAACTTGGCCATTGATGGAAATGATCGGATTTTCAAAGTACGGCCATTGTTTGACCATTTCAATAAAATCTTTGCAGAGATGGCTGAACCGCTTTCAAAGATTTGGGCCATCGATGAAGCCATGGAACTATATTTCGGCCGGCATAGTCTAAAGCAATTCATTCGTGGAAAACCTGTGCGTTTCGGATACAAACTATGGTGTCTTTGTTCTCGTGAAGGATTGCTCATGAAATTCAAACTCTATGAAGGAAAAGATAGCGGGCGAGAAGAAGGTATGAACATTGGGGAATCAGTTGTTACATCGCTTGCCCTAAATTTCGTCCCTGAAGGAAGTCATGGTTTCATCGATAACTTCTTCACTACCCTGCCCCTACTGGAAAAGTTCGACAAAGAAAAAATAAACCTCACTGGCACGATTCGGAAAGATCGTATTCGGAATACGCCTCTCTCTAACTTCAAAAACAAAGAACGTGGTGAGTCGGAGGTGTTTGTTGACAAAGAGAAAAAAATCAAAGTCTTTCATTGGCAAGATAACAGTGATGTAGTGGTGGCTTCAAACCATGCGGGAGAAGAAGTAATGTCTTTAGGAAAATGCAATCGCTGGTCAAGAAAACACAGCAAAACCGTCACAGTTCAGCAACCGAAAATCATTCAAAGTTACAATCATGGAATGGGAGGAGTGGATCTGTTTGATCAGTTTCGTGGAAAATATCGGGTGGCGTTCAGGAAAAGAGTTTGGTATTATCCGTTGTTCAGACTCGTTTTGAATGCAACGGTATGCAATGGCTGGATATTGTACCGCAAACTGGAACCTCAGACGCAGCTGGATTTTCTTCGAAGCGTAGTGAATGATCTACTCAAGCCAGCAAAGGCGCCGTCCAAGTATGTTCCCCGACATGTGACCAATGGAGCTCGATATGATGGCCTGCATCACGACATTGTCATGGGTCCGACGCAACGTAGATGTGGTGTGTGCAAAAAAAATGTGAGACCTATGTGTACCAAATGCGATGTATCCCTTCATGTGCAGTGCTGGTTACAATACCACACGCCTCCAAAGCATAGCTGAATGTGCGGTAGCGTATTTCAGGTATTTAGTTGATGATTGTTTTGTTTATGTGTTATAAAAGGAATAATTTTCAATATTATTGTTGTATTGTAACGGAAATTGCAAATTAAATGTTTGAAATGGATGAATACATTGCTAGTTTTTACACTAAGTGAATACAAGTTTGACTTTTTAGTGTCTCTTCCAATGCATAGCTAAATGTGCGGTAGCGTGTTTCAAGTATATAGTTGATGATTGCCTTGTTCATGTGTCATGAAAGAAATACTTTTCAATATTATTGATGTATTGGAAAGAAAATTGCATTTAAACTAGCCATTCGAAATTTTGTAAGAATTCATTACTTGTTTCTGTGAAAGGTGAATAAAAGTTCGAATATATAGTGTTCTGCATAACCCTAAGGCGCAGTGCCCATTTAAATCGGCGGCCTGTAATTCCGTTGAAAATTATATTTCTTTAAATTTGAGGCTATCACTATGGAACTATATCACTATGGAGGAGGCATTCCAAAATTGGACGCATTTGTCCAAAAATTTGACTTCCGGCGCTCTCCTGGGTTAAGAGCATCTTTACGATATAAACTGATGGTTTGTGCAAGCATTTCAGTGGTTTGTGCAGGCAAGATAATTCATTTCGATATATTTGCAAATTTTGTTTAGTAGACTAAATTACAATGTACTTTCTATACAGGGTGACTGGCAGTTTGCAGGACAAACTTTAAACGAAAGGCTGAGACCGTTGAAATAAACACTTTTTACTCAATTTCGTGAGATAAAAATACTTCGTTAAAGAGTTACACGGACTTGAAATTCGAAACGTATCGGAATGACCAGGCATGCAATTTGTATACAACTTAAAATGTGGCCACTGTTTGAGGAACTAATTAGTTCCATCACTATAGCAAGCATTCAAAATTTTGACAGAACCATTGCATCAGTTCAAACAATAAGCAAGAAGAAATTTCAAAGCAATAATTGCAGGTCAAGTTCATAATCATTCCTGACATGAAATTTTGTGGAACTGATTATACCAAGGAAGGTACCTAGCTGTGAGAGGTTGCAAGGAGAGCGTCAACATTGTTTACATGAGAAAGTTCTCGTACATAACGTCTCTCACGTGAGTGAGATTATTGAAGCGAGTTTAGTCGTACACCTTTTCTCGTTTTATAACCACATTCTTTCAAAATGTACCGAAGAACTGCAAATTTAACGACGACGAACCATTGAGTATAACAGGTAATAGAAATATAGAGACAGTGTCGCAAAAAATAACAACAACGACAAATTATAGCGACACCCTGCAAAATGAATGACAGTGAAACCATATATCAGAACAAAGAAACAATGTGTAGTGACAGAGTCGGTTTATTGTAACAACGTTCAAAAAGGATAACAATTATACAAAAAATAGTAACGCACGTGTATATTATTGTAACAAATTAACAATTTCTGACAGAGTTTTTATAAGTAAAATAGACAGTAAAGTAGCATTATTATAGCGTAGTACACGATGCATATTCATACTATGCATACAAAATTATTGATAATTACAATAAAGAATGAACAGCATATGTATCACACGTGACCGGCCACGTCAGAGTTGTTCTGGAAAATTCCAGTACATACTTCCCGGTCGGATATTACATCATCCATTGACCGGAAATTAATGGAATGTACATATGTAGTCCCATATGTATTATTGTCGGGTGGCATTGATGCTCCCGAAAGTGTAAATATCGAATGTCGAAATCCCGAATATCTAAATCCCAAAAATTAAAATCCCGAATGTTGTAATCAGGGTTGTCAACTGGCATGTACAGTATGTATTTCATTGCCAAATATGGTCGGGAATTAGATATTCGAGATTTTGATTTCTGGGATTTTGACATTCGTGATTTCAAGGTGAACCCATTATTTTCAATTTTTTTAATATGTAAGTGTAAAAAAAAATAATTTCTCTCGTCAATAGGGTTTAAAAGATGTTGTTACATCTTATGACTCTTCGTTACTATTTTTTGCATCTGTTACATTATTTTGAACCTGTGATACTAGCTATTCGAAGCATTGTTACAAGATTTGACTCTTTGTTAAAGAAAATGATCGTCTGTTGCAACATTCTGAGAGTGTCATACAATTTGAAGCAACGTTACAGTTATTTGTCTCTGTCACTACATTTTGCATCTGTTATAAATTTTGCAGCATCGTCACAAGATTTGTACTGGATGTTGTTATATTTGAGCCGCTGTTATTAGTTTTTATTCGCTGTTGTATTATTGTGCAAACTGTTGCTATATTGTTCTGACGTGTGGTTATAAAACGAAAAAAGGTGTAAGTTCTTGCCAGTGGCAGGACAGTGTAGAACTGAACGCAGTAAGGACCCTACGCCAATTGTCAATATTCAACAGACAAGAGAGCAGTGCATGAACTGTTCAACATCTACGGCAATGGTCCATAAGTAGGTGGACAGTATGTGAAATGGGGTTGAGTATCACTCATATTATTACAATTTTGTTCATTTTAAATTTGTTATCTGTGCCTTGTATTGACGATTTTATAATAGCAGTGTTTAAATTTAAGGAAAAATATTCCATGAAGCGAAACGGGTAGACTTCAAAGTTGTGTAATTTACGATGGAAAACTGTTTGAGCACCAGCGTTGATAAAATTTAAGGGCTTATGTGTTATTGTTCACACTTGTGAATGTTCTAGTTATGTTCGTACTAAATACACGTGTATGTATACGGTGTCTCAAAATGTTAGCCTCAGCTGTCTATTAACTTTTGGACTACCCTCTGTGACCACGGTGATCGTTAGCTTTTTCCAGGTACGTATTATTTACATTAATGTTTTGACCACAATAGGTAAAACTGAAGTTCAATATTCAACTCAAATTTAATTCAATCGTAATAAGGAATTATTAAAATAACAACCATCAACTGGATCATACCCCTATTCAGCTTTACTTATGTATTTCAAATAATGAGATTGTGACAACTAGTCGGTCGGCAGCATTATGAACATCCCCTCCGTGCATGGCCACCTGCGCCGCATGTTGTGGCCTGGTGGTAACAACCTCAAGTTCAACGAAACTCCAGCGTTCGCCGATGCATGTAGGGCGTCCAATGGAAGTGAATTACCACCAAACCATCTTTCCGACGGATAGGTTTCGCTGCCCCACCGCAGCACGAAACGTTGCAGTATCATCTATCATAAGTGAGAGAGCACACCGTTATAAAGTTATTTATATAAACTTTTTTTAACTGTATTTTGGCAACGCTTGTTGTATCGTGGAATGCGTTAAAATCCATACCTCAAATACTGATAATTTATCCTAAAATGTTTAGGTGATGATATTCGAGGAATAACTGATGTAGAAATATTGGTTTCTAGGTGTGTTAGGATTTTTGGCGAGAATAAGGTAGTTCCGAAATACCTTCGACATCTCGAGGTAAATCCCTCGGTCTGTGTCACCGTAGTTTGTAGCCGAGCGGCGTGTGACTGTCACTCTGTTTCTTTCTTTGTGCCTGTGACGTCCATGCTGTTGGTAAGCATTACCCTATGGGATTATTTCTTTATTTTGTGGTACATAAGACGGGGAAAGTCTTAACAACGTGTCTGTTGAAATTTCGAGAAATGTTGAAGCTCGTTAATGTACTGAAGAAATATGGCGTTGTGGGCAAAATAAAAAAAAGTGACTTGAAAGTATGCATTGGGAAGCGTCGGTCGGAGAAGCTGCACGGCGCGGGGTCAAGCAAGACAGAGCGAGACGAAGATCAGAGGCAGCGCGACGGGCGCATGAGCGGCCTTGGCTTCCGGTAATAAAGTTCACTCGCAACCGCAAGTGCAAAATTGCACCTGAGAATTTAACGAGGATACTTGCTCAATACTCGAGAAACAGATTCGCAGTGTGTCCTTTGCATGTCACATGTCCTGTTTGTGTCCCGTATCCAGCGCGTGTCTCATGTCTTCCTGGCCGAGTGGTTAAGGACGCGCGCCCGTCTCGGGAAAGTGTCGGTAATTCGAATCCCGGCAATGACGCCCAGTGATACTCCCCGTAGGGAAAAGGAAGAACTCAGCCACAATTCACCCTTACCCTAGTGTTAGAAATGGGTACCAGCTTGACCGGGAGTAACCGTCAGAGCGTCGTGGTGTTAATTGGCATTTGAAAAACCTATGTACAAGAAAACATTCATTAGGGTTGATTCTGAAAAAACATCCTTTTCCCTTTTATCTTGTGCGTGTCACATGTCATGTTCGTGTCACGAACACTATCTGTGTAAAAAAATCGCAGGCAAAAATATCAGTAATTGATTCACTCCATGGAAATATTTATCAAGCTCCAAAATGTGTTTTATTTGTATACTGACATATCAAATGTACCCTTTCATATTAATACTGATTATATTTTAGTAATAGTTTTGCATTTTCGGTAAGCTTATATATAACTCATTAATTATGAAGGTAAACAGAGTAATAACTTAAATAAATACTGATAAAATCAATCTTGCAAATTTATCTTGGGTAACTATTGTATATAAGCCCTGGCCCGACCTCATGCTCGTCCGGTGTACGCTCAAATTTTCTAGTAGAGTTTCTCACGTGTTCAATCACAAAAGATAGGAAGAGGCCGTTATGAACAGTACCGCGCCATGGCACGTAGTCGACACGCTACCGTGTACCTTACTCACATATCTGGGATTCAACCAGACTTTTTTAACCAGGTATTTAGATTTTTGTAATAAATGTTCCTCTAGAATACGTATAGATAGGTGCTAGGATTTTTTCATTACATTCACGTTTTACTTATGCTTTTGGATGGTTGAAATAAGGCCGTGATGTATTTTGTAGAGAAATTTCATGGTTTTAATATAGAAATTATTTTAATAGAGAAAAAAATTCTCCAATTACTATTCGGCATGCAGGTCATTAAAATTTGAACAGATATTGTATGCGCGGTGTAATAAGGTTTTAATTGCATTAATTTTGAATTTGTAACTAGCTTCTGTAGTTACTAATTCAAAATTAATGCAATTAAAACCTTATTACACCGCGCATACAATATCTGTTCAAATTTTAATGACCTGCATGCCGAATTTACTAAGCTGCAGTCTTTCTTCTCAAATAATGGTTATCCCTCGGCTATTGTCAACAGTCATATCAGAAGATTTTTAGACAAGAAATATTTAGATTCCATTTCCACCGCTGATCCATTAGAACCTCTTTATTGCGTTTTTCCTTACTTGGGTTGCTTTTCTGATAAAATGTCACGAGAACTGGAAGTGCTCTTCAAAAGCTATTTTTCGGCAGCACATCTTCGCCTAATATTTGTTAATTCTCATAAAATTGGTTCGTTTTTTCGTTACAAAGATGTTATACCTAAGCGAATGCGGGCGTCCCTTGTGTACAAGTTTAGTTGTGTACAATGTACATCGGGCTATGTCGGAATGACGACATTGCTATTTTACGTGAGGATTGCCCAGCATCGTGGTGTGAGCTTTAGAACGGGGAATCGACTTACGCAGCCCGGTCATTCTTCTGTCCGCCTTCATGCGGAGCAGTGCAGTGCCCGTGTGTCTGAAGATGATTTCAAAATTTTATGTTCTGCTTCTAATGATTTGGATTTGAGAATTTTCGAATCTTTGTACATAGCAAAAGACAAACCGGTCCTTAATAATGCCACCAGTTCATTCCCTTTGCAAATTTATATTTAGTTTAATTACTTGTAGGGTATGAGATAAAAAACTTGTAAATATCATTGCATTTTTAACCATTCTCATTGTAAATTTCAGATATGACTTGCTGATGATGGAGCTGGACTCCGAAACGTTTAAGAAAATAGGACTACTAGTTTTTAGTTTCTTCACTTTTATAGATTAGGTGTGTAAAGAAAGAAGTAAAATTAAAATGATTTCACTACGTGCTGTGTTCTTCGTTTTCAAGTTCCTGATAGATAGATAGATAGATAGATAGATAGATAAATAGATAAATAGATGGGGGATGCTATTCTGTGTTTGTCTTGACAACGAAAACAGTTTTTACTCTTCATTCCCGAGTAACGCTCTGAACCCGAATTTTTTATTCAAATCTTCCCAGACTTAATTCAAAGTTTTGTGCATACATGTACATGAATATGGATTATTTAGGCAGGTGACACCCAACTTTGGTATACAGGTTATGGCAGTTCAATTGATTACTCTATATTGCAATTTCTTTAATGGGCAATCACAATGGTTTTTCAGGAGTTGACTTGGGGAGTTAAATACAAGATAAACGTTATGCCTTTACTCTCCTTTCTTTAAAAATTGTAGATGCATCTGAAATTTCTTGAGTCATATCATGCCTAGAGTGTTAGCAGAAAGAATATTTGGAAAACAGAATATGCGTAGTCAGGTGTCGTCAATATTAAATAGTTACTCATGGTCCTAAAATTTTATTTAGGCCATCAGTGGTTTGAGAGGTGATGACAAAATTACCTCCCGAAGAAGAAGCTAATAATTAGTATTAATAAAATATTTACTGACATGTCAGATTATGATGGTAATACACTATTATTTATACGATGCAGCCTCCCCTCGAAACAGAATGTGATTGCAGGTGCCATTCTGATTCCGATTCGAAAATTTAACAACCTAATTTTCTTTCCACATAAGCAATTTTGCTGTGACAGCCAATGAGAAGGATACTCCTTCGCCAAAATTGATTTTAAAATTCAGGAGGGAATCTCAACTTCAAGTTCAGCTATACAACATTGGTCAACCTCCATTCCTCGAACTCTGATAACTTACGCATATTGTGCGCTCTGTAATATTGTATGGATAACTGATGCAGAAATATTAGCTGCCACCCGTCCGTGGCGTTCGGGAAATGTTGAAACTCGAAGTTGTGCTGAAATAGTATGGCATTGAAGGTAAAATATAGGCCAGAAGTGACTTGAACTTATGTATGTGACTTGAGCAAATACCTTTTCATTTCACAATGCTTATTCCTGAAATTTTTCACTCACATTGGTTTGATAGCAAATGGAAGTATAACTTTCTGTGTATTCCCTGATTTGCTATCATTGTCGTGAAAAAGTATTCCACCCAACTCAAATTCTTCTTATATACATTGTCTCATAATTGTTTCAACTAACTCTGTGGAGTGCAGTGGAGAGCATCTTTACAACGATATAAACTGGTGGTTTGTGCAAGCATGTCAGTGGTTTGTGCAGGTAAGAGAATCCATTTCGGTATGTCTGAAAATTTTGTTACGTTGACTAAATTACAATGTATTTTCTATACAGAGTGACTGGCACTTTGGAGGACAAACTTTAAACGTAAGGCTGAGACCGTTGAAATAAACACTGTTTACTCATTATCGTGAGCTAAAATTGCTTCGTTAAAGAGATACATGGACTTGAAACATGAAACGTATCAAACTGAACAGGCATGCAAATTGTATAAAACTTGAAAATGTGGCCAGTGTTTGAGGAATCAATTAGTTCTATCACAATGGTAAACATTCGAAATTTTGACAGAACCATTTTGCGCCTGTCCCGCTGCTCTGATCTTCGTCTCGCTCTGTCTTCCAATACCAACACTTCTTCCAATGACCAACACTTCCCAATACATATGTTCAAGTCACTTCTCGCCTTTATTTGGTCTACAACGCCATACTTCTGCTGCACCACAATGAGTTGTAACCTTTCTCGAAATTAGTACAGATTCATGATACTAAATCCTACTATATTAGTTATGCCTCAAATATGTCCAATCTGATTCTTTAGGACAAGTTATCAGTATTTAGGGCATGAGGTCAAGAATCAAAAAATATCATTTAGCTAATTCGTTTGTGCACAAGTTGTGTATGTCAACTCAATACTTTTGGAAGGCTGATGCCTCATATGTAAATACTGAAAGAGATTGGTTCCTATCGTGGTACATGTACAAGATTAAAATCCGTCGTTTAAACTTTGTGAATGACTACGTAAGGTAATGTGTCGCGTAGGTCATGGCGCGTAGATATTGAACAGTTCGCGCGCTCCTATATTGTCTATTGAATATTATAAATTATTGGCGTTGTGTTCTGCCTGCGTTCAGTCCTGCCACTGGCAAGAACTGGCTACGAAACTCGCTTCAATAGTCTCACGCATGTGAGAGACGTTATGAACGAGAACTTTGCCCTTGAAACAATGTTGACGATTTCCTTGCGACGTCTTACTGGTGCTTTCCTTAGTATATTCAATTCTTCTAACTTCAAATGGAGAAGTTCATGAACCTCATCTATACTAATAAAAACGGCTTTTCATTCCCTTTATAGCTAAATGTAGAGTTCTGCTCTTATTACATTTGTTTTAAAGGAATTTCTTACCAAATATTGAAAAGCGATGAGAATTATGCCTAATTTTTTAAGGCTATTCATTGTTGGAGAATTATTGTTGACCGAAAAGATATGTAAAATACTTAGGTGAAAATCAAACTGCGTCCTGTTTCATTTGCCCAAAAGTGTCATTATGAGCAGTACCGCTGCACGACATGTGATCGACGCGCCACCCGTGATCTCAATCATGGATGAAATGTAGTAGCAGATAGGAAATAATTTTGCTTCGTACAAGAAACAGAAAATGTTGAACAATAAAATAATTCTCTCTGTAAGAGCAATCCGTGAATCTTGAGGGCTTCGATCGCGTCCGCCAAACGATCGCAGCGCCGTTTGAACGCCTGCATCGCAGCAGATGAGGCGGCGTGTGGAACATCTTATGTTAGCACCTATCCTAATTTAGATGAAAAGAAAAACCAATGGACAAATGAATATTTTTATTATTTTTACTCTCAACACACTCATTTTCCTTTTTATATTATTTATTCATATTTTACTTGGTGTTATTCTTGTTGTCTTACGCGCGTGAGATTCTCTAAGAATCGATCTGTTGTAAATAATTTATCCTAATTTACTAATATGTTACTATTCGGCGTTTTTAATGTGCTATTGTGTGTTTTTAATATGCTATTGTGTGTTTTTCTTGGTAACGAAAACAGTTTTTATTCTTCATTTTCGAGTCACGCTCAGAACCCGAGTTCCTCCAATTCGTTTCAATTTTGAAGTTCTTTATCATTTAAGAATGGATTTTTAACCACAATATTTTATGGGGAAAAGTTTTTATTTTGATCTTCCCTGACCTAATATAAAGTTTCGTGCATACATGTATTTAGATATAAATTATCTAGGCAGGAGACACTCAACTTTGGTTACAGGTTACGACAGTTCTATTGATTACTCCATATTGCAATTGCTTACATCGGTAATCACAATGGTTTTCCATGAATTGACTTGGGGAGTTAAAAACAAGATTATTTTATTGTTTTTACTTTCCTTCCTTTCAAAATTGTAGATGCATCTAAAGTTTCCTGAGTCTTAGCATGCGAAGAGTGTAAGCAGAAAGAATATATGAGAAACAGAATATGCGCAGTCAGGTCTCGTCAATATTAAAGAGTTACCCATGGTATTGAATTTAAATCTGGTCGTTAATATGTTGAAAAGACACGACAAAATTTCCTACAGAATCGTCGAAGTTATACTTAGGTTAAAAAGTACCCAAATTCTCTCAACTGATAGGTAGAAAGTTTTGGAATGATAAAGAGTTGTTGATTCCGGAACAGGATGCGTTTACGACAGCTATTTTCACTCAGTTTCGTGCAATAATCATGGTTATTATCTTTCGATTTCAAGTATATTCACTGACACCCAATGAGAAGGTTATTTCCTTTCGCCAAAAATTGGGGATATTCGTAAAGCGGAAGGAATTTTCACTTTCAAGTTCCAGTGATCAACATTGGTCATCGTCCATTCCTCAAATTCTAATAACTTCAAATCTAAAATATTAAAGGGATAACGGACGTAGAAATTTTTGCAGTCACCCGTCTGTAACGTTTCAGGAAACGTTGAAACTCGTAATTGTGCTGAAAAAGCATGGCACTAGGGGTAAAATAAAAGCCAGTGACTTGAACTTACGTATGTGCCTTGAACATATGTCGTTTCATTGGACGATGAATCTCTTTGAAATTTCCCACTAACCTTGGTTTGAGGTCGAACGCAAATATAACTTAGTGTTTATGAAATTATGTATCAATGAAAAATCTAGCGTAACCGTTTTTGCAGCTCACCACCTAGGGAGGCTTAAGTGTTTCCTTTATATATGATAACGGATGCATGGTTATACCTATTTCGCTTTTTTGTGTCACTTAATACAACTCGATTTTAAAAATGGCTGCCCTTGCACACCAGAAGTTCAGCTTCACGAAACACACCTTCTGTACCCAAGAATCCAAGTTCAGTCATTCAGTCAGCAAGTCAGTCGATGCTTATTGAAAAGACGGAAAGAGAGTTTGATACAGATTGTGTCGGGGAGGAAAAAGGCGAAACGGAAAAGGATAGGAGGGAAGTTAATAGAGATGCGCTCTGCGCATTTGATGCTAGTGTTAGAGGTTTTTTTTTTGTAAGTAGTTTGAAGGTGGTGAAAGTTATCTACCCGTCAGGGCTTTGCATGGGGGGGGGGGGTGTTTAGTTAGAGAGCATCTTTAGCACTGAACGTGAGTAAGTAAGCTTGCCGTAGTAGATAGGGCTTGTAGAGTTGTACACGTTTGATGTCGTGTTCCAAGTTCATCATTCGGAAGTATGGAGAGGTCAAGTACACTGCAGCAGTGAAGAGGGTTTTTGGAACAAAGTTCTACCCGAAAAATCCTCAAAAGGTTTCAAATCAAAAGGCATTCAAATGAGTCATCAACAAGTTCCTCGTGGCATTTCCAATGACTCCTTGAAATGCCTTTTGGTTTGGAAACTTTACGAGAATTTCGTTTACTCAATTTACCGCCAGATTTTAAGCTCTAACTTGGCCCCAACGCCAGGTGTTCATGGATGATCAAGTGTGCTAGCAACAGCAGCAACAACAGGCTTCTAGATGCTGTTCTTGCAACAAAAGCATAAGTCAGCTCGCAGTCTTTACATAAAATCTATAATAATCGCCGCAGGAAATTAGGAAATAATGCTAATTGTGATAATAAATCAGTTTCCATAAGAAATATTTTATGTGGACGAAGAAAATGTTGAGCATCTACAGGTGTTGAACGGATGCAATTATAATTAACCGAAGTAATAAAATAACCAAATTTAAATAGGCCCTAATGATGAGTAAAAGAATATGCGTAGTCAGGTCTCGTCAATATTAAATTCTTAATTTTAAGCATCCGTTCGGCTTAATTTTAAGATTCTTAATTTTAAGTTCGGCTCTACAATATCGCTCAACGTCCATTCCTCGAACTCTGATAACTCACGCATAATGTGCGATCCGAAATATTGAATGAATAACTGATGCAGAAATATTTGCTGCCACACCTCTGTGACGTTCGGGAAATGTTGAAACTCGTAGTTGTGCTGAAATAGTATGGCATTGAAGGCGAAATGAATGCCAGAAGTGACTTAAACTTATGTATGTGACTTGAGCAAATACCTTTTCATTTCCCAATGCTTATTCCTAAAATTTTTCACGTACCTTGGTTTGATAGCAAATACATATACAACTTTCTGTGTATTCCCTGATTTGATATCACTGTCTTGAAAAAGTATTCCGCCCACTCAAATTCTTCTTATATTCATTGTCTAATTATTGTTTTCACCAACTCTGTGGAGTGCAGTGAAGAACTTTTTTACAACGATACAAACTGGTGGTTTGTGCAAGCAAGATAATCCATTTCGATATATCTGAAAATTTTGTTTAGTTAACAGAATTACAATATACATTCTATACAGGGTGACTGGCACTTTGCTGGACAAACTTTAAACGTAAAGCTGACACCGTTGAAATAAACACATTTTACTCATTATCGTGAGCTGAAAAGCTTTTTTAAAAAGTTAAACGGACTTGAAATTTGAAACGTAACGGACTGGACAGGCATGCAAATTGAATACAACTTAAAAATGTGGCCAGGTTTTGAGAAATCAATGAGTTCCATCACAATAGTAAGCATTTGAAATTTTGACAGAACCATTTCATCAGTTCAAACAATATGCAAGCAGAAATTTCATGGCAAGAATTGTAGGTCAAGTTCATAACCATTCCTGACATGAAATTTTGTTGAACTAATTACACCAAGAAAGTTGCCTGTGAGAGGTTTCAAGGAGAGCGTCAACATTGCTTAGGTGAGAAATTTCTCGTACATAACGTCTCTCACATGTGTATTGAAACGAGTTTGTGTGAGATTATTGAAGCAGGACAGTGCAGACACTACGCAGTAAGGACAGGCAGTAAGGACACTACGCCATTATTGTCAGTATTCAACAAACAAGAGAGCAGTGCATGAACTATTTAACATCTACGGCAATGGTCCATAAGTAGGTGGACAGTATCTGGAATAGGGTTCAGTATCAGTTATATTATTAGAATTTTGTTCATTTCAACTTTTTTACCTGGGCCTTGTTACTGACTATTTTATAATTACAGTATTTGAATTTAAGGAAAAATATTCCTTGAAGTGAAAAACGTAGACTTCAAAGCTGTGTAATTTACGATGGAAAACTGTTTGGCCACTACAGCGTTGTTAAAATTTTAGGGCATGTATATTACTGTTCGCACTTGTGAATGTTCTAGTTTTGTTCGTACTGAATATTATTTATGTGTATGTATAGTTGTATACGGAGCCTCAAAGTAAATGGTAGGATCAGCTGTCTACATACTTTCGGACTACCCTGAGTGACCACGGTGCTCGTAAACTTTTTCCCAAGTACATATTATTTAGATAAACACTCTGACCACAATTGGTGAAACTGAAGTTTGATATTCAACTCAAATTAAATTCAATCGTAATCAGCAATAATTAAAATGACAACCGTTACCTGGATCATGACTTTATTTAAGTATTTCAATTAATGAGATTGTGGCAACTAGTCGGTCAGTAGCATTATGGACATCCCCTCCTTGCGTGGCCACCGGCGGTGCATATTGTGGTCAGGTAGTAACAACCGTAAGTTTCACGAAACTGCAGCGTTTGTCGCGACATGTAGGCGTTCCAATGAAGTGAATTCATTCAGCTACCTTGACGACGGGTAAACATACCGGGCAAAGTAATACACGCTAGGATGTTATTGAATTCATCTTTTACAAGGAATTCACCTAGTGTAAAATTAATATTTAGAAGCTCAAGCGACGCCGTGCACTGGTTGGTCAACGTGCACCCCTTAAATACTGATAATTTACATTTAATTGTTTTCACGTTAACTGAGGGATGACTGATGTAGAAATATTGTTTTCCAGACGTCTCATCGCATTTCGAGAAATGTTGAACCTCGTCATTCCACTAAAGAAGTATGACGTTGTGTGTTAAATAAAAGCGAGAAGTGACTTGAACATATGTATTGGGATGCATCGGTCAGAGATCCTGCACGGCGCGGGGCAAGCAAGACAAAGCGACAAGTAGATCAGAGGCAGCGGGACGGGCGCAGTTGCGGCCTTGGCTTACGCAGATGAAGTTCACTCGTAAACGCAACCGCAAATTTGCACATGAAAATTTAAAGAAGATATTGGCTCAATGCTCGAGAAACAGAGTCGTAGTGTGTCCTCTGCATGTCACATGTCCTGTTTGTGTTCCGTTTCCACCACTTGCCTCATGTCTTCCTGGCTAAGTGGTTTAGGACGCGTGCCCGTCACGGGAAGGTGTCGGTAATTCGAATCCTGGCAATGCCGCCTAGTGATACTCCCCGTAGGGAAAAGGAAGAACTCGGCCACAATTCCCCCTTACCCTAGTGTTAGAAATGGGTACCGGCTTAACCGGGAGGAACCGTCAGAGCGTCGTGGTGCTAACCGGCATTTGAAAACCAATGTACAAGAAAACATTCATTAGGATTGATTTTGAAAAATACCCTTTTCCCATGTATCTTGTGCGTGTCACATGTCATGTTCGTCTCACGAACACTATCAGTGTAAAAAAATTATTGTTGGGAATAATATCAGTAATTAACTCAGTCTTTGAAAATATTTGTCAAGCTCCCTGATGTGTTTTACTTATATACCTGTTAAAATAACAAATTTCCCGTTTCAAATTAGTACTCCTTAGATTTTAGGAACAGTTGAGCATTTTAGCTACGCTTATTAATAACTCTAATTATGAAGGTAAACAAAGTAATACCTGACTTAAAAAATACTGATAAAATCTATCTTGCATATTATTCTTGGGTATCTATTATATGTAAGCCTTAACACATCAGGCTCATCTGGTGGTGTACGTTCGAGTTTTCTATAAGAATTTCTCACCTGTTCAATCACAAGAGAGAGGAAGAGGCCGTTATGACGCGGCATGGCACGTAGTCGACATGCTGCTGTGCACCTCACTTATATTTCTGAGATTTAAATTTTTTTTACCAGCATCTTTAGATTTTTGTAATAAATGCTCCTCTGGAGTACATTTGGATAGGTGTCTAGGTTTGTTTATTATATTCATGTTTCACTTTGGATTTTGGATGGTTGAAACAATGCTATGATGTATTTTGTTGAGAATTTTCATGATTTTAAATTAGAAATTATTTTAATATAGGAGAAAATTCTTAAATCACAACATAGTTGGAGAACAAATGACAATTATTTGAGTATTGTAATTTGGAATGCATTATTTCGTTTGAGAAACCGATGTATGTGAATAGATAGATGTGTTAAATGTGCATCGCTTAAAATTTAAAATTATTTTCCATGTCTTCTAGAAATCAATCAATTTGCATTCGTCATTCATGTACCGGTGAAAAATTTGTACAGCCGTCGTTTGGCATTCATATTCATTAAACATTGAAATAGGAGCGTCAGCTTGATAGGCTGCCGGTGATGTCGATGCCGTCATCACAGAATTGCTCAAATATTTTGTGTTGCTCATGATTTTTCCATGTTTATTCTTGGGCATGAACACAGAATTACACTGACGTTGTTGCTCACCAATTTAAAAAAGGTAAGAAATAAGAACCAACGTAAAAATATACATTTTTTATTCGCTTCTTTTTTAGGCAAACGTTTAGAAATGTTAAAATTCCATCTTCAGTGCTGGAAAACACACAATGAGATTTTAAATAGGAATAGAAGGAACTTCAACGTTTTTTTACCGCTCTGTATGGTTTTCTACTGAAGATGGAATTTTAACATTCCAAAACGCTTGACTAAAAAGGAGACAAATGAAAAATTGATATTTTTACGTTGGTTCTGCTTTTTATCTTGCGCGTGAGATTCCCTAAGATTCGACCTGTTGGAAACATACAATACAAAAAATTAATGCAATTTATATGCTTAATACAATTTATAAAAAAATGTAACTGATAATCGTAGCTAAAATGTTCCTACCAATAGTAAATATGTATTTTGTGGTAATATGAAATGTAAATCTTTTACATTAACACCTACGATATAATTCATTAGGAGACTTGATAATTATTTATATATATACAATAAAAACACTAATATTATGGCTTAAATTGTAGCTTCTATTTCAACTGATAGTGTTCGTGGCTCGCCCAGGACATACTACCATTCGGTTTCTCAAGTATTGAGTCAATATCCTTGTTAAATTGTGAGGTGCAAATTTACACTTGCGGTTGTGAATGAATTTCATTACCGGGAGCCAAGGCCGCTCATGCGCCCGTCCCGCTGCCTCTGATCTTCGTCTCGCTCTGTCTTGCTTGACCCAGCGCCGTGCAGCATCTCCGACCGACGCATCCCAATGCATATGTTCAAGTCACTCATCGCCTTCATTTGGCCCACAACGCCATACTTCTGTCGTACAATAATGAGTTGCAACATTTCGTACAATTTGTACCTACCAATTCGTGACCGGAAATCCAGCTACATTAGTTATGCCTCATATGTGCAACATCTGATATTTTAGGATAAGTTATCAGTATTTTAAAATTGGACTTTCTCTAAATAATTTCAGACTATGAATGAGACATCTGCCATATATCATCCAATTTAATAATTTTGGAAGGCTCAAGCCTTATTAGGTTTCTGTGAAGTGGATTGGTGTAGCGCGTGCATGGAATAATAAATCAAATACGGTCATTATAAATGTGTAACCGACTAAGTACGGTAATCGCATGAGTCGCGATATGTGACGTGGGACACCTGCCACTAATGTTTAATTTTCGTAAATCGAAATCGTTTAAAATCGTAAATTCGATAAAATTTCTTTACAGTGCGCAAATAGTTGATTTGGAAAACATTTCACCTATACTACAAAACTGATAGTGCCATGTACTGTGTAGGAGTTACGAAGTTAAAGAATGTTTCGTCGTCAACGTAGGAATCAAACCCGTAATTTTATTCCTCCTCCCTCCACTGCGCGTAGATGTTGAACAGTTCATGCACTCCTTTTTTGTCTACTGAATATCGACAATTGACGTAGTGTCCTTACTGCGTTCAGTTCTATACTGTCCTGCCACTGGCAAGAACTTGCGAGTAAACTCGCTTCAATAATCTCACACTTGTGAGAGACGTTCTGTACGAGAACTTTGCCATCTAAGCAATGTTGACGCTCTCCTTGCGACGTTTTACTGGTGCTTTTCTTGGTATATTCAGTTCTACTAACTTCAAATGGAGAAGTTCATGAACTTCACCTATAATAATCAAAACGGAATTTCTTTCAACTAATTGCTTAAGTGTAGAGTTTTGCTCGTATTACATTTGTTTTAATGGCGTTTCTTCCTAAATATAGAAGAGATGATGACAGTTGTATCTAATTTTCGTAGGTTATTCAATGTGGGGAAATTATTTATGTTCGAAAAAATGTGTGAAATATTTAGGCGGAAATCAAATTGCGTCCTGTTTCACTGGCCCAAAACTCTCATTATGAGCAGTACCGAGCATGACAAGTGATCGACGCGCTACTCGTGATCTCAATCATGGATGAAATGTAGTGGAAGATAGGAAATAATTTTACTTCGTACAAGAAACAGAATAGGTAGAATTATAAAAGAATTGCCTTTACAAGAATTCGTGAAACTCCTGGTGGCTTCGATCGCGTCCGCCAAACGATCGCACCGCCGTTTGAAAGCCTGCATCGCAACAGGTGAGGCGGCGTGTGGAACATCTTTTGTTAGCCTCTATCCTAATTTAGATCAAAAGAATAACCAATGTACATATAAATTTTTATATTGTTTCTACTCCCAACATACTCATTTTCTTTGTTTTATTATTTGTTCATTTTACATGGGTTCTTCTTGTTATCTTACGCGTAAAATTCTCTAAGAATCGATCTGTTGGAAAGAAATTATCCTAGTTTAGTAATGTTTCTTATGCTCATTATAGTTATTGGGGGCGGCTATTCTGTGTTTGTCTTGATAACGAAAACAGTTTTCACTCTTCATTCCCGAGTCACGCTCAAATCCCGAATTTTTCTCCAATTCGTTTCAATTTTCCAGTCCTTGTATCTTTAACGAAGCATTTTTAACCACAATATTATCGAAGGAAAAGTGTTTGTTTTAACGTTCCCAGACTTGATATAAAGTTGTGTGCATACATGCATATACATAGGTATAGATTATCTTGGCAGGTGACTCTCAACTTTGGTATACATGTTACGGAAACTCAATTGATTGCTCCATTTTGTCATTGCTCAAATCGACAATCACAATGGTTTTTCAAGAGTTGACTTTGGGAGTTAAATACAATATAAACGTTTTGCTTTCACTCTCCCTCCTTTAAAAATTGTAGATGCATCTAAAATTTCCTGAGTCTTATCATGCATGGAGTGTTAGCAGAGAGAATATATGAGAAAAAGAATATGCGTAGTCAGGTCTCGTCAATATTAAATAGTTACTCATGGTTCTAAAATTTAATTTAAGCCGTCAGCGACGACAAAATTCCCTCACGAAATGAAGAAAATAAAAGTAAAATTTAAAAAAACATTCACCGAAATGTCAGGTTGTGTTGTTATTGCACTATTATTAGTACTATGCAGCTCTGCCCGGAGCTGGAAGCGATTTCAAGTGCCATTCTGACTGCGATTCGTACAATCAACAGCATAATTTTCTTTCGGTAAATGCATTTTCACTATGACACTCAATGAGAAGGTTATTCCTTCGCCAAAATTGAAATTGTGTGAATTGAGGAGGGAATCTCAATTTCAAGTTCGACTGTAAAACATTGGTCAACGTCCATTCCTCGAACTCTGATAAGTTACGCATAATGTGCGATCCGAAATATTGAATGGATAACTGATGCAGAAATATTTGCTGCCACGTCACTGTGTGACGTGTCGGGAAATGAAACTCGAAGTTGTGCTGGAATAGTATGGCACTGAAGGCAAAATGAAGCCCAAAAGTGACTTGAACTTATGTATGCGACTTGAGCAAATACCTTTTCATTTCACAATGCTTATTCCTAATTTTTTTCACTTACGTTGGTTTGATAGCAAATACACATAGGGCCTATAACTTTCTGTGTATTCCCTGATTTGCTATCAGTGTCTTGAAAAAGTATTCCATCCCACTCTAATTCTTCTTATGTACATTGTCTAATTATTGTTTTAACTAAATCTGTGGAGTGCAGTTAGGAGCATCTTTACGCCACAAACTAATGGTTTGTGCAAGCATGTCAGTGGCTTGTGCAGGCAAGATAATCCATTTCGAACTACATGAACATTTTGTTTAGTTGACTAAATTACAATGTACTTTCTATACAGGGTGACCGGCACTTTACAGGACAAACTTTAAACGTAAGGCTGACACCGTTGAAATTACCACTTTTTATTCCTTATCGTGAGCTAAATATGCTTTGCTGAAGAGTTACACGGACTCTAAATATAAAACGTATCGGACTGAACAGGCATTCAATTTGTATACAACGTAGAAAAGTGGCCAGTGTTTGAGATATCAATTAGTTTTATCACAATAGTAAGCATTCGAAATTTTGACAGAACCATTCTGCGCCCGTCCCGCTGCCTCTGATCTTCGTCTCGCTCTGTGTTGCTTGACACCGCGCCGTGCAGCATCTCCGACCGACGCTTCCCAATACATATGTTCAAGTCACTTCTTGCCTTCATTTGGCCCACAACGTCAAACTTCTGCTGCACAATAATTAGTTGCAACATTTACTACAATTAGAACCTATTCGTAACAGGAAATACTGCTACATTAGTTATGCCTCAAATATGCGCAATCTTACATTTCAATAGAAGATATCAGTATTTTAGAAATGCACCCTACGAGTTTCCTAAAACGGAAGAGAAAAAAAACTAAAGTAAAATATGTAAACGGCTGATATTTGGTACGTGTAATAATAGTGGAATGTTGAGTCGTATGCCACGTAAAATAATGCTAATGCGATCAGTGTCAATATGCAACCGATAAAGGACGGTAATCGCTAGAGACGCGATATGTTACGTGCGTCCCCTAACAGAATTGATAACTATTCTTGACTCGCGTATTCATGGTAAATTCAGTATAATTACTTTACAATACGCAAATGGTTGATTTGAAAATTGTTTTACTTTTATTACAGAACTGATAGTGCCACATGCTGTGTAGGAGTAACGTAGTTAAGGAATGTTACGTCGTCAACGTAGGAATCAAAAGCGTAATTTTAGTCCTCCTGCTTCCATTGCGCTTAGATATCGAACAGTTCATGCACTCCTTTATTATCTATTGAATATTGGCAATTGGCGTACTGTCCTTAGTGCGTTCAGTTCTGCGCTGTCCTGCCACTGGCAAGAACTTGCGAGTAAACTTATGTCATTTTGCTATTTTGCTTACGTCATTTGAAATCAACAAATCCCTTTTAATGAAGTTGTTCATAATAATTGCAGGTGTAATAGAATTTTTAAATGTATTAATTCTGAACGTCTCAGCTTGGAATTCTAAATTGAGTTGTCTACGAGTGGTAAAATGTAAGTGAGGAAAGCAAAATATATTTTCATAAGAGGATCTTGTAGATTTGCTGATATCCTCAAACACGATCCGTTTAATTTACCTCTCACATGAAAAATTTCATAACCGCCAAAAAAACGGCTCAGAAATCTTGGTAAGGCGTATTTTCTTTTTTAAAATTTAAAATCCTTGAACCGTACCGAAATTGGGCGCTTCAGCCTACCATCGTACCAAATGTACAACATAATGACAATTGAAGAAGATCGTACCAAGTATGTTGAATTGTACTAATTCCGACTGCCCTGGACACCGCACTCACTCCCAGTACATCCATCACCTGGAAGGGCTTAGCCTAGGCCATCATACACTATTTATCTACCAATTTTTTTCACCTCAGCCGCATTAGTACACTTTGGTCACACCCAAGCCTTAAGTACTGATAGCTTACGCGTAAATATTCTGTGAAACATATTCGAGGAATAAAAATGTATAAATATTTCTTGCCACTTATCTGGAAGCGCTTCTGAAGATGTTGAAATTCGTAATTTTACTAAAGAAGGGATGGCGTTATGGGCAAAATAAACGCACGAAATGACTTGAACAAATGCTATTTCATTTGATAATGAATATTCTTGAAAACGAAAATAATAGCGAGGAATAAGGCTTTGAAACTTAGCATTTTATATTAAAAGCTTACATATTCGCGTTGCAGAGCATGCCAGCAGAAGTTATCGCACTAACCATCCTCTTCTGCTCCTTTTCACTCAGCCATACGAATCCATGCTGAAAGATGTGACCATCCTATAAAATTAGAGGACTTTAACGGTTTAGCAGCTGCTTCAAACCCCGTTGATCTGCGCATTATTGAATCTCTTTTTATTTTACAATGAAAGCCTTTTTTAAATGACCCCCAATCCGCTTTTCCTTTGTAAATAGTTTAGAAATTTGATTTATTTTTATTAAGTTTTCCTTCCTTTCAAGTTTTTTTGTTTTCTCGATATTGTCGATATGTAAATGTTTCATTTTTTCCAGAGAATTTTGTTGAGAATGACTCTTTATTTTTGAGTCGAAACGTTCAATTTTACCAGTTAAGCTTTCAATATGAAACACTAAGTTTCAAAGCCTTATTCCTCCCTATTATTTTCGTAGGTAAAATTTGCAAAAATACATACCGACATGTGCTTCCATATATTCTTGAAGTTTTCAACTTACATTATTTCAACTTACTCAGTGGAGTGTAGTGAGGAGCTTTCTTACAATGATACAAGCCAGTGGTTTAAGCCACACTGTTACAATTCCGCACTTGATTCCACAGATAACCGTCATTTATATTACTTTTATTCTCGCCCCAGCTCGGCAACGACATTGAAGAGCCAATAGACACCTCTTGCTGTTTGGTATGTGTCATGCAATGGTGCTCGATAATTTACTTCGACACAAACTCAATTTTGAAATGGTAGGCTGACCGTGACCATCCGCAGTTTCTGTTTTCTTCAGATGGGAAAAAATCTGTACATCTCGATAGAGGTATATATGTCTCCACCATGACGCTCATAACAAACAACAAAATCAATGTTCTGTTTAGGCAGTGAAGACTTCTACTCACACGTGCAGAGTCTGGCGAATTTGTAAATTATTCATTGTTGAACCTAAAGATAGGGTAACCAACTGAATATCCTTCGGAAAGTTTTCGTTAGTCGATGTACTTAATGTACCTCATAAATGTTGCGTGAGAAGGCAAATTTAATATCCTAGAGTGAATGCAGTCACAAGTTAATACAAACTAATGGAATTCAACGATGCTGTATTCCTCCTTCGATCATCTTACAGTCTCTGAGATACAGTTTTAAATAAGTGATAGAGCTAAGATATGCTTGAATTTATGTGGTTCTTTTAATAATCGTTATAATGGTTGATCTACACGCTCAATAAAATTGAAGCTCACGATCCCCACTTACTGAAGTGAGACGGTTAAGTCCGTGAGAAATCTTCGACTCGGTGAAGGACCAGTGCTACAAATGATTTTCGAAAATGACGTTAGTGGTCATATGCGAGTAAGGAAGCGTGTGAAATTCGACTGAAATGTGCAAGAAATTTATTCGCAGCTATCGGATTCTTTCACCTGGTTCATGGACGAAAAATATTTTGATGCTCATTTCGGCCACTTTTAGAAGTTAAGTAGCTGAAACCTCATCCAAGACTTTTTTTTAAATCGAAGCTCTTCATGTCACTGTGAGCGAAACAATAATCATTGCTCTAATTTTCTTTTAATCTACATCATTTTGAAAAACTATTATATTTTGCTGCCAATCCTTCATTTACATTTGAAATGAATACCCCCTCAGTTAACATAGTCCATAATGATTTAATCAAAACTTCCAAAGAAGAACATCTCATGTGTTGGCATGAGAAAAGGCCGAATAGAGACTTGAAAAACTTTTTTGCTCTATTTGCCTGACTGTTGCATACAACCGAGGTGCTACTGCATACTGTACATCCTCCCTGTCCGGCCGCAACCATGGTGCACCTCACGTTACAAATCGTACGTGTACAGATGATATAAATACAGATCCCCCATTGGAGATCAAAATATTCTGAACGGGCAGGTGGAAACAGCACACCACTAACGAACGTTGCAAGTATGAAATTTGGAAAGATAGTTTGACTCAGAGTTTATCGGAAAGAGAAGAGTTGAAACGGAAAACGAACAGTAGGGAACTACGATATTTGCGCTTTGCGCGACTGACGCTACTGATTATGCTTCCTTTTAAGCAATCTCATCCTACAACAATCTATACTATAATAAGAGTTGCGTCCGTCCGTCTGTCTCTTTGTCCGAAGCTTCCCGAAAGTGTGTGAAGAGCGGATCTGTGATACGGGCCGTGTGCACTCAACTTTGGAGAGATTGATTTTTTGGTTTTGTAGCCTTTCGTTCACACTGCCTTCTTTTCATTTCAAATAAAGGCGGTGGACTAGTGCAAATAATTGTTGAATCTTCCAAATATATACTGATAAGCTTAACGTTATGAATAATTTTAGTGCAACTATTGTACATAAGCGATGAATGGACTTCAATCTCCCCAGGTCCAGTAACAAATCTCCATTTTAATTCCCGATTTATTTAGTCGCACAAAAGTGTTGAGGTGTCGTTATTAGCAGCACCGCTGCATGGTACGTAATGAACATGGTACCCGTTCATCGCAGTACATATCTGGGATATATCATATCTGGGATATACATATAAACATTAGGCACACATTTCTTGAATTCTCAACTGCACTATATATGCTCGTTGGTTGGATACCAAAGTTGAGTGTCAACAGCCGAAATGATCCATTTCTTTGAATATCTGAAAGTTATGTTTAGTTAGCCAAATCACAATGCACTTTCTATACAAGGTGATCGTTACTTTGAAAGACAAACTTTAACATAAGGCTGAGACCGTTGAAATAAATAGTTTTTACTCAATTATCATGAGTTTAAAATTCATCGTTAATTACAAGGACTTGAAATTTGAAACGTATTGAAAAAAAAATTAGCATGTCGGCAGAGGAAGGCACTGAAGAATAATGAAGAATAAAATTTAGGAAACGATTTGCATGAAGGCAAGAATTAGAATAACGCCATAGCCGTAGTTATTAAGACCATGAAAAACATGCAATTATATTAGAAATTTCTTAAATATTTTCTGAATAAAAAACATTTGTTGTGATGCAATTTTTGAATTATTTGTGACCAACGTTCAAAAAATCGCTAAGTTCATGCGGAATTGTGAGCTTTCGACATTTTAACACAATCATTTCATCAATTCAAACACATCATAGAGAAAGGTTTCACTGCATTTATTGTAAGTGAAGTTCATACACATTACATGAAATTTTGTTGGACCAATTATTCCAAGAAAGTTACCCGTTAGAGGTTGAAAAAAGAGTGTCGATATGGTTTAGATGAGAAAGTTCTCGCACTCAACGTCTCTCACATGTGTGAGATTATTGAAGCGAGTTCACTCGCAAGTTCTTGCCAGTGGCAGGACAGTGCAGAACTGAACGCAGTAAGGACACTACGCCAATTGTCAATATTCAATAGACAAGAGAACAGTACATGAACTGTTCAACATCTACGGCAACGGTCCATAAGTAGGTAGACAGTATGTGGATAGGGTTGAGTAGTTATATTATTAAAATTTTGTTCATTTTACCTCTTTTATCTGTGCCTTGTTATTGGCAATTTCATAGTTAGTTTTTTTAAATTTAGGGAAAAATGTTTGTTGAAGCGAAAGAGGCAGACTTCAAAGCTGCCTAATTTACGATGGAAAATTGTTTGAGCACCAGCGTTGGTAAAATTTGATATCTGATGTATTATTGTTCACAATATAATTAAATTGTTGAAGTTCTAGTTATATTAGCACTCAATGTAATAGTATGTACGTACAAATCAATTGTAATAAACAATTATCAAAGTCGCAATCATTAAATGGAGCGTGCCCTTATTTGACTTTACTAATATGTATATGAAAATTGACTTTAATACTCGTCGATCAGCGGCATTAGGAGCATCTCCTGCGTGGCCACCGGTGGCGCACGTTGCGGTCAAAGTGCGAACAACCCTCAGTTTCAGAACACCAACAAGTTTTTACCTATAATAAGGCGTGTCATGGTATTGATTACGATTTTACGTTGAAGACTAACCCAACTTGACTCAACAGAAATTGTTTTGCCCCATTTTTTACATTAATCTTAGATATATAGCTATGGCCTTTAGAATTTATTTTTTTCTACGAACCGTTGCCGATGTTCAACGTGAAAAAATCATCCACCCGCAATCCCCTGAGGACTAATAACTCTCTCATGCTTCGCAATCAGAAGGGCTGAGGGATTACTGATGTAGAATTATTCGCCGCAACGTGCCTGTGAGCGTTTCGAGAAATGTTGAAACTCGTCATTGTTTTGAAGAATTATTGAGTTGCACGTAAAATAAAGGCGAACAGTGACTTCCTTTTCCCAACCTGGAGAATAACCGGGCGGCATTGCCGGGATTCGAACTGCCGACACCTTCCCATGACGGGCGCGCGTCTTTAACCACTCGGCCAAGAAGACACATGACACGCTCTTGATACGGGACACAAACAGGACATGTGACGTGCAAAGGACACACTACGAATCTGTTTTTCGAGTATTGACCCAACATTCTCGTTAAATTCTCTGGTATTCCAGTTGCGGTTGCGAGTGAACTTCATTACCGTAAGCCCAGGCCCAGATTCATGATACAAAATCTTGCTGCATTAGTTATGCCTCAAATATGCCCGATTTGATGTTTCAGGACAAGTTATCAGTATTATAAGGATGCAACCAATATTTAATGGTGTTGTAACACCTTAAGAAACCCAAGGAGACTGTGTGTTGTTAACATATTTTGGAAGGCAAACGCCTTACGAATTGAAATTGCGGTGTATCAGTGACGTGGAGGGTAGAATAACTTGGTTAAATGCCGTCCATATAACTGTGTGACTATGTACGATAATCGCATAAGTCGCGATATGTTACGTGGGACATCTGCCAGTAATGTTTAATTTTGTTGACTTCCGTTTATATAGTGAAATAAGTTTAATTACTTTACAATATGCAAATAGGGCCTAGTTAATTTGAAAACATATTTATTATACCTTTACTACAGAACTGATGCACTACAGAACTGCTGGTGCCACATGCTGTGTAGATGTTACGTAGTTAAGGAATGTTACGTGGTCAACGTACGAATCAATCCCATAATTTAAGTCCTCCTGCCTCCATTGCGCGTAGATGTCGAACAGTTCGTGCCCTCCTTTATTACCTATTGAATATTGGCAATTAGCGTAGTGTCCTTACTGCGTTCAGTTTTGCACTGTCCTGCCACTGGCAAGAACTTGCGAGTAAACTCGCTTCAATAATCTCACACATGTGAGAGACGTTGTGCACGAGAACTTTGCCCTCAAAACAATGTTGACGCTCTCCTTCCGACGTCTTACTGGTGCTTTTCGTGGTATATTCAGTTCTACTAACTTTAAATGGAGAAGTTTATGAATTTCACCTATACTAATCAATATGACATTTTTCTCAACTTAGTGGTTGAGTGTAGAGTTCTGCTCTTCTTGCATTTGTTTTAAGGATTTCTTCCTATATACTGAAAAGCTTATGATAATTGTGTCTAATTTTCGAAGGCTATTCACTGTGGGAGAATTATTGATGTTCGAAAAGATATGAAAAATATTTGTATGAGAATCAAACTTTGTTCTGTTTCACTGACACCCAAAAGAGTCATTATGAGCTGTACAGCTGCATGACAAGTAATCGACTAGTTACCCGTGATCTCAATCATGGTTGAAATGTAGTAGCAGATAGGAAGTAATTCAGCTTCTTACAAGAAACAAAAAATGTTGAACAATGAAATAATTCCCTCTTCAAGAATAATTCGCGAATCCTGGTGGCTTTGATCGCGTCCGCCAAACGATCGCACCGCCGTTTGAACGCCTGCATCGCAACAGATGAGGCGGCGTGTGGAACTTCTTTTGGTGGCACCTATCCTAATTTAGATGAAAAGAAGAACCAACGTATAAATGAATATTTATATTATTTTTACTCTCAACTCACACATATCAATTTTTATTATTTGTTCATTTCTACATTGGTTCTTCTTGTTCTCTTACGCGTGAGATTTTCTAAGAATCGATCTGTTGGAAATAAATTACCCTAGTATTGTAATATGTTTATGCTCATAATAGTTAAATAGGGCTGCTATTCTGTGTCTGCCTTGATAACGAGAACAGTTTTTACTCTTCATTCCCGAGTCACGCTCAAAACCCGAATTTTTCTCCAATTCGATTCAATTTTCCAGGACTATAACTAAGCGTTTTGAACCACATTATTTCAGGGAGAAAAGTGTTTATTTTATTCTTCCCAGACCCAATTTAAGTTTGGTGTATCCATGTATGTAGATATGGATTATCTAGGCGGGTGACCATACTCTTTGGTATGCAGGTTACGGAAGTTTAATTGATTACTCCATATTGAAACTGCTTAAATCGGCAATCACAAGGGGTTTTCACGAGTTGGATCGGGGAGTTAAATACAAGAAAAACGTTATGCTTTTACTCCCCTTCCTGTTAAAATTTTAGATGCATCAGAAATTTCCTGAGTCATATCATGCGTAGAGTGTTAGGAGAAAGAATATTTGAGAAACAGAATATGCGTAGTCAGGTCTCGTCAATATTAAATAGTTGCTCTAGGTTCTAAAATTTTATTTAGACGATCAGTGTTTTGAGGAACGACGACATAATTCACTCCCGAATTAAGAACGATAGAAAATTTAAATTTAAAAAAATATTCACTGATATGTCAGATTGTGTTGGTATTGCACTTTTATTTAAACGCTGCAGCTCCCCCCTGAGCTGGAAGGGATTGCAAGTGTCATTCTCACTCCGATTTGAACTATGAACATAAATTACTTCCAATAATAGCATTTGCACTATGTCACCCAAAGAGAAGGTAATTCCTTCGCTAAATTTGCTTATCTTCTATTTAAGCAGGGTCTTTTAATTCAGCTTCCTCCGAACAACATTGATCAATGTCCATTCCTCGAACTCTGATAACTCAAACATAATATGCGATCCGAAATATTGAAAGGATAACTGATGCAGAAATATTTGCTGGCACCCCTCTGTGACGTTCGGGAAATGTTGAAACTCCCCAGTTGAAAATTAGCGCAGTTGCGCGGGAGAATTTTGGCAGTTTTTCGCAGTGATCGTAGTTTTAGACGAATTACAGCAGTTCATCGCAGACAAAATGCATGGGAGTCAATTCGAATTGCGTTTTCTGGCAGACCTCAGCAGTAATTGTCTACAGTCGAATTAACGCAGATAGTTCTCTGTTGGCCATCGTCGTTCGCAGCAGTAAATGCCTCGGTAGAAAACAGGCAGTAACAGATGTGCTTCCGCCTATGGTGCGTCATACATTTATTTCAGTTAGCCCTCAAGTTTTATTTGTATTATATTTCAACATCCTAACACTAGTCTGACTACCTAGCAAAATAGCACAAATATTTTACACGTTGTTTTACGTGTTTTTGTTGTGTTATGCAATTGTTTATGTTTGTACGATTTATTTTTGCAAAAAGAAAGAAATTACTGTATTTGTTGAACTGTATTTGTCTATTTGAGGCGGGTGACAAAGGTATAACGTGCGAAGTACGCGAGCAGCATCGTTCAATGTACCTCTAAACTCCATGTAAAAGTGGGTGAGTTCGATGGGACTCTCTCGAATGAAGTTTTTGAGTATATCTTAGAGGGAAAACTTTGGTTACGTGTTCTCTTGAACATGTCGTAGTCTATGTCGTAGTTCGGCGAATCAAGAATATTCCTGAGATTTAATTTGTCGTTTGCAAATGTCTATTGTTGACAGTCGATTTTTAAATGGTACAAGGATTTCAAATTTATGCAAGCCGCATTTAAACGTAGAGCAGTTCTAGGCAGATCTAAGCAGATGCTCTCGCGAGTGCCGCCGACAGCCTCGGCAGAGATAGTCTGCCCTAAAGCGGACGTAGCGACCGCTGCACTGCGCTGCCACTGCGCTGCGACGCCACTAACCTCTGCCAAAAACGTCAACAAACTGCCGAAAAAACTGCACTGATTTTCAACTGGGTCGTAGTTGTGCTGAAATTGTATGGGATTGAAGGCAAAATATAGGCTAGAAGTGACTTGAACTTATGTATGTGACTTGAGCAAATACATTTTCATTTCACAATGCTTATTCCTAAAAATTTTCACTTACATTGGTGTGATAGCAAATACATATATAACTTTCTGTGTATTCCCTGATTTGCTGTCGCTGTCATGAAAAAGTATTCCACCCCACTTAAATTTTGCTTATAAACATTGTATAATTATTGTTTTAACAAACTCTGTGGAGTGCAGTTAAGAGCATCTTTACGATATAAACTGATGGTTTGTGCAAGCATTTCAGTGGCTTGTGCAGGCAAGATAATTCATTTCGATATATTTGCAAATTTTGTTTAGTAGACTAAATTACAATGTACTTTCTATACAGGGTGACTGGCACTTTGCTGGACAAACTTTAAACGAAAGGCTGAGACCGTTGAAATAAACACTTTTCACTCAATTTCGTGAGATAAAAATGCTTCGTTAAAGAGTTACACGGACTTGAAATTCGAAACGTATCGGAATGACCAGGCATGCAATTTGTATACTACTTGAAATGTGGCCACTGTTTGAGGAACTAATTAGTTCCATCACTATAGCAAGCATTCGAAATTTTGACAGAACCATTGCATCAGTTCAAACAATAAGCAAGAAGAAATTTCAAAGCAATAATTGTAGGTCAAGTTCATAACCATTCCTGACATGAAATTTTGTGGAACTGACTATACCAAGGAAGGTACCTAGCTGTGAGAGGTTGCAAGGAGAGCGTCAACATTGTTTACATGAGAAAGTTCTCGTACATAACGTCTCTCACGTGAGTGAGATTATTGAAGCGAGTTTAGTCGTACACCTTTACTCGTTTTATAACCACATTCTGTCAAAATGTACCGACGAACTGCAAATTTAACGACGACGAACCATTGAGTATAACAGGTAATAGAAATATAGAGACTGTGTCGCAAAAAATAACAACAACGACAAATTATAGCGACACCCTGCAAAATGAATGACAGTGAAACCATATATCAGAACAAAGAAACAATGTGTAGTGACAGAGTCGGTTTATTGTAACAATGTTCAAAAAGGATAACAATTATACAAAAAATAGTAACGTACGTGTATATTATCGTAACAAATTAACAATTTCTGACAGAGTTTTTATAAGTAAAATAGACAGTAAAGTAGCATTATAGCGTAGTACACGATGCATATTCATACTATGCATACAAAATTATTAATAATTACAATAAAGAATGAACATCATATGTATCACACGTGAACCGGCCACGTCAGAGTTGTTCTGGAAAATTCCAGTACATACTTCCCGGTCGGATATTACATCATCTATTGACCGGAAATTAATGGAATGTACATATGTAGTCCCATATGTATTATTGTCGGGTGGCATTGATGCTCCCGAAAGTGTAAATATCGAATGTCGAAATCCCGAATATCTAAATCCCAAAAATTAAAATGCCGAATGTTGTAATCAGGGTTGCCAACTGGCATGTACAGTATGTATTTCATTGCCAAATATGGTCGGGAATTAGATATTCGAGATTTTAATTTCTGGGATTTTGACATTCGTGATTTCAAGTTGAACCCATTATTTTCAATTTTTTTAATATGTTAGTGTAAAAAAAAATTTCTCTCGTCAATAGGGTTTAAAAGATGTTGTTACATCTTATGACTCTTCGTTACTATTTTTTGCATCTGTTACATTATTTTGAACCTGTGATACTAGCTATTCGAAGCATTGTTACAAGATTTGACTCTTTGTTAAAGAAAATGATCGTCTGTTGCAACATTCTGAGAGTGTCATACAATTTGAAGCAACGTTACAGTTATTTGTCTCTGTCACTGCATTTTGCATCTGTTATAAATTTTGCAGCATCGTCACAAGATTTGTACTGGATGTTGTTATATTTGAGCCGCTGTTATTAGTTTTTATTCGCTGTTGTATTATTGTGCAAACTGTTGCTATATTGTTCTGACGTGTGGTTATAAAACGAGAAAAGGTGTAAGTTCTTGCCAGTGGCAGGACAGTGTAAAACTGAACGCAGTAAGGACCCTACGCCAATTGTCAGTATTCAACAGACAAGAGAGCAGTGCATGAACTGTTCAACATCTACGGCAATGGTCCATAAGTAGGTGGACAGTAGGTGAAATAGGGTTAGTATCACTTATATTATTACAACTTTGTTCATTTTAACTTTGTTATCTGTGCCTTGTATTGACGATTTTATAATTACAGTGTTTAAATTTAAGGAAAGATATTCCTTGAAGCAAAAAGGGTAAATTTAATTACTTTACAATAAACAAATATTTGATTTGCAAAACATTTCACTTTTACTACAGAACTGTTAGTGCCACATGCTGTGTAGATGTTACGTAGTTAAGGAATGTTACGTCATCAACACAGGAATCAATCCCGTAATTTTAGTCCTCCGGCCTCCATTGCCCGTAGATGTTGAACAGTTCATTCAGTTTTTTCTTGCCTATTGAATATTGACAAATGGCGTAGTGTCCTTACTGCGTTCAGTTCTACACAGTCCTGTCACTGGCAAGAACTTGCGAGGAAACTCGCTTCAATAATCTCACACATGTGAGAGACGTTATGTACGAGAACTTTGCCCTCTAAACAATTTTGACGCTCACCTTGCGACGTCTTACTGGTGCTTTTCTTAGTATATTCAGTTCTACTAACTTCAAATGGAGATGTTCATGAACCTCACCTATACTAATAAAAACGGCTTTTGATTCCCTTTATTGCTTAAGTGTAGAGTTCTGCTCTTATTACATTTTTTAAAAGGAATTTCTTCCTAAATATTGAAAAGCTGATGAGAATTGCGCCCAATTTTCGCAGGCTATTCATTGTGGGAGAATTATTGTTGTTCGAAATGACATGAAAAATATTTTGGAGAAATCAAACTGCGTCCTGTTTCACTGACCCAAAAGTGTCATTATGAGCAGTACCGCTGCATGACAAGTAATCGACTCGCTACCCGTGATCTCAATCATGGATGAAATGTAGTAGAAGATAGGAAATTATTTTAATTCGTATATGGAACAGAATGGGTTGAACAATAGAAGAATTGCCTCTGCAAGAATTGCCTTCGATCGCGTCCGCCAAACGATCGCACCGCCGTTTGAACGCCTGCATCGCAGAAGATGAGGCGGCGCGTGGAACTTCTTTTGTTAGCAGCTATCCTAATTTAGATGAAAAGAAAACCAATGTAGGAATGAATATATATACTATCTCTCCTCTCAACACATTCATTTTCATTTTTTTATTATTGGTTCATTTTTACCGTGATTCTACTTGTTATCTTACGCGTGAGATTCTCTAAGAATCGATCTCTTGGAAATAAATCATCCTAGTTTAGTAATATGTTTCGTATGCTCAGTATAGTTAATGGAGGCTGCTATTCTGTGTTTGTCTTGATAACGGAAACAGTTTTCACTCTTCATACTCGAGTCACGCTCAGAACCCGAATTTTTCTCCAATTCGTTTCAATTTTCCAGTCCTTGTATCTCTTCAAAAAAGCATTCTTAACCACATCATTATAGTGGGAAAATTATTTGTTTAATTTTCCCTGACTCAATTTAACGTTTCGTCTATACATGTATATAGATAAAGATTATCTAGGCAGGTGACACTCAACTTTGGTATACAGGTTACAGAAGTTTAATTGATCACTCCATATTGCAATTTCTTTAATCGGCAATCACAATGGTTTTCAAGGAGTTGACTTGGGGAGTTAAAAACACGATTAATTTTATGTTTTTACTTTCCTTCCTTTCAAAATTGTAGATGCATCTAAAGTTTCCTGAGTCATATCATGCGTAGAGTGTTAGCAGAAAGAATACATGAGGAACAGAATATGCGTAGTCAGGTCTCGTCAATATTAAATAGTTACTCATGGTTCTAAAATTTTATTTTGATATCAGTGGTTTGAGAACCCACGACAAAATTCCCTCTCAAACTGAAGAAAATAAGAAACTAAAATTTAAAAAAAAATTCACTGATATTTCAGATTGTGTTGGTATTGCACTATTATTTATACGCTGCAACTCCGCCCGGAACAGGAAGCGATAGCAACAGCCATTCCTACTCCGATTCGTACAATGTTTAACACAATTTTCTTTCGATATAGGCATTTGCACCATGACACCCAATGAGAAGTTTATTCCTTCGCCAAAATTGAATATATTCGTATTGAGGAGGGAATTTTTAATTTCAAGGTCCACTCACCAACATTGGTTGACGTCCATTTTTAAATTCTAATAACTTGCACACAAATGTGCGATCCAACTATTAAAGGGATAACTGATGTACAAATTTTTGCGGCCATCCGTTGTAACATTTCAGGGAATGTTGAAACTCATATGGTCCTGAAATAGTATGGCATTGGGGCAAAATAAAGGCCAGAAATGACTTGAACTTATTTATGTGACTTGAGCAAATACCTTCTCGTTGGACAATGCTTTTTCCTGAAATTCCTCACTAATATTGATTTAATAGGAGATATAAATATCTGTGTATTTACTGACTTGCTATCACGTCTTGAAAAAGTATTCCGCCCTACTTAATTTGTGTTATTTACATAGCCTAAATATTGTTTTAACAAACTCTGTGGAGTGCAGTGTAGAGCATCTTTACAACGATACAAACTGGTAGTTTGCGCAAGCAAGATAATACATTTCATACATTTCAATACATCTGAAAATTTTGTTTAGTTGACTAAATAACAATGTACTCTCTACACTGGGTGACTGGGACTTTGTAGGACAAACTTCAAAATTAAGGCTGAGACCGTTGATATAAAGAATTTTACTCAATTTTCGTGAGTTAGAAATGCTACGTTAGAAAGTTACACGGACTTGAAATTTGAAACGGATCGGAATGAACAGGCATGCAATTTGTATACAACCTAAAAATGTGGCCAGTGTTCGAAAAATCAATTAGTTCCATTCCAATAGTGTGTATTCAAAATTTTCACCAAACCGTTACATCAGTTCAAAAAATGTGTAAGAAGAAATTTCATAACAATAGTTGTAGGTCAAGTTCATAACCATTCCTGACATGAAATTTTGTTGAACTAATTATACCGAGAAAGTTGCCTGTTAGAGGTTGCAAGGAGAGCGTCAACATTGCTTAGATGAGAATGTTCTCGTACCTAACGTCTCTCACATATGTGAGATTATTGAAGCGAGTTTAGTCGTAAGTTCTTGCCAGTGGCAGGACAGTGTAGAACTGAACGCAGTAAAGCTGGGTTTACACGGAGGGTGACTTCCCCAGGGTGACGCCCCCACTTTACCCCTCTCACCCGCTCAAGCTTCCCCACTTGCGTTTAGACGGAGGGTGAGATGCCAGGGCTGCCGAAATTAGTGCGTTCAGCAAATATACGAGTTTCCCTTACAAAAATGTATTTTAATTTCTCTGGAGTGAAAATTTTACTATGGGCAACTTCATAAAAAGGGATCTATTGAGTTCGAATGACAATAATTTCAAAAATAAATGTAGGCAACCCCTCAAACTATGTCAATATGAATGAGATTTATTTTGGTGCTGCTGCAGAAAGCATTCTCCTGAGAAATGTCAACAAAATATGTACCAAAATACCAGAAGAGTTTGGATTGAAAGATCTTAATAAATGTAATTCAATAATACCATATTCAATGCATTTCTCCAATTTTGCGAAAAAGGAGCAGCATGAAAATATCAATATGAAGTGGCGAGAACTGTTTGGTGAAGATGCTCCTTTCAAGACAAAAATTGTGTCTGAAAAATTCTGGTACGCAGCTTTGATACTCGCTGCTTCCCGAGTTCATGATGCAGCTTATGTCAATACCGCAATATTTTGCAGCCGCTAGAAAATTTTTTTGACCCTAACTACATAATAGCAAAAAACAGGATTTCGTTAAAAAGAGCAAGACTAAATGCATGAATGAGATCAAAATCTACGTTAGAGAACACAGACTGCAAAAATTTGAACCACCACGATAGCTTAGTCAACAAATTAAATAAAAAACATGGCAGATGAAGGAAGAAGAGGAGTAAAAAAGTTCACTCTAGCAGGAAAAGTAGGTATAACCTTAAAATTTTCGTTTTATTGCTAGTTAAATAGATTTGGTACGCTCTAACAATTTTTGGTACGTATTCATGAAGGTTTTGTACGATCATCAGAAAAAAATCGGCAACCCTGGAGATAACAGTGACTGAGTGAGGATGTCGAAATGTAATTCAAGGTACGTGCAGAAAAGAAGATACTATTTTTAACCTGTAAACTATTTCACAGAGGCCGGCAAAAGATCAACGTATTCGTGAAGAATTCAAGAATTACTTCTTAAACGAAGGCCAATTAAGTGCCTTGGCAGAAACGAATGTGTCAATTAGATTAATAAGGGATGGAGGCGAATCAATAAAACTTAGCGCGTATATAGCTTCTTATATGAACTTAATGCCCAAACTAAGGAATAATAAAATATAGCTTGCCCAGCAACAGCAAATGTATATAGAGATAAAAATGAATGAAATTTGCGCGATAGAGTCTGATTACAGGATATAGAAATAAGTAACAAAAATTATATCAGTCTAAGTCCTATCACGAGCCATCTTGTGTTAATAATAGCATGATAGCGAACAATTAGTGCTACTATTGTTAGAGGTAATTACTTTTGAATTAGATCGAAAATCATTTCAGTGATAGTAAATGATAAAAAAATATATCTACAGCCGCAATAAACAATCAGACTGACGCTATGCTCTCAATAAATCTATCACTGTGAAAACTTTAGCCTTCAGCCACTTTTCCAGATCAGGAGAGACTTTTTGCATTAAGATTACGCATGAGAACATGACGGCAGAGCAGCTAAGACATACACCCTACCTTCAAGACTGTCTGAAGCGCACTGTCCATGGAGCTCCACGGCACTGTCCCTCCACGGCACTGTCGCTCTGGCGCTCTGAGCGTCTGAGGCAGTCCCAGCCAGTGTTTCCACGAGCAGAGTAATTACCCTATTTTAGGGTAATCAGACCCTTCACGGGGTAACGATGGGGTAGTACTTTTTCATAGGGTAATCGAGGTATTAATAGGGTAAAATGTGCAGAAATAGGGTAATTAGAGGGTTTAATGCCTACCGAAAGGTTACATAGTTATCAATGCATCAAAACACGTAGGAAAGCATCTATCGTTGCATTGTCGTCGTTTGAAAATACTCTAGAACTCTTTCCCAATCACGATCCGTATAGGCATCTCCATTTGAAACATGTTCAAAGCGAGACTAGTACGTACGCACGTTGCGTTGCTGGCTGCAGCAAGCAGCACACGCCTGAGCCCTGGCAAGGGATGCCAACTTAGCTAATTTCTCGCTAGATCTAGCTAATTTTAAAATAAACTAGCGGAGAAGAAATCAGTCTAGCGGATATCTATAAATCTAGCTTGAAAAAATTTCTAGCGGAACTCCGTGTTCATGCATTCCTTTGCAAACATTCATTTGCAACTCTATTGAAGAATAACATTCCTAATGTGATAATTATTAAATGTTCATGCCATTTGATCCATTTAGCTGCCTCCCATGCACGTTTGAAATTACCTAAACTCGTTGAAGACTTTTGTAGAAATGTCTATTCTCACTTCAGTCTAAGTGCCAAGCGTCAGAATGCATTCAGAGAATTTCAAAAATTTGTAGACTTTGAGCCGCACAAGATACCAGCTCCCGGTCAAACCAGGTGGCTATCGCTGGAAGCGTGCGTAACGCGATTGTTGGAGCAATGGGATGCTCTTAAACTCTATTTTAACGAACTCGCATTTTCTGATCCTACCCACATGAATGACAGCACTGTGCAAGCCTTCAGAAACGAGTTCACCATTGCTTACCTTGAGTTTCTTAAACACAATCTTAGTAGATTTAATTCATTCAACAGGCAATTTCAATCTGAGTCACAAAATTTCTTTAATGGGAAAAAGGAAGTTCATAAATTATTGAAAATATTGCTACTGACGTATATACTCAAGCCAACTTACGTTAAATCTTGTGCCATTGACAAGCTTCATCCATCCTCTCCAGATTTTTCAGTAAATCTCATTAAAAATGAGCGAATATATATGGGCGTCAAAGCGACAGAACTGTTGACAAATTAAAATGCAATGCTACTCCCACTGAATTAGACAAATTTTTCACATCATGTAAATTTTTCTTGGTCGAATCGCTGAAACAAATTCATGAACGTTTCTAGTGTTCCGATCCAATTTATGACCTGATTGAATGCCTTAGTCCAGTTAATGCATCCAATCTTAACCCAAATTCACTGTCATCGTCTATGTTACAAATACCACAACTTAGGAAATTTGTTGATGTGAATCTCCTCGATCGTGAATGGAAGGAACATTATTGTCTGGACGGGCTGACCACAGGAATGAATGTCACGGAATACTGGAAACATGTTTTTGCTGCAAGAAATTCACCCAATTCCAAATGTTTCAAAAATCTCGAGGTTTTCATTGGTGCGCTGTTAGGTCTCCCCTTCAGTAACGCAGGAGTTGAGCGGTTTTTCAGTAAACTAAATTTAACGAAAAATGCTTCGAGAAATCAATTAAAAAATGGAACATTGTGCAGTTTAATGCACGCAGTGTATCACCTCCACAATTCGGGTGAAGATCTTTACACAATGATCCTGAATGATGGCATTCTGAAGGCCATGCGGTCAGTTAAATCATATGCAACATGTTGGGAGTCATCATCACTTTTTAAACTTCGCTATGAATAGGCAATGTGTATTATAAGCCTTGTTTTTCTCTTATGGTAATTAACTAATTGATTGTAATATCTGTCGATCAGGTTGGAAAAGCGCCAACTACATTTTGATGTTTGGCAAAAATAACACTATCTTGTTCAATTGACTTGGTGCTTTTCCAACTTGAACGATAGACATATTACCGTATGTCAATAAATGGATATTAACCCTATCCGCCACAGGTGTTTTTTTGACCATTTTTTCTTACTAAATTAAAACTTGTTTGGTTAATGCTCAATCAAGCTGAAAAACATAAAAAGATAGCTGCTCAAATAAACTTTTCAACCAAATTTAATATGCAAAAATTGGATTAGTAGTCTTGTTAGACCAGAGAGGCCTCTTTCCATCTTGGAATAATGGAGTACGGCAACGATTTCAAGAATAGAGTGTGGGGTAAAGAAACACAGTAGTTAAACTAAGAACTACATGTATTGTACGTCCGTCGGGTACGGTGGCAAGAACAAGAAGGAAGAGCTCGATCGCTCTCCAGAGGCAGTTAAGCTGGGTTTACACGGAGGGTGACTTCCCCAGGGTGACGCCCCCACCCTACCCCTCTCACCCGCTCAAGCTTCCCCACTTGCGTTTAGACGGAGGGTGAGATGCCCAGGGCTGCCGAAATTGGTGCGTTCAGCAAATGTACAAGTTCCCCTTACAAAAATGAATTTTAATTTCTCGGGAGTGAGAATTTAACTATGGGCAACTTCATAAAAAGGGATCTATTGATTTCGAATGACAATAATTGCAAAATAAATGTAGGCAACCCCTCAAACTATGTCAATATAAATGAGATTTATTTTGGTGCTGCTGCAGAAAGCATTCTCCTGAGAAATGTCAACAAAATATGTACCAAAATACCAGAAGAGTTTGGATTGAAAGATCTTAATAAATGTAATTCAATAATACCATATTCAATGCATTTCTCCAATTTTGCGAAAAAGGAGTAGCATGAAAATATCAATATGAAGTGGCGAGAACTGTTTGGTCAAGATGCTCCTTTAAAGACAAAAATTGTCTGAAAAATACTGGAACACAGCTTTGTTACTCGCTGCTTCCCGAGTTCATGATGCAGCTTTTGTCAATACCGCAATATTTTGCAGCAGCTAGAAAAATTTTTCGACCCTAACTACATAATAGCAAAAAACAGGATTTCGTTTAAAAAGAGCAAGACTAAATGCATGAACGAGATCGAAATCTACGTTAGAGAACACAGACTGCAAAAATTGGAACCACCACGGTAGCTTAGTCAACAAATTAAATAAAAAACATTGGCAGATGAAGGAAGAAGAGGAGGAAAAATTTCATTCTAGCAGGAAAAGTAGGTAAAACCATAAAATTTTCGTTTTATTGCTAGTTAAATAGATTTGGTACGCTCTAACAATTTTTGGTACGTTTTCATGGAGGTTTTGTACGATCATCAGAAAAAATCGGCAACCCTGGAGATAACAGTGACCGAGTGAAAATGTCGAAATGTAATTCAAGGTACGTGCAGAAAAGAAGATACTATTTTTAACCTGTAAACTATTTCACAGAGGCCGGCATAAGATCAACGTATTCGTGAAGAATTCAAGAATTACTTCTTAAAGGAAGGCCAAGTGCCTTGGCAGAAACGAATGTGTCAATTAGATTAATAAGGAATGGAGGCGAATCAATAAAACTTAGCGCGTATATAGCTTCTTATATGAACTTAATGCCCAAACTAAGGAATAATAAAATATAGCTTGCCCAGCAAATGTATATAGAGATAAAAATGAATGAAATATGCGCGATAGAGCCTGATTACAGGATATAGAAATAAGTAACAAAAATTATATCAGTCTAAGTCCTATCACGAGCCATCTTGTGCTAATAATAGCATGATAGCGAACAATTAGTGCTACTATTGTTAGAGGTAATTACTTTTGAATTAGATCGAAAATCATTTCAGTGATAGTACATGATAAAAAAATACATTTACAGCCGCAATAAATTCAATCAGACTGACGCTATGCTCTCAATAAATCCATCAATGTGAAAACTTTAGCCTTCAGCCAATTTTCCAGACCAGGAGAGACTTTTTGCATTAAGATTACGCATGAAAACATGACGACAGAGCAGCTAAGACATTCATCCTGCCTTCAAAACTGTCTGAAGCGCACTGTCGCTCTGGCGCTCTGAGGCAGTCCCAGCATGTGGGGCAGCAGCGTCGACACGCATGGGGTAGTAGTGGGAGGCGTTAGACAGGGGGATTGAGGGTTTTTTGAAGAGGCGGGGAGGGAGAGAGGGCGTTGCCCCGGGGAAGTCACCCACCGTGTAAACACAGCTTAAGGACACTACGCCAATTGTCAACATTCAATAGACAAGAAAACAGTGCATGAACTGTTCAACATCTACGGCAATGGTCCATAAGTAGGTGGACAGTATGTGAAATAGGGTTGAGTATCACTTATATTATTACAACTTTGTTCATTTTAACTTTGTTATCTGTGCCTTGTATTGACGATTTTATGATTACAGTGTTTAAATTTAAGGAAAAATATTCCTTGAAGCGAAAAGGGTAGACTTCAAAGTTGTGTAATTTACGATGGAAAACTGTTTGAGCACCAGCGTTGATAAAATTAAAGGGCTTATGTATTATTGTTCACACTTGTGAATGTTCTATTTGTGTTCGTACTAAATATACGTGTATGTATACGGTGTCTAAAAATGTTAGCCTCAGCTGTCTGTTTACTTTTGGACTACCCTCTGTGACCACGGTGATCGTTAGCTTTTTCCAGGTACGTATTATTTACATAAATATTTTGACGACAATAGGTAAAACTGAAGTTCAATATTCAACTCAAATTAAATTCCATCGTAATAAGGAATTATTAAAATAACAACCATCAACTGGATCATACCCTTATTCAGTTTTACTTAGGTATTTCAAATAATGAGATTGTGACAACTAGTCGGTCAGCAGCATTATGAACATCCCCTCCGTGCGTGGCCACCGGCGGTGCATGTTGTGACCAGATGGCAACTATTTTATAACAACCTTAAGTTCAACGAAACTGCAGCGTTCGCGGATGCATGTAGGTCGTCTATGAGAAGTGAATTATTGTCAAACCACCATACCGTCGGATAAGTACACTGACCCTCCGCACAACGAGAACGTTGCATTTGTATCCATCAACACTAGAGGATATTACGTCGTGCAAACTGTTACATATAAGCGTTTTTTATCAACGTAGAAATTGAATGCGTCTACATTCATATCTCAATAACTGATAACATAACGTAAAATGTTTAGGTGATCATATTCGAGGAATAACTGATGTAGAAATATTGGTTTCTACGTGTCTGTTAAGATTTCGAGAAATGCTGAAGCTCGTTATTGTACTGAAGAAATATGGCGTTGTGGGCAAAATAAAGAAAAAAGAAGTGACTTGAAAGTATGTATTGGAAAGCGTCGGTCGGAGATGCTGCACGGCGCGAGGTCAAGCAAGACAGCAAGACGGAGATCAAAGGCAGCGCGACGGGCGCAGGAGCGGCCTTGGCTTCCGGTAATGAAGTTCACTCGAAACCGCAAGTGCAAAATTGCACCTGAGAATTTAACAAGGATAGTTGTTCAATACTCGAGAAACAGATTCGCAGTGTGTCATTTAATGGACGTAGGTTAAGAAGACGAGACTCTTGGAGTTTGTATAATCAGTACACACAGCAGGACACACGTTTACATTACGAAGGGTAGCGGTGGAGTAGGCTCCAGCCAAGCCCGAGAACCACGAGCAGAGATCCACAAGAACCATGAGCTCAGTTCTCAACGCATAGTGCTGTCTAAATACATTCTTACGCAAGAGCACTGTAACATTATCAGTATTATACACATATACATTCAAGGTGCTACATGAAAGGTTTCAACACTCCTTCTCACATTGAATGTGTGTCAGATGAGACCATTCCTAACTTCGTTCTTAGTCTAGAGAACTTTTCTATCGGCAGGTTCTTGGTGAATATGTCGGCGAGCATTTCGTCGGTAGGGCAATACACTACGTCTATATCTTTGTTACTTACAAGATCCCGTACATAGTGAAACTTAATATCGATGTGCTTGCTCCTCCCATGATATTTGGGATTGTTGGCAAGACAGATGGCTGACTGGTTGTCTTCGTTTATAACCATTGGTTCCATAGTCCCAAAATTTAGATCACTGAGTAAGTGCTTTAACCAGACAGCCTCTTGAGCCGCACCGGCAAGAGCAACGTATTCGGCTTCTGCAGTTGAGAGGGCTACACAAGTTTGTTTGTTAGATCTCCACGTAATTACCGAATTACTGAGGGTGAAACAGTAACCAGAGGTAGACTTTCGGTCATTTTTATCACCAGCCCAGTCAGCATCTGAATAACCAATGCAAGTATCAGAACATTTGCTATACAAGAGACCTAGTTTAGAGGTGCCTCTCAGGTAATCGTTTATGCCACAGAATTTCATCAGAGGAAACGTTCATGCATTTAGCGGCTGAATTAAGGGTGCAATTAAGTTTATACAATTTTCCTACTTTACTGCCTAAGGCAATTAATTCATCGTCTTTATTTACAATCTTACATGAGCTTTCGTCAAAGTAAACTGAGTTTCCACTTTCTGTAATCTGAGGCACGGAAAGTAAATTGTAAGCTAAACCAGGTACATACAAGACATTCTTAACAACACAGGTATCTACTCGACCTTTAGGCAACAACACCATAACTTCAACATCACCTACACCAACACCTTGCAAGTTTCTACCATCACCAACTTCAATGTTAATTGGACTAGATAGCTCATTCATACAAGAAAAATCATTCCTATTATTACACATGTGTGCTGTTGCACCGGAATCAATTACCCAACAATTATTGATATTTATCACAGACAATGCACCGATATAATTTGTTTTACCTGCTACAAAATTGTTTTGGTTTTCTGTGTGGTTCCCATCTTCTTTCTTCAATTTTTCTTGATAGATCCAGCACTTGGTACGTAGGTGTCCCAATTTTCCGCATTCGAAGCATCGTGAGTTTTTCAATTTGGAGGTCACAAGGGATTTTTCACTGAAGTCTGAAGCACTTTGGTTTTTCAGTTTTGCTTCTTCATTCAGAAGACGCTCTGTCACAATATCCCATGACGGTAGTTTTTCATGAGCTTCCAGTGCAGTCACCAGTGTGGAGAAATGGTCGGGAAGTGACGACAGCAAGATTATTACACGACTTTCTTCATCAACTGCGTCATCAATCACACTCAAGGACTCAAATATTTCGACAAATGCTTTGAGATGAGTTTGTAAGTCTTGGTCTTCTTTTAGTTTCATGTTGTAGAGTCTTTTGCGTAGTCTGAACTTGTTAGACCAAGTTTTCTTCTGGAATGTATCTTCAATCTTATGCCATAGTTGCACAGGGTCAGTAGGATCACCCAACAAATAAAGTTGACTTGTTTCGACACCAAGCACAATTGTTGCAAGTGCACTGTCACGTCTTTCTTCAAATTTTCTTCGAGCAGTCTCGTCCGTAGTCTGTGGCATGGTTTCCGTTCCTCGAACCAAGTTCCACAGTTTTTCCTTCATCAGAATCATCTTCATTTGCAGCTTCCACGTAGGATAGTTTTTATCATTAAGAGCCGTGAGGCAGTTCTTTGCACTTTCACTTACGGAGCCTGCCATGTTTCTTTCTCTTTCACCGTTTCTGTCTCACACAGCACTAACAAATCACCAACTTCTGTTCTCGCTGTCCCGGGCTGTTTTTCGCTTCGGGACTTAAGATAACCTCACTTGATATTGCTTCATCGGAAGGTTTACTGTGCCCATAACCTAATGGACGTAGGTTAAGAAGACGAGACTCTTGGAGTTTGTATAATCAGTACACACAGCAGGACACACGTTTACATTACGAAGGGTAGCGGTGGAGTAGGCTCCAGCCAAGCCCGAGAACCACGAGCAGAGATCCACAAGAACCATGAGCTCAGTTCTCAACGCATAGTGCTGTCTAAATACATTCTTACGCAAGAGCACTGTAACATTATCAGTATTATACACATATACATTCAAGGTGCTACATGAAAGGTTTCAACATCATTTGCATGTCACATGTCCTGTTTGTGTCTCGTATCCAGCGCGTGTCTCGTGTCTTCCTGGCCGAGGACTTAAGGACGCGTGCCCGTCATGTTAAGGTATCGGCAGTTCGAATTCCGGCAATGCCGCCCGGTGATTCTCCCCGTTGAGAAAAGGAAGAACTCAGCCACAGTTCCCTGTCTACCCTAGAGTCGGACATGGGTACCGGCTTGACCGGGAGTAACCGTCAGAGCGTCGGGGTGCTAACCGGCATTTGAAAAACCAATGTACAAGATAACATTAAGCAGAGTTGTGTCTGAAAAACATCTTCCCTTTTATCTTGTGCGTGTCACATATCGTGTTCGTATCACGAACACTATCTTTGTAAAAAAATTGTTCGCAAGGAGTAATACTAGTAATAATTCAGTTTATGAAAATTATTAACAAGCCCCCAAAATGTGTTATTACTCATATATTGACACAACAAAACTTACGTTTCATATTACTACTGATTAGATTTTTAATAATAGTTGAACATTTTAGGGACGTTTATTAATAACTCTGTAATTTTGACTGTTTTCCGAGTAATAACTCATTAGTAAATACTGATGAAATCTGTCTTACATATCAATCGTTGGTAACCATTGTATGTAATAGTTACTGGTGTTCGGTCAAATTTCATACAAGAATTTCTCATTACTTTGATCTGTCACAAAAAAAAACTTAAAGAGGCCATATAGGACAGAACCGCTGCATGGTACCCTCGGATTTAGAAACAGATTTTAGCGATACGTGTGATGAATGTTCCTCTGGAGTACATATGTAGGTGACTGGGTTTATTTATTACATTCATGTTTTACCTAGGCTTTTGTGTAATTGGAATATTGCTAAGGTTTATACTGTTAAAGAATTTTATAATTTTCAATATAAATAATTTTATTAGAGAAGAAAATCCTTAAATCATCAATTCATTGAAGGACAATTGAGCATTATTTGAGTAATGTTGAATGTAAAGTATTATTTTGTTTGAAAAATCGATAAATATTCAGAGATATTTTATATATCACTTATAAATTTCGAAATATATTTCCATGTCATCAACAAATCTACCAATTTGTGTTAGCCATTCTTGAACCGGTGAATTAATTCTCCAGCCATCATTTAGCATTCATGTTCATTAAACTTTGCACTAGGAGCCTTTGCTCGATGGTCTGCCAGTGATTTCGATGTCATTTTCCTAGTATTGCTGATGTACTCGTAATATTTCAGTCTGTGTTACTTTTGATTTTTCCCTCTTCGCTCCTGGTCACGAACATAGGATTATAGTGAAGTTGTTGCTCACCCATTTCAAACATTAACTGTACATCTCAATAGAGTTATAAATGTCTCCATCTTGACCGCTCATAACGAAGACCAAGATCAATGTTCTGTTTATGCAGTGAAGACTTCTACTCCCACCTGAAAATTGGTAAAATGTGTAAATTATTCAATGTTGAACCCATGGATATAGTCCTCACGGACTACTAACTGAATATCTTTCGGTTCGGAATGTATTTGTTTGTCGATGTACCTAATGCGCTTAATAAATGTGGGGCGAGAAGATATATTTATAATCCTTGAGTGAATTCAGTCACAAGCTAATTCAAATCAATTTAATTCAACGACGAGGTGTGCCTGATTTGATATTCTTACAGTCTCTGAGATAAAATTTTCATAAGTGATAGAGCTACAAATATGTTTTACTTATTTGGTGCTTTTAATAATCACCAGAATGGTGAGCTCCACGCTCAAAAGAATTATAGCTCACGATCCACACTTGCTGAGGTGAGACGGTTAACTCAGTGAGAAATTTTGACTCGGTGAAGGACCAGTGTTACAAATGATTTTCGAAAAGGATGTTAGTGAGCATATGCGTGTTAGGGGAAGCGTGTGAAATTCGACTGAGATATGCAAGAAATTTTTTCGCAGCTATCGGATTCTTCAACCTGGTTCATGGACAAAAAATAATTTGATGCTTATTTCGGCCACTTCATGAAAGTTAAGTAGCTGAAACCTCATCCAATAACTTTTTTTTAAATATAACCTCTTCATGTCACTGTGAGCGAAACAATAATCATTGATGTAATTTTCGTTCAATCGACATCAGTTTAAAAAACTATTATATTTTACTGCCAACCCTTCATTTACATTTGAAATGAATACGCTTTCAGTTTACCTAGTCAATGATGATTTAATCAAAACTTCCAATGAAGAATATCTCATTTGCTGACAGGAGAAAAGGCCGAATAGAGACTTGAGTAACTTTTTTGCTCTATTTGTCAGACTGTTGCATACAACCGAGGTGCTACTGCATACTGTACATCCTCCCTGTCCGGCCGCAACCATGGTGCACCTCACGTTACAAATCGTACGTGTACAGATGATATAAATACAGATCCCCCATTGGAGATCAAAATATTCTGAACGGGCAGGTGGAAACAGCACACCACTAACGAACGTTGCAAGTATGAAATTTGGAAAGATAGTTTGACTCAGAGTTTATCGGAAAGAGAAGAGTTAAAACGGAAAGCGAACAGTAGGGAACTACGATATTTGCGCTTTGCGCGACTGACGCTACTGATTATGCTTCCTTTTAAGCAATCTCATCTTACAACAATCTATACTATAATAAGAGCTGCGTCCGTCCGTCTGTCTCTCTGTGCGAAGCTTCCGGAAGTGTGTGAAGAGCGGATCTGTGATACGGGCCGTGTGCACTCAACTTTGGAGAGATTGATTTTTTGGTTTTGTAGCCTTTCGTTCACTTTGCCTTCTTTTCATTTCAAATAAAGGCGGTGGACTAGTGCAAATAATTGTTGAATCTTCCAATATATACTGATAAGCTTAACGTTATGAATAATTTTAGTGCAACTATTGTACATAAGCGATGAATGGACTTCTATCTCCCCAGGTCCAGTAACAAATCTCCATTTAATTCCTGATTTGTTAAGTCACACAAAGTGATGTGTAGTCATTATTAGCAGCACCGCTGCATGGTACGTAATGAACATGGTACCCGTTCATCCCAGTACATATCTGGGATATAACATATCTGGGATATACATATAAACATTAGGCACACATTTCTTGAATTCTCAACTCCAGTATATATGCCCGTTGGTTTTCATTTATTTTTATCATTTAATTGTAAGTATGAGCAATAATTGGTAATATGGAGCTATCAATGAAATTTTCTGTAGCCTGTATACCAAAGTTGAATTTCAACAGCCGAGCTAATCCATTTTTTCAATATCTGAATCTCTTGTTTAGTTAGCCAAATTACAATGCACTTTCTATACAGGGTGATCGTCACTTTGCAAAACAAACTTTAACATAAGGCTAAGACCGTTGAAATAAATAGTTTTTACTCAATTATCGTGAGTTTAAATGCATCGTTAATTACAAGGACTTGAAATTCGAAACGTATTGAAGAAAAATTTGCATGTTGGCAGAGGAAGGCACTGAAGAATAATGAAGAATAAAATTTAGGAAACGATTTTCATGATGACAAGAATTAGAATAACGCCATAGCCGTAATTGTTAAGACCATGAAAAACATGCAATTATATTAGAAATTTCTTAAATATTTTCTGAATAAACAACATCTGTTGTGGTGCAATTTTTTAATTATTTGTGACCGATGTTCAAAAAATCGCTAAGTTCATTCACAATAGTGAGCTTTCGATATTTCAGCACCATCATTTCATCAATTTAAACATATCATAAAGAAATGTTTCACAGCATTTATTGTAAGTGAAGTTCATACACATTACATGAAATTTTGTTGGACCAATTATTCCAAGAAAGTTACCCGTTAAAGGTTGAAAAAAGAGTGTCGATATGGTTTAGATGAGAAAGTTCTCGCACACAACGTCTCTCACATGTGTGAGATTATTGAAGCGAGTTCACTCGCAAGTTCTTGCCAGTTGCAGGACAGTGCAGAACTGAACGCAATAAGGACACTACGCCAATTGTCAATATTCAATAGACAAGAGAACAGTGCATGAACTGTTCAACATCTACAGCAATGGTCCATAAGTAGGTAGACAGTATGTGGATAGGATTGAGTAGTTACATTATTACAATTTTGTTCATTTTACCTCTTTTATCTGTGCCTTGTTATTGGCAATTTTATAGTTAATTTATTTAAATTTAGGGAAAAATGTATGTTGAAGCGAAAGAGGCAGACTTCAAAGCTGCGTAATTTACGATGGAAAATTGTTTGAGCACCGGCGTTGGTAAAATTTGAGATCTTATGTATTATTGTTCACAATATAATTAAATTGTTGAAGTTATAGTTATATTAGCACTCAATGTAATAGTATGTACGTACAAATCAATTGTAATAAACAATTATCAAAGTAGCAATCATTAAATAGACCGTGTAAAGCCCTTATTTGGCTTCACTAATATATATATATATATATATGAAAATTGACTTTAATACTCGTCGATCAGCGGCATTAAGAGCATCTCCTGCGTGGCCACCGGTGGCGCACGTTGCGGTCAAAGTGAGAACAACCCTCAGTTTCTGAACACCAACGAGTTTTTACCTACACTAAGGCGTGTCATGGTATTGTTTACGATTTCACGTTGAAGACTAACCCAACTTGACTCAACAGAAATTTTTTTTGCCCCATTTTTTACATTAATCTTAGATATGGCTATCGCATTTAGATTTTTTTATCTTTACGAACCATTACCGATGTTCAACGTGAAAAAATCATCCACCCGCCATCCCTTGAAGACTAATAACTCTCTTATGCTTCGCAATCAGAAGGGCTGAGGGATAACTGATGCAGAATTATGATGATGATAACTGATGTAGAATTAACGTGCCTGTAAGCGTTTCGAGAAATGTTGAAACTCGTCATTATTTTGAAGAAATATTGAGTTGCACGTAAAATAAAGGCGAACAGTGACTTCCTTTTCCCAACCTGGAGAATCACCGGGTGGCAATGCCGGGATTCGAACTGCCGACACCTTCCCATGACGGGCGCGCGTCCTCAACCACTCGGCCAAGAAAACACATGACACGCTTTGGATACGGGACACAAACAGGACATGCGACGTGCAAAGGACACTCTACGAATCTGTTTTTCGAGTATTGATCCAATATTCTCGTTAAATTCTCTGGTTTTCCAGTTGCGGTTGCGAGTGAACTTCATTACCGTAAGCCCAGGCCCAGATTCATGATACAAAATCTTGCTGCATTAGTTATGCCTCAAATATGCCCAATTTGATTTTTCATGACAAGTTATCAGTATTATAAGGATGCAACCAATATGTGATGATGTAACGACACGGTTAGGCCGAAAAATTAAAATTGTGGTTTAACCAATTTTGGAAGGCAAACGCCTTACGTATTGAAATTGCGGTGTATCAGTGACGTGGAGGGTAAAATAGCTTGATTAAATGCCGTCCATAACACTGTGTGACTATGTACGATAATCGCATAAGTCGCGATATGTTACGTGGGATATCTGCCAGTAATGTTTAATTTTGTTGACTTCCGTTTTTATAGTGAAATAAGTTTAATTACTTTATATTATGCTAATAGGGCCTAGTTAATTTAAAAACATTTTTATTATACTACAGAACTGATGGTGCCACATGCTGTGTAGATGTTACGTAGTTAAGGAATGTTACGTGGTCAACGTACGAATCAATCCCATAATTTAAGTCCTCCTGCCTCCATTGCGCGTAGATGTCGAACAGTTCGTGCCCTCCTTTATTACCTATTGAATATTGGCAATTAGCGTAGTGTCCTAACTGCGTTCAGTTCTGCACTGTCCAGCCACTGGCAAGAACTTGCGAGTAAACTCGCTTCAATAATCTCACATATGTGAGAGACGTTGTGCACGAGAACTTTGCCCTCAAAACAATGTTGACGCTCACCTTCCGACGTCTTACTGGTGCTTTTCGTGGTATATTCAGCTCTACTAACTTTAAATGTAGAAGTTTATGAACTTCACCTATACTAATCAATATGACATTTTTTTCAACTTAGTGGTTAAGTGTAGAGTTCTGCTCTTCTTGCATTTGTTTTAAGGATTTCTTCCTATATATTGAAAAGCTTATGATAATTGTGTCTAATTTTCGAAGGCTATTCACTGTGGGAGAATTATTGATGTTCGAAAATATATGAAAAATATTTGTATGAGAATCAAACTTCGTTCTGTTTCACTGACACCCAAAAGAGTCATTATGAGCTGTACAGCTGCATGACAAGTAATCGACTAGCTACCCGTGATCTCAATCATGAATGAAATGTAGTAGCAGATAGGAAGTAATTCAGCTTCGTACAAGAAACAAAAAATGTTGAACACTAAAATAATTCCCTCTGCAAGAATAATTCGTGAATCCTGGTGGCTTTGATCGCGTCCGCCAAACGATCGCACCGCCGTTTTAACGCCTGCATCGCAGCAGATAAGGCGGCGTGTGGAACTTCTTTTGGTGGCACCTATCCTAATTTAGATGAAAAGAAGAAAAAACGTATAAATGAATATTTATATTATTTTTACTCTCAACACACACATATAAATTTTTATTATTTGTTCATTTCTACATTGGTTCTTCTTGTTATCTTACGCGTGAGATTCTCTAAGAATCGATCTGTTGGAAATAAATTACCCTAGTTTTGTAATTTGTTTCTTATGCTCATAATAGTTAAATAGGGCTGCTATTCTGTGTTTGCCTTGATAACGAAATTAGTTTTTACTCTTCATTCCCGAGTCACGCTCAAAACCCGAATTTTTCTCCAATTCGATTCAATTTTCCAGTCCTCGTATCGCTATAACTTAGCGTTTTGAACCACATTATTTCAGGGAGAAAAGTGTTTATTATATTCTTCCCAGACCCAATTTAAGTTTTGTGTATCCATGTATGTAGATATGGATTATCTAGGCGGGTGACCCTACACTTTGGTATACAGGTTACGGAAGTTCAATTGATTGCTTCATTTTGCCATTGCTTAAATCGACAATCACAATGGTTTTTCAAGAGTTGACTTTGGGAGTTAAATACAATATAAACGTTTTGCTTATACTCTCCCTCCTTTCAAAATTGTAGATGCATCTAAAATTTCCTGAGTCTTATCTTGCGTGGAGTGTTAGCAGAAAGAATGTATGAGAAAAAGAATATGCGTAGTCAGGTCTCGTCAATATTAAATAGTTACTCATGGTTCTAAAAATTTCATTTATGCCATCAGTGGTTTGCGTGGCGACGACAAAATTCCCTCACAAAATGAAGAATATGAAATCTAAATTTAAAAAAAAATTCACCGAAATGTCAGGTTGTGCTGTCATTGCACTATTATTAATACGATGCAGCTCCCCTAGGAGCAGGAAGCGATTGCAAGTGCCATTCTGATTCCGATTCGTACAATGAACAACATAATATCCTTTCGATATAAGCATTTTCACCCTGACGCCCATTAAGAAGGATATTCTTTCGCCGCAATTAATATCGGTATTAAGGAGGGAATCTTACTTTCAAGTTTCGCTATGCAACATTCGTCAACGTCCATTCCTCGAACTCTGATAACACGCATAATGTGCGATCCGAAATATTGAATGGATAACTGATGCAGAAATTTTCGCTGCCACCCAATGTTGAAACTCGAAGTTGTGCTGAAATAGTTGTGCTGAAAATAAAGGCCAGAAGTGACTTGAACTTATTTATGTGACTTGAGCTAATACCTTTTCATTCCACAATGCTCATTCCTAAAATTTTTTCACTTACATAGGTTTGATAGCAAATACATATATAACTTTCTGTGTATTCCCTGATTTGCTATCACTGTCTTGAAAAAGTATTCCACCCGACTAAATTTTTGTTGTTTACATTATCTAATTATTGTTTTAAAAAACTCTGTGGAGTGCAGTAAAGACCATCTTCACGAAATAAACTGGTCGTTTGTGCAAGCATGTCGGTGGTTTGTGCAGGCAAGATAATCCATTTCGATATATTTGAAATTTTTGTTCGTTAGCTAAATTACAATGCACTTTCTATACAGGGTGACTGGCACTCGGCAGGACAAACTTTAAACGTAAGGCTGTGACCGCGGGAATAAACACTTTTCACTCATTATCGTGAGCTAAAAATGCTTCGTTAAAGAGTTACGCGGACCTGAAATTTCAAACGTATCGGACTGAACGGGGTATACAACCTAAAAATGTGGTGGCCAGTGTTTGAGAAAATCAGTTAGTTCCATTCCAATAGTGAATATTCGAGATTTTCACAAAACCATTGCATCAGTTCCAACAATATGCAAGTTGTAATTTCAAAAATTTTAGGTCGAGTTCATAACCATTCCTGACATAAAAATTTTGTTGAGCTAATTCCTAAAACTAAAGAAAGTTCTCGTACATAACGTCTCTCACATGTGTGAGATTATTGAAGCGAGTTTACTCGCAAGTTCTTGCCAGTGGCAGGACAGTGTAGAACTGAACGCAGTAAGGACACTCCGCCAATTGTCAATATTCAATAGACAAGAAAACAGTGCATGAACTGTTCAACTTCTACGACAATGGTCCATAAGTAGGTGGACAGTATGTGGAGTAGGGTTGTTCACAGTTATATAATCATTTTAACTTTGTTATCTATGCCTCTTTAGTGATAATTTTATAACTATATTATTTAAATTTAGGGGAAAATGTTCGTCGAAGCGTATGAGCCAGACTTCAAAGATGCGTTATTTATGATGGAAGACAGTTTGAGCATCAGCATCGATATAATTTAAGGGCTTATGCATTATTGTTAACATTTTTTAATGTTTTAGTTTTGTGCGAACTAAAAATACGAGTGTGTATAAGGATTCTCAAATCAATGGTAGGATTCTCAAATCAATGGTAGTATCAGCGATCTACTTACTTTTTTTGGACTACCCTGAGTGAACACAGTGATCGTTAACTTTTTCCACGTTTATATTGTTTACCTCAACACGTTGACCACAATTGGTAAACCTAAATTTCAATATTCAATTCAATTTTAGAATGGATTGTAATAAGCAATTATCAAAGTAGCAATCATTAACTGGATCATACCCTCAAATGACTTTGCTAATAAAATTGTGAAAGTTGTGTTCTACTACTGGTCGGTGAGCAACATTATGGACGTGGCCACCGGTGACGCATGTTGCGGTCTAAGTGACAACAAGCATCAGATTCGGAAACTAACGAGTTTCTACATACAATAAGGCGCGTATTGACAGCGTTTTTGTTCACCACACCGTGTCATCTAGATTAGAGATTCTATCTAATTTCATTATCCATATTAGAAGGACGTAGCTTTCCACAAAATTTAATCAAAATCACCGAAAAATACAATTTCCATCCAGGACAAACGAATGAATGAACATCCATCACTAAAATACAGAAAACTTACATTGCACTTCCGATCGAACATATTCGATTGATAACTAATGTAAAAATATTCGTTGTCACCTGTCCGTAGGCGATTCCAGAATTGTTTAAACTCATTGTTTTAAAGAAGTATTGAGTTGCCGGTAAAACGAAGGCGAACAGTAACATAAACATATGTATGTATTGGGAAACGTCGGAAGTAGATGCAGCTCGGCGCGGGATTTTATTTCCTTATTTTGTGTGGTAATTGGAGCTTTGAAGGCTAGTCCATGCAGCTCCACGTCAGAAAGGAGGTTTGCTCCTTGCTCTGGACACTGTCTGGCGTGTGGAATAAGGATGCTTTAATGAGGTTTTCATGAATCTAGTTTACCATCATATTCCAGTAATTGAAGAGTTCACATCGCTCATAAAATTCACACGTTTTACAACACGAGATATTTGAGTGCATAAATACATTTTAATTGACACGTGCTGTATTTACGTTTACAGCATGCCCTACAACTAGCCTCACATGAGTCCCCCTAGTTACGGGAAGGTCCAGCGTGGGCGGCACAGCCTGGAGCTTAATTAAGCTGTCAATGTCAGCAGACAAAAATAAATTACTCCTAATAAGGTTTATTTATACAGAACTCCCGTGTGCGATTCTCGGAGGGGGTAAAGGTGAGTTTAGGTCATGGGGGGTCAAGTGGCAACAAACTCCGTATAATGATTAGTTTTAAATTCAAGTGTACGCAGTACATCGCCACTAAGCCTCAATAAAGCACACTCAATGGTGCGGGAAGGATAAGATGACGGTGAACGCGGGTGTTAGCATGCCCACAGTTGTTAGATTGTCCAACATTGGCTATCAATAGGGTAGCGAAGATTAGATCTACAGAGTATGGATTCCACCACAGTCTGCCAGATATCTAAATCTGCTTTAATTATCTGGGCTTGCACTGGACTTGGAAAGGGCCCTCCCCCCCTGTAAGTTTTGCAGAGAAATGGGAACATTCGAGGAGATAGAGGAGGTATTCAGATTTCTACGGTGAACTACGTGATTAGGACAATGTAAAAGAAAATGATCTACGCTAATTCAAACGAGGCAAAGTGGGATTTGACACCAGCATGTCCGACTCGTAGCCTTGCCAGAACAACTTCAGCTGTGCGAGATTTATAACGGCCCAAAGCCAGTCCTCGATATGATCGCTTATTTGTGTCAAGAACCGACTTTTTCCAGTTGTCCTGACTGTATAGTCAGCCCGGAGTGGTTCCAATGCCTGTGAAGGGCTTCACGAGCGAGACTTAGTTTCCTCTTTCGATGGAGCGTTGATGGTGCGATATGGGAGGAAATGGGCTTCCTTAGCTGAGAGATCCGCGGCTCCGTTACCTGTTATTTCTTTATGGCCAGGGATGAACTGAAATTTAATGACATGAGAAATGGAGAGCGGAGTTAGTTTTTCTTGAACGCAAAAAACAAGACGAATGAAATGTTTAGGTTTTCGAGCTCAAATTAGGTACATCGAATTTAAAGAATCTGAAAAAAATCACTATCTTCTCTCGGTCAAATGAGTGTACGGGCACGTTTATACCTGGAGTTCGTACCCGCACATATATAAGCCGTTTTGTCGAGGCTTAGGTGCTCATTTGTCTTCTGTCCACCCTGCTACCAACATCTTATAATAAATCCTCCAAGCCTTCACTCTGAGTTTACCTCGACCCGCGTGGCACGCATATGTGGTGGCCCAAGTATGTGGTGAACAGAACTCACACTAGCATAATCGTGCATAAGTGTTAAGTGGATATCAAATGTCCAATTACTGGCAATTTTGAACACTATTAAATCCCGATGTGTACCGGCGGGAACAATCAACTCTGGCAGCCGCAGGAAACAACTATCGTGTTCGGAATAAGTGTACCGAAAGAAGTATTACAAGAAGCCTACTGCAAATTTACAGTGTTCCTTAACCTTGATTCCCCGTTGCGTACACGAATTTTGGTGTATGAATCCGGAGACGACATCGAGCTGGTGTTCGAAGTCAAAATCGCTGCATTCCCAGCAAACATCCAGTGAAGAAACATTTTCTACATCTGCAAGTGCTACAAACAATTTAAATTGTGTTGAGATATTTTACTATGACTGTGTAAAATTAACTGTACCAGTGTAAATTGTGTCAATAACTGTTCCAGTGTAATTGCATCAATAACTGTACCAGTGGAGTGACACGTTCTGCCATTTTTCAGGTATAAATACATCAACGTGGTGCACAATATACACCAATACCAACGTGCAGCATCCGTCAATATCATTGTCTGCACCTCATCCCACCATTGCCTGCAAGCGGCGTGAGCTGCAGCTGTCTCCCTTGTTCACAGTTAAGTCTTTTTTTGTTAGTTGCTAGCGCGCTCTGTCTCCAAGCCGCTTTCTTTTTTGTTGCACTTCTTGCCTCGGGAAATTTTTTTTGCCCGTGCCCATCCGGTAGAGCTGAGAGTACTGCAATCTGTAGGCAGGCGATAGCGATCAGTCTCTGGTTGAAAGTTGTCGAAGACACAGCTGTGTACTACGTATCTGGAAGTAGCCGATTTACCACATATTTACCTTCAATAACCATTGTAAGTGTAAAAATTTTACAGTAATTGTGTAGGAGAGTTAGTGGAAGTGTCTAAAACACTTGAAATTGATTTTTAGAGTCTTAAATTCAGGATAAATTCCTAGCTGCAAAATTTCTGTTGCTGTGAAGCAGCAATATTTTTTTTTGACGCTTCGTCGAGAGCTTTGTCTTGAGCTGCAGAAGTCACGTGCACGGCGCACAATATTGTTGACCAGTCACCAAGACTAATTTTGATTGTGGTGTTTTAAAAAGTTTAATTTTTGTGATTAGGGAAGCTATTTATTGCTCGTTATTGAAAGTATTGGTGATAGGTATTGAGATACGCCAGTAGCTCGTATTGGAAGTTTTGGTGATAAAGTATTGATATTATTGATGTGATTATTTTACGTGTGAAATTATTTAATTTTTGTGTGTATTACTTGCATTTCGGTGTATATTCTCATTTTAAGAGGACGATATTAATTTGTTGAATTTGTTGTGATCTTATCACAACGTAAGGATCTTTCTGAACGGGGGGACGCCTCTACGTATTCGAAATGATTCAAAGCGGCCAGAGAGAAACGTCGTATGCCAAGGAGACGGTTATCAGACTTTGCGACTCGTGCTAAGTCGTTATTCTTCCCTCCTTCTATTTCTACTATACGTCGACTCCGAGATCGCGAGGGAAGCAAAGGACGTCAACGGAACGAAGGAGCTGCCGGATGCCAACACAAGAGAGATTCTTCACTGTTATTTCTGTCATTATTCAAGAGCCCATGTTAATTAGATCATTTGTACGATTAACGAGAATTAATGTTTCCCTTTGCTTACATAATTCGATACGCTAGAGTCGTACATGACCGCTTGATTGAGGAATTATCTGTATTGAAATTACAATGTGAGCTACCGCTCGGAGTCGGGCGTGACAGCAGACGAACCGCTAGGGCAAACGCAGCGCGGAGAACGGTAAGTAGTATGCCCGTGACTACCTCAAGAGAGAGTACTGTATCGCTCCTTGAGCGCCTGCCCTTTAGGGGCTAGGCATTGCTTCTCCTTTGAAATGTGCACTACAAGTGATTCCGAATACCTGTTAAATAAAAGTAACTGATAAATGTCACGGCGCATACACACGATATAGCCATCTTCCGGAATCTGTAACTAAGATAAGTCCACCATGTCATAAGCCCCTTAGGTAACATCCTCATTGCCTCCCTTCTGGGCGTAGGATTATAATTATCGGTATTATGCCTTAAGCATTCATTTATATCGTCATGCCTTCAGCGTGTCTCATGTTTTGTCTTCAATGTCAATCGAAGTGTAATTTAGTGCGTTAGGCTTATTTTACTTTAGAATAATAACCTTTTGTGACGAGATTAGGGAATAAATGTCGATGTACGATTGCGTATAATTTCCTGCTGGTTAGGAAGATGAGTTATCATGATCTGTGGAGAGATACTCCACGCTACCGATTTATACTAACTCCACGCTACCAATTTGCCGCTCATTTAATTTGCCGCTCATTCATTAATTAAATTCGTGGGCGTTGAAAGGTCCCAGTTTACTAAAAATAAAAGAATGTGATCTTCAATCACGACCGTAAAAGAGAGCTAAAAAGATGAAAAGAGAATAAAGAATGACATCAGAAAAGAGCTCCATAACAAATTGAGTTGATTGAATTTTGATCGATTTTTAAAAATTGAATTTTTGAATTTTGGTGAAATAGGGAAATTTTTAAATGATTTTAGGGAATACGACACATGTCGGATTATTTTGATTATTTTGATAGTGATGACGAAGTAGTTTGAACTGAACCTACTGTGACTAAATTCGGACGTGTTAGCAAACCTAGAGTAACGACAGCAACAACCATGACGACCCCAAACACAGCAGTTGCTGGTTCTAGTGGTAATAGTAACGTCAACACGACTCAACTTGCACGCGACATTGCTGCAAATATGAATGTTCCAAATGTAGGTACGATTATGACTAATGCCGAGCTGCCAATTTTTCGTGGCAGAAGACGTCAAAATGATTGGGAGTTTCTCGAAAATAAGACATTTTCCACCCATATACAGAATCTAAAGGCATACATGACTTTGTTGCCAGACGCCACAAGCGACGAACGACGTAAGGAATTCCTGGTTCGATCAGCAAACAAGAACGTATGAGATTTTAATAGCGTTGTTACGAAACTTGTCAATGCCGATTTAAATTATTCCTTCGATGAAGTAGTTAAGATTCTAGAGGTTATTTATATTTCGCGTGGTGAAAAAAGTATTCATGCACTAGCCTGTGACTTAAACGAGTTGCAGTTAGTAAAGAATAATGCCCTCGCGGCGCAGCTCGTGAACGCGTTTTCAAAGATTAGGAAGCTTACGGAGAGTATTTTAAATTCAACCTCACTGGGTTGGCAGAGACACCCGTATTTTCAGAACTGTGCGACGCAGGCAGAGTTGAAAAAATTTGTAGGCGACAGTATGTCGTACAGTTTGGCGTTAGCGATCTTAGGTCCGCTTCTTGATGAGTCGTTCGCTAGAAAAATTTTTGAAACACAATTTTCCACTGCAGAGGAGCTATTAGCTAAGTTAATTTCCGCATTGCGAAGTCAGTCCGAGTCTAAAAAGATTCTCGCGCAAAAGTATCGTGTCAGACAAGACAGTGAGAGTTACGTAGGTGAGGTGACTAGTGAGTTTGAGGAAGTTTTGGAAGAGCCAGATCAATTTCCGCATAATGAGGTATTCTACGGGAGTGTAGGAGGTTACCATAGGAGTTACCAACCAGGATCGAGAAGGATTGTTCCTAGACCTTGGCTAAGAAATTCCCGATTTAGGGGAAGAGAGTTAAGCAGTTACGTAGGTGATCGAGCAAATGGGTTTTTGGAATGTAACTTAGTAAAATCAGACAGCAGTAGTTCTGGTTCTGTTCAATTTGCAGGAAATTCAGGAAATTCAGGAAATTCAGGAGGAAAATCGATGGGAGGAAACGTTGAGTGGAGATCTCAAAGAGGTCAATTTCCCAGAGGATGTTTCGCGTGCGGTGGAACTCATGTTGTGAAAAATTGTAGAGCGTCAGGTGCGGAAATCAGAAATTATAAGGCGTATTTTCGCGGTAGAGGTAGCTCAAATCGTGGAAGGAGTGAAGTCCATTGGGCAGAGAGTGAGTCGAGTGATTTTTTTAAGTTAAATGAAAGTAGTAATGGGGATTTGAAACAGATTGAGCCCGAGGGAGGCGGCGACCTCGTTAATATAGCGACCGTGGCAATTCCAGATACCACCACCGAGATAACCAAATCGTTTGTTGACCCTTTATTTAAATGTAAAAACAGATATAACTTGTTGCAAGACGAAGAGCTTGAGAATGATCATTATCAAGGCAAGACTATCGAATCCTATTTTTCGGTATCCGTTGTAAAAAATGTTAATAAAAATGCTGGATTAGTATCATTCAAGGATTGCAACAAACCGACCATCATCATTAAAAATAATGACCAGTATTTAAGCGCTTTGCTTGACAGCGGGTCAGAGAAATGTCTTATCAGTTACAGACAGGTTAAAAATTTGAGCGAAGAAGTAAAGCCGAGTAAATTGGGAGTAAAATGCATTAACGGCAAGAGTGATGTAACCGGTGAAGTAGAGCTGTCAATTAAAATTCCCGGCACCAGTAAAGTAATTAAAACAAGTGCCCTTATCGTGAAGGAGGCTAAATTTAATTATGACCTGATACTGGGTCGAGATATTTTGAAAGATGCCGTGATTAACTTTAAAGATAAAAAACTTCTTTGGGAGAGTATTTCAATTCCCTTCCGTGATTTAAATATGGAGCCTTTGTTGAACAGAGAAATAGTAATGAGAAAAATAGTGAACAGCGACTGTCTGTTGTCAGAGATTGCTGTTGCGAGGAAGAGCAACAGGAGATTAAAAAATGATGACTGCAAGAAAAAGAGAGAAAGCTCAGCGGTGACTGAGGAGGCACAGTCAATGAGTACGAAGCAGTTAATCGTACATTGCAATCAAGCTGAAGTGCCTGGTAATTCACTTAATGTTGTTTATGGCTTCCTTAAGAAACCAGTTGCAGGAGAATATATGATTCTGAAAAGATGTCTTGATAATGGTGCTCTAATAGCTGATTCAATTGTTCAAATAAATGAAGACGGTGTGGTACCGGTTATGGTTTTAAATGCAAGTGAAGAGACTGTGTATCTCTCTGAGAATTCTATGCTATGCAATGTTGAATTATTAGTTGAAATAGCGGACATCCAGGTTCCATTGTTGTTAAATGAAATTCGTATTCAGCTGGAAAATATTATTTTCGGTCGAGCTTTCGAAATTTTAAACAAATTTCGTTTTCAGGACAAGAGACTGAAGTTTTTGGAAGCAAAGTTATGGCCAAAACAGGTATCCTGGATACAAGGGAAAGATATTACATATAAGATAAACGAAAGCGGACATCGGTGGAACATGCAGTAGTCACAGTAATTATTTCAGGAGTGGTTTATAAACATCCGGAATTTAGAGATATCTATTGTAGGAGTTTGAATTAGTTGTGGAATAGAATGCTTCTAAGTATCTTCTTTCTTTCTTGTTGGAATTTTGAGATATAATTTGATAATTTTGAAAATCTATTTAGTGACCCGTGTCCCGAACATGTTAGTAAACTAAAGAATTAATTTGCTATTGTTCCACATTTTGGCAATGTTCATTGACACGGATTTTTAAATTCCTGCAAGTTTCACCGATATACACTTATTAACAATTTTTACAACCTAATTTGTACACTACATCGCAACGGTCTTCAGGTACTTGTTTGTCTTTAATTTTTGATAAATTTCTTCCTATCAGGTTAATTGACTTCTTTGCTATTTGCACATTGAATGGCCGGAGTATCCTGTTGACACGTTCAGATGTGCCTTTTACATAAGGGGCACTAAAATAGCTAATTTTTGGGTTCTAATTTTGGCTAATATTTTATCGCGGATTTTTTAGTTTTCTGATTGATTATTTAATCATTTTTTCTTGGTATCCGTTTTATTGTAGCTACTATTTAATAAATTTTAGTTCATTTTCGACTTAATCATTACTACACAATTGCAAGGCTCTACTAACTAGGGAATCAACAACGCTACGTTTTTAATTATTAGGATGGTTTGAAGAGAAATCGAGGTATAACACTAGCATCATATGCGCAAAGCGCATCTCTATCGTTTTCCTACCTATTCTTTTCCGTTTCACCCCTTCTCTTCCCGACACACTCTGTGTCAAACTCTCTTTCCGTCTTCTCTATATAAGCATCGCCAAGCCAAGTGAAACTAATTGTAGAATTCATGTAACGCTGTAGCAATAGCTGATTTTGGAAGGCAAACGCCTTACGTATTGAAATTGCGGTGTACCGGTGACGAGGATGGCAGAATAGCTTGAATAAATGCCGTCCATATAACTGTGTAACTATGTACGATAATCGCATAAGTCGCGATATGTTACGTGGGACATCTGCCAGTCATGTTCAATTTTGTTGACTGCCGTTTATATAGTGAATTAGGTTTAATTACTTTACAATATGCAAATAGTTGATTTGAAAACATTTTTATTATATTACAGAACTGATAGTGCCACATGTTGTGTAGATGTTACGTACTTAAGGAATGTTACGTGGTCAACGTACGAATCAATCCCATAATTTAAGTCCTCCTGCCTCCATTGCGCGTAGATGTCGAACAGTTCGTGCCCTCCTTTATTATCTATTGAATTTTGGCAATTAGCGTAGTGTCCTTACTGCGATCAGTTCTGCACTGTCCTGCCACTGGCAAGAGTAGTAGTAGTAGTAGTAATAACATCAATTTGCTAGCGCTTCAGTGCCTGCACTATGCCGCGCCGAAGGTCTCACAATTCTGGTTGTCTCCACGTCTCAAATTTCGAGGTCTCACTGCCACAAACATCGTAACGCAAGTCACAGCAACTATTAAACAAACAAAGACGCGTCAGCCACGAGCGTGATCTGAACAACACTTGATTTCATTGGTGACAGCAGCAGCAGCAGCAGCAGCAGCAATGAAAGAGCTGCTAGTTCAATACCATACTCCTCATGCGTAGGGTTCAATCAGTTCATATAATCATCTTAAGGTACATGCACAGTTTGCACATTGAGCAGCAGCCTAACCCCCTAATGGGAGTCTCAGCTGCCCACCCAATTATGGCCGGGCGCCTTACCCGCGCTGAAGCCCCCAGGGGCATTGCGCAACGCGCCCGGCCATTTTACGGTTCAGTGTTTACATCGCATTACCATGCGTAGAATCTTCAGGCTAGACTTTTGTAGACAGATTACACGCTCCAATAAACGACTGCAGCGCTGTCACATTATAAGTTGACCGCTCAGCCTCCCCAAGTATTCGGGTCAAAACATCCTGTGCACGACCGCGAAGGTGCGGAAAATGCAGATTCCTGGCAACAGTATACAGGGGACACTCCGCGAGGAAGTGCTTTACAGTCAAAGGCCCACTGGCAAGAACTTGCGCGTAAACTCGCTTCAATAATCTCACACATGTGAGAGACGTTCTGTACGAGAACTTTGCCCTTAAAACAATGTTGACGCTCTCCTTGCGACGTCTTACTGGTGCTTTTCTTGGTATACTCAGTTCTACTAACTTCAAATGAAGAAGTTTATGAACTTCACTTACACCTATAAATTTGACATTTCTTTCAACATCTTGTTCAAGTTTTGACTTCTGCTCTCATTACATTTAAAATGGCATTTCTTCTTTGAAAATTGGAGAAGCTGATGAAATCATTGTGTCTAATTTCGAAAGCAATTTAATGTGTGAGAATTATTGTTTTTCAAAAAGATGGGTGAAATACATTTAGGTGATATTCAAATTGCGTCCTGTTTCACTGACCCACAAGTGTCATTATGAGCAGTAATCGTCTTAATGTCATAATCTCATTATGCATGACAAGTAATCGACACGCTACCCGTTATCTCGATTATTGATGAAATGTAGTAGAAGATAGGAAATAATTTTACTTTGTACAAGAAACACAATAGGTTGAATAATAAAAGAATTGCCACTGCAAGAATTCTTGAAACTCCTGGTGGATTCGATCGTGTCCTCCAAACGATCGCACCGCCGTTTGAACGCCAGCGTCGCAGCAGATGAGGCGGCGTGTGGAACTTCTTTTGTTAGCACTGATCGCAAGTTAGATGAATAGAGTAACCAACGTACAAATGAACATTTATATTAATTTTACTCTGAACACACTCATTTTCATTTTTTTATTACATGTTCATTTTTACATTGGTTCTTCTTGTTATCTAACACGTGAGATTCTCTAAGAATCGATCTGTTGGAAATAAATTATCCTAGTTTAGTATTATGTTTCTTATGCTCATTATAGTTAATGGGGGCTGATATTCTGTGTTTGTCTTGATAACGAATGCAGTTTTTACTCCTCATTCCCGTGTCACTCTCATAACCTGAATTTTTCTCCAATTCGTTTCAATTTTCCAGTCCTTGCATCTTTAACAAAACATTTTTAACCACATTATTAGGGGAGGAAAAGTGTTTATTTTAACTTTCCCAGACTTGATATAAAGTTGTGTGCATACATGTATTTAGGTATAGATTATCTTGGCAGGTGACAATCAACTTTGATATACAGGTTACGGAAACTCAATGGATTGCTCCATTTTCAAGAGTTGACTTCGGGAGTTAAATACAATATAAACGTTTTGCTTTTACTCTCCCTCCTTTCAAAATTGTAGATGCATCTAAAATTTCCTGAGTCTTATCATGCGTGGAGTGTTAGCAGAAAGATTGTATGAGAAAAAGAATATGCTTAGTCAGGTCTCGTAAATATTAAATAGTTACTCATGGTTTTAAATTTTTCTTTAAGCCATCAGTGGTTTGCGTAGCGACGACAAAATTCCCTCCCGAATTGAGGAATATAAAATTTGTATTAAAAAGAATTCCCCGATATGTCAGATTGTAGTGTTATTGCACTATTATTAATACCATGCAGGTCTGCCCGTAGCTGGAAGAGATTACAAGTGCCATTCTGACTGCGATTCGTACAATCAACAGCACAATTTTCTTTCGATAAATACATGTTTACTATGAGACTCAATGAGAAGGTTATTCCTTCGCCAAAATTGAAAATATGTGAATTTAGGAGGGCATCTCAATTTCAAGTTCGACTGTACAACATTGGTCAACGTCCATTCTTCGAACTCTGATAACTTACGCGTAATGTGCGATCCGAAATATTGAATGGATAACTGATGCAGAAATATTTGCTGCCACCCCTCTGTGACGTTGCGGGAAATGTCAAAACTCGAAGTTGTGCTGAAATAGTATGGCATTGAAGGCAAAATGAAGGCCAGAAGTGACTTGAACTTATGTATGTGACTTGAGTAAATACCTTTTCATTTCACAATGCATATTCCTAGAAATTTTCACTCACATTGGTTTGATAGCAAATCCATATTTGACTTTCTGTGTATTCCCTGATTTGCTATCACTGTCTTGAAAAAGTTTTCCACCCAGTTGAATTCTTCTAATATACAGTGTCTAATAATTTTTTTAACTAACTCTGTGGAGTGCAGTGAAGAGCATCTTTACAACGATATAAACTGGTGGTTTGTGTAAGCATGTCAGTGGCTTGTGCAGGCAAGAGAATCCATTTCGGTATGTCTGAAAATTTTGTTGACTAAATTACAATGTACTTTCTATACAGGGTGACTGGCACTTTGCAGGACAAACTTTAAACGGAAGGCTGAGACCGTTGAAATAAACACTTTTTACTCATTATCGTGAGCTAAAATTGCTTCGTTAAAGAGTTATATGGACTAGAAATATGAAACGTATCGGACTGAACATTCATACAATTTGTATACAACTTGAAAATGTAGCCAGTGTTTGAGAAATCAATTAGTTCTATCACAATATTATGCATTCGAAATTTTGACAGAACCATTCTGCGCCCGTCCCGCTGCCTCTGATCTTCGTCTCGCTCTGTCTTACTTGACCCCGCGCCGTGCAGCATTTCCGACCGACGCTTCCCAAAACATATGTTCAAGTCACTTCTCGCCTTTATTTGGTCTACAACGCCGTACTTCTGCTGCACAACAATGAGTTGTAACCTTTCCCGAAATTAGTACAGATTCATGATTCAAAATCCTACTACATTAGTTATGCCTCAAATATCTCCAATCTGATTCTTCAGGACAAGTTATCAGTATTTAGGGGATGACTTCAAGAATCAAAGTATGTAAACTGGTTAGCTATTTTTGCAAAATTTGTGTTTAGCAATCTTTTATTTTGGAAGGCTGATTCCTCACATGTAAATGCTGAAAGAGATCGATTTCCTGTCATGAGACAAGTGCTAGATTCAATTCCGTCGTTTAAACTTTGTGAATGACTACGTAAGGTTATGTGTCGCGTAGGTCAGTGTCCGTAGATGTTGAACAGTTCGTGCGCTCCTTTATTGTCTATTGAATATTAAAAATTATTGGCGTGGTGTTCTTCCTGCGTTCAGTCCTACACTGTCCTGCCACTGGCAAGAACTTGCGACTAAACCCGCTTCAATCATCTCACATATGTGAGAGACGTTACGTACGAGAACTTTGCCCTCTAAACAATGTTGACGCTTTCCTTGCGACGTCTTACTGGTGCTTTTCTCAGTATATTCAGTTCTACTAACTTCAAATTGAGAAGTTCACGCACCTCAACTATACTAATAAAAACGGCTTTTCATTCCCTTTATTGCTTAAGTGTAGAGTTCTGCTGTTATTACATTTTTTTGAAGGAATTTCTCCCTAAATATTGAGAAGCTGATGAGAATGGTGTCCAATTTTCGCAGGCTATTCATTGTGGAAAAATTATTGTTGTTCGAAAAGATATGAAAAATATTTTGGTGAAATCAAACTGCGTCCTGTTTCACTGACCCGAAAGTTATTATAAGCAGTACCGCTGCATGGCAAGTAATCGACACGCTACCCGTGATCTCAATCATGAACGAAATGTAGTAGAAGATAGGAAATAATTATAAATTCGTACGTAGAACAGAATGGGTTGAACAATAGAAGAATAATTGCCTCTGCAAGAATTCGTGTAACTCCTGGTGGCTTCGATCGCGTCCGCCAAACGATCGCACCGCCGTTTGAACGCCTGCATCGCAGCAGATGAGGCGGCGTGTGAAACATCTTTTGTTAGTACCTATCCTAATTTAAATGAAACGAAGAACAAACGTACACATGAATATTTATATTGTTTCTACTCTCAACACACTCACTTTCATTGTTTTATTATTTGTTCATTCTTACATGGGTTTTTCTTGTTATCTTACGCGTGAGATTCTCTAAGAATCGATCTGTTGGAAATAAATCATCCTAGTTTAGTAGTTTGTTTCTTATGCTCATTATAGTTAAAGGGGGCTGCTATTCTGTGTTTGCCTTGATAACGAAAACAGTTTTCACTCTTCATTACCGAGTCACGCTCAGAACCCGAATTATTCTCCAATTCGTTTCAAATTTTCAGCCCTTGAATATCACTAACAAAGCATTTTTAACCACATTATTATAGTGGGAAAATGATTTGTTTAATTTTACCTGACTTAATTTAGCGTTTCGTCTATACATTTATATAGATAAAGATTATCTAGGCAGGTGACACTCAACTTTGGTATACAGGTTACAGAAGTTCAATTGATTACTCCACATTGCAATTTCTTTAATCGGCAATCACAATGGTTTTCCAGGAGTTGACTTGGGGAGTTACAAACACGATTAATTTTATGTTTTTACTCTCCTTCCTTTCAAAATTGTAGATGCATCTAAAGTTTCCTGAGTCATATCATGCGTAGAGTGTTAGCAGAAAGAATACATGAGGAACAGAACATGCGTTGTCAGGTCTCGTCAATATTAAATAGTTACTCATGGTTCTAAAATTTTATTTAAGCCATCTGTGGTTTGAGAAGCCACGACAAAATTCCCTCTCAAATTGTTCTAAATTTTCTGTATATTGTCTTTCATTGTTTATTTATCAAGTTGTAAAAAGCGTCACCCTTGGGTCTGACAAAAAAGTAGCGTCCGGGTCTATCTAGCTAGCCGACTTAAAAGACAAATCATGCCATCAGAGATGACCTCCTCACTCAAAATTTTACCTCAGGAGCGACTGCACCTTCGGCAATTAACCCGCCTACTAATCATCCTCATCCACCTATAGATATTGATGCTACAGCAGAACAGACCTGACCTATAGAGTAGCAGGATAAGCCAGTTTCTTGGCGGATGTTATCCACCCCTTTTTGAAACCCGGAGAAGTCATCTCCTACTGCGACTGGAGTGGCCTTTGGCGCTTCTACTTTTGGCATCTCTCTCCGAACTTATCTTCACCTGTCCGGAGAAGATTTGGGGACCTGCGGGAGATCGTCGGGGCAAAAATCGCTCAGGAATGTCCCAGGGCCAGTGTCTGAGTTGCACCCAGACGCTATTCACGAGAACATGATCCTGTAGATCTTCCACGTGGGATGGACTTGGAGCTGGGGACGCGGAGGAAGGCGAGAGCAATGTCGGCGTTACTCCTGACGACCTGTATAGGTGGGTGCATAGGTAGCCTGGACCTACTTTATGTACCTTAGTCATTAAGAGGAATTTTCGCTCTAGCCGTATGGGAGACGACTCCATTCATTCAATCCTCTACCTAAATTATTTTCTAAATTGCCTTTAACGGTTTACGCCCTTTAAACTTTAATTGACCTAAATAGTTGAGACCAAAGGTTGACGCTTTCTCTAGGGTAAATTTTCTAATTTTTTAGGGTAATTTAATATTGACGAGCGGATCAGTGCTGAGCCAATAGTAATTCAGCCGTTACTTATCGATGGAAATCCGTGATACGTCGCAACTAATGCTTGTTTTCTTGTCTTTTCTTTTCGCAGGAAGGGAGTGGAAGTCCGGAGGCGTGGGGGTTGAGAGCGGGAATTTCGTTCTTGCCATAAATTCATTTACTCTGAACTTGTAAATTAAAGGAAAAAAAACCCTTTGCCTTTTCACTCCTGCCCAAGGTACTAGCCTTACTAAATCTTGCGAACAAATTGAAGAAGATAAAAATTGAAATTTAACAAAATATTCCCTGATATGTCAGATTGCGCTGGTATTGCACTATTATTTATACGCTGCAGCTCCGCCCGGAACAGGAAGCGATTGCAACAGCCATTCGTACAATGTTCTAGATAATTATCTCTCGATATAGGCATTTGCACCATGACACCCAATGAGAAGGTTATTCCTTCGCTAAACTTGAATATAATTGTATTCAGGACGGAACCCTCAATTTTAAGATCCACTCACCAACATTGGTCAGCGTCCATTCCTCAAATTCTAATAACTTACACACAAATGTGCGATCCGAAATATTGAATGGAGAACTGATGTAGAAAGTTTTCTGCCACCTGTTGTAACATTTCAGGGAATGTTTAAACTCAAATTGTTCTGAAAGAGTAAGGCATTGGGGCAAAATAAAGGCCAGATATGACTTGAACTTATTTATGTGACTTGAGCAAATACCTTCTCATTGGTCAATGCTTTTTCCTAAAATTCCTCACTAATAATGATTTAATAGCAGATATAAATTTCTGTGTATTTACTAACTTGCTATCACGTATTGAAAAATTATTCCGCCCTACTTAATTTTTGTTATAAACATAGTCTAACTATTGTTTCAACTAACTCGGTGGAGTGCAGTGAAGAGCATCTTTAAAACGATAGAAACTGGTGGCTTGTGCAAGCAAGATAATCCATTTTGATATGTCTGAAAATTTTGTTTAGTTAACAGAATTACAATATACATTCTATACAGGGTGACTGGCACTTAGCAGGACAAACTTTAAACGTAAAGCTGACACCGTTGAAATAAACACATTTTACTCATTATCGTGAGCTAAAAACCTTCGTTAAAAGTTAAACGGACTTGAAATTTGAAACGTATCGGACTGAACAGGCATGCAAATAGAATACAACTTAAAAATGTGGCCAGTGTTTGAGAAATCAATTAGTTCCATCACAATAGTAAGCATTAGAAATTTTGACAGAACCATTTCATCAGCTCAAACAATATGCAAGCCGAAATTTCATGGCAAGAATTGTAGGTCAAGTTCATAACCATTCCTGACATGAAATTTTGTTGAACTAATTACACCAAGAAAGTTGCCTGTGAGAGGTTTCAAGGAGAGAGTCAACATTGCTTAGATGAGAAATTTCTCTTACATAACCATAACGTCTCTCACATGTGTGAGATTGAAGCGAGTTTGTGTGAGATTATTGAAGCAGGAGAGTGCAGACACTACGCAGTAAGGACAGGCAGTAAGGACACTCCGCCATTATTGTCAGTATTCAACAAACAAGAGAGCAGTGCATGAACTGTTCAACATCTACGGCAATGGTCCATAAGTAGGTGGACAGTATCTGGAATAGGGCTGAGTATCAGTTATATTATTAGAATTTTGTTCATTTTAACTTTGTTATCTGTGCCTTGTTACGGACAATTTTATAATTACAGTATTTAAATTTAAGTAAAAATATTCCTTGAAGTGATTGAGGTAGACTTCAAAGCTGTGTAATTTACGATGGAAAACTGTTTGACCACTAGCGTTGATAAAATTTAAGGGCTTGTATATTATTGGAATTTTCTAGTTTAGTTCGTACTGAATTTACGTTCATGTATACGGAGTCTCAAAATAAATGGTAGGATCAGCTGTCCACATACTTTCAGCTGTCTACATACTACCCTGAGTGACCACTGTGATCGTAAGCTTTTTCCAAGTACATATTATTTAGATAAACACTCTGACCACAATTGGTAAAACTGAAGTTCAATATTCAACTCAAGTTAAATTCAATCGTAATCAGCAACTATTAAAATAACAACCGTAAACTGGATCATGCCTTTATTTAGCTTTACTTAAGTATTTCATATAATGAGATTGTGACAACTATTCGGTCATAACCATTATGAACGTCCCCTCCGTGCGTGGCCACCGGCGGTGCATGTTGTGGCCAGGTGTACACAACCGTGAGTTTTAGGAAACTGCTGCGTTTGTCGTGACATGTAGGCGTCTCAGGGAAGTGATTTCATCCAGTTACCTTGCCGACGGGTAAGTCTATGGGGCAAAGTAATTCACCAGTATGATTCCTCTTATTTTTGTCATTTAGAAGGAATTCACCTTCTGCAAAATAAATGTAAAAGAGCACTAGCGATCGCTAGAAGACGGGTTGATCAACTTGCACACCTTAAATAATTATAATTTACCCTTAAATGTTTTCACGATAATAACTGAGGGATGACTGATGTAGAAATATTGTTTTCGACACGTCTCTTCGCATTTCGAGAAATGTTGAACCTCGTCATTGTACTAAAGAAGTATGACGTTGTGCGTTAAATAAAAGCGAGAAGTGACTTGAACATATGTATTGGGAAGCATCGGTCGGAGACCTTGCACGGCGCGGGGTCAAGCAAGACAGAGCAACAAGAAGATCAGAGGCAGCGGGACGGGTGTAGGTGCGACCTTGGCTTCCGCTGATGAAATTCACTCGCAAACGCAAGCGCAAATTTGCACATGAGAATTTAAAGAGGATATTGGCTCAATACTCGAGAAACAGATTCGTAGTGTCTCCTTTGCAGGTCACATGTCCAGTTTGTGTCCCGTATCCAGTGAGTGTCTCGTGTCTGCCTGGCCGAGTGGTGAGGACGCGCGCCCGTCACGGGAAGGTGACGGCAGTTCGAATCCTGGCAATGCCGCCCAGTGATACTCCCCGTAGGGAAAAGGAAGAACTCAGCCACAATTCACCCTTACCCTAGTGTTAGAAATGGGTACCAGCTTGACCGGGAGTAACCGTCAGAGCGTCGTGGTGTTAATTGGCATTTGAAAAACCTTTGTACAAGAAAACATTCATTAGGGTTGATTCTGAAAAAAATCCTTTTCCCTTTTATCTTGTGCGTGTCACATGTCGTGTTCGTGTAACGAACACTATCTGTGTAAAAAAATCGCAGGCAAAAAATCAGTAATTGATTCACTCCATGGAAATATTTATCAAGCTCCAAAATTCGTTTTATTTGTATACTGACATAACAAATTTACCCTTTCATATTAATACTGATTATATTTTAGTAATAGTTTTTCATTTTCGGTAAGCTTATATATAACTCTTTAATTATGAAGGTAAACAGAGTAATAACTTAAATAAATACTGATAAAATCAATCTTGCATATTTATCTTGGGTAACTATTGTATATAAGCCCTGGCCCGACCTCATGCTCGTCCGGTGTACGCTCAAATTTTCTATCAGAATTTCTCACTTGTTCAATCACAAAAAGACAGGAAGAGGCCGTTATGAACAGTACCGCTGCATGGCACGTAGTCGACACGCTCTCGTGCACCTTACTTACATATCTGGGATTTAATGATATTTTTTAAACCAGATATTTAGATTTTTGTAATAAATGTTCCTCTAGAGTACATATAGATAGGTGCTAGGGTTTGTTCATTACATTCACGTTTTACTTATGCTTTTGGATGGTTGAAATAATGCCGTGGTGTATTTTGTAGAGAAGTTTTATGGTTTTAAATTAGATATTATTTTAATACAGAAAAAATTCTTAAATCACTACTCAGTTGAAGAACAAATGATAATTATTTGAGTAATGTTTCATGGAATGCAATATTTCGTGTGATAAATCGATGTATCTGAATATATGTGTTACATGTACATCGCTTAAAATTCAAGATTTATTTCCATGTCTTCAAGAAATCAATCAATTGGCGATCGTCATTCATGAACCGGTAAGTTATTTCTCCAGCCGTCATTTGTCATTCATGTTCATTAAACTTTGCAATGGGAGCGTACGCGTCTGCTCGCTGCCAGTGATGTCGATGCCGTTTTCGCAGCGTTGGTCATGTTCTTGTGACATTTCAGTCTGTGATACTCAAGATTTTGCCATGTTTATTCACGGGCATGAACATACGGTTACACTGACGTTGTGGCTCACCAATTTAAAAGAGGTAAATAAGATGAACCACAGTAAAAATATCCATTTTTTATTCGTTTCTTTTTTAGGCAAACGTTTCGGAATGTTAAAATTCCATCTTCAAGGCTGAAAACACACCTAGAGGTAAAATTTGGAATAGAGTGCACTTCGATTTTTTTTGTTTATGACCTTTTTATATGTTTTTCAACACTGAAAATGGAATTTTACAATTCCAAAACTATAGAAGAAAGAAAAAATGGATATTTCTACGTTGGTTCTCATTTTCATATTGAGCGTGAGATTCCCTTAGAATCGACCTATTGAAAATATACATTTTAAAAATTAATACAATTTATATTCTGCCCCATGTAACTGATAATTAATCGTTCCTACAATGTTGCAACCAATAGTGAAGAATTTGTATTTTGTACTTATATGATATGTACATTTTTCATCTTAATACCTACGATGTAATTCATTAAAAGACTTAATAATTATTTTTACATATAATGAAAAATGAACATTATTGCTTAAACAATAGCTTCTATTTTGACTGATAGTATTCGTGCTCGCCCAGGACACACTACTAATCGGCTTCTCAAGTTTTGAGTCAATATCCTCAACTAATTGGGAGGTGCAAATTTCCAATCGCGGATCCGAGTGAACCTCATTACCGGAAGATAAGGCCGCTCCGGCTCCTGCGCCCGTCCCGCTGCCTCTGATCTTCGTCTCTCTCTGTCTTGCTTGACCCCGCGCCGCGCAGCATCTCCGACCGACGCTTCCCAATACATATGTTCAAGTTACTTCTCGCCTTCATTTGGCCCATAACGCCGTACTTCTGCTGTACAATGATGAGTTACAACATTTCCAGTTATTAATGCAAATTTTTGATACAGGATACTGCTACATTAGTTATGCCTCGAACATTCTTGATCTGATATTCCACGGCAAGTTATCAGTATTTTGAAAACGTACTCTGAAAAATACTATAGGAGGTACCCTACACTGCTTCGAATACTGATTTAAATTAATATTTTGGAAGGCAAACGCCTCAAATCAACTGAGTAGAATAGGAAAGTGCGAGCAGGTATTCAGCATTAATTTCGGTTGTTATTATTATGTACCTGGCAATGTATTTGTAATCGTTTAAGTTGCGATATGTTACGTGGAACATCTGCCAGTTATGACTCGCGTTTGTATGGTAAATTAAATTCAATTGCTTTACAATAAGCAAATATTTGATTTGCAAAACATTTCACTTTTACTACAGAACTGTTAGTGCCACATGCTGTGTAGATGTTACGTAGTTAAGGAATGTTACGTCATCAACACAGGAATCAATCCCGTAATTTTATTCCTCCGGCCTCCATTGCGCGTAGATGTTGAACAGTTCATTCACTTTTTTCTTGCCTATTGAATATTTACAAATGGCATAGTGTCCTTACTGCGTTCAGTTCTACACAGTCCTGTCACTGGCAAGAACTTGCGAGTAAACTCGCTTCAATAATCATACGCATGGGAGAGACGTTATTTACGAGAACTTTTCCCTCTAAGCAATGTTGACGCTCTTCTTGCGACGTCTTACTTTTGCTTTTCTTGTCATATTCTGTTCTACTAATTTCAAATGGAGAACTTTATGAACTTTACCTACCCTAATCAATATAGCATTTCTTTAACTCTATTGCTCAAGTGTAGAGCTCTGCTCGTATTACATTTGTTATTATGGCATTTCTTCTTAAATATTGAAAAGCTGATGAGAATTCTGCCTAATTTTCGAAGGCTGTTCATTGTGTGAGAATTGTTGTTTTTCGAAAAGATACGTAAAATACTTTGGTGATGTTCAAATTGCTTGCCTATTCACTGACCCAAAAGTGTCATTATGAGCTGTACCGCTGCATGACAAGTAATAAACACGCTACCCGTGATCTCAATTATTGATGAAATGTAGTAGATGATATGAAATATTTTTAATTCGTACGTGAAACAGAATAGGTTGAACAATAAAAGAATTTCCTCTGCAAGAATTCGTGAAACTCTCGGTGGCTTCGATCACGTCCTCCAAGCGATCGCACCGCCGTTTGAACGCCTGCATCGCAACAGATGAGGCGGCGTGTGGAACTTCTTTTGGTGGCACCTATCCTAATTTAGATGGAAAGAAGATCCAACGTACAAATGAATATTTATATTATTTTTAAACTCAACACACACCTATAATTTTTTTATTTTTTGTTCATTTCTACATTGGTTCTTCTTGTTATCTAACACGTGAGATTCTCTAAGAATCGATCTGATGGAAATAAATTATCCTAGTTTAGTATTATGTTTCTTATGCTCATTATAGTTAATGGGGGCTGATATTCTGTGTTTGCCTTGATATCGAAAGCAGTTTTTACTCTTCATTCCCGTGTCACTCTCATAACCTGAATTTTTCTCCAATTCGTTTCAATTTTCCAGTCCTTGTATCTTTAACGAAGCATTTTTAACCACATTCTTAAAGGAGGAAAAGTGTTTATTTTACCTTTCCCAGACTTGACATAAAGTTGTGTGCATGCATGCATATACGAATATAGATTATCTAGGCAGGTGACACTCAACTTTGGTATACAGGTTACGGAAACTCAATGGATTGCTCCATTTTGCCATTGCTTAAATCGACAACCACAATGGTTTTCAAGGGTTGACTTTGGGAGTTAAATACAATATAAACGTTCTGTTTTTACTCTCCATCCTTTAAAAATTGCAGATGCATCTAAAATTTCCTGAGTCTTATCATGCGTGGAGTGTTAGCAGAAAGAATGTATGAAAAAAAGAATATGCATAGTCAGGTCTCGTAAATATTAAATAGTTACTCATGGTTCTAAATTTTTATTTAAGCCATCAGTGGTTTGCGTAGCTACGACAAAAATTAATTCCCTCCCGAATCGAGGAATATAAAATTTGTATTAAAAAAAAAATTCCCCGATATGTCAGATTGTGGTGTTATTGCACTATTATTAATACCATGCAGCTCTGCCCGGAGCTGGAAGCGATTACAAGTGCCTTTCTGACTGCGATTCGTACAACCAAGAACATAATTTTCTTTCGATAAATACATGTTTACTCTGTCACGCCATGAGAAGGTTATACCTTCGCCAAAACTGAAAATATATGAGTTAGAAGGGAGTTTTATTTCAAGTTCAACCGCACAACATTGGTCAACGTCCATTCTTCGAACTCTGATAACTTACGCGTAATGTGCGAACCGAAACATTGAATGGATAACTGATGCAGAAATATTTGCTGCCACCCCTCCGTGGCGTTGCGGGAAATGTTAGAACTCCAAGTTGTGCTGAAATAGTATGGCATTGAAGGCAAAATGAAGGCCAGAAGTGACTTGAAAATACCTTTTCATTTCACAATGTACATTCCTAAAATTTCTCACTTACATTGGTTTGATTGCAAATGCAAGTATAACTTTCTGTGTATTCCCTGATTTGCTATCACTGTCGTGAAAAAGTATTACACCCGACTTAAATTCTTCTTATATATTTTGTCTAATTATTGTTTTAACTATCTCTGTGGAGTGCAGTTAAGAGCATCTTTACGATATAAACTGATGGTTTGTGCAACCATGTCAGGGGCTTGTGCAGGCAAAAGAATCCATTTCGGTGTGTCTGAAAATTTTGTTAAGTTGACTAAACTACAGTGTACTTTCTATACAGGGTGACTGGCACCTTGCGGGACAAACTTTAAACATAAGACTGCGACCGTTAAAATTAACACTTTTTACTCATTATCGTGAGCTAAATATGAGTCGTTGAAGAGTTACACGGACTCTAAATATGAAACGTATCGGACTGAACAGGCATGCAATTTGTATACAACGTAAAAAATGGCCAGTGTTTGAGAAATCAATTAGTTCCATCACATAAGTAAGCATTCGAATTTTTGATAGAACCATTCAGCGCCCGTCCCGCTGCCTCTGATCTTCGTCTCGCTCTGTCTTGCTTGACCCCGCGCCGTGCAGCATCTCCGACCGACGCTTCCCAATACGAATGTTCAAGTCCCTTCTCGCCTTTATTTGGTCTACAACGCCGTACTTCTGCTGTACAATAATGAGTTGCAACATTTTCTAAAATTAGAACCTATTCGTGACGGGAAATCCTGCTACATCAGTTATGCCCTAAATGTTCTCGATCTGATATTTTGTACAACATATCAGTATTTTAGAAATGGATTCTATGAAAATGCTAGTAACACAAAAGGAGAATCCTAAGTAAAGAAATAACAAAATAAATTTAGTTAGGCTGAAGCCAGATTAGGTCAAAGGCGAGGAATGGTTAAGCGTGTGGCATGAAAAATAGTTCTGCTCCGCTCATTATAAATGTGTGAACGACTAAGGACGGTAATTCGCATAAGTCGCGATATGTTACGTGGGTCACCAGCCAGAAATGTTTAATTTTCTTGACTCGCGTTTTCATCGTAAATTCAATATAATTAATTACTTTACAATACGCAAATGGTTGATTTGAAAAACATTTTACTTCTACTACAGAACTGATAGTGCCACATGGTGTGTAGGAGTTACGTAGTTAAGGAATCTGACGTCGTCAACGTAGGAATCAAAAGCGTAATTTTAGTCCTCCTGCTTCCATTGCGCTTAACTATCGAATAGTTCATGCACTTCTTTATTATCTATTGAATATTGGCAATTGGCGTACTGTCCTTATTGCGTTCAGTTCTGCACTGTCCTGCCACTGGCAAGAACTTGCGAGTAAACTTACGTCATTTTGCTTACGTCATTTGAAATCAACAAATCCCTGTTAATGAAGTTGACATTATAATTTCAGTTGTAATAGAATTTCTAAACGTGTGAATTCTGAACGTCTCAGCTTGAAATTCTAAATTGAGTTGTCTACGAGTGGTATAATGTAAGTGAGGAAAGCAAAATATATTTTCATAAGAGGATCTTGTAGATTTGCTGATATTCTCAAACACAATCCGTTCAATTTGCCTCTCATATGAAAAATTTTTTAACCGCCAAAACTAAGGCTAAGAAATCTTGGTGAGGCATATTTTCTTATTTAAAAATTTAAAATCCTTGAACTGTACAAAAATTGGGCGCTGTAGCCTACCACCGTATCAAATATACAACATAATGACATTTGAAGAAGATCGTACCTAATACGTTGAGTTATACCAATTCCGACTGCCCTGGACACCGCACCCACTCCCCGTACATCACCTTGAAGGGTTTAGCTTAGGCCATCATACACTATTTATCTACCAATTTCTTTTACCTCAGCAGCATTAGTACACTTTGGTCACACCCATGCCTTAAGTACTGATAGCTTACGCGTGAATATTCTGTGAAACAAATTCGAGGAATAAAAAATGTATAAATAGTTTTTGCCACTTGTCTGGAAGCGCTTCTGAAAATATTAAAACTCGTAATTGGGCTAAAGAAGGGATGGCGTTGTGGGCAAAATAAAGGCAAGAAATGACTTGAACAAATGCTTTTTCATTTGACAATGGATATTCTTGAAATTTCCCACTTACATTATTTCAACTTACTCTGTTGAGTGTAGTGAGGACCATCTTGATATAAGCTAGTGGTTTTTGCCACACTGTTACAATTCCGCACTTGATTCCGCAGATCTCTGTTGGGAGTAGGGGAAAAATTCAAAGCACAATTCCCCACTCTACCCAGGTGTCTGAAATGAGTACCGGTCTTGACTGGGGGAAAGCGTCATGGCGTCCTGGCGTTAGCTATAAGGCATTTGAAAATCCAATGTACAAGGTGATATGTATCAGGCTTGAAATTGGAAATAAAGCATCCGTAGATGCCGTTGTTTGTTTGTTTGTTTGTTTATAACCGTCATTTTTATTACTGTTATCCTTGCCCCAGCTCGGCACCGACTTCGAAGAGTCAATATACACCTCTTGCTGTTTGCTTTGTGTCATGCAATGGTGCTCGAGACCTTACTTCGACACAGACTCGACTTTGAAATGATAGGCTGACCATCCGCAGTTTATGTTTTCTTCAGATGGGAAAAAAATCTGTACATCTCAACAGAGGTATAAAAGCCTCCACCTTGACGCTCAAAACGAACATCAAGATCAATGTTCTGTTTAGGGAATGAAGACCTACTCACACGTGCAAAGTCTGGCGAATATGTAGATTATTCATTGGTGAACCTAAAGATAAAGTCTTCACGAATTACCAACTGAATATCCTTCGGAAAGTCTTTGTTAGTCGATGTACCTAATGTACCTATTAAATGTTGCGTGAGAAGGCAAATTTAATATCCTTGAGTGAATTCAGTCACAAGTTATAACAAATTAATGGAATTCAACGATGCTGTGTTCCTGATGCGATCATCTTACAGTCTCTGAGATACAGTTTTAAATAAGTGATAGAGCTAAGATATACTTGAATTTATTTGAACTTTTAATAAATATAGAATGATTGAGCTGCACACTCAATAAAATTTAAGCCCACGATCCACATTTGCTGATGTATGTCGATTAACACTGTAAGGAAACTTCGATTCGGTGAAGGAAAAAGGTTTCAAATGATGTCCGAAAAGGATGTTAGTCGACGTATGCGAGTAAGGAAGCGTGTGAAATTCGATTGAGATATACAATAAATTTATTCGCAGTTATTCGAGTCTTCCACCAGTGCGATGGACGAAAAATATTTTGATACTCATTTCGGCGACTTTAGGAAAGTTATGTAGCAGAGAGCGCATCCAAGTCCTTTTTTAAATAGCTGTTCTTCATATCACAGCTAGCGAATCATTAATCATTGATGTCATTTAATTTTTAATCGACATCAGTTCTAACACCAAATTATATTTTACTATCAATCCTTCATTTATATTTGAAATTAATACTCTCTCAGTTTACATAGTCCATTAATGGATTTATCGAAACTTTCAAAAAAAAGATATCTCATTAAATGTTTTGTTGGCCGAAAACAAGGCCGAATACAGACGTTTGATAACTTTTTTGCTCTATTAGCCAGACTGTTTGCCTACAACCGAGCTGCTATACTGCACACATCCTCCCTGTCCGCAACCATGGTACACCTTACGTTACACATCGTACGTGTACAGATGATATAAATACAAAACACCAATTGGGGATCAAAGTATTTTAAGTAGGCAGGTAGAAATAGTACAACACGAACGAACGATGCTTATAGGAAATACGGAACAAGAGTTTGACTCAGAGTGTGTGGGAAAGAGAGGAGTAAAAACGGAAAAGGAAAGATAGGGAACTGTAAAAGATGCGCTTCGCGCAATAGATGCTAGTGTTGAAGTTTTTATCGCAAGTACTCTAATGTTACGAAAATGAAGGTAATTGTTGACTTATCCAATATATGCTGATAAGCATAATATTTTGAATTATTTTAGTGTAATTATTGTACGTAAGCGACGAATCGACTTCAATCTCACTAGGTCCAGTCACAAATTTTCCATTTTAATTTCTGATTTGTTCAGTCACACAAAAGTGTTGAGGTGCCATTATGAGCAGTACCGCTGCATGGCACGTAATGAACACGCTACCCGTGCATCTCAGTTACGTATCTGGGATTTAGGAACAGATATTACACACACATGTCCTGAATTCTCCAATGGAGTATATTTACTCGTTGGTTCTTATTTCTTTCTCTCTTTCTGGTAATTGTAGGGATGAGCAATTGTTATAAGGAGCCATCAATAAAATTTGCCGCAGCCTGTGTACCAAAGTTGAGTGTCAACTGCTGATATAATTCATTTCTACATTCGTCTGAAACTTTTGTTTAGTTAGCCAAATAACAATGTACTTTCTATACAAGTTGGTTGGAACTTTACAGGACAAACTTCAACATAAGGCCGAGACCGTTGAAACGAATACTTTTTAATCAATTAGGCCTAAGTTATTTAGCCTTCTACGTTCACAATTAGAGAGTTATTAATGAGCGTACCTTAAATGCTCACCTGTTGCTCAAATCTAATCAGTATTGATATGAAATTGTAATTTTGTAATGTCAATATTTAAGTAAAACACATCTTGGAGCTTGAAAATTATGTTCATACACTGAAAAAATTACTCAAGTTAGTGCCTGCGACAAATTTTTTCACACAGAAAGTGTTCGTGATACGAACACGACATGTGACACGCACATAATAAAAGGGAAAAGCATGTTGTTCCAGTCAAGCCCATTTAATGTTAACTAGAACATTGTTTTTTTAAATGCCAGTTAGCACCCTGACGCTCTGACGGTTACTCCCGGTCCAAGCCGGTACACATTTTCGACACTAGGGTATAGGGGGAATTGGGGCTGAGTTCCTCCTTTTCCAAAACGGGGAGAACCACCGGGTGGCATTGCTGGGCTTCGAACTGCCGGCACCTTCCCGTGAAGAGCGTGCGTCCTTAACCACTCGGCCAGGAAGACACGAGATACGCACTGGATACGGGACACAAACATGACATGTGACATGCAAAGGACACACTACGAATCTATTTCTCGAGTATTGAGCCAATATTCTTGTTAAATTCTTAAGTGCCAATATGCACTTGTGGTTCGGAGTGAACTTCATTACCGGAAGCCAAGGCCGCTCCTGCGCCCGTTCCGCTGTCTCTGATCTTCGTCTCGCTCCGTCTCGCTTGACCCCGCGCCGTGCACCAACTCCGACCGAAGTTTCCATATACATATATTTGAGTCACTTCTCGCCTTCACTTCACTTACAACACTATTCTTGTTCAATACTTAAGCCTAATCAATAAATCATGATAGAATCTAGCATGCAAATTATTCTTGGGTAACTATTGTATGTAAGCTCTGACCCGATCTCAAGTTCTTCTGCTGTACGCTCGCATTTTCTATTAGAATTTCTCACGTGTTCAATCACAAAAAGACCGGAAGAGGCCGTTATGAACAGTACCACTGCATGGTACGTAGTCGACACGCTACCGTGTACCTTACTCACATATCTTGGATTCAACCAGACTTTTTTAATCAGATATTTAGATTTTTGTAATAAATAATCCTCTAGAATACGTATAGATAGGTGCTAGGGTTTGTTCATTACATTCACGTTTTACTTATGCTTTTGGATGGATGAAGTGATGCCGTGGTGTATTTTGTAGATAAATTTTATGGTTTTAAATTAGAAATTATTTTAATACTGAAAAAATTCTTAAATCACTACTCAGTTGATCAACAAATGATAATTATTTGAGTATTGTTTCATGGAAAGCATTATTTCGTGTGATAGATCGATGTATCTGAATATATGTGTTACATGTACATTGCTTAAAATTTGAGATTTATTTCCATGTCTTCAAGAAATCAGTCAATTGGCGTTCGTCATTCATGAACCGGTGAATTATTTCTCCAGCCGTCATTTGGCGTTATTGTTCATTAAACTTTGCAATGGGAGCGTACGCGTCTGCTCGCTGCCAGTGATGTCGATGCCGTTTTCGCAGCGTTGGTCATGTTCTCGTAACATTTCAGTCTGTGATACTCATGATTTTGCCATGTTTATTCACGGGCATGAACATAGGGTTACACTGACGTTGTTGCTCACCAATTTAAAAGAGGTAAAAAATAAGAACCAAAGTTAAAATATCCATTTTTTATTCGTTTCTTTGTTAGGCAAAGGTTTCGGAATGTTAACATTCCATCTTCAAGGCTGAAAACACACCTGGAGGTAAAAACTAGGAATAGAGGGGACATCGATTTTTTTTGTTTTTGACCTTTTTATATGTTATTCAACACTGAAAATGGAATTTTACTATTCCAAAACTATAAAAGAAACAAAAAATGGATATTTCTACGTTGGTTCTCATTTTCATATTGGGCGTGAGATCCCCTAAGAATCGACCTATTGAAAATATACATTTTAAAAATTAATACAAATTATATTCTTCCACATGTAACTGATAATCGTTCCTACAATGTTGCTACCAATAGTGAAGAATTTGTATTATGTATTTATATGGTATGTACATTTTTCATCTTAATACCTACGATGTAATTCATTAAAAGACTTGATAATTATTTATATATATAATGAAAAATGAACATTATTGCTTAAACAATAGCTTCTATTTTGACTGATAGTATTCGTGCTCGCCCAGGACACACTACTAATCGGTTTCTCAAGTATTGAGTCAATATCCTCAACTAATTGGGAGGTGCAAATTTCTAATCGCGGATCCGAGTGAACTTCATTACCGGAAGCCAAGGCCGCTCCGGCTCCTGCACCCGTCCCGCTGCCTCTGATCTTCGTCTCGCGCTGTCTTGCTTGACCCCGCGCCGTGCAGCATCACCGACCGACGCTTCCCAATACGTATGTTCAAGTTACTTCTCGCTTTCATTTGGCCCACAACGCCGCACTTCTGCTGTACAATGATGAGTTACAACATTTACAACAGTTACAACATGAGTTACAACATTAGTGCAAATTCTTGATACAGGATACTGCTACGTTAGTTATGCCTCAAATATTTTTGATCTGATATTTCCCGGCAAGTTATCAGTATTTTGAAAACGTACTCTGAAAAGAACAAATTCTTCAACAAAATTTAATTTTGCCTCCTTAGAATTAAATAAGAATTTTGGAAGGCTAGCGCCTGTAATCTAACATGAGATGAATTAGAGTCTGCGCAGGAATTCATCATTAAATTCGGTTATCATTATTGTGTGACTGGCAATGTGTGGTAATCGCATAAGTTGCGATAAGTTACTTGGAACATCTGCCAGCAATGACTCGCGTTTGTATGGTAGATTAAATTTAATTGCTTTACAATAAACAAATATTTGATTTGCATAACATAGCACTTTTACCACAGATCCGATAGTGCCACATGCTGTGTAGATGGGAGAGACGTTATTTACGAGAACTTTTCCCTCTAAGCAATGTTGACGCCCTTCTTGCGACGTCTTACTTTTGCTTTTCTTGTCATATTCTGTTCTACTAACTTCAAATGAAGAACTTTATGAACTTTACCTATCCTAATCAATATGGCATTTCTTTAACTCTATTGCTTAAGTGTAGAGTTCTGCTTGTATTACATTTGTTTTTATTGCATTTCTTCTTAAATATTGAAAAGCCGATGAGAATTGTGCCTAATTTTCGAAGGCTGTTCATTGTGTGAGAATTGTTGTTCACGAAAAGATACATAAAATATTTTGGTGATGTTCAAATTGCTTGCCTATTCACTGACCCAAAAGTGTCATTATGAGCAGTACCGCTGCATGACAATTAAGTAATAAACACGCTACCCGTGATCTCAAATATTGATCAAATGTAGTAGAAGATAGGAAATAATTTTAATTCGTACATGAAACAGAATAGGTTGAACAATAAAAGAATTTCCTCTGCAAGAATTCGTGAAACTCTCGGTGGCTTCGATCGGGTCCGCCAAATGATCGCACCGCAGTTTGAACGCCTGCATCGCAACAGATGAGGCGGCGTGTGGAACTTCTTTTGGTGGCACCTATCCTAATTTAGATGGAAAGAAGATCCAACGTACAAATGAATATTTATATTATTTCTACTCTCAACACACACCAATCAAATTTTTATTATTTGTTCATTTCTACATTGGTTCTTCTTGTTATATAACACGGGAGATTCTCTATGAATCGATCTGTTGGAAATAAATTATCCTAGTTTAGTATTATGTTTCTTATGCTCATTATATTTAATGGGGGCTGATATTCTGTGTTTGTCTTGTTAACGAAAGCTGTTTTTACTCTTCATTCCCGTGTCACTCTCATAACCCGAATTTTACGCCAATTCGTTTCAATTTTCCAGTCCTTGTATCTTTAACGAAGCATTTCTAACCACATTCTTAAAGGAGGAAAAGTGTTTATTTTAACTTTCCCAGACTTGATATAAAGTTGTGGGCATACATGCATATACGTATAGATTATCTAGGCAGGTGACACTCAACATTGGTAAACAGGTTACGGAAACTCAATGGATTGCTCCATTTTGCCATTTCTTAAATCGACAATCACAATGGTTTTCAAGAGTTGACTTTGGGAGTTAAATACAATATAAACGTTTTGCTTTTACTCTCCCTCCTTTCAAAATTGCAGATGCATCTAAAATTTCCTGAGTCTTATCATGCGTGGAGTGTTAGCAGAAAGAATGTATTAGAAAATGAAAATGCATAGTCAGGTCTCGTAAATATTGAATAGTTACTCATGGTTCTAAATTTTTATTTAAGCCATCAGTGGTTTGCGTAGCGACGACAAAATTCCCTCCCGAATTGAGGAATATAAAATTTGTACTAAACAAAAAATTCCCCGAAATGTCAGGTTGTGGTGTTTTTGCACTATTATTAATACCATGCAGCTCTGCCCGGAGCTGGAAGCGATTACAAGTGCCATTCTGACTGCGATTCGCACAATCAACAGCATAAATTTCTTTCCATAAATGCATTTTCACTATGACACTCAATGAGAAGGTTATTCCTTCGCCAAAATTGAAAATCTGTGAATTGAGGAGGGAATTTCGTGTTCAAGTTCGACTATATAATATTGGTCAACGTCCTTGAACTTGAACTTGAAATTGAGGGCCGACAGCGTCGGGGCCTTTGTAACGGCCTACAATTCCCTCCACAGTTATCACACAAAGAGTTCAGCGCCTGGTACCAGACTTGTCCACTAAACTACTCAGGATCTACCAATCCTTGTCACAAGCTGCCATTGGATGGCGTCACTGGGATAGCCAGTGTGTCAAAACACCATCCCCAGGCATATTGGGTCATTACTGACCACTCTACCTGACTGGCTCATTCCAGTCACTGTCTCTTACTCCAGGCTCGCACAAGAAACATTTTCATAGCTTCAATGATACTCAAATTACACTCCTGATCCAATCCAGCAAGACAGCTCATACCGCAATCATCTTCAGCACATCTGGCATACCACTCATTCTCTCCATACTGCTCAAGCACCACATTCATAAAACTTTCTCTCTCTTGCTCATACTTACTACATTCCAGCACAAAATGCTCAATTGTTTCCTCCACTCCACTAATACACTGCCGACATAATCTGTTATTATTCTCATTCCACCTCCATGTACGTCTGTTCACACTCAATGACTTACATCTCACAGCAAACAAGAGTTGACTTCCAAAACTACCATCATAGAACATCTCAAACTTAGGTGCTTCTTTTTTCATATACCAGTCAAGTGTAGGCTTCCGCACCATGCTAAGCCTCCACTTATTCAATCCATACTCTTTTGTTTGCCTCTCAATCTCTTTCTTCCACCTCTTGCAGTCCCACTCAGGCCCTACACCTCCAGGATTTATTAAACTCCAGTCATCCACAGGTCTCCCAATTCTAACATGAATAATCTTTTGCATACTAAGCTTCCTTGCATGCCCCCAACACACTTTCTCCCAATAGCTTACACTCAGATTCCATTCAAAAATTCGCTTTACCCATCTGCTATTCTGCATTCTTTCAATTCTCACCTTATAATTCAGCACCGCTTTCATCATTCTTTCTGAAAATAGGCTCCACCCAAGGTCACCTCTAATGGCTTCTGTAGCTGTCCATTTTGGAGCACCCAATGCTAACCGTCCTACCTTATTTTGTATTACATCCAGCTTTTCAAGATCACTTCCATTCCAGGCAAGAGCACTCATACCATACATGACACTAGGTACCGCAACATACTTCCACATTCCTCTCACACATTCATACTTGTTTGCTCTGTATCTGGCCACGCTACTTAATCGTCCACTCCACTGCATAGCTTTTGCCACTTTCTCACCCTTAGTTCTAGTGCATCCATCTTCACTTATCATACAACCTAGATATTTGTATTCTTTTGTTCTACCTATTCTGATTTCTCCAATATTCCACAGTCTGTCTCTATCAGTCTCATCACTATTTATAACCATAACCTTGCTTTTGTCGGCACCGAAGTTCATCTTGAAATCTGTACTATATCCGTTCACAATGTCAAGCATCCTTTGCAGTTCATGTCCACATCCACTAACCACAACCACATCATCAGCATACAACAAACAGCTCAGTCTCTCATTACCAACTTTCAGTCCTAAGCCACTCCTTCTCAGTCGAACTGCTAATTCTTCTGTGTACAATCCAAACAACAGGGGAGACAGAGTACAGCCCTGTCTCACTCCTCTAACACTCCTCACTTGCCCTGTTTCCAAATTTCCTAACCTGTATATAGCGCTTGTGTTCTCATACAGACTTTGTACAATTTTCACTATTTTTCTGCTAAACCCAACTTTTCTCAAAACTTCAAAGAGCCTAACCCGATCCACTCTGTCATACGCTTTTTCAATATCCAGGAATGCTAAATACACCTTCTTATCATCCTTCCTCATTCGCTCAATTATTTCACTCACTACAAACAGATTATCTTCCCCACGTCTATCTTGCCTAAAACCATTCTGTTCTTCACCTAGGACTCCTAATTCCTCAACTAAATTTTTCATTCTCTCATTCAAAATACCACAAAATATCTTACATACAGTGTCACCCAGTGCAATTGGTCTGTAATTTTTAAGTTCTTTCATACTCTTATGTCCACCCTTATGCAACAGAACTACATTACACTTGTTCCAGTCATCCGGTACTCTTTCACTCTTCCATATCTCATCAAATAAACATTTCAACATACTGACTAGACTCTCTCCTCCACATTTATAGAACTCATATGGGATTTTATCAGGGCCACATGCCTTTCCATTTTTCACTTTCTTCAAAAAACTTACAATCTCTTCACAAGTGATTTCGTCTTCCATTTGCAGCTCACGTTCATCAATCAGAAAATTTATGGGTGCATCATCTGTAACCTGCTCATTCATTCCACCAATGTCCTCCCAGTATTCTTCAACTGCTTTCACCATTTGCATCCTATCTTTCACACTGCAACCATTAACTACTAATTCATCAACTTGAACTTCACTACTTCTATCATTACCTTGTATAAACTTATACCAATCTTTTATTCCATCCGGACCTTTCTTTCTTAGATTTTCAACTTGGTGTCTCTCCTCTTTAACTCTAGCCTCATTAATCATTCTCCTTACTTTCTTCTGCTGTTCCTTGTACTCATTCCATGCACTCTGCCATTCATCCTCAGTAATTCTGTTTCTTTCATACATTTTCCTCATACTGCGTTGTTTCTTATTTAAAGTCTTTCTTTTCATTCGTTCTTCCTTTATCTCACTTGTAAACCACCTGGCATTCCCTGTCCCTTTCCTACATTTTATTCTACCAATCTTTTGCTCTGCCACATCATACAAGGTTCTTGCAATCTCACCATTTAGGTCATTTACATTTCCACACCTGTTCCAGTTATACCTACTCAATTCATTCTTAAATTCTTCCCAGTTTGCCTTTTTTATCTGCCAACTTTCTTTCACACTACTGACCTTCTGCATTGACTCCTTTCTACCCCAGTTATATTCAAGCACAAGCATTTTATGGTCACTATCAATATCAAAATCATCTTCATCAACAAACATTTCATTGACACACTCTCTTGCTCTACTATTCACAATCATATAGTCAATTGCAGTTTTCCATTCCCTGCTTTGCCATGTATGCAAGCCATTTCCTATTGTGACATTCAGGTTTTCAAGTTCATTCTCATCACAAAAATCTATCAATTTTTGTCCATTTGCATTCACCGGCTCACCAAGTATACCAACATGGCCATTCATGTCACCCATCACAATCAGAGGGCACCTGCAGTGTTCTCGTACAATCCTTGTTAATATTTCATACTTTTTTACATTCTCTTCATGAGCTAAATTTCCATCAGTTGTCATATAACATACAATCACAACAATACATTCTCTGGCATGCATTCTTTCACACTTAATTGCTAACAAATCTTCACTTTCAGGTTCATTTCCAACAGGAAGTTCCTCTAATTTCCAATTTAGAGCATTCTTTACAATCAAACCAACTCCACCACCTCTTTTTTGCCAATTTACACGCCCTTTTCCTATCATATGATACTTATTCTCCTTACATGTTAAACTGACTCTATCACGCATTTGGGTCTCTACTACACCAACACAATCCAATTTTCCATTCTCAAATTCTACTACGAGGTCATCTAACTTTCCTGCATTCCATCCACGCACATTTATACTTCCAAACCTTACAACACAATTGGAAAATTCCAGACGTTCCTCACTTTTGCTCTGACGGATTTTCATTCAGACAGTTCCAACTTCCATTATGACATGAGTAGCCCTGATCCACCGGATATATTTCTTGGAGAGTTTCATCTCACCTTCTTTTGTAAGATGGACTCCATCTCCAAGAAAACACCCATCCTGGATCACGCTATCCATGTCAAGGAAGCTGGAACCCAGCTCACGCTTTCTCACACTCTCAGCTCTCATACTCATAATCCTTTCATGCAACTCTCTATTCACCTCCTTTCGCACCCTTTCATACTCCTCATCACACGCAGGCCTTCTTAGGAGGCTAGTCACCGCCACTCTAACATTCTTCTTCCGCGCTCTATCAACAACTTTCATAATTGCATTCACCGTCCGTTCTCTCCCACATTCAAGCAACCCATTGCCACCTCCTTGCAGTACAACCATTCCTTCATCCATTCCATCTATCACTCTCTCAGCATGCCTACAAATCTCCTCCACTCCTTTCCCTCTCATGCTCGTACATCCACTACTGTCACTCATACATACGAACCTATCAACATTCTTCACCATGCTATCTCCACATATTCTAATCATAGGTCTTACTCTCCCTTTCATGCTACTCTTTCGCTCACTTCTTTCACTCAGATCATTCTTTCCATTCACCTTCCTTTCATTCGCTTCCACTACAGGCTCCTGCACCTCATGTGGCACCTCAACAGGTGGCACATTCACTCTCTTTCCATTTGTACCTCTTGCATCATGCTCATTCATCCTTCTACTCTCATCTGTCACATTTGCACCATCATTTGCTTCATTCACACTCCTTGCACCATCATTTGCCTTATCATCCACTTCATTTGCACTCCTTGCACCACCATTTACCTCTTCATTCACTGCATTTGCACCATTCTCATTCTTACCTTTGTTCAGCTTCCTTTCATCCTTCAAGTCAGCCTCTAAAGCAACCATCAAAATTGTCAATCTCTCAACCTCCTCTTTCAACTTCTTACTCTCATCATTCAAACATTTCCAGCACGTAAACACAAGATCACTCAACTTTTTCCGACTCATTTCTCTCAAACCTTTGCATGCATCTATATCTATCCACTCTTTACAAGTCATGCACTCAATCTCCTCATCCATTCCACTTGCACCTCCCTTCCTACGACCAGTCCTATTTCTTGCCATCCTCAAACACAGACTTCTCTCTCAGTACAAATTTTACAGGCGGAAGAAGTCTTCACTCACCAAATCTACTGAAAATCAAGTTATCAAACCAAAAGAAACAAAAACGTTTCCTACTACTCTCACAGTCACTCTCTACAATGTCACACACTATACTCTTTATATGCAAAGAAAGCTTATCAGTCAAAACACCTCAGTCAAAAAATTGCAAGTCACCACACCAAAGTCCAATGCTCAGTCTCAACTCTCACGCAACAAAAAAAAACTACTCTCACGAGCACTCCATACAAAATCACACACTGTACTCACGTGAATGTACAAACTATACCAGTTTTTCAGCAACTTCACTTTAATTGAAGGGTGGAAAGGTTTAATGGACTACTCCACACGTTTTCAAAAATCAGGGGTCTTAACCGCAATAGTAGTCTACTGAGCTCTAGATTTCTTTTTCTGGTATTCTCGTGTGGCTCAAGCGTCCGTTGAAGGCGACTACATGCGGTCGTCACGTTTTCTTCCTACGAACGGCACCGGTGAAGTGGACTATCCAGTGGTCTGCCAAAGGAGCGTGAGACAGCTGCTGTGATTGGTCCACAGATTGGTTTACAGTTCTCTAGTTTTCATGAACATGATAGAAAATTATTCACGAATTTTTTTTGTGGGTAACTATAATAAATTTTCAATTTTTTATTTTGGTGACTGGATATTATTTTGATTGTTGGCTGTTAATTATGGTGGAAAAAGTATGAATGAAACAAATGAACGAGCACTTAATTAGAATATTTTGTAAACTGAATTGGAAGCCAATATTATATTATAAGTGAGCCAATACGGGTTTGGTGAGATAGTACTAGATCGAGTTAACGGAGCATTTACCTCGCTGGACTTTCAAAGCTGTAATTAAAACAGCAAAATAGATATCGCACCGTTTATAACCGTCGCTGCAGCTAATTTTCTAGATCGGTATCACTTCTCAGAAACTTTTTTTCTTGAACCGTTTGTAAATATCTTTGAGGCGTGTGCTTTTTGGCTACAGTACTGATTAAAAAAATGCAGATTTCAAAATGTGGCTTCCCTGATAACAAGTAATATTAACGAGGCCTGAGTTTTTCGGAAAGCTATTTTTTCAAATTTTTCACGCAACTTACGATCATGAATTGAAGAATAACCCATGAAAGTTATTGGCACTGATAATTTCAAGACTTTTGGCAGCTCTTCTTCAAACTTTGATGTGCACACTCGTGAATCTCTGTATACTCGTTAACTATAATCATCACTCAACGTAATTCAAAGCTATTGGCGTGAAAAAATGTTGGCCTATAATCCACTTCCCCACTCCTTCCTCCGTTTTCCCTTTCATAATAGTACTAGAAAATTTTTTCTGTTTTTTTGAACCGCTTTCACGTAATTTTTATATTTTCGGCAAGTGTCTATTCGTTTAGCTGAATTTTGAATGAACGGTTCATTCCGTTTCAAAGTTGTAGAGAACTATCTTATGAACGAAAGATTCGAATAAATCTTCTTAAGACTCTTCGTTTCTATTGGTTTCTGTGTTAATACTTGACATCATTTTCTTAATCAAAAATATATCAGTCGAAATGCACCTCCTACGATATTTAACAATATTTACTCCAGCTTTTATTCCACTTCGCTTATGATTCAGTTGTAGACTTGAAAGAAAATTTTGAAACTATGGTTGACCGGTGAGATAGTACTAGATCGAGTTAACGGAGCATTTACCTCGCTGGACTTTCAAAGCTGTAATTAAAACAGCAAAATAGATATCGCACCGTTTATAACCGTCGCTGCAGCTAATTTTCTAGATCGGTATCACTTCTCAGAAACTTTTTTTCTTGAACCGTTTGTAAATATCTTTGAGGCGTGTGCTTTTTGGCTACAGTACTGATTAAAAAAATGCAGATTTCAAAATGTGGCTTCCCTGATAACAAGTAATATTAACGAGGCCTGAGTTTTTCGGAAAGCTATTTTTTCAAATTTTTCACGCAACTTACGATCATGAATTGAAGAATAACCCATGAAAGTTATTGGCACTGATAATTTCAAGACTTTTGGCAGCTCTTCTTCAAACTTTGATGTGCACACTCGTGAATCTCTGTATACTCGTTAACTATAATCATCACTCAACGTAATTCAAAGCTATTGGCGTGAAAAAATGTTGGCCTATAATCCACTTCCCCACTCCTTCCTCCGTTTTCCCTTTCATAATAGTACTAGAAAATTTTTTCTGTTTTTTTGAACCGCTTTCACGTAATTTTTATATTTTCGGCAAGTGTCTATTCGTTTAGCTGAATTTTGAATGAACGGTTCATTCCGTTTCAAAGTTGTAGAGAACTATCTTATGAACGAAAGATTCGAATAAATCTTCTTAAGACTCTTCGTTTCTATTGGTTTCTGTGTTAATACTTGACATCATTTTCTTAATCAAAAATATATCAGTCGAAATGCACCTCCTACGATATTTAACAATATTTACTCCAGCTTTTATTCCACTTCGCTTATGATTCAGTTGTAGACTTGAAAGAAAATTTTGAAACTATGGTTGACTACTGGTCCCAAATTTATTCATTCTCTTGGTTAGGAAATTTTACAGTAATGAAAATACTTCTATCCCGTTAAACACCGAGATATTGAATTGCAGTGGAGAATGCTGATATATGCATTCTTCTACTTAAAACAAGCGTGGTTTTACCACCACAATGGGAATCCTGTATGGAACACGCCTCTTGTACGAGGAAGTACTGGTATGTTACTCCACTGTTATCATCTTATCATTTCTTTTTAGTAACCCAGAGGCTCCCAACCATTCACCGCATCTTGCGATCATTGAAAAAAATTCATCTAGTCCTAGCATGAATTTTAGGCTACAATAAGTGTGATATTTGTAAGGTGAAAAAATTGTCACTGGTTAGTTCAGAATTAAACGCAACTATTAATGACAAGTATATCTGAATCATGGGGTATGATAGCTCAACTTTGCTGAATCTTCCAAAAATTCCTCGGGAGATTTGAAAGCTTTCGCCTGTATCTCGGCTCAGAGCGAATTTAAATGGAACCGTACATCTTTTACATTTTATGCTTTATATCTTTTAGTACGAGAGGTTGATGCGTTAGAAACTAATTTTTGATAGGTACTGATGCGGAACTGGTATATATTAAAACAATTTATTCATCGTAAGTGAACATCAGAATAATTGGTAATCTTTACTTGTGGTCCCGAAAAAGTTCATTGAATTCTACAGTAGCCTAACAAACACTGTTTTAATCATTAGCTTAACCTGGTAGCCTTGACATATTGGCCTAATCAAATAATAGGTTGGTGATAAATGTAATTCCTAAATAATTACCTACCAACAAACATGAAAATGTGTAATGAGAACGATTGAAAAGAAAAATTCTAATGAATTTCCACCAAGACCCATGAAAAAATGATAGAAAAGTGCACGACGCATATCATTCATGAAAAAAAAAATAAGTGAAATTCATGGGTAAATTATCTTGATATTTTCAATCCTCCCAAGACGAACGATTTGCCTTTTCATCATAAATACTTAGATTAGAAAAAGATTTGTAATTTATTTTGAGTGCGTTATAGGATTTTTTATCGCTGATTTTACCAAGAATCGAGTAACAAGGTTTAGTTAAATTTTGTTGAGATTGTTCTCTTAAAAAGTAGTACGAAATTGTTTCTACATTTTTCTAGGTAATGGTACAAAATGTCAATTTGAGCGCATACTAATTTTTTGAGATTTTTTCGCCATCGTTAGTCAAAGTTTTGTTCATGAAATTACTTAGGGATGACCGACAAAATCATACAATTCATGTGTTTTCAGAGTCTCAAATGAATAATTTGTTTGAGTATTGTATTACGGGAAATTTTCTGAATTCTCACACAATCATTCAAGGAGAAGGAATACACAAGCATTTATTCAAATTGTTTCTCTATGTTATTGTCAAACCGTGGATATACGAGTGAATTATTAGTCTACGTATACCAAACATTCCAGAAGAAGTCTATTAAAGCACGGCCAGATTAGAAGTTAAAAAACTCTTTGATAATTTCAAAAGAGTTCATATGTACCTGACAGAATGTGTGCATTAAAGTATCGTAACGGCGATCTTTTATTTAATTTGAGTGGTCTGAAATTATATTAGTTTAATTTTTTTTAAATTCTTGTTAAAATGGTAAAAGCTCTGCGTTCGCAGTTGATCCGATCGAGGGAAGCAGGTACGCTTGGCAGGTCGCTAGTGGACAGCGTCCGACAGTAATTTTACAGGAACATTGGATCTCAGCGTCTCCAGCCAGACCAATACTGAGGCTGACAAACGTCCAATTTCTGTTAACGTCAGCTGGAAAATAACGGTAGAATTTAAAGCAATCATTCAATATCACATGAACTCATCTGAATGAATATAATCATATATGAGGCGAGGTCAAAGCTAAGGAAAATTACCTACACCGCCGCCAAGCACAGCCGCTGAAGTAGTACGACAAAATTGAAACCACGGTAGACAAACTGCGGGAAGATGATTAGAGGATACTGCGAAAAACAAATAACACCGTTAGTTACAGTAGAAAAATCCCACCATAATTTAATAATATCTTTAATTTATTTCATTTCATTTCTGATTACCTGAACGTATTTGATAATTAACTATATACCCCTGACCCACAAGGTCAGGTGGGAACTGGGTGCAACTCTGGGTAGGAACGCTTGATATTATTCACGCACACGCTGACACACACACACACACACACAAACACACGCACACACTAATTTAGAATAGAGATAAAACACCAAAGGAACTGACGAAGAGGAGATGAGGAGTGAACAGGGAATTTACGCAGGGGACGCCTCGACTCGCCCCATGCCAGCGGGATGCAACTTCAGCACCAAACTCAGCGTCAAAGGCGACGCGCAGCTGCGAAGCGCTTAACCGGAACTCGTATCCTTAGTAAGTCTCATAAGTAAATCAAAAACAACTGCCAGGTAAAGCCGGTCGAAGCCCTTCTTACCCTTGCGGAAAAACTGCAGGAGCCTGAACACAACTTAACTGTTAATCTAAATACGACATTAAAAACTGAACACGATATTTCCCATTTAATTTAAAAAAAGAACGACATAAATTCAAATCCGATAAATTTTCCAACAGTGTACTTCAATTTTCTTATCGCTAGTAATGATGATTTTCGTTTTTAATCCAGTGAATGTGTAATTTGTCATGGCGCCTTTTTGAGAATAGTTTGAGGATCGGTATTATTAAGTATGCTTCGATAGATTTTTTTACTTGATGTCATTTTCATTATTATGCTTTTTATAAGAGAACTTATGAAAGATTGAGTATAACTCGAAAGATTACAAAACTTGGTGGTGGCTGATTAAGAATTATTTAATTGTGTTCGTATGAGTTTACACCATTATTGTCAAATTTTGTAGCTTGCCTTTTGCAATTAAATAATTTCTATACACTGTCCGTTACAAATGAATGTTTTAGTTCTCCTGTGGACTGGAAAAGTGCTATTTTAAACTTGTAACGCATTCATTCATTAACGGTTTAGAATTGCTCTCCACTTTTGTTTGTTAGTCGTCAAAAGTAAAATATTCTTAAGATATATTTATGTGTCATATTCTATTAGAGTCTTTATAAGCATAATTTTAAGTAATTTTAAAAGAAGTAAAACATTTGTATACAAATTAATACATTTTGGACGCTAGATGAACTCCACATCTCTCCACTGCCACCCCAATAATCTCTATTTAGAATAAAATTGAATATATAGTGGCAACAGGAAAGAATAACTTTCTTCACTCTCGAGAAGCTTTTCAAGTTTCATGCCGTCAGAGACGTAACGCACAGCCACCGGAGTAGAATAAGTTCCAATAGATACAGTCACATTCGATTCCATGCTTATGTACACGTTTGCACTTGTGTCTTTTATTGTCATTAGAAACCTGTGGTTTCTTAGGCTCGCTTAAATCGCAAGATACCCCTAAAACGATAAATTTGGTTGAACGAGTGCATATACTTGTGTGCGTTTAGTTATTAATTTTACCTCCCATGGGAGCTCTGTCACAACGTTATATATTTATATATTTGTATGTATGGGAAAAAATGAAACAAATGAATACGTGCATAAACTTAAAGATTCATGAGGCGTACTTTGTCTAAACGAACAAATTCCACATCTAATTCATGCTTAGCTCGGTTAAATGGTACTCATGCCCACTTTTATTTTTAATTCTATGCGCAATTCAAACATCACTGACATCTCAGCACTAATTAAAGCTTTCATGCTCATTGCACACGTATTAGCTTCGGTAAAAACGTGGAAACGCTGCACAAAGTCACTGTCGGCTCAGCCGAACTCAGATAATAACCCACAAATCGACATTGAATATTGGTGGGCGCGTAGCACGCACAGAGTTATCGTTCTAAGTGGTCCAAGGTCGTTCGGCGTCCTGCAGCACTCGAAACTCAGCTGTGATTGGTTACCAAGAAAAAGATTATGTTTAATTTGTTGTCAAACATGGAATCAAACTAAATTAGTGTAATAATTATTGCATATGGTGAGAAAAAAAATGATAGGTTTCACACTCAGCGAGTATATTTAATGTGATACTTCCACTATGGGAGAACCATGTATTGCATTCGTGGTAAGTGGCGCTCCCATTGGTGAAGCACGAGTGCCCAAGTTAATTAAAGATACTTCTTTTGTTGAAGTATGTTTTTTTTATTTATCAATACCACCTTTTTTATGCTCACTGTTATCTTTTTCTCCAGAGCTAAATGTTTTCTTCTTCAACTTTTCTAGCGTTAGAACTTTCTTCCTGACTTGTTCCAATGCCTTGGGTGACCTGCGTTGGGAAACGCTCGTGTTACTACACAAGCATGCCTGCCCAGTGTGGGAGCACACCATGTGTATAGATTCTCCAAGTATGTGTCGAAAATGAATGGTTCCTTCCTCTCGCTTAGCATAAACAACTCTGTGTTTAGAACTAAGCTATGAACGAACTCCTATAATAATAAGTATGTTGTGATACGCTTGATAGTCACTTGAAACACTATTAGACAGTCGGTAAGCAGTCTTGAAAATGGTTTGTTCCTGAATGAACTCAACTTATGAATCATTACTAAATTAATACATTATTAAAAATACTGTGATTTGCCCCATCTCAGTCTCCAAAATGTTTGAAAACTGTCTTGACATCGTTTTAAATCATGTTGAAAGCATGTGAGATGTCATGAAAATTCAAGGATTGGTTATTAACAGCTATCACAGAACAATTAGGCCTTGATTTTGGTCGATTGATAAATTTGTCCTTACGTCCTCGAGGTTGCAAGTACTGTTTCTTTCCGTTTTCCTCGCAAGGACAACTCCGAAGTTCGAGACTAAGCAGTGTAACTCAGGTGGGACCGACAAGCGTTGTCATTTCAAAAAAATTGTTAGGTGGTTTGAAAACTAATGAGAGGACGTGCACCATTGAAAACAGAATCCGTAAGACTAGATGAACAGATGCGACTTGATCCCCGCTTGGAAAATTATTTCATATACCAGAAATTAGTCGAGCTTAAAACTTGTGAAAAGCGCATTTCAACTGAAATAAATTATTGCTTAAGACTTCATAGTGACATTTTCTACTAGATATTGAAATTTCAACGGCGACTGCAAATTTATGAAAATCCGATGTCAGGTAGAATACTTATTGGCCTAGCTGTTTCTTTTTCCGTTCGAAGCCCTGTGAGCTGCAGACGTGTATTGACCATGGAAGTGAGTTCAAATCTTTGTGTAATTTTCATAGATATTAATGGAGTTAATTTTCACTCGAAGCATCTATTTGAAGGTGTAATTTAAAAATCATTCCTGACTAGTATTTTATTTGATTTAATGCGAGCGGTTCACTTAAAAATCGAAGCAGAGTTCCTCAACAACGCCAGAGTTCCTGGCGTTATTGAGATTGTGAAGCAAGTACCTGAATATATAATAAAGAATATATCATAATTTTTTTTCTGTAATTCAATATTGAAGCCTTTTAAAATTATTCTCGATGCTGAAAATATTGGTGCAAGGTCTAACACCAACGGTCACACCTCAGCTTGCACACACAAGCAGTATGTATGACTGCGTTACACAATTTCCCTGATTACAAGTAATGCACGTGAAAACATTGTGCTATTACATGGTTGCTGACAGGTACCAGCAGCTCTTTCATTCACTGCATGTAAGGTATTAATTACTAGTAACCAAAAATGTCCTGTGAGTGAAAAATGATTTTGAATTGCATTAAGGTTTTCTATTTTACCTGCATAGACTTCAATTTATTCAAATAAAAATCAGAGTCGGATAAAGGGAAAATTTTTGTGGCCAAAGCATTTTGAGTCTTACTTTACCTACATTTATTGGTTGTTAGAGACTGCAATCAAAATTGAGCTGTAAAAAATACTATAAGATATAAAAAAAAAAAGCTAAGCTTCTATTTACGACGTGTTTAGTTTCAAAGTTTCAAATTTTGTTTGTATTTTCACCTATTGTAAGATACAAATTCTGTTAATACCTTTGGATCCTTTGCCAAACAAAAATAAATGCAGTGAAGCACTTTTAAAGTTGACTCAGAGCAAGATTAGTGTAGCGATCTGACCATCATTTCTGTCTTCACGTAATGTTCTAATTCTGTGGCAGCCCCTGCCGTTGTAAACATAAGCCTCGTGAACTACACGGAGCGATATCAATCACATGTGATCAGCTGAGATTGTCGCGATCGACCTGTGCAGCTACCAGAACTTTTTGACAAATTACTGCTTCCCTGTCAATCTTTCCCTGGGCATGACTCATGTTTTCACTCACAGTGACTTTATCACACAGTCATCAGAATAGGGAAGAAACTTCCACGTGCTTGTAAACTTTTGATAGAACATATTACACACAAATTTGACAGGCTATACATTATAAAACTATAAATAAAATTCATCAAGTTTTTGTTCGCTTAGATCTGCAGGGCATTGACCCTGCTAAGAACCATGAGCGACTGCGCAGTTTTCGATCATTAGATCATTCGCCGGAGCAAAAATTTGCAGCAGAAAGCTCTTCTCCGTAACATTAAAATACACTTTAAAAATTCGTTACTTAATTCTTGCCATTTTTATTGTGGAATTGACAGAGTAGACTTTTTACCCGTAATAAGTGTAATCATTTTAATTTTTGTTGAAAAACAATTGTACATATGGAAGAATATTGGCAATATTGATAAAATAATGCAAATTATTATTTTGAACGAGCTGCGTTCGCATACCAAAATTTGATACAAAACATTGTTTTGTTGAATGTGAATGACTTCCGTACATAACTTATTATCGAATTTACTGATAAATAACTATCACAAACATGACTGCATATTGCATAATCCACTTTCCTGTTCACAAGTACAGTCTATTCATTCCTCAGCATTAATTTTCTTGGCGTGTCATCTAGTTATTTTCATGAATAAGTTGACGTATATGAAAGCTATAAAACACACGACTCAATATCGTACAATAAGAAACAATATCCACGTGTTCGTCCTATCGGTAACCTGGGATGAAACTAACTGTAAGTAAATATTGTTATGTTACATATATTATTTCCTCCTGCGGCTTGTGTTTACGAAAAGCGTACGTATCCTCATTTCAAACGCAAAAGCAGTTTCAAGCCCGAAACACTTGAAAATATGTTACAGTTGTTTTCTGTCTTTCAAACTACAGTGAAGTAAATACAAAATTATGTACAGCAGACCAATTACAAGCGGAAAAACAACGCTTCTATATCACATCACGTGCGATACATGCATCCATTAATTTCATAGGGAACGCGCCCTGTCTTCGCTCAATATGCAAATAGCTGGAGGTAGCATGTTCGTACGAGATTTCAAGAAAATGCAGATTATAACCAAGGGATCGAAATTGATAATCTTATTTCCTGCAGACTTTTATTAATGGTTCATCATCGCCAACATAAGTTAATTAGCTTATATCACACGTGTCGCTTCTGTAGTAGGAAAACGTTCACTGCAAAGTGCTTTGTTGAATTGAACGAAATAATACAAATCTAATTTTACACAAATACCTATCATGCTTATTTCCAAAAATTTCATGAATAGATTTTTTCAATCAAGTAATTTTGCGTAGGTGCTACGCATTGGTGCAAATGAAGAACGGAGGTGTTTCAACTTCATTCATTTTCACTGGAACGCGAAAAATTTTCAACGTGTATTTGGGTTTAGCTTACACGCGCATGGCTTGTGTTAGCGCGGATTATTTCCACGTTTTCCGTCATATAACTTGTATGTATTGAGCATGGGGCGTCATTTTGATAAATGAAAATCATTTTATAGCGTGTAACCTAAACCACAAGGACCCTCAGCATAGTGGATACCATTATTGTATAATTAAAATTTTACCCAAAAACTGAGTGGAAAATGGCATTGGTTTTGAGCCAAGTTTATGTTAAATGTTCGATTTCATTTTAAATATCATCGGATCATTTGAGACAGCTATGGCGGGCTGAATTGCTGACTGATTTGTCGAAAAATGAACTGCTTGTACTCATTCCTTAACGAGTAATACTAAAATGATTTCTTAAGGTTTTTTTGTATTTTTCATTTGGTTAAAAAATCTACTGTTGGTCAATAAACTTTGTATTATATCAGGAAAGGGGAAACTATCGGATAAGGACGTCTTTATACTAATTCCAAAGGTGATCTGAGTGCGAAAGTTTTGCAAGGAATTGGTTCAAAGGAAAGTTCTCCCCCCGTCAATTTTCTGTATTGAATTTGAAGTAACTGTACTTCAATGTACTGTTTTTCACAAATAATTCACTATTTGCAAGCCTACCTCAAACAACTTTGTTCTAATTCGATTTTTCGGAGTATGGATTGATTCATGAAAACGTAATTTTTTTCCCATATCTCCCCTTAGGCCTGTTCCTCACAGTGTTGCAAATGTTAGCATGAATGTTAGGAGAGAATAGTTTTACGAATATTCCCTAGCTACCATTCGCCTCAGCTTCTTTGAGCTCAATGTAAAATAACGCACAACGCAAATAAGGAATTGAATTGACTACACAATTCATTAGCGCATCTGTAAAAAATATCTCTCTACTTTGCTATCACTATTTTCATCAGCAAGCAAATATGGGAAATTGCTCACGATTTTTGTGTTCCATTGAATGATAATAATGCCCAAAGTCTAGCCAATAATACTGCTGTAATCGAAACGAAATGCCATGGATCTAAATGTAAAACATATCAGCTCGCTAGCCGCGCTGCCCGATTATCTTGCAATGGAAGATGAGAACCCTGTCCGATTGAAAGATTTTCTTCAGCTTCGAACCTAACTTCTCATTGTACGCTATACTACTTTTACCGCGGTTAAGCATGAATTGTTAACACTGCAATTAATTAGTTATTATCCACTGAATTATCTGTTAAATTGTGAATGACACTCAAAACTATCTTAATTAAGTACGTATTATTTTACTTCATTCCATATTATTTGATGAAAACTCTGTATTAGGAACCCTGATGCGACAGCAGACCGAATCTAAGCGCCGCACATGAGAAAGGTGGGTGTGTTCACAAAACGCTCGAATTAAGGTTGCATTAACTTCGCAAAACACGTTAAACATGTTCACGAGGACTATTGCATGACACTATCATTGAGTACTGCCATCACCATCATTGATGATATGAGCAAAACAGTCCTCTACGAAATTTATGACGCATGGAACGCTTTATAGAGCTACATTCATGCAAGTTAATTGTTTTGATTTCTTTCCAAGTTCTTTTCGGTTTCCACCAATCACAGAGCTCCTCAATATTGCTTGATACGTAGTCTCACTAGCGCCGCAGAGCAGAGCGATCGGCGGTTTCATTTGACTTGGACAGTCGAAGTGGTGTCATCAAGTGCTCAGGCGCAAGCATGTGTAGGTGGAAGTGAATGCCCACATTATTGTTATGAAGCTAGTAACTACGGGTATATTGTGTCTTGAGCAGAAAGCCATGTAGTCTAGAGAACAGCTTTTGGTTCATCTTGCCGAAGCTAAAGCTTGAATGAAGTACAAATTCCTGGCAATGAAGGTAAGTTCTAACTTGGCATTCCCTGATTATTTATCGATGTGTATTAAAACCACCTAGCGGTCTATCATGCTAGATTAGATATATTGATGTCAACTAGATATATTGATGTCATCCGTTTAAAAACATTAAAGTAGTATTATCTGTGTATGTTGATGTGTTCTCCCGAAATAATTGTATTGAAGAAACTGTAAGGTAATTCAGTTACTAATTACTTGGTGTTTAAGCCATTAAGCGAATTTTATCTAGGCTAGCTTTTGCATTTTTTTTGTGGCACTGAATACCGGTACAGTCAGTAAGATTTTTGTTCATGTTTTAGCAGGATAGGATGGTTGTTTACATTGGATTTCACACTAATCTTATATTTTATTACGTTCAAAAGGTAATTCCGACATTTCTGACTGGTTTAAAGGGGAGACTATCTATCCACCATAGGTTTGGGTACAGCCAGGAACAGGAAGTATTTTCAGAATTATTGGTCATGGAGGTAAATCTGAAGGACTTGACAGTTGTCGATTTTCCACTTTTTGGTGCCTGAACCTAATTAATTGAATCAAAATAAACAAGTTTTCTTCTATGCACTTTTCGTCTCAAATGAGTATTTTACGATTTATAGCGGTAAGTTTAGTTTCGTCATTGATGACGAATGCGCTCGAATAAACAGCTACTCATCGATTTTCGAATTTTTGTTGCTTGGAACATGGTAATAACATCGAAATAAACAACTTTTCTTCTATACACTTTTTTCGTCAAATGAGTGTTTAACGAGGTATAGCGGTAGGTTTGGTTTCGTCTTTCAAGACAGAGCGCTGGAAGCGAGACGCCATTGCAGTATTGCCATACAACTCAATCAAAGAATTTCTTTCCGCTTCAAAGACTGGAGTTGCGGTAAGTCATTTACCGCTATAACTAATAAAATACTCATTTGAGACACAAAGTAAAGTGCATTGAAGAAAACTTGTTTATTTCGATCTAATTAACTATGCTAAGGCATCGCAATTTACAAAATCGACAACTGTCATTTCCTTCAGATTTACCGTCATGGATTGTGAAAAGAGTCCGAACTATTGAAATCTAACATTAAAATAGCCAAGTTTTCCCACACATACAATTTGTTGTCTAAATAATGACATGTTTGATTTTAAGAAAAAAAAATCTCAAATAAATTTCCCGTCAATTAAATGTGCACATTTTTTTTTCTAATTCAATGTCATTCGGTAACTTGATTAGTTCTTGAACAGCAGATGTTCAAGTTTTTAACTTGGTGGATTTCTCATGATTTGTGAAGCGGTTGCTATGGCGCAGGGTGTAATGTGGGGATTGAAGGATACAAGTTAGAAAAAAGGGTAAATCTGAAGGAGATGACAGTTGTCGATTTTGTAAATTCCGATGCCTTAGCATAGTTAATTAGATCGAAATAAACAAGTTTTCTTCCATGCACTTTTTGTCTCAAATGAGTATTTTATTAGTTATAGCGGTAAATGACTTACCGCAACTCCAGTCTTTGAAGCGGAAAGAAATTCTTTGATCGAGTTGTATGGCAATACTGCAATGGCATCTCGCTTCCAGCGCTCTGTCTTGAAAGACGAAACCAAACCTACCGCTATACCTCGTTAAATACTCATTTGACGAAAAAAGTCTATAGAATAAAAGTTGTTTATTTTGATGTTATTACCATGTTTCAAGCAACAAAAATTCGAAAATCGATGAGTAGCTGTTTATTCGAGCGCATTCGTCATCAATGACGAAACTAAACTTACCGTTATAAATCGTAAAATACTCATTTGAGACGAAAAAAGAATAGAAGAAAACTTGTTTATTTTGATTCAATTAATTAGGTTCAGGCACCAAAAATTGGAAAATCGACAACTGTCATCTCCTTCAGATTTACCGAAAAAAGTTCCAAAATTTTGACCCTAAAAATAGTTTATTTTTTCTCATTTTATAATGGAAGGTTCATATGATCAATAATATTTTAAGTCATTTACACGTTTTAAATTTTTCATTGTTATTTGAATAATGTTTTCACTGTCATTTGATGAATTTTTAGACTAATGATCAGTAAATAATCAAGCATTTTAAACATTTCAAAAATTGAAATTTGGTTTAGTGCTTGAGTTTTTAGAAAAAAGAAAGAAAAACAGTTTATTTTCAATAAAAACAACTTTATGTGCCTATTTTTCTCTATAATATTCACCGTTCTTGTCTTCTAATGATTTTCTTTGGATAAACCCAATTTCGTTATCTTCGAAGTAAAACTTGTCCATCATATAGAGGGCATTTGAATGTCCTCGCCCTGAGTTTAATACTAGCACTTCTCTCAAATTGTTGCATCATTTAACTGTACCTCACAAATATGAATATAAAATATTAAAAATATAAGCAGCGACAAACCTAGTGAGTCGCAACGCAAATATTGAAAAACTCTTGCACGCTCAATCGTTTGAACCTGAAGTTGAGGGCCGACAGCGTCAGAGCCTTTGTATGGGCCTTCGAACCTCATAACTTCCGAGATCGGACTGACGCATACCATTATCCGCTTTGAATCATCACTCAAAGAATAATCATCCAAGGGAGGTATCAATGCAAAACGTTAATAATTATGAGTGTTTAGCAAATTACCAAATGAAGCAATAAAGTTGAACCACTTGCAGGGATTGATGTAAGGGTACAACACTTCTGTTTTAAATTTTTGATTATTTCTTAATACGATAACCTGTAAAAAAAGCGCGCATTTCAGAAGAAAAGTGCGCAAAGAAATACAATATTGCTGTCATAGTGTCGCTTCTAACTCAATTTTATGCATGCATGTTATTTTTACTATTTAGCTATAGTGTTCACAACATTTTGGATACTTCAATTTCATGAATAGAATAGAGACATTCATTTTCGCTAAGGCCGAATAGCTAAAAATATTATTTTCCTCAGGTACCGGTAATAGTACTAATGACTGTAGAAAAAAATTGTATAACCTCACTGTTTGAAGTATTTCGGAAATGAAGGTTTCATTGTAATAGAAATATTAATTTATTTGTGGTCACACAAAAGATCTAGAAGGGTAAATTCAAAAGTTGGTGCATCCTCTATTGCAAATAGTTATTACATGCTCATTGCCGAAGCATGATTGTTGAGAAATTGATGCTATTTGATATTATTTTCACCAATTAAAATTTCTACGTGCTCTGTCAAACTATTCGATCATCCATTGCCGTTAGTTTTGATGGACTCTGCACACAAATCTTCAATTATTTCTGTAATGTCACAAAAGTCTTCGAACATGAATTGGTTGGACGACCGTGTAACGCGTGCTAAAAAGTATCACGCTTTGAACATAAGTTTTCATTTATTCATTTGTATACTAAATGAAATTGGAAAGCGTCATTTTAGAAAAGAGTTTTACGATCATAAAAACCAAAAATGGGCAAAGAAAATGTTATTTACAGGCTCTTAGTTGCAAGCCACTGCTCTATTTTCGTAACTTACGAATATAATGTAGGACAGAGAAAATAATTTCGAGCAGTTTGTTTCCTAAAAGTTGTAGAAAACGATCATTTGTTTTCAAAATATGAGATAAAGATACTTAGTAGATTAGCATGTTTGGTTTCGTAGTACTCATTTCAATAGTCGAAACAAATTATCAAAAGAAAAACAATAAAAAAGCTGTCGCTTTGAGGCGGTAATCGATGTTTCATAATTTTTATAAATACAAATTAAAAAACTATAATCCCAGTGACGATGCATTGTTGACACTTTTATTTGTGCGCATTTACGTTGAAATATGAACTTTAGAACTTGCAATGTCAGGGATTGATATTGAAAACAAAATGTAGATTTAAAAATTTTGCGTTTATGAGTATGAGGTCGTCATTCGACATCTTTTACTCTTACGTATCAAATATGCATATAGACAATTTGGAAAAATGATATAGCCTAGCTACATATTTTTTCGTTGAAGTGTATCAAGTGGCTTTAATTAAAGTGTATTGGTCAAATCAAATAATTTATATGTTGTAGCGAATTAAGATTTTTTAAATGTAAAACATCATGTGAACTTATTCTTGTAAAGTTAATGAATAAACGTCTAGCCAAAATTTTCGAATAGGTAGTCGTATTCATCACAAAATAACCATTACGTTTTATTGGACTTCATCTTAAGTGGGTGCAGTTGCCCGTGGGATACATATCATAGATGACATAATTGTTCTTTTTGTGCTCTTGTCACTAGAAAATTAGAGTATTTTATTCACAAATGTAAGCAGATAAATTGAATGAATCTTTATTAGCTTTTAGAGAGTCTAAATGAATAAGTCATTGAATAATTTTAGATGAATAAGTCATGAATCTAACTTATTACATTTCTCTTTCCGATGAATAATGTTTAAACAAAGTCATGTGTTTGACTGGCAAAATCTTGATTATCATTAACTTGATATAACGAATTCTTATTTATAGATAAATGTTCTCAATCTAAGCACTTCCCCCTCAGGGGGATAAAACTATTGTATCTATGGGAATTAGCGCTCCCAGGGAAAAATGTGAGCGCCCGAGCTGAGAGTTAGGTAGGCCTTCTTTTTGTTGAAATAAAATGTTTTTTGTTATGTTAAGGACCAACTTTTTTCGGGTCACTACTGTCCTGTTTTTCAGCACCTCTGACTTTCTTCTTCAACTTTTATCTTATTTCATGAATTTCTTTCCCATCTTACTGTTTCTATGCCCTTTCTGCATAGATTCCTCATTTCCTTATCTCCATTCTAAATGGTGCCTTCCTCATTCCTCTCTTCGATACGCTCTATTTTTGATGCGGTTAGGGAGGCTTGAACTAACTTATAATCTTAATATTAATCTAAGCACTTCAATGCAAAAAAAATGGTACGTTATTTTACGAACAATATAAGGTAAAAACTAAATTTACATTTCAACTATTTCGCACCACGTTCATAGGATTAAAATTTTAAATGTCTCGTAACATTGCAATATATCATTATATCCTTAATTTAACATCAGTACATCACACTGCACACACACACTGCCAAATTGTTGCGGCAGGATAGAAACATCGGAATGACGGCAAAGGAACTTCTCCGCACTCCTTAGTTCATTTACATCCAGCAAGGGGTTTTTCTTCCCGGAACGTGATCGCAAGGCTAATTTCTTCCTTTGAAAAGACTGGAATTTATTCTGTCTGCTACGGTGTGTGGGGGACAAAAACGAATTACTTAAACTGTAAATATTTTTTCCATAAAAATTACTTTTTCGTAAAGCTGAAAGTTTTCTCTTTCTAACGATGTAATTTACGTCCAAATACTGGAAGAACTATGGTGTGAAATTATATTTTAATGCGATGTGTAATGCTTTGAACGAGAGTAAGTTCCTTTGAAGTTCCTTTCGACAGTCACGGCGATCCATTTACCTCCAAAACGTCGTCTGAGGAGCTTGGTGATGCTCTGTCTTATCATAGTTCATTCTTCTACTCCACATTGGAAAGCTACGTGAAATTAGCGTTTTCGTGAATTGTTCCGTATTAGAACATATTAATAACCTATTTGCTATCATTGTTGATCCAAATTAGGGTGCCGATTAAGATTTTGGGGTACGATAGAAATAGTTCATCAAAATTCGTTCGACTGCTACTACAGTTTCGAAGCGCCATTGTGTCCGGTCAGCACAGGGTACAATCTCGCGAATTTCTACACCGCCCAACCCTCTCCCTCCACCTCCAAGCAGCTACATAAAGTTGCCATTCGCGCCAATGATTGAACCATGTAGTACTACTGAGGTTTATTAACCTATCTGTTCGTTATACATTTATTATTAATCACTGCATTATAACTACTACAAGTACTTAGTAAGTGAATAATTCAGCGGAATACCAAAGTTAACCTGTATTAAATCATTATAATAAGTTTTGACAACGACCGCTGGTGTTTGGCTATTCGACCCTCCATCTCGGCACGCAAAAACAGGCATTTTTAAACTTTTTTAAGTTGACCTTTAAACTAACTGAACTTGGCCTAACCTAACCCAACCTAACCTAACTTAACTTAACCGAACCTAAATTAATTTAACCTAACATTTCTGTAGCTGCTCGGAGGTGGTGTTGTAGCTGCTTGGAGGTGGAGGGAGAGGGTTGGGCGGTGTAGAAATCCTGCGAGGTTGGACCCTGTGCCGTGCGCACGGTCATAATTAAGTTCCCTGATATTCTACCTTGCAGTATGGTGGTCATATGAAAACTACCGTAGAATCCGAGTTAATAACAGTGCTCATTCAGGCATTATTTCTTTTAAAGGATGGATTTGAGCAATTTCAGATTTTCATTTTTGTTTTAAATGACTACTTCATTTTCTAATAAGTGTTGCTGTCTTTATTGTTTCCGGGTTCTCAAGCTATAATTTACATTTTCAGACTCTCTAGAGTCTAACACACAACTCTAATCCTATACAACTGCTAACAGTAAAGCGTAATTTCTAATGCGTAATGCGTAAACAGTAATTTCTAATGCGTACGATTTTATATCTATTCATTTCAAAAAATATCAGTGTGCTGAATCTCCAAGGAAATACGTTGAAACTTGATTGGAAAGAATAAAATTTCATTTTTTGCAGTAAAATATCTCACTGAAGTTAAACCGTTTGTTTTAGTTAGTTACAAGTTTCATGTAACTATTTACATCATCGAAATGTATATCTAATTTTCGTTTTTCATTCACATCCGGATCAACTCAACCCCAACGGAACTACCATACAAGCTGCACAATTCACATTCATTTTCAAATGCATTTTTCACAGGGAAACAATGGACAGCGCGTGGTGCAAGGTGTATTGGCTTCGTTTTGTGTTTGCGATTGAAGCTCAAGTATTTTTCGAATATCTCAGTTGTGAATACATGTTAATGAGTAAGAAAGAAAACCACTTCCATTTAGGTCGTAGACGATTTTTGCTACTCATTTCCGTGAAGAAGTCCTGCATGAACATGATATTTTTTCTTCTAATGGCTCTATTTTTATCATTGATCACTGTCGAATTCCGTTTCGAAGCACGATCCATCTTTTTTCGGTTCACTGCTATCCTTTTCTAAGACACCTGCAACTTCCTTCCTAAGCTTTCATGTTGTTTGAACGTCCTTCCTGACTTGCTGTTTCATGCGCATCGTGTCCTGTGTAGCAACACAGTCGTGTTACAGCATAGGGGTGGCTTGTGTGGGAACATTCGTTGTGCATAGATTCCCCGTGTACGTGTCCATACTCGATGGTCCCTTCACTGTTACTCTCTTAACAACGCCGTTGAAGTGACGACTGAGGTTTAAACTAACGTAAATAATAAAAATAGTAATAATAATCTCCATTTCATTGGAGATCTCGCAACTATTTAACCAGTATTCTATGTGCAACTTTGACATGGAGTCTTCTATAACAATGTACCTCTAACTGAATCTATTCAAGTTGTGTTTGACACCATTTTCTCTAACGATAATTAAATTTTCAATTACAACAAGAAGCAGTTTAAACGCTCACTATAAACTGCCCTGACTGATTTATTTTTCGTGTTCAATAGTAAAATTTATAAACAAATTGACAGACTCGCGATGGCTCCAGCCTCTCGCTTCTGATTGCTAATTGTTTTTACCTGAGAAAATACCTATTTAGAAAACAGTCCTGTGAATTTAAACCTGTTTTATCGTAGGTACTTGGATGACACTTCTGTTTTACTTCACTCAAAAGACTAAGCTACTCAATTCTTTCAATCTACTACTAAAAATGACCGTTGTGTGTTTATATGTTTACTAACATCCACGACCCGTCAAAAATGACGGGATTCAATACCTTTCTTGAAAAAAATTTCCAGATGAGGATGACAAACAAATATATCCATCCTAACAGTACCCGTAATAAAAATATTCTTGTCCTTGTGTACTGGTGAAACTCGTATCACATAGACGGTCATCATAACTATCCATATGAGCGCGATAGAGAGGAAGAAGAGGACTCCAAAAACCAAGGGTATAATTAGGTAGTAGCAGGACCCGTAAAAATTCTACGGACAATCTTATCGTTGAGCTAAGCAAACCCGTAATAAAATTCCGTCATCATTACTTAACCTACGCTGACCTATCATATCCTAACCTCTCCTATCCTAACCGAACGTATCCTGATAAAATATCAAACATATCAATGCATGTAAGGGACATCTTTCAATGTTACACTGAGATTTTCGGTATTCATAATACCGCACACTCAGATATCCTATGTTTCTTAAGAAGCGGACACCAAATAAATTTATAGATAAGTATATAAATAAACACACAACACGTATTATTAGGTTAGATTTACATGTTTTGTGCCATGCTCTTAATAAGAGATAGGAAGAAATTAGCACTTGCGGTCTTGGTTTCAGTTCACTGATAAATTAATACTTTCATTTTTTTGTACGAGTGCGGTATAAAAAGTAACTATAAATGAGTCATTTTCAATAAAATCAGAGAGATACAGAGCCTTATATATAGTCTCAAATCCGTATGGTGGATACCTAGTTCTGCAGAGCATTGCACATTACAATATACATACACAAGCTCGCAGTTGCTGTCAGTAATGCTGAATTTCGGTATCCAGGGTATGACACGAATAGCTAAAAGTACTTCTAATTACGGCTCAAAAATACTGTATTCTTGGTGTGTATTACGTACACAAGAAAAAATATGTTACATTTGGGGTAAGGTCATGTTCAAAGATCATGTTCATATCATTGTTCATATGAACAATGATTTCATAATATTGAGATCGTACTCATTTTGAGCTTGGCAAATTGTATTGAAATTTGGAAATTTGAATGTGTCTTTAAACCTATTACAATGATTTCTAATTGTAGACTGAGAAGGGGAAGTGTAGGGACGAGCAGTTTTAAGACACCCGAATGCTGGCTGCGACGAATAAGTTGCTGGAGAACAGTAATGTTCTTTCAAGACTGCTAGCAGCAACTATACACATACAAATTACGCAGCAAATATCGAGGTCCTCTTGTTTATATTCCATTGTTCGTACACACCGCGTTTGAGCAGCGGTCAAACTTAATCAAAATTATTTATTGCTCCAACTTGAATCTATTAGTTAAATTAAGGTTACCGAATTGTAGTCTTTTTTTTCAATTTCAGAAGACATGTAAATTTGTCTCATTTAATGTTAATTGTTTCAACCGTTTCAGCTCTCGAGATGAAACTTTACCGTATCGAAGTGTTGCCTATTAAATACGTTCATCATTGGCGCTCATTTTAATTTAAAAAGTAAGATTTCCTTGAAATTGTCCATTGAGGAATTTTAACTAAAAAAACATATCCAATTACAAGCTTACATCAAGTAAAAAACCAACCCGTATATGAAGATCTGGCACAGCTGCACATGTGATAGATGAGACTTCTCACGAGAACATGGCTCATTACGTGGCATTCGACGCTTTGCATCATTACCGCCAACTGAAGCAACTCTTATCGCACGAAAACCTAATAAACATCTTGCATCTGGCAACAACTCGAGACTTGCTTTGCAGCGCTCAACTGCTGATGCGCTGCACGGCGGGAAATTTCATGTTATCATGTATATAAATTCTAGTGACTTCTCAGTCATCTATGAACATGGATTCCCTGGTGATGTACTTGTGGTACAAACGACGACAACGTAAACAATCCAGGCAATGGGTTCAGCCCAATAATCGTTTACGTACAGGAAAAGGTGTAATGAAAACGTTATACCTGTATTTACAGCTGCGTAATGACAAAGAAAATTTCGGAAACTACGCAGGAAGAGGACGGTTGCATTCGACGGAGTTGTTAGGAAAGGTGTACCTCAAATTGAAGGGTCTTGACACAAATTTTCAATTATCGCTTATAGTATGTCTTATATGTTATAATGTTAGCTCATTTATCGCTAATAGATGAGAATAGCAACATAATACCATATTGTAAGCAAGATTGTCTACCTCACGCGGTCGCCCAAGCATGCATCACTTTTCGTAGAAAAATTTCTTAGTATTCTCATGAATAATTCCCTATTAATTATCGTAATATTCATCAATATGAAACCAAAATGGCATTATGGCAAACTGCACGGAAGCTGGTGACCATCACCTCGTTGCTCGAAAAAAAATGCAACACGCAGCATTTTGGTACAACAGACGAATGAGAACGATTGAAGGCAAGAGTCGGATCGGGCATCAATTTGATCGATCGGCTATTTTCGCTATTTTTCGCTTGGTTTTCAGAATGATTCGGTTATAGACTAAAAACCCATATAGGAATAGAGAAGAAACAAGCGAATTGTTTGAGAAATGAACGAATGTTTTATAGACGCTTTAGCCAGACGCGCATCGGTGAGGTGCGCCGGCAGACACCTAACTTGGGCGTGCGGCTGCGTCGAAACTATTAGTCAGGACTTCACGTAGTTTTCAACGAACATAGAGCAAACGTAGTTCTTTCGATTTGAGGTGAAGAGAACGAATTTTGCTCAATTTGCTGCGGAACTGTGTTCTTATCGAAGACATTAATACCGTTTATTTTAACCAAATTAGGCAACCGCTGTGAAACCGTTGTCACGAACGACTGTTTATCAGATAGTTCATTTCATGTAGTTCGAACGTTCCCTTTAGTTAAAGACTGCATGAAAGTAATGTACACCACTGCACGTAACCCGTTCAGAATGAGGCCGTTAATTTGTGATGCAATTAGTGTAAATCGCTATAAGTGAACTGATTATATGCAACAGCTTGTATTTTTGTTCAATTCATCACTGATAGCGTGGGCTTGCCTACCAATGGTACAGTCACTGTCTGCGTTGCCTCCTAAATTTTTTCGATCTTAATCATTTGAACGTTTAATACGTAATGTGCAGAAAAATATTAGAAATTTTGGTTTGATTTCTTCATCTTAAAATTATTTGTTTTCATTATAAATGACCCTTAGTTTTTCAAAAGTTCAACTTTCAATAAAGAAATACGTTGGAAATCCTGGTAAACACATCACACATTCCTCGTGTTCATACTCACGAGGCTGTGGAGCACATATCGCAAATCAAAAAAGTCTGAAAAATAAGTAGAGCATATACCCTGGCTCTTATTGTATCGGAGGTTGTGGTCGACACTGGAAGGAAAATTCAGTATTCTAGCGTGGCAAAAATTGTGTCGAGTAGATGAAAGGGATAAATGGAAACATCCGTGATGAAAGAAAGGACCAAAAAAAAGACAGAATGATTTGACTTTGGTTTTTGAGGAATTTCCCGTAGATGTTTATCTCTTAGGGATTATAACAAGATCTAATCTTGTTTAAGGCCCCTTCATCCAGTCAATCTCCCAGGGTCAGAAGAATGTAACCAATAACCAAATTTTTGCATATAAGGTTTATTAGAGGTTATGGGCGAGACAGTTTCCTTAAGTAGGACCTATAAAGTTCGTAACTGTAATAGAGAGAGGGAGAGAGAACCATGGCAACCGTCCCCTCACGTAACCTTCACCAAACAGAAAGAACAGAAGTAATACTAGGCTAATGCAAGATAAAATATATGAAGCGTAATGACATGATATTTTACATTTATATCACATACACGCCCTCAGGATTACAGCAGCATACACAGATCTGAAGGGCGTTCCGACGTAGTACGGGAGGATAAGATACCAGGATATGCTACTGTGGGATTGAACTTGGATTATCACGGCTCACTTAATCTACCTCCTCATGCTCAAGAATAATGCCCACTAAAGGGATAAAACTTATTATTTACAGGATGTAGCGATTCCAGTGAAAAAACGGGATGGCTCAAGTTATAGTTTGCAGGATTATTGTCTATGAAATGGAGAATTCTTTTGTTGAGTTAAGGATCATCTTTTACAGTTTACCTACTGTCCTTTTATCAGCGGCGATTACTTTCCTTTTCGACTATCACCTTGGTTCGCGAGATATTTTCTTGATTTGATATTTGTATGGGCAGGGTATATGGATTTCCTTGAGCATATTCGTCTTTTAGAAGTCGATACTTAATGTTGAAAAAAATTTTCAGGGAAATACTTTTTTTAGTTGAACGATGGTTCCATCTTTTATAACAAATATTACATCTTGTTATTGGGTGTTGATTGGTGCTGGCATATTTATTAAAAACACGTTAATCGCATATTTTACTTCGTTGACGCTCCAGCGGATTCAAAAATGATGTACAGATACGATTGAGTTAAGCTCATTTGTTAAGTTCAATTAATTTTGTATTGACGTCAATGTCTGATACGATTATCACGATTTCGGTTTTGGAAAAAAGGGAGAAAAATACTTATATATTACCAACAAACACTCGAGTGGTTCACGGTCTTCATTGATCAAAATTGAATATTTTTTTGACGAGCCACTGCGCTCGGGTTAGATTAGGTTTGCGAAATTTGAAGATGATTACTCAAAATTATTAAACGACTCTCAGTACAGGTGAACTAGTATTTATTTCCGTTGTCATGACCAAGCTGTCATTTTGCACAGTGCAATTCAGTTCTACAGACGAAACTTTACTTTTTGAAATTAATTTGACAAGATTTGCTTCGAACCTAATTTTCCTGGCCAGAGGAGCAAAAAGGAATATAATGAATTAACAATATTACAAACTATTCGTGAAGCAAGTAATCAGGGATATAATCATAATTTGAACATCAGGAATTTGATATAAGCGAGTTTTTATTTGTTGGATAAAAAGTTCATCTATGTTGTTTCTGTCTTATGATACTATTTTGCAGAGTATATTTTGTCTTGAAATACGAGCTGGTTAGTAGATTCGTGAATTGCGTTACAATTCTCGTTCATATTAGCAGTGTTAAAGATTTCGTATAGTAACTTTTCTCTCTTCGATGTACATTTTGTGTCGTGGACTTTATTGCTGAATTATTGTTTAATGCTCACGATTTCTCTTTTGACACTCGTGAAACATAAAATTTGCGTGTTTCCACCAGTGGCTGAATGACCAAACACAATACTTGCAGTTAACATGTGATAATAGAAACTTGATATTCGTTTCTTTGAAAATGAATGTGCAGCTGTCTTTTACATGTAAAAATGTCAAATCCTAGTGCAAATGTATTAAATCTCAGATGATAATTTGATAAAAAAATAGATTACATATCCATGCCTCAATTTATTAGCCAGAAGTACTTCAAATGCTAGGTAGAACCCCTGATTCCGTAAAATTCGGACAAAAGTAATCTTCGTTTCTGTTGTTCGATAATGGTGCGATTTTTACTTTAAATTACTGTTAACATATTTTTATCTCAGCTTCCACAGCTGAGATTATTTTACACAGCGACAGCCAGCAAAGGGACGACCCGTAGTATGGACGCGTGAATGAGTTTACCTACCATGTGTCAGGTGTATTTTAAATTTTTAATTTACCTACTCTTATTATTTTGCGCTAACATTTTTACGTCAAAATTGAAGAACTGATATAACTGGAGACCATTGCATAGCTGTTTTATCAGTTGTCAGATAGTTTTTTCGTATGTTACGTATGAGATAAAAATCAATTCTGATTTTACCAAGTAAAACGTTAAAATAACCTGCCACTCAATGGAATGGATGCCTGTATTCTAGTATTCCTACTTTTTTTGAATGAGCATGTCTTTGACATTTTATTTCCCACGTACGTAACCTTCAGACAAAAAACGTAAATGCTAATTCAAGTCATTAGATTATTTATTTAGGTATGACTTTTCATCAATAACATTTGTCAATTATGTGTTATTGAAATTTTTTCCGAAGTTATCGTTAATGTGCAATCTACGGAATTCGAAGATAACATGACGAAAATACTATTTGAGCAATTTCTATGAACTTCGAATATAAATTTACGAAGGAAAAGGGCGCAAACACTTCAGCTTCGACCTGATGACTTGTGCTTTGGCAACATTAGATTTCGGCACATCCTAATTTCCGCGCTAAATAGTCCATTTTCTTAAAGTAGTTTGATTATGTCTTATAGATTACAAAAGCTTGAATTAAGGAAGTTATTTAGTTATTAAATAATTCCGACTTTATTTCTTTCCACGATAGCTACTTCACTTACGAGTAGTTTCAATGAAACAAATATTAAATTTAGTTGATTACATTTTACGCAAACGTCAGATTAGCGTTCAAGCAAAATTGTAGAGCTAAAACTCTGGGAGACTTTATATTCTGTTTACTAATATTGGTCAATTTGCCTGTAAACTAATGTAAATGAATGGTTGAGGGTAATTTCTCAGTGTTGCAACGTTCATGGTTTCGGCATTAACTCAAATTAACGGGTCGGTTTCTAATCTTCCAGTAGCCGGTATTTATGACACATAAATGAATTTCAATGATAATTGTTTCATCGTTTCCTATTTGTATTGAACTCATGGCTTTCATGATGAGTTGACATAACTTGAGTTATGGGAAATAAAAATTACACCAGCTCCACAGAAGCTGTCCTGACAAGTCACAGGAGTGTAATACTTAACCAATTAGCTTCCTTACTGGTTCCATGTTAGAAAATGATTTATTTTCTGTTTACCCCGTAGCATTAGTCCTAATTAAGGAAATAATTTGGTAGGTTTAGCAACAAAAAAAACTTTGATCAGTCGTTGCATGGTATGCTAGAGCGAAACGCGCGATAAATTGCAGGTGTCTATGTCCATGAATCAATTCAGTTGAGTGCGTTTCGGAGATTGTCCTTCTAGGAGAAAAATATGAGGTTCCGAGCTGACAGGTAGGCCTTGATAGCGATGTACCGATACCATTTTTTTGGCCGATACCGATACTCCGATACTTGGAAATACCGATACTTCGACTGATACTACACCGATACTTTTTGCAATTATATTAAAATGAAACCATTATAAGCCCTACATGTTTGTTGAAAAGAAATTATTTACTAATATATCTAATAATATAACAATAGTGGCAATAAAATTTTCGATTAGGAATTATAAAACTGCTATTGCTATGTTAACTATATTGTTGAGAAAACTAAGTGAAATCCATACGATAGATATGTGTTTCTAATCGTATTGCAACGTAATGTAGACTAGCTATAATAGCAACTGGTTCTAAAAGTGGATCAAAACAATAATTTCTTTACAACATGATTATCATTTTCGTGTGTTCCACACCAAAATACATACTTTGGCGAAAAGAAAACATTAAAAACCCCTAAACCGAAAACATCCACAAACACAACCCCAACAATAAGTTTGTTCGTGAATTTTTCAAACATCTTAAGATAGAAGAAACCTGCACGATTCGCAATGTACGGCGATTTACATGCTAAATTAAAATGAAATTATTAGCTTCGTAATATTTGACAATATTCAAGCTAAAGTAAAATGAAATTTTCAGCCACTCCTAAATTAAATTTATAAAAACCTTAAAATGCACCTTCAATTTTATTTGATTTTTGTTTGCCTGTCATATTCTATGAATAATGGAAATTGGGTCAATCTATATAGGTTTTAGTTGTAAAAGAATAATAATTTTATGTCGCTACTAACTATTCATGCTACTTGGCTATCACTTACAGACCGTACGTGCCTCATCGGGAATTCAAAGGAGTTAATTCAGTTAGCGGGCCTGATTAAACACTGTAATTTAACAGTTACCTAACTAATTTACTATTTATGAATAGACACTTTATTTGATAACACTTTTACTTCCATGATTTATGACCTTCATATATATGATGAAATACGTATTATTGGAAAGTATCGGCCGAATTTTGCCGATACCGAAACCACTAAAAATGACCGAAACAGATACATCGGTACATCACCAGACATGAGAACCATTTTTATCGGTTCACTGCTATTCTGTTTTTCAGCACATTTTTTCCAACTTAAACCTTGTTTCATGAGCTTCTTGCTCAACTTCTATGCATCTTGTGGATAGATTCCGTGTTCCGTGATGCTTCTCATTGGATCGTCATAGTTGCGGATAGAGAGGCTTGAACTAACATCTAAACAAAACTACAGAGATTGTACTTGAATGTTTCTTGGGCACCAAGTTCTCGAAGGATAGTTAGTACTCTCGCATGGTTGACCTTCGCTGTAAAGAGTGTAGGATGGTGGAAAGGCTGTTTGCGACATCGACAAAAGAAGTGACTCAACGAATGTATCGCAATTATTGATACTAAGTAATCGTTTTTTTTGCCAAGCCTATTCTGTTTCCCCTCTCTAATTAATGGCTAATTTGTGGACGTCACTCGGATTTCGTACGGTTAACCATTTCCATAAGCGCCCACGAGTCTGCGTTGTTTCGGCAGGATTTGATCTCATTGTGGAGTATAGGCATTTTGATTTTTCTTGCCGAAGCAGACTGTTACGGAATTCTATCGACTTGTGAGCATTCAAAAACATAGGATTTAGCTGAATGTCAACTTTTGTGTGTACTTATTCATGAATATAATTGCAGAATGGCGAACATATTTTGCACGGACACAGCCTCATCGGGACAATCCTATGGTTTGCGAATAGTTGGAGCCCCAGGGATCGGATGAAGAAGAATCAGCCTCTCATCTTTGGGCGGCTCCACTGACAAATTCAACGAAACTCTGGGTAAGCTACTGAACTAGTATCACTTGATACAGATTTGATAGTAGCAGCACACTGGTGTTAGCAGAATAGCTCTAAATAAGTTTCCTGTAGAAAGGAATATCAGTAGTGTGGTATAATTTTAAATATCATAAAAATATTTAGCTATAGTAGTGAAGTGCACGCAACGCTGTTCCAGTTATAATTAAAAGTAAGCTTATTCTTGGAAAGCTGACAAATTTTTCCGTCGATGAAATGAAGGATCAACCCCAGTCGGAAAATTATGATACCCACTGGACCCGTGTAGACATTCACGATTGGTTTGTTCAATACAATTTTATGGCTCAATAAATTCTACTTGAACCTGAACTCACTCAACCAGAATGTGTTAACTCAAATAATTATTTTTCCGAGTTTACTTCATTTTATGATTCAATAAGGGAAATAAGTGAATCTGAACTATCAAAACAAATTTACCCTAATCTAACTTGAACCTAACCTAACCTACCTTCATCCATCGTAAAGTATTCAAGTATTTGGACGGAAACTTGGCAACCCCCTGCTTTTTTACTCGAAAAATATCAACACGATTGAAATTTTTAATATTGCAATTCGAAATATCAATGCACCTGTACTTACATAATCGAATCTAACCACACTTAATTAGGTAATTTTCCTTATTTAATTTCATTCATCATAGACTGTTCGAATCGAAACCCGTGGACCAGTGCTTTGTGCTTACATTACTGTAAGCTTGTTAAAAAATATTTTTTTTACGTTGAGATTCGTAAAACCAGAAAGATTAAACATTCGACGTAATGTATAAATTCTGATGGTCTTATCCCATTCATATACGATATAAGTTGAAACGCTATACATACTTTCATAACCATGATACTACCCTCCTAAAAAGGAGCTTGAATTTACAGCTGTTGAAACCGTTTGAAGAACTTCTGATCCGCGACAAAATTTCCCCGTGGAACCAATTGTTTTGAAACCAGAATGATATGAGTAAAACTTAAGTCCAAAAAATTTTTGCTCGGATATAAGCATAAAAAAACAAGTTATTGGGAGAAGAAAGGGTTTTGGGGCACTAGTGAAATCGAAATTTCTAAACACAGAATTTTAGAGGAAAGTAAGTTATTTCAATTGCTCTTCGACGCAGGAAACGTTGCTTCATAAATTACATGAAAATAATTTCAAATATGTCAAATCGTTATTTTTAAGAAATCTTTCAAGTAATTGTAAAAATTAATTTTTTTCACTTTAAAAGCATCATATAAATAACTGGACGTTTATCCAAAATCTCTTCGGTCTCAGTTCAGTAAATTTAATTGCCAATATAATGAGCCCTTAAACAAGTCGCTACGTCGATAAACGAGAAAGAGGTTCAATTTTCAGTGCAGTTATACAAACAAATAGGTGTTAAGTTTGAGAGGAAAGTTACAATCTAATAGTGTCGTTGATACGGTGACTTGTGCAGGCTTTAAATTGCGAGGAATGTTTTTTTCATAGGAATGATTTAGGATTGCTACAGTGCTCATCGATTTAATAAAGTGTAACGGTCATACTAAGTACAGAAACTAACTAACTCAGGGTCAGAGAGAATTATAATAAAACAAATTTCACTCCAGAGTACCCCGTGCACCGAAATGAAGGTGAAAGGGCTTCTCTGAAAGAGCTACAACGGTGGTGTCGTTTTAGATTATGAACGAATGCATTAAAAAAAGAGTGAGAGTAACATTTCGAATGGAACTTTGTTATCCGCACTGTTATTAGTTCAATTAAAAATTAAATTCCCCAAATTTAATATTGGGATCGATTTCTCAAGTCACTCGATTGTCATCTTGGTGTTACTCGTTATCCCATGGCTTAACGTCTGGCAGTTAACGAAAATTATAAGTTTATATCCTAATTTTCATTCACCTTAAGCATTTATAACATAGATTGATCTTTTTCATCGAATGCGTGCGACTGCATCAAAAAAAAAAACTTCATCTGGTCTCACGTCTTCAACACACGGTCATTCCTCGCTTTATTTTAAGAGTTCGGGCACATGCATATTGGACATCAAATAACATGCTAGCGTGAGTTAGGATTCTATATCATTAACTGAGCGGCGCTAGCATTAACTCTCCTCAGCTTTGGAGAGTGTCGCACGGCTTTTCCTATGCTTTAAAGATTTTAATCTTATGTGCCCATAAGGCTCCTTCTAGGCTTCATATCTTATTTTGTATGTCTTCGTCATTTTTATCATCAACTTTTTTCTATATAATTTAATGCTCTATAGGTATGTTTAATTGAAGTTTTCATTTCAATTTTTATGACGGTGGACTTTCTAGATTTTAACTCCTGGTATAACTTATAAATGGTTCATAATTCCTAATAGTTCAAATGCGAGTGGAGGATACAGTAAGATGGCTTAGAGCTTTTGTGTTAAACATCGATTTCCTTCGTTTTATTGAAATTAATGGACTGCAGTCATCATTGTTGCCTCATTTCCAGAAAGCGGTGAAAACGAAGAGATGAGGATTGCCCTAGCTGAGCCCTTCCCGAGGAGACCAACATTGCAAATGACGGTGAGAGTAATGAGTATGTCATTACCTAATAAATTATTGTTCCCCAGATTGTGCAAGATAACGCAATAGATCTGTTCTTGAGCAAGTGAAAAAAAATTAGTTAACCAAATAACAAGTTTTGCCACCTAGTCTTCAACATACATCAATTTGTTGAAAATTTGTGTGTGCCATGTGATGTTATCCCATTCCTTACCACCAAATAATTATTCCAGATTGATGAATTTTGCTGTAGTAGCTAGCTAGTTTAGGTCCCATTAAGAGACGAACAAAGCGATTTCGCGTTACGTAGCAAGTTATGAGTAACACGGTACGAGGTGGGAGTGTGGGACGAGTCCTAATGGGTTTCCGAGGGTTCGATCTTTCATTTTCAGAACTTCCTTAGGGTGAATAAAGCGATCGAAATGGAGTTTCCTTTTTACTGTAGGAATGAAATTGCACACACACTACATTTTACTGCACTTTTACTTGTTGAACACAAATCCCATTCTCAAAAAATGTTTATTTTTGGGCAAGAAATACAAAAATTTGCAGTTTACCTTTTAGAAAACAAATTGCACACACATTACATTTTGCTGCACATTTACTCGTTGTGGAACTCCCAGAAGCAGTCGACAGAGAGGAACAAGTTACGCTTGGGGCAAAAGTAAGTGGACCTGTTGTCGCAAGGGCGCTCGCTCTCTGTGCACTTCTTGCACCTTCCCCTGTGCCCCTTCTAGTGCTTTTTGATGCGGTGGCTGACGTTGTCGTACCTCACGTCGGTGAAGAGTTTCGTGAACATCTTCAGCTTATTGTGCAGCGGCGTAGACACATCTGCCTAGAAAGGGTGAGGGAATACTTACCGTGGCACTTGACGAGCCCCTCCACCAGATTCCTCATACAGTTGAGATGGGTGTGCTGACACTTGCTGAAGGCAATTCCATGTGCAGTGAGTGCAATGTTCCTCAGGCGCCAGGCGTTTATGGCCGCTACATTGACGGACCAGGGGACAAAGCCAAACCACCCACTATTTTTTTTTTTTGACTGAGCAGCGGTACAGGGCTACAATCCAGTCCAGCAGGTCTACTTACTGACCTGCTTGTTGATGAGCGATCAAGTCAGGCCTGTTGATGAAGACCTGTTCGCCGGCTTCTTCGCAGTACCTTTTGGCTTACCATTGGCTGGGTTCATCGCCCTTTCCTCGGTTTTCTTGGTCACGTTGTGGATGTTGCTCGCCACGTAGACAGCCTGTTATCCCTCCAGACTGTTCATACCTCGTCCTCCTTGTATACACACCTAGAGGCGCCCCTCTATCTTCTAGCCAGTTTTAGCATCGGGGAGGAGCACGCGGAGAAGATTGTGCTTTCGGATGGTCCCTGTTCCACCAATGCCAAGGTTTGACAACTTCTGCAGCAGGGGGAAGGTGAGCAAGTATTCGAAGTATATCGCATAGCCACGCTGCACGCCGGCTTTCTCAACTTCCTCATTACCATGTTGGAACCCTGGCCGAGCCCGATGTCGACGATGGCGGTGTCGGCCCCCAGTAGGGCTCGAAGTAAAACCCAGGCCGTCAGCTGAGCAGATAACCCACACCTTGATGCCGAACCTGATTGGCTTGCCCTGATGAACTGCTTTGTATTGTGGCGATCAGAGAAGGGGATCATTGACTCGTCGACGGAAAAGAAGCGGATGAGGTTGGTGTATTTGGAGGCCTGCTTGTTGAGGTTCTTGAAGATTGGCCGGACCTTCTAGTATCTGACTGTTATTTGTCTGTTATTTGGCTTGACAATTGTCTGCATAGTGAAGGCAACTGAGAATCCTTTCAAACTTGATTTTGCTGATGTTTTCCGCAACAATTTTGTAGTACACGTCGTCCCTCTGCTCCCAGTAGAGGGGGCGGGAGGGCAGAGAGTATACCGAGAGAGCATCATGACTGCCCTCGACGATACGCACATTGATCACGGTTAGACCGTTCTGCCATTTGGCCCACGTCTTGCTTTTGGGCTGCTTGGCATAGAGCCTTGACTGCTCAACGACCTGCTCCATGAACTCATGTGGCACCATCTATTTGTTGAACCGTATGGGGGAGTCAATAACAATGCTCTGAAGGTGCTGCCAGTTCGGGTTAACCTCGTCCAACGTGAACTCAAGGATCTCAGTGCCGACTTTCTTTTTGTCCTACTTATGCCAGCCGTCGTCATCCTTAGGCTGAGGTTCAGCCTGTGGTAATTTGCCCTCACGGGCAAAATCACCTCGGGCGACGGGCTGATGTGCAGCTCTGCCTCGACGAGCAGTTGCATCAGCTGCACCTCACTGCTCTCCTTCTCTCTGCTCTGGCTCGTTATCTTCCGAGTGATCCCCTCTGGCGGGACTGGTGTCACTCTCGTCGTCAGTGTCAATTTCCCTCATACCAATAATCTGGGGCGTCTTGGTGGCCACGTTGCCCAATTCAGGAAGAGAAAGTAGAATGATGCGAGGCAGGACATCTGGGTTCACAGATTGAACATTCTCAACATCCTCGTCATCATCGTCGTACAGTCAGTGTCGCCAATCTATTCAGGCGATTGCAGGTACACTCGGTACTCCTGTGTTCTTTTCCTCCAACACGTCGTCGGAGGCGAAGCGCAGGTCTAGAATTTCATTTGTCGTGAGGTTTTTCGACTTGAAACAATTATACTGTATGATAGAACGCTTGGTCAAAACGGGAAGACTTGAAAAAGCGCAAGAAAAAAATCACTGAGCCATCGGAAACCCACCGGGACTTTGAAGTCCCACAAATTTCAATTGACGATTATTAGCATACAAATGAATTTTTCAGTATAAAACTTTTCATGAATAAATACTAGGTACAAAACGTGTCAATGAGAACAAAACCATTAGTTGAAATTATTAACTTGTAGAGGAGAAACTTGACTTTGCAGCCGCTCCCAATACTCCTTTTTATGCGACATTCTGAAACTTCGTGTGCGAAGGGATGAGGTCACTTCCGGCTCCAAGTCTATAAATATTGAGTACTTCTACCCCGGCCATTATATTATTACTGCTCGTGTAAAACATCGAAAAACATTGAAATATTCATGTTAACCCGCGCACTGTAACTGGTCACCTCATTTACCAGGCTCACTGGTTGCCAGACGTAAGGCAAAACCCCAAGTTGTTATACACCAAAATGATCGTCTCAGCGAGTGCTACACAGCTGGAGCCAGAAACCCCCACATTGTGGGGGTTAAGGCAGAGCTCCAACCACTTGGAAGTTGGGAGGGGTAAGCACAGTCAGTGTGGTAAATGAGGCGACCGTGAGAGGGTGTGCGTGCGAACAGTCAGTGGCAGCCTCAGTTACCAGCGAAACTACTCAGGGCCTTATTTCGCCTTATTTCGTAAAAATGGCAAATAAGACAAATCTGAAGTCAGTAGCGTGTAGAGCAGTATTTTATTCATATTGTGTGAAAATTACAAGTTTCGAAACACTATACTTACAGTAATATAACCAGACATGCAAACATGCATTTATGTAGGAACTAAAACGAAGAATGGATAACACCTAGTAGACATAAATGGTCATAACTTTTTTTCTAATTGTTGTAGAGGAAAAATAAAAACATCAGCAGGTTTGGAAGGATTTTCTGCATAAAATAGCAGTGAAAAACATTACATTGTTCCCAAAACACAAAAATGGCCATTGATCTCTTTGAAGCAATGTTGTGCAAAAATCTACGGAGTTTGACTCCATATTACAAAGAAACGGTTCAAGTTATCAAAAATCTGACAACATCAAAGTGTAAAGCAACATTTTTTACTCATTACTTCATATTTTTACATCTCTGCCTATTACGGTAAGTGAACAGGGAACAGCAGAGTAACGCGGGTAAATTGACTACTTTTCTGAGGGATGCGCGACCGTGCGCGGGTTAAAATAGTGGGACATTAAATTCCCGATGGTACGGAATGGGTCAATATTGATGAACTAAGAACATACATACTAAGCAACAAAACGGGCAACCATCCGCCTTTTGAATCACTTGTAGTTATGCGCGGCCAGTTTTTGTTTAGTGTCCCATTCAAATTCCGTTGAAGTGTTCGCTAAACTTTTAACGGCAACCTGAAAATTAAAGTAAATAGATTGGGTACAGGATAACCGTAAACCGCCTACCTAATCATTCGGCCCCTGGAAATATAGTTTCGTGATAAATTAAAGGTAAATCACGAATAATTTGCGCCAGAACCTAGACGGAACTGACATTTTATGCCGGTTAAATACAACAGGTTTTTAGTTTTCGAAAGTTATTTCCGTTAGAAAGGGCAATCCATGAATATCGCTCGAGAGAAAGTTCAGCATCGAATTAGTCGTCTCCATGAGAAAAAATTCATCGCAATGGTAGACGACCGTCTAGAAATTTAAAAAAGTCCAATGAACCATTACATTGTATACACAAAGCCTATGCACTGTACTGATCTGAAAAAATTGTAGGTCCCGTCAACATTTGCAGTCACTTAGCCATTCATGAGTGAGACGTTCAGACGTTTAAGTTTTCTTATAAAATCATTTCTGAAATGAAATAACCCATTATAATTATGAATTTCTTCTAGCTAGTCACACTCACACGAATTAATTTTTGAATTGAGCATTTAACTCAACGGCAACACAATGAATGTCAAAATTTGCGTTTACAAAAAAAAATAATATTTCTTGGCACGATTTTTATAAAATAACCCCTCAAGGGGACACACTGTGATGATGGGATCTTGCATTTCTAGAGAGAGCATGTGAGGGTTACGGCTAATGGTTTAGGTAGGCTTCGTGTCGTTGAAATAGAGAGATTCTGACTCGTTGAAAGCCATGTTCAGTTCATGGTTCCTCTTTTCTCGGCGCTGACATTTTTTTCTGAAATTTCAATCAATTTTTCTGAAACTTATTTCCTGACTGGCTCTATGTGCAGGGAGGCTGCGGGGAAATACTCGTGTTCATAGAGGATTGAAAGAAGTATCCAGCCATAAAATTTGGTTCAATATTTGACATAAATTCGAACCATAACTAATTTCTCATCAGTTGGCTCTCCTAACACTTTGGCTGCGGTAGATAAAACTGGAGTTTAATATTTATCTCAAATTTAAAGTCGATGTTTGTCAGTAATGTTGATAATAGCGAGCATTAACTGGACCGTACCTTCATTGAGTTTTCATTAAGTATTTATGAAGAATGAGTTTGTGGCTACTGGTCGATCAGCCGCTTACATTTATATGTTATGCTACTGTTAGTATTTATTAGTATTGACTTGGATTGCAGGAAATGGCTCACGGCGCAGTCAAAGTGTTAAGAAACCTTCTTAATATTCTCCAGCGTAATCAGCCGGCTACTCAATACAGCCCGGCGCGTGGGTTCCACGTACAGTATTCCGGAGACGGGGGGAGGGAAATAATTTCACTTCTAATCACTACCTCTGCCCTGCAAAATGAGACTTTCATTAGGATGTCCTTTGTTGGTACACACCGCGTGTGTAGATTCCCATTGAAGTATTCATTCTTCTACAGGAATAATGATCACGTCGTGTTATGGCTAAATGTATGAGTAAAACATTCACAATCAAAATTGATAATGATAATATGTAATTAATAACTGGTGTATGTGTGAAATCCAATGGTAATAGTATCTACTATTTATGTGCAGTTTTGCCCAGAGACGTCGTAGATGCAGAGATGGAACCATCCAGAGTTCTGCACTGCTTCCTCGCTGCGGTTATTTCAAGTTATGGGAAGAAAGTCAACACTCCAGCACTTACTCATGGGAATCCTGTCATATCGCCTAAATTAAGATCTGTGATTTAAGCATCCAAATTCAATGAAAACTTAACTTACTTTGATGCAACTCACTGGACGCCGTAGCTTTTAAATATATATGGTGCTTGGCTTCAGGGAGGTAAAATGACAGATCCTTTAGTTGAGAGATCCATTTTCCACTTCTCTTGAAATTGAAGATAAAACTTGGTTACTAAATCCTCAAAAAATTAAAATAATAACTTTGTTACTATGTTTGTAACGAACCTTGGATGTTCATTGCGGACATCTTGCCAGCACCTTTATATTACTTTAAAAAGTTTTTCCCTCTTTAATCAAGTGCGCTGGATACCTCTCGTAAGACACTTTGAACAGAACATGAACGGCTACACCTAGTGAACGGATTCCCCATTTGGGAGTTCGGGTCCTACAAATTTCTTATTCATTCATGTGGGAACACTTATGACGTAATTGAAGAGTTTGCCGTGCTTCTTCTTACATGATAATAAAAAATATTTTTATTTGAGCTCTGAAGTGTAAAGATAAGAACCTTTACCGAAGATGAGCTCAATTTTTCTCCATGAATGGTCTTCTTGACCTGTGCGAAAAGAGCAGGAATTTGTTATGCCACTATTAATCTATATTCGTATCGACTTGGATTGCAGGAAAATCTTTTCCAATATGTAGAGGTCATGCATATGCCATAGTTTATTGATTGGTAGTCAAGTAATGTAGGTATTTTTTAAAACTTCATTGAGAAACGATGTTCATTTAGAACTTTAAGCACGTAGTACATGTACAGTTAGCGACGAAATTATTCGTACACCCTCGTCTTTCAAAACTTCCTAGAGTTACTCAAAAACAATTGTTGCCCCAGTCATAAGATTTTCACAGGATGTGAAACACATATTAGTGGCAATAGTACGAAGTTTCTAGAACAAAATATTATTTTTAAAATATTTTACAAGCTGAACTTCAGAAACACGATAAGACAAAATTATTCATTCAGTGAGTAGTATTACTCTTTTTCGAGGTGAATCTACCAATTGAGTACATTTATAATAATAAATAGCGTGACCTTTCATCTTCATAAGATTTAAGCCTTTTATTATATTTTTTGAACTTTTCGGTAGTTTCAGATGAAATATTGTTCCATTCTTCTGTGGCGATGCGTTTCAATTCATGAAGATTCTTTGAAGCTCTCTTGTTGATGTTGACTTTTAATTCCTGCCAAAAATTTGCAATGGGATTGAGATCAGGACTAATCGAAGGCCATGACAGCACATTTATATTGTTTCATTGGAGCCAGGTAGTTGTTGACTTGGCCGTGTGCTATAAGTCATTGTCTTGTTGAAATACCCATCGCCTTCCGAGTCCCGAGCTATTAGCCGATACACTCAGGTTATCGTCCAAAATAGAAATATAGTCATCAGAGATAATCTTCCTTTCAATTGCAACCAATTTTCCAGTACCCGATGTAGCAAAACAACCCCAAAACATCAGTGAACCACTTCCGTGTTTAAGTTGGCACAGTTTTCTTGGGCAGGAAAGCTTCACCATTCTTACGCCAATCCTTCTTCACGTCATTGTGCTCAAAGAGCTCGATTTTGATTTCGTCACTCCATAATACTTTCTCTCAACATCTGTCGTTATCCAAGTGTGACTTTGCAAAGTTCAAGCGAGAAGCAACATGACATGGTTTGTGGAGTGGAGTCCTTCAAGGTCAGCGTCCGTGTAGGCCTTCCTTGTTCAGACAGCGCTAGATTGTGCGATGTCTTACGCTAGTTCCCTGAGCATTCAATCTCTCGGCAATGTCATCTAGCTTCACTCGTGAATTAGCGTTGATCTCACGACACAATTTTCGAGAAGTTTTCACCGAGAGCTTTTGTTTGCGATCACCCCGAAGCCACGTTTCTACAGTACTAAACTTAGCAAACTTTTTTAGAACAGATTGTACTGTAGTTCTTGGGATGCTTAAACGCTTAGAAATGTCCCCATAACTATCTCCAGCTTTGTTGCAGTCAAATATCTTCTGTCTGAGGTCCACACCGGTTTCCTTAGTTTTTCCAATCGTGGCGCTAGTGTACGAATGACAAAGCTCAACTCCTCTGGCTTCCCGTTAGCTCTCACAATTTTTTAGAATGATCTCACTTTTATAATGTTCATGAAAATTTTAAACACAATTTTTTTCAATCAAACAAGTATAACTGTAAAACCTTCTCAATGAAATGTAATGTTCTCAATTGGGTGAATGTTTTTGTTATTTCGTGTTTCTGAAGTTCAGCTTGTTAATTCTTTTAAAAATAATATTTTGTTTTAGAAACTTCGTATTATTGTCGCTAATATGTGCTTCAAACACTGAAAATCTTATGCCTGGGGCAACAATAGTTTTTGGGTAATTCTGGAAAGGTATGAGAGACGTGGATGTACGAATAATTTCCGCTAACTGCCTTTATCATTTGTGTAGTGTCTATCTGTTGGCTCAAACTGGCAGTTAGGTTTCACTGGCAGCGAGTGACACTCAGTATGACAGTATGTTCTATTCAGGCACACTCGTGGTGAAAAGGTAAATTTGAAAACACCGGGATACACAGAAATTAACTCTCGTTCTTTGATAAACGATCAGCAGTCTATCAGAAATCTTTTTCGAAAAATTCCGTAAATACAGTGTGGGACATCTAGGTGGAGAGTCTATTTATGTGTCTCGAAATTCCCTGGGTTTCGGAATGAACCTGCGTTGACTTCTGTTACTTCGTGGTTCTGTGTGACGAACATGACCAAATGTAACAAATAAATATTTTCACGCCACAGCGACTTATATTTCCGTTCCGACTTTGGTGTATTCATTTTTTATCGTTGATGAAACTTTGATACGGATGTGTGAATTTTTATTTCCTAATAGATTTTAATTAGACCCAAATATTTTTTACTTAGTAAGTCAGTAATGGAGTTCTTGCAGACTTACCTTGGTTACTACATTTCGGAATCTGTGTTTTATTCGCCTATGCACTACACTGGAATTACTATAGCTTTGGTTGATTAGATGACTTCGTATATTACTCCCATGCTTTATATTACTCCTGCCTGCTGGTACGCACAATCTAAAGGCTGCAAATGATACCACCAACAATCCAAGAAGATTTAGTAGATGAATATCGAGGCTAACTTTCAGATGTCGAAATGGCTAAACAGGATACACTTTTAGGTATTTTTTCGACACATATTATCACAGAAAGCGGACAGAAAATTTATTCCTGCTGTTACCATTATCATTACCGTTCTTTATTACAAACACAGAAAATAGGGGAGGTTGCACCAAAAGAAAATGTTTGGTAAAATTTACGTGACTCAGAAGTGAAATAAAGAATATATATACGCATTAAAGCGAAATTGTTACGAGATATGATTCCGTAATTAGTTTTCAACTATCATGAGCTAAAACTAAATTCTGTGACATCTTAGGGCAATGCTAGTGAAACTCATACACGAGCATGATAAGCGTGACTTCAAAAAATTTTAAATATTAACGTTTATGAAGTCCTCTAACTGAAACTTTTACTCCTGTACGTGGGCTAAACCTTAGTTCTCCAGATTGCAATTTGATCAGAGATCAGTGTTACCGAAGACATTTCAGATGATTTAAAATATACTTTATGAGCACTACAAGTAGTGAGCAACAGAAAAGTTAGTGTTAGGCTATGTTAAATGGCAAGAAAAATAATTCGGTTAGTGTTCAATTAGTAAATTGATTTTTTTCCATTTCATATTCCTGAGAGGCCGCAGATTTATTAATTGCAGATAGCATAAACGCAACCGGCACAATAACCTTCATTGGTTGTTATAGAGCAAGAACCACTATTTTTTCTGGATGAAACGTTTCTTATAAATGAAATACCCCCCAACTGTAGAATGAGCAGCACAAATATGATATGGTGAAAATGAATCAGTTGATAAAGAGAAAATTTTCAACAACGTGTCTGGAGAGAATATCCACCTACTAAATTTACCTCAACCAGTAGTATCAGATCCAGAAATGAGCGTTAAAATGAAATGGGAAATTAGAAGCACGGACATACACAGCTAGAAGAATATCGTGTGTGAATAAACGTGTTTAAATAAAAATCCTCAACCGAATGCGCCTAATTTTTATTACTTTAACAAGCGTAGAATGCGAAAATAAAGAATATTACTATTGCTGAAAATGAAACACTTCAGTAAAATAATCAATTTGGAACTAAAAACCAAGATAAGATGAAAAATGGGAGGAGCTTAGTGTACTTGATGAACCAATGGCAAAGCTGCTTTCAAAACGTCGTAGGGAGAGCTTCACTGGCGTTTAGTCTAGTAAAAAAGATCTCGAATGCACCTCGCTTTGAACCGATGAAGTCGACCAGAACCGAGAAGTCTACTAATGCATCCTCTCAATGACTTTCTCAGCGATACCGAGGTACTCTACTAGAGTCCACTAGTCTAGTACATTTTTTCCGGAGGAAAAAATGCAAATAGCCCACTAACGCTTTCCACCCTTCAATTCACCACAATTTTCGTCGGAGAATCAGACGCACGTGCACACCGTATCGTATCGGAGACTCTGTTGTCCGTTCTTCGAACTCTGATAACTTACGCTTAATGTGCGATCCGAAATATTGAATGGATAACTGATGCAGAAATATTTTCTGCCACACCTCCGTGGCGTTGCGGAAAATGTTGAAACTCGAAGTTGTGCTGAAATAGTATGGCATTGAAGGCAAAATGAAGGCCAGAAGTGACTTGAACTTATGTATGTGACTTGAGTCAATACCTTTTCATTTCACAATGCATATTACTAAAATTTCTCACTTACATTGGTTTGATTGCAAATGCAAATATAACTTTCTGTGTATTCCCTGATTTGCTATCAATGTCGTGAAAAAGTATTAAACCTGACTTAAAATCTTCTCATACACATTGTCTAATTATTGTTTAAAGTAACTCTGTGGAGTGCAGTGAAGAGCATCTTTACAATATAAACTGGTGGTTGGTGCAAGCATGTCAGTGGCTTGTGCAGGCAAGATAATATATTTCGATATACATGAAAATTTTGTTTAGTAGACTAAATTTTAATGTACTTTCTATTCAGGGTGACTGGCACATTGCAGGACGAACTTTAAACGTAATGCTGCGACCGTTAAAATAAACACTTTTTACTCAATATCGTGAGCTAAAATTGCTTCGTTAAAGAGTTACATGGACTTACAATATGAAACGTATCGGACTGAACAGGCATGCAATTTGTAAACAACTTAGAAATGTGGCCAGTGTTTGAGAACTCAATTAGTTCTATCACAATAGTAAACATTCGAAATTTTGATAGAACCATGCTGCGCCCGTCCCGCTACCTCTGATCTTCGTCTCGCTCTGTCTTGCTTGACCCCGCGCCGTGCAGTATCTCCGACCGACGCTTCCCCATACATATGTTCTAGTCACTTCTCGCCTTTATTTGGTCTACAACGCCGTATTACTGCTGCACAACAATGAGTTGTAACCTTTCCCGAAATTAGTACAGATTCATGATACAAAATCTTACTACATTAGTTATGCCTCAAATATGTCAAATCTGATTCTTTAGGACAAGTTATCAGTATTTAGGGCATGAGCTCAAGAATCAAGAAGTATCATGCAGCTAATTCAATTGTGCACAAGTTGTGTATGTAAACCCAATACTTTTGGAAGGCTGATGCCTCATGTGTAAATACTGAAAGAGATTAGTTCCTATCGTGGTACATGTACTTGATTGAAATCCGTCGTTTGAACTTTGTGAATGACTACGTAAGGTAATGTGTCGCTTAGGTCATTGCGCGTAGATGTTGAACAGTTCGTGCACTCCTTTATTGTCTATTGAATATTAAAATTATTGGCGTAGTGTTCTTCCTGCGTTCAGTCCTGCCACTGGCAAGAACTGGCGACGAAACTCGCTTCAATAATCTCACGCATGTGAGAGACGTTATGAACGAGAACTTTGCCCTCTAAACAATGTTGACGCTTTCCTTGCGACGTCTTACTGGTGCTTTCCTTAGTATATTCAGTTCTTCTAACTTCAAATGGAGAAGTTCATGAACCTCACCTATACCAATAAAAACTGTTTTTCATTCCCTTTATAGCTTAAATGTAGAGTTCTGCTCTTACTACATTTGTTTTAAAGGAATTTCTTACCAAATATTGAAAAGCTGATGAGAATTATGCCTAATTTTTTAAGGCTATTCATTGTTGGAGAATTATTGTTGTCCGAAAAGATATGTAAAATACTAAGGTGAAAATCAAACTGCGTCCTGTTTCATTTGCCCGAAAGTGTCATTATGAGCAGTACCGCTGCATGACATGTGATCGACACGCTACCCGTGATCTCAATCATACCTAAAATGTAGTAGCAGATAGGAAATAATTTGGCTGCGTATAAGAAACAGAAAATGTTGAACAATAAAATAATTCTCTCTGCAAGAGTAATCCGTGAATCTTGGTGGCTTCGATCGCGACCGCCAAACGACCGCCTGCATCGCAGCAGATGAGGCGGCGTGTGGAACATCTTATGTTAGCACCTATCCTAATTTAGATGAAAAGAAAAACCAATGGACAAATGAATATTTAGGCCTATACTACTTTTACTCGCAGCACACTTATTTTCCTTTTTTTATTATTTGTTCATTTGTTACGTGGTGTTATTCTTGTGGTCTTACGCGTGAGATTCTCTAAGAATCGATCTGTTGTAAATAATTTATCCAATTTACTAATATGTAACTATTCCGTGTTTTTAATGTGTAAATTGTGTTTTTTGATATGCTATTGTGTGTTTTTCTGGGTAACGAAAACAGTTTTTATTCTTCATTTTCGAGTCACGCTCAGAACCCGAGTTCCTCCAATTGGTTTCAATTTTGAAGTTCTTTATCTTTTAGGAATGGATTTTTAACCACAATATTTTTTGGGGGAAAGTGTTTATTTTTGATCTTCCCTGACTTAATATAAATTTTCGTGCATACATGTATTTAGATATTAATTATCTAGGCAGGAGACACTCAACTTTGGTTTACAGGTTACGGCAGTTCTATTGATTACTCCATACTGCAATTGCTTACATCGGTAATCACAATGGTTTTCCATGAATTGACTTGCGAGTTATAAACAAGATTATTTTCTTGTTTTTACTTTCCTTTCTTTCAAAATTGTAGATGCATCTAAAGTTTCCTGAGTCTTATCATGCGTAGAGTGTTAGCAGAAAGAATATACGAGAAACAGAATGTGCGCAGTCAGGTCTCGACAATATTAAATAGTTACCCATGGGTATTTAATTTAAATCTGGTCGTTAATATGTTGAAAAGACACGACAAAATTTCCTACAGAATCGTAGAAGTTATACCTAGATTAAAAAGTACCCAAATTCTCTCAACTGACAGAAAGTTTCGGTATGATAAAGAGCTGTTGATTCCGGAACAGGATGCGATTGCGACAGCTATTTTCACTCCGTTTCGTGCAATAATCAAGGTTATTAACTTTCGATTTGAAGTATATTCACTGACAACCAATGAGAAGGTTATAACTTTCGCCAAAAATTGGGGATATTCGTAAAGCGGAGGGAATCTTCACTTTCAATTTCCTCTCATCAACATTGGTCATCGTCCATTCCTCAAATTCTAATCTTCAAATCTAAAATATTAAAGGGATAACGGACGTAGAAATTTTTGCTGTCACCCGTCTGTAACGTTTCAGGAAACGTTGAAACTCGTAATTGTGCTGAAAAAGCATGGCACTAGGGGTAAAATAAAAGCCAGTGACTTGAACTTATGTATGTGCCTTGAACACATGTCGTTTCATTGGACGATGAATCTCTTTGAAATTTCCCACAAACCTTGGTTTGAGGACGAACGCAAATATAACTTAGTATTTATGAAATTATGTACCTATGAAAAATCTAACGTCAACGTTTTTCCAGCTCACCACCTAGGGAGGCTTAAATGTTTCGTTTATATATGATAACGGATGCATGGTTATACCTATTTCGCTTTTTTTGTGTCACTTAATACAACTCGATTTTAAAATTGGCTGCCCTTGCTCACTAGAAGTTCAGCTTCACGAAACACACCTTCTGTGCCCAAGAATTCAAGTTCAGTCATTCAGTCAGTCAGTCAGTCGATGCTTATAGAAAAGACGGAAAGAGAGTTTGACACAGATTGTATCGGGAAAGAAGAGGTAAAACGGAAAATTATAGGATGAAAATTGATAGAGATGCGCTCTGCGCATGTGATGCTAGTGTTGGAGGGTTTTTTGTAAGTAGTTTGAGGGTGGTGAAAGTTATCTACCCCGTCAGGGCTTTGTATGGGTGGGTGTTTAGTTAGAGAGCACCCTTAGTACTGGACGTTGGTAAGTAGGCTTACCGTAGTCGCGTAGTGGATAGGGGTTGTGGAGTAGTACTCATTTGATGTCGTGTTCCACGTTCATCATTCGGAAGTATGGAGGAGTCAGGTACACTGCAGCAGTGAAGAGGGTTTTTGGAACAAAGTTCTACCCGAAAAATCCTCGGAGGTTCCAAACCAAAAGGCATTTCAAGGAATCATCAGTTCCTCGTGGCATTTCCAACGACTCTTTGAAATGTCTTTTGGTTTGGAAACTTTACGAAGATTTCGTTTACTCAATTTACCGACAGATTTTAAGCTCTAACTTGGCCACAACGCCATGGTGTTCATGGATCCAGTGTGCTATCAACAGCAGCAACAACAGGCTTCTAGATGCTGTTGCATGCAACAAAAGCATAAGTCAGCTCGCAGTCTTTACATAATAACTATCATTATCACCGCAGGCAATTAGGAAATGATGCTCATTGTGATAATAAATCAGTTTCCCCAAGAAATATTTTCTATGGACGAAGAAAATGTTCAGCATCAGCTGGTGTTGAACGGATGCAATTATTAACCGAAGTAATAAAATAACCAAATTTAAATAGCTTGATATTTAATTTTGTTAATTTTGCCCATCAGTCATTGTCCCTGCAACACAAGCGGACAATGCTTTAAATTTCATTTATGGCTTCTGACGCGTTCGCTAAATAAGCACTAAGAAAAAGAAATAAGTTCATTTCCGTTAAAGATGATACATCATTTGTTTTCAGAATATCTTTAAGTAAGGATCCTTCGTTCATACACACACATGGGTATCGAAATACCCATGTCACTTGCTGAAACGAATGATTGAGGGCTTAGGATTTTGCTTAGGACAATCGACAGAAGAAAGTATCTGGTTCTTGTTTGAAAATGTGCAATTTGTTCATGCTTCTAAATGTGCAAGTACTTATTCAGATTTTGTTTTCCACATCAAAATAATGAAGTTATGCTTGTTAGAATCCCCTATTAGAACTGTATTTCAGTAGTGTGTATCGAAATAACTGTATATCTTTGCAATAATCAGTTATCAGTTATCAGTTAATCTTTGCAATTAAATCATTTACAGTACCTTTACTCTAATATAGATGAAGGAAAGCTTGTTTTCTCCGTTTTTCTTGACTTTCGAAAAGCATTCGACTGTGTGGACCATAAGATATTACTCTCGAAACTACACTGTTATGGCATTCGAGGAATTGCCCATGATTGGTTCAAATCATACCTAACAAATCGGAAGCAATACGTTGTCGTTGACGACGCAAAATCGGACCCACAGACAATTAGCCATGGAGTTCCACAAGGGTCTGTCCTAGGGCCTCTCCTATTTCTGATATTTATAAATGATATTATCAAATCAACAACATTTTTCAAATTCATACTTTTTGCCGATGACAGCACGCTTTCTACGGTCCTTCCGAGCCAAAATCCCGCTATGATTGCGGAGAGCATAAATAATGAACTCCATAAGGTTTCATTATGGCTTAAAGCTAATAAAATAAGCCTCAACATCGAAAAAACAAAGTATATTACATTCTCATACAAGAAAAGCATATCTCTCCCACACATAAAAATTGGCGAAGGTGAAATCGAAGAAACCAACTCATGCAAGTTTCTGGGCATCACAATAGATAAACATCTGACCTTTAAAGAGCACATCGCTAATATTAGTTCTAAATTATCGAAATCCATCGGAATCCTGAATAAAGTTAAAAATTACCTGCCTGAAACAGCTTTACGAATGCTCTACCGAACGCTCATTTCACCATACTTGCAGTACGGAATAGAAGCATGGCACGGAACTGATAAAAATAAAACCAATATAATTTTTACTCTGCAAAAAAGAGCAATCAGAGCGGTAAAGAATCTAGAATATAATGCTCACACAAATGATTCATTTAAAAATTTACAAATACTTAAACTTCCAGATCTCTATAAAATCTCCATTTGTAATTTCATTTACAAAACATTAAGAAATGATGGCGACAATAGCCTGAAACTATTATTAAGTGCGCAAACTGGTCATCACGACCATTTAACCCGAAATAGAAGTAAATTCATGCTTCCTTATTATTCAAAGGCCCGGTCGCAACACAGTATCCTCTTCGTTGGAACTAAAACTTGGAACTCAATACCTGCGGAGATCCGTGATAGTAATTCTTACAAGTTATTCAAAAGAAATCTCGAGACTCACTTCCTATCGGAATATTAGTCATGTAAGATCACCAAGTAAAATCTTGTCTCCAACATGACTGTTTCCAATAATGAAATTTGCCATGGGTAATATGTAATTCGCCTTCAGTCTGCTGTTAAATCTTTTATCGAATGTACTGTTAAATATAGTCCACATAACCTATATTGTAAAATGAAATATCTGATATCGATTGAATTATCTCACTGATCAGTCTAATGTGAAACTAGGTTAAGTGATTTAGGTTAAACATTAATGTACACCTTAGAATAATGTTGATGGTAGGATGCCCCAGAAGTCGCTGAACTTATTCGGGCCCACAGGTAGCTATATTCAAACTTGTCCATTGTACTAGACTTAAGAAACATTCTACCTCTGTATCTCCTGTGGTAAATAAATTGTTTAAATTGTTAAAAAAAAAATTGTTTAAATTGTTTAAATAAGTCTCACGTGCAAACATGCGTCCGTTTCAAGATGTAGTTGGGCATCTCAACTAGGTTAATTTTGAAAAATAATTACCAATACATGGTGGATAACAAGTTGCGAATCTAGAGACTGAAGAGAGGCCTTCGCTTATTACTTTCCTCCCGTGAAGCAATGTAAAAAAAATGAATAAATCAATCAACCTCGGTCACATCGATGTCTCATAGGTCACCTCGGGAAGAGCGGAGCATTTCAAAAATATAAGCGCTGCTAAAAAACTAGATCTCCATTATGATCTTTTCAGCTTAAAATAATTCGACTACAAGAATGCACCACTATCATGAAAAAAGCGATGTGTTTAAAATCGACTTTGCAGTTATCAACTGTAGCCGACATCATGAGAAATGAAAAAAGGCAAAAGTAATAATCTGGGACACTCAAGAAAAATAAAATTCGGTTGAACTTCCCAAGGAGGTTCGCACTTACTTGAGCACGTGCAGAACACTAAAGGCTCAAAACTAACCAAGTGAAAGTACTTATGGATGAGAACAGGTGGACAACAAAGGCTGGGCATGACAACGAGGCTGGACTAAAAAATTTCATCAAAGAATGAGACTCACAAAACCCAAGGTTGATAATTGGATTACAACTTTTGGTTGATATTTCTTCAGCTATTTTGAGATTAATAATTGAGATGTTAGATTGATGGTTAGCTTTAAAATTATCTTTAGGAATAGGAACTGATGGGATGTTTACAAGGTGGGCTGTGCTATGATGTTAGTTATACACTGCTCTGGCAACATTAAGGCTTCTGACTTTAGGTTTCCAAGGCACTGGCAGGGTACCGCACATCCAAGAAAGAGAGAAAGAAAACAGTTTGTCTCCAATAAAGATGACACACAACACAGGTTTTTAAAATATCTTCTAAAATATCATCAAGATAAATAATTGTTGATATACACTCACGGGTATCGAAATACCCATGTTAATAGTCAAAACAAATTATTTAGAGCAACGCGTGGGAAAATGCATTCCCTCTGTTACGTAATCTAGGCTTACTAACACATGTAAATACAAGTTGAAAAAATTTATATAATACCAGTGACGATAAGATGCAATGTTGTAAACACTTTTATTAGTGCGCGTTGCATTGAAATACAAGCTTGGAACAGTACTTTATCAGGAATCAATATTGAAAGTAAAATGAGTGAGGTTAATTTTTACTAAATGAACACAAAAAGCAATACAATTTTACTCGTCAAAGGCTAAGCAGCACCAGGATAAGTCTAGAAGTATGAACCAAGTTTAAATTACTTGAAACATAGTCTTAAAGTGGTCATCATTAGGTGACCTTTCATTATTCTGTGATTTCAAGAGCACGTTAAGCCTCATGGTGATGATCACGTAGTAGTTCGTTATTCAAGGAAAAATTTTAAATCTCGGTTGAAAATGAGTCCTCTGTCAGGTAGACCAGCGTCCGATGATTTTGAAAATAAAGATGTAGTAAAGTTTTGGTAGATCACTTCGAATATCAGTAGGGAAAAATATCGTTGGAAGAGGATAAGAGGCTGAGAAAATCCCTCGCTATATCTTGAAGTCAAGTAGTTAATCTTCTCAAGAAATGATTAAATTTATCGTCAGTCTCAAAGCAAGAGGCTCGAGTCCGGTATAAAAAAGCAATACTTTTGAGAATTGAACTTTTAGAGGTGAAAAGATGAAGAAGAGCTAAAAAAAATAAGAAACAACTAAATTACAGAATTATTTGAGAAGCGTCTAAAAAATAAAAAATTGTGAAAAGTGCAAGGAGGAGCAATAGACGGTACAGCTTTCAAAGAGTTTTTGATATGGTCTGTAACCTCCACACCGTTTAAAATATTGTTGCCTATTCACGAAAAGGAAAATTTTTGAAGGCATGAAATGGGAACTATGAAACATTTCTATTGAAGGCTACTCGTATTCTGAAAAATCAGTAAAAACGGGATTTACATTTTCCATCCATCGCTCATCCCCCATCACTGGGGTCTGGTGGTTTTCTGGTTTTCTGCTTTCCCCCTGTCTAGAGTCTGAAACGAAGGGTAAGAAATCGTTAATCATCAGCCCGAGCATGGGCGCACAACCCAACTCCACAATCATTGATGAATATTAACACGTTGACTGCGATAAGTGTTAATCTGAAGTTCAATATTCAACTAAAATTCAAAGTTAAAAGTTGTTAACAATTATATAGATACCAAGCATTAACTGAAACATTAAATACCGTTAATTCTAAAAGATTGTTAAAGCTATTTTAAACGCTAGCAACGTCTTATATTTTTAAGCAGGTGAAAAAGCGTTTTTCAACGCTTGTGTCGGTATGATAGAAATTTTATGCCTTTTTTGCTGCATGCAAACTACTACAGGTTTAAAATATTGATTTTCGTAGCTTCTGATCAAAAATAAAAAAAATTGCATATTCAAGCTTATTTCGTGAGCTATCAGAACTTGTTCCGATTGAAGAAATCTTTGCAATGCTTTTTTGTTTTTGAAATTTACCTTCATATCCAATAGTTCCCCTACGAACATAATTTATTTGCCAATCGGCTTATTCCAATCGGATATTTGTATAGTTGTACACCGAATATATTATTTCTTCATCTGATAATAAATTACTTTTCATCTCTGTAGTGTTTTCCTAACTTTGGTTAGTAGTCTATTAAGTTAAAGCTATTGTGCTCTTTAATAACTGCTCTCAAAATTATCGGGATATTTCTCTTCGCATAGTTTTGGATGGCAGTTCATTTTTATTTCCGAGACACGCATTCAAAACTTATTCGATCTTCCGTTGTCTGCAATAATTTAAGTTATGCTCAATGCTCATCACATTACGTTGGTTCAACGCACCGAGCATTGCACGTACGGGTAGCCGAGCATGCTGGACGGAGTCTCTATACTCATACAAAGTTAGATGCTCAAAATCAATCTTGAGCGCTGCTGTGCCGAAAGCTCTCAAAGTATCAACAATGGTCATTTTAAAGTATTACATTCGTAGTAAGTTGATTTTCCCCATCGTATTTTATAGTATTTGAATGCACAAAAAATTAAACCTTCTGCAAATCCCGAAAAATTCAAATCTACTCAAAATGATAAGCCATTGGCTTGTACTTTTTTCCAAGAAATTATTCACCTGGTTCATTTTTATGGGTATTTCAATATTTTTCTGGTATTTTGATTTTATCACCCAATAGATTTTCATTTAAATTTTCTATTTGAACACTAATAGAGCGTGTTTCAGAGCAAGAAATCAAAAATACACTCCAACTAAAAGTTGGCCAAATGAACACTTTTTCTTGTATGAAATTTTTCGAAAAAGGTTTAGTTGTTGAGATTTTAGCTGTTTATTGTTTTAAAGGATGTAATTTAATTCCACAAGTACTCTAAATATTTTTTTTCAATTTAAGTTAAACATTTTTATTCTTTGTGAGTCTGCACTAATAAAATTTAGTTTCAGTGATATTTTTTTTAAAATCGCTTCAGCAAGAAGAGCCGTTTTTATGCTACACCCGTTGAAGCTGAGGAAGATCTCGTGGCCAGAACTGCAGTGGATGCTGGAGACATTTCGGAAACGTCAGACGTGTTTCCTAAAATTCGGCAGTAGTTAAGTTTTGAACAGTTTTTGAAAATAAATTCAAATATATATTGCTTGAAATTGTGTCATTACATTTCTTCCTCTAAAACAATAAACTGCTAATATCTCATAAACAAAAAAATTCGAAAAATTTTATGGATGGAAAAGTGTTTATTTGGCTATTTTCTAATTGTGTATTTTTGTGTATTTTGTGTATAATTTTGTTCTGAAAAACCCTGCATAAGTTTAATGCCTTTTAATTTCTTCACGGACTGTTTAACCACGATGAACGACTTCTATGTTTCCAACACATTCTTGGAAGTATGAATTATTGATGATAGACATCTCATTCGGTTTGTACCCAACATTTTTTATGAATTTGTTTTCTTCTCGAGTGACAAATTACGATAAAACCTTTTTATAGTGATAGTAAACTGAATTTTTTACACGTTTATGTTTACGAAATTCGTTAAAACTGACTCTGGGCTTTTACTTTTCTTTATGTGTTAGCGAGCGCCTACTGTGATTTAATTAGCCATAAATCTGTGTCAGTTCCAGCAATGGTTAGGCGCTTGTTCTTTAGCGTGTTATAGGGTTGCTGGAACTTTTTATTATCCCCTTATGTCTTATCATGTCAGTTTTATAGTGTTTTCTCTTTTTCTTGTATTGTTGCAATTTTAATCTGGACCTTTGTTGTTAAGTTTTGCTTTGTGTCCAGTACTCTAGTCACTCGTGCATTTCTTCTAGTCATTATGATAGCTCGTGACCGTGTTTATAACATTTTTATTTTGTTTTTGTCACTGCGATTGTACTTTTAGCGGTTTTATTATTTTCTGCGATTATCCCTTGTTCTATTAGGCCCAAGAATGTGAATGAGCTAGAAGTGACCCTTGTATTGTAAAAGCTGTTTTAAGAATACCTGTATTGTATAATAGTAAAGAAGTCTGCGTCTGCGCATTATTAGGTACGCTTCCCTTTTTAATACTTTTAAATTTTACTTTTCTCTGTGTATTCTTGACAATTCTACTCTTACTTATTCCCTTGTCACTTGATATTTTCCTATTTTATTTTCCTTTTCTATGTTACCCACTAATGTGTTTTCCTCTTGTTACTGTATCTATTCTCTGTTAGCTCGACTCGCTGGAACTCTTATTTTGGATGTTTAATAGTGTAGTTTTTATTTTAGCAGTTGGTTGTACGATTTTCCCCTTGTTTTTTATTAGGCCCAATAAGCGAATGAGCTTGACGTGGCCCTTGTCACCTTTTTAGATTACCTGTATTGTAATTTTAAACGTGACCTTGTGACAATAAATTCTATGGAGTTTCTATGGAGTTTCAAGAGTTCGCATTAAGTATATTTAAACTATTCAATAAAAATGCTGTCACCATGTCCTACAAAGAATTAATTAAACAGTGCAATGAGCACTACTAAAATACGATATTGGCCTTATGAGTCAGTGAATGGAACCATCTGAGATCCTTTGTCAGTAAGCTCCCATTGGCTATTTCACTTAGGTCTCCTTCGCGTGCCATTAGCTACTATTAGCTACTTAATGGTACCAGCTTTGAATTACATACGTACCTTGTTGGTCGAATAAATGGAGCAGAGCCGCTGCATTAGTGTTTTCGAATTGTAAGCTGTTCCGACGAATGATGCGCTGTTGCAGATGTGACCTCAGATCGCCGGTAACTCTCTGTGAAAACAGGATATCAAGTTTAGCGCTAGTCTTGGGCGTAAGTTATACTTTCCACATATCTTCAACTTAATCGTATTTTTTCAGGTTTAAGTTCTATATTCTAAAATCGCTTTCGTTCATGCTCTTTTGCGGAAAGGGTTACACAATTTACACCAAAAAGGTTTTTTATTCGTGTTTTAAATTCAGAAGAAATTACACTTGTAAGTTTTTCATTCAAATTTCCATTACGATTACCTTCAACGTAAATAATTATACACCCAAAATTCTGACCGACTTGGTAAAAATTCACCTGTACTTTTTGAGCTGCCGATGTGAGTTCGTCTAGGGTCGTGTGTAACTTCGAAAGCATTTTCTCGTCGGGAAGTGCCTTCCCTTCATCCCTCCAATACTGACATAATTTCTTGAAAATCTTTCGGTTGTCTTCAATAGATGTCGGCGTTCCGTTTTGCCACGTCTGCAGATCCTGAGTGACTGGAGTTATCAAAGATTGAAACAATTCTTTATATTCATACAAACCTTTTTCATAAACATTCATAGCTTTCATCGACTCGGAAATGTCGTTGGTAAGTGAAAGTGCCTTTTTTCGGCTGTCTACAGTGGCCTGGATTTTGTCACGTAGTTCGGTGACGAAATTCTGGGACAGATCGTCTCTGTCTACGATGTCGTCAATGAACTCAACTCTGTGCTGAACATGAGACTGCCTTACACATTTCCTGCAAACGATGTCTTTACAGGCAGCACTGAAATAATTCAAATTGTAGCCATGATTATCGCAACGGTCTGCGGGCGTCAAGAGATGAGTTTCAGGGCCAGGTGTCTGCCTGGGAGAAATGAGAGCATAAATGACCGGCAGATTATCCCGAAGGACCCATACGACTCGTCGACATCTCGGACAACTTGAGTGCGCTGTGGTCAGTATGTGCGAAAGACACCTCCGGCAGAAAGTGTGGCCACACGGCAAACTGAGCGGCTTCCGTTCGCTGAAATTGTAGTCTTCTTCGCAAATTTCGCATCCAAAGACACTGGATGCCATTGTGGGTGAGGTTATTGGTCAGGAGTGACTAACCAATATATTTTCAGGGAAACCTGTGACAAAATACAATAAATCAGTGTGCGTTTAATATCCCATAAGCATATAATTGCGAACCAAGAGTATGAGTTCAGTGTAAATGTCTGTACAAACGTTTTTCTTAAATCATTAAATTGCATTCAAGATAGTTCTTGAAAACCGCGATCGTCTGGTTATGAATTTAAATATTTTCTTTAGAATCATGGAGAAAATTTCTTATTAATTAGGTCTGCCTGTCGTTCTATTTTTTGAGTCAGTCAAACTGACATCATGCCTCTTGCAGCTAATGACTATACGAATGAAACAGACTGAAAAAGAGCGTGTAAACATTGTCTTGAAGCTTAAGTGGCTGATAAAAATGGAAACACAGCACTCAAACTGGCCGGCTGATGTTTTCCCCCCCAAGAGGACCTCAGAAATTCGGCAAATGGCACCCTATAGTAGGGTGGCCAGTAATCAGAGGGTAGATTTTTTTTCACAGAATTTTCTTGACGGGACCCCCTAAAAAGGTGAGGTTGATAGAAAAAATGATACTGGTACAGTTTCAGACCATTTGAACATCTTTAACCCGTACCCCAACGTCCTCAAAGTTCTGGAAAATCGCGAAAAATGCCATTTTTCAGAACTTTGAGACCGTTGGGTCACGGGTTAACGAATTTCAAATGGTCTGAAACTTTACCAGTATCATTTTTTCTATCAACCTCATCTTTTTAGGGGGTCCCGTGAAGAAAATTCTGTAAAAAAATCTACCCAATGAGTACTGGCCACCTTAACCCTATTGTGATCTAAGAAGAGTAGACAATGGCATCCAAGGTTGAACTAATAGAAGCAGCCAGTGATACTTCATGATAACGTATAAAAAAAGCCAATGGTACCCTAAAAAGACTTAATAAAAGCAGCCAATGGCACCGTAAGGGGACCCGAGAAAGGCAGCCAATAGCACCTTGGTGACCTAAAAAAAGGAGCGAGAACCTCCCATGGTGACCATTTTTAGGTCCCCATAGGAGGCCTTGGCACCCCAAGAGCACCCAAGAAAAGCCCCCAAAAGCATCCTGAGGGAACCGAAGGCAAGTAGTCAAAATAGTTTTTCTCACTTTTTTATTTACGAAACATGTTTAGCATTATCTGTTTTGGGAGAAGCTTAGCACACTCTTTTATTTATGGAATATAATTACCTGTAAGCCTCAATCCGCACCGTATAAGCTCGCGCTTGCTTTTCGCTCTTTCTTGACCTGTCCAGTCTTATCTCTAAGGGCAACGCATTTTCTCTTTTTCTCAAATGTCACAAAGAGTAACATCTGTGGGGCACGTGGGCTGAAGTTGAAGTTAGTTTGAGGTGATGTAGCCAACGATACTTGTAGAATTTTTTACTTTGCACCTGCGTGATGAACGAAGTTGAATGGGACACCTACCTCGTGCCCCGAACTGAAGGTTTTGGCCTTGGTTCTTCTTGTGTAATTTGTTTACAGCGCTGAGCTCTGTAGAAAGAAGTAGATGCTGGAAGATTAAATGCCTGCCCAAGAATGAATTTCAAAAAATATTTACTTCAATTGTCCTGATTAGAAGTTAGTCCCACTAGCTTTTCTTGCGGTTGAATAGCAGAAACACGCATTGAATGGTATCTAACAAACTACGAATCATGCATATATATCTAGATCAATCTATCCCGTTGCGAAAACCTGATGTTGATAACAACGCTGCACCAAAAATGAATGAAAATGTTCAACCCAGCGATTTTTAATTTTTTATTCGATTGTTTTGAAATTTGGCCAGTATTTTTAAGTTGAAAAAATCATATTTTGCTCCGCCATTTTTCCGATTTTGACCTTATAGAAAAGACGGAGATGGGGTTTGACGCAGAGTGTGTCGAGAAGAGAAGGGGTGAAACGGAAAAGGATAGATAGGAAACTGATAGAGATGCGCTTTGCGCATATTATGCTAGTGTTAGGGGGTAATTTTTTGTAGGTAGTTTGAGGGTGGTAGGTTGCACGGAGTGAAATTAGTCAACATTCATTTCTCAAATACAAATAGCTTCACCGGGTTCTCGAACGTTCACATTTGAGGGATAACTGATGTAGAAATATTTAGTGTCGCACGTCAGAAGCGTTCCAAGAAATGTTGAAACTCATTAAAGTATTGAGCAAGAATAGCGTTGTAAGTGAAGTGAAGGCGAGAAGTGACTTAAATATATGTATTTGGAAACGTCGGTCGGAGATGGTGCTCGGCGCGGGGTCAAGCGAGACGGAGCGAGACGAAGATCAGAGACAGCGGAACGGGCGCAGGAGGGCCTTGGCTTACGGTAATGAAGTTCACTCCGAACCGCAAGCGCATATTGGCACCTAAGAATTTAACAAGAATATTGGCTCGATACTCGAGAAATAGATTCGTAGTGTGTCCTTTGCATGTCACATGTCTTGTTTGTGTCCCGTATCCAGCGCGTGTCTCGTATCTTCATGGCCGAGTGGTTAAGGACGCGCGCCCGTCACGGGAAGGTGCCGGCAGTTCGAATCCCAGCAATGTCACCCGGTGATTCTCCCCGTTGGGAAAAGGAGGAACTCAGCCGCAATTCCCCTTTACCCTAGTTAGTGTCGAAAATGTGTACCGGCTTGACCGGGAGTAACCGTCAGAGCGTCAGGGTGCTAACTGGCATTTGAAAAACCAATGTTCTAGTTAACATTCAATGGGCTTGACTGGAAAAACATGCTTTTCCCTTTTATTATGTGCGTGTCACATGTCGTGTTCGTATCACGAACACTATCTGTGTGAAAAAATTTGTCGCAGGCACTAACTTGAGTAATTTTTTCAGTGTATGAACATAATTATCAAGCTCCAAGATGTGTTTCACTTACATATTGACATTACAAAATTACAATTTCATATCAATACTGATTAGATTTCAGCAATAGGTGAGCATTTTAGGTACGCTCATTAATAACTCTCTAATTGTGAACGTAGAAGGCGAAATAACTCAATCAATAAATACTGATAGAATCTAGCATGCATATTATTCTTGGGTAACTATTGTATGTAAGCTCTGACCCAATCCCAAGCTGTTCTGCTGTACCTCGCATTTTCCATTAGAATTTCTCACGTGTTCAATCACAAAAAAAAACGGAAGAGGCCGTTATGAACAGTACCACTGCATGGCACGTAGTCGACACGCTACCGTGTACCTTACTCACATATCTGGGATTCAACCAGACTTTTTTAACCAGATATTTAGATTTTTGTAATAAATGTTCCTCTAGAATACGTATAGATAGGTGCTAGGGTTTGTTCATTACATTCACGTTTTACTTATGCTTTTGGATGGTTGAAATAATGCCGTGGTGTATTTTGTAGAGAAGTTTTATGGTTTTAAATTAGATATTATTTTAATACAGAAAAAATTCTTAAATCACTATTCAGTTGATGAACAAATGATAATTGTTTGATTATTGTTTCATGGAATGCATTATTTCGTGTGATAAATCGATGTATCTGAATATATGTGTTACATGTACATCGCTTAAAATTTGAGATTTATTTCCATTTCTTCAAGAAATCAATCAATTGGCGTTCGTCATTCATGAACCGGTGAATTATTTCTCAAGCCTCATTTGGCGTTCATGTTCATTAAACTTTGCAATGGGAGCGTACGCGTCTGCTCGCTGCCAGTGATGTCGATGCCGTTTTCGCAGCATTGGTCATGTTCCTCGTAACATTTCAGTCTGTGATACTCATGATTTTGCCATGTTTATTCACGGGCATGAACATAGGGTTACACTGACGTTGTAGCTCACCAATTCAACAGACATGAAAAATAAGAACCACAGTAAAATTATCCATTTTTTATTCGTATCTTTTTTAGGCAAACGTTTCTGAATGTTAACATTCCATCTTCAGGGCTGAAAAAACACTTAGAGGTAAAAATAGTAATAGAAGAAACTCCGATTTATTTTTTGTTTTCCACCTCTTTATATGTTTTTCATCACTGAAAATGGAATTTTACTACTCCAAAACTATGAAAGACACAAGAAATGAATATTTCTACGTTGGTTCTCATTTTCATATTAGGCGTGAGATTCCCTAAGAATCGACCTATTGAAAATATACATTTTAAAAATTAAAACAATTTATATTCTTCCACATGTAACTGAAAATCGTTCCTACCATGTTGCTACCAATAGTGAAGAATTTGTATTTTGTACTTATATGATATGTACAGTTTTCATCTTAATACCTACGATATAATTCATTTAAGGACTGGATAAGTATTTATAAATATAATAAAAAATGAACATTATTGCTTAAACAATAGCTTCGATTTTAACTGATAATATTCGTGGCTCGCCCAGGACACACTATAATAATCGGTTTCTCAAGTATTGAGTCAATATCCTCAATTAATTGGGAGGTGCAAATTTCCAATCGCGGATCCGAGTGAACTTCTTTACCGAAAGCCAATTAAGGCCGCTCCTGCGCCCGTCCCGCTGCCTCTGATCTTCGTCTCGCTCTGTCTTGCTTGACCCCGCGCCGTGCAGCATCTCCGACCGACGCTCCCCAATACATATGTTCAAGTTACTTCTCGCTTTCATTTGGCCCACAACGCCGTACTTCTGCTGTACAATGATGAGTTACAACATTTCCAGTTATTAATGATAATTCTAGAAACAGGATACTGCTACATTAGTTATGCCTCAAATATTCTTGATCTGACATTTCACGGCAAGTTATCAGTATTTTGAATGCGTACTCTGTAAAAAACGTAACAAATTACGGGGCACACTTAAATGTTGTAGAAAATTCAAAGATTTTGGAAGGCAAATGCCTGATATCGCAAATGAGAAGAAGTATGTGAAAGGCGCGCAGAGATTCAACATTAAAATCGGTCGTTATTTTTGTGTGACTGGCAATGTGCGGTAATCGCATAAGTTGCGATATGTTACTTGGAACATCTGCCAGTAATGACTCGCGTTTGTATGGTAAATTAAATTCAATTACTTTACAATAAACAAATATTTGATTTGCAAAACATTTCACTCTTACTACAGAACTGATAGTGCCACGTGCTGTGTAGATGTTACGTAGTTAAGGAATGTTACGTCATCAACACAGGAATCAATCCCGTAATTTTAGTCCTCCGGCCTCCATTGCGCGTAGATGTTGAACAGTTCATTCACTTGTTTCTTGCCTATTCAATATAGACAAATGGCGTAGTGTCCTTACTGCGTTCAGTTCTACACAGTCCTGTCACTGGCAAGAACTTGCCAGTAAACTCGCTTCAATAATCACACGCATGTGAGAGACGTTATTTACGAGAACTTTTCCCTCTAAGCAATGTTGACGCTCTTCTTGCGACGACTTACTTTTGCTTTTCTTGTCATATTCTGTTCTACTAACTTCAAATGGAGAACTTTATGAACATTACCTATCCTAATCAATATGGCATTTCTCTAACTCTATGCTAAGTGTAGAGTTCTGCTCGTATTACATTTCTTATTATGGCATTTCTTCTTAAATATTGAAAAGCCGATGAGAACTGTGCCTAATTTTCGAAGGCTGTTCATTGTGTGAGAATTGTTGTTTTCGAAAAGATACGTAAAATACTTTGGTGATGTTCAAATTGCTTGCCTATTCACTGACCCAAAAGTGTCATTATGAGCTGTACCGCTGCATGACAAGTAATAAACACGCTACCCGTGATCTCAATTATTGATGAAATGTAGTAGATGATATGAAATATTTTTAATTCGTACGTGAAACAGAATAGGTTGAACAATAAAAGAATTTCCTCTGCAAGAATTCGTGAAACTCTCGGTGGCTTCGATCACGTCCTCCAAGCGATCGCACCGCCGTTTGAACGCCTGCATCGCAACAGATGAGGCGGCGTGTGGAACTTCTTTTGGTGGCACCTATCCTAATTTAGATGGAAAGAAGATCCAACGTACAAATGAATATTTATATTATTTTTAAACTCAACACACACCTATAATTTTTTTATTTTTTGTTCATTTCTACATTGGTTCTTCTTGTTATCTAACACGTGAGATTCTCTAAGAATCGATCTGATGGAAATAAATTATCCTAGTTTAGTATTATGTTTCTTATGCTCATTATAGTTAATGGGGGCTGATATTCTGTGTTTGCCTTGATATCGAAAGCAGTTTTTACTCTTCATTCCCGTGTCACTCTCATAACCTGAATTTTTCTCCAATTCGTTTCAATTTTCCAGTCCTTGTATCTTTAACGAAGCATTTTTAACCACATTCTTAAAGGAGGAAAAGTGTTTATTTTACCTTTCCCAGACTTGACATAAAGTTGTGTGCATGCATGCATATACGAATATAGATTATCTAGGCAGGTGACACTCAACTTTGGTATACAGGTTACGGAAACTCAATGGATTGCTCCATTTTGCCATTGCTTAAATCGACAACCACAATGGTTTTCAAGGGTTGACTTTGGGAGTTAAATACAATATAAACGTTCTGTTTTTACTCTCCATCCTTTAAAAATTGCAGATGCATCTAAAATTTCCTGAGTCTTATCATGCGTGGAGTGTTAGCAGAAAGAATGTATGAAAAAAAGAATATGCATAGTCAGGTCTCGTAAATATTAAATAGTTACTCATGGTTCTAAATTTTTATTTAAGCCATCAGTGGTTTGCGTAGCTACGACAAAAATTAATTCCCTCCCGAATCGAGGAATATAAAATTTGTATTAAAAAAAAAATTCCCCGATATGTCAGATTGTGGTGTTATTGCACTATTATTAATACCATGCAGCTCTGCCCGGAGCTGGAAGCGATTACAAGTGCCTTTCTGACTGCGATTCGTACAACCAAGAACATAATTTTCTTTCGATAAATACATGTTTACTCTGTCACGCCATGAGAAGGTTATACCTTCGCCAAAACTGAAAATATATGAGTTAGAAGGGAGTTTTATTTCAAGTTCAACCGCACAACATTGGTCAACGTCCATTCTTCGAACTCTGATAACTTACGCGTAATGTGCGAACCGAAACATTGAATGGATAACTGATGCAGAAATATTTGCTGCCACCCCTCCGTGGCGTTGCGGGAAATGTTAGAACTCCAAGTTGTGCTGAAATAGTATGGCATTGAAGGCAAAATGAAGGCCAGAAGTGACTTGAAAATACCTTTTCATTTCACAATGTACATTCCTAAAATTTCTCACTTACATTGGTTTGATTGCAAATGCAAGTATAACTTTCTGTGTATTCCCTGATTTGCTATCACTGTCGTGAAAAAGTATTACACCCGACTTAAATTCTTCTTATATATTTTGTCTAATTATTGTTTTAACTATCTCTGTGGAGTGCAGTTAAGAGCATCTTTACGATATAAACTGATGGTTTGTGCAACCATGTCAGGGGCTTGTGCAGGCAAAAGAATCCATTTCGGTGTGTCTGAAAATTTTGTTAAGTTGACTAAACTACAGTGTACTTTCTATACAGGGTGACTGGCACCTTGCGGGACAAACTTTAAACATAAGACTGCGACCGTTAAAATTAACACTTTTTACTCATTATCGTGAGCTAAATATGAGTCGTTGAAGAGTTACACGGACTCTAAATATGAAACGTATCGGACTGAACAGGCATGCAATTTGTATACAACGTAAAAAATGGCCAGTGTTTGAGAAATCAATTAGTTCCATCACATAAGTAAGCATTCGAATTTTTGATAGAACCATTCAGCGCCCGTCCCGCTGCCTCTGATCTTCGTCTCGCTCTGTCTTGCTTGACCCCGCGCCGTGCAGCATCTCCGACCGACGCTTCCCAATACGAATGTTCAAGTCCCTTCTCGCCTTTATTTGGTCTACAACGCCGTACTTCTGCTGTACAATAATGAGTTGCAACATTTTCTAAAATTAGAACCTATTCGTGACGGGAAATCCTGCTACATCAGTTATGCCCTAAATGTTCTCGATCTGATATTTTGTACAACATATCAGTATTTTAGAAATGGATTCTATGAAAATGCTAGTAACACAAAAGGAGAATCCTAAGTAAAGAAATAACAAAATAAATTTAGTTAGGCTGAAGCCAGATTAGGTCAAAGGCGAGGAATGGTTAAGCGTGTGGCATGAAAAATAGTTCTGCTCCGCTCATTATAAATGTGTGAACGACTAAGGACGGTAATTCGCATAAGTCGCGATATGTTACGTGGGTCACCAGCCAGAAATGTTTAATTTTCTTGACTCGCGTTTTCATCGTAAATTCAATATAATTAATTACTTTACAATACGCAAATGGTTGATTTGAAAAACATTTTACTTCTACTACAGAACTGATAGTGCCACATGGTGTGTAGGAGTTACGTAGTTAAGGAATCTGACGTCGTCAACGTAGGAATCAAAAGCGTAATTTTAGTCCTCCTGCTTCCATTGCGCTTAACTATCGAATAGTTCATGCACTTCTTTATTATCTATTGAATATTGGCAATTGGCGTACTGTCCTTATTGCGTTCAGTTCTGCACTGTCCTGCCACTGGCAAGAACTTGCGAGTAAACTTACGTCATTTTGCTTACGTCATTTGAAATCAACAAATCCCTGTTAATGAAGTTGACATTATAATTTCAGTTGTAATAGAATTTCTAAACGTGTGAATTCTGAACGTCTCAGCTTGAAATTCTAAATTGAGTTGTCTACGAGTGGTATAATGTAAGTGAGGAAAGCAAAATATATTTTCATAAGAGGATCTTGTAGATTTGCTGATATTCTCAAACACAATCCGTTCAATTTGCCTCTCATATGAAAAATTTTTTAACCGCCAAAACTAAGGCTAAGAAATCTTGGTGAGGCATATTTTCTTATTTAAAAATTTAAAATCCTTGAACTGTACAAAAATTGGGCGCTGTAGCCTACCACCGTATCAAATATACAACATAATGACATTTGAAGAAGATCGTACCTAATACGTTGAGTTATACCAATTCCGACTGCCCTGGACACCGCACCCACTCCCCGTACATCACCTTGAAGGGTTTAGCTTAGGCCATCATACACTATTTATCTACCAATTTCTTTTACCTCAGCAGCATTAGTACACTTTGGTCACACCCATGCCTTAAGTACTGATAGCTTACGCGTGAATATTCTGTGAAACAAATTCGAGGAATAAAAAATGTATAAATAGTTTTTGCCACTTGTCTGGAAGCGCTTCTGAAAATATTAAAACTCGTAATTGGGCTAAAGAAGGGATGGCGTTGTGGGCAAAATAAAGGCAAGAAATGACTTGAACAAATGCTTTTTCATTTGACAATGGATATTCTTGAAATTTCCCACTTACATTATTTCAACTTACTCTGTTGAGTGTAGTGAGGACCATCTTGATATAAGCTAGTGGTTTTTGCCACACTGTTACAATTCCGCACTTGATTCCGCAGATCTCTGTTGGGAGTAGGGGAAAAATTCAAAGCACAATTCCCCACTCTACCCAGGTGTCTGAAATGAGTACCGGTCTTGACTGGGGGAAAGCGTCATGGCGTCCTGGCGTTAGCTATAAGGCATTTGAAAATCCAATGTACAAGGTGATATGTATCAGGCTTGAAATTGGAAATAAAGCATCCGTAGATGCCGTTGTTTGTTTGTTTGTTTGTTTATAACCGTCATTTTTATTACTGTTATCCTTGCCCCAGCTCGGCACCGACTTCGAAGAGTCAATATACACCTCTTGCTGTTTGCTTTGTGTCATGCAATGGTGCTCGAGACCTTACTTCGACACAGACTCGACTTTGAAATGATAGGCTGACCATCCGCAGTTTATGTTTTCTTCAGATGGGAAAAAAATCTGTACATCTCAACAGAGGTATAAAAGCCTCCACCTTGACGCTCAAAACGAACATCAAGATCAATGTTCTGTTTAGGGAATGAAGACCTACTCACACGTGCAAAGTCTGGCGAATATGTAGATTATTCATTGGTGAACCTAAAGATAAAGTCTTCACGAATTACCAACTGAATATCCTTCGGAAAGTCTTTGTTAGTCGATGTACCTAATGTACCTATTAAATGTTGCGTGAGAAGGCAAATTTAATATCCTTGAGTGAATTCAGTCACAAGTTATAACAAATTAATGGAATTCAACGATGCTGTGTTCCTGATGCGATCATCTTACAGTCTCTGAGATACAGTTTTAAATAAGTGATAGAGCTAAGATATACTTGAATTTATTTGAACTTTTAATAAATATAGAATGATTGAGCTGCACACTCAATAAAATTTAAGCCCACGATCCACATTTGCTGATGTATGTCGATTAACACTGTAAGGAAACTTCGATTCGGTGAAGGAAAAAGGTTTCAAATGATGTCCGAAAAGGATGTTAGTCGACGTATGCGAGTAAGGAAGCGTGTGAAATTCGATTGAGATATACAATAAATTTATTCGCAGTTATTCGAGTCTTCCACCAGTGCGATGGACGAAAAATATTTTGATACTCATTTCGGCGACTTTAGGAAAGTTATGTAGCAGAGAGCGCATCCAAGTCCTTTTTTAAATAGCTGTTCTTCATATCACAGCTAGCGAATCATTAATCATTGATGTCATTTAATTTTTAATCGACATCAGTTCTAACACCAAATTATATTTTACTATCAATCCTTCATTTATATTTGAAATTAATACTCTCTCAGTTTACATAGTCCATTAATGGATTTATCGAAACTTTCAAAAAAAGATATCTCATTAAATGTTTTGTTGGCCGAAAACAAGGCCGAATACAGACGTTTGATAACTTTTTTGCTCTATTAGCCAGACTGTTTGCCTACAACCGAGCTGCTATACTGCACACATCCTCCCTGTCCGCAACCATGGTACACCTTACGTTACACATCGTACGTGTACAGATGATATAAATACAAAACACCAATTGGGGATCAAAGTATTTTAAGTAGGCAGGTAGAAATAGTACAACACGAACGAACGATGCTTATAGGAAATACGGAACAAGAGTTTGACTCAGAGTGTGTGGGAAAGAGAGGAGTAAAAACGGAAAAGGAAAGATAGGGAACTGTAAAAGATGCGCTTCGCGCAATAGATGCTAGTGTTGAAGTTTTTATCGCAAGTACTCTAATGTTACGAAAATGAAGGTAATTGTTGACTTATCCAATATATGCTGATAAGCATAATATTTTGAATTATTTTAGTGTAATTATTGTACGTAAGCGACGAATCGACTTCAATCTCACTAGGTCCAGTCACAAATTTTCCATTTTAATTTCTGATTTGTTCAGTCACACAAAAGTGTTGAGGTGCCATTATGAGCAGTACCGCTGCATGGCACGTAATGAACACGCTACCCGTGCATCTCAGTTACGTATCTGGGATTTAGGAACAGATATTACACACACATGTCCTGAATTCTCCAATGGAGTATATTTACTCGTTGGTTCTTATTTCTTTCTCTCTTTCTGGTAATTGTAGGGATGAGCAATTGTTATAAGGAGCCATCAATAAAATTTGCCGCAGCCTGTGTACCAAAGTTGAGTGTCAACTGCTGATATAATTCATTTCTACATTCGTCTGAAACTTTTGTTTAGTTAGCCAAATAACAATGTACTTTCTATACAAGTTGGTTGGAACTTTACAGGACAAACTTCAACATAAGGCCGAGACCGTTGAAACGAATACTTTTTAATCAATTAGGCCTAAGTTATTTAGCCTTCTACGTTCACAATTAGAGAGTTATTAATGAGCGTACCTTAAATGCTCACCTGTTGCTCAAATCTAATCAGTATTGATATGAAATTGTAATTTTGTAATGTCAATATTTAAGTAAAACACATCTTGGAGCTTGAAAATTATGTTCATACACTGAAAAAATTACTCAAGTTAGTGCCTGCGACAAATTTTTTCACACAGAAAGTGTTCGTGATACGAACACGACATGTGACACGCACATAATAAAAGGGAAAAGCATGTTGTTCCAGTCAAGCCCATTTAATGTTAACTAGAACATTGTTTTTTTAAATGCCAGTTAGCACCCTGACGCTCTGACGGTTACTCCCGGTCCAAGCCGGTACACATTTTCGACACTAGGGTATAGGGGGAATTGGGGCTGAGTTCCTCCTTTTCCAAAACGGGGAGAACCACCGGGTGGCATTGCTGGGCTTCGAACTGCCGGCACCTTCCCGTGAAGAGCGTGCGTCCTTAACCACTCGGCCAGGAAGACACGAGATACGCACTGGATACGGGACACAAACATGACATGTGACATGCAAAGGACACACTACGAATCTATTTCTCGAGTATTGAGCCAATATTCTTGTTAAATTCTTAAGTGCCAATATGCACTTGTGGTTCGGAGTGAACTTCATTACCGGAAGCCAAGGCCGCTCCTGCGCCCGTTCCGCTGTCTCTGATCTTCGTCTCGCTCCGTCTCGCTTGACCCCGCGCCGTGCACCAACTCCGACCGAAGTTTCCATATACATATATTTGAGTCACTTCTCGCCTTCACTTCACTTACAACACTATTCTTGTTCAATACTTAAGCCTAATCAATAAATCATGATAGAATCTAGCATGCATATTATTCTTGGGTAACTATTGTATGTAAGCTCTGACCCGATCTCAAGTTCTTCTGCTGTACGCTCGCATTTTCTATTAGAATTTCTCACGTGTTCAATCACAAAAAGACCGGAAGAGGCCGTTATGAACAGTACCACTGCATGGTACGTAGTCGACACGCTACCGTGTACCTTACTCACATATCTTGGATTCAACCAGACTTTTTTAATCAGATATTTAGATTTTTGTAATAAATAATCCTCTAGAATACGTATAGATAGGTGCTAGGGTTTGTTCATTACATTCACGTTTTACTTATGCTTTTGGATGGATGAAGTGATGCCGTGGTGTATTTTGTAGATAAATTTTATGGTTTTAAATTAGAAATTATTTTAATACTGAAAAAATTCTTAAATCACTACTCAGTTGATCAACAAATGATAATTATTTGAGTATTGTTTCATGGAAAGCATTATTTCGTGTGATAGATCGATGTATCTGAATATATGTGTTACATGTACATTGCTTAAAATTTGAGATTTATTTCCATGTCTTCAAGAAATCAGTCAATTGGCGTTCGTCATTCATGAACCGGTGAATTATTTCTCCAGCCGTCATTTGGCGTTATTGTTCATTAAACTTTGCAATGGGAGCGTACGCGTCTGCTCGCTGCCAGTGATGTCGATGCCGTTTTCGCAGCGTTGGTCATGTTCTCGTAACATTTCAGTCTGTGATACTCATGATTTTGCCATGTTTATTCACGGGCATGAACATAGGGTTACACTGACGTTGTTGCTCACCAATTTAAAAGAGGTAAAAAATAAGAACCAAAGTTAAAATATCCATTTTTTATTCGTTTCTTTGTTAGGCAAAGGTTTCGGAATGTTAACATTCCATCTTCAAGGCTGAAAACACACCTGGAGGTAAAAACTAGGAATAGAGGGGACATCGATTTTTTTTGTTTTTGACCTTTTTATATGTTATTCAACACTGAAAATGGAATTTTACTATTCCAAAACTATAAAAGAAACAAAAAATGGATATTTCTACGTTGGTTCTCATTTTCATATTGGGCGTGAGATCCCCTAAGAATCGACCTATTGAAAATATACATTTTAAAAATTAATACAAATTATATTCTTCCACATGTAACTGATAATCGTTCCTACAATGTTGCTACCAATAGTGAAGAATTTGTATTATGTATTTATATGGTATGTACATTTTTCATCTTAATACCTACGATGTAATTCATTAAAAGACTTGATAATTATTTATATATATAATGAAAAATGAACATTATTGCTTAAACAATAGCTTCTATTTTGACTGATAGTATTCGTGCTCGCCCAGGACACACTACTAATCGGTTTCTCAAGTATTGAGTCAATATCCTCAACTAATTGGGAGGTGCAAATTTCTAATCGCGGATCCGAGTGAACTTCATTACCGGAAGCCAAGGCCGCTCCGGCTCCTGCACCCGTCCCGCTGCCTCTGATCTTCGTCTCGCGCTGTCTTGCTTGACCCCGCGCCGTGCAGCATCACCGACCGACGCTTCCCAATACGTATGTTCAAGTTACTTCTCGCTTTCATTTGGCCCACAACGCCGCACTTCTGCTGTACAATGATGAGTTACAACATTTACAACAGTTACAACATGAGTTACAACATTAGTGCAAATTCTTGATACAGGATACTGCTACGTTAGTTATGCCTCAAATATTTTTGATCTGATATTTCCCGGCAAGTTATCAGTATTTTGAAAACGTACTCTGAAAAGAACAAATTCTTCAACAAAATTTAATTTTGCCTCCTTAGAATTAAATAAGAATTTTGGAAGGCTAGCGCCTGTAATCTAACATGAGATGAATTAGAGTCTGCGCAGGAATTCATCATTAAATTCGGTTATCATTATTGTGTGACTGGCAATGTGTGGTAATCGCATAAGTTGCGATAAGTTACTTGGAACATCTGCCAGCAATGACTCGCGTTTGTATGGTAGATTAAATTTAATTGCTTTACAATAAACAAATATTTGATTTGCATAACATAGCACTTTTACCACAGATCCGATAGTGCCACATGCTGTGTAGATGGGAGAGACGTTATTTACGAGAACTTTTCCCTCTAAGCAATGTTGACGCCCTTCTTGCGACGTCTTACTTTTGCTTTTCTTGTCATATTCTGTTCTACTAACTTCAAATGAAGAACTTTATGAACTTTACCTATCCTAATCAATATGGCATTTCTTTAACTCTATTGCTTAAGTGTAGAGTTCTGCTTGTATTACATTTGTTTTTATTGCATTTCTTCTTAAATATTGAAAAGCCGATGAGAATTGTGCCTAATTTTCGAAGGCTGTTCATTGTGTGAGAATTGTTGTTCACGAAAAGATACATAAAATATTTTGGTGATGTTCAAATTGCTTGCCTATTCACTGACCCAAAAGTGTCATTATGAGCAGTACCGCTGCATGACAATTAAGTAATAAACACGCTACCCGTGATCTCAAATATTGATCAAATGTAGTAGAAGATAGGAAATAATTTTAATTCGTACATGAAACAGAATAGGTTGAACAATAAAAGAATTTCCTCTGCAAGAATTCGTGAAACTCTCGGTGGCTTCGATCGGGTCCGCCAAATGATCGCACCGCAGTTTGAACGCCTGCATCGCAACAGATGAGGCGGCGTGTGGAACTTCTTTTGGTGGCACCTATCCTAATTTAGATGGAAAGAAGATCCAACGTACAAATGAATATTTATATTATTTCTACTCTCAACACACACCAATCAAATTTTTATTATTTGTTCATTTCTACATTGGTTCTTCTTGTTATATAACACGGGAGATTCTCTATGAATCGATCTGTTGGAAATAAATTATCCTAGTTTAGTATTATGTTTCTTATGCTCATTATATTTAATGGGGGCTGATATTCTGTGTTTGTCTTGTTAACGAAAGCTGTTTTTACTCTTCATTCCCGTGTCACTCTCATAACCCGAATTTTACGCCAATTCGTTTCAATTTTCCAGTCCTTGTATCTTTAACGAAGCATTTCTAACCACATTCTTAAAGGAGGAAAAGTGTTTATTTTAACTTTCCCAGACTTGATATAAAGTTGTGGGCATACATGCATATACGTATAGATTATCTAGGCAGGTGACACTCAACATTGGTAAACAGGTTACGGAAACTCAATGGATTGCTCCATTTTGCCATTTCTTAAATCGACAATCACAATGGTTTTCAAGAGTTGACTTTGGGAGTTAAATACAATATAAACGTTTTGCTTTTACTCTCCCTCCTTTCAAAATTGCAGATGCATCTAAAATTTCCTGAGTCTTATCATGCGTGGAGTGTTAGCAGAAAGAATGTATTAGAAAATGAAAATGCATAGTCAGGTCTCGTAAATATTGAATAGTTACTCATGGTTCTAAATTTTTATTTAAGCCATCAGTGGTTTGCGTAGCGACGACAAAATTCCCTCCCGAATTGAGGAATATAAAATTTGTACTAAACAAAAAATTCCCCGAAATGTCAGGTTGTGGTGTTTTTGCACTATTATTAATACCATGCAGCTCTGCCCGGAGCTGGAAGCGATTACAAGTGCCATTCTGACTGCGATTCGCACAATCAACAGCATAAATTTCTTTCCATAAATGCATTTTCACTATGACACTCAATGAGAAGGTTATTCCTTCGCCAAAATTGAAAATCTGTGAATTGAGGAGGGAATTTCGTGTTCAAGTTCGACTATATAATATTGGTCAACGTCCTTGAACTTGAACTTGAAATTGAGGGCCGACAGCGTCGGGGCCTTTGTAACGGCCTACAATTCCCTCCACAGTTATCACACAAAGAGTTCAGCGCCTGGTACCAGACTTGTCCACTAAACTACTCAGGATCTACCAATCCTTGTCACAAGCTGCCATTGGATGGCGTCACTGGGATAGCCAGTGTGTCAAAACACCATCCCCAGGCATATTGGGTCATTACTGACCACTCTACCTGACTGGCTCATTCCAGTCACTGTCTCTTACTCCAGGCTCGCACAAGAAACATTTTCATAGCTTCAATGATACTCAAATTACACTCCTGATCCAATCCAGCAAGACAGCTCATACCGCAATCATCTTCAGCACATCTGGCATACCACTCATTCTCTCCATACTGCTCAAGCACCACATTCATAAAACTTTCTCTCTCTTGCTCATACTTACTACATTCCAGCACAAAATGCTCAATTGTTTCCTCCACTCCACTAATACACTGCCGACATAATCTGTTATTATTCTCATTCCACCTCCATGTACGTCTGTTCACACTCAATGACTTACATCTCACAGCAAACAAGAGTTGACTTCCAAAACTACCATCATAGAACATCTCAAACTTAGGTGCTTCTTTTTTCATATACCAGTCAAGTGTAGGCTTCCGCACCATGCTAAGCCTCCACTTATTCAATCCATACTCTTTTGTTTGCCTCTCAATCTCTTTCTTCCACCTCTTGCAGTCCCACTCAGGCCCTACACCTCCAGGATTTATTAAACTCCAGTCATCCACAGGTCTCCCAATTCTAACATGAATAATCTTTTGCATACTAAGCTTCCTTGCATGCCCCCAACACACTTTCTCCCAATAGCTTACACTCAGATTCCATTCAAAAATTCGCTTTACCCATCTGCTATTCTGCATTCTTTCAATTCTCACCTTATAATTCAGCACCGCTTTCATCATTCTTTCTGAAAATAGGCTCCACCCAAGGTCACCTCTAATGGCTTCTGTAGCTGTCCATTTTGGAGCACCCAATGCTAACCGTCCTACCTTATTTTGTATTACATCCAGCTTTTCAAGATCACTTCCATTCCAGGCAAGAGCACTCATACCATACATGACACTAGGTACCGCAACATACTTCCACATTCCTCTCACACATTCATACTTGTTTGCTCTGTATCTGGCCACGCTACTTAATCGTCCACTCCACTGCATAGCTTTTGCCACTTTCTCACCCTTAGTTCTAGTGCATCCATCTTCACTTATCATACAACCTAGATATTTGTATTCTTTTGTTCTACCTATTCTGATTTCTCCAATATTCCACAGTCTGTCTCTATCAGTCTCATCACTATTTATAACCATAACCTTGCTTTTGTCGGCACCGAAGTTCATCTTGAAATCTGTACTATATCCGTTCACAATGTCAAGCATCCTTTGCAGTTCATGTCCACATCCACTAACCACAACCACATCATCAGCATACAACAAACAGCTCAGTCTCTCATTACCAACTTTCAGTCCTAAGCCACTCCTTCTCAGTCGAACTGCTAATTCTTCTGTGTACAATCCAAACAACAGGGGAGACAGAGTACAGCCCTGTCTCACTCCTCTAACACTCCTCACTTGCCCTGTTTCCAAATTTCCTAACCTGTATATAGCGCTTGTGTTCTCATACAGACTTTGTACAATTTTCACTATTTTTCTGCTAAACCCAACTTTTCTCAAAACTTCAAAGAGCCTAACCCGATCCACTCTGTCATACGCTTTTTCAATATCCAGGAATGCTAAATACACCTTCTTATCATCCTTCCTCATTCGCTCAATTATTTCACTCACTACAAACAGATTATCTTCCCCACGTCTATCTTGCCTAAAACCATTCTGTTCTTCACCTAGGACTCCTAATTCCTCAACTAAATTTTTCATTCTCTCATTCAAAATACCACAAAATATCTTACATACAGTGTCACCCAGTGCAATTGGTCTGTAATTTTTAAGTTCTTTCATACTCTTATGTCCACCCTTATGCAACAGAACTACATTACACTTGTTCCAGTCATCCGGTACTCTTTCACTCTTCCATATCTCATCAAATAAACATTTCAACATACTGACTAGACTCTCTCCTCCACATTTATAGAACTCATATGGGATTTTATCAGGGCCACATGCCTTTCCATTTTTCACTTTCTTCAAAAAACTTACAATCTCTTCACAAGTGATTTCGTCTTCCATTTGCAGCTCACGTTCATCAATCAGAAAATTTATGGGTGCATCATCTGTAACCTGCTCATTCATTCCACCAATGTCCTCCCAGTATTCTTCAACTGCTTTCACCATTTGCATCCTATCTTTCACACTGCAACCATTAACTACTAATTCATCAACTTGAACTTCACTACTTCTATCATTACCTTGTATAAACTTATACCAATCTTTTATTCCATCCGGACCTTTCTTTCTTAGATTTTCAACTTGGTGTCTCTCCTCTTTAACTCTAGCCTCATTAATCATTCTCCTTACTTTCTTCTGCTGTTCCTTGTACTCATTCCATGCACTCTGCCATTCATCCTCAGTAATTCTGTTTCTTTCATACATTTTCCTCATACTGCGTTGTTTCTTATTTAAAGTCTTTCTTTTCATTCGTTCTTCCTTTATCTCACTTGTAAACCACCTGGCATTCCCTGTCCCTTTCCTACATTTTATTCTACCAATCTTTTGCTCTGCCACATCATACAAGGTTCTTGCAATCTCACCATTTAGGTCATTTACATTTCCACACCTGTTCCAGTTATACCTACTCAATTCATTCTTAAATTCTTCCCAGTTTGCCTTTTTTATCTGCCAACTTTCTTTCACACTACTGACCTTCTGCATTGACTCCTTTCTACCCCAGTTATATTCAAGCACAAGCATTTTATGGTCACTATCAATATCAAAATCATCTTCATCAACAAACATTTCATTGACACACTCTCTTGCTCTACTATTCACAATCATATAGTCAATTGCAGTTTTCCATTCCCTGCTTTGCCATGTATGCAAGCCATTTCCTATTGTGACATTCAGGTTTTCAAGTTCATTCTCATCACAAAAATCTATCAATTTTTGTCCATTTGCATTCACCGGCTCACCAAGTATACCAACATGGCCATTCATGTCACCCATCACAATCAGAGGGCACCTGCAGTGTTCTCGTACAATCCTTGTTAATATTTCATACTTTTTTACATTCTCTTCATGAGCTAAATTTCCATCAGTTGTCATATAACATACAATCACAACAATACATTCTCTGGCATGCATTCTTTCACACTTAATTGCTAACAAATCTTCACTTTCAGGTTCATTTCCAACAGGAAGTTCCTCTAATTTCCAATTTAGAGCATTCTTTACAATCAAACCAACTCCACCACCTCTTTTTTGCCAATTTACACGCCCTTTTCCTATCATATGATACTTATTCTCCTTACATGTTAAACTGACTCTATCACGCATTTGGGTCTCTACTACACCAACACAATCCAATTTTCCATTCTCAAATTCTACTACGAGGTCATCCAACTTTCCTGCATTCCATCCACGCACATTTATACTTCCAAACCTTACAACACAATTGGAAAATTCCAGACGTTCCTCACTTTTGCTCTGACGGATTTTCATTCAGACAGTTCCAACTTCCATTATGACATGAGTAGCCCTGATCCACCGGATATATTTCTTGGAGAGTTTCATCTCACCTTCTTTTGTAAGATGGACTCCATCTCCAAGAAAACACCCATCCTGGATCACGCTATCCATGTCAAGGAAGCTGGAACCCAGCTCACGCTTTCTCACACTCTCAGCTCTCATACTCATAATCCTTTCATGCAACTCTCTATTCACCTCCTTTCGCACCCTTTCATACTCCTCATCACACGCAGGCCTTCTTAGGAGGCTAGTCACCGCCACTCTAACATTCTTCTTCCGCGCTCTATCAACAACTTTCATAATTGCATTCACCGTCCGTTCTCTCCCACATTCAAGCAACCCATTGCCACCTCCTTGCAGTACAACCATTCCTTCATCCATTCCATCTATCACTCTCTCAGCATGCCTACAAATCTCCTCCACTCCTTTCCCTCTCATGCTCGTACATCCACTACTGTCACTCATACATACGAACCTATCAACATTCTTCACCATGCTATCTCCACATATTCTAATCATAGGTCTTACTCTCCCTTTCATGCTACTCTTTCGCTCACTTCTTTCACTCAGATCATTCTTTCCATTCACCTTCCTTTCATTCGCTTCCACTACAGGCTCCTGCACCTCATGTGGCACCTCAACAGGTGGCACATTCACTCTCTTTCCATTTGTACCTCTTGCATCATGCTCATTCATCCTTCTACTCTCATCTGTCACATTTGCACCATCATTTGCTTCATTCACACTCCTTGCACCATCATTTGCCTTATCATCCACTTCATTTGCACTCCTTGCACCACCATTTACCTCTTCATTCACTGCATTTGCACCATTCTCATTCTTACCTTTGTTCAGCTTCCTTTCATCCTTCAAGTCAGCCTCTAAAGCAACCATCAAAATTGTCAATCTCTCAACCTCCTCTTTCAACTTCTTACTCTCATCATTCAAACATTTCCAGCACGTAAACACAAGATCACTCAACTTTTTCCGACTCATTTCTCTCAAACCTTTGCATGCATCTATATCTATCCACTCTTTACAAGTCATGCACTCAATCTCCTCATCCATTCCACTTGCACCTCCCTTCCTACGACCAGTCCTATTTCTTGCCATCCTCAAACACAGACTTCTCTCTCAGTACAAATTTTACAGGCGGAAGAAGTCTTCACTCACCAAATCTACTGAAAATCAAGTTATCAAACCAAAAGAAACAAAAACGTTTCCTACTACTCTCACAGTCACTCTCTACAATGTCACACACTATACTCTTTATATGCAAAGAAAGCTTATCAGTCAAAACACCTCAGTCAAAAAATTGCAAGTCACCACACCAAAGTCCAATGCTCAGTCTCAACTCTCACGCAACAAAAAAAAAACTACTCTCACGAGCACTCCATACAAAATCACACACTGTACTCACGTGAATGTACAAACTATACCAGTTTTTCAGCAACTTCACTTTAATTCACCACAATTTTCGTCGGAGAATCAGACGCACGTGCACACCTTATCGTATCGGAGACTCTGTTGTCCGTTCTTCGAACTCTGATAACTTACGCTTAATGTGCGATCCGAAATATTGAATGGATAACTGATGCAGAAATATTTTCTGCCACACCTCCGTGGCGTTGCGGAAAATGTTGAAACTCGAAGTTGTGCTGAAATAGTATGGCATTGAAGGCAAAATGAAGGCCAGAAGTGACTTGAACTTATGTATGTGACTTGAGTCAATACCTTTTCATTTCACAATGCATATTACTAAAATTTCTCACTTACATTGGTTTGATTGCAAATGCAAATATAACTTTCTGTGTATTCCCTGATTTGCTATCAATGTCGTGAAAAAGTATTAAACCTGACTTAAAATCTTCTCATACACATTGTCTAATTATTGTTTAAAGTAACTCTGTGGAGTGCAGTGAAGAGCATCTTTACAATATAAACTGGTGGTTGGTGCAAGCATGTCAGTGGCTTGTGCAGGCAAGATAATATATTTCGATATACATGAAAATTTTGTTTAGTAGACTAAATTTTAATGTACTTTCTATTCAGGGTGACTGGCACATTGCAGGACGAACTTTAAACGTAATGCTGCGACCGTTAAAATAAACACTTTTTACTCAATATCGTGAGCTAAAATTGCTTCGTTAAAGAGTTACATGGACTTACAATATGAAACGTATCGGACTGAACAGGCATGCAATTTGTAAACAACTTAGAAATGTGGCCAGTGTTTGAGAACTCAATTAGTTCTATCACAATAGTAAACATTCGAAATTTTGATAGAACCATGCTGCGCCCGTCCCGCTACCTCTGATCTTCGTCTCGCTCTGTCTTGCTTGACCCCGCGCCGTGCAGTATCTCCGACCGACGCTTCCCCATACATATGTTCTAGTCACTTCTCGCCTTTATTTGGTCTACAACGCCGTATTACTGCTGCACAACAATGAGTTGTAACCTTTCCCGAAATTAGTACAGATTCATGATACAAAATCTTACTACATTAGTTATGCCTCAAATATGTCAAATCTGATTCTTTAGGACAAGTTATCAGTATTTAGGGCATGAGCTCAAGAATCAAGAAGTATCATGCAGCTAATTCAATTGTGCACAAGTTGTGTATGTAAACCCAATACTTTTGGAAAGCTGATGCCTCATGTGTAAATACTGAAAGAGATTAGTTCCTATCGTGGTACATGTACTTGATTGAAATCCGTCGTTTGAACTTTGTGAATGACTACGTAAGGTAATGTGTCGCTTAGGTCATTGCGCGTAGATGTTGAACAGTTCGTGCACTCCTTTATTGTCTATTGAATATTAAAATTATTGGCGTAGTGTTCTTCCTGCGTTCAGTCCTGCCACTGGCAAGAACTGGCGACGAAACTCGCTTCAATAATCTCACGCATGTGAGAGACGTTATGAACGAGAACTTTGCCCTCTAAACAATGTTGACGCTTTCCTTGCGACGTCTTACTGGTGCTTTCCTTAGTATATTCAGTTCTTCTAACTTCAAATGGAGAAGTTCATGAACCTCACCTATACCAATAAAAACTGTTTTTCATTCCCTTTATAGCTTAAATGTAGAGTTCTGCTCTTACTACATTTGTTTTAAAGGAATTTCTTACCAAATATTGAAAAGCTGATGAGAATTATGCCTAATTTTTTAAGGCTATTCATTGTTGGAGAATTATTGTTGTCCGAAAAGATATGTAAAATACTAAGGTGAAAATCAAACTGCGTCCTGTTTCATTTGCCCGAAAGTGTCATTATGAGCAGTACCGCTGCATGACATGTGATCGACACGCTACCCGTGATCTCAATCATACCTAAAATGTAGTAGCAGATAGGAAATAATTTGGCTGCGTATAAGAAACAGAAAATGTTGAACAATAAAATAATTCTCTCTGCAAGAGTAATCCGTGAATCTTGGTGGCTTCGATCGCGACCGCCAAACGACCGCCTGCATCGCAGCAGATGAGGCGGCGTGTGGAACATCTTATGTTAGCACCTATCCTAATTTAGATGAAAAGAAAAACCAATGGACAAATGAATATTTAGGCCTATACTACTTTTACTCGCAGCACACTTATTTTCCTTTTTTTATTATTTGTTCATTTGTTACGTGGTGTTATTCTTGTGGTCTTACGCGTGAGATTCTCTAAGAATCGATCTGTTGTAAATAATTTATCCAATTTACTAATATGTAACTATTCCGTGTTTTTAATGTGTAAATTGTGTTTTTTGATATGCTATTGTGTGTTTTTCTGGGTAACGAAAACAGTTTTTATTCTTCATTTTCGAGTCACGCTCAGAACCCGAGTTCCTCCAATTGGTTTCAATTTTGAAGTTCTTTATCTTTTAGGAATGGATTTTTAACCACAATATTTTTTGGGGGAAAGTGTTTATTTTTGATCTTCCCTGACTTAATATAAATTTTCGTGCATACATGTATTTAGATATTAATTATCTAGGCAGGAGACACTCAACTTTGGTTTACAGGTTACGGCAGTTCTATTGATTACTCCATACTGCAATTGCTTACATCGGTAATCACAATGGTTTTCCATGAATTGACTTGCGAGTTATAAACAAGATTATTTTCTTGTTTTTACTTTCCTTTCTTTCAAAATTGTAGATGCATCTAAAGTTTCCTGAGTCTTATCATGCGTAGAGTGTTAGCAGAAAGAATATACGAGAAACAGAATGTGCGCAGTCAGGTCTCGACAATATTAAATAGTTACCCATGGGTATTTAATTTAAATCTGGTCGTTAATATGTTGAAAAGACACGACAAAATTTCCTACAGAATCGTAGAAGTTATACCTAGATTAAAAAGTACCCAAATTCTCTCAACTGACAGAAAGTTTCGGTATGATAAAGAGCTGTTGATTCCGGAACAGGATGCGATTGCGACAGCTATTTTCACTCCGTTTCGTGCAATAATCAAGGTTATTAACTTTCGATTTGAAGTATATTCACTGACAACCAATGAGAAGGTTATAACTTTCGCCAAAAATTGGGGATATTCGTAAAGCGGAGGGAATCTTCACTTTCAATTTCCTCTCATCAACATTGGTCATCGTCCATTCCTCAAATTCTAATCTTCAAATCTAAAATATTAAAGGGATAACGGACGTAGAAATTTTTGCTGTCACCCGTCTGTAACGTTTCAGGAAACGTTGAAACTCGTAATTGTGCTGAAAAAGCATGGCACTAGGGGTAAAATAAAAGCCAGTGACTTGAACTTATGTATGTGCCTTGAACACATGTCGTTTCATTGGACGATGAATCTCTTTGAAATTTCCCACAAACCTTGGTTTGAGGACGAACGCAAATATAACTTAGTATTTATGAAATTATGTACCTATGAAAAATCTAACGTCAACGTTTTTCCAGCTCACCACCTAGGGAGGCTTAAATGTTTCGTTTATATATGATAACGGATGCATGGTTATACCTATTTCGCTTTTTTTGTGTCACTTAATACAACTCGATTTTAAAATTGGCTGCCCTTGCTCACTAGAAGTTCAGCTTCACGAAACACACCTTCTGTGCCCAAGAATTCAAGTTCAGTCATTCAGTCAGTCAGTCAGTCGATGCTTATAGAAAAGACGGAAAGAGAGTTTGACACAGATTGTATCGGGAAAGAAGAGGTAAAACGGAAAATTATAGGATGAAAATTGATAGAGATGCGCTCTGCGCATGTGATGCTAGTGTTGGAGGGTTTTTGTAAGTAGTTTGAGGGTGGTGAAAGTTATCTACCCCGTCAGGGCTTTGTATGGGTGGGTGTTTAGTTAGAGAGCACCCTTAGTACTGGACGTTGGTAAGTAGGCTTACCGTAGTCGCGTAGTGGATAGGGGTTGTGGAGTAGTACTCATTTGATGTCGTGTTCCACGTTCATCATTCGGAAGTATGGAGGAGTCAGGTACACTGCAGCAGTGAAGAGGGTTTTTGGAACAAAGTTCTACCCGAAAAATCCTCGGAGGTTCCAAACCAAAAGGCATTTCAAGGAATCATCAGTTCCTCGTGGCATTTCCAACGACTCTTTGAAATGTCTTTTGGTTTGGAAACTTTACGAAGATTTCGTTTACTCAATTTACCGACAGATTTTAAGCTCTAACTTGGCCACAACGCCATGGTGTTCATGGATCCAGTGTGCTATCAACAGCAGCAACAACAGGCTTCTAGATGCTGTTGCATGCAACAAAAGCATAAGTCAGCTCGCAGTCTTTACATAATAACTATCATTATCACCGCAGGCAATTAGGAAATGATGCTCATTGTGATAATAAATCAGTTTCCCCAAGAAATATTTTCTATGGACGAAGAAAATGTTCAGCATCAGCTGGTGTTGAACGGATGCAATTATTAACCGAAGTAATAAAATAACCAAATTTAAATAGCTTGATATTTAATTTTGTTAATTTTGCCCATCAGTCATTGTCCCTGCAACACAAGCGGACAATGCTTTAAATTTCATTTATGGCTTCTGACGCGTTCGCTAAATAAGCACTAAGAAAAAGAAATAAGTTCATTTCCGTTAAAGATGATACATCATTTGTTTTCAGAATATCTTTAAGTAAGGATCCTTCGTTCATACACACACATGGGTATCGAAATACCCATGTCACTTGCTGAAACGAATGATTGAGGGCTTAGGATTTTGCTTAGGACAATCGACAGAAGAAAGTATCTGGTTCTTGTTTGAAAATGTGCAATTTGTTCATGCTTCTAAATGTGCAAGTACTTATTCAGATTTTGTTTTCCACATCAAAATAATGAAGTTATGCTTGTTAGAATCCCCTATTAGAACTGTATTTCAGTAGTGTGTATCGAAATAACTGTATATCTTTGCAATAATCAGTTATCAGTTATCAGTTAATCTTTGCAATTAAATCATTTACAGTACCTTTACTCTAATATAGATGAAGGAAAGCTTGTTTTCTCCGTTTTTCTTGACTTTCGAAAAGCATTCGACTGTGTGGACCATAAGATATTACTCTCGAAACTACACTGTTATGGCATTCGAGGAATTGCCCATGATTGGTTCAAATCATACCTAACAAATCGGAAGCAATACGTTGTCGTTGACGACGCAAAATCGGACCCACAGACAATTAGCCATGGAGTTCCACAAGGGTCTGTCCTAGGGCCTCTCCTATTTCTGATATTTATAAATGATATTATCAAATCAACAACATTTTTCAAATTCATACTTTTTGCCGATGACAGCACGCTTTCTACGGTCCTTCCGAGCCAAAATCCCGCTATGATTGCGGAGAGCATAAATAATGAACTCCATAAGGTTTCATTATGGCTTAAAGCTAATAAAATAAGCCTCAACATCGAAAAAACAAAGTATATTACATTCTCATACAAGAAAAGCATATCTCTCCCACACATAAAAATTGGCGAAGGTGAAATCGAAGAAACCAACTCATGCAAGTTTCTGGGCATCACAATAGATAAACATCTGACCTTTAAAGAGCACATCGCTAATATTAGTTCTAAATTATCGAAATCCATCGGAATCCTGAATAAAGTTAAAAATTACCTGCCTGAAACAGCTTTACGAATGCTCTACCGAACGCTCATTTCACCATACTTGCAGTACGGAATAGAAGCATGGCACGGAACTGATAAAAATAAAACCAATATAATTTTTACTCTGCAAAAAAGAGCAATCAGAGCGGTAAAGAATCTAGAATATAATGCTCACACAAATGATTCATTTAAAAATTTACAAATACTTAAACTTCCAGATCTCTATAAAATCTCCATTTGTAATTTCATTTACAAAACATTAAGAAATGATGGCGACAATAGCCTGAAACTATTATTAAGTGCGCAAACTGGTCATCACGACCATTTAACCCGAAATAGAAGTAAATTCATGCTTCCTTATTATTCAAAGGCCCGGTCGCAACACAGTATCCTCTTCGTTGGAACTAAAACTTGGAACTCAATACCTGCGGAGATCCGTGATAGTAATTCTTACAAGTTATTCAAAAGAAATCTCGAGACTCACTTCCTATCGGAATATTAGTCATGTAAGATCACCAAGTAAAATCTTGTCTCCAACATGACTGTTTCCAATAATGAAATTTGCCATGGGTAATATGTAATTCGCCTTCAGTCTGCTGTTAAATCTTTTATCGAATGTACTGTTAAATATAGTCCACATAACCTATATTGTAAAATGAAATATCTGATATCGATTGAATTATCTCACTGATCAGTCTAATGTGAAACTAGGTTAAGTGATTTAGGTTAAACATTAATGTACACCTTAGAATAATGTTGATGGTAGGATGCCCCAGAAGTCGCTGAACTTATTCGGGCCCACAGGTAGCTATATTCAAACTTGTCCATTGTACTAGACTTAAGAAACATTCTACCTCTGTATCTCCTGTGGTAAATAAATTGTTTAAATTGTTAAAAAAAAAAAATTGTTTAAATTGTTTAAATAAGTCTCACGTGCAAACATGCGTCCGTTTCAAGATGTAGTTGGGCATCTCAACTAGGTTAATTTTGAAAAATAATTACCAATACATGGTGGATAACAAGTTGCGAATCTAGAGACTGAAGAGAGGCCTTCGCTTATTACTTTCCTCCCGTGAAGCAATGTAAAAAAAATGAATAAATCAATCAACCTCGGTCACATCGATGTCTCATAGGTCACCTCGGGAAGAGCGGAGCATTTCAAAAATATAAGCGCTGCTAAAAAACTAGATCTCCATTATGATCTTTTCAGCTTAAAATAATTCGACTACAAGAATGCACCACTATCATGAAAAAAGCGATGTGTTTAAAATCGACTTTGCAGTTATCAACTGTAGCCGACATCATGAGAAATGAAAAAAGGCAAAAGTAATAATCTGGGACACTCAAGAAAAATAAAATTCGGTTGAACTTCCCAAGGAGGTTCGCACTTACTTGAGCACGTGCAGAACACTAAAGGCTCAAAACTAACCAAGTGAAAGTACTTATGGATGAGAACAGGTGGACAACAAAGGCTGGGCATGACAACGAGGCTGGACTAAAAAATTTCATCAAAGAATGAGACTCACAAAACCCAAGGTTGATAATTGGATTACAACTTTTGGTTGATATTTCTTCAGCTATTTTGAGATTAATAATTGAGATGTTAGATTGATGGTTAGCTTTAAAATTATCTTTAGGAATAGGAACTGATGGGATGTTTACAAGGTGGGCTGTGCTATGATGTTAGTTATACACTGCTCTGGCAACATTAAGGCTTCTGACTTTAGGTTTCCAAGGCACTGGCAGGGTACCGCACATCCAAGAAAGAGAGAAAGAAAACAGTTTGTCTCCAATAAAGATGACACACAACACAGGTTTTTAAAATATCTTCTAAAATATCATCAAGATAAATAATTGTTGATATACACTCACGGGTATCGAAATACCCATGTTAATAGTCAAAACAAATTATTTAGAGCAACGCGTGGGAAAATGCATTCCCTCTGTTACGTAATCTAGGCTTACTAACACATGTAAATACAAGTTGAAAAAATTTATATAATACCAGTGACGATAAGATGCAATGTTGTAAACACTTTTATTAGTGCGCGTTGCATTGAAATACAAGCTTGGAACAGTACTTTATCAGGAATCAATATTGAAAGTAAAATGAGTGAGGTTAATTTTTACTAAATGAACACAAAAAGCAATACAATTTTACTCGTCAAAGGCTAAGCAGCACCAGGATAAGTCTAGAAGTATGAACCAAGTTTAAATTACTTGAAACATAGTCTTAAAGTGGTCATCATTAGGTGACCTTTCATTATTCTGTGATTTCAAGAGCACGTTAAGCCTCATGGTGATGATCACGTAGTAGTTCGTTATTCAAGGAAAAATTTTAAATCTCGGTTGAAAATGAGTCCTCTGTCAGGTAGACCAGCGTCCGATGATTTTGAAAATAAAGATGTAGTAAAGTTTTGGTAGATCACTTCGAATATCAGTAGGGAAAAATATCGTTGGAAGAGGATAAGAGGCTGAGAAAATCCCTCGCTATATCTTGAAGTCAAGTAGTTAATCTTCTCAAGAAATGATTAAATTTATCGTCAGTCTCAAAGCAAGAGGCTCGAGTCCGGTATAAAAAAGCAATACTTTTGAGAATTGAACTTTTAGAGGTGAAAAGATGAAGAAGAGCTAAAAAAAATAAGAAACAACTAAATTACAGAATTATTTGAGAAGCGTCTAAAAAATAAAAAATTGTGAAAAGTGCAAGGAGGAGCAATAGACGGTACAGCTTTCAAAGAGTTTTTGATATGGTCTGTAACCTCCACACCGTTTAAAATATTGTTGCCTATTCACGAAAAGGAAAATTTTTGAAGGCATGAAATGGGAACTATGAAACATTTCTATTGAAGGCTACTCGTATTCTGAAAAATCAGTAAAAACGGGATTTACATTTTCCATCCATCGCTCATCCCCCATCACTGGGGTCTGGTGGTTTTCTGGTTTTCTGCTTTCCCCCTGTCTAGAGTCTGAAACGAAGGGTAAGAAATCGTTAATCATCAGCCCGAGCATGGGCGCACAACCCAACTCCACAATCATTGATGAATATTAACACGTTGACTGCGATAAGTGTTAATCTGAAGTTCAATATTCAACTAAAATTCAAAGTTAAAAGTTGTTAACAATTATATAGATACCAAGCATTAACTGAAACATTAAATACCGTTAATTCTAAAAGATTGTTAAAGCTATTTTAAACGCTAGCAACGTCTTATATTTTTAAGCAGGTGAAAAAGCGTTTTTCAACGCTTGTGTCGGTATGATAGAAATTTTATGCCTTTTTTGCTGCATGCAAACTACTACAGGTTTAAAATATTGATTTTCGTAGCTTCTGATCAAAAATAAAAAAAATTGCATATTCAAGCTTATTTCGTGAGCTATCAGAACTTGTTCCGATTGAAGAAATCTTTGCAATGCTTTTTTGTTTTTGAAATTTACCTTCATATCCAATAGTTCCCCTACGAACATAATTTATTTGCCAATCGGCTTATTCCAATCGGATATTTGTATAGTTGTACACCGAATATATTATTTCTTCATCTGATAATAAATTACTTTTCATCTCTGTAGTGTTTTCCTAACTTTGGTTAGTAGTCTATTAAGTTAAAGCTATTGTGCTCTTTAATAACTGCTCTCAAAATTATCGGGATATTTCTCTTCGCATAGTTTTGGATGGCAGTTCATTTTTATTTCCGAGACACGCATTCAAAACTTATTCGATCTTCCGTTGTCTGCAATAATTTAAGTTATGCTCAATGCTCATCACATTACGTTGGTTCAACGCACCGAGCATTGCACGTACGGGTAGCCGAGCATGCTGGACGGAGTCTCTAAACTCATACAAAGTTAGATGCTCAAAATCAATCTTGAGCGCTGCTGTGCCGAAAGCTCTCAAAGTATCAACAATGGTCATTTTAAAGTATTACATTCGTAGTAAGTTGATTTTCCCCATCGTATTTTATAGTATTTGAATGCACAAAAAATTAAACCTTCTGCAAATCCCGAAAAATTCAAATCTACTCAAAATGATAAGCCATTGGCTTGTACTTTTTTCCAAGAAATTATTCACCTGGTTCATTTTTATGGGTATTTCAATATTTTTCTGGTATTTTGATTTTATCACCCAATAGATTTTCATTTAAATTTTCTATTTGAACACTAATAGAGCGTGTTTCAGAGCAAGAAATCAAAAATACACTCCAACTAAAAGTTGGCCAAATGAACACTTTTTCTTGTATGAAATTTTTCGAAAAAGGTTTAGTTGTTGAGATTTTAGCTGTTTATTGTTTTAAAGGATGTAATTTAATTCCACAAGTACTCTAAATATTTTTTTTCAATTTAAGTTAAACATTTTTATTCTTTGTGAGTCTGCACTAATAAAATTTAGTTTCAGTGATATTTTTTTTAAAATCGCTTCAGCAAGAAGAGCCGTTTTTATGCTACACCCGTTGAAGCTGAGGAAGATCTCGTGGCCAGAACTGCAGTGGATGCTGGAGACATTTCGGAAACGTCAGACGTGTTTCCTAAAATTCGGCAGTAGTTAAGTTTTGAACAGTTTTTGAAAATAAATTCAAATATATATTGCTTGAAATTGTGTCATTACATTTCTTCCTCTAAAACAATAAACTGCTAATATCTCATAAACAAAAAAATTCGAAAAATTTTATGGATGAAAAAGTGTTTATTTGGCTATTTTCTAATTGTGTATTTTTGTGTATTTTGTGTATAATTTTGTTCTGAAAAACCCTGCATAAGTTTAATGCCTTTTAATTTCTTCACGGACTGTTTAACCACGATGAACGACTTCTATGTTTCCAACACATTCTTGGAAGTATGAATTATTGATGATAGACATCTCATTCGGTTTGTACCCAACATTTTTTATGAATTTGTTTTCTTCTCGAGTGACAAATTACGATAAAACCTTTTTATAGTGATAGTAAACTGAATTTTTTACACGTTTATGTTTACGAAATTCGTTAAAACTGACTCTGGGCTTTTACTTTTCTTTATGTGTTAGCGAGCGCCTACTGTGATTTAATTAGCCATAAATCTGTGTCAGTTCCAGCAATGGTTAGGCGCTTGTTCTTTAGCGTGTTATAGGGTTGCTGGAACTTTTTATTATCCCCTTATGTCTTATCATGTCAGTTTTATAGTGTTTTCTCTTTTTCTTGTATTGTTGCAATTTTAATCTGGACCTTTGTTGTTAAGTTTTGCTTTGTGTCCAGTACTCTAGTCACTCGTGCATTTCTTCTAGTCATTATGATAGCTCGTGACCGTGTTTATAACATTTTTATTTTGTTTTTGTCACTGCGATTGTACTTTTAGCGGTTTTATTATTTTCTGCGATTATCCCTTGTTCTATTAGGCCCAAGAATGTGAATGAGCTAGAAGTGACCCTTGTATTGTAAAAGCTGTTTTAAGAATACCTGTATTGTATAATAGTAAAGAAGTCTGCGTCTGCGCATTATTAGGTACGCTTCCCTTTTTAATACTTTTAAATTTTACTTTTCTCTGTGTATTCTTGACAATTCTACTCTTACTTATTCCCTTGTCACTTGATATTTTCCTATTTTATTTTCCTTTTCTATGTTACCCACTAATGTGTTTTCCTCTTGTTACTGTATCTATTCTCTGTTAGCTCGACTCGCTGGAACTCTTATTTTGGATGTTTAATAGTGTAGTTTTTATTTTAGCAGTTGGTTGTACGATTTTCCCCTTGTTTTTTATTAGGCCCAATAAGCGAATGAGCTTGACGTGGCCCTTGTCACCTTTTTAGATTACCTGTATTGTAATTTTAAACGTGACCTTGTGACAATAAATTCTATGGAGTTTCTATGGAGTTTCAAGAGTTCGCATTAAGTATATTTAAACCATTCAATAAAAATGCTGTCACCATGTCCTACAAAGAATTAATTAAACAGTGCAATGAGCACTACTAAAATACGATATTGGCCTTATGAGTCAGTGAATGGAACCATCTGAGATCCTTTGTCAGTAAGCTCCCATTGGCTATTTCACTTAGGTCTCCTTCGCGTGCCATTAGCTACTATTAGCTACTTAATGGTACCAGCTTTGAATTACATACGTACCTTGTTGGTCGAATAAATGGAGCAGAGCCGCTGCATTAGTGTTTTCGAATTGTAAGCTGTTCCGACGAATGATGCGCTGTTGCAGATGTGACCTCAGATCGCCGGTAACTCTCTGTGAAAACAGGATATCAAGTTTAGCGCTAGTCTTGGGCGTAAGTTATACTTTCCACATATCTTCAACTTAATCGTATTTTTTCAGGTTTAAGTTCTATATTCTAAAATCGCTTTCGTTCATGCTCTTTTGCGGAAAGGGTTACACAATTTACACCAAAAAGGTTTTTTATTCGTGTTTTAAATTCAGAAGAAATTACACTTGTAAGTTTTTCATTCAAATTTCCATTACGATTACCTTCAACGTAAATAATTATACACCCAAAATTCTGACCGACTTAGTAAAAATTCACCTGTACTTTTTGAGCTGCCGATGTGAGTTCGTCTAGGGTCGTGTGTAACTTCGAAAGCATTTTCTCGTCGGGAAGTGCCTTCCCTTCATCCCTCCAATACTGACATAATTTCTTGAAAATCTTTCGGTTGTCTTCAATAGATGTCGGCGTTCCGTTTTGCCACGTCTGCAGATCCTGAGTGACTGGAGTTATCAAAGATTGAAACAATTCTTTATATTCATACAAACCTTTTTCATAAACATTCATAGCTTTCATCGACTCGGAAATGTCGTTGGTAAGTGAAAGTGCCTTTTTTCGGCTGTCTACAGTGGCCTGGATTTTGTCACGTAGTTCGGTGACGAAATTCTGGGACAGATCGTCTCTGTCTACGATGTCGTCAATGAACTCAACTCTGTGCTGAACATGAGACTGCCTTACACATTTCCTGCAAACGATGTCTTTACAGGCAGCACTGAAATAATTCAAATTGTAGCCATGATTATCGCAACGGTCTGCGGGCGTCAAGAGATGAGTTTCAGGGCCAGGTGTCTGCCTGGGAGAAATGAGAGCATAAATGACCGGCAGATTATCCCGAAGGACCCATACGACTCGTCGACATCTCGGACAACTTGAGTGCGCTGTGGTCAGTATGTGCGAAAGACACCTCCGGCAGAAAGTGTGGCCACACGGCAAACTGAGCGGCTTCCGTTCGCTGAAATTGTAGTCTTCTTCGCAAATTTCGCATCCAAAGACACTGGATGCCATTGTGGGTGAGGTTATTGGTCAGGAGTGACTAACCAATATATTTTCAGGGAAACCTGTGACAAAATACAATAAATCAGTGTGCGTTTAATATCCCATAAGCATATAATTGCGAACCAAGAGTATGAGTTCAGTGTAAATGTCTGTACAAACGTTTTTCTTAAATCATTAAATTGCATTCAAGATAGTTCTTGAAAACCGCGATCGTCTGGTTATGAATTTAAATATTTTCTTTAGAATCATGGAGAAAATTTCTTATTAATTAGGTCTGCCTGTCGTTCTATTTTTTGAGTCAGTCAAACTGACATCATGCCTCTTGCAGCTAATGACTATACGAATGAAACAGACTGAAAAAGAGCGTGTAAACATTGTCTTGAAGCTTAAGTGGCTGATAAAAATGGAAACACAGCACTCAAACTGGCCGGCTGATGTTTTCCCCCCCAAGAGGACCTCAGAAATTCGGCAAATGGCACCCTATAGTAGGGTGGCCAGTAATCAGAGGGTAGATTTTTTTTCACAGAATTTTCTTGACGGGACCCCCTAAAAAGGTGAGGTTGATAGAAAAAATGATACTGGTACAGTTTCAGACCATTTGAACATCTTTAACCCGTACCCCAACGTCCTCAAAGTTCTGGAAAATCGCGAAAAATGCCATTTTTCAGAACTTTGAGACCGTTGGGTCACGGGTTAACGAATTTCAAATGGTCTGAAACTTTACCAGTATCATTTTTTCTATCAACCTCATCTTTTTAGGGGGTCCCGTGAAGAAAATTCTGTAAAAAAATCTACCCAATGAGTACTGGCCACCTTAACCCTATTGTGATCTAAGAAGAGTAGACAATGGCATCCAAGGTTGAACTAATAGAAGCAGCCAGTGATACTTCATGATAACGTATAAAAAAAGCCAATGGTACCCTAAAAAGACTTAATAAAAGCAGCCAATGGCACCGTAAGGGGACCCGAGAAAGGCAGCCAATAGCACCTTGGTGACCTAAAAAAAGGAGCGAGAACCTCCCATGGTGACCATTTTTAGGTCCCCATAGGAGGCCTTGGCACCCCAAGAGCACCCAAGAAAAGCCCCCAAAAGCATCCTGAGGGAACCGAAGGCAAGTAGTCAAAATAGTTTTTCTCACTTTTTTATTTACGAAACATGTTTAGCATTATCTGTTTTGGGAGAAGCTTAGCACACTCTTTTATTTATGGAATATAATTACCTGTAAGCCTCAATCCGCACCGTATAAGCTCGCGCTTGCTTTTCGCTCTTTCTTGACCTGTCCAGTCTTATCTCTAAGGGCAACGCATTTTCTCTTTTTCTCAAATGTCACAAAGAGTAACATCTGTGGGGCACGTGGGCTGAAGTTGAAGTTAGTTTGAGGTGATGTAGCCAACGATACTTGTAGAATTTTTTACTTTGCACCTGCGTGATGAACGAAGTTGAATGGGACACCTACCTCGTGCCCCGAACTGAAGGTTTTGGCCTTGGTTCTTCTTGTGTAATTTGTTTACAGCGCTGAGCTCTGTAGAAAGAAGTAGATGCTGGACGATTAAATGCCTGCCCAAGAATGAATTTCAAAAAATATTTACTTCAATTGTCCTGATTAGAAGTTAGTCCCACTAGCTTTTCTTGCGGTTGAATAGCAGAAACACGCATTGAATGGTATCTAACAAACTACGAATCATGCATATATATCTAGATCAATCTATCCCGTTGCGAAAACCTGATGTTGATAACAACGCTGCACCAAAAATGAATGAAAATGTTCAACCCAGCGATTTTTAATTTTTTATTCGATTGTTTTGAAATTTGGCCAGTATTTTTAAGTTGAAAAAATCATATTTTGCTCCGCCATTTTTCCGATTTTGACCTTATAGAAAAGACGGAGATGGGGTTTGACGCAGAGTGTGTCGAGAAGAGAAGGGGTGAAACGGAAAAGGATAGATAGGAAACTGATAGAGATGCGCTTTGCGCATATTATGCTAGTGTTAGGGGGTAATTTTTTGTAGGTAGTTTGAGGGTGGTAGGTTGCACGGAGTGAAATTAGTCAACATTCATTTCTCAAATACAAATAGCTTCACCGGGTTCTCGAACGTTCACATTTGAGGGATAACTGATGTAGAAATATTTAGTGTCGCACGTCAGAAGCGTTCCAAGAAATGTTGAAACTCATTAAAGTATTGAGCAAGAATAGCGTTGTAAGTGAAGTGAAGGCGAGAAGTGACTTAAATATATGTATTTGGAAACGTCGGTCGGAGATGGTGCTCGGCGCGGGGTCAAGCGAGACGGAGCGAGACGAAGATCAGAGACAGCGGAACGGGCGCAGGAGGGCCTTGGCTTACGGTAATGAAGTTCACTCCGAACCGCAAGCGCATATTGGCACCTAAGAATTTAACAAGAATATTGGCTCGATACTCGAGAAATAGATTCGTAGTGTGTCCTTTGCATGTCACATGTCTTGTTTGTGTCCCGTATCCAGCGCGTGTCTCGTATCTTCATGGCCGAGTGGTTAAGGACGCGCGCCCGTCACGGGAAGGTGCCGGCAGTTCGAATCCCAGCAATGTCACCCGGTGATTCTCCCCGTTGGGAAAAGGAGGAACTCAGCCGCAATTCCCCTTTACCCTAGTTAGTGTCGAAAATGTGTACCGGCTTGACCGGGAGTAACCGTCAGAGCGTCAGGGTGCTAACTGGCATTTGAAAAACCAATGTTCTAGTTAACATTCAATGGGCTTGACTGGAAAAACATGCTTTTCCCTTTTATTATGTGCGTGTCACATGTCGTGTTCGTATCACGAACACTATCTGTGTGAAAAAATTTGTCGCAGGCACTAACTTGAGTAATTTTTTCAGTGTATGAACATAATTATCAAGCTCCAAGATGTGTTTCACTTACATATTGACATTACAAAATTACAATTTCATATCAATACTGATTAGATTTCAGCAATAGGTGAGCATTTTAGGTACGCTCATTAATAACTCTCTAATTGTGAACGTAGAAGGCGAAATAACTCAATCAATAAATACTGATAGAATCTAGCATGCATATTATTCTTGGGTAACTATTGTATGTAAGCTCTGACCCAATCCCAAGCTGTTCTGCTGTACCTCGCATTTTCCATTAGAATTTCTCACGTGTTCAATCACAAAAAAAAACGGAAGAGGCCGTTATGAACAGTACCACTGCATGGCACGTAGTCGACACGCTACCGTGTACCTTACTCACATATCTGGGATTCAACCAGACTTTTTTAACCAGATATTTAGATTTTTGTAATAAATGTTCCTCTAGAATACGTATAGATAGGTGCTAGGGTTTGTTCATTACATTCACGTTTTACTTATGCTTTTGGATGGTTGAAATAATGCCGTGGTGTATTTTGTAGAGAAGTTTTATGGTTTTAAATTAGATATTATTTTAATACAGAAAAAATTCTTAAATCACTATTCAGTTGATGAACAAATGATAATTGTTTGATTATTGTTTCATGGAATGCATTATTTCGTGTGATAAATCGATGTATCTGAATATATGTGTTACATGTACATCGCTTAAAATTTGAGATTTATTTCCATTTCTTCAAGAAATCAATCAATTGGCGTTCGTCATTCATGAACCGGTGAATTATTTCTCAAGCCTCATTTGGCGTTCATGTTCATTAAACTTTGCAATGGGAGCGTACGCGTCTGCTCGCTGCCAGTGATGTCGATGCCGTTTTCGCAGCATTGGTCATGTTCCTCGTAACATTTCAGTCTGTGATACTCATGATTTTGCCATGTTTATTCACGGGCATGAACATAGGGTTACACTGACGTTGTAGCTCACCAATTCAACAGACATGAAAAATAAGAACCACAGTAAAATTATCCATTTTTTATTCGTATCTTTTTTAGGCAAACGTTTCTGAATGTTAACATTCCATCTTCAGGGCTGAAAAAACACTTAGAGGTAAAAATAGTAATAGAAGAAACTCCGATTTATTTTTTGTTTTCCACCTCTTTATATGTTTTTCATCACTGAAAATGGAATTTTACTACTCCAAAACTATGAAAGACACAAGAAATGAATATTTCTACGTTGGTTCTCATTTTCATATTAGGCGTGAGATTCCCTAAGAATCGACCTATTGAAAATATACATTTTAAAAATTAAAACAATTTATATTCTTCCACATGTAACTGAAAATCGTTCCTACCATGTTGCTACCAATAGTGAAGAATTTGTATTTTGTACTTATATGATATGTACAGTTTTCATCTTAATACCTACGATATAATTCATTTAAGGACTGGATAAGTATTTATAAATATAATAAAAAATGAACATTATTGCTTAAACAATAGCTTCGATTTTAACTGATAATATTCGTGGCTCGCCCAGGACACACTATAATAATCGGTTTCTCAAGTATTGAGTCAATATCCTCAATTAATTGGGAGGTGCAAATTTCCAATCGCGGATCCGAGTGAACTTCTTTACCGAAAGCCAATTAAGGCCGCTCCTGCGCCCGTCCCGCTGCCTCTGATCTTCGTCTCGCTCTGTCTTGCTTGACCCCGCGCCGTGCAGCATCTCCGACCGACGCTCCCCAATACATATGTTCAAGTTACTTCTCGCTTTCATTTGGCCCACAACGCCGTACTTCTGCTGTACAATGATGAGTTACAACATTTCCAGTTATTAATGATAATTCTAGAAACAGGATACTGCTACATTAGTTATGCCTCAAATATTCTTGATCTGACATTTCACGGCAAGTTATCAGTATTTTGAATGCGTACTCTGTAAAAAACGTAACAAATTACGGGGCACACTTAAATGTTGTAGAAAATTCAAAGATTTTGGAAGGCAAATGCCTGATATCGCAAATGAGAAGAAGTATGTGAAAGGCGCGCAGAGATTCAACATTAAATTCGGTCGTTATTTTTGTGTGACTGGCAATGTGCGGTAATCGCATAAGTTGCGATATGTTACTTGGAACATCTGCCAGTAATGACTCGCGTTTGTATGGTAAATTAAATTCAATTACTTTACAATAAACAAATATTTGATTTGCAAAACATTTCACTCTTACTACAGAACTGATAGTGCCACGTGCTGTGTAGATGTTACGTAGTTAAGGAATGTTACGTCATCAACACAGGAATCAATCCCGTAATTTTAGTCCTCCGGCCTCCATTGCGCGTAGATGTTGAACAGTTCATTCACTTGTTTCTTGCCTATTCAATATAGACAAATGGCGTAGTGTCCTTACTGCGTTCAGTTCTACACAGTCCTGTCACTGGCAAGAACTTGCCAGTAAACTCGCTTCAATAATCACACGCATGTGAGAGACGTTATTTACGAGAACTTTTCCCTCTAAGCAATGTTGACGCTCTTCTTGCGACGACTTACTTTTGCTTTTCTTGTCATATTCTGTTCTACTAACTTCAAATGGAGAACTTTATGAACATTACCTATCCTAATCAATATGGCATTTCTCTAACTCTATGCTAAGTGTAGAGTTCTGCTCGTATTACATTTCTTATTATGGCATTTCTTCTTAAATATTGAAAAGCCGATGAGAACTGTGCCTAATTTTCGAAGGCTGTTCATTGTGTGAGAATTGTTGTTTTCGAAAAGATACGTAAAATACTTTGGTGATGTTCAAATTGCTTGCCTATTCACTGACCCAAAAGTGTCATTATGAGCAGTACCGCTGCATGACATGTAATAAACACGCTACCCGTGATCTCAATTATTGATGAAATGTAGTAGAAGATAGGAAATAATTTCAATTCGTACATGAAACAGAATAGGTTGAACAATAAAAGAATTTCCTCTTCAAGAATTCGTGAAACTCTCGGTGGCTTCGATCACGTCCTCCAAACGATCGCACCGCCGTTTGAACGCCTGCATCGCAACAGATGAGGCGGCGTGTGGAACTTCTCTTGGTGGCACCTATCCTAATTTAGATGGAAAGAAGATCCAACGTACAAATGAATATTTATATTATTTTTACTCTCAACACACACCTATCAATTTTTTATTATTTGTTCATTTTTACATTGGTTCTTCGTGTTATCTAGCACGTGAGATCCTCTACGAATCGATCTGTTGGAAATAAATTATCCTAGTTTAGTATTATGTTTCTTATGCTCATTATAGTTAATGGGGGCTGATATTCTGTGTTTGTCTTGATAACGAAAGCAGTTTTTACTCTCCACTCCCGTGTCACTCTCATAACCTGAATTTTTCTCCAATTCGTTTCAATTTTCCAGTCCTTTTATCTTTAACGAAGTATTTTTAACCACATTATTAGATGAGGAAAAGTGTTTATTTTAACTTTCCCAGACTTGATCTAAAGTTGTGTGCATACATGCATATACGTATAGATTATCAAGGCAGGTGACACTCAACTTTGGTATACAGGTTACGGAAACTCAATGGATTGCTCCATTTTCAAGAGTTGACTTTGGGAGTTAAATACAATATAAACGTTCTGTTTTTACTCTCCATCCTTTCAAAATTGCAGATGCATCTAAAATTTCCTGAGTCTTATCATGCGTGGAGTGTTAGCAGAAAGAATGTATGAGAAAAAGAATATGCTTAGTCAGGTCTCGTAAATATTAAACAATTACTCATGGTTTTAAATTTTTATTTAATCCATCAGTGGTTTGCGTAGCGACGACAAAATTCCCTCCCGAGTTGAAGAATATAAAATTTGTAAAAAAAAAAAAATTCCCCGATATGTCAAATTGTGGTGTTATTGCACTATTATTAATACCATGCAGGTCTGCCCGGAGCTGGAAGCGATTACTAGTGCCATTCTGACTGCGATTCGTACTATCAACAGCACAATTTTCTCTCGATAAATACATGTTCACTATGACACTCAATGAGAAGTTTATTTCTTTGCCAAAATTCGAAGCATGTGAATTTAGGAGGGATTTTCGAATTCAAGTTCAACTGAACAACATTGGTCAACGTCCATTCCTCGAACTCTGATAACTTACGCATAACGTGCGATCCGAAATATTGAATGGATAACTGATGCAGAAATATTTCCTGCCACCCCTCCGTGGCGATGAGGGAAATGTTAGAACTCGAAGTTGTGCTGAAATAGTATGGCATTGAAGGCAAAATGAAGGCCAGAAGTGACTTGAAAATACCTTTTCATTTCACAATGTATATTCCTAAAATTTCTCACTTACATTGGTTTGATTGCAAAAGCATATATAACTTTCTGTGTATTCCCTGATTTGCTATCACTGTCGTGAAAAAGTATTCCACTCCACTTAAATTCTTCTTATATACATTGTCTAATTATTGTTTTAACTATCTCTGTGGAGTGCAGTGAAGAGCTTCTTTACGATATAAACTGATGGTTTGTGCAGGCAAAATAATCCATTTCGGTATGTCTGAAAATTTTGTTAAGTTGACCAAATTTCAATGTACTTTCTATACAGAGTGACTGGCACTTTGAAGGACAAACTTTAAACGTAAGGATGCGACCGTTGAAATTAACACTTTTTACTCATTATCGTGAGCTAAATATGAGTCGCTGAAGAGTTACACGGACTCTAAATATGAAACGTATCGGACTGAACAGGCATGCAATTTGTATACAACGTAAAAAATGGCCAGTGTTTGAGAAATCAATTAGTTCCATCACATAAGTGAGCATTCGAATTTTTGATAGAACCATTCGGCGCCCGTCCCGCTGCCTCTGATCTTCGTCTCGCTCTGTCTTGCTTGACCCCGCGCCGTGCAGCATCTCCGACGGACGCTTCCCAATACGTATGTTCAAGTCACTTAATTCTCGCCTTTATTCGGTCTACAACGCCGTACTTCTGCAGTACAATAATGAGTTGCAACATTTACTAAAATTAGAACATGTTCGTGACTGGAAATCCTGCTACATCAGTTATGACTCAAATGTTCCCAATCTGATATTTTTTGTACAAGTTATCAGTATTTTAGAAATGGATTCTATGAATATTCAAACACTTTAAGAGGATGACTTGAACTAAAGTATTAAAGAAATAAATTTTGGAAGGCTGAAGCCTTATTAGGTTCATAGAAGACGAATGGTGAAGCGTGTGGCATGAAAAATAGTTCAGCTCCGCTCATTATAAATGTGTGAACGACTAAGGATGGTAATTTGCATAAGTCGCGATATGTTACGTGGGTCACCTGCCAGAAATGTTTAATTTTCTTGACTCGCGTTTTCATCGTAAATTCAATATAATTAATTAACAATATGCAAATAGTTGATTCGACAAACATTTTACTTCTACTACAGAACTGATAGTGCCACATGGTGTGTAGGAGTTACGTAGTTAGGGAATGTTACGTCGTCAACGTAGGAATCAAAAGCGTAATTTTAGTCCTCCTGCTTCCATTGCGCTTAAATATCGAATAGTTCATGCACTTCTTTATTATCTATTGTATATTGGCAATTGGCGTACTGTCCTTACTGCGTTCAGTTCTGCACTGTCCTGCCACTGGCAAGAACTTGCGAGTAAACACACGTCATTTTGCTATTTTGCTTACGTCATTTGAATTCAACAAAACCTTTTCAATGAAGTTGTTCATACTAATTTCAGTTTTAATAGAATTTCTAAACGTGTGAATTCTGAACGTCTCGGCTTGAAATTCTAAATTGAGTTGTCTACGAGTGGTATAATGTAAGCGAGGAAATCAAAATATATTTCCACAAGAGGATCTTGTAGATTGGCTGATATCCTCAAACACGATCCGTTTAATTTACCTTTCATATGAAAAATTTCATAACCGCCAAAAATTAGGCTAAGAAATCTTGGTAGGGCATACTTTTTTATTTAAAAATTCAAAGTCCCTTGACCGTACCAAAATTGGGCACTTCAGCTTACCATCGTACCATATATACAACATAATGACATTTGATGGACGTACCAAATTTGTTGAGTTGTACTGATTCCGACTGCCCTGGACGCCGCACCCATTCCACATACATCACCTGGAAGGGTATGGCCTAGGCCATCATACACTACTTCTTTACTAATTTTTATAACCTCAGCCGCATTATTACACTTTGGTCACACCCATGCCTTTAAATACTGATAGCTTACGCGTAAATATTATATGAAACATATTCGAGGAATGCCTAATGTATAAATATTGCTAATCACTTGTCTGGAAGCGCTTCTGAAAATGTTGAAGTTCGTAATTGTACCAAAGAAGGGATGGCGTTGAGGGCAAAATAAAGGCAAGAAATGATTTGAACTAGTGCTTTTTTATTTGACAATGAATATTCTTGAAATTTCCCACTTACATTATTGCAACTCACTCAGTGGAGTGTAGTGAGGAGCATCTTTACAATGATATAAGCCAGTGGTTTATGCCACACTAACAAATCCGCACTTGATTCAACAGATAACCGTCGTTTATATTACTGCTATTCTCGCCCAGCTCGGCACCGACTTCGAAGAGCCAATAGACACCTCTTGCTGTTTGGTATGCGTCGTGCAATGGTGCTCGATACCTTACTTCGACACTGAAACTCAACTTTGAAAAGGTAGGCTGACCATCCGCAATTTCTGTTTTCTTCAGATCGATAAAAAAGTTTTACATCTCAATAGAATTTTAAATGTCTCTACCTTGACTGCTCATTACGAAAATCAAGATCAATGTTCTGTTCAGGTTTAAAATCTTCTACTCACACCTGCAAAATTAGTAGAATGAGTAAATTATTCAATGTTGAACCGATGGATAAAGTCCTCACGGTCTACTAACTGAATATCTTTTTGAAAGTATTTGTTAGTCGATGTACGTAATGTACTTATTAAATGTTGGGTGAGAACGCTATTTTAGCGTCCAAAAATTCAGTCACAAGTTAATTCAAATGAATTGAATACAACGACGCTGTGTTCCTGATTCGAACTACAGTCTCTGAGTTACAATTTTAAATAAGTGATTGAAGTTAAAATACTCATGTTTTATTTTGTTTTTTTATATAATTTTTACAATGGTTGAGCAGTACGCTCAATAAAATTGAAGCTCACGATCCGCACTAGCTGAAGTGAGACGATTAACTCATTGAGAAATCTTTTGACTCGGCAAAGGGAAAGTGTTTCAAATGATGTTCGAAAAGGATGTTAGTGGTCATATTCGAGCTAGGAAGCGTGTGAAAATCAACTGAGATATGCAAGAAATTTATTTGCAGCTATCGGATTCTTCCACCTAGTTCATGGACGAACAATATTTTGATGCTCATTTCGGCTACTTTATTAAAGTGATGTAGCAGAAAGCTCATAAAAGTCCTTACTTAAAGCGCAGATCTTTATATCACAGCTAACGAATCATTAATCATTGATGTCATTTAATGTTTAATCGACATCTGTGCTAACACCCAATTATATTTTTTACTAACAATCCTTCATATATATATATGTGTTGGAAATGAATACCCCCTCAGTTCACATAGTCCATAATGATTTCATAAAATTTTTCCAAAAAATAATAATTCATTTGTTGGCGGGGGGAAGACGCCAAATAAAGAATTGGATAATGATTTTTTTTGCTCTATTGGCCAAATTGTTTGCCTGCAACAGAGGGGCTACTGCATACTGTTCGACTGTTCGACCGCAACCATGGTGTGTACGTACACCTCACGTAAAACATCGTACGCGTACAGATGATAAAAATACGTTATAAAATTGGGGAACAATATATTTTAAACATGCAGGAAGAAATAGTGCATCAATGTATTTAATTTTTTTGCCCATTCAAAATATACTCATGAGCTTTTATTTTGAATTATTTTTGTGTAACTATTGTACGTAAGCGATGAATCAACTTCAATCTAGCCAGGTCCAGTCACAAATATTATTTTTTAATTGCTGATTTGTTCAGTCACACAAAGTGTTGAGGTGCCATTATGAGCCCTACCGCTGCGTGGCACGTGATAAACACGCTACCCGTACATCTCAGTTACGTATCTGGGATATAAAAACAGATATTACACACACATGTCTTGAATTCTCTACTGGAGTATTTATACCCGTTGTTTTACCTTTATTTCTTTCTTATAATAGTAGGTATGAACAATAGTAATATGGAGGCATCAATAAAATTTGCCGTAGCATGTGTCCAAAGTTGAGTGCCAACTGCCAAGATAATTCATCTCAACAGGTAGCTGAAACTTTTGTTTAGTTATCCAAATCACCATGGACTTTCTATGCAAGGTGACTGGCTCTCTGCAGGACAAACTCCAATAACTCAAACTCCAATAACTGGCTCTCTGCAGGACAAACTCAGACCGTTGAAACAAACACTTTTTACTCAAATATCGTGAGTTCTAAATGCTTCATTGAAGAAATACAAATACTTGAAATTTGAAACGTATTGGAGAAAAATTCGCGCACAGGCATGAGCAGGAAATGAAAAATAAAACTTAGGAACGGACTTTTTTACAATTTGGATAAACCGAATAAGAGTTGAGCTTGTTTTATTGTGACCATAAGAATGAGGAAATTATATTAGATATTTATTACAAATTCTCTGAATTTATCCCATCTGTTGTGATGCTGTATGCTAGACATCCAGCTTCTTGTATTCATTATAAAAATGTTTTCCTACCTCCTACTATATTTCATTTGTAGCTGAGATACGGTAGTGGGTCGATTACGACCCCTCTACCGGTTGGTTGGTTGGCGATGCTTATAGAGAAGTCGGAAGGAGAGTTTGACACAGGGTGTGTTGGGAAGAGAAGGGGTGAAACGGAAAGGGATAGGTAGGAAAAAGATAGAGATGCGCTTTGCGCATATGATGCTGGTGTTGAGGGTATTTTTTTGTAGGTAGTGCACCCCTCTACCGGTATTACGCAATGACAAATTTAGTCCTGGGTGACTGAACAGGCACACACACAGAATGCATACAACTTAAATATGTTCCCAGTGTTTAAGAAGTTCATTAGTGTATTCACTATAGGGAGCTTGCGAAATTTGGACACAATTATTTCAGCTGTTTGAACAATAGGTAAAAAATAACTATAATAATTGAAAATCAAGTTCACAAAGGAAATTTTGTTCAAGTAATAATAGTGAGAAAGGTACCTGAGAGAGGTTGCAAGGAGAGCGTCAACATTGTATAGATGAGAAAGTTCTTGTACACAACGTCTCTCACATGTGTGAGATTATTGAAGCGAGTTTACTCGCAAGTTCTTGCCAGTGGCAGGACAGTGTAGAACTGAACGCAGTAAGGACATTACGCCCATTATCGAAATTCAATAGACACGAGAACAGTGCATGAACTGCTCAGCGTTTACGGCAAATGAGGTAGGACGACGTAAATTACGGGTTTGATTCGTACGTTGACGACGTAGCATTCCTTAAATTAACTCCTAGACAGCACGTAGCACTAACAGTTCTGTAGTGGAAATGATGTACAGGGTCGTCCATTAGTAGGTAGACACCATGTGGAATAGGTTTGTGTATCAGTTATATTATTACAATTTTGTTCATTTTAGCTATCTTATCTTTGCTGTGTTATTGACAATTTTATTATTGTATTATTTGTGAAAACTGTACATCGAAGCGCATGAGCCAGACTTCAAAGCTGTGTAATATAAAAAGGAAGAAAGTTTGGGCACCAGCGTTGATAAAATTTAAGGGCTTATGTATTAATTTTCATTTATTATTGTAAATTTTCTAGCTATGTTCGTACTAGATATACATGTATGTATAAGGTTCTCAAAATGAATGGTAGCATCAGCGGTCAAACTACTTTTGGACTACCCTGAGTGACCACAGTGATCGTTAGGTTTTCCAGGTATATATTATTTACCTTAACACTTTGATAACAATTGGTAAAACTGAATTTCAATATTCAACCCAAATTTAAAATGGATTGTAATAATCAATTATCAAAGTAGCACTCATTAACTGGATCATGCCTTCAGGTAACTTTACTAATAAAATTGCGATAGTTGTGTTCGACCTCTGATCGGTGAGCAGCATTATGGATATCTCTTGTTTGGCCACCGATGGCGCATGTTGCGGTTGAAGTGACAACAAGCATCAGATTCAGAATCTACTTAGTTTCTGAACGCGCGTTATGGTATTGATTATGATTCCAATCACGATACCAAGTGAACTAGAATTGAAATTCACTCATCTCTTTCCATAATTAATTCATAGATGGACATATCCTTTCATATAAGTACAATTTTCTTTAATGTGAGAAATTTACGTTACGTGTGAATGCAACAAGTAAATTTCCATTTCTCATATACTGAAAATTTACACTTGAATATCGATCGAATAAATTTGAGGGCTAACTATCGTAGAAATATTTGTCGCCACCCGACGGTAGGCGTTACGAGAAATGTTCAAACTCGTTATTGTTTTAAAAAAGTATTGAGTTGCGGGTAAATTAAAGGCGAACAATAACATGAACATATGTATGTATTGGGAAACGTCGGAAGTAGATGCTGAACGGCGCGGGGTCTTGTGTTCTTGTTTTTGGTGGTTATCGGAGCTTCGAAGACTAGTCCACGCAGCTCCACGTCAGAAGGGAGGTTTGCTCCTTGCTCTCGACACTGTCTGGAGTGGGGAATAGGGACGCTTTAAATGAAGTTTTCATGGATCTAATTTACCATCATATTTCAGTAATTTAAGAGTTCATGGCACTCATAAAATTTACACGTTTTACAACACGGGATATTTGAGTGCATAAATTTATTTTGATTGACACGTGCTGTATTTACGTCTACAGCATGCCCTACAACTAGCTTCACAGAGTCCCCCAGTGAGGGAAGGTCCAGCCTGGGCGGCACAGCCTGGAGCTTCAGCTGTCAATGTCAGCAGACTAAAATCAATCACTCCTAATAAGGTTTATTTATACAACACTCCTGTGGGCGATTCTCGGAGGGAGTAAAGGTGAGTTCAAGTCATGAGGGGTCGCAACATACCCCGAACAATGATTATTTTTCAACTCAAGTGTACGCAGTACATCGCCACTGTGCCTTTATGAAGCACACTCAATGGTGCGGGAAAGATAAGATAATTGTGAACGCTGGTGTTAGCATGCCCAAAGTCGTTAGATTGTCCAACATTGGCCATCAAAAGGGTAGCGAAGATTAGATCTACAGAGTATGGATTCTAGCACAGTCTGCCATCCAGTTGTCTAAAACCGCTTCAATTATCTGGGCTTGCACTGGACTTGGAAGGGGCCTTCCTCCCTGTAAATTTTTTCAGGGAAATGGGAACATTCAACGAGATTTATGAGGTATTCAGATTGCTACGGTGAACTGCCTGATTAGGACAATGTAAGATTAAATGATCTATGCTAATTCAAACCAGGCCAAATAAGACTTGACACCAGCATATCCTATTCGTAGCCTTGCTAGATCAACTTCAGCTGTGCGAGATTTATCTAGGGCACAAGGCCAGTCCTAGATATTATCCCTTAATAGTGTCAAGACTTACAGTTTCCTTTTTGGAGAGAGCGGTGATGGTGCGAAAACGGAAGAAATGAGCTTCCTTAGCTGAAAGATCAGCCGCTGCGTTACCTGTTATTTCTTTATGGCCAGAGATGAACTGAAATTTAATGACATGAGAACTGGAGAGCAGAGTTAGTTTTTCTTGAATGCTTGAAAGAAGACAAAAGAAATGTTTAGGTTTTTGATCTCGATTTAGGTACATCGAATTTAAAGAATCTGAAAAGATCACTATCTTTTCACGGTCTGCACGCATGTAAGTGCCCCTTTGATAGCAAAAAATTCTGTTCCAAGAAATTGGATCTGTGGTCTCAGTTTCCAATAATATTATATTTAAGAAGAGTGTGAAATTGAGTGTGAAATTCAACTGAGATATGCAAGTAGTTTATTTGCAGTTATAGGATTCTTTCACCTAGTTCATGGACGGAACATAACATGATGCTCGTGTTGGCCGCATTCTGAAAGTTATACACAGAGGAAGTGCTGTTCGAAGTCCTTACGTAAATCGGAGATTATCATCTCACAGCAAACGAAATAACAATCGTTGATGATATTTGTTTTTTTGACATCAGTTGAAAAACAAAGTATATTTTACTGTCAATCCTTCATTAATATTTGAAATTTATACCCTTCAGGTAAAATAGTCCATCACGATTACTTCACAATTTTCACAAAAGAATATCTCATTTGTATGCAGAGTAAAAGGCCAATTAGAGACTTGCAAAACTTTTTTGCTCTGTTTATCAGACTGTTAGTGTTCAAATTATTGAAAGCATTCCTTCTTGTAAATAAATTCTTTCATAGAACTATTCTCTAGATACAATCAGACAATGTGACCTGAAGTAAACTTGTTGCACGTAAGTGCAATGATCCATAATTCTTTTCGTCATGATTTAATTAAACTAAACAATTATACTACGACTAGTTAATGCTTGGTAAAATCGAAAAACAGACTTTTTTATTCAATTTTCTCTGAAACTTCTGTTTGCAATGTACGAGATAGCATTCCATATTAAATGGTCAACCATTATTCTTGATGCTACTCCTTATGAGCCTTCTGTTTTATCGATAAGGTGCTTTAAATTTCGCTCTTACAAACTCTCACTTTTCGCTGCAATATCTATAATTTCAGCCTCCCATTGTAGAGGCTAAAACGGCTAAAAGCACACAGGCCCCGACGAAAAAGTTAGACGAGGTAGCGAGCATCATAACTCTCATTAAGGGGAAGATCTTTCGGGGCGTGGAGTGCTTGGCGATGACAAAAGCATTTAGAGTCTTCAAACTATTTTACTTGGATATTGCGTGCATTTTACGTAGACGCGTCCCTCAAACATGTTGATCTCAAACTCCCATGACATGCTTGCCTGTAAAATTTCAGCAGCTTTATGCGTTGAGGGTATTCTTCTGTACTTTACAGTTCTTCTGTCCTTTACTTTTCAGTTGAAAAACAATCAGAAACGAAGGACTAAAGAGCACACCTGAACATATTAAAACTCATAATAAACTGCAGTATTCCTCATTATATGAACTAATTGATAATTCGTAGACTAACGGAAGCTCTCGATTTGGAAGTCACCATGACATTATAAAGGCAATAGCGTTAAAAACATTGAACTAACACGTTCACTGCCGATACCGCCAAATGGCGGCCTATGGCATGTCTTGAAAGGGAAGGTTGTAAGTAGCATACTCGTAGTTTAAAAAACGACATGACTACTCGAAAAAGTTGTCTCTTTCTTAAGAGGTGTGAAAATGTACTTGCATGATGATATTTTCCTCGTGTGCCTAATCTTCTCAATATGATGTTGAGATAATTGAAATGCTATTCATTCACACCGATACGTAAACGAGCAATTTACCACGGGGTATTTCAGCAGTGAACGTGTTAATTGGGATATATTTGCGATAAGGATCATGAATTTGAGTATATAGGTTGCTGCTTATATTACTCGTGTGATATGTCATGTGAACTAACTAGCTATAGAGTAAACGCCGAGGTTTTTCTTAATGTTACTACTTTATATGATTAATTTTTGCTGATTTTTTCGGCGAAAACTCAGCGTTTTCGTTTGCAGGCAATAAATTTCGAAATAATCTAATTAAAGATTAGATTCTCAAAGCTGAATGAAATTGAGTGGTGCTTAGTTGTTTAGACTTTTATTGATGGTAAAAGTCATCACAAACAGTTATGATAGATACACCACAATTTTATGCTCAAGTTATTTTTACTCGCAATTCTCAGAAAGTTGAGAGTTTCACAGGGAAATAGCAGTTCTCTCAAAAAATATTATATAAAAATAATTTTCGATACCATCTAACCTGATACCTTGAGAGTGAATAACCCAATGACATGAAACAGCGTAAATCGTGTGAATGATTATAAATTGGCGAAGATTTAAAACAAACATCAATATTTTAAGGGTAATTACCAGCACGAAACAGTCACCGTTTTACTTTAACATAATTTCACGGCTCATTTCGGAAGAGTGAAGTGCAACGCAGCAAAAAAATAAAATCACGAACTAGAGCTGGCGCGAGAAAGACTAGACTAATCGACGGAAAAAAGGATCTGGATATTGTTCGAAAATGTACAATTTTGGTTCATACTTCTGAATGAGTAATTAAATATTTGGATATCACACTCTACAGCAATGCGTCAAAGTTGTTGCATGCGTCGGGGTCCCCTTAAAGAACTCATGTGAAATAACTGTATATCTGTAGTAGAAATAAATCTCATACTTGTAAATGAATGGCCGTTTCGAGGTGTAGGGCATCTCATACTCCGTTTGCTTTAAAAGATAATGAGCCATACATCGTGAATAGCAAGGAGCAAATCGAGAGACTGAGGAGAGATTGAAGCAATGCAAAAAATTAATACACCGAGTATAGGTCACTCAAGAAGTTTTAGAAGAATTATTTTAAAAATAGAATGGGGCTTGAAATAGATTTTCCAAAATAGTGAAAACATTCGGAAAATTAAATACGAAAACTATGTTTTTAACTTTATTATATTGTAACTGCATCAAAACTATCAACCCAGAGAAACATATTAGTTCTCTATTATGATCTTATCGGCTTGAAATAATTCGCTAACTAGATAGCACAAACATCCTGATAAAAATCGATGTGTTTAAAATCGATGTTGGGGCCATTAACTGTAGCCAACATCACGAGAATTGAAAAAGGCAAAAGTCATTATCTAGAACACCCAATAAAAATAAAATTTTACTGAACTTCTCATCGAGGTTCACACTTGCTTGTGTGGAGTCACTCTTATATATACTTGTGTCACCTCTTACGTAAAAGTTATTTTTCTGTCTTGGAAGAGATGCGTGGTAAAACTAGTTGACATTATTCAAATTTAACTGCATTTTGTTCATAAGACAAATCTAATCACAATATTGATAAGACATCGGAGGAATCAAATGATTCGCAATACTTCTAGGTTAAATAGATTTGCTAACTCTACCCATGAAGAACTTCAGTTTTTTAAATTAATCTTAGCACATTTGTTTTATGAAATTCATCATCAACATCATTTACAGAAGGGATTCTTAGCCTAATTGACATTTTGAGTTTCGTTGATGACGGCAATTATTTGCATTTGCCATTTGGTGGGCCCTGGTGTAATATTTACTCTCAAATATTAAACAAATTATCTGAAAACCATTGAAAATGATTCTGAGAAAACCCTACCTTGTTTCTGCTGAGCGAAAATTCAGATAATTCGCCATCTTTAGGAAAAAATAATCTTCCAATAGCGCTGCATTCGACGCTGTGATAAAAAGCTGGTATGCACTTTTTCTGCTCTGTGGATGTGAGACAACCTGAAAATTTTTGCTGGTGATCGAACTCATCCAACCAACTTTTTCCCAAACAATTACTCCTCTGCTCTAGCTCGAAAGTCCGCAGTGATTAGGACATCGAATGTGCTCACTCAACATCGCACGATAGTTAAGCTCGACGTCCAAATTATCGTACCAAACTTTGCATCTTGCTTTACATATTTCTGACACGCGTAGCCAGTGCCCTGAATTCTTAACCCTGTATTCGCTGCTCCACCGTACTAATAAATTTTGAATATTCATTGCACTCATTATACGACGAGTATTTTCTAATTAGTGTTGGAGGCGCAATTTTCGCAGTGGATTTGTACTCGCACATAACAATCGCTCTTGATTGTGAGGAACGAATCTGGAAGTTACAAATTCAGGCTTTCCAAGTTATCGAGTTAATGAAAAACTATATGCTTTCTGTCAGTCACTCTTCTCCGTCGTGGCACAGTGGTTAAGGGATCAGGCTTGTATGTTGGAGACGAGGGTTCGTATCCCGGCACTGGCGCGGAGATTTTCCCCGTTGGGTATAAGGGAAAGCTCAAGCACAATACCCCACTCAACCCAGGTGTCGGAAATGGGTACCGGCTTTACGGGGGAACCGTCATGGTGTCCTATATATAGGGTTAGTTATAAGACATTTGAAAAACCAATGCTCAAGATCATAGGTATCAGGCTTGATTGGAAATAAAGCATCGCAAAGATGCCGATGCTTGTTTTCTTTCCAGTTATTTGATAAATTCTTACTAGAATTGGGACTTTACATTTAATACACACGCATTTGAGATCAATATGCAGAAGCGTTAAACGCATATGAATTTGAAAATTTGCATATGCATATGATACTCATATGGAAGTTTTAAAATGCATTTGCACTTGATAATTTGCATATGAATCTTTTGATTTAGATGTGTTTTTCACTGAAATGCTGATACAAAAAACGGTATCCGTAGAAATACATATTGGAGAAGACTATAAATAACTCTTTAGAGTTCAAACATTAATTGAACGGTAGTTTTCGACGAGTCCAGATGGTGTTATTTGTGCATTAGAACCTTGCATGCCATTCAAATAAGAATACCTCGAATATGACTAAAGTTTCAGTACAAAAGCGTTTAATGGATTATGTTCAAGAGTTTAAAGACTATGAAATTGTTAAAGAGATACGTAAATTTTACGTAAATTTTACAAGAATACTGTAAGTGACTATATTGCGTAAACTAGAGAGGAATGTGAACTAAGACTTCGACTAATGGAATCCAAATAAAAGCTGTGAAAATCATGGGATGAAGTAAATAAATTTCGTATGATATGAATTGGTGCCAATGTATGCCATTATGGGTGAAAGCTTTAGTGAAGTTTTATGTATTGCAAAATGCAAGTTATTATGCGGCATACAGATGAACATGTACATGTACGCACACACATACGCACCCACTTACACACACATATTTACATATATACGTATTAAGAATGAATTTAAGAAAAATAATAATGAACAGAAAATGCAATCTTGCTCATGCTACATCTAAAATGACAGTCAAGCTTAGTGTAATCGTTGGAGATAACCTGAAGAAAAAATAAGTAGGAGGAAAAAGACTTCGAAAAACATAAAAATAAAATGGTTTTTATTTCTCTAACGGAAATTTTAGGAAAACTCAAGTTACAGTCGAGGAACACCGACAATAAAAAAAATCTGTTTCATATCCCTTCGGTATTCTTTGCATTATCATGCGGACATGGGTACATGGGATAAGATGGAGATACAGTGCATGACAGATGTCACTTGTGAGTAGCAAATATCTACAAAGTTTTTGCAGAAACGCGTAAACAAACATATACTCAAAGTAAAAATTCATAGCTTGTTCAACATACCGACAGAGAGCTAATTTTTCCACGATTCATAAGCTCAAAATTACTCTTTATTTCATTTGTTTAATTGTATTTTTCTTTTTTCTCATTCACAGAAACGCTCTCTATGGTAGTGATAGATCTATTTTTGAACCATTTTGCAAGAGCAATACAATTAATTAAGCGGGTTATTTTCAAGTATCAAACGACAAGTCCATGAGGGTTTATGCTTTGCATTTTTGGCTTGTGCAGTAAATAAAAAATTTTAATACAGATTCCTTCAGCAACTTATTCAATAAACATTTCGGCAGAATTCAACCATACTAGTCTGCGCTTCGGATATATTATGTTTATGGCATGTACCGACGCTGCCCCATACTATGGTAATAGCGATGGACGGAGAAGCATTCTATACCCTAGGATAATACACGTCACATGTTTGGCCCATGGGTTGCACCAAGTTGCAGATTTGGTAAGAAGTACCTACCCAGAGGTCAATTGACTTATATCGTCAGGAAATGTATCTTCGTGTGAGCCCCACATAGAGTTCAAAATGTCAAAGAAATGCACCCTGAAATCCCATTTCCACCATCACCGTACTGACCAGGTGGGGTACCTGGCTGAACGCTGCAGATTTCTATACCAGATATTACGAAGAAATAGCCTGAGTTTCTATGTCTTTTGAGTGTGACGAAGGCAGCAGGATAAAAGAATGTCAAAATCTTCTAGATTATGTTGAACTGAAAACTCGTGTTAGTGACATTATTTAAACATGTACTGTACTGTCATGTACTCTATCTAGAACAACTCGAAACTAGAGGGCTCTCTGTTTCTGACGTCATTTCAAAAATGAGTACAATCAAAGATGCTTTGAAGAACACATACGACAGAAGATATTTTCGAAAATTGTCATTCATTTTGTTTATGAATAGAGGCTATAAAATCATGGAAAATGTGAGCTCTACTTTATGCGTAAAATCTACAGATAACACCAATGACATCTTACCGCAGTTCTCGCCAAACGACTTCAATTGTCTTTAATATGCCCCTCTCGTGTCATGCGAGGTGGAGAGGGGTTTTACAATACAAGTCTGTCTTGGCACATGACAGGAGATTAAACTTTGAAACTTTGAAATTTAACTTGATTATCAAATGTTATGAATCAAATTAAAATAAATTTTTTGTTAATTTGTTAGAACAAACCTGCTCTACATTTCTTTGCGTCAAAAAATTTATGTTCGTTTTTTCAAAAGTGACTCTCATAAACTTCTTGAAGAAACTTCCATTTCGTTTTATTTAACTTATTTCCGCAATTTTAATATTTTATTTGTCACTAATCCCGTGAGGTATGTTCAAGTGTTTGTAAAATACATAATATGCCATGAACAATTTTTAAATCATATGTAATTTTCTCTATGAAATGCGTATATGCATGTACTCAAATGCAAATATTCACTACATATCGGCGACAATGTACATGCAATTGCTGCAAATTTTAAACGACATATTGTCACAACCCTAGTTATAACAGAGTAGAAATTTTGCATGTTGTAGAAATATTCTTTGGTCGGGAAACTTAAAAGTACGACCGGCTGAAGAAATTGATGTTTCTTACCTCTTTCCAATAATACTGTCTCACTCAAATGCACGTACAATTGAACCACTGACAAGATATACAGTAACTACATGAATGACCTGTTTTCGTCTGGTTCAAGTGTTATGCCTCGAACCAGTAGTATAAAATAAATATATTATAATGAAGCAATGAAATAAATTCGTCCATAATATTCACAGATGACCTGAACGTTTTTACTGCGACGGGAGCCTCCAGTGGTCACTGAGGGTATTTTTACAATGCTGCTCACCAACAAGCAGCCACAGACTTTATTTGTATAAATGCTTAATCTGTGCTAAATGAAGGTCCGATCCAGTTGATGCTTGCGATTTTCAACATTACTTATAATATTAAACTTCAGGGTGACCTGCCTTAGCCAAAGGTTTAGGTTGACCTCTTTTTATTTTTCTAAATGCTTTCAACGTGGTATTGGATGTTGTGTGCTCCCAGTGAAGACTACATACGAACGTAAAACGTTGCAGTCAAAGTTTAGGCCGGTAATATCGACTGGCACAAAACATTTCTTCCTGACAGCAGCACCAAACTAATTTTGCCCAAACAAAATCGGAAAATGCTATTGTGATAAACAAATGGAACATTTTTACATCTTATGCAGATGCACGCTTCGAACGACAACCAAGAAATCTCTTTTCCCGAAAGCAAAAATCACACAAATGACTCTTCTGGTATACATTCGAAACGAAAAGTAAGAAATCTGTTCATGACCGGAAGAAAATTGCAGAAATGACTATTCTGGAGACGAAACAAACGTTTTTTTTAAAAAAAATTATTCCTGAAATGCAATAAAACTTATTAGATTTAGAATTAAAATAAATTCTCGAAATCACATTGATATGAATACCGATAACTTTGTGGAAGATCGATGCCAATTCAATGCCTGTATTCAGTGATCGATGCCCCACGGAGATGATTACACAATGCGCAAATTGTGCAGCCTTGGTCATTTTGGCGTTTTGCTGTGTATAAGTTCTCGAGAAAACTTTGAAACTTTGCGACGAAAAAATATCTCGAAAGTCAGATGACGTAGTGAGATGAACAGGGAGCTGGAATAGAGCAACCTCGACGCGGCCAATCGAGGAGTGTCGCATTAGTAGTCACGACGCCTGGACTTGATTCGGACACATGAAAATTTCTAGACGAGTGACAAATTTTGAAACCGCTCAGTAGTGCGCGTAGATGAAAGCAAACGTGTAGTGAGGAGCGTTTCACGTGTAACGAATGGCGTTCGAAAACTAATGGTACAAACTTTTGCAGTACCTAAAAAATATTGAAAAATTGCATTTCAAGGAATTAGTAGAGATTTACATGTTGATCGTTTTCCTGCATGGTTACAAAAGTAAAGGAAGGGGCGAGTCCATTAGAAATTTTTAAGACAAATGATCGTCTTGAATGATAGTTGATCATACAGAACTCATGCGGAGGATGCACGAGTGTCAGGGAATCGCTTCTGCCTACGGTACAAGATATAAGACCTGCATCGACGTAGCAGGGAGACATTTTCAACACTAATCGAATTTTGACACCAATTCATTTTAAGAGTCAATCCTTTCAAATTAGTTCAGAACACCTGTTTTGGAGAACACGGCCAGAATAATTTACTCAATTTTGAGGTTAGGTCTTTCTAAAACGATTGCTTGAATTTCTACTCTTTCATGAAAAGTTTTTTTCTTTTTTGTTTCTATCAGTTTCTAACACGTTTTCAACACCCTGTATACATAGGGAATTTAGGAGCAAGAGTCTGTTGAAAGCATGACGTATCTGAAACAACTTGGGGCTGTTGAAAAATAAACTCATTTTCTCGTGGATCTACAGCTTTTTAACTTTTTTTAACAAAGCTCAAGCTCAATTTAAAAAAGCACTAGTTCAATTTAAAAAAGGTCAACTTCAATTCAAAAAAGCTCAAGTTCAATTTAAAAAAGCTCAAGTTTAATTTTAAAAAGTTCAAGGTCAATTTAAAAAAGCTCAAGTTTAATTCAAAAAAGATCATGTTTAATTTAAAAAGTCTCAAATAGGCTATATTTAAGAAAAGATCAAGTTCAATTTTGGAAAGCTTATGTTTCTGAAATTGCATACCTATGATATAATGATACAATTGAAGTTCATTCGTAAGAATGCATATTTATTTAAAAGTACTTGCCCTGAAAGTAGAGTAAATCGAATATCAGACAAACCAAGCTGCTGTGATTTTGTACTCAATTTGACATTCTTCAAGTTTTACCTATGAATCATTTGCGAAACAGATCATCGGTACTATATCTATTGACGAAAATGATGCAAATAAACTTTATGTAATAAGTAACTGTGGTACAAATAGCAAATTGCACTGACTGTGCAATTAGCAAATTGCATTGAGTAATGGTAAATTTTTCAGTCAATGCAGTTTGCTAATTGTCACACATTTACTTATTACTTAAAGTTTATTCGCATAATTTTTGTCAATGATAAAAGTACCGATGATCTTTTTAGTAAATGAAAAATCACAGCAGCTTGGTTTGTCTGATATTCGATTTACTCTATTTTCAGGGCCAGTACTTTCAAATAAATATGCATTCTCTCGAATAAACTTCAATTACATCATTATTACATAGGTATGCAATTTTAGAAACATAAGCTTTTCAAAATGAACTTGATTTTTTGTATATAGCCTACTTGAAACTTTTTCAATTAAACTTGGTATTTTCAAAATTAAACATGATCTTTTTTAAATTAAACTTGAGCTCTTTTAAATTGACCTTGAACTTTTTAAAATTAAGCTTGACCATTTTTAAATTGAACTTGAGCTTTTTAAAATTAAAGTTAAAAGCTGTAGTTCATTGTTTAGAGGTTTGAAAGCAAAATCATTTCCACTCTCGTTGCTGAAGAAATTAGAATTCACCTTTTATTTTTTGAAAGAAAAGTTGAAGAACAAACAATATCGAAATGAACGCCTACAAGTTGAAAAATTTGGTTTTATTATTTTATTGACCATAAAATTTTGGCTTTAGTTTCAGTGTATTTTTACGCTTTTTGAAATAAAAATGTTTATTTGAATTTTTAAAACTAGAATTAGATTTTTCCAAACTTTCGTCAGTAAAGGATGAGCCATTCACATCACTTCTTTTTTCTCACCTCGTAAGTGATGGGATATATATCCCGTTTTGAATATATCCCGTAGGTGTAGGGATATATTCAACAGCGCACCGCAGGTAGAAAATAGTTCAGTCGAAAATATTTAAAAGTTCGCTGAATAGTACAAAACTTGGATAGCGACAAAAGGAGACATTTAACGAGAACGGTGATATTCTTTAGGCTTTAAAAATTTTGGAAGACCCTACCTGAAGTTTATTTTAAAACGGAAACCATTAAACTCTATTAAAAAGCTCTCCAAACTCAATACCTGATTTGAAAATTTGTGTTACAGAATCGAGTAGTTCAATTTTTAAAAATTAAAGCTTTGAAAAGTATTTTAGTGGAGAAAAATTAGTTACGACATATGTGATTCGACTTATATGATATTTTAGTCACGTCTTTTGACTATAAGGGGGATGAAAAGCCTTGGGTTGTTGCGAGATATGGACTTCGAATGAGAAAAGTAGTGATGGAAATTGGCATGGGCAATAGAAACGGTCTTTAGAAACGCAAAGTTCTTTTTAAAAATATATTGTTAATGAAAAATTTTCCCCTGAGAATAACAAGAATTTGAATAGTAGAAATTCGAAATGCATTTATATCACAAACGCAAGAAACAGAGTAACATTCACATTTACTCCCTCAAGAGTTCCTATACAGAATACTTGATTACAGTTTGACTAGAAATTAAATTTAATTTTGCAATTAAGCACTACAGTATTTAATTACACCTAATATAATAGAGCGAGAGAAAATATTTTGGTTCTAAAACTTGTTAACGGAAAGAATAATTATTGATGCGAATCCGCTAAAAGTGGATTGGAACTCACTGTTCATGAGAATCATTTGGTTGCGGTAGCCAAATTTTATCCCAATTTGAAATTCATTTCATTCTCACAGGACAGTAGAATTGATTTACCAGTAGTTTATTGCCGTGAACTTTAGAATAATCGATTTTTCTTCAAAATTGACCAGAGTTTCTTCAACACTTTGACTGCAATGGGTTAACTGAAGTCCAATGTTGAACTCTAGTTTCAAGTCAATTATACCATAGTAAGCAATTTTGAAAATAGTAAATGTTAACTGGATCATGCCTTCATTCATGTTAAACAAAGTACTTATAAAAATTGACCACCGACAACTGGTCGGTCAGCAGCACTATGGAAATTGCTTCTGTGGCCCCTGGAGGCGCACGTTGCAGTCAAAGTGTTGAATCTAGGCCTGAATTTGACAATCGGGAATAATTTTTTAAGGGAATCGAACCGCTTTGATATATATAGTAAAAATTATGGTGTATTTTGAAACTTCGATATTAGCTGCCATAAGAACTGTAAGACGTCAGGTAAGTTCTGTGAAGAAATGAGGTTCGAACGTTCGCTCGTTCGCCCGCTACGGAGGTTTCAAAAGGGGGGATTTCATCATGTTACAGAGCACCTTTGCTGATACGTCACGACGCGACGTTCCATGTAAACTCCTTTGTCTATGTATTACTGTATAATAATTGCATGGTTCCCAGCTGGCCCCGCAAATAAATTAAAATACATAAATAGATGTTTACATTTCTTTATTTTGGCTCTTTTGTGAAGTACCAATTTTGGAGTTCCAAAAGGCATCATCTCCGTCAGTTAAAGAGCTACAGTAATGATATAGTTATCATTGGATGCGAAATGACTCTAGAAATATTATGACGGTCTGAGTTCTTCAAATTCTGGCTTCGATCACCAGTAGAATTTTCTTTTAATTTGAAAATGTTCAAAATTCCGCAGTAAGAACTTCGAAAATATTGAACTGTCAACGTGTTGCCAGAATCTTACTGCATCCAATGATACCCATATCCATTACTGCAGCTCTAAAACTGACGGAGACGAGTTTTTTACATAACATCTTAAAGTGTTTCCTTTTGCGTTTCCTAGATGTATGCCGAATTTCACAGTTTAAGGTCCAACAATAAAAAAAATGAAAAATGGGACGATTCCTTTAAGTGGTATTTAGTTGCCCAGCGGTTTGTTTCTGCAATTAATTTTGATACATATCATTTCGATTGCGGGTTTGATTACCTTCATATTATTTGAAAAAAAAAGATTAGATGTTCAATAACCACAAACAGCTTCGCTATAATTCCAAGACTCACGCTTGGAGTTCAGATGAAGCCAAAACCTAATTTTACGTCAAAGTGGAGATAGAAAGGATGGTTTATTCCAATCAAATCTGATACATGTCATCTCGTACATTTTTTTTCAAATCTCCTAAAAATAACACCAGAACGCAATGACGGTTACGTCCGGTCAAGCTGGTGCATATTTCCGACACCTGGGTAGAGTGATAAATAATAATGTGGCATAGCTGTTCTCTTTTCCTCAAGGTAGAATCATCAGGTGGCACTACCGGGATTCGAGCTGCATACAACAGAAGGATACAACGATGTCATATTCCGTTATCACTCGAATCATTAGTATTCCTTAACTCGGATCATGAACCATTTAACTTCAAAGTGAAGTACAAACGTAGAAAAATTGAATACCGCTTCGCTTAATTTAGAATGAAATTTGTTAGCCAGCCAATATGGTAGTGTTTCACTGACAGAACTTTTCAAACGAGAAAACACTAAAGATATTTTTGAAGATAAAACATGCATTTTGAATTAAATCGAGCGAAAAATTATTTCAATGAACATTTTTTTGTCTCTTTATTATGTATGAAATTGAAATTTCACGCATGAAGTAAGACTGCACTAGTTGGAAAACTGTTCGATAAAGTTTGGAAAATAGCTTGAAAGTTCAGGAGAATATGTACGATACAGCAAAGGAAAATGACGGCAGAATGCCATTTAAAGCGTTCTTTATTAATGTAGGACACATGAGTTTACTAGTAAAAATTACAATCTTTTGGCGATCAGAATCGCAGTCAAATTTTAATGGGCTACGTATGTTGAAAATAAATCACATAATCAGATATAGTGATCTTATTAGCAAATTTAGCGAGACGCTCAAGCATATGTGAAGCAAGTAGAAGATTTAGGCAGTCACTATAAGTATTCACAGGTTTATCCCCGTTTCGAAGAAAAAGCAAAGAAGAGCGAGGAGAAATAACTGATGTAATGCATGGTGTAAAACTAATGACCTGCACAGGGAGCGATCGAGCGCTCCTAACCACAGGGCGGAGGTGGCCTCGGAGCAGTGAGCTCTCACCGAAGAATTGTGCAAGGCGATACGAGTAATTAAATAATGATCATATCTCAAACTTAAATGCTTTACAATGCCTTAAGACGGCACATAACTTTTGAACAACATACTATGATAAAGAACGAGCACAACTAAAAATTAGAAGGTACTTAGTTAGCCAACATTTTTCTCCAGGTCCTCTCTTCAGAGGCTTTTATATAACTTTTGAATGAACTGATCTTCAAAATCATGGACTTTAATTTCTTTTATATTTGTGTTACATTTTACAACTGAGTAAATTTGTTGGAGAAATTGCTGAGAGAATTTGCAAAGGCTATTGAACAAAATGTTGTGCGTTTTTCGCATTCATTAATTGCAAACTGTGAGATGAAGGTTGTTAATTCTTGTGTGAAAAGAAAAATTAATGTTTTAATTACGTGTATGTTTATTTGTAACGATATCTCTTCATAGTGAATCAGTATAGCCTCACTGTGTTTCTATTATCGAATTCAAACTCACAGGACGCTACACAATTCATCCAATTTAACTCCTTTATTCATCTGAGGCATTTTTGGCGTTGACAGATAACGCCTTGAAATGGTTTGCTCGAAGATACGAAAGCATCTTCAGTCAACGCCGTCAGAAAACTCGTCAATATTGATCAAATACAACGTCCTCACATTCGTTGTTTTTGGTGAATTCATACAAACAATATTGGATGTAAGTGGCAATATCTTCCTACCATATTACAAAGGTTTTCAATTAGGGCATTGACCACATGCACACATGTGTTGTCTTCGAAAATACTTGCCCCGGTTTTGAGCAACAAAGATTATTTGATGCACATTTTTTCAAATTTGATGAATTCATGACAATAGGGGCTCATTGTACTTCATTAATATAGGAAGCCTTTGGTCCAACTTTTCAAACAAACATTTATCCGAAGATTTCAGCAAAAGAAACAAGAAGTCGTACTCTTCGGACCGCGGAACGAAAGGAAATAAGCATCGATTTTCCCTGTTCCCAAAAAGAAAAGAAAGCAAGATGCTCTTCAAGCGCAGGTTGCTGGTGCGGATTACACTGAGGGCCCTGATGACAGCACTGCTACTGCCGATGTTGTTAGTTGCAGCGACCACTCCCACCTGGGAGACAGCTCTGACCGGCGATGTGGACCCTGAGTCCGTGCAACTGCTGGAGCTGCGACTTCTGGCTTGCATCCAGACGTGCATGAAGCGAGCCTGCGCAACAGTGGTACATCAAGGTCAGTTATGCGGAAGTCAGTTGTGTTTTATGTTTTTCTGATATACATGTTAGCTGCACATCATGATATTCAGTTGTTGCTGGCGTTGATTTTTAGGTTTAGGTTTTTCGGTTTTAGGTTTCGTGATGTTTTTCGGTTGCATGCATTGTTGGGCATCAGTGAGGGATTCTGGGTGGTTGAGTGTGATGTTGGACTATTTTGAGATGATTATCAGTGATGCAGGTCATTTGCTTGTGTTCTCTGGTATTTTTGTGATATTAGTGATTCTTGAGGGAAATGATGGACATTGAGAAATGGGAGAAATGCTGATAACCACGTGGTGGAGGGGTTTAGAGCGCGCACCTCGCACGAGAAGGGTTGGCAGTGCGAATCCCGGTTGCTGCTCGGTGATTCTCTTCTTTGGCAAAAGGGAGAACAAGGAGACGGAAAAGAGCACCGACTTGAGTACGGGAAACTGTCATTGCGCCCTAATATTAGTTCTGAGGCATTTGAAAAATCAATGTACAAGATGATTTGTATCAGACTTGATTGGAACAAAACATCCTTTAGTGCACTAAATTGGCTCGAGTTGTGTTCCTGGTCAAATGCGCATGATGAGTGAATGACTTGTGTACGAATACTTATTGCCTTTCGTACTGATTATTTGCTCGGGATGCTAGGCAGTCCGAACGGATCATGTTCGTGCGATTTCGAGGTAGTAGATCATTGCGTGCGGATAGTTATTCCTGAGTAAAGCATTTCCAATAAATGAAATTCCTATTAATTTGTAAGCAACCTTTCAGTTTTTTGGCTCACAAAGAGTTAAATTTTTTCCAACGGTGTTTAATAACGCTACGATAAAAACTTCAGAATCATTAATAAAAAATAATTATGAATTGCTCCCAGTAGAATTGCTCGTAGCTTCGCAGATATAGCAGGATTTTCAGCTGTACTTTCCATCATAGATTTCTTCAAGGACACTTTTGCAATCTTCTGATTAGTTTAGGCCGTCCTATATAACATTTAAGTTGCTGATTTCAGCACAATAAACTGAACTTGAGTTTTTTTCAGATAGCTTCTATTTTGTAGATAGTGTGACAGTGCCCTTCGTGATCGTCTTGTTGATTGTCAGTTTTTGTAATTCGTCCTTTCCAAGAAGTTTGTGTGATTACACGAAAAGGATATTTTTCCACCCTTAATTTTCCATTTCAGTGATACAATTTTGAACACATCTCACCTTCGTAGGGTTGCGGCAAAAGTTTTTGAAGTTTCTTATTGTTTACCAGTGTACTTAATACTGTACAATCCACTGGTTTTTCAAAACTTCTGTGCAGTTTATATTCAGAAATAACAATGCCTGTTTCACGATACATTTGCATCTTTACCCAGACCTGAAGTGCCCGTTGGTCTTATTATAATAGCTTTGCGGTTTGTATCCAAGAATCACAATCCTTTTTTCACGGTCTTTACCCAGACCAGAAGTGCCAGCTGGTCCCTGGAGACGGCACCCCAGCGCCGTCTGCCACGCTGCTCAGACTCGTCAAACCTCGCATCAACCTGGCTCTCCGGAAACCTGTTCGAGCGTCTTCTATCGCAGATCCTGAGATGTAATACAACTGAAAAAAATAAACACATGTTTTACACGTAAAAACACGTCACTACATTGTGACAGTGTTCTTCATTTATTCATATCTATACTTAACATTATATTTTGATATTATTATCATCAGAAGCTCTCTATTCCATCCCGAAATTGTCATTTTGGGATAAAAATATACTCACGTTAATTAAGGGCGTCATCCGGCAATTTTCAAATTTTGTTCTGATTCGTTTGAAATTTTGCCACTATATCTATATGTTGAAAATGAACATATTTTACTCATGCATTTTTTCGATTTATGACTTATTTTTTAGAAAAATATGAAAATTAGTGTTTTGAAACATTTTTAAGGATATTTCAAACGAATAGAAGTCATTGAGTTTTATGCTAGAACAAAACCAAAGGCAGTTGTAGAATCCTTGAAGCACTGCAAACAAAATTATGGTGTCAAATTATCCGTTTGAAACTTTTCGTTTTTATATCCGATATTTGATCACTAACAAGCATATACACTAATTTTGGGTTTTGAGCTTGATTAAAAAAAATTATTTGTAAAATTGGGAAAAAAGAGACTATACTTTTGTTAGAAATGTTCCAAGGATTCTAAAACTGTCTATGTTTTTCCCTAGCATAAAAATTCACATGACTTATATGCTTTTGAATGTTGAAAATATTGGTTGTTAGTAATAACGCATAAATAAATTTTTATCTAAACTGTAATACAATGGACAATTTATGTAATTGAATGCTGTTTGTATTTTTATTTCGATAATCTCCATGCATAACTTCATATTCACACTGCGAATTGTAATTCACAAAAAAAATTTTTATAAAAATTATGAATATTTATATTTGTAGTCTGATTCTTATGAAATTCGACGATTATTTGTAATTTTTAAAAAAGAATCACAGTTTCTCTCATTCATTTTTTTCGATTTAGGCCTTAGTTTTTTGAAAAAATTGAACATATTGGTTTCTTAGTTTATTTTTATTGATATTTCAGAGGAATAGAACTCATTGATTTTTTATGCTAGAATAAAACCAAAGACAGCTTTAGAATTTTTAAAGCATTATAAACCAAAGTATGATGTCAAATTTTCCATTTCCCGTTTTGTTTTCTTTTCATATGGGTCCGAAAATTCAGAATTTTTTGGAAAATTCAGGAAAATTCAGGATGTGGGTATCTTACACCCCCATGAAGAGGGGGGATCTAGTGTCCGTAGCGCCATAAAATTTTAGGACCGAATAGTCCACCACCTTAGGGCCCTTTTTTAACAACAACAACAACAAATCCTCATCGGACCGACAGGGACCTGGCAGAGGCCTGGAAGACCCCCTTAAAGTTTGATTTCTACTCCACAACTCAGCACGTCTAGCTCCCAGTGTGCAGGCATACAGCTGATATTTTTCGTACTGATCTTGATATCCAGTTAAACAAAGAGAAGTTACTGAAAACTCATCAAATTGTAATTACAGCTACGCGTGGAACATTACATGGAGTATCTCGACAGTTCCCTCAATTTTTTCGCAACTTGTGCTATTTACCCAATTATCGAATCATAGACTCGTAGCGATTTCATTGCCACCTCAACAAACGACGGATTTTAGTTTTCGTTGAGAATATTGGAAGTGTGCACACGAGCCCATGGAGTGCTAAAGAAATTTGGTAAATCGAGAGTTCACTCGCTAACTACGAGTATTTTTATTTCCCAATCGGAGAATGGAAGTAGAATCTTAGTACAATTCATTTCAGGTAATATTCATTCCTTCACCTAATAACTCTTTACAGCTACTCAAACTGTAATGAAGTCTTTGTTGTCTGGATAATAGATTAATCTAGTACAGCAATGAACGTATTCCCGTCACTCAAAAGAATGAGGCAATTATTTTATAAATTTTCTTCAGTTTTCTAAACATATCATATTATCTTTCCAGGTCTCCTAGCCTTGTGACGGACGGTGACTTTGATACGGAATTTCGCACTGGAGCAGAAGATTATCCTTTTGTGGTTGTTGACCTGGGCACTCCATACGACATAGAGGAAGTGTTTCTAAGTGGTATTCGAACGGGGTACTATCGCTGTCATTTCGAAGTGAGTGAAGTTTAACGTCGAAACGGTCAGAGGGGAGAAAATCACGCTTATCGCAGGAGCACGAGATGATCGCACTGAATGAGAACGTGTTAGGAAATATAAAAAACAGGGCCAGCAATGGCTTACGTGAGGGTTATGTTGAGCTTTCTTTGCACAATCCAAAACGCGGACGAAAAAAAAGAAATTGTTGATTAGGCAGCTAGGTACTGCAGCGAGTTGCAACCACATGTTTAACAATACGTATGGCTGGATTTGTGAAGTAAATCGGTAGAGGTCCGGGCTTCAATCTTTTATTCGCTGGCCCGTTAATAAGGTGATGTAAATCTATCTTGTTATTCTTAATGGCAAAAATTTCAATTTTATTTTAAGTAGGTAAATACTATATTGAACTCATAAAATTCATTGAGTGAAACGTAAAAATTTTTCCTTTGAGTAGGTTTCTCATTAATCAACGGGAAAATGATTTTGCTTACGAAGTTAAAGAGGTCAACCCAGGCCCCTGTAGGCCCTATTGGCCATTTTTTTCTTGTTGGAAAAGAATCCTTACGTGATTGGACTATTGGGTCCTAAAATCTTATGGCGCTAAGGACGCAAGAACCCCCCCCCCCCAAGTGGGGATGTAAGGGGACCAAAGATCATGAATATTTGACCGCATAAAAAAAAGACAACAGCACGGTAAATGAAAAATCTGGCAATGTTAGTTTGTCATCAATGTTTTAAAGATTCCAAAACTGTCTCAAAACGCGTGAAACTCAATGACTTCTATTCCTTTGAAATATCACTATAAATGAACTAAAAAACAAATATTTCAAATTTTTCAAAAAACTGAGGCCTAAATCGAACAAATTAAATGAAGAAAATGTGTTTATTTTTACAAATTACATGTAATACTCAAATTTCAAAAAAATCAAACCACAGATTAAAAATTCACCATTCCTAAAAAATGAATAATTTTTATTTTTATTTTTGTACTTGTAAGTTGCAATTCGCAGTGTAAATATGAAATTATGCATAGAGGTTATTAAAAAAAAGGAAACAGCGTTTAAATACAAAAATTGTTCATTATATTACACTTCAACAAAAAAATATTTTTTGCTTTATACTGAAAAACACTCATTTTCAACATTCAAAAGAATAGGAGTCACTGAGTTTTTATGCTAGGCAAAAAACAAAGACAGTTTTAGAATCCTTGGAATATTTCTAATAAAATGATGGTACCTTTCTTCCCAATTGTACAAATCATTTTTTTTATCAAGCTCCAAGCCCAAAATTAGTGTATATGCTAGTTAGTGATCAAATTACTCATATGGAAAAAACGAAAAGTTTCAAATGGATAATTTGCTACCATCACTTTGCAATGCTTCAAAGATTCTAAAACTGTCTTTGGTTTTTTGTTCTAGCATATAAACTCATTGACTTCTATTCCTTTGAAATATCCATAAAAATGTAACAAAAACTAATATTTCATATTTTTCAAATAAATAAGGCCTAAATCGAAAAAGCTGCATGGGTAAAATATGTTTTTTTCAACAAGTACATATACTGGCCAAATTTCAAACGAACGGATCAAAATTTAAAAATCGTTGGTTTGACCCCCTGACAATCACTTCAGAATGCTTAAGCCGATATTACTAGTGAAAAAGTCCGGATTTTAAAAGGAACAATAGTTTGCAATGAAAACGACTTTACCATGTTGCCTATACCATGAAATTAGAAATGTTCAGTCGAGCCACAGAGTACCCTTAATATAGCATTAATAGTCACATATACGATGAAAACGGGGATATAATGCGACATGCTGGTGAAGGAAAAATTTTACATTTTGGCAGACGTAGAATACGAAAGTTTCTCTTTAAATGCCTTTAATAGATGAATGAAATATTGAATAGATGAAAATGCAAAGTACCTCGATAAATGAATATTTTAAACAAAAAAACATCCATAGCAAAAAAAATAAAGGAACACACATCTCTTATACATTTAATATTAGAAGAGCAAAATTTACATAACTTTTTAAAGTTTCCATTTAAGACTTGGTTGCATGGCTTTTGTTAATATTAACTGCTCTCAAACGTTTTTTCATAATAATTACGAGTACTTGTCAGAAGTTAGCAGCTCTCGGTATTATTTTTTTTCTATTCTTTCACTAAGATTTTCTTCAATATTATAATAACGGTGCTACTGATTGCGCCCTGAATCTTTAGTTTTAGTTCTTTCTACAAATTTTCAATTAAATTCAAGTTAATTATGATGTTAATTTTCACTCCTCCTATGAAAAAAAATGTAGAACAAACCGTTGTCAGCATTCACTGATAGCCTGATAAGCACGCAACAATTCTACATTGAAGGTTCGAAGTTTTTGAAGTCGGTACTGAGGAAAGTAAAGAACGTAACATTATTGTAAAGTCATAAATGTTAACTGAAAATTTTCTGATCTTAAGTAAAAAATCTAGGTCTATGGTCGCCGTATAATACGTCGGAAACTGAACCGGCGTTTCGCGCATTCACATACCATCAGCTGGGAAAGTAAACCCATCAAAAGGAAATATCTCAAATGATTCATTTTTCATAGTTGATGATATGTGAATACAAGAAACAACAGTTTTTTAAATTGAGTTTCCCACGGGTTTTTTGAACATCAGTGTGGGAATTCGCTGCCTGAAGATGATGTTAGTTGCATTTTCTATATTGGCTGAGGTATAGAATTTTAACAAGTGATATTAGTTCAGCGAAAAAATGTTGATTGATTTCCTTTCAATTTTAACAAGCGAAGAACTCGGACAAATTCGTAGAGTTGATAAGTTGGAAAAAATATATATTTAGTCATAATGTGAATGAATGGAAGTGTATTATGGTCGCCAATTAAGTTGATTGATTCGTTTACTCACTTACGCGTTTACTCACTAAAAAATACTCTTGAAGAAATTTTCTTTGGCAAACCTACCATCGACTGAAACTCACGTTTGTCTCAGTATATCAACGAAATGCCGCAGTGATATTTTTGTATCGTTTAGTTACACAAACTTTTTTAATACCCTATCTCATGTTGTAAATAACAAGCTTGCATAAATTGTTTAGGCGATATAGATTAATATAGTTTAATGCGCTATCGCTTATCAGAAAGAATTTGGTCGTTTGAATACCTTAACTCTTTCAGATAAATCATTTAACTGCTGTATGACCAGTTGTAAATGAATTCTTTGATTAAATTACTTAAGGGGAGAATACTCCCCAAAAAATTGAAACTGTTCGGAATTCGTTTTCATTCATTAAAATGTACGTATATATTTAGCGGACACATTTGTGAAGTTTTACTCTCAGAGGGGGGCGGGAAGTGGGTCAAAAGTAGGGAGGGGCGAGAGCGGTGGGGTGCGGGGCTCGGTGCTTGCCTTACACCATTTAAGCTTTTTCTCTATGAAATCTTTTTATCTGGAGATGTTTGGCAATCTGTCCATGAGTGTGTGCTTGAGTTTATAGTTGAGGAATATGGTCAGTCGCCTGCCTGAATTGCTGGGGGTTGGTTTGTCATGCCGAAGAGCGCGCCCCGTTCAGCACTTGAGCGCTCTTCAGCACGTGCGCCTGAACAATTGCAATTTACGATTTCTACACCTAAGGTAGTTTTGAGTTTTTGAGCTACAGTAATCATTTTGGTATCAAAAGAACCGAAATTTTATCCTCTACTAGATAACGTCGGCTTTTATTTATTTTTGGAAAAAAATTAGCTACATTTTTTAGTGGGGAAAACTGTGAAAGTGGGTTCAATTTTTGTATTTTTCATTTTTTCAACAAGCATTTCGAAAATTCTGAAAGAACTCTCCATTTTTTTAGAGAATAAAATTCTGCTTCTTTTGATACCAATATTATCTCTGTATCTCAAAATCTGATTGAGTCCATGGATTTTCCCCAGACCCCCCCATTTTTACGTTTTCTTTGAATAACTCGTTTTCTATAGGGAAAATGGGAAAAACACATAAATCCAATCTTAATCCTTGTTCAATTTTACATACCTATGCAAAGTTTCATGAAGATCGTTCGAATAGTATAGGACTTTCAAAAATGAGAGTATTCTCCCCTTTAAGTTCTAAAAAATTCAATTGTCGTCTACGTACATTCACCTCTGCTTATCTCCCATGCTGCGCTTGGGAATGGAAGATCTGCCTGGTCCTGACTTCAGCTCCTACACTCTGGTGCTCAACGACACTACTGGATTTTTCGGCTCAGACTTCCCATGCTATTACCATTGCGGCAAGACCCTCAACAAGCCCGTTCGAGCCAAATTTGTATCCTTGCAGCTTATGGAGAAAAAAGTTAATCTGTACATCTCTCTCCTATCAGTGTTTAGTCGAGAAATCTAGCTCTAGTTGAATGAAACTCTACTGACCGATCGCAATGAAAATTCGGAACTTTGGGTTGAATACCAGACAATCAACTAAAAAGACTCAACAATCAATGAATAAATATTTAGAGCTGTGAAGTAGCGAAATTAAAAACCTCTATTTCGAAAAAGTTGCATGCTAAAATTCATTATAGGAAGTTTCGTCAGAGTAAACATCTAAAATATCAATCACGGACCAAAAGACAGACAAAAATCATCGATGGACACATAATAGAATTAAAGTTAGTTTTGAATGATGTCCAGACATGAACTGCTCGATGCTTTCAAATTTTAAATTTAATTCTTGAAACTTGTTTGATGGAACTGAAAAATGCAAAATAAGATCGCTAAAAGTAATCGATCTTTGAATTTGGTTCTCATTCAGTGTAGACGCTATAATCTCAGCCCCGAAAGTTTCATTCAGAGTATTCTCATGCCCTGTTATTCTGAAATTTATCAGACTGATTTATATGCATAGTAGGCCAAATCAGCAAGGGGTCAATGGGGAAACATCTTAGCTAACCTATTCAACTTGAGTCTGTTGGTTGTTACGATTAATTGATGAGCATCCGGCTTTCATATTGCGGCTCATGTTTGTTATTAAAGTATCTCGCTACGTACTTACATTCTATCGCGTCACAGATCTTCAGGCGTTTCAAAAATATTTCTTGAACAACGCTTTGGATGTACTGGTGAGAGCAGTAGCGCAGCCAAGGGGGGCACGAGGGCCATGCACCCCCCCCCCCCTCTCCCCCTGCGAAATGTTGAGCTGGGGGCCAGTTTCAGTCGCCGTTTTAAGAAAAAGAATAATGAATAATAAGATTGTTGCCGATAACTAATATCCGCCCCCCCGAAATTAATTGTCGGGGATCCTGCCCTACCCCCTTCCGAAATATTCTGCTGGCTGCCATGGGTGAGAGTCTAGTCTCAGATGCACTTTTCCACTGACAGCCTTTTGTGTGATTCAACGCGTAATTGAGCGACAGATTTGCGTCTGTTTCATTGAATTTGTGCGTTTGAGCCCCAATTGTCAAATTATTGTTATTTTCTTGTGTGTTAGATAAGTAGAGCTTTTCTCATAATTGTTTTTTCTTCGTTAGGCTGTACTGGATGTTGTAAATAAGGGAAATAAGTCATACCTTCATTTCCGGTTGTAATAACAATAATTGAAAGTTCATTGAGTTGTATGTTAACGACGCAAGTTCGATTTTTTTTAATGTTGGAAGCGTATATGGCATTTCATTCATATTGACATCTCTGACTACAATAAATTTTGTTCAAGTGAATTCTGAAAGTATCGAAAATGCTTGTTTGTAACCTGTACACGCTGGAGTACGGTAAATTAAAGAAATAGTACATTTAAATGGCTGGACCAATTATCAGAAATTTGCTTTGAGTAAACTTCAACAGTACTTCCTTTTATGTTTGAATGTAGAAAAATGGCCGTGGGCTTTTACGATCCAAGATCGAGTGGCTTTGCAAATTTAGAAAGACGAATTTACTTTGCTTTCTTTTTCATGCTCCTATACTAGGAACTATAAATCAGTAGCTAACTAAACAGACTTTCTTCCTCGAGGGGAAGAGAATGTTGATGCATTAATAGTTTCGCACAGGCCAGACAAGAACACAAGATTATGTGGGCACGAATTCTTCGAATGTGCTATCTGTTTGACGTTTTTTCGAGGATTTTAATACCAGGAGTGATCACGCACAGTTCTGAATTCACGAGTGAGTTGGGTGCGGAAATTTTAAATTTGCTACCAATAAGGTTAAACATGCTTCAATGCCGTGAAATGACATAGAAGAAGAGAATTTACTATACCACTTTCAGTAGCCTACCGATTTTAACACAAATATAGTGCACAAATCCAGTTCAGAGGCACGGTTGATGTAATAAAGACAAAATCTTTGTCTTGCACATTTACTATTGATCAAAATCAGATCTGATACGTACCTAAGTGTGCTGTTTGTAAAGTATCTGTACTTTGGCGCGCATATTTGAACCGATATCATTGAATTGCGTTCGATTTCAATCCAGGTGTCGAATGTCTGCAAATGATGAAGTATTGAACTCGTCTTTTTCTTTCCTTTTTATTTGCCAGGGAAGAACTTAGAAATATCCCACTAACATTGGTTCAATGGCAGAGATAATTACAATCATAATTTTCTGTGTAATTACTGACTTGCTATCACTGCTTTTGAAACTTTATTCAATCCAACTCAATTACTATTATATACACAGCATAATGATTATTTTAACTAACCCTATGGAGTGTAGTGAAGACCATCTTTACAATGATATGAGCCAGTGGTTTATGCAAGAATGTTATACTTCCGCACATGATTCCACATATAACTGTCATTTATATTACTGTCATTCTCGCCTCAGCTTGGCACCGACATTGAATAGCCAATAGACACCTCTTGATGTTTGGTATGTGTCGTGTGATGATGTTGTGAGGACCATAGGGTAGTGATACGCTGGAGAGCGGCGGCGTTTAATGACTTGATGCTGGAGAGTCTGACGAAATGCGGCGCTGAGAGCGCCGCATCTAATTTTATGCTAGGAGAAAAGTGGGTCACAGCGCATTTTGCTGACACAGTATTCGATACCATACTTCGACACTGAAACTCAACTTTGGAAAGATTACTGACCATCCGCAGTTTCTGTTTTCTTCAGATCGTGAAAAAATCTTTACATCTCAATAGAATTATGACACTTTGACCTCTCATAACGATCGAACATTAAGATCAATATTCTGTTTATGCAGTGAAGACTTCTACTCTCACCTGCAAAATTAGTAGAATGTGTAAATTATTCATTGTTGAACCGATAGATAAAGTCCTCACGGACAACCAACTGAATATCTTACTGAAAGTGTTTTTAGCCGATATACCAAATGTGCCTAATGAATGTTGGGAGAGAAAGCAAATTTAATATCCTAGAATTCAGTCACAAGTTAATTCAAATAAATTGAATATAAAGACACTGTGTTCCGGATTAGATCTTACAGTCTTTGTGTTACAGTTATGAGTGATAGAGGTAGAAAAATTCTGGATTTATTTTAAATTTTAAATGATCATTAGAGTGGTTGCGCAGCACACTCAATAAAATAAATTGAAGCTGTCGATCCACACTTGCTGAAGTGAGACGATTAACTCGTAAGGAAACTTCGCCTCTGTGAAGGAGAATTGGGTGCTACTATATATATATATAGCGTGATGTCTTCCGCCATATATCGTATCGCCTACCCAGGTGCAGTTTTAGATATACGAATTAAGAGTTTATCGCTAAATTAAATTTATTTATTGAAGAAATAGTCATTAGTAAAACCTAATCTTGACGTATAGTGCTAGTTAGAGGTAGAACTCTCACGCTATAGTGTGTATATGCTAGAGGGAGGTCTCACGCAGTTTACCATATCGCAGCAAATTAAAAAACATTCATTGATGATATTAATTTTTTCTTCGACATCAGTTGAAAAACACAGTATATTTTACTGCCAATCCTTCATTAATATTTGAAATTAATACCTTCTCAAGTTACATAGTCCATCACGATTCCTGCAAAATTTTTATCATCAGAATAATTAATTTGTATGCAGAGTATAAGGCCGACCAGAGACTAGGATAACTTTTTTGTTCTGCTTGCCAGACTGTTAGTGTTCAAATTATTGAAAGCTTTCCTTCTTGTAAGTCAATTCTCTCATAGAACAATTCACAAGATGCACTCGGACAATGAAACCTGAAGTAAACTTATAAAGCGCAATGATCTACATCGATAATCCTTTTTGTCATGATTTGATTAAAGTACAATAATGCTACGACTGGTTCATGCCAGTTAAAATCGAAAAACAGACTGTTTTTAGTTCAATTTGCTCTGACACCTCTGTTTACAGTAAACTAGATAGAATACCATTTTAAAGTCATCGAGATCACCACTATTCTTGATGCTACTTCTTATGAGCCTTCTGTTATATCGAAAAGGTGCTTTAATTTCGCACCTACAAACTCTTACTTTTTCGCCGTAATATCTATAATTTCAGCCATTGCAGAAATAGTGAGACGGCTAAAGCATAGATGATCCGGCAAAAAAATCAGAAAAGGTAGCGAGCATCGTAGCTCTGAAGTGGAAGATCATTCAGGGCGTGGAGTGCTTGGCGATGACAAAAACACTTCCAGTTTCTTCAAATTTTTTCACTTAGATATTGAGTGCATCTTACAAAGACGCGTCCCGTAATATGTTGATCTCAAACTCCAACGACATGCTCGCCAGCAAAATTTCTGCAGCTTCGTACGTTGAGAGTCCTATGCCGTACTTTACTTCTTCGTCCCTCCTTTTGCTATTCCGTTGAAAAACAACCATAAACTAAGGACTAAAGAGCACGCCTGAAACACTTTAAAAACTTCTAATTTAATACAGTATTTTTCCCTACATGACTAAATTGATAATACGTTGACTAACAAAAGCCCTCGATCGGGACGTCCCCTTAGCATTATAAAGCCACAGCGTTAAAACTTTGAATTAATTGTGATACATTTATGATTAGGAACACAAATTTGAATAGATAGGTTACCGCTTAGTATTACTCGTGTGATAAGTCGTGTGAACTAACTAGCTGTAGACCAACGTTTTTCTTAATGTTTCTTCCTTTCATTTTTAACTTTTGTTGATTTTTCCAGTGAAAAATCAACGCTTTCGTATGCTGGAAAAATTTCATAAATATTTAATTTATGATTGAGATTCTTAAAGCAGAATGAAATTCAATGGTACCGAGTTGTTTAGATTTTATTGTTGGTAAAAGTTATCACTAACAGTTATGATAAATAGACAACATCTTTATGCCCAAGTTATTTCTACTCGCAATCTTCAGAAAGTTGAGAGTTTCACTGGGAGTTAGTAGTTCACACAAAAATATTTTATATGAAAAGAATTTTCGATTCAATCTAAACTGATACCTTGAAAGTAAATAACCTAATAACATGAAACAGCGCAAATCGTGTGAATGATTGTGAATTGGAGAAGATTTGAGAGAAACATCTGTATTGTATGTGGAATTATGGAATTACTAGCACGAAACAGCTGACGTTTCACTGTAACATAATTTCACGGCTCATTTCGGAAGAGTGAAGTGCAACGCAGCAAAAAAATAAAATCCCGAACTAGAGCTGGTGCGAGAAAGACTAGACTAATCGACGGAAGAAAGGATCTGGATATTATTCGAAAATGTACAATTTTTGTTCATACTTCTCGCGTCGACAACTATCATGTGTATTACGATAACCATGTATGAATAGCAATTAAGGGTTTCTATGTTAAGGTATTTGAATGCATTTTTCGGTTTATTTTTCAATACTTGTGCGCACTAATGAAAGTGCTTTTCAAATGAGCGTCGCGAGGATTGTGCTCTCTTAGTTCAAAATCAGATTAGGCAAGGAAAGGAACTCAATTTTGTTGTACTTTTCTATCAATCATTTTGTTTCAACATTCTACACGGGTATTACGATACCAATGTGTTATAATCATTTAAGGATGTTAATGTTAAGGTGTTTTAAAAACCAATGTATCGACATTTCATGTTTGTACTTTATTGGAAATAAAATGTTTTTCTTTTCTTCTTTTTTTCTGAATGAGTAATTAATTATTTGGATATCACACTGCACAACAATGCATCAAAGTTGTTGCATGCGTTCGGGTCCCCTTAAAGAACTCATGTGAAATAACTGTATATCTGTAGTGGAAATAAATCTCACCCTTGTAAATGAATGGCCGTTTCGAGGTGTAGGGCATCTCATACTCCGTTTGCTTTAAAAGACAATGAGCCATACATCGTGAATAGCAAGGAGCAAATCGAGAGACTGAGGAGAGATTGAAGCAATGCAAAAAATTAATACACCGAGTATAGGTCACTCAAGAAGTTTTAGAAGAATTATTTTAAAAATAGAATGGGGCTTGAAATAGATTTTCCAAAATAGTGAAAACATTCGGAAAATTAAATACGAAAACTATGTTTTTAACTTTATTATATTGTAACTGCATCAAAACTATCAACCCAGAGAAACATATTAGTTCTCTATTATGACCTTATCGGCTTGAAATAGTTCGATAACTAGATAGCACAACTATCGTGATAAAAATCGATGTGTTTAAAATCGATGTTACGGCCATTAACTGTAGCCAACATCACGAGAATTGAAAAAGGCAAAATTCATAATCCAGAACACTCAATAAAATGAAATTTTACTGAACTCCTCATCGAGGTTCACACTTGCTTGTGTGGAGTCACTCTTATACTTGTGTCACCTCCTACATAAAAGTTATTTTTCTGTCTTGGAAGAGATGTGCGGTAAAACTAGTTGACATTATTCAACATTTAACTGCATTTTATCCATAAGATAAATCTAATCACAATATTGATATGACATCGGAGGAATCAAATGATTCGCAATACTTCTAGGTTGAATAGATTTGCTAACTCTACCCTTGAAGAACTTCAGTTTTTTAAATTAATCTTAGCACATTTGTTTTATGAAATTCATCATCAATATCATTTACAGAAGGGATTCTTAGCCTAATTGACATTTTGAGTTTCGTTGATGACGGCAATTATAATTGCCGTGCAAATAATTATTTTTTGCATTTGCCATTTGGTGGGCCCTGGTGTAATATTTACTCTCAAATATTGAACAAATTATCTGAAAACCATTGAAAATGATTCTGAGAAAACCCTACCTTGTTTCTGCTGAGCGAAAATTCAGATAATTCGCCATCTTTAGGAAAAAATAATCTTCCAATAGCGCTGCATTCGACGCTGTGATAAAAAGCTGGTATGCACTTTTTCTGCTCTGTGGATGTGAGACAACCTGAAAATTTTTGCTGGTGATCGAACTCATCCAACCAACTTTTTCCCAAACAATTACTCCTCTGCTCTAGCTCGAAAGTCCGCAGTGATTAGGACATCGAATGTGCTCACTCAACATCGCACGATAGTTAATTAAGCTCGACGTCCAAATTATCGTACCAAACTTTGCATCTTGCTTTACATATTTCTGACACGCGTAGCCAGCGCCCTGAATTCTTAACCCTGTATTCGCTGCTCCCCCGTACTAATAAATTTTGAATATTCTTTGCACTCATTGTACGACGAGTATTTTCTAATTAGTGTTGGTGGCGCAATTTTCGCAGTGGATTTGTACTCGCACATAACAATCGCTCATGATTGTGAGGAACAAATCAGGAAGTTACAAATTCAGGCTTTCCAAGTTATCGAGTTAATGAAAAACTATATGCTTTCTGTCAGTCACTCTTCTCCGTCGTGGCACAGTGGTTAAGGGATCAGCCTTGTATGTTGGAGACGAGGGTTCGTATCCCGGCACTGGCGCGGAGATTTTCCCCGTTGGGTATAAGGGAAAGCTCAAGCACTATACCCCACTCAACCCAGGTGTCGGAAATGGGTACCGGCTTTACGGGGGAACCGCCATGGTGTCCTATATATAGGGTTAGTTATAAGACATTGAAAAACCAATGCTCAAGATCATAGGTATCAGGCTTGATTGGAAATAAAGCATCGCAAAGATGCCGATGTTTGTTTTTTTCCAGTTATTTGATAAATTCTTACTAGAATTGGGACTTTACATTTAATACACACGCATTTGAGATCAATATGCAGAAGCGTTAAACGCATATGAATTTGAAAATTTGCATATGCATATGATGCTCATATGGAAGTTATAAAATGCATTTGCACTTGATAATTTGCATATGAATCTTTTGACTTAGATGTGTTTTTCATTGAAATGCTGGTACAAAAAAACGGTATCCGTAGAAATACATATTGGAGAAGACTATAAGTAACTCTTTAGAGTTCAAACATTAATTGAACAGTAGTTTTCGACGAGTCCAGATGGTGTTATTTGTACATTAGAACCTTGCATGCCATTCAAATAAGAATACCTCGAATATGACTAAAGTTTCAGTACAAAGCGTTTAATGGAGTATGTTCAAGAGTTTAAAGACTATGAAATTGTTAAAGAGATACTATGTCGTAAATTTTACAAGAATACTGTAAGTGACTATATTGCTTAAACTAGAGAGAAATGTAAACTTAGACTTCGACTAATGGAATCCAAATAAAAGCTGCGAAAATCATGGGATGAAGTAAATAAATTTCGTATGGTATGAATTGGTGCCAATGTATGCCATTATGGGTGAAAGCTTTAGTGAAGTTTTATGTATTGCAAAATGCAAGTTATTATGCGGCATACAGATGAACATGTACATGTACGCACACACATACGCACCCACTTACACACACATATTCACATATATACGTATTAAGAATGAATTTAAGAAAAATAATAATGAACAGAAAAAGCAATCTTGCTCATGCTACATCTAAAATGACAGTCAAGCTCAGTGTAATCGTTGGAGATAACCCGACGAAAAATAAGTAGGAGGAAAAAGACTTCGAAAAACATAAAAATAAAATGGTTTTTATTTCTCTAACGGAAATTTTAGGAAAACTCAAGTTACAGTCGAGGAACACCGACAACAAAAAAAATCTGTTTCATATCCCTTCGGTATTCTTTGCATTATCATGCGGACATGGGTACATGGGATAAGATGGAGATACAGTGCATGACAGATGTCACTTGTGAGTAGCAAATATCTACAAAGTTTTTGCAGAAACGCGTAAACAAACATATACTCAAAATAAAAAGTTCATAGCTTGTTCAACATACGGACAGAGAGCTAATTTTTTCACGATTCATAAGCTCAAAATTACTCTTTATTTCATTTGTTGCATTGTATTTTTCTTTTTTCTCATTCACAGAAACGCTCTCTATGGTAGTGATAGATCTATTTTTGAACAATTTTGCAAGAGCAATACAATTAATTAAGCGGGTTATTTTCAAGTATCAAACGACAAGTCCATGAGGGTTTATGCTTTGCATTTTTGGCTTGTGCAGTAAATTAAAAATGTTAATACAGATTCCTTCAGCAACTTATTCAATAAAAATTCCGGCAGAATTCAACCATACCAGTCTGCGCTTCGGAAATATTATGTTTATGGCATGTACCGACGCTGCCCCATACTATGGTAATAGCTATGGACGGAGAAAGCATTCTATACCCTAGGGTAATACACGTCACATGTTTGGCCCATGGGTTGCACCAAGTAGCAGATTTGGTAAGAAGTACCTACCCAGAAGTCATTAAACTTATATCGTCAGGAAATATATCTTCGTATGAGCCCCACATAGAGTTTAACATTTCAAAGAGATGCACCCTGAAATCCCACTTCCACCATCACCGTACTGACCAGGTGAGGTACCTGGCGGAACGCTGCAGACCACTATACCAGATATTACGAAGAAATAGCCTGAGTTTCTATGTCTTTTGAGTGTGACGAAGGCAGCAGGATAAAAGAATGTCGAAATCTTCTAGATTGTGTTGAGCTGAAAACTCGTGTTAGTGACATTATTTAAACATGTACAGTACTGTCATGTACTCTATATAGAACAACTCGAAACTAGAGGGCTCTCTGTTTCTGACGTCATTTCAAAAATGAATACAATCAAAGATGCTCTGAAGAACACATACGACCGAAGATATTTTCAAAAATTGTCATTCATTTGTTTAAGAATAGAGGCTATAAAATCGCGGAAAATGTGAGCTCTACTTTATGCGTAAAATCTGCAGATAACACCAATGACATCTTACCGCAGTTCTCGCCAAATGACTTCAATTGTCTTTAATATGCCCCTCTCGTGTCATGCGAGGTGGAGAGGGGTTTTACAATACAAGTCTGTCTTGGCATATGACAGGAGATTAAACTTTGAAACTTTGAAATATAACTTGATTGTCAAATGTAATGAATCAAATTAAAATAAATTTTTAGTTAATTTGTTAGAACAAACCTGCTATACATTTCTTTGCGTCATAAAATTTATGTTCGTTTTTTCAAAAGTGACTCTAATGAACTTCTTTGAGAATTTTCCATTTCGTTTTATTTAACTTATTTCTGCAATTTAAATATTTTATTTATCCCTAATCCCGTGAGGTATGTTCAAGTGTTTATATAATATAGATTATGCTATGAACAATTTTTAAATCGTATGTAATTTTCTCTATGAATTGCATTTATGCATGTACTCAAATGCAAATATTCACTACACATCGGCGATAATATACATGCAATTGCTGCAAATTTTAAACGACATATTGTCACAACCCTAGTTATAACAGAGTAGAAATTTTGCATGTTGTTGAAATATTCTTTTGTCGGGAAACTTAAAAGTACGACCGGCTGAAGAAATTGATGTTTCTTACCTCTTTCCAATAATACTGTCTCACTCAAATACACGTACAATTGAACCACTGACAAGATATACAGTAACTACTTGAATGACCTGTTTTCGTCTGGTTCAAGTGTTATGCCTCGAACCAGTAGTATAAAATAAATATATTATAATGAAGCAATGAAATAAATTCGTCCATAATATTCACAGATGACCTGAACGTTTTTACTGTGACGGGAGCCTCCAGTGGTCACTGAGGGTATTTTTACAATGCTGCTCACCAACAAGCAGCCACAGACTTTATTTGTATAAATGCTTAATCTGTGCTAAGTGAAGGTCCGATCCAGTTGATGTTTGCAATTTTCGACTTTACTTAAAATATTAAACTTCAGTGTGACCAGCCTTAGCCAAAAGTTTAGGTTGACCTCTTTTAATTTTTCTAAATGCTATCCACATGATATTGGATGTTGTGTGCTCCCAGTGAAGACTACATACGAACGTAAAAAGTTGCAGTCAAAGTTTAGGCCGGTAATATCGACTGGCACAAAACATTTCTTCCTGGCAGGAGCACCAAACTAATTTTGCCCAAACAAAATCGGAAAATGCTATTGTGATAAACAAATGGAACATTATTACATCTTATGCAGATGCATGCTTCGAACGACAACCAAGAAATCTCTTTTCCCGAAAGCAAAAATCACACAAATGACTCCTCTGGAATACGTTCGAAACGAAAAGTAAGAAATCTGTTCATGACCGGAGGAAAATTGCAGAAATGACTATTCTGGAGACGAAACAAACGTTTTTTTTTAAATTATTCCTGAAATGCAGTAAAACTTATTAGATTTAGAATTAAAATAAATTCTCGATATTACATTGAAATGAATACCGATAACTTCGTGGAAGATCGATGCCTATTCAATGCCTGTATTCATTGATCGATGCCCCACGGAGATGATTACACAATGCGCAAGTTGAGCAGCCTTGGTGATTTTGGCGTTTTGCAGTGTATAAGTTCTCGAGAAAACTTTGCAACTTTGCGACGAAAAAATATCTCGAAAGTCAGATGACGTAATGAGATGAACAGGGAGCTGGATTAGAGCAACCTCGACGCGGCCATGCGAGGAGTGTCGTCGCATTAGTAGTCACGACGCCTGGACGTGATTCGGACACCTGAAAATTTCTAGACGCGTGACAAATTTTGAAACCGCTCAGTAGTGCGCGTAGATGAAAGCAAACGTGTAGTGAGGAGCGTTTCACGTGTAACGAATGGCGTTCGAAAACTAATGGTACAAACTTTTGCAGTACCTAAAAAATATTGAAAAATTGCATTTCAAGGAATTAGTAGAGATTTACATGTTGATCATTTTCCTGTATGGTTACAAAAGTAAAGGAAGGGGCGAGTCCATTAGAAATTTTTAAGACAAATGATCGTCTTGAATGATAATTGATCATACAGAACTCATGCAGAGGATGCACGAGTGTCAGGGAATCGCTTCTGCATACGGTACAAGATATAAGACCTGCATCGACGTAGCAGGGAGACATTTTCAACACTAATCGAATATTGACACCAATTTATTTTAAGAGTCAATCCTTTCAAATTAGTTCAGAACACCTGTTTTGGAGAACACGGCCAGAATAATTTAATAACCCTATACTCAATTTTGAGGTTAGGTCTTTCTAAAACGATTGCTTGAATTTCTACTTTTTCATGATAAGTTTTTTTCTTTTTTGTTTCTATCAGTTTCTAACACGTTTTCAACACCCTGTATACATAGGGAATTAAGGAACAAGAGTCTGTTGAAAGCATGACGTATCTGAAATAACTTGGGGCTGTTGAAAAATAAACTCATTTTGTCGTGGATCTACAGCTTTTTAACTTTTTTTAACAAAGCTCAAGCTCAATTTAAAAAAGCACTAGTTCAATTTAAAAAAGGTCAAGTTTAATTTTAAAAAGATCAAGATCAATTTAATAAATGTCAAGTTCAATTTCAAAAAGCTCAAGTTTAATTTTAAAAAGTTCAAGGTCAATTTAAAAAAGCTCAAGTTTAATTTAAAAAAGATCATGTTTAATTTAAAAAGTCTCAAGTAAGCTATATTTAAAAAAAGATCAGGTTCAATTTTGGAAAGCTTACGTTTCTGAAATTGCATACTTAGGAAATAATGATACAATTGAAGTTCATTCATAAGAATGCATATTTATTTAAAAGTACTTGCCCTGAAAGTAGAGTAAATCGAATATCAAAACCAAGCTGCTGTGATTTTGTACTCAATTTGACATTCTTCAAGTTTTACCTATGAATCATTTGCGAAACAGATCATCGGTACTATATCGACAAAAATGATGCAAATAAACTTTATGTAATAAGTAACTGTGGTACAATTAGCAAATTGCACTGACTGTGCAATTAGCAAATTGCACTGAGTAATGTTAAATTTTTCAGTCAGTGCAGTTTGCTAATTGTCACACATTTACTTATTACTTAAAGTTTATTCGCATAATTTTTGTCGATAGATAAAAATTCCGATGATCTTTTTAGTAAATGAAAAATCACAGCAGCTTGGTTTGTCTGATTTCGATTTACTCTATTTTCAGGGCCAGTACTTTTAAATAAATATGCATTCTCACGAAAACTTCAATTATATCATTATTACATAGGTATGCAATTTTTGAAACATAAGATTTACAAAATTGAATTTGATCTTTTTTATATGTAGCCTACTTGAGACTTTTTCAATTAAACTTGATATTTTTAAAATAAAACTTGATCTTTTTTTAATTAAACTTTAGCTTTTTTAAATTGACCTTTAACTTTTTTAAATTAATCTTGACCTTTTTTAAATCGAACTTGACCATTTTTAAATTGAACTTGAGCTTTTTAAAACTTAAGTTGCAAGCTGTAGTTCGTTGTTTAGAGGTTCGAAAGCAAAATCCTTTCCACTCTCGGTGATGAACAAATTATAATTCACCTTGTATTTTTTGAAAGAAAAGTTGAACAACAAACAATATCGAAATGAACGCCTACAAGTTGAAAATTTTTTGTTATAATTTTCTTGACCATAAAATTTTGGCTTCAGTTTCAGCGTATTTTTACCCTTTTTGAAATATAAATGTTTATTTGAATTTTTAAAACTAGAATCAGATTTTTCCAAACTTTCGTCAGTAAAGGATGAGCCATTCACATCACTTCTTTTTTCTCACCCGTAAGTGTTGGGTTTTTTATTTTGGCTCTTTTGCGAAGTATCAATTTTGGAGTTTAAAAAAGCATCTTCTCGGTGATTTAAAGAGCTACAGTATTGATATAGTTATCATTGGATGCGAAATGATTCTGGAAATATTATGACGGTCTGAGTTCTTCAAATTATTTTTTCGATCACAAGTTGAATTTTTTAATTTGAAAATGTTCAAAACTCCACAGTAAGAACTTTGAAAATATTGAACTGTCAACGTGTTGCCAGAATCTTACTGCATCCAATGATACCCATCTCATTCATTACTGCAGCTCTAAACCTGACGGAGACGAGTTTTTTACATAACATCAAAAGTGTTTCTTTATGGGTTTTTTAAGGTCCAACAATAAAAAAATGAAAAATGCGACGATTTCTTAGAGTGGGATTTAGTTGCCAAGAGGTATTTTTCTACAATTAATCTTGATATATATCATTTGGATTGCTGGTTTGATTACATTCATATTATTAAAAAAAAAGATTAGATGTTCAATAACCACTAACAGCTTTGCTAAAGTTCCAAGACTCACGCTTGGAGTTCAGATAAAACCAAAACCTAATTTTACTTGAAAGTGGAGAAAGAAAGGATGTTTTATTCTAATCAAATCTGATACATATGTCATCTCGTACATTGTTTTTTTTCAAATCTCCTGAAACTAACACCAGAACGCAATGACGGTTACCTCCGGTCTAGCTGGTGCATATTTCCGACACCTGGGTAGAGTGAGGAATAATAATATGGCACATCTGTTCTCTTTTCCCTAAGGCAGAATCATCAGGTGGCACTACCGAGATTCGAGCTGCATACAACAGAAGAAACGATTACTTTTTACGTTATCACTCTAATCATTAGTCCTCCTTAACTCGTATTATGAACCATTTAAGTTCACAGCAATGTACTAACGCAGAAAAACTGATGACAACTTCTCTTTAGCGTGAAAATTTGTTAACCAGCCAAAATGGGAGTGTTTCAGCGGTAGAACTTTTCAAACGAGACAACACTAAAGGTATTTTTGAAGATAAAACATGCACTTGGAATTAAATCGAGCAAAAAATTAATTCAGTGAACATTTTTTAGTCTCTTTATTATGTATGAAATTAAAATTACACGCATGGAGTAAAACTGCGCTACATGGAAAACTGTTCGATAAAGTTTGGAAAATAGCTCGGAAATTTGGGAGAATTTCTACGGTACAGCATAAGAAAATGACGACAGAATGCAATTAAAAGCGTTCTTGAATAGTGGGACACATGAATTGACAAGTAGAAATTACCATCTATCGGCGATCAGAATCGCAGTCGAAATTGATGGGCTGCATATTAAAATATATCACAAAATCAGTTATAGAGATCTTATGGGGAAATTTTGCATGATCCTCAAGTTTATGTGAAGCAAATAGAAGATAAGGCAGTCACTATATATAAGCATTCACATTTTGTATCCCTATTTCGAAGAAAAAGCAAAAGAACGCGAAGAGAAATAATTGATTTAGTAATGCAGGGTGTAGAACTAATGACTTTCACAGGGGCGATCGAGCGCTCCTAACCACTAGGCAGTGGTGGCCACCGTCCATGAAGCAGTGAGCTCTCACAAAAGAATTGTGAAAGGCGATACGAATGATTAAATCCTGATTACACCTCACACCTAAATGCTTTACAATGCCTCAAAACGGCGGAAAACTTTATAATCACATACTATGATAGAGAACGAGCGCAACTAAAAATTAAAAGGTACTTGATAAGCTAATATTCTTCTCCAGGTTCTCTCTTCAGAGGCTGTCATATAACTTTTCTATGAACTGATCTTCAAAATCATCGACTCTAATTTCTTCTCTGTTTGTGTTGCATTTCGTAGCTAAGTAAATTTGTTGGAGAAACTCGTGATTAAGAAATGTTATTGAATTCCAAGGTTGTGCATTTTTTGCATTTATGAACTGCAAACTGTGAAATGAGGGTTTTTGATCATTGAGCGAAAAAAAAAAATCTTAATTACGTGCATGTTTACCTGTAACGATATCTCTTCACAGTGATTCAGTATAGCCTTACTGTGTGTGTCTATAATCGAATTTAAACTCACAGAAAGCTTTACAATAATTCATCCAATGTACCTCATCTATTAATTCATCTGATAGCTGGTTTGGGGTAGACGTTTAACGTCCTGATATGGTTTTCTCAAAGGTGCAAACGCATCGTCAATCAACGCCGTCAAGAAACAAGTCTATTGATAAAATACAACGTACTTATATTCGTTGTTTTTTTTTAAATCATACAAACAATATTGAATGTAAGAGACAATATCTTCCTACCATATATACACAGGTTTTCAGTTACGGCATTGACTACATGTACACAAGTGTTTTCATAGAGAATAGATGCCCCGGTTTTGAGCAACGAGGCTTATTTAATGAATATTTTTTCATATTTGATAAATTCATGACAATAAGGTCTCCCTGTACTTCATCACCCTAGAAGGCCTTTCGTTCAACTTTTCAGACAAACAAATATTTGAAGATTTCAGCAGAAGAAGCAAGAAGTCGTAACCTTTCGTCCGGAGTCGTAGCCTTCGGAATGAAACGAAATAGTCATCGATTTTCTCCGTTCTCAAGAAGCAAAGACCCCAAGATGCGCTTCATGCGCAGGCCGCCTGTGCGGATTACACTGAGGGCTCTGATAGCAGCACTGCTACTGCCGATGTTGTTAGTTGCAGCGACCACCCCCACCTGGCAGACAGCTCTGCCCGACGATGTGGACCCTGAGTCCGTGCAACTGCTGGAGCTGCGACTTTCGGCTTGCATCCAGACGTGCATGAAGCGAGCCTGCGCAACAGTGGCACATCAAGGTCTGTTATACGGGAGTCAGTCGTGTTTTATGTTTTTTTATGATATTCATGTTAGCTGCACATCATGATACTCAGTTGTTTATGGCGTTGAATTTTAGGGTGTGATTTTTTCGGTTGTATGCGTTGTTGGGCTTCAGTGAGGGATTCTGGGTGGTTGAGTGTAATAATGGACTGTTTTGAGATGATCATCAGTGATGCATGTCATTTGCTTGTGTTCATGTTTTTTTTTGTAATATTAATGTTTCTTGGAGGGAATGATGGACATTGGGAGATGAGGGAAATGCTGATAACCACGTGTTCGAGTGGTTTAGAGCGCGCGCTTCGCACGAGAAGGGTCAGCAGTTCGAATCCCGGCAGTGACGTTCGCAGATTCTCTCCGTCTGCAATAGTGAGAACCAGGTGACGGAAATGGACACAGGCTTACTGGGGGTAACCGTCATTGCGTCCTGATGTTAGTTACATGTATAAGACATTTGAAAAACCAAGGTACAAGATGTTCTGTCTCAGGCTTGATTGTAACAAACACCCTTTAGTGCACGAAATTGGCTCGAGTTGTGTTCCTGGTCAAATGCGCATGAAGAGTGATTGGCTTGTGTACGAATACTTAATGCCTTCTGTACTGATTATTTGCACGGGATGCTAGGCAGTCCGAAAGGATCATGTTCGTGCGATTTCGAGGTAGTTGACCATTGTGTGCGGATGGTCATCCCTGGATAAAACATTTGCAATAAATGAAACTCCCATTAATTTGGAAGCAACCATCCAGTTTTCTGGCTTACGAAGAGTTAAATTTACTCCTACGGTGTTTAATAACGCTCCGATGAAAATTTCAGAATCATTAAAAAAAATTATCATCATTTCCAGTAGAACTTGTAGCAATACAATTGTTCATAGCTCCGAGGATGTAGCAGGATTTTCAGCTTTACTTTCCGTCATAGATTTCATCAAAGAGACTTTTGCAATCTTCTGCTTAATTTAGTTCGTTGTATATAACATTTAAGTTGCTGATTGAACCACAAAAAAACGAACTTGAGTTTTTTCCATTGAGCTTCTATCCTGTAGATGGTGTGACAGTGCCCTCTCTTATCGTCTTGTTGATTGCTAGCTTTTGTAATTAGTCCTTTCGAAGAAGTTTGCGTGTAAAAAAATGAAATTTTTCCTCCTTTAATTTTCCATTTCTTTAACACAATTTTTACCAATTCGTGAACATATCTCACCTTCGTAGGGTTACGACAAAAGTTTTTTGAAGTTTCTTTTTGTTTATCAGTGAACTTAGTCCTCTACAATCCACTGGTTCTATTATAACTAAAATGTAATTTATATGCAGTGATAATAATGCCTTTTCACGATACATTTGCATCTTTACCCAGATCAGAAGTGCTCGTTGGTCTTATATAATTGCTGTGCGGTTTGTATCCAAGAATCACAATCCCTTTCTTCACGATCTCTACTCAGACCAGAAGTGCCAGCTTGTCCGTGGAGACGGCTCCCCAGCGCCGTCGGCCGCGCTGCTCAGACTCGTCAAACCTCGCATCAACCTCGCTCTCCGGAAACCTGTTCGAGCGTCTTCTATCGCAGATCCTGAGATGTAATACAACTGAAAAAAAATAAACACATGTTTTACACGTAAAAACACGTCACTACATTGGGACAGTGTTCTTCATTTATTCATATCTATACTTAACCTTATATTTTGATATTATTATCATCAGAAGCTTTCTATTCCATCCCGAAATTGTCATTTCGGGATAAAAATATACTCACGTCAAGGGGGTCATCCGGCAATTTTAAAATTTTGATCTGATTCGTTTGAAATTTGGCCAGTATATGTATTTGTTGAAAATGAACATATTTTACTCATGTATTTTTTCGATTTAGGACTTATTTTTTAGAAAAATATGATAAATTACTTTTTTGATACATTTTTATGGATATTTCACAAGAATAGAAGTCATTGAGTTTTATTCTAGAACAAAACCAAAGGCAGTTGTAGAATCCTTGAAGCATTGCAAACAAAATTATGGTGTCAAATTATCCGTTTGAAACTTTTCGTTTATATATGCGATATTTGATCACTAACTAGCATCTACACTAATTTTGAGTTTTGAGCTTGATTAAAAAAAATTATATGTAAAATTGGAAAGAAAGAGACCATCCTTTTGTTAGAAATGTTCCAAGGATTCTAAAACTGTCTTTGTTTTTCCCTAGCATAAAAATTCACTGACTTCTATTCTTTTGAATGTTGAAAATAATGGTTGTTAGTAATAACGCATAAATAAATTTTTATCTAAGCTGTAATACAATGGACAATTTATGTAATTGAGTGCTGTTTTCATTTTATATCGATAATATCCATGCATAACTTCATATTCACACTGCGAATTGAATTTCACCAAAAAAAATTTGTTCCATAAAAATTATGAACTTTTATATTTTTAGTCTGATTCTTATGAAATTCGACGATTATATGTAATTTTTAAAAAGAAACACAATTTCTTACAATCATTTTTTTTCGATTTAGGCATTAGTTTTTTGAAAATATTGAACATATTGGTTTCTTAGTTCATTTTTATTGATATTTCAAACGAATAGAACTCATTGAGTTTTCATGCTAGAACAAAACCAAAGACAGCTTTAGAATCTTTGAAGCATTTTAAACAAAAGTATGGTGTCAAATTTTTAATTTCCCGTTTTGTTTTCTTTTCATATGGGGTCGAAAATTCTGGATTTTTGGTCCCCTTGCTCCCCCATGAAGAGGGGATCTAGTGTCCGTAGCCCCATAAAATTTTAGGACCGAATAGTCCACCACCTATGGGTCCTTTTTCAACAACAACAACATAAAATGCTTATCGGGGCCTGGCAGGGGCCTGGAAGACCCCCTTAAAGTTTGATTTCTACTCCTCAACTCAGCATGTCTAGCTCCAAGTATGCAGGCATACAGCTGACCGTTTTCGTACTGATTTTGATATCCAGTAAAACAAAGAGAAGTTACGGAAAACTCATCAAATTGTAACTACAGCTACGCGTGGAACATTACATGGAGTATCTCGATAGTTCCTTCAATTTTTTCGCCACTTGTGGTATTTATTCAGTTATCAAATCATAAACTCGTAGCGATTTCATTGCCACCTCAACAAACGACAGATTTTCGTTTTCGTTGAGAATATTGGAAGTGTGTACACGCGCCCATGGAGTGCTAAAGAAATTTGTTGAATCGAGAGTTCACGCACAAACTTCGAGTATTTTTTATTTCACAAGCAGAAACTGAAAGCAGAATCTTAGGTACTATTCAGTTCAGTTAATATTCATTCCTTCACCTAATTACTCTGTACAGCGACTCAAATGTAATCAAGTCTTTGTTGTCTGGATAATAGATTAATCTAGTACAGCAATGATCGTATTCCATTTACTCAAAAGAATGAGACAATTATTTGATAAATTCTTCTCAGTTTTCTAAACATATCACATTCTTTCACCAGGTCTCCTAGCTTTGTGACGGACGATGACGTAAATACGGAATTTCGCACTGAAGTACAAGACTTTCCTTTTGTGGTTGTTGACCTGGGTACTCCATACGACATCGAGGAAGTGTCTCTAAGTGGCCTTCTAACGTTTTACTATCTCCGTTATTTCGAAGTGAGTGAAGTGATACGTCGAAACGGTCTAATTGACCGAAGAAAATCACGCGTATCACAGGAGCGCGAGATGATCGCCCTGAATGAGAGTTTGTTAGGAAATATAAATAAACAGGGCCCAGCTTTGGTTTAAGTGAGGGTTCTGTTGTGCGTTGAGATTTCTTCGCACTATCCAAACCGTGGATGGATGAAAAAAAAAGAAATTTTTTGATTAGGTAGCTATAGGCACTGCAGCGAGTTGCATCCACATTCTTAGCAGTACGGATGGCTGGATTTGTGAAGTAAATCCAAAGAGGTCCGAGCTTCAATCTATTATTCGCTGGCCTGTTAATTAGGTGGTGTAAATCTATCTCATTATTCTTGATGGCTAAAATTTCAATTTTATTTTACGTTGTTAAATATCTCATTGAACTTATAAAATTCATCTAAAAAAACGTAAAATGATTTTGCTTACGAAGTTAAAATCACTTCAGAATGCTCAAGCCGAAATTACTGGAGAAAAAGTGCAGAATTTTGAAAAAACAATAGTTTGCCCTGAACAACGATTTTACAGTATTGCCCACATGCACCGTAAATGGAACGGTGATCGTAGAAAATGTTCATTCGAGCCACTAAGTACCTTTAATATATGCATTATTAGTCACCTATACGATAATAGGGGGATATAATGCAACATGCTTGTGATGTGAAACAATTTACATCTTGAAGGACGTAGAATACAAAATTTTCTCTATAAGTGCCTTTAATAAATGAATGAATGAAATGTTGAAATATTGAATAAATCAAAATGTGGAAGCACCTTGATAAATAAACGTTTTAAACAAAACAAGCATCGAAAGCAAAAAAAATTTAAAGAGCAAATATCAGTTATACATTTATTATTTAATATATTAGGAGAGCAAAATTTTCAGCACTTTTTAAAGTTTCCATTTAAGATTTGGTTGCATTGCTTTTGTTAGTATCAACTGCTCTTAAGAATTCATAATAATTACCTGTCAGAAGTTAGCAGCTTTTGGTTATATTTTGTTCATTCTTCCACTTAGATTTTCTTCAATACAATAATAATGGTGTTACCGACTGCGCCTTGATTCTTTTATTTCAGTTCACTGTACACATTGTCAATTATATTCGTGGAATGGGCACTTTAGAACAACATGTTTTTCTCTTACCTGAATGTTTTGGTTGCATTCGCTTCGTTTTAAGGGTCGTTGTCTAGTTGAAAATTCCAACCACGTTAGAACGCAAAACAATTGCTATTGCTCTACATATAATTGCAAATAGGTAATACAAAAATTCAGAAGAAAGCCAAAAATTATCTAATAAAATTTCAAATACGTACATTTCTCTTTAGGACGAGCAGTAGGAAATTATAAAATACACTGAGATCATTGCTATAAAGTTAATTTTCATCAATTCTATGAAGAACAATGTAGAAGAAATAGTCGTCAGCACTCACTGGTAGCCTGATTATCACACAAGTATTCTACATAAAAGTTTTGAAATTTTTAAAGTAGGTAAGTGAAGAACTCAAACATTATTTTAAAGTCATAAATGTTTACCGGAAATTTTACGATCTTAAGTAAAAAACCAAGGTCTATGATCACCTTATAATACGCCGTACATCATCACTATTGGAAAAGTAGCCGCGTCCGTCCGTTCGTCCGTCCGTCTGCGAGACCCCCTCTTCTAATCGATAACTTTGATAGCAACAAGGATAAAGCTTAAGAAATACAAGATATTATTCCATTGCATTATTTTTCTGTGGCGATTCAATTCCTTTTCACTAGGATTAGGGTATCCAGAATACGCAATCGGCATATTTTTAAAAATAGAAATTTTCCTTGGACCTTTCTCTGGTGAAATTCATCATTTTGCTTTAATATTTTTAATTGATAATGCGAAAAAAATGTTTTAAATACGTTTGACCAGTAACCTGGCAACCACTTAGTATAAAGTCCAAGATTTTGGAACTTGAGTTATCGTTTTCGAAATTGTGATCATCTTAAAAAGCTTTTAAGTGATAATAGACGACATTTCAGAATAAAATTCCGACAAAAGAGGCCACCATGAATAGAAATGTGTCCAACCGCATGAGAGAAGTAGCAAGACTTCGACATCAAGAAAAACGCTGAAGACGATCGGATGAACAACGCGAAATGGCAAGACGAAGCAATGCTGCTCGCCAACGAGATGCTAGAGCTAAATTAACCCTTGAACGGTGTTTGGAAATTCTACGGAATAATGCAGAGTAACACCGAGTTGCTAGAGCTTAACACATAAAAGAAGCGAGGAAATTCTTCGGCATAACGCTGGACAACATCGAGTGGCACGAGAGAATTCAACTCAAGAAAGAAGGAATGAAATTCTTTAGATTAATGCCGACCAGCACGTGTGCACTAGTCACTATAATAATTTGAGCCGCGTCCGTCCGTCTGTGTGTCACACCCACCAGCCGAGAGTGTGTGATGAACGTATCTGTTTTAAAAGCTTCATCAACTCCACAATATTATTTCTGCTGCATTAACCCAGCAAATTCTGAGTTGGAATGACTACCACGTGTATTGGTAGGTTAGGTTGTACAGAATATCAGCAGTTGAGACTTAGGAAAGGATACGAAAGCCATTGACTAGCATGGGAAATCATGGGAAAACCAATTTAAAGCTCAGTTGGTCTGCCGCTCTGCCACGTTGTCAAGGAAGCTTAATTAGTGACAATTTTTGATAGGAGTTTCACCAGTGCACAAGATTAATAATATTTTAATCTCGGGTTATGTTGGGTTACATATGGTTTTAATCCACATCTGAAATATTTTTTTAGGAAATTATCGATTTCCGTCATATTTGATGGGTCGCTTACACTAAAAAAAACTACACCTCGACCTTCCCGCAGCGCTGCAGTGGCGTGAAATTATCCCCCTTCTCAAAAATGAGTGTGTACTAGTCACTATAATAATAAGAGCCGCGTCCGTTCCTCCGTCGGTCTGTGTGTCACACCCACCAGCCGAAAGTGGGTGATCAGCGTATCTGTGATGCAAGCTTCATCAGCTCCATAATTATTTTCGGTATATTAACCCAGTAGATTCAGAGTCAGAACGAATATCACGTGTATTGCTGGGAAACAGGAACGTGTCATGTGATTTGTCGAAGTTATTGTATATTTTTCACGGGCCGTGTGATCTCGTTGCTCTAAAAGTCACGTTGGAAACTGAGCAGGCGTATCGCGCATTCGCATTCCATCAGCTAGAAAAGTAAATCCATCCAAAGAAAAACTCTCAAATGAATAATTTTTCACGGATAATGAATAAACGAAACGACATTTTTTCAAATCCGACGGGTCTTTTGAACATCAGTGAGAATTCTTGGCTGAAGATGATGTAAGTTACATCGAAACGTTGTGTTTTATAGATTGACAGAGTTATAGAATTTCAACGATTGGTATTGTTAACGCCAAAAAATTTTCAGTGATTTCCTTTAAATTTTATCACGTGAAAAACTGGGAAAAATTCACAGAGATGATAAGTTGGAAAAGATATATATATATATATTTAGTCATAATGTGAATGAAAGGAAGTGTAACTTGAACGGTTGACTATTGAATTGTTTGATTCTTTGGCGTTCACAGTAGATATAATTTAAAGGTGTACAAACATTTGAATCCATAATGGCGTTTACTCACTAAAAATCTCGGATAAAAAAATTTCTATTGGTGAATCTTCATTTGTACAGAAGTTTACGTTTGTCACAGAATATCAACGGAACACCACAGTGATATTTTTCTACTGTTTTTTACATCACTGTCGCTGGTTGTAAATAGGTTTGTTTAAATAATATGGATTTTGTAGATTAATTAATGTACTTCGGTATCATATATCGCAAGGAATTTGTTTGAATTGCGTACATGTTTCAAATTAATAATTTTATCGATCTGTTGCCTGTTGAATATAATTTTTTTTAATTACTTCAATTGTAGAAAATTCAATTCCCATTTACTTTCATTCACCTCTACTTATTTCCTAGTTACGCTTGGGAATGGAAGATCTTCCTGGTCCCGACTTCAGCTCCTACACTCTGGTGCTCAACCTCACTACCGGATGTCGCGGATTGTTTCTCCTCCCTTATTCTTGCAACATGACCCTCAACAAGCCCGTTCGAGCCAAATTTGTGTCCATGCAGGTTATGGACCCGTCGAATGATATGTCCGTCTCTTTCGTGTCAGTGTTTGGTCGATAAATTCAGCTCTAGTTGAGTGAAACTCTTGTGACCGATCGCAACGACAATTCAGAACTTTGGGTTGAATGTTAGACAAGGAACTAGAAACACCTTTCAATCAATCGATAAATATTTACAGTTGTGTATTGACGAAACGAAGGACCTAAATTTAAAAAAAAAACTGTGATATCAAAATTCGCCATTGGAAGTTTCATCTGTGTGAACATCTAAAATGTCAATCACGGACCAAAAGACAGATAAAAATCATTGATGGACTCGCAATAGAATTTAAGTTAGTTTTGATTGTTTTCCAGATGTGAACTGCTCGGTGCTTTTAAATATTAAATTTGTGTCGTGAAACTTGTTTGATGGAACTGAAAAATACAAGAGGAAGATCGGTAAAATTAATTCATTTTTCAATTTGGTTTTATTTCACTATGTCACGCTCCAATCCCAGGTCCGACAACTTCATTCAGAGCATTCCCTTGCCTTGTTATTTGAAACGAACAAAATTTAAAATAGTAGGCAAAATCAGAATGAAACGTCTTAGTGAAGCTATTCAACTTGGGCATGCTGGTTGTAGCGATTAATTATTGATGAGCCTCTGCACTCATATTTCGGCAAACGTTTGCTATTAAAGTATATTGCTACGAACTTACATTCTATTTCGTATCAGATCTTCAGATGTTCCAAAAAAAATTTTTTGGACAATGCTTCGAAAATACTGCACTTGTGATATCTATTATAAACATTAGTAGTCACTAATACAATAAAAGGGGACGATATTACGCCACATGCTGGGATAGAAGTTGCTACAAATTTTCAAAACGTGAAATACTCATTTTGTTCCACAAACGTATAATGAGGTGCCTTATAGATGAATCTCTTAAGCAAAAATTCAAAGGAAAATTTAGGTTAGACATATAATGGTTTATCTGTCACAGTTACTGAACAAATCTTCGAATATCGAAGAGCACAACATAGAAACAAGTGATATTTTAGCATCAGTAGTGCTCAAGAGGTTGTTGTGGTTGGTAGTGGTTTGTTTTCAATTTTTTGTGTAATTTTAGTGTTTTTTTATAATATTGCCCTCAAACATGCTGAAGAGCTTGTCGCAGACCACAGTACCTAGTTCATTACAGAAGAGTTGAAAGCCCTTACTAGAGTACGAGAAAAGACTGGGGCTGAGAGCACATCTTCAGAGGGAGGAGGATGAGAAGAAAGATATCCCAAGTTCTGGGATCAATGAAATGAGTGCAAAGGAATCGCAGGCTTTTGTTGAAAAAACTTTCCCTGATAACATGGCAGGCAAAAGGACTCTAAGCCACGGTATCTACCAGGCTCTAAGCTTTTCAATGTTGCTATTGTGTTGTGTTACCGTAAAATCCTTCAATAAAGGCAGAAGCAACGAACACCCGTAAAGTTCTTTCCACCCCATCATTCTCAAAGCGACAAATAAGGGAAGTCGCCTTCGGATTAAGATTGCTAGATGCTTTCATAGAAAGCAATTTTCCCTCAGAGCAATTATTTCATCCCTTCCTCCCCGTAATTCAATTTACTTGCAACCGAGGCGCTACTGCATATTAAGCGTAAAGACCTGTTTACACGATCATCGAGTGCGCGCGTGAGCAGTGAAGAGAGGCGCCAGCCCCGCCCACTTTCTTTCGCTTCAGGCTTTAAGGTAAATGTACGAATAAAACCTAATTTCAAGCTCTTCGGTCAAAGGCCATCATCAGTGATAAGAATTTTGAAAAGTACAAAATGTAAAAATAGACTATTTTAGAATGACGAACCTAAAAATAAGCTATAAAATTACTTTTCTGCGATTATCTATTTACTATGGCTAAAGGAAATGAACTAAGAGTGTTGTTTAAACCCGGCTTTAGTTTAAAAATGTACAAGCACTCTAAAATGCGCATATTTGTATAAAACTGTGGTTGTGCCAAGTTTGAAAGTTGTTAAATTGAAATTACATTATCGCACTCGTATTTCCATTAATCTATTTTCAATCTAAGCAAAATCACAGTTTTATACAGATATGCGCATTTTAGAGTCCTTGTGCATTTTAAACTTAAGCCGGGCTTAAGCAACACTCATTGTTCATTTCCTTTAGCCATAGTTAAAAGATAATCGCAATTCATGTATTTTATAGCTTATTTCAAGGTTTGTCATTCTGAAGTAAACTATTTTTACTCCTTGTACTTTTCAGAATTCTTACCCCTGATGATGGATTGTGGCAGAAAAGTTTGAAATTAAGTTTTATTCGAAAATATACCTTGAATGATTGAATGACTGAAGGAGCTTATCTTGCTCCTTTATTTTTATAGCGGTTGCTACGGCTCCCTGATGACTTTTAAACGTTAGATTTATTCATCCTTCCTGCTCGGCTGCATTCATCTGATACGTGCATTCCAAGTCATAGGAGCACAAATATAAATTCGTAATCCCTATTTCGGTTAAACATTTAGAAATACACATATAAATGATAAACTTTGAGACGATTGTTGACCTATTCAATATTTACCGATAAGCATAAAATTTTGAATTGTTTTCGTTTAAATATTGTATGTAAACGTTGAATTGACTTCAGTCTCGCTAGGTCCACTCACAAATTTTTCATTTTAATTTCTGATTTGTTCAGACACACAAAATGTTGAGGTGTCACTATGAGCAGTACCACTGCATGGCACGGGATGAACACGCTACCCGTACATCTCAGTTACATTTCTGGGATTTAGAAACAGATATTACCCACACATGTCTTGAATTCTCCGCTGGAGCATATACACCCGTTGGTTATTTATTTATTTTTTCTTGATACTTTAGATATTAGGAATTGCAATATGAAGCCATGAATGAAATTTTCCGTAGCCTGTATACCTAAGTTGAGTGTCAACTGGCAGGACAATTCATTTCAAGTCTCTGATAGTTTTCTTTAGTTAGCCAAATCATAATACACTTTCTATACAGGGTAACCAGCACTTTGCAGGACAAACTTCAACATAAGGCTGAGGCCGTTGAAATAAATACCTATTACTCAATTCTCGTGAGTTGAAAGTGCTTCGTTAATGAGTAACAAGAACTCAAAATTTGAAACGCATCGGAGAAAAATTCGCACATTTCCAGTGGAAGGAAAAAAAGAATAAAACTTAAGAAACGATCTTCTATGATTACTAGAAACAGGATAACACCATAGCCTCATTTATTACGACCATGAGAAATTGGAGACTATATCAGAAATTTATGAAATATTTTCTGAATAAAACCCATCTGTTGTGATGCAATTTGTAAATAACATGTGTCCGATGTTCGTAAAATCCCTATGTTCATTCACAATAGTGAGCTTTCCGAATTTCGACACAATCATTTCATTTCAGTTTACCATCTCGTAAAATAAAAATTACAGAGCATACTGCACCATACGAAGTAAGTCAAGTTCATAAACATACCAAGAACATACCTTCTCTCACATGAGTGAGATTGTTGAAGCGAGTTTACTCGCAAGTTTTTGCCAGAGGCAGGACAGTGCAGAACTGAACGCGGTAAGGACACTACTCCAATTGGCAATATTCAATAGATAATAAAGGAGCGCACGAACTGTTCAACATCTACGGAAATGGAGGCAGGAGGACGAAAATTAAGGGTTTGATTCGTACGTTGACGTCGTAACATTCCTTTTATTAACTCCTAGACAGCTCGTGGCACTAACAGTTCCGCCGTGGAAATGATGTACAGGGTGGTCCATAAGTAGGTGGGGAGTATGTGGAATAGGCTTGTGTATCAGTTATATTATAACAATGTTATCCATTTCACCTTTGTTATATGTGTCATGTTTTGTACAACTTTATAACTCTATTATTTAAATGTTGGGGAAAATGTTGCTTGAAGCGTGAGAGGCAGACTTTAAAGCTGTATAATTTACGATGGAAAATTCTATGAGTACCAGCCTTGATCAAATTTTTAGGCGTATGTAGTATTTTTCAAAATTTGAATATTCTAGTTGCGTTCGTAGTAGATATACTTGCACGTATACGGAGTCTCAAAATAAATGTTAGCATCAACTGTCTACTAACTTTTGAGCTCCCTGTGTGACCACGGTGATCGTTAGCTTTTCCAGGTATATATGATTTACAAGAACATTTCGACCACAATTGGTAAAACTGAAGTTCAATATTCAACTCAAATGAAATTCAATCGTAATAAGCAATTATCAATACAACAATCATTAACTGGATCATACCCTCATTTAGCTTTACTTAGGTATTTTAAATATTGAGTTTGTGACAACTAGTCGGTCACCAACATCAAGAATATTCCCTCTGTCTGTGGCCGCCGGCGGTGCATGTCATGGTCAGGTGGTAACCACCGTAAGTTTCACGAAACTGCAGCGTTTGTCACATTAAGTACGTTCCTCAACGAAATCACATCTATACCAGCCGCCTTTCCGACAGGCTAGACGTTTTACACTACCCATATTCCAACAGGAATCGACTTTTCAATAGCAATGAGAAGGACTTAACCTTCGCCAGTTTTTTGTATAGGAGTATGAACGGTTGTTTCGGTCGGATTGGTCGACATCCCCACCTCAAATACTGATAATTTACCCATATTCATATTTTTGATCTTATTTGAGGAATAACTAAAGTAGAAATATTTTTCGTCGAATTGCTATTAGTGTTTAGGGAAATGTTGAAGCTCATTATTGTACTACAGAAGTTTGGCGTTAAGGGAAAAATAAAAGCGAGAAGTGACTTGAACAAACGTATTGCGAACTACCGACGTCTTCCCTTGAAAGTATGGCCCCTTAACCACTCAGCCTCGACGACACGAGACAAGCACTGGAAATAGGACACAAACAGGACATGGAATATCCAAGGGACACACTACAAATCTGTTTTTGCTGAGTATTTGGTCAATATCCTCGTTAAATTCTCAGGTGCAAGTTCTCTCTGCGGTTGTGAGTGAACTTCATTAACGGAAGCCAAGACGGATCTTGCGCCCGTCCTTCTTTGCGCCCGTCCCTGATCTTCGTGTCACTCTGTCTTGCTTGACCCCGCGCCGTGCAGCATCTCCGGCCAGCGCTTCACAATACGTATGTTCAAGTCACTTCTCCCCTTCATTTGGTCTACAACGCCGTTCTTCTGTTGTACAATAATGAGTTGCAACATTCGCGCCCCCTGGTACATATTCGTGATAGAAAATCCTGCTACATTATTTATGCCTCAAATTTGCCCTACCCAATATTTCACGATAAGGTGTCAGTATTTTATCGATGTAGTTTAGTAAATATTTCTACAAACTAGGGTGCAAAGATCTGTTACTTAACGTTCCATTTTTAGAAGGCTAATGTCTCATACATTATACAATTAGGGGAGTGGTAACGTGAATGCTGGGAGTAGAAGTTCAAATGCAGTCTTCATAACTGTGCAAAGGACCATGTAAGGTATATGACATAATTCGCGATCTGTGAGGTGGTACACCGAGCAATGTCAAATTTAGTTGACATCTATTAACTTCATTTTATTACGGCAAATTAAATTTCATTAGTTTACAAAAAGCAATTGTTTGCCTCCAAAATATTTTATTATCACAGCAGAACTGATGGTGCCACGTGGTGTGGAGGAGTTACGTAGGTAAGGAATGTTGCGTCGTCAACGTACGAATCAATCCCGTAATTTTAGTCCTCCTGCCTCCATTGCGCCTAGATGTGGAACAGTTCAAGCACCTTTTTCGTGATCATGGAATAATCACAATTGGCGTAGTGTCCTTAGAGCGTTGAGTTCTACACTGTCCCGCCACTGGCGAGAACTTGCGAGTAAACCCGCTTCAATAATCTCACACATGTGAGAGACGTTATGTACGAGAACTTTGCTTTCTAAGCAATTTTGACGCTCTCTTTGCGACGTCTTACTGGTGCTTTACTTGGTATATTCAGTTCTACTAATTTCAAATAGAGATGTTTATGAGCTTCACTTATAATAATCAATATGGAATTACTTCCAACTGATTGCTAAAGTGTAGAGTTCTGCTCGTATTACAGTTGTTTTAATGGCGTTTCTTCCTAAAAATTAAAAACTGAATTGAAAAACTGAAACTGAAAACTGAATTGTGTCTAATTTTCGAAGGCTATTCATTGTGAGAGAATTTTTTTTGTTCGAAAAGATGTGTGAAATGTTTAGGTGAAAATAAAATTGCGTCCTGTTTCACTGACCCGAAAGTGTCATTATGAGCAGTACCGCAGCATGACAAGTAATCGACGCGCTACCTGTAATCTCAATCATGGATGAATGTAGTAGAAAATAGGAAATAATTTTATTTCGGATTGAATAATAAAAGAATTGCCTCAGCAAGAATTCGTGAAACTCCTGTGGCTGCGATCGCGTCCGCCAAACGATCGCACCGCCGTTTGAACGCCTGCATCGCAGCAAATGAGGCTGCGTGTGTAACATCTTATGTTAACACCCATCCTAAATTTGATGGAAATAAAAATCATTGTACAAATTAATATTTATATTATTTTTACTCTCAACACACTCATTTTCTTTTTTTATGATTTGTTCATTTTTACATAGGTTCTTTTTGTTATCTTACGCGTGAGATTCTCTAAGAATAGATCTGTTTGGAAATAAATTATCCTAGTTTAGTAGTGTTTTTATGCTAATATTTGTTCATGGGGATGCTATTCTGTGTTTGTCTTGATAACGAAAACAGTTTTTACTCCTCATACCCGAGTCACGCTTAGAAACCGATTTTTTACTTAAATCGTCCCAGACTTAATTCAAAGTTTTGTGCTTCCATGTACATAGATTTGGATATTTATTTAGGCAGGTGACACCCAACTTCGGTATACAGGTTACGGCAGTTCAATTGATTACTCAATATTGCAAATGCATGAATCGGCAATCACAATTGTTTTCCAGGAGTTGACTTGGGGAGTTAAATTCAGGATTAATTTCACGTTTTTACTCTCCTTTTCAAAATTTTAGATGCATCTGAAATTTCTTGAGTCAAATCAGGCGTAGAGTGTTAGCAGAAAAAATATTTGAGAAACAGAATATGCAGTCAGGTCTCGTTAGTTTTAAATAGTTACTCATGGCTTTGAAATTTTATTTTGCCATCAGTGGTTTGAGAAGCGACGACTAAATTCCCTCCCGAATTGAAGAAGATAGAAAATTTAAATTTAAAAAAATATTCACTGACATGTCAGATTTTGTTGGTATTACACTATTATTTATACGATGCAGCACCCTCCGTGGCAGGAATCGATTGCAGGTGCCATTCTGACTCCGATTCGTACAATGAACCACACAACTACCTTTCGATATAATAAGCATTTTCACTATGACACCCAATGAGAAGGATTTCCATCACCAAAATTGATATTAGTATTTTTGGAGAGAATCTTAATTTCAAGTTCTTGTTTACAACATTGGTCAACCTCCATTCTTCGAACTCTGATAACTTACGCATAATGTGCGATCCGAAATATTGACTGGATAACTGATGCAGAAATATTTGCTGCCACCCCTCCGTGACGTTCGGGAAATGTTGAAACTCGAAGTTGTGCTGAAATAGTATGGCATTGGGGGCAAAATTAAGGCCAGAAGTGACTTGAACTTATGTATGTGACTTGAGCAAATACCTTTTCATTTCACAATGCTTATTCCTAAAAATTTTCACTTACATTGGTGTGATATAAAATACATGTATAACTTTCTGTGTATTCCCTGATTTGCTATCACTGTCTTGAAAAAGTATTCCACCCGACTTAAATTCTTCTTCTGACCCACTAGTTATCACAAACTCATTATTTGAAATACTCAAGTAAAACTAAATGAGGGCATGATCCAGTTAATGGTTGTTATTTTAGTAATTGCTTATTACGATTGAATTTATTTTAAGTTAGCTCCAGTTTTAACAATTGCGATAAAAGTGTTGAGGTAAATAATTTGTACCTGGAAAAGCCAGCGATCACCGTAGTCACTCAGGGTAGTCCAAAAGTAAGTAGACAACTGACGCTAACATTTATTTTGAGACTCCGTATACATTCACGTATATTTAGTACGAATACAACTATAACATTCACAAGTGTGAACAATAACACATAAGCCCTTAAATATTACCTTCGCTGGTGCTCAAACAGTTTTCCATCGTGAATTACACAGCTTTGAAATCTTCCATTTTCGCTTCAAGGAATATTTTTCCTTCAATTTAAATACTTTGATTATAAAATTGTCATTAACAAGGCACAGATAACAAAGTTAAAGTGAACAAAATTATAATAATATAACTGATACTCAACCCTATTCCACATGCTGTCCACCTACTTATGGACCATTGCAGGAGATGTTGAACAGTTCATGCACTGTTTTCTTGTCTATTGAATATTGACAATAATTATTGGCGGAGTGTGCTTGCTGCCGTTCAGTACTACGCTGTCCTGCCACTGGCAAGAACTTGCGACTAAACTCGATTCAATAATCTCACACATGTGAGAGACGTTATGTACGAAAACTTTCTCATCTGAGCAATGTTGACGCTCTCCTTGCAACCTCTCACAGGCAGCTTTCTTGGTATAATTAGTTCAACAAAATGTCACGTCAGAAATGGATATAAACTTGACCTTCAGTTATTGCTATGAAATTTCTTCTTGCATATTCTTTGAACTAATGCAATGGTTCTGTCAAAATTTCGAATGCTCACTATTGTCGTGGAATTAATTGATTTCTCAAACACTGGCCACATTTTAAGTTGTATACAAATTGCAGGCCTGTTCAGTCCGATACGTTTCGAATTTCAAGTCCGTGTAACTCTTTAACGAAGCATTTTTCTCTCACGAAATAGAGTAAAAAGTGTTTATTTCAGCGGTCTCAGTCTTTCGTTTAAAGTTTGTCCTGCAAAGTGCCAGTCACTCTGTATAGAAAGTACATTGTAATTTAGTCTAATAAACAAAATTTTCAGATGTATCGAAATGGATTATCTTGCCTGCACAAGCCACTGACATGCTTGCACAAACCATCAGTTTATATCGTGAAGATGCTCTTCACTGCACTTCACAGAGTTTTTTAAAACAATAATTAGACTATGTATACAACAAAAATTTAGTCGGGTGGAATACTTTTTCAAGACAGTGAAAGCAAATCAGGGAATACACAGAAAGTTATATATGTATTTGCTATCAAACCAATGTAGGTGAAAAAATTTAGGAATAAGCATTGGGGAATGAATAGGTATTTGCTCAAGTCACATACATAAGTTCAAGTCACTTCTGGCCTTTATTTTGCCTTCAATGCCATACTATTTCAGCACAACTTCGAGTTTCAACATTTCCCGAACGTCACAGAGGGGTGGCAGCAAATATTTCTGCATCAGTTATCCATTCAATATTTCGGATCGCACTTTGTGCGTAAGTTATCAGAGTTCGAAGAATGGAGGTTGACGAATGTTTCAGAGCCGAACTTAAAATTAAGATTCCAACGTAAATACAAATATGATTTTTTGAGAAGGAATTTCCTTCTCAATGGATGTCAGAGTGAAAATGCTTCTAACGCAAGGAAATTATGTCGTTCATTGTACGAATCGGAGTCAGAATGGCACTTGCAATCGCTTCTTGCTCTGGGGGAAGCTGCATCGTATTAATAATGGAGCAATAACAACACAACCTGACATTTCGGTGAATATTTTTTTTAATTTTCATTTCATATTCTTCATTTCGTGAGGGAATTTTGTCGTCGCCACGCAAACCACTGATGGCTTGAATAATAATTTAGAACCATGAGTAACTATTTAATATTGACGAGACCTGACTACGCATATTCTTTTTCTCATATACTCTCTCTGCTAACACTCCACGCATGATAAGACTCTGGAAATTTTAGATGCATCTACAATTTTGAAAGGAGGGAGAGTAAAAGCAAAACGTTTATATTGTATTTAACTCCCAAAGTCAACTGTTGAAAAACCATTGTGATTGTCGATTTCTGCAATGGCAAAATGGAGCAATCCATTGAGTTTCCGTAACCTGTATACCAAAGTTGAGTGTCACTTGCCAAGATAATCTATACGTATATACATGTATGCACACAACTTTATATCAAGTCTGGGAAAGTTAAAATAATCCCTTTTCCTCCCCTAATAATGTGGTTAAAAATGCTTCGTTAAAGATGCAAGGACTGGAAAATTGAAACGAATTGGAGAAAAATTCAGGTTATGAGAGTGACACGAGAATGAAGAGTAAAAACTGCTTTCGTTATCAAGACAAACACAGAATATCAGTCCCCCATTAACTATAATGAGCATAAGAAACATGGTACTAAACTAGGATAATTTATTTCCAACAGATCGATTCTTAGAGAATCTCACGTGTTAGATAACAAGAAGAACCAATGTAAAAATTAACATGTAATAAAAAATGAAAATGAGTGTGTTGAGAGTAAAAATATTATAAATGTTCATTTGTACGTTGGATCTTCTATTCATCTAAATTAGGATAGGTGCTAACAAAAGATGTTCCACACGCCGCCTCATCTGTTGCAGAGCAGGCGTTCAAACGGCGGTGCGATCGTTCGGCGGACGCGATCGAAGCCATCGGGAGTTTTAAGAATTCTTGCATTGGCAATTCTTTTATTATTCAACCTATTCTGTTTCATGTACGAAGTAAAATTATTTCCTATCTTCTACTACATTTCATCAATAATTGAGATAACGGGTAGCGTGTCGATTACTTGTCATGCATAATGACATTATGACGATTACTGCTCATAATGACACTTCTGGGTCAGTGAAACAGGACGCAATTTGAATATCACCTAAATATATTTCACACATCTTTTCGAAAAACAATAATTTGCACACATTAAATTACTTTCGAAATTAGACACAATGATTTCATCAGATTATCCAATATTCAAGGTAAAATGCCATTATAAGTGTAATGAGAGCAGAACTCAAAACTTGAGCAAGATGTTGAAAGAAATGTCATATTTATAAGTGTAAGTGAAGTTCATAAACCTATTAATTTGGAGTTAGTAGAACTGAGTATACCAAGAAAAGCACCAGTAAAACGTAGCAAGGAGAGCGTCAACATTACTTAGAGGGTAAAGTTCTCGTACAGAACGTCTCTCACATGTGTGAGATTAATTATTGAAGCGAGTTTACTCGCAAGTTCTTGCCAGTGGCAGGACAGTGTAGACCTCAACGCTGTAAGGACACAACGCCATTTGTCAATATTCCATGAACACGAAAGAAGTGCATGAACTGTTCAACAACTACGCGCAATGGAGGCAGGAGGACTAAGATTACGGGATTGATTCCTACGTTGACGACGCAACATTTGTAACTACGTAATTCCCACACAGCACGTGGCATGATCTGTTCTGCTGTGATAATAAAATATTTTGAAGGCAAACAATTGTTTTTTGTAAACTAATGAAATTTAATTTGCCGTAATAAAATAAGTTGATAGATGTCAACTAAATTTGACATTGCTCGGTGTACCACGTCACAGATCGCGAATCATGTCATTTATTTTACTTGGTCCTTTGCACAGTTTTGAAGACTGCATTTGAACTTCTACTCCCAGCATGCACTTTACCACCCTCCTACTTGTATAATAAATGAGACATCAGCCTTCCAAAAATGAAGCGTTAGGAAACAGATCATCGAACCCTATTTTTCTAGAAATATTTATGTAAATACATGCATAAAATACTGACAACTTATCGTAAAGTATCCGATAGGGCAAATTTGAGGCATAACTAATGTAGCAGGATTTTCAATTGCGAATCTGTATCAGGGGGGGGGGGGGGCAAATGTTGCAACTCATTATTGTACAGCAGAAGTCCTGCGTTGTAGACCAAATGAAGGCGAGAAATAACTTGATCATATATATTGGGAAGCGTCGGTCGGAGATGCTGCACGGCGAGGGGTCAAGCAAGACAGAGCGAGACGATGATCAGAGGCAGCGGGACGGGCGCAAGATCCGCCTTGGCTTCAGATAATGAATTTCACTCACAACCGCAGTGAAAATTTGCACCTGAGAATTTAACGAGGATATTGACCAATTACTAAGCAAAAACAGATTTGTACTGAGTCCCTTGGATATTCCATGTCCTGTTTGTGTCCTGTTTCCAGTGCGTGTCTCGTGTCGTTGTGGCCGAGTGGTTAAGGGGGCTCTACCCTCACGGGTAGACGTCGGTAGTTCGCGATACATTTGTTCAAGTCACTTCTCGCTTTTATTTTTCCCTTAACGCCAAACTTCTGTAGTACAATAATGAGCTTCAACATTTCCCGAAACACCTACCGGGAGCCGACAAAAAATATTTCTACTTTAGTTGTCTCTCAAATACAATCAGAAATAGGAACATGGGTAAATTTTCAGTATTTGAGGTAGGGATGTTAACCAATTCTGGCTCCCCGGTTGTTAGTACTAATGTACCTAGTTATTGCCGAAGGTTGAATATATGTAATTAAAAGTGATAAGGCGATCCTGTTGGATGAAGGGTTAGTGGAAAATTTGTCAGACGTCGGTAGGCGGTCGGTATTGATGTGACTTCATTGAGGAATGTACTTGTTATGGCAAACGCTGCAGTTTCGTGAAACTTGCGGTTGTTGCCACCTGGCCACAACATGCGCCGCCGGTGGACACGCACGGAAGGGATGTTCAATATGCTGTTGAAAGACTGGTTGTCACAAAATCATTATTTTAAATACTTATGTAAAGCTAAATTAGGACATGATCCAGGTAATGATTGCTATATTGATAGTTGCTCATTACGATTGACTTTCATTTGAGTTAAATATTGAACTTCAGTTTTATCAATTGTGGTCGAAGTGTTCTTGTAAATCATATACACCTGGAAAAGCTAACGATCACCGTGGTCAGACAAGAAGCTCAAAAGTTAGTAGACAGTTGATGTTACCATTTATTTTGAGACTCCGTATACGTGCACGTATATTTAGTACGAACACAACTAGAAAATTTAAATTGTGAGAAATAATACATATGCCTGAAAATTTGATCATGACTGGTACTAAAACAATTTTTCATCGAAAATTACACAGCTTAGAAGTCTGCCTCTCAAGCTTCAACGAACATTTTTCCTCAAATTTAAATAATAGAGTTTTAAAGTTGTACATAACATGACACATATAACATAGGTGAAATGGATAACATCATAATAATATAACTGATACACAACCGTATTCCACGTAGTGTCCACTGTCACGAGAAATTTACCCTTCACCTCCTTGTTAACATTTCATTAACAAGAAGATCAGGTTCTCGGAATGGAGGGAATGGCACACCTCCAAACAATGCATATACAACACAAATTATGGAATAATAATCGGCGATTACAGTACATATACTAAAAATGAAGGTACTCACCGGGGATCGCTGACCCGCTTACGCAGCGCATTTTCTGGGCGCCCTCCTTGGTATTACGATTGATCGCTTCTAATATGGTGGGGCATGATACACAGGATGAACTATGCTTAACATTTATAATTTCCAGTTATACGTCATACAAACATTAATGAGCGCACACACAATGAATGGTGTTAGGAATAATGCTAATTAAGTAATCAAATCAAATAGCATACGTCAAATGACTTACATCACATAATTACACAGAAATATTGGCTGGCCGGCCGCCGCTAAGTTTGCAAGAGTTACACATGAAACTTCATCTATCCTGTCCTATTTCTATCTCTGTTATCTCAGCAGCACAGTGGGCAATGGTCACTCCAACCACAAACATTCGTTCGCGACTCGCTTCAGTTCAGGGGCCTATCTCATACACTGTTCAGAAAATGTCTAGTGATGTTGTTATATTGCTGATTCCGTTTCAGCATGTTCACACGTCGATTCCCTTCATGTGAGCTGATCACTCCTCAGATATATGACTGAATAACCGTCCCGCCTGTCAAAGATAAAAATTTAACTTGTTACTTTTTAAGCGCATAAATGACTGAATGACAATGAATTATCGCAATATTTATCTCAACACTATTCTTTACTCTTTCTTTTTAAGAAATGCATCTCTTACCCTCCCTTCTAGTGCAGCATCTCCATGTTCCATCAATAACTCCCACGGTGTGTTATGTTTTGATAAATTTCCCCTTTGTGAACGTGGTGACGGGAACACGTAAATTTTCTGCAAGTGAAACGAGAAATGTGTTAATTTCTGGATTACATTATAGCGTGAAACTTAGTATAATTTTCAATATAGCCACTTTTCTTATTATTGCATTAAGCACGCTTGTTATTGTGAACACACCCGCGTTTCTTGGTTGCACCTCACGTTACGGTTTCGCCGGTCGAACTGTCCATTGTTCCTCAGACGCCTTGAGCCCTGGCGTATTTTCTTCGAGGGTTGTTCACTCTCACCTTCGGCCTATAAGAATCCTCAGACCCTGCCAGATACCGCCCACATCTCTTCTCATCGGTAGTCCCGCAGTTCGTCTTTATTTATTTTTTCTTAGCCTCATTGTATCCCACGCTCCAGCCCTTCGAAGTCGACCGTTAGTTTGCCCTGTCCCTCGGCCTGAGTATCTATTTATATGTGACTACAAGGTGGCTTTGTCTTGCCCTTGGGTAGGCATTTTTCCGACCGTCTCGAGTTTCCCAAGTGCTCGCCCGCATGAAAGAATTTGCTATCACCACAACACTATCAGAAACAACACACACTGTAAACATACATCGCTTGTCTCTCGCACCTTATCGCGGCTTCCTAACATTGCTGAGTTAAAAGAAAACATACAGGCATAAAAAACATACATGTTGAAGCGACCCCTCTGTGCTGCTGGGATTTACTGAGACATTTCAACACACAACTTTTTACGTAAGCACAAAATTTGTTACATTACACACAATTACAAGAATTTTCATTTTTAATTCGCAAAATTTGATCATTCTGAACAGATTCTCGACAGACGGCCCTCCTAGACTTAAAAAAAAATTGGCCTGACAATTTTTTTTGAATTAGCTTTCAGCTATTTATTGAATAATAAGTACTACAGTATGCAGCCAATATAAGACACACATGGTAAATTCTACTTAAGCACATTATCATCTAAACTTTGTTCCGCAGAAACAGGGTACCTTACAATTAACACTACAATCATTACTATCAGCCACAGCGTGATATATTGTGTCGTGTTCTTCCAACCGATGTATCTGTTTTTCCCGCCGAAGTGAAGTGCGTACTAAATACTTGAGTACTTAACCCTAATAACATTCACAAAGTATTACGATTACATCTCCTACATTCTCAAACATCCTACAGTATTGATGACTTTATGTCTCGTAGTTTCAATTTACGCTTGCGTTTTCTGTTCTCCAAATCCTTGCCGCTGTAGTTGACGGTTCGATGTTGACTCCTTTGGTATAGCTGACGAATTTGCTTTTCTTCCATGCCTCTCTTCTGGCATTTCAATAGCTTCACACGCGCGTTGAAGATGAGTGCTTAATTTCAGGAGGAAGTATTGCGAGCCCAATATGCAGACTCGTATAAAAATTTCTATACACCACATTACTACACGATTGCGTTCTGTAAGATGGATCATTATTACGATTCAAATTATCACCAAATCATGTTAAGTGCAATGTTTCACATATATTTTATGACGTTTATTCAACTCAGTTTTTTAATCGCCAGATTACTCATGAACGTCGATTCGTTGATCAGACAAATCGATACGTCAGCAAGTTATATTGATCTCGCGGAAAATACGAGTCGAATCGTCGATAATTTCCTTCACTACAGTTTCCATTCGCAATAAGGTTCTGAATCCCACGAGGTACTCCTGAAGAATTCGAGGTATATCCGGCGGTGGTATCCTGTATGCGCGGTGGAATCCAGTAGAACTCCTCTCAGTATTCCTCGATTTCGACGTAGAATCTCAGTATTCCTTGACATCGACGTAGAAATTCTGGCAGACACCAGCTCATATTTTATTTTCTCCTAGTAACCACTCTTATTAGTGCGAGAATTCCATGGGTTAATATGCTTTGAAGATCGTACGCTTCACTCAAAGCCTATCCGACGAAATCTCTTGTTAATTTTTATTTCACGTGTAAACAGAGAGGCCTAAAATGCGGCTTCAATATTCCAATGTGATAATTTGCCTAGTAAAATTCACAGGACACTTGCATTCGAGTTTCAGGAATGCCTCACCAGGCATAAATGTCACGACGCAAATTCCAAAATACTTAAGTACATATCAACACTCAAGCATATAAAAGCATTGTTATTGTTTCATTTGAGTGCCCACTCTATAAAAGCATTTTTAAACGCTAGTACATCTAGGCACCCAATAATATCTCATTCTTTAATTTCGTTTCTTCTTCCTTCCTCACGATGATGCTCCGGCGTTCTGTGGTGCTTTCCACTTTGAAGTCTTAAGTACCAATTACTTGTGCAGCCCTTTCCTGGCTCTGCTGTTGGCTAACGATGTGTTTCGCCGCGAGTTTGACCACAAGCAACTCTGAGGCAATTACTTGTGCCCTCCGCATTCTTCTGAACATGGTGCAAAATTTCAGCCTCACATACATCTTCGTCGTTTCCCAATGCAACGCTGGAATTTGTTCTACTGTGAAATGATTCCAATACAAGTGCGATGAATCCCTTATGTTGTACAGTTGTTATCTGTTAGTTGTTCTTGTAAATAATTACTTATATTCCACGTGATCCTTCCTTAATTTGCTGCTCATACGAGACGTATTCGTGTTATGCAATTGTTCCGGCCTGTTCTGTGCTGAAGTACATACCACGCTAATCTTCCAAGAAATTAATTCCTTAAGTCTGAAAAAGGAAAGTGCTACACGCTACAGAGTGAGATAAGAATAATTCCTCCCGGAATACCGTGTTTACGATACTCCTTCAGGACAAGGGAAAGACACAGAGTCAGAAAATTCAACACTACGGCACGAACAGAAAATTCAACACTTCGGCACGAAAGAACACGCAACCTTTAATCTACCGTTAAACATGTTTTCCCCGTTACGAAAATTGAACGGTCTAAGGTATTGATAAAATTAGCAAGCCTGAGATAACCTCAGCCTAAGCACTTTCAGACTAAACTAATTAATTCACTAGCGTTATTTCGTATTAAGCGCGTACGCTTTACGAGATGCTGGCGAAAAATGAAAGCATACTACGAAAAGTCACATGGCATTCCTTTTGAGAAGCACACGACAGCAAACTACTGAAAAGCTCAATTTCTCTTCTCTTAGCAACAATAGAATGAAATTTCAAGTACAGCGTGAGATCAGAACACTCCTACAAGCCTCTCGTTTTCCTACAAGATCGCTCGTGAGCAGAAATTCAACTTCACCCACAGCTAGTAACACATACAACTACTGAAAAACACATCTCACTCTTGCGAGTGCAAACTATGATAATACGAAACTCGAACACGTCTTCCTATTGAAGAACACATCTAAAATTACACACGAAGGAAACATCCTGAAAAATCAAAAAAAATTCATGAACTTAATTCATTGCAGCTGATCATTTTTGGCCGACGATTCACCTACACCTAGAACGTAAGTTATATTTTCGCTGCGTCACCGACGTAGCCTGTTCATTCGCAGCGTTTTCTGGCATATCTTCGTCCTCGCTGTCGATAGCTTCACATCCGGCATTTGGCGGCGCTGCGGCATTCTGGTTGCAGGGGTAAGCTTCACCTCTCAAGTGGGCAATTTTCAATCTATCGAGGTGAACTCTTCTCTCGCAGTTACTATAGAGCGCCTTTATTGTGGCATTCGTCTCTGTTTTTACTGTAATCCGGTAAGGGCCGAGCCAGTCGGTAGGCCATGCATTTGCAACTTCAGCCTTTCCCGTTGGATTATGCAGCAACACAATATCGCCAACTTGCACCTGACTGTTCTTCACTCCGCGCTCCTTTAACTGCACCGATTTATCGTGTGAGGCTTTAGATTTTACCTTCACCATGTTGAACGCATTGTGGAGTCGTAAGCTTACCTCGGCACTGTAATTCTCACCTAGAGAGTAATCCATGCGAGGGGTTTTTAACCAGTCAACAACAGGAATTTCTGCATCCCTACCAAAGAATAAATAGAATGGAATTTCTTCAATGACACTTTGGTAGCTGGTGTTCAGTGCCAGGCACGTCCAAGGAAGTGCATCAGGCCACGAAGATTGATCGTTGGCGGCAAGGTGTGATAAAACAGTCTTGATATTCTGATTTTGCCGTTCCGTCATTCCGTTTGATTGGGGATGATATGCTGATGTGTTGTAGTATTTTATTTTCAATTTTTCACACACATTTCTGAACAAAGCTGACGTGAACTCGGTGCCCCTGTCTGAGATGAGAGTCTTGGCTGTGCCGTACGTAGTCACGAATTTAGTTAACGCTTTCGTTACTTCCTCAGTGGTCTTGCTTCTGAGCGGAAACGCTGCAACATATCGACTAAAGTGATCGACCACGGTTAGGATGTACTTGTGTCCCTCGTTCGAGACAGGCATTTCAATTAAATCAACTCCTATTCTGTCCAGAGGCTTGTCAATTTCAGGGAATGAACCTATGCTAACACAAATGCGATTGTTGATCTTACGTTTCTGACATTGCATGCACGAATCGACGTACTTGTTAACGTCACGCGCCATGTTAATCCAGTACCCGAATTCCGTAAGCTTTTTCCACGTTTTAGCACGACCTTGGTGTGCACCAATTGTGCTATCATGCGCTAACGTTATTGCTGCTTCTCTCAGAGCGTCTGGCACCACGATCAGGTGCCTTGTTCTGTTAGGCTTTCGTTGCGTCTTCCTGAAATGCAAGATGCCTCCGTCAGTGAAGATTTCGGCTTTCAGAGCGAGACTTGGAGCGCCCTGATTTGTCACCTTCAAGATACCTCAGCACTGGCCCCCAAACGGGATCTTTCAACTGTTCTGCTCTCACATTTTCTTTCTGCAAACTACTTTCCGCCTCTTGTACATTGGGCGCTTCATCTATCATCGTCGTGACGAACACTGTTTTAGGTGCTTCGTCGTCTGGATTTTCTTCTTCGTTGTCGTTCGCAATATTTCTCGACAATGCGTCGGGCACCACGTTCTGAGCTCCTGGCCGATAAATCACCTCAAAATCATATTGAGAGAGTGTTAGGGCCCATCTCATAATTCTGTTGTTCTTGGTATTTTTACCTTTGAACAAATATTTGAGAGCCATGTGATCAGTAATCACAACAAATTTATTACCGTACAGGTAAGGTGAAAAGTGATTTACAGCGGCGACCACTGCTAATCCTTCCCGCTCCGTAATTGAATAACGTTTTTCAGCATCATTGAATCTTTTGCTGAAGTATCCAATCGGTTGTTCCTTACCATTACATTTCTGTGCAAGGACCGCGCCCGAGCCCTCATTCGAGGCATCACAGCTCAAGTAATACGTCTCATTTAGAGAAGGCTTCTTCAGAACTGGAGCTTCTATCATGAGCTGTTTAAGTTTACAGAAGGCTTGCTCGTGTTCTTCCTCCCACTTGAACCTTGCCCCTTTTTTTGTCAGAGCATTAAGGGGTGCAGCTGTTGTAGCGAAATGCGGAATGAACCGCCGGTAGAAGTTGAGTGCTGCGACGAAGGACCGGACTTTGCGCGCGGTCGTCGGTCTAGGGTAATTCTGCATTGCGTCCACATTCTTGGGATCTGGAATAAGTCCCTCACGACTGATGTAACATCCTAGGTACTTCACTTGTTTTTGCGCAAATTTGCACTTGTCTAAGCCTATTTTTACTCCGGCACATTGAAACTCGTGCAACACTTCCCTTAAATTTTCTAGGTGACTCTCAAAAGTCATAGAGCTAACGCACACATCGTCCAAGTAAATGGCGGCGAATTTTCCCAGTTGCCTTTTTAGAACATGACAAATTACTCTCTGGTACACTGATGTTGAGCACTTAAGTCCCATAGGTAGCCTAGAGAATTCGAAGTTGCCTTGTCGAGTCTGAAATGCCGTGTACTGCTTACTTTCTTCATCTAGCTCAATCTGATGGAAGGCTGATTTTGCATCGACAATGGAATAGTATTCTTTGCCAGCCACCTCCTCCAGTGTCCCTATGATGTTGGGAATTGGATAATGTTCGTTTATTACCCGCATGTTTACAGCTCGCAAATCAAGGCAAATTCTGTGTCCCCCACCAGGCTTCTTTACGAGTACGGGGGGGTTCTTCCAAGCACTTGTGCTCTCTTGCACAACTCCACTTTCAATCATCTCCGAGACCTTCTTATCAATAATTTCTTGGCTGGTGTACGGAATACGCCATCCTTTCGTTTGAATTGGCCTGTAATCCCTCAGCAAAAATTTGTATTTCACTCCTTTCACGTGGCCAATATCCATCTCGTCTGCACTAATCGTCTTGTGATATTCCTTCAACAGGTTTCTGACTTGTCCTTGTTTTTCAGCATCCAAGTGACTGAGATCAAGCTCATCAATTTGCTGAAAGCGTTTCTCTCTGCGGCGATTTTCTGCTTCGCTATTTTCCGCTTTGTTTTCTTCTGCAGTTGCATCTTCATTCGCGATTTCGTGGCATGTTGCAATTATTGCTCCTTCAGTCAGAGCGATTTCTTCGGCAAAAGGGTTAAGTACAGGCATCAAAACATACCCGTTTTGTACCTTTGCAGCGGTGGCTCCGACGTAAGGCGCCCACTTAATTCTAGGCTCTAAAATTACTTCCTTTCCATCAAACTTGCCATCTGCTCGGCACTTTACCATGGCTTGCGTGCGAGGCTTCACTGTAATGTCTTCAGCCAGAGTTACCGATTTTTCTTCCCGCGTTACACACAGAATTTTCGGAGAAGCGTATCCTGGTGCTGAAAACATGTTCACGTGAGTACCAAAGAATGATGCCCTACATTTCCCGAAGTCTATCTTTGCGTTGACTTTGTTCATTACTTCCACTCCTATTAGCAGGTCTCCTGGGAATGCATTTTCCTTCACAACAAAGCATCTCTGTACAATTTTCTGACCGTTAACTTTGATTGGCACATTAATCTTTCCCAGCACCGGTACGGGTTCCTCTCCAATTGTTTTTAATGCAGTCGATGTTCATTTTACACTAGCATTTTTAATCCCCGCAACCACACGCTCTTTTACTAAGCATATATTTGCTCCGGTGTCAAGAAGTGCGGTAACAGGTGTACCATTCACTTGGAGGATTACGCTGGGATTTATTATCGGAGCTAACGGTCTCCTATTCCGTTTTTTGGCTGTCCTGCAAACTGTTGCACTCTGCAATCAGCCCTTAGGTGCCCAAATTTTCCACAGTTTACGCACGGCGGTGGCACTGCTCTATACTGGGCTAAGTCCACTGCAGGTGCAGGTGGTACTTCCAGATGCGGCTGTGGCTCTCTTGCGTGGTATATTTGGTGCTGATGACTCCTAAGTCTGCCTTTTTCGCTCCAGTGGGGTGCTTCATAATTTCCTCTTCGATGATAAGGAGAGTGTCGTATCTGTCTGTTCCTTTCTCTCCAGGGTGGCACTTCATGGCGGTAGCCTCTTGGCCGTTGTGGTGAATACCGCATCGTGTGGCCGACACGTGCAGTCTCATGCTGTGGCCTCCTCTCGCTTCGCTGCGCTCTTTCTCTCTCCGGTTCCCTCTTCTCTGTCGTTTCCCTTGGTACTGGTACTATCCGTCGATTTTCCACTTCGATTGCCATGTCCCTCAATTCTTGTACTGTCGTAGGTCGCGCATCACTTCGAAAGGATCTTGTGATGTTCTCCCTTAATCCGAGCCTCATCAAATCTACAAGGACTCGTTCCGGATGTTCTAGATAATTCTCGTTGTACAGCCTTTCCAGGCGCGTCAGGTACTCTGAAACTCCTTCTCGGCTTGTTTGCTTCTTGGTCACTATTTCAAACAGCGCTTGAGTCGGATGTTCTACTTGATCGGCGTAGGAGCGCAGCCATCTTTCTGCTTCTCGTAGGTTCGTTAGTGTACCAATTATTTTATTGCATTCCTTTGCCTCTTGTGGACCCAGGCATAGGAAGAAGGCATTCACCTGCTCGCTGTTATTCAGATTGCCCGTCAAAAACTTCAACCTTGCCATATGTTCCCCTACATCGTCGCCCCTCCTAAATTTGGCACCTATGGCTCCCACGCAGCTGGTTACCACAGGCATGTTAACTACTTCCTCTTCGGGCTGTGGTGGCGTTGCTGGCGCATTTCTGCGGTCGTTGTTCCTTCTCCCGCGCGCAGGCATAGTGTCGATCTTCTTCAATTCACTTTCTCCAAAAACTCAAAATTTTGCGATCACTCAAATGTTTTCCACACCTAATCACTGTAAAACTTTACTGAAACTTTGAAATTAATCGAGTGAACACACCAGAATTTTCTCACTAAAACTTATCACTTTTATAAACACTTTCGCTTTCTTTATCTATATGGCAGTGTGCTTGCTGGCTTCTCACTCCGGAACACAGAAAATCATCACTACGAGTCATGTACCTCTACTGAATTTCTGTACGTTTTGCACATGAAAATAATCCAAGCAAAAAGATACAATGCAACTGTTATACTACACTCACAAATTCACAAAAATTACAAAGCGATCGCGTTGATCTTGCCAAATTGTGTTGTCACGAGAAATTTACCCTTCACCTCCTTGTTAACATTTCATTAACAAGAAGATCAGGTTCTCGGAATGGAGGGAATGGCACACCTCCAAACAATGCATATACAACACAAATTAATGAATAATAATCGGCAATTACAGTACATATACTAAAAATGAAGGTACTCACCGGGGATCGCTGACCCGCTTACGCAGCGCATTTTCTGGGCGCCCTCCTTGGTATTACGATTGATCGCTTCTAATATGGTGGGGCATGATACACAGGATGAACTATGCTTAACATTTATAATTTCCAGTTATACGTCATACAAACATTAATGAGCGCACATACAATGAATGGTGTTAGGAATAATGCTAATTAAGTAATCAAATCAAATAGCATACGTCAAATGACTTACATCACATAATTACACAGAAATATTGGCTGGCCGGCCGCCGCTAAGTTTGCAAGAGTTACACATGAAACTTCATCTATCCTGTCCTATTTCTATCTCTGTTATCTCAGCAGCACAGTGGGCAATGGTCACTCCAACCACAAACATTCGTTCGCGACTCGCTTCAGTTCAGGGGCCTATCTCATACACTGTTCAGAAAATGTCTAGTGATGTTGTTATATTGCTGATTCCGTTTCAGCATGTTTACACGTCGATTCCCTTCATGTGAGCTGATCACTCCTCAGATATATGACTGAATAACCGTCCCGCCTGTCAAAGATAAAAATTTAACTTGTTACTTTTTAAGCGCATCAATGACTGAATGACAATGAATTATCGCAATATTTATCTCAACACTATCTTTACTCTTTCTTTTTAAGAAATGCATCTCTTACCCTCCCTTCTAGTGCAGCATCTCCATGTTCCATCAATAACTCCCACGGTGTGTTATGTTTTGATAAATTACCCCTTTGTGAACGTGGTGACGGGAACACGTAAATTTTCTGCAAGTGAAACGAGAAATGTGTTAATTTCTGGATTACATTATAGCGTGAAACTTAGTATAATTTTCAATATAGCCACTTTTCTTATTATTGCATTAAGCACGCTTGTTATTGTGAACACACCCGCGTTTCTTGGTTGCACCTCACGTTACGGTTTCGCCGGTCGAACTGTCCATTGTTCCTCAGACGCCTTGAGCCCTGGCGTTTTTTCTTCGAGGGTTGTTCACTCTCACCTTCGGCCTATAAGAATCCTCAGACCCTGCCAGTGACCGCCCACATCTCTTCTCATTGGTAGTCCCGCAGTTCGTCTTTATTTATTTTTTCTTAGCCTCATTGTATCCCACGCTCCAGCCCTTCGAAGTCGACCGTTAGTTTGCCCTGTCCCTCGGCCTGAGTATCTATTTATATGTGACTACAAGGTGGCTTTGTCTTGCCCTTGGGTAGGCATTTTTCCGACCGTCTCGAGTTTCCCAAGTGCTCGCCCGCATGAAATAATTTGCTATCACCACAACACTATCAGAAACAACACACACTGTAAACATACATCGCTTGTCTCTCGCACCTTATCGCGGCTTCCTAACATTGCTGAGTTAAAAGAAAACATACAGGCATAAAAAACATACATGTTGAAGCGACCCCTCTGTGCTGCTGGGATTTACTGAGACATTTCAACACACAACTTTTTACGTAAGCACAAAATTTGTTACATTACACACAATTACAAGAATTTTCATTTTTAATTCGCAAAATTTGATCATTCTGAACAGATTCTCGACACCACCTACTTATGGACCACCCTGTACATCCTTTCCACGGCGGAAATGTTAGTGCTACGTGCTGTCTAAGAGTTAATTAAAGGAATGTTACGTCGTCAACGTACGAATCAAACCCGTAATTTTCGTCCTCCTGCCTTCGTTGCCGGAGATGTTGAACAGTTCATGCTCTGTTTTCTTGTCTATTGAATATTGACAATTGGCGTAGTGTCCTTACAGCGTTCAGTTCTACACTGTCCTGCCATTGGCAAGAACTTGCGAGTAAACTCGCTTCAATAATCTCACACATATGAGAGACGTTATGTACGAGAACTTTTCCCTCTAAACAATATTGACGCTCTCCTTGCAACCTCCTACGGGTAAATTTCTTCGTATAATTAGTTTAACAAAATTGATTCCTACGTTGACGACGCAACATTTCTAACTACGTAACTCCCACACAGCACGTATTTAACTTGACTTACACTTGACTTACATTTATTGCTGTGTAATTTTCACTTTACGAGATGTTAAACTGATGAAATGATTGTGTCAAAATTTGGAAAGCTCACTATTATGGATGAACTTACTTATTTTTCGAACATTGGTCACAAATAATACACAAATTGCATCACAACAGATGAGCTTTATTTAGAAAATATTTTATAAATTTAAAGTAGAATTTCGTACTTCCCATGTTCGTAATAAATAAGGCCATGTTGTTATTCTGTTTTTAGTAATCATTTAAGATCCTTTCTCAAGTTTTTTTCTTAATTTCCTTCCACTGCGCCAATGTGCGAATTTTTGTATGATACGTTTAAAATTTTAAGTCTTGTTACTCATTAACGGAGCATTTCCAACTCACGATAATTGAGTATAAGGTGTTCATTTCAACTGCCTCAGCCTTATGTTAAAGTTTGTCCTGCAAAGTGCTGGTTACCCTGTATAGAAACTACATTATAATTTGGCTAACTAAACAAAACTATCAGAGACATGTTGAAATGAATTGTCCTGCCAGTTGACAGTCAACTCTGGTACACAGGCCAGAGCAAATTTTATTGATGGTTCCATATTACTGTTGATAATACCTGCAATCACAAGAAAAAATAAATAAAACCATCGGGTATAAATACTTCAGCGGAGAATTCAAGACACGTGTGTGTATTATCTGTTTTTAAATCCCAGATATGTAACTGAGATGCTCGGGTAGCGTGTTCATTACGTGCCATGCAGCGGTACTGCTCATAATGGCACCTCAACACTTTTGTGTGACTGTACAAATTAGAAATTAAAATGAAAAATTCGTGCACGGACCTGGCGAGACTTCAGTCGATTCATCGCTTGCGTACAATAGGTACACAATAAATTAAAAAATTTAAGCTTATCAGTGTACATTGAACGGCTTAACAATTACCTACATTGATGCACTATTTCTACCTGTATGTTTAGAATACATTGATTCCCAACCTAAATTTAGTATAAATATCATCTACACACGTACGATGTGCACCATGGTTACGGCCGAACAGGAAGAATGCGTGCAGTAGCACCTCGGTTGAAGGCATTGAAAAGAGCAAAAAAGTTATTCAAGTCTCTATTCGGTCTTTTCCCCTGCCGATAAATGAGATATTCTATTTGAAAGTTTTCATGAAATCATTATGGACTATGTAAACTGAGTGGCCATGCATTTCGTACATAAATGAAGGATTGGCAGAAAAATATAATTTGTTTTTCAATCTAATGTCGATTAAACTTTAAATGATATCAATCATTAATGATTCGCTCGCTATGACATGAAGAACTGCGATTTAAGAAAGGACTTAGATGAGTTTTCTGCTACATAACTTTCATAAAGTTGCCGAAAAGAGTATCAAAATATTTTTCGTCCATCACAACGGTGGAAAAATCGTATAACTGCGAATAAATTTATTGTATATCTCAGTCGAATTTCACACGCTTCCTTACTCGCATACGTCCGCTAACATCCTTTTCGGACATCATTTGAAACCTTTTTCCTTCACCGAATCGAAGTTTCCTTACAGAGTTAATCGACATACATCAGCAAATGTGGATCGTGTGCTTTAATTTTATTGAGCGTGCAGCTCAATCATTCTCTATTTATTGAAAGTTTACATTAATTCAAGTGTATTTTAGCTTTATCTCTCATTTTAAACTGTATCTCAGAGACTGTAAGATGATCGAAGGAGGAATACAGCATCGTTGAATTCTATTCATTTGAATTAACTTGTGACTGAATTCACTCAAGAATATTAAATTTGACTTCTCACTCAACATTTGTTAGGTACATTAGGTACATCGACTAACTAAAACTTTCCGAAGGATATTCAGTTGGTAATCCGTGAGGACTCTATCTTTAGGTTCAACACCGAATAATTTACGTATTCTCCAGACTTTACAGGTGTGTGTAGAAGTCTTCACTTCCTTAACAGAACATTGATCTTGATGTTCGTTATGAGCGTCAAGGTGGAGGTATTTATACCTCTCTCGAGATGTACAGGTTTCTTACCCATCTGAAGAAAACTGAAACTGCAGATGATCAGCCTATCTTTTCCAAGTTTAGTTTCAGTGTCGAAGTAGGATATCGAACACCATTGCACGACGCATACCAACAGCAAGAGATGTCTATTGGCTCTTCAATGTCGGTGCCGAACTGGGGGAGAATAACAATAATATAAACGACAGTTATCTGTGGAATCAAGTGCGGAATTGTAACAGTGTGGCATAAACCCCTGGCTTATATCATTGTAAAGATGCTCCTCACTACACTCCACTGAGTAAGTTGAGATAATGTAAGTGGTAAATTTCAAGAATATTCATGTCAAATGAAAAAGCATTTGTTCAAGTCATTTCTTGCCTTTATTTTTGCTCAGAACGCTATCTCTTCTTTAGTACAATTACGAATTTCAACATTTTGAGAAGCGCTTCCAGACAAGTGGCGAGAAATATTTATACATTAGGTATTCCTCGAGTATGTTTCATAGAATATTTATGCGTAAGCTATCAGTACTTAAGGCATGGGTGTGACCAAAGTGTACTAATGCAGCTAAGGTAATGAAAATTAGTGGATAAATAGTGTATGATGGCCTAGGCTAAACCCTTCCAGGTGATGTACGGGGAGTGGGTGTGGTGTCCGGGGAAGTCGGAATTTGTACAATTCAACATACGAGTACTTGGTACGATCTTCTTCAAATGTCATTATGTTGTATATTTGGTACGATGGTAGGCTGAAGCTCCCAATTTAGGTACGGTTCAAGGATTTTAAATTTTTGAATAAGAAAATATGCCATACCAAGATTTCTTAGCTTCATTTTTGGCGGTTATGAAATTTTTCATACGAGAGGTAAATTGAACGGATCGTGTTTGAGAATATCAGCATATCAACAAAATCCTCTTATGAAGAAATATTTTGCTTTCCTCGATTACATTTTACCACTCGTTGACAACTCAATTTAGAATTCCAAGCTGAGACGTTCAGAATTCATACATTTAGAAATTCTATTAAAACTGAAATTATTATGAAAAACTTCATTGAAAGGGATTTGTTGATTTCAAATGACGTAAGCAAAATAGCAAAATGAAGAAAGTTTACTCGCAAGTTCTTATGAATACTTGCAGCGGTAATTCTTTTATCATTCAAACTATTCTGTTTCATGTACGAAATAAAATTATTTCCTATCTTCTACTACATTTCATCCATGATTGAGATCACAGGTAGCGTGTCGATTACTTGTAATGCAGCGGTACTGCTCATAATGACACTTTTGGGTCAGTGAAACAGGACACAGTTTGATTTTCACCTATATATTTCACACATCTTTTCAAACCACAATAATTCTCACACAATGAAAATTTGACACAATTTTAACACAATCGCCTTCGAAAATTTAACACAATTCTCATCAGCTTTCCAATATTTAGGAAGAAATGCCTTGATAACAAATGTAATAAGAGCAGAACTCTACACTTGAGCAATACAGTGAAAGAAATGCTATATTTATAAGTGTAAGTGAAGTTCATAAACTTCTTCATTTGAAGTTAGTAGAACTGAATGTATCAAGAAAAGCACCAGTAAGACGTCGCAAGGAAAGCGTAAACATTGTTTAGAGGGCAAAGTTCTCGTACATAACGTCTCTCACGTTTGTGAGATAATTGCAGCGAGTTTACTCGCAAGTTCTTACCAGGGGCAGGACAGTGTAGAACTGAACGCAGTAAGGACATAACGCTAATTGTCAATTTTAATAGACAAGAAAAGAGTGCATGAACTGTTCAACATGTACGCGCAATGTAGGCAGGAGGACTAAAATTACGGGATTGGTTCCTACGTTGACGGCGTAACATTCTTTAACAACGTAACTCCTACACATCACGTAGCACTATCAGTTCTGTAGTAAAAGTGAAATGTTTTCCAAATCAACTATTCGCGTATTGTAAAGTGATTATATTGAGTTTACCATGAAATCATGAGTCAAGAAAATTAAACATTACTGGCAGGTGTTCCACGTAACATATCGCGACTCATGCGATTACCGTACCTGGTCGGTTATACATCCATAACGACCGGATTTGCTCTAGTGTTCCTTGCACGCGCTTCACCATTCCCCTTCATCGAAATCAAATGAGGCGCGAGCCTTCCGAAATTGTTAAGTACTTGATAAAGCAGCTAAATACCTAGTAATGAGCTTGGCTTGGCGATGCTTATAGAGAAGACGGAAAGAGAGTTTGACACAGAGTGTGTCGGGAGGAGAAGAGGTGAAACGGAAAAGGATAGATAGGAAACCGATAGAGATGCGCTTTGCGCATATGATGCTAGTGTTGAGGGTATTTTTTGTAGGTAGTTTAAGGGTAATGAGCTCAATTCATTATTGGATTCCATTCTAAAATACTGATAACTTGTCATAAAATATCAGATTTGGCACATCTGAGGCATAACTAATGTAGCAGGATTTCCTGTCATGAAAAGGCACTAATTGTATGATATGTTGCAACTCATTATTGCAACGCCTGCATCGCAGCAGATAAGCGTCGTGCGGAACATCGTACCTATCCTTATTTAGTAATACGTTACTCATGTCCATAATAGCTAATGTGGGTTACTATTTTGTCTTCGTCTTCATAACGAAAACAGTTTAACTCTCCATTCCCGAGTCACTCTTATAAACCGAAATTTTTCCAATTCGTTTTAATTTTCAAGTCCGTGTATCATTTAACAAAGCATTTTTAACCACATTATTAGAGGATAAAAGTATTTATTTTTATCTTCCCAGACTTAATTTAAAGTTATGTGTATACATGTACATAAATATAGATTATCTTGGCAGGTGACACTCATCTTAGGTACACATGTTCACTGTTCACACAAAACTCAATTCATTGCTCCATATTACAACTGCTTTAAATCAACAATCACAATGGTTTTCAGGAGCTGACTTCAGGAGTTAAATACAAGACCAACGTTATGCTTTTACTCTCCTTCCTTTTAAACTTAAAGATGCATCTAAAATTTCCTGAGTCTTATGATGCGTAGTGTTAGCAGAATGAAAATATGGGAAAAGAGAATTTGAGTGGTCATTTCTCGGCAATTTAAATAGTTGCTCATGGTTCTAGAATTTTACTTAGGCCATCAGTGTTTTGAGAAGTGACGACAAAATCCCCTCCCGAATTGAAGAAGATAAAACATTAAAATAATTCACTGAAATGTCAGATTGTGTTGGTGTGACACTATAATTAATACTATACAGCTTCGCCCGGAACAGGAAGCGATTGCAATAGCGATTCTGACTCCGATTTGAACAATGAACAACATACTTTTCTTTCGAAGTAAGCATTTTCACTATGAAACCCAATGAGAAGGTTATTCCTTCGCCAAAATTGAGGATATTAGCATTGTGGAGGGAATCTTCATTTTTAGGTTCCACACATCAACAATGATCATCGTCCATTCCTCAATTTCTATTAACTTACACAGATATGTGCGATCCTAAATATTGAAGGGATAACTGATGTAGAGATATTTCCTGCCACCGGTCTGTGACGTTCCAGGAACAATTTGACACTCGTAACTGTTCTAAAATAGTATGGCATTGGGGCAAAATGAAGGCCAGAAGTGACTTGAACTTATGTATGTGACTTGAGCAAATACCTTTTCATTTGAAAATGCATATTCCTAAAATTTCTCACCTACAATGGTTTTGTACCGGCGCAGTTGCGCAGTTAGGCATACATATGTTCGTATGTACGCAAGTTCAACGCCCTGTTGCGGGGTACCGCAATGCGCTAGCTTAGTCAGCAAAACATTAGAGATATATAAAGACGTGCGCGGCTTCTAGAGTCGCATTTGGAGATCTGTAACCCCTGCATCAAGTACACTCGGAAGATCTACTCGTCTCTCTCTACCCTTCGGCACGTATACTGGTGGCACAGTAAATGTATCGATCCGCGAAGTGATATAATTTTCCTTGTGAAGTGGAGAAGGTTGAGTGCCTTCAGTGTGTAAGGAAGGCTGAAGTTACGTCTGGAGATTCGACGGTGATCCTGTGTAGATCGTGTGTCTACGGAAAGTCTCGTGATTTGTACGGGTGGAATCTGCGCATCGCTTCGTGGAAAGTGCATCTATTTGTCCGACAACGATAAACTTAATATGGAGAAGGGTGCTGTGACCGGAAGAGACGTTGAAGAAGCCCCGGAAGTCTACAATAACGTCTTTCGTATTGCTGTGAAACGTGTTTCGGAAGAGCGTCTGAAAAATACTTACGATTTGGACTTCAAAGTCCCTCTTGGAGAAACTTATACCGTGCGTTTTGACTTGGAAAAGGACGGCGACCACTGCAACGTGCAGCTCTGCGTGAATTACCATCGGAAGGAGTGATGATGGCGTCTACGAGTTCGTGTCCTTCGTGTATGTGCTAAAAACAATTCTACGAACAACGGTGGTGATTCAGTAACTACGAGAACAATTGTGTGGAGTGTATGTGATATCACTTTCCATACCGTACAGTGTTATTTAAAAAGTATAAGGAAACTGTCTTAACATCATTAAAAGGTATAAAGAAACTGTGAGACTGTGCAAAGTACATTAACGCTACGTGCTGGTGTTGGCTTGGCCGCTCTGCTGTCTCGTGGCGCTGGGCGTACGACCTTGGCATCGGCTGACTCGTCGACTGGCCTGTGCATGTGCACACAGCTTCGCACGCGACCTTGAGAACAGCTGCGACGTATCCTGTCCTGCTGAGGCTGGGCACTCTGCCACGCTCGACCTTGACAACGGCTGCGACGACTGCTGAGCGGGTGTAGCTGTACTCCCGCGAGTTCAGTTGAGTACACTGATATTTTTAGGTTTCGATTATTATATGTATACGGGTCGGATGCTCTGTAATAGTGCTCGGCGTCATTTTATATTGTTTGAGAGCGGTCCAATTGAATTATTGTAAAGAGTTATTCGTTGATAATGTGTTTCGGTTAGTTTCTGCGTCGGTGGAATAATTTTTGGTATTTAAATTCACACTATTTTTGTTGTGGGTCACTGCCGTATGATTATCTTATTGACGTGTGATTATATTATTTTTGTGGGGTAGGATTTTAGCGTTCTACCGTTTCATTGATTTATTTTTGTGAGGGTGATTTTGGCTCTGTAACGCTTTTCTTTGTTGCTGTGCGATATGATATCGGATTCTGATTCAGACAGTGAGTTCATTCGTTCGACAGACACAACGACTAGTAGTGGACGTGTATCTGTGCCGACATATAGTGGTACGTTACCTGGAACAATAGCTATGTCTGGACCAGTGCCTACGACAGTTATGCCGGGACCAGTGCCTACGACAGTTATATCAGGACCAGTGCCTACGACAGTTGTGTCTACCGTCATGACTACTCAGACATTCACGTTCAGTACTCCAAGTGTGACTACCATGACGACCACTAGTGGTCATACGACGAGTGGTAGTGTAACAACGACATTACAGAGGGGCAGTACAATACTGTCCAGTGCCGAGCTTCATCTTTTTCGCGGACGACAAAGAACCACAGATCCAGCCTTTTGTGAAACAAAGAGTTTCAGAACTCATGTTGCAAATCTTACGGCTTATATGTGTTTACTTCCCGACGTGACGTCTGACGACGCTAGGAAAGAATTGCTTGTGCGAAGCGCACACAAAAGTGTTGGTGACTTCAATGGTGTTGTTACAAAACTTGTCAATCCCGATATTAACTATTCTTTTGACCAGGTTATCGACATTCTAGACGATATTTATGTATCAAAAGGAGAACGTTCAGTGCACGCGTTAGCGTGTGATTTAAATCAGCTACGGCTCTTACGTAAAGAAGGTTTAGCTGCTCAGTTAGTCACGGCGATGGCTAAGATCCGAAATTTGAGCGACCACATTCTCAATAGCCCAGAAGTAGCGTTACAAAGACATCCTTTTGTCATTGCTAGTGCAAATGCAAATGATTTGAAAAAGTTCGCAGGAGATTTGGTAGTTTTTAGCCTAGCTACAGCAATACTTGCCCCATTATTGGAGGAAAATTTTTGCAAGAAAATATTTTCGCGCCCTTTCATTACATCTGAAGAGCTTTTAGCTCGTCTTGTCTCCGCGGTGCGGAATAACCCTGAGAGCAAAGAAATACTTGCGCGCAAGCCTAGTGTCCAGTACTCGTACCCGACAAGAGAGACTTATTTGGTGGACGTACCTGACGCGACTGTGTGTGACGAGAAAGAATCGTTCCCCGACGTTTTCTATAGTTCACAACATAACAGCCGACGATTTCAGGGACGGAGACCATTTTTCCGACAAGGTTGGAGACCTGCTAGATTCTCACGGGGAAAACAGCATGCCTATTTTGGCGATAGACCTCTAGGTTCAATGGAGTGTCACGAAGCACACGTGGACACTCCACAGCAGACTAGTAATGATCGGTCTAAACCTTTCTGTTCACTCTGTAATACCACAGGTCATGTACAAAGTATGTGTACGAAACAAAGAGGTCAGAATAAATCGAATTTCCGTGGTCATGCTTGCTATAGGTGTGGCAGGATTGGGTATTTTGCACGTGAATGTAATTCACGAGGTAGAGGCCGGGGTAGAGGTGAAGCGTACTACGCTGCAGCTCCTGAGAGCGATGATTTTTTAGAGTAGAATCAGATGAGTTGAAAAGTGTTGGTGTAGAGAGGGGGAAGTTACCAGTGCCCGAGGATACAGCCACAGTCCCCGTTACCAATGATGTGGTGGTGTTGAAGCCAGATACTATAACTAAGTCGACTGAAGTGGTGGATCCTCTATTTCCGTGTAAAAATAAGTTCGAATTGCTAGGTGAACAAGAACTTGATGTAGGTGCAAATTCTGAATTACCTGTAGAAGTTTGTTTGTCAGCGACGATAATGAAAGAAGGTCGTTTAAGGAAGGAAAGCGATGGTTTGTTTTCATTGAGGCGATCTAAAAAACCTACGATTATTCTGCGACATGATACAAAATTGATGAGCGCTCTTATCGATAGCGGTAGCGACCGGTGTTTAGTGAGTTACCGGAATTTAAAAGGCCTTAACGAGCGAATTAGGCCTAGTGCTTTGAGTATCAAGGGTGTAAATTCGAAAAGCCAGGTAACAGGTGAACTTGATCTTTGTATTACCCTGCCTAATAATAAAGAAATAAATACTAGCGCTTTGATGTTGAAGGATGGCGAATTTAATTATGATGTAATCCTCGGTAGGGATATTTTGAAAGATGCCGTGATTGATTTTAAGGAGGGATTCATAGTTCTAGACGGATTAAAAGTGCCGTTTCATGATGTGCGAGAATTGCACGGTCAAAGTAAGAGAGAAGTATTTTTAAATACTGTAAATAATCCAGAATGTCTGATGGCTGACATGCTTGCCAATAGGAGGCGTATAAAGAAATATCTGCTGAAGCAGAGGGAAACAAGAAATGCAAGCCAAGAAAATGGCGATAGGCGACGAGATGGCCTAGAGATAAATGCTGCAGAGCAGTGGGGTACCCCAGTGAAAAACGAAAGTAAAACTAAACAGCCAACGAATAAAGTGAGAAAAACTAAAAGACGAGCGATAGTTGTTCACTGTGGTTCAGTGGAAATGCCGAGTAATTGTTTACGAGTAATTAATGGGTATGTCAAGAAGGCTAAACCCGGGAAGTATATCATGAATAAGAAAATTCTTGGTAATGGCATTTATGTGGCCGAATCAGTAGTGAAGATAGGGTCGAATGGTTTTGTCCCTGTCATGCTTTTAAACGTCTCGCATGACGTAGTATACCTGAGTGATAATAGCATGTTGAGTAACAATGAAGAAGTGGACGTTATGGAAATAGATCAAGAAATATATATGTCCACGGTGCACGAAGCTGTGCATGAAGCAAATGTATGTGATGTCAACGGTACGGCGGATCTACCCAAAGTCGACAGTTGTTATGGTGGAAGCTTTAATACCATCACTGGTAAAGGCGTTGGGTTAGGATCTGACCAAGCGGGGCATTGTTGCAACAATACTCGTGTTGACGAAGTAGGAACTAATGCACAGAAAAACGATATACCAGAAGGAGGTATGAGCGAACGACGTCCTCTGACGAGTGACGACGTAATTTGTGACGACGATGACGTTAAACCTTTAATGATAAATTTATTGAATGATTTTAGAGACGTAATTACGTTAGAAGGCGAAACTATTGCCGTTACGAATGTAATGCGACATAAAATTGAATTGAAACCAAATGCTTCAGTACTTAACATCCCACCATATAGAATTCCACATAAATACCGAGAAGATTTGGTGCAAGCGAATAAACAGATGTTGGATCAAGGTATTATTGAACCGTCCAGTTCGGACTATAACTTTCCTTTGATCATTGTGAAGAAGAAGTCGGGCGAGATTCGTCCAGTGATTGACTTCCGAGAGCTTAATAAAATAGTTATCAAAGAAAGTTACCCAATCCCCAGAATTGACGATATTCTTTACACCCTCGGTGGCAATAGCATTTTTTCAAGTCTTGATTTACGTTCGGCCTTTCATCAGGTCGAATTAGAAGAAAGTAGCCGTAAATTTACCGCGTTCAGTATTGGTTATGAGAAATTCCATTTTAAAAGGCTGCCTTTCGGGCTGTCCTCGAGTCCTTCTGTTTTTCAACGCATAATTTCTTCTGTTCTTACCAATATCATCGGTAAACTTTGTTTCGTGTTCCTCGATGATATATTAGTTTTTTCAAAATCCGTGAACCAACATCTGACAGATTTAAATAGTGTTTTTGAGAAACTACGTAGTGGGAATCTTTCCCTTAAGCTTGAGAAATGTCAATTCCTAAAGAGCTCGATAGAGTACCTAGGTCACATAGTGTCGGCAGACGGCATTCGTTGCAAGGAATCGGAGAAGCTCCAAAAGTTTCCGTTCCACGAAACGTAAAGGAATTGCAGAGTTTTTTAGGTGTAGCAAACTATTTCCGGAGCCATATCCCTATGTTCGGATCGATTTCGTATCCGCTTTATCAGTTATTGCGAAAAAACGTTGAGTTTATCTGGAAGCCTGAGTGTCAGAAAGCTTTTGAAAAAATTAAATCTGTTTTGACATCAGATACCGTTTTACGGCATCCTGATTTTAATAAGCCTTTCCACGTATTTACAGATGCTTCTAATTTTGGTATAGGGGCAGTGCTTTTACAGCACGGCAACGATTCAAATAAATCAATGAAACCGATAGCATATTTTAGTAAGAGTTTAAACTCGACGCAAAAGAGATATAGCACGACTAAAAAAGAATTCTTCGCTATCGTAAGTGCGCTAAAAGCTTTCAAATACCTTATTCTTGGATATCCAATCTATCTGTACACGGATCATAAGCCGTTGCAGCCCTTGTTTTTCAAAAAGCTTCCTGACGACTCAGCTATGGCACGATGGTGCTTATCAGTTCAATCGTTCGATCCAGTTGTAAAATATTTCCCTGGTAGGCAAAATATCATTGCGGATTGTCTAAGCCGTTTACCTGAGCAATTGACTATTTCTGATCTTGAAGACTGTTCTGGTTTCAATGAGGTCGACGCTTTCCCAGTGACGACACGGCGTGGAGCACTGAACCCAGACATAGACATAACAGACGGGACGTACTTTAACCGAGTGGCGCCAGCGGTGGCTGCGCCCGCTGAGCTCACTTACTACGTTCCTGAATTGAAAGATGTATCTTGGACTCTTGACGAATTTCGGACCGAGCAACAGCAGGACCCTTTCTGTTCTGAAGTGAAGGACGCATTACTAAATGGAAGTGCATCTACGATTCCTGACTTACAAAAATACTTGATTTTGAACGACATACTTTACAGACGAAGACAGATAGACTCTAGGGAAAGTACTATTCTAACTTCAGTGATGCCGACATCATTAATGAACAAGGCGGTGCTCAGCATACATTCCTTGTATCATACTGATGCCACGCATACATTGTTTAAATTTAAATTACGTTATTTCCATTTGTTAGAAAAAACTATCATTCGTAAATTTGTCAAAATGTGTGATGTCTGTAAAATTCTTAAAGCTAGTAGTACTGTACCTATTAAGATTTTGGACGCACCAATTGCTAAAGAACCTTTCGAGATAGTTTCGATGGATTTCCTCGGACCTTTGCCTGTAACGGGTCAGCAGAATAAGTACATCCTAATAGTGATAGATTTATTCTCTCGATATTGTAAGCTTTATCCAACAGCAGACCGATTAGCAGAAACAGTTGTCTCTTGTTTAGACGACTGTTTCTCAACCTTTGGATATCCTAAAACACTTCTAAGCGACCAAGCTTTAGAATTTAAATCTGCGGCAGTTAAAAAATTCAGTCAAATTCATTCAATTGCGAAAAAAGAAGTTCTACCTTGGAGCCCACACAGCAACGCAATTGTGGAGCGAAACAACCGTAAAATTACGAATTTATTAAAATTATATATTGATTCATTCGTGCACACAGAATGGGACCAATGTCTGAACAGCACCGAGAACGCAATAAACAATGCTTTGAATACTACGTTGGGGGATACACCCTCGTATATCGTTTTCCATCGGGATACATGTGCGAACTTTAGCGCTGTAACTTTTGAAAACAATTACAGTTACGACACCGACATGGATATCATAAAATTTCGAGCTCAAGAAGCAGCCCGCATTGTTGAAAACGTTAGAGCTGTGATAATGAATAATACCAGTGATAGAACTATGTACCACAACGTTCGCCGTAAAAATAAAAATTTTGAACTCGGTGACAGAGTATTATTGCGCAATCATTTGAGGAAGCATAAATTAGATATATCATGGAGAGGTCCGGGAATCATTACAAAAATTAACCGAAATTACGTAGAATTGAAAATTGGTAATAAAACATATAAAAGCAATAAAAACCATGTGTTACCTTTACGTAAAAAGTGTTGAAGGAAAAACTGTACGACTTACGACTGACGGCGTTACAATGTTAAAAAATATATTGTGTGATTATTGCTTGGATGTTTAGTTTTTATGTATCATTTTCATTGGATTCTGTTTATATAACCATATGTATTTGCTTTAATTTTTAGTTGTTTGATGTACCATAGTTTCTACGTCCGTGATTGAGGATGTAACGCATTTTATTTTACAGCCAAGGTTTGCATCTGCGCAAAGCCTTGGAAGATTCAATAACCACCATGTGTTTACTAACGCGGCACCACCTGGCTGTGGGAGTGGAGTGCTGGCGCCCGATTTGTTATTGCAATAGCTGAGCAGCTGCCGAGTCGGTGTGGGATCTGAGCCGTGCGGACATGCCGTTTGCTTCTTCCTTTGCGGCTGTCCCTTTCAATTACTTGCTTTTATGACCATTGATTTCCTATTATTTAAATTATGCGGCCATGTTAATCTAACTGTATATGTTTCAATTTCAGAACGAAGACGCTTCCTTCCCTGTCGTTCGCGATGGGAAACCGTCTGACCCATGTCAGCGTGGAGGCGCTTACGAACGCTTTGGAGCAACACCAAGGCAGAGTGTCGGAGGACTGGGTGCGTGCAAATGCGCTAGTCGACATCCTCCCAGACCGGGTGTCGGATCTAGGTCTCCTTCTTATCTTTCCTATCACCTTGGCATTAGGTGTTTCTTTCTTCTATCTGCGACGAGAAATAAACCTGTTGGCGGAGCGTTTACGCTCTGAGGATGCGATTCTGCGACGACAACAGCTGCGGTCCAGCAATGCTGACCAGCAGTTGCGCCAACTGCAGGCCAGTAACGAAGTATAAGAGTTAGTGCAGCGTGTGTTTTTGACAGCGGTGGAAATTGGCGATTTTGCGGGTCGCCTAGGGTGCGTTAATAACTCATAAGCGGATGTTCTAGTATTTACTTTTAATATTTACTCAGGAATTAGTACTAACTATTTTTCAACATTTATGTGTTTAGTATCTAATTTTCCCTTGTTCGCGATGATGCTCGAGAAGAATACCATGTTCAGGTATATCAGTATGTATTATTTCGTTTTCGTTTTCATTAACTTTATTTATGCGATTATTTTGTTAACTTAATTTCAGAGGCATTGCGTTATACATTTTCTTGCGTGTGTATTTTTATTTTAACGAAATATTGTTTTAACTAAAATTTCATGGCGAGTGTCGATGTAATTGTACGAGGCATATACATGCGGCGTTTCATTTTTTTTTCTTTTGTAATAAATAAAATTTCCTTTAGTACATTTTCAAACGTGCATATTTTCTTTTCTTTTTCGACGAATTTCTTTATTGCTTTATTTTTTCATCTGATGTCTGCGAAACTTGATCGTGATGTTTTACGTTGATGTGTCGCGTTTTGGTTTCGATATGTTCCTTACGTGTTTTTTAAACAGGAAAGTAAGTCAAATCCTGGTTCCTAAAACCGTGGAGTTTTTTTTCTGTTTTTGGATTTTGATTATAATGTTAGAAACGGAATATTTTTATCTTGCGATTATTGTCAACTTTCTGTCGACGCGTTTTTTTATGTTCCTTGCTGAGGGTTTTCTGTTGCGAAAAAAAAAAAAATTTTTTTGTTTTTGTATGTAACTTGCACTGTTCGTGTGCGCGAAACATTTTTTTTTGCATTTTACTTGTGTATTTGAGCTGAGGCTCTTCCCTTGTTTCTTTGGTGGTGGGGGTATTGGTGTTTTTCTTCGCGATGCTTTGTCGAATTTAATTTGATGCGTTTGTTTTTACTATTACTGGCAGTTGTTTAGCCACGAAGAGTAATTCTTATTTTTAGGTTTTCCTAACTTGGATGCCTTTAGCTTACTATGCCGATTTTGGTTTGCGATTTTCCCCTTGTTTCATTTCTGTTGTGGGTGATGTTCAATCATGTGAAGGGGGAGGTATGTACCGGCGCAGTTGCGCAGTTAGGCATACATATGTTCGTATGTACGCGAGTTCAACGCCCTGTTGCGGGGTACCGCAATGCGCTAGCTTAATCAGCAAAACATTAGAGATATATAAAGACGTGCGCGGCTTTTAGAGTCGCATTTGGAGATCTGTAACCCCTGCATCAAGTACACTCGGAAGATCTACTCGTCTCTCTCTACCCTTCGGCACGTATAGTTTGATAGCAAATGCAAATATACCTTTCTGTGTATTTACTGACGTGCTTTCACTGTAGTGAAAAAGTATTCTACCCGAATAATTTTTTGTTATATACATAGTCTAATTATTGTTTTGACTAACTCTGCGGAGTGCAGTGGAGAGCATCTTTACGATATAAACTGATGGTTTTTGCAAGCATGCCGATGGTTTGTTCAAGCACGTTAATCCATTCCAATATATTTGAAAATTTTGTTTAGTAGAATAAATTACAATGTACTTTCTACACAGGGTGACTGGCACTTTGCAGGACAAACTTGAAACGTAAGGCTGAGACCGTTGAAATAAACACTTTATACCTATTATCGTGAGCTAAAAAAGCTTCGTTAAAGAATTACACTGACTTGAAATTTCAAACGTATCGGAGTGAACAGGCATGCAATTTGTATACAACTTAAAAAAGTGGCCAGTGTTTGAGAAATCAATTAGTTCCATCACAATAGTAAGCATTCGAAATTTTGACAGAACCATTGCATTAGTTCAAACAACATGCAAGTAGATATTTCATAGCAATAACTGAAGGTCAAGTTCAAATCCACTCCTGACATGAAATTTTGTTGAACTAAATATATCAAGAAAGTTGCCTATGAGAGGCTGCAAGGAGTGCGTCAACATTGCTCAGATGAGAAAGTTCTCGTAAATAAAGTCTCTCACATGTGTGAAATTATTGAAGCGAGTTTACTCGCAAATTCTTGCCAGTGGCAGGACAGTGTAGAACTGAACGCAGTAAGGACACTACGCCATTATTTGCAATTTTCAATAGCCAAGAGAACAGCGCACGAACTGTTCAACATCTACGGCAATGGTCCATCAGTAGGTAGACAGTATGTGGAATAGGGTTGAGTATCAGTTATATAATTAGAATTTTGTACATTTTAACTTTACTATCTGTGCCTTGTTATTGACAATTTCATAATTATAGCATTTAAATTTAAAGAAAAATATTCCTTGAAGCGAAAATGGTAGATTTCAAAGCTGTGTAATTTACGATGGAAACTGTTTGAGCATCAACGTCGGTAATATTTAAGGGCTGATGTGTTATTGTTCACACTTGTGAATGTTCTAGTTGTATTCGTACTAAATATACGTGAATGTGTACAGAGTCTCAAAATAAATGTTAGCATCAGCGGCCTTCTTACTTATGGACTACCCTGAGTGACTACGGTGATCTCTGGCTTTTCCAGGTACAAATTATTTACCTCAACACTTTGATCGCAATTGGTAAAACTGGAGCTCAATATCCAATTTAAAATATATTCAATCGTAAGAAGCAATTACTAAAATAACAACCATTATCTGGATCATGCCCCCATTTAGTTTTACTTGAGTATTTCAAGTAATGAGTTTGTGACAACTAGTCGGTCAGCAGCATTATGAACATCCCCTCCGTGCGTGGCCACCGGCGGCGCATGTTGTGGCCAGGTGTTAACAACCGCAAGTGTCACGAAACTGCAGCATTTGTCGTTAGATGTAGGCGTCTCGAGCAGGGCTACCACTGAGGTTTTTCTCTTTCCCCTAGATTTGCGGTAGAAATTCCTCCATACCCGGCAAAACTTCCCAAAAATTAAGAAAAAACGTATTATGGCATATATTAACTAGAAACTGACTTTAATTACTGTATATTAAATCCAAATGTAATTTCGTCCCTCTCATTGACGCCTTGTAAGTTATTTTGCTGTCAGGAGAAAAATGATTTTACCCACCGAAAAGAAATGATCACACTTGAGGATGGAAGGTCGTGTTGGTTAAAGTGTGCTGCTAGAGTAAGCTCGCTCATGGTTATTTCATTGGATTTCTTGGACGGCTATTCTTCACTGAGTTTTTTATTACTTTTCAAAGAAATATTGCAGCACCTACAATCCCAGGCAGCATTCGTTTGTTCGTAGGATATTCAGAGGATATCCTCTCAGGATGTCCCAGGATTGTCCTTTGATAACATCCTCGCGATATAAAATTTGTACACATTCAGGGGATATTAGAAGCAAATATTCAGAGGATATCCTCTCAGGATGTCCCAGGATTGTCCTTTGATAACATCCTCGCGATATACAAATTTGTACACATTCAGGGGATATTACAAGCAGACATCCAGAGGACATCGGAATCAAATATCCTGGGACTATAATATTCAAATATTCCAATGATGTCCCCCTCAACTCTGAAGGCAGGAATTTAGAAATCAACTTCCACCAGGGTCACCAGCACATACCTCTAAAGAGAATATCCACTACTGATATTAAATGGAATGTCTACGGAACTTTCTGAAAGTATTATAGTGATAATATCACTACAGAATTAGTCGTTCAAAAATTCATTTACTAATCATACTAACTACATTATTCGTGATATTTTTAGAGTTTGCAAAACATTCTAACACCCTAGATACCTACTTCCACTTCCTTGTGTTATCAACCACTGAACAGAAATGGATAAAAACAGCAGGAACTTGACTTTGAACCCATCTAGGTATAGTAAATTAGATATATTCCATCTAAAGTACACTACCAACAAAACTGTTTTTTTTTTTAAATTGTCAAATAAAAACATGCAGGTTAGGAAGGGTTAAATTTAAACTTACTAAAATTATGAAGAAGAGCAATCAATTACAGGTCAATGAAGATAAGTTCATATCAATGTAACTAACCATTTTGATAAAATGAATAACTTACCTACTCGATTCCATGTAAAAGAATTCTATAGCTAGTTATATGAACAATTATTTCATACCCACTCCTTGATGATGTTTGTTAGGTTGATTTTCACCCGCAATTCAATCATCTCTGCAAAACCGTCTGAATCTCTGAAACATGAAACAATTAATAATTATATACAGTATTTTTATTTAAAAAAGTTAAATAATGAGCTTATTGAAAATATCCAATTGAAAACCCTTTGTCTAACTACTGAAAAAAATTTCATCAAATAAATTGCGTCTTGAAAACATTTTACAGTACAGAAGGCTCGAAAAGAAATCATCATTCCAATTAAATTCAACTAAGTGTTATAAACGTAGGGTAAAGAGGGTCATTTCCACGGTCTCCCAAGAGGCACCCTCTGTGAACCGTCGTTGACTTTATATTAAAGTGGAAGTCTCACCATGATGAATCTGAAGTACTTTAGTAAAATTTGAGATCGGTTGTCCTCAAATTTCACTAGAGTACTACAAACTCACATAGTCCTACGTAAACCACTTGAATTAGCATATGTAGCTACTGATACCAAATAATATGACAGGACAGTGTGTGTGTGTGTGTAGGTGTGTGTGCATGTGTGTGTGTGTGTATATGTGTGTGTGTGCAGTACTTTGTTCACAACATAGTAATGTAATACTGTATGAGATTTAATAAACCATCTATCGTCAAAGTTTGTCCTTCAAACCACATGCTCCAGTTACGAAATTAAAAATTTTCAAATCGACACAAGAATCTAAATTAAAAATAAAAAAAGTTTAACCGCATAAACATTTATTCAGTAAATAACCATTTCAGACGTATAATCAAAATGAATTGTTTACCCAGGGTTCATATTCATCCTATAGCTAATTCTCTACAAATTTTCTGATGCCAACATTGTGGAAAAAAAAGTTATATACTAAAAAAATATAATAAAACTACAGTAAGCACACCTTTCTTCACAAATCACCTACATATAGATAGGTTAATTAAATTATTTTCAAGTTTAGGCATGTTTTCAAAATTTAGGAAAAAAATTTAACTGCCCAGATTATTTTGACAAGGTATGGCAATGAATTGAACATAACTAAGTTTGAAATACCATAGTTACCTACAACAAAAATATAATAACTAGCTATATGATATTGCCAGTTATAGCTAGTAGCTACCCAGTCCTTTGAGTAAATTATGTCCTTTCAACTAGAAATAATTAACACTACTACGAATAAAAGAACATCATTCATCGTCCAAAACGCTCAGTGGCATTAACCTCAATACTGGAAATAAAAAATATTATTACTTAAATATATCTATACCACATAGCTACTCTAGGCTAAAGCCCAAAGTACATTTATTATAAACGCTTATGCCTTCCTCCCTCACTAGCAAGGATGTTCAAAGGAGAAAAAGAAGTTTATAAAGCAAGAGAAAAAGATAGAAAAGGTAAGAGGAGGCGTTGAAATAAAGGACAGCGGTTGCCCGGTCGAATAAAAGAATGATCCGTAACACAACAAAACCTAATCTATTAGAACAAAAAAGGAGACCTGTCTCACCAGAATGCATAAAATAAAAATCAATAGAAGAAAGTAAGAGACAGAAATTCAAGAAACTTCAACTAATCAAATTAGCAATTAAGAAACAGAACGGACCTAAACAATGTAAAGAAATAAACGAGCATCCAATAACCCCAATGGAAATAAAAAGAACATAAGAATGTATCCAAATTCTTTCAGCTGCAGCTGTGTATCTCACAATTCGTTCAAAGTTCACGTCCAGGTTCAGGCTCATCCTGCCCCTGCGCACCAGACTCTTGAACAGCACCTTTCTTTTTGGTGAGTCTGTCTTTGGCATGTGTTAAGTTCAACGCCATGAGTTTCACAATTTGATCCGTGCTAGTTTCAGAAGAGAACGGATTTTTCTTCAAGGCATCTGTTGAAGCATAAAATTTAGTTAAAAAAATAAAAATATTGTAAAAAAGTACCATGAAATGTTATTAATCATTCAGATATAGGGTAATGTTCGAATGGCCGGCCGGTTCGAATCGTCTGCCATTCTTAGTTAATTTTCAATTTTGACGGTCGGTAGCAATCCAAAAGCCAACCCGTTAGACGCGTAGCAGATCACACCACTACAGCTACAGGCCTTGCGGGTTGAGTTTTTAGATATCTACCGAGCGCGAAAATTTAAAATTAACTAAGAATGACCCACGATTCGGACCGACCGGCCATTCGAACATTACCCTAAATCAAATATTAGTTAGTAGCTATATTATAAATTTATACAATCACATTTATGGATATAGCAGACTACAAAAATCATAACATATGCAAATACATATGTATATTTCTTTTTTACTATAGCCCCAGAATGAAGAAGAAATTTAGAGATGAATTTCCACCAGCGGACAGAATGGAAAAAAATTCATGTCTACAACTAATTAATTACTAAAGTAGAAAGGTTGAAAGAAGTTGTGCAACGAACAAGTTTCAAAGATATATTTAGCCATTGCCTTTTTTACTATTATTAATAGTGATAACTTGATAAGTATTGAACCCTGTGGTTTAACTGGTTTTCATCATTTACACAGTAAATGTAATTATTAAACTTTGAATCTGATTCTTCATGGCACAACTTATTTAAACCTAGCATCTAGCTAGTTAGCTTCATGATGACCCAAAGAAAGGTAACATTTTTTGTCACCCTAGTTAGGAAATTTTCAATTTTACATACATAGAGTATCAGTGTTGCTTACCCAATATGCAGCTGAACAGCTTCAGATCTTTAAAAGGTTTTTTGCCAGTTTTGCCATGCATACTGAAGTCCAGTGCTAGTTCTCTTGCAAGACAGAAGTTCATCATATTATTTATGATAGCTCTCGTGTGAGTACCTCCAACAGTTTGTAATTTCATTACAAGATTTAGTTTTTCATCTTCACTGTTCAGAAGTTCCTCCAATGCTATCAAATCATCATTTGTTTTAATAGGAAATGATGGTAACTTACTTTCCTTACTATGTTGCAGTAACATTTCACCTGAACTGGATGCACGAGCAATTTTTTTGAAAGTCTTATATGCCCTATTGGCTTCCTCACTTCCATTAACAACTTCCTTGTGAATATTAGAAAATCCTTCAACAATAAGATTTTTAAGCTCTTCTACTTCAGATTTCAAGGCAACACAACAACAATTCTTCGTTGAAGTTGGTACATTGCCGCTTTCAACTGCAGGTGCCCGTGCTGCACATACAAAAAAAATATTTTAAATAACAATCATACGTAAATAGACAAGCACAGATAATATAATGTTAATGTAATTTGAGCTGATTCAAAGTATGGGTATCATTGCTCAAGATGTGCTCAACAACACGCAATTCCATAAGACTTATAATTTTATCTGAGTAGCAATGAATGGAAAGTATCTAGCTTGTTTTGTAAATTTGTAAAAAAATTAGTGTATTAGCATTGGTATAGAGTTTTGCTATCTGTGAATTTTGAGTCCCAGTATTAGTATCTGCGGTGAAAATTTCAGTTGCAGTGAAGCTAAAATGTTTGGTCAATGTGAAGTTTAGTGCAATCACGAAAATTGATAATTATATTCCAAACAATCACTAAAGGAACCCATTTAAGAACGTTTTTCACGAACGACAGTCTGCTCGCTGATGCGTTATTTTTGAATTATTGAACTTTGAAGTTGGCCGTCGCGCGCCCAAGGAAGCGAGCGTAATTTAATTAAAAACGGAAGCTAACCCCCTATTACAAACGTAAAGAGGTTGGGTCGTGAGGGGTAGCCACAGTTCTTTTAGTGAAAAGTATAAATAAAGCTTCTAAACCACCCATTAGGGTGACGACTGCAATCTTGTTTACATCGGGTCTAACATGGCGACCACCATGGGCGCCGCCATCTTGGACCCGATGTCAACATGATTGCGGTCGTCACCCTAATGGGTGGGTTAGAAGCTTTATTTATAATTTTCACTAGAAGAACTGTGCCTCCCCCTCACGACCCAACCTCTTTACGTTTGTAATAGCATCCGTTATTTATTAAATTCCGTTTCACGCGCTCGCTTCCTTTGGCGCCAAGGCCAAATTCAAAGTTCAATAATTATTCGAAAATAACGCATCAGCGAGCAGAATGTCATTCATGTAAAACGTTCTTAAATGGGTTTCTATAGTGATTCCTAAGATCGGAATTCTTATTTTCCGTGATTGCATTAAACTTCACATTGACCAAATGTTTATATAAGCTATTTATTTTCATTCATTTAGATTATCTATTTTTAAAATTGTTTATTTACATCATTGCAGTACCTAGGCAAACATCCAATTTTATGTCAAGTGCCCAATTTCTAAAATCATTGGTTACACATTTTCTTCATTATTATAATTAGAATCTGTAACAGTCTCAGCAGCAAGATAAACAATTTAAAAAAAGAACTTAGGCTTTGTGCTCATTCTTTTCTCTCATAATTTAAATAACTAAAATGGTTTGACATTACTTAGCTATAAATAAGGACTTACCGATTGAAGGAAGTCTAACTTGTTTCTTCCTTGGAGGAGATGGAAGGAGTTCATCAGAAAATGATTGAGTTTGAATTTTCTATTTTGTCACACAGCACTAATACTTATTAGTATTAGTCACAGTATTAGTCACACATAAGTATTAGTCACAGCACTAATACTTATGTCAGCATGACTTGAACCAGCACTTGTCCCAGGTATTGCCAGAGCTTCATTGCAAGATGGCGGTATACTAGGAACGCTATCCTCACCTAAATTTACTCCACTGTTTACTCCAACACTTCTTAATTTTTTTCGGAATTCGGTTGTTTTTCTACATATACCATAGTAGTTTTTCTTACACGACATTGTTTAAAAGAAAAATGTCACAAGCATTCACTTAATAACGCTATCACGTATGAATCTTAGAGGGCGTCAACCCTTCACAAGCAGCTAGCTTGAAACTGCCACGGCGCCGCTGCACGCCGTGCAGTGCTTATAAGCAACCCTCATCTATAGAACGCAATTGAAACTAGTCCGTTGCAGAATGCTACCGGAAAATAATGTGAAATTCTTTACAAGCCCCAAAAATTTGCATTTCCACATTGAAATAGATAATATTTATCGAAGGCCTCTACAAATTTTCGAAATAACTAAAATGAAATGAATAGTATTGTTGCTATTGCAAAGTACGTACGCATGTGCGTACCTCCGTATGGTAGTAACACTTCTAAAAGCACTAAAAAACTTCCATGTCTTTATAAAAAACCTTGTAATTATCTATATTTACAAAGACATATATGTGTTTGAACTATCATAGCCTAATGAACATATTCTTTGAATGAGTTGGGTATGTGAAGAAAGTGTTTTGAGGGGCTTGAAAGAAAACGTGAATACCTATTATGTGACTGGCATTATTGTTTAGTTTACTGCATGTAAAATTCCTATATAATTATACTCATACCTTCAAGTTTGACAGTAGGTCTAGGTACATTCGTGCAGAAAATGGTTTTCTAATTCATTATATTTCTGATAAGAGTTTACACATTTAATTAGATTTTCTATTTCAAGTTGTCATTTAATATATTATACGAAATTAAAGGAGGTAAATCTCCGGACTTTTACTGCCTTCAAACAAATAGAAACGTAATTCGTTCAGGGGAGAGCATATTTATGATAATTTCGTAATGTAATTTGTTTGAAATGAATTATTTACTGAATGAAAAATATTATTTGAGAGTGTTTATAATTTTTATTTTTGTTTAAATTATGACGCTCATGAATTCAACCTTCGTAAAAAGGTGACAAAAGATTTATTTGATTGTATAATAGTGTTTAGATTATTAAACTCAAAATAAACATGAAGACAAATTATTTTCAGAGATACCTATGTCCTTGAGTAATATCCGGTGGATATTAAGAGGAGACCATCTGCAAACACCTATAATACTTCACGATAGAAACAAATTTTTAAACATGTCCAATCTCAATTAGACAGAAAAAAACTCAAGGAAATCTTTTATTTTCAACTAAATTTATTATTAGACTTCAAAATACGTCAAAGTTATCTTGAGGATATCCTCTCAATATTGAAAAGGGGTATAGTTAATTTACGATATCCGTATAATATCGAAACAATGTTAGCTCCGAACATGAGGACATACAGCGAACATAGAGGACACCGAGGGAATATCCTTAGGATATTCTAATGCTGCCTGGGATAGCTGCAGTTGGGATTACCATTCCATTTCAGACAAGTTTTTAATTCGGGTACATCGAGCCAATCAGTTCTAAATGATTGCGTGTAGAACTTATGTTTCTTAGATGATTCGGTTTGGTATGCCATTAGGAATTTAATTGACATCTCTATGAAGCTTTGCCTGTTGAAACGCTACGTTAATATTCAAAGTTGCAGAAGACTAATCGCTTAAGAGCATGTTACAGAGTTAGCCATGTGACGCATATAAGTTATGACAATACAGATAAATTAAACTATTAATATCGATAGTTGCTGGATGAAGACTAGGCACGCGCATCATTTTTAACATCTCTTAATTTTGAAGCACAAAAGTATTTAATTGTTTTTGAACTTCATGAACAAATTGATCTCCTGTGTTCCGCCTCATTTGCCGAAAAAAACACAATAAAAATATCTCAATTCACAAATTAATATATTAGACTAATTACCACATAATTAAATTTAATGAGGGGAATGTTCATCAAAAAGAATTCGCTCAGAGAAAGGAAACTAGCAACCATCACACGGTCACTGTCAGCCTTTTTATTCCTTTTTTAGAGCGAACTCTTCGACTCTTGAGCCTGAGCCGTGAGCATGAAACTGTTCACTGTTTTGATGTGAATCTAGTTGCAAGACTAACTAACGAGTTCGACCCTCGTTGTATATTCGTTAAATCTCCTCTTATTCTTTGTTGAGGAGGCATTTTTTGTTGTGCATCATATCTTCATCCGAATGAGCATGCATCTTCGTGTAATTCAAAATTATTCGTATTTTAAATTCCTTGCATGAAAAATAACTCCTAGGCGAATTCCCCCAGATTTATGGGAATTCCCCTTACAGTAGCAGTTTTGGACTCTCAAGGAAATGAATTGCCAAGCCACTTTTTCAACGTGTAAAAATCTTACAGACACACTGCACAAACTAAACAACTCATCACAGCCGCTCCATTTAGAAGGATTAACCCTTATCCAAAGTTAACGTATACTAGAATACTACCACTGGCGATCAATGTTGAAGGATTAGTCAACATCCACAACATAAATAGATAATTTACCCCAATGTTTGAATGGCCAAATTCGAGGGATAACTGATTTAGAAATTTTGTTTACCACCCATCTGGTTGCGTTTTGGAAAATGTTAAAGCTCGTTATTGTACTAAGGAAGTATGACGTTGTGGGTGAAATAAAAACGACAAGTGACTTAAGCATATGTATTAGGAAACGTCGGTCGGAGATGCTGCACGTTGCAGGGTCAGGCAAAACCGAGCGAGACGAAGATCAGAGGCTGCGGGGCGGACACAGGAGCGGCATTGGCTTCCGGTTATTAAGTTCACTCGCACCAACAAGAGGAAATTTGCACCTGACAATTGAACGAGAATATTGGCTCAATACTCGAGAAACAGAATCGTAGTGTGTCCTTTGCATGTCACATGTCCTGTTTGTGTCCCGTATCCAGCGCGTGTCTCGTGTCTTCCTGGCCGAGTGGTTTAAGGACGCGCGCCCGTCACGGGAAGGTGTCGGCAATTCGAATCCCGCCAGTGCCGCCTTGTTATTCTCCTCGTTGGGGAAAATAAGAGCTCAGCCACAATTCCCCTTCTACCCAGGTGTCGGAAATGGGTCCCGGCTTGAGCGAGAGTAGCCGTCATTGCGTCTTGGTTTAGTTATAAGGCATTTGGAAATCATTATCCAAGATCATATTTATTAGACTTGATTGGATTAAAACATCCTTTATCCTCTTATTTTGGGCGAGTCACGTGTCCCGTGCGTGCCTCATGTCCTGCGTGTGTCACTAGCCTGTTCGTATCACGAACACTATCAGTTAAAAATTTTGTCTCAAGCAATAATATCAGTAATTTATTTAGTATATGTAAATGATCATCAAGTACATTGATGCATTATAACTCAAATGTTAACATAACAGAACTTACGTTTCATATAACTACTAATTAGATCTATAGTATTAGTCGGAACATCATAGCTACGCTTATTAATAACACTTGCTAGAATATAAATCCTGTTAACATTTGAAATGAGTGAGCAACAATATCAGTATAGTCCAATGTTCATGACCAGAAATGAAACCGGTAAAATCATGAGTAAAAATGACTGACATATTACGAATACATGATCAATACTTTGAAGATGGCATCGACATCTGTGACAGCCCATCGAGCAGACGCTCCTATTGCAAAGTTTAATGAATATGAATGTCAAATAACGGCTGGAGAATTCATTCAGCAATAATTCAAGAATGACGAATATGAATAATTGATGGATTTCCGTTAAAACGCCAGGCAGATATCATCTCCGTCACCACCATCATCCGAGCTGCTAGATGGACGGGAAGATGTACGTACTATATCACCAGAAAAATCATCTTCAGGATCAACTTCCAGCATCAACTCCATCAGCTTCCTGGTAACAATTTCATTATTTATATTTAGCTCTCCCTTACGTGAATTTATGTTATGACTAGTTGCACTATGAAATATGCGTATTCAAGAACAATAATTGTAAACGAATAAAACGAAAAAATGGCCAGCTGTACCAACAACAGAAGAGAAGGTAAGCAGGGCAAGAATACCAGCAGGTGCCCCACCACGGCACACCACTCCCAGTCACAGAGATTATGATACCGTTCTCAGCTCCTGCGTTGCCTCGTGTATAGTATTCACGCTTCACGGCTCTCGCAGTGGACATGTCGATCCTAGCGATAACAGGTTAGTAATGATTTAATATTTTGACGATGCTTATACGAGTGGTAAAAATAAAGTAACCGAGTGTGTAAAGCGGCGACGAGACAGAGGATGTGTTGGGATTTAATTTGGTATAAAATTCTCTGCGCTCGCATATTCAGTTGCCACCATGATGACGAAAACGTATAACGTCGTCCTTCACCTATAGATGCAACGCGAACTTTCCCTCGGCACCAATATCATTTCCTATTAGATTTTAACATTAATACGTTAACAGTTCGAGAATATTATATGGTTATCTGAGCATTAATTCATTCAATTTATTCTGATTAATTATGACAAAAACACCTGAAAGATGTCAGGTGTTCTATGACAAAAACACCTGACCTTACGTACAGTAAGGCGCGTCATGGCATTGACAGCGTTTTTGTTCACCACACCGTGTCATCTAGATTAGAGATTCTATCTAATTTCACTATCTATATTAGAAAGACGTAGCATTCCGCAAAATTCAATCAAAATCCCCGAAAAATACAATTTCCATCCAGGACAAACGAATGAATGAACATCCATAACGTAAAAACTGAAAACTTCCATTGCACTTTCGATCGAACATATTCGATTGATAAGTAAGTTCTTGCCAGTGGCAGGACAGTGTAATACTGAACGCAGTAAGGACGCTACGCCAATAATGATTGTCAATATTCAATACTCAAGAAAACAGTGAATAAACTATTCAACATCTACGGTAATGGTCCATAAGTAGGTGGGCAATGTATGGAATAGGGTTGTTTACAGTTATATAATCATTATGGTTATGAAGACGAAGATATTTGAGTGCATGAATTTATTTTGATTGACACGTGCTATATTTACATCTACAGCATGCCCTACAACTAGCCTCACTTGAGTATCCAAAGTTACGGAAAGGTCCTGCGTATGCGGCACAGCCTGGAGCTTCATCTGTCAATGTCAGCAGACTAAAATAAATTACTCAAAATAAGGTTAATTTATACAGAACACCTGTGGACGATTCTCTATGTTAGTAAAGGTGAATTTAGGTCATACATATAACTCAATCTTGCAGATTAATCTATGGTAACTATTGTATGTGGGCACTGACCCGACCTCGATTCCGTCTGGTGATCTCGACTTGCTACAAGAATTTCTCATTTCATCAGTCACAAAAAAAATTAAAGAGGCCATTTTGAGCAGAACCGCTGTATGGCAGTAATCGACACGCGATCCGTGCATCTCACTTACATATCTGGGATTTATAAACAGTATTACACACACACATGTAAAACATACTCTTCTGGAGTACATACACCCGCCGATATTTGTTTATTACATTCATTTTTTTCCCATACTTTTGAATAGCTACGAAATTTTATGATTTATTTCGCAGAAAAAGTTCATGATTTTAAATTAGATATAATTACAACAGTAGAAAGTTCTTCAATTACCAATTAATTGAAGAACAATTGACCATGATAATAGTATTGTTAATTAGAATGCATTATTTTCTTTGAAAAATCGATGAACCTTATGGTTATTTCATACATCGCTTATATATATAACCAAGTTTATCATTATGTCTTAAAGAAATCAATCAATTTGTGTTTGTCATTCATGTACCTGTGAATGAATTATCCAGCCATTTGGTATTCATGTTCATTAAACTTTACAATAGAAGCGTCTGCTCGATAGACTGCTAGTGATGATGCCGTTTGCATAGCATTGATGATGTACTCGTCATATCGCAGTCTGTGTTACTTATGATTTTGCTATATTCTTTACCGGGCCTGAACATAGGAATATACTGACGTTGTTGCTCCCCATTTCAAACACTAACACAATTTATATTCTTTTTTGTGTAATTGATGATCGTACCTAGAATGTTCCAACTAATATTATAGATGTGTTTTTTGGAATATTTTCTTATGTTAATACTTATGATGGGAAGTGACTTCATCATAATTCATATATACTGAACGAATGAACCAATATTATTGTGTGCATTATATCTTTTATTTAACTGACAGTGTACGTGGCTCGCCCAGGACCCCTACAAACCATTTTCTCAAGTATTGAGCCAATATCCTCGTTAAATTCTCAGGTGCAAATTTCCGCTTGCGGTTGAGAGTGAACTTCATTACCGGAAGCCAAGGCCGCTCCTGCGCCCGTCCCGCTGCCGCTGATCTTCGGCTCGCTCTGTCTTGCTTGACCCCGCGCCGTGCAGCATTTCCGACCGACGCTTCCCAATACGTATGTTCAAGTCATTTCTCGCCTTTATTTTGCCAACAACACCATACTTCTGCTGTACAATAATGGGTTGCAATATTTCCTTCAATTAGAACAAATTCGTGACAGGAAATACTGCTACATCAGTTATGCCTCAAATTATCCCGATCGAATATTTTTGGACAAGTCATCAGTATTTTAGAATCGCATTCGAAATACAAGAGTTAGCTCAAAACTGATTGATTATAAGTTTTATCTATAGATAAACAATTTTGGAAGGTTCATTCCTGAATTGAGTGATCGACACGCTACGTATAAAATCATTCATTGATGAAATGATGTAGAAGATAGAGTATTTTACTTCGTAGATGCAACAGAATAGGTTGAATAATAAAAGATATGCCGCTGCAAGAAAAATTCATGAAACTCCTGTTGGCTTCGATCGCGTCCGCCAAACGATCGCACCGCCTTTTGAACGCCAGCATCGCAGCAGATGAGGCGGCGTGTGGAACATCTTTAGTTAGCACCTATCCTAATAAAGATGAAAAGAAAAAACTGTCACGATACAATGCTGATCAAGCACGTAACGTAGGAGGACTTGCAACCTCCGCAAAGTAAATAAAATGTACACCTTTCTGCTCGCCAGCTACCCACACAATTAGTCATGGAGAATAATGGGCCTCAAGATTCAACACATTTATTTTGAGTGAACACATGGAGCTGACACAGGGAAATTATGTTATCGCAACACTCATATTCGCACCAGAGCCCTCAGGCAAGATGCTAATGATTTGCGACATGGCACTTTAAAAATTTAGACACACGAAATGAATATTCTAGTTAATTCACACATGAATGAATGGTTACGTATAACATAGGTTAGAACCAGGGTTGCGGAGTCGGTGGAATAAATTTGCGACTCCGACTCCGACTCCGACTCCACCTTTCCAGAATTTGGCGACTCCGACTCCGACTCCGACTCCACCTTTTCAGAATTTGGCGACTCCGACTCCGACTCCGACTCCACCTTTTCAGAATTTGGCGACTCCGACTCCGACTCCGACTCCACCTTTTCAGAATTTGGCGACTCCGACTCCGACTCCATTTCTCCAGAATTTGGCGACTCCAACACCGACTCCGCCTATTCACAATTTTGTGACTCCAACTTCACCTATTCATAATTTATAAGATGAATATTTTATTTCTTAACTAGTGTACTCAGACCGTAAAAATGACAAGATTCAATACCTTTCTTCAACAAATTTTCGTTTGAGTGGAGTTTCCATGCTTTCAGCTTATTCCAAAGGTACCTTAATTTTCTTATAAGAGTAATAAACACTCAGAACACAACATTTTTGAGCCGCAAGAGAAGTAGTTATAGCCATCGTGTCGTATCCAAAATACAGAAATTCAGCATTACTGAAAGCAACTGCGAACTTGTGTATGTATATTGTAATATGCAATACAGTACATTGCAATACAGTATATTGTAATATACAATACAGCATATTTCAATATGCAATACCCCGCCGAACTCGGTATTCACGATACAAACTTGAGCATATAAGGCTCTGGATTGCTCTAATTGTGATGAAAATGACTTATTACAGAGCTATTGCACAACGAAAATGAGTGTATTAATTGACCGTGAACTGGAACCAAGACCGCCAGTGCTATTTTTTTCCCATCAATTATTCTTAACAGCGTGACACAAAACGTATAAATAAACACACGACACTCATTCTTAGTAGTAAACGGTTGCAGGTGTTGAAACCTGTGCATATGTTCATTATATTCTTTATTAGCAAGCGACTTTTAAATTGACTACAGATTGTTAATAATCAAGTTACTAGTGTACATGATTGGTCAAAAATGACGGGATCCAATGGTATCGTTTTGAAAAAATCTCAAGATAAAAATGGCAAACAAATATATCCATTGAAATAGTACCCGCGATTAAAATACAGTATTCTCGTACTTGTGCACTGGTAAAACTCGTATCACAGATACGGTCATTAAGCATATTTAAAAACGTCACAAACGCACACAACAACAAAGCAAATTGTATAACATAATACCTACCTGAATTGTAATTTAAATTATTGTTCGCAAGAGGTTTTTAAAAAATTTGCCATACCTTTTAAGCATTTAAATGCCTTTGAAATTTAAATGCGACGAGTCGCATTTTCTTGACAGTTGATTCGATTTTCACGCAATGTTTTTTACTTATAAACATAAGTGAGCAGATGCCAGGTTTTTCATATTTCGATGGTATTTATGATACTGTCCAAGCAAGCAGATTCCCATTGTAATGAGATAGGGGAAATTACGCACGAGACCATATACTTATCATTGACGGACACCTGGCTTCTTTTTATACCGGGTGTCCTATAAAAATGTCCCCGATTTTTAATTAATTATATCTCAGCTTTAAATTAACATATTTTGATCGCCTTTTTTCACAATGTAGTAAATTTTGTTTCCTTTTCGAATAATTTAAATTTTTGAAAATCGGTTGAATAACCACTGTACAATGTCCAATTTACTGAAACGAGCAGAAAAATTAATTGTTCAGAGGAAAAGTTTTAAAACAATATTGATATTCTTCCTTTTTTTGTAGTTTCCATACAACTGAACACACAAAAATTTTAAGGAGTAACAAATCATTACCTTATATAACGTTTAAATAAATGAGGTAATTTCAGTATCCAACGACATACCCTCCATTTCTCTCAAGGCAAGTATTACTTCTTGCCACCATTGAACGAAGAGTTTTACCCATTATTCCACCGTTTTTTATCAGTGCTTGAAACACTATTATTGAGAACACTTGAAACTTGAAACCTCTCAGAGGGTTTAAATACTTAGTTGTATGTACGATACATCGTTATGAAATTATTCTTAACAGTAGGTATTGAGGAATGAAGAAGAACACCAGTGTTGTTTTTAAAACTTTCCCTTTGAACAATTTTTCTACCCCTTTCAGTAAATCGATCATCTTAAAGTTTATTCAACTGATTTTCAAAAACTTAAATTATTTCGAAAGGAAACAAAATTGACTAAATTGTAAATAAAAGACAATTAAAATATGTTAATTTAAAGCGGAGATATTATCAATTAAAAAGTCCGGGACATTTTTTGTGGGACACCCGGTATAGTATTGATTGTTCATATACAATAAATGGTCAAGTGTCTCCTTTGAACAAATTAATAAATAGGTTTAGCTATTTCGTGAGCGTAATCTCTCCTATGTTAATACAATGGAGTTTTAGGATTTGAAACTTAAGAGCAACTGCTCGAACATTTATTGCAAATACAGAAGAACTTCAAGGGAACATCAGCAAGTCGTTTCCCTTTTCTCCTGCGCAAAAAGAGAAACCGTATCCATAATATGCAGATCTTGAGGATTCCAACAGTACGCTCAGCAGCGTCCTCTGTAATACTTTTACTATTAAATTCCTTTAAAATAGAGACCGAAGATCTTCTTTAACGTAAGGTTAGTTTTTAAAACGATACGCGCTAAAAATAGAAGACACCCAATGGACGCGGCCGGTCATCAGTACGGTACTCCGGTAGGAAGATTTAGTGGCGTTCTGAGTAGATAGAAACAGAGTTTTAAGATGTCTGGTCGCCGACTAGCTGAATATCGTATCTTATTGTAAGGTTGCATATAGCACTAAGATTTTAACAATTAATTGACAATTAATCACCTTGAATAGTAAGTGCCTATTCAAGACGCTGCAAAAGCCGTGTCGAGGAGTTCAAGTCGCAGAAAGAGACTACTTTTTACGCAAGAGAAATAAGTTAGAGGTACCAGACCCACTTTTATTAAAAGGACGACATGCTGCCCAAGCAGAACAAGCTCAAAGATAATTTAATGAGTGAACGCCAAAGCGTAACAAGTAATTTTAATTAAAGCTATTTAAGGTTAATGCAGGTCTGCTAGAAGCGCAAACATGCTTAATTATAGAAAGTTAAATTTAAACACAAAAATCGAAAAGAAAAGGTGCAGCTGCAAAACAAAAAACAACGAACAAAAAGATCTCATTTCATCAGTTTCAAATTTTTGTCAGTGAACTAAGAGAGGCCAACTGAAGAAAACTTTTTCTTCCACAAAGCCGCCATCAGAAATACGGAAAATATTCAACAGGAAATTTCATTGAACAAACAAAATTGGCTGTCCGTCTTTGTTGGTTGATCTGTCTCCCTTTCACGCTCTTAAAATACTTGACTACTGTACCTGTGATGCGAGTTTCACCGGTGCACAAGTATCAGAATATTTTAATCGCAGGTGCTATTAGGATGGAAATATTTCTTTATGGTCCACATCTGGAAGATTTCTATACAGACAATATCGAATCCTGTCATTTGACGAGTCGTGTACACAATTATGTATACTGAGTGTTTCAGAACACGAGGTACAAAATTGCACATCAAGTAGAAAATGGCCAAATAAACACTTTTTGTCCTATGAAATTCTCCCCCAAAAAATCGGGGTTGGGAGGTATTGGGTGTTTATTGTTTTTAAGGCTGAAATTTAAAGGCACAATTACTCGCGATATTGATTCTGAATTTACTTTACAAAATTTTTCAAAATGTGTTCCCCCTACATCTATGCACTTTTCGAATGTTGGCCTTTACGGCTGCCGAATATTAGGAAACACGTCTGGCATTTAAGGTATCTCACCTGCAGCCACTGCAATTCTGGCCACAAGATCTTCCTCAGACTCAATGGGTGTAGCATAGACAAGGCTCTTCACGTGTCCCAAAAAATTGAAATCGAGTGGAGTCATGTCAGAAGATCTAGGAGGTCTTGCAACTAGCACATTTCTCCCGATCAACGTAAATTCAAAATAAATATTGCGAGTAGTTTATTCAATAAATTTCACCCTTTAAAACAATAAACTGCCAACTCAATGTCTCTTTCTTCGGAAAATTTTATAGAAGAAAAAGTTTTCATTTGGATATCTTCTAGTTGGTGTGCAATTTTTTGCCTCTTATTCTGAATCTGAAACACCTTGTATATTACTGACAAGTGTTTTCTGAGTAGGTAATGTAGGCATTGTCTACACTGAGAAGCATAGATATGTATCAACAGTTTTTTATTACTAAGTATGCACTAATTCTGTGAAATTATAATAGTTAATTCAATGACTATGCTTCAAATCCCCAAAATTATGTATACGTGTAGATAAGGTAGGCCAGACTTGCACACTGCCTTTTCTTCTCTGTACCTACACTATGCAGGGTAACAATGCAGAAAAGGTGTCATATTATTGCTCAACTCTGTTACATTTCAGCTATATATAATAAGCAAAAGTTGTTCTGCTTTCATCGCAGGGTTCTGACGTTTTCGGAACGTTTTTTTACGAATAAAAGTCACTTCTAGCTTCCTTGCGTGTAATATGATACTATCTCTTATTTTCGTCTAACTTTTTACTTTGTATTGGACACTTTGTTATTTTAATAAACGCCCTGGTTCTTCTCATTTCGTGTTTTTTGGAGCAGTTTGAAACGTTTCCAGCAAGAGAATTTGTACTATCGCATAAATGCAAAAACCATTGCAGCTGAGATAGTACATTGTTTTCAGTTACAATGTGTGTGTGTGACTGTAAGTGAAGTTTTTGCTGGTGTGTGTAATTATTTTCATTGCAGCTCGTTTACATTGTATTTTAATTTTTTTCAAGTGTCTCAATGCCGATATAGATAACCTTACAACATTTCCAAATCTTCCTTAACAAGAAGTAATTAATTATATAATGCTACAAAACGAATACTATTTCAGTTTTTAAAAATGTATCAAGATAATTATAATATTCTCCATTTCAGCGTATGCTTGCTTAGAAACTGAGGAGTGATACGAAGATAAAAATTAAACATGATGATGATATAGTGAAATACAATATAACTCTGAAAGAACCAAATTACATTCAAGGAATAACTTGAGAAATGAGCATAAATTTTTATTATTAATACATGCTAACTTGACTTAAAAACACGGAATCCATATCAATTTTGATAACAAGACTTGAAAACTAGAAGTCTTTGTGCACTAGACCATAGCTTCAGGTTTCGGCAAAGACTACTCATTGGCAATGAATCATAACCTAAAGACTAGAAATGTTTATGATCATTATCAATCAATGCATCATTTTGAGCATACAGAGTTACCACTTTTTATGTGAGTACAATGTATTGCATCAGCTGAAATGTTCTACAAGTAACTTGCAACACATTTAATACTATTTTCCAGTTCCTATGTATTAATTGAAGGAAAAATGAATAAAACAGAAATATACAGAATGAATATGCGATGCTTTCAATTACTAATTCTTGCTTTTAACTACAAAATATGCATCAATGCTGGGTACAAAAATTATATTTCGCACTCGTAGGTTTCTCATATATATCTGTGCAAACCCTCAATGACTAGATAACATGACGATATTAGGTGATAGGAATAAATACGCTGTTTCAAACTTAGAACAAAACAATCAACAAAAACATTGAGTATTTTTAAGATTTTTCAGCAAAGCATTCTAACTCTGTTTTGGTTTATTTTTAGTTTTAAAGAATTATAAATAATTTTTAGCAAAAATTAGAATCGAAGACACCAAAAAAGAGCGACTCCAACCACGACTCTACCACATCCGAATGAACGACTCCGACTCCGACTCCGACTCCACCACATTCGGAAAAGCGACTCCGACTCCGACTCCGACTCCATCACACTTCAGAATAGCGACTCCGACTCCGACTCCGACTCCACCACACTTCAGAGAAGCGACTCCGACTCCGACTCCGACTCCACCCTAAAACATCCGACTCCGGCGACTCCGACTCCCGACTCCGACTCCGACTCCGCAACCCTGGTTAGAACCCACTTCACAAAATCGGACACATGAAGTGAATCTTCTAGTTAGTGCACACATGAATGCATGGTTACGTCAAACATGGGTTAGACCCCTCGGCTATTAAACACCACGTGCTGCCTAATTCATATTACACACTGCGCGCCAAATGGATTTGCACTGTTCAGCGTGCTGCTGCGTATCTAAACTGGCACCACGGCCATCCTCTGGAGTTCACGCTGCAATACAGCACTCGCATTTTGTTAACGCTTCGTTGACATTAATTTACTGTTGGTTCCTTTTGCCTTACTGAAGCTGAATACTTCTCGATCGTTGACCGGTTGAGACATGTAAGCACTGTACCCCGGGCACTCCTGTCAGCAGCGAGCACCAGGCTGCTGACCACTTCACGACTCTGATACTGCCCGGCTGCAGCTACTGCCCTCGGTCTCAGCTGACGCGTATGCCAGCTTCCCAACCCGCCTGTGCAAATAATAAGCGGGGGTTGAGTCATCTATTCCCCGAGACATGAACGTTATATCCCCCTCTGAGAATTGACATGAAGCTTCAACTGACAATGTGGCTATTCCCGACATGATGAATTGACTTTCTCCCCTTTTTACAAGAACAAATCACAAGCGCTTTGTTACATAAAACATCAAGCCTGCACTTTAATAATAAAACACGAATATTCTAATTCCCCATTCTATGCCGTCTCAAAAAAAAAGAACCCTATGAAAAATGATCATTTTACCGTCATACAAAAAGTCAAACTCAAGGCATCCTGTTTGAGATAATAAATCCCACACGCCCCGGATTGAAAAATTAAACATTTGCATAGATCCAAAGACTGATCCTAGCACAGAACAAAGAATATAATCTCACCTCCCAACTTGGCACACGCAGGCCTACATCTTCACTTAGTCAGGATCACGCAGAAATAGACCGGCTGCTTTCAAGCCTCAGCTTATATATCTCACCCCCACAAAGGACGCGTCCCGTGCGGCAGTGCGCTATACCCGCGCCAAGCTGAACGTGACGTATCCCTTCGTGATTGGCTATCCCTCGAGCGTCACCTCACTACACTGACGTGTCCCTTACTTCACAATATTGCTACGCATATTTCTCAAAATAAACCCATAACTCCTTGATTTCTTAACCCGTGGGCAATTAAGTTTTTAACCCCTTCTTTTCCGTGCCATGTATTCACGTTGCACTCGTCTTATTATGTATTCAATTTGGCGCACTAGCTTTTCAGTCCAGTCGCTACCCTCTACGTACTCCTCCCATCTGCTGATGTGGTGCACCCCTCATCCCCTCACGATCGCGCTCTGCTGCAGAGCCGGTTGCCTTGCTGCGTAGCTTCGGTTTTCATATGCCTAATATAAATTGTATCCTAACATCCCCGCGCCCCTCGCAAAATTTGAGCCAACGGTTCAAATTTTCTTATGATAATATCAAATTTCTATAAGGTCGTAAACTTCCATCCGTACTTTGCATATCCGCAGAAATGAACATAACTATTATGTTGTTGACGCACGCTGACATTGATAAACATAGACGTATGACGTTAATCAAACACACATCGCGTCCAAAAATCACATCGAAAAGAAACATCCTAGGGCTCGGAGGAAAACACAGCTAACATACACACATATGGGGCACATAGACACAAGAATATTGAAACACACTCATGACATTTAATATTGAAACACACATATGACATTTAATATTGAAACACACATATGACATTTAATATTGAAACACGCATATCAAATTTATCTTATTTTCCGGCTTGCCTTCGGCATATATACCAACGACATTAGAGATTGTTTAATAGGCGTGTTCATTACAAGGCAAACATTATCGCGCTTATAAGCCGCCTAACCACTTCTCTCTAAATTTGGGGCAATGTTTCAACGTTGAATATCTTCTTATTGATCCTCAGCTCGTTCTCCTTCCAAGCAGTGGTGCATCATTATTGTTATCATCCTCAAAATCCTTATCAGCATCATTATTATATTTTCTCGGCAAACGTTATCATCAAAGGGGGGCCCCCTGGTTTATCAGGATTTGTAACCTACTAATCTTTAATTGTAGATTCATCCAATCCACTCTATCCTTGCGTCACGCTATCTGCGCGGAAAATATTCGTTGACATCATCCTTGCGTCACGCTATCTGCACGGAGAGCGTTCGTTGAAATTATCCTTGCGTCGCGTTACGCGCGGAAAATTAGACATCGCGTTTCCGCGGAAAACTGTAAATTCCATCGTCGGAGCTCGTAAGCTGGGCTCGTCAGCCCTTCATTCGTTTCCCAGGGTAACAATCATATTTCAGAGATCAACTTCCACCTACGATTTACCATCTAACATTGTCACTTAGGTGATCGATAGACATCGTACAGTTTGGTTCCTCTTAATTAATTATTCACTTCTCGTGAATCTTTCCAAGCCTACCCTGACTGGGCAGAAGTGAGATCACAAGAGTTTCAAATAAATTAATAAGTGCAGGTATCCATAATGAACTACAGACAAAGTCAAGAATGCTTCGACGGTGTCACTGCTCATTTACTTTCACCTAACTTCCTAAACATGTACACAAATGAAATAACATATGCACAACGAGAGATTTACCAGGTTGGCCGATATCCCGTGTGCTTTTATTCAAAGAAAATAGAAATAGAGTGTTAACATTTCATCAGACTTACGCCACACTGCCGTGCACTGCAGTTTAGGCGATCCAATTACTCGTCCGCACCCACAAAATCATGAGAAAATTACAATCACATCCTAATTACCTGATTTACCAGCCCTTGAGACAGTTTAGCCTTTATTCATATCATGTCATTCCACTCGAAGAGACGTCGTTGAACTTTCATGACCTTCTTAACGTATTTACATAACTCGGGAGCCTGCAGTATGTTTGCCGTGCAATGACGGAGACAGTGTTGTATCAGCTTAACATAACTATTATACAAAGAAAATTAAATTAGCATATCCGTCGATGTTGGAGTACGAACAGTTGAGTGCCTGGAACATCCCTATGCGAAGGAAACACCAAAACTTCCACACAAGAACGCTGCGGCAACTCACACCAAATTGTATCCAAAAGTCAGTAAGTCAATCAGGTAGTCTAAATCCGGTAAACATCGCAGTTACTCAAACTCAGAAAATAGGATATGCTCTACTTCTAGTTGTGCCACTGCAAATGTAGGTCAAAATCGCAGTTCCTATTCTCGTTCCCTCACACACCGTTCACCAGGTGGAAAGAAGCAAAAGTTCCTGGCAACGCGCATGGGAGATTCAGAATTAAGGAACAGTTCTTATTCTATAACACTACAAATAAAAATGTAACGTTCCCAGTATACTGGGAAGATTCACGGGATTCCGCCGCAGTAAGAAACGCAAAAACACACCGAGCGAACATACCTTCATGAAATCTCGCTACCCAGGAATAAGTCACATTTCTTTTGTGCAACTTAACATACTACAGTTTCGTGTCATGTGTTATCTATTTACAACGTCTGCAGTGAACCCTAAAATATTAATCATCCTACGTACTCCTTGTCAAGCCTGCCTAGAGTCTGACCTTCCAGACAATCCTGACATAGGAAAACGACTTATTATTCGCTCTTGTACTTTCATTAGCTGATAAAGGAATGGCATATGAAATTTTCCGTAAACATACAACTCGCAAAGACAGAGCACAGAAAACGAGCTACATTTCTCGAAGAAATTCCTGTCATTTGCAGTACTACGCATCTTTTAATTTTAAGTCGTCATATTTCCAGACACATTTCTATCTATATCCTGTTGTCATGTCCTCCTTTTTACTCTCAAGTGGTACCACACTCGATCCATAAAAGATGAGCCTCGACGAACAAGAATTTTTATGGCCCTGGGATCAGGACAGTAATAAAACTTACACACGTCTCCTCTCCGCTTCGCATCCTCCATCTCTAGCACACACATTAGCACAAAATTCCCGTTTATTCATTACAGTACTCAACTATCATTCATTACTAAAATTTTCCAACAAAATCAAGGCTTCAATTCAATATATTGTATATTTTCATCGTAGAAAATAGCATATTCCAATGAGCCAAATTTTTCAATACAATTATGTGGACACATCCTCGATATAACATCGCAATTCGCTTGGAATTACGTACGTTACCGATATTGTTACCATCTTTCTTTATTAAAAAAATATATATGAAGATTCAAATAAAGTTTCCCACTGAACATGAATTCACACATAGATCATGGCGGACGAATGCATTTAATCATCAATTTGACATCGCAACTTGTGATTTCTATTACGACCGGGTGAATAAACGCACCTAGGGGCGTAGGTTCAGGCTCCAACAAAATCCTGTTTCACATCCAAAATTATATGAAAGCTTCATTAAACAACCCATTTGCAGATGCAGTAAAAATAGAGACTTGAATTCAATGTACGGTTCAGTAGATAAATGAAAATTCCTTCCTCGCTTATATTCACTTACTTAGTCAAAAGAAATTGGCATTGACAACTCCACGTGTCCAGTCTAAAACTAAGTACACTTAAAATAATATTCCTTCCCAACTAGAAGAAGCTGAGATTGAATTACCTTTAAATTAATACGCCTAACGCGGTCGACACCTACAAAAAAAATTATATATTCCCAGGAGTTTATGTGAATAGCAGTATGACGCAATGAGGATTTTATGCCCACGGAATTTGAGAAGGAAAACAAGTCATTTTGAAATAATAGAGTATCGCAACAGATAAAAAAAAATATTCACTTTCCACTCTTGAACACTGGAGGTTTGCATGAATTGTTATGAACACAAAAATTTAACGAATGAAGTTTACTTTACTGGTCACGTGTGTAAGCCTTATTAATATATTTTAAGTAACTAAACTTATGTCAAGTATTAGCTGCGCAGCATCTCAGAGATACCACATATTCTTAAAATCACCACACTAAATTATCGATAATCCTACATTCCGTCTCTTAACTCAATTTACTCCTACGATTGGAAAAGGTAACATTAACTCTGTCTATGATGGCAAGAAATTGAATTTCGGAAACAATTCCATCACTCATATCAGCGATGTTAAAAATTTTTGTAATTAAAGTACTCAATATTAGCGAATTAAAATGTGAATCACGTTATTAAATTATCTCGACAAAAGATTACATTACGTTAAACAGCAGCTATTATGAAACTGAATTCATACGACGTTTCAGAATTTGTCCTCAGATGTTTTGGCGAAGGCGATTTTTCACTAAAATTAAGGCATTAATTTTCCTGCGCCACCTATTTCTATTTCTACACAAAAATTTAGCAAATGCAATTGGTGGATCAATCATAGCTACATTCAAATTCACCGCACAAAATTTCACCCAACACATCGTCGAGAAAGTTCTTGCTAAAATATTATTCTATCAAATTGCAGCAGAATTAATTCTCCCAAAGCACACAGATAGAGTTCAAACACAATCACATTCGACTGTGATTTTAATTAAAATTCAATGATACTGGCTGCACCTCAGAACTCGACAGCATTATGATGGCTTTTACATGTTCCCAAAACAAACATACTCAGAAGCTCCAGCATCGTCACTCAAGATATGGGCGAGATTTACTGCAAAAACGATCAAAGTTACTGATTACTTCTACTTCAAAGTTACTTCTCTCATGACGTGTAGAAAATTTAATGGCAACGTGTAATACTACCAAAAACCTACACACTAATTCACGTTCATTTCAATGAGTCACTCAGAACGGTCTGGCCGCAGCAGCAGGAGAGCTTCAATTTTTATGACTCTAACAGCCGACTCGCACGGTCTTGCACAGCGGCATGAGCCTTTATGCTGGAATTTTACTTCAAATATTAAACTGCACTCAAAAGGCCGCGGGAAATCAGCACACATAGTAACATACATTGAACTACTCTGGATTGTACAGCAAGACAATCTGACTTGAAGCGAATTCTATCACCGTGTAGCAGAAAATATAAATTGTGGAATTTTAGGTCTCAAATGTCGTTAACAAAGTATGCACCACATTGCTAAGGCTTGTTAGAAAATTAATATGCAAACAAATCGCACGACAGCGCACAAAATCTCCTACCCATTATATGAAGCACTGCAAAATACCAAATTGGTTTCAAAGCTTCAACTGAGACAATCAGGTTTCCATGACAACTGATTAATAGAATCCGGAGCCATTGCTACAAACTCAATCTTTAGTACATACTATAATTCGATAAATCCAAGTGAAATGCAGCACACAGAAAGTTTTTATCCATCACATGAACAAGAGGTAATCAAAGAAAAAGAAAGATTCGAGAGCCAGCCCCTGCACAACAAAAAGTTACTGCTTTCATCTTTCAACACACTCAGACAAAATTCTAACAACACTCAGCAAAACATAAGGGTTTCTCAATGCCCAAAATATGCTCAGAAGACTCGACAGCCCGATCATTGAGCAACATATGTAACACTGTTGATATGAACTTATTAACTTCCCCTTGCATTTAGCAACTTAAAGTCAGCTAGTGGTGAGCTTTACAGTTCTCGGTCGAGCACATTCCAATCAGTCAGTGACTTCTAGCGGACATGAGTTGTGGTGTGGCCCCAACCTCGCTTTTATGACTTCAAAGCCTGAGATGCAATTATTTACTGGAAGCGCAGCTTCCCAAGTCAAGCCCAACGGCCAAGGACTCTTACAGCTGCCGCCCAATGGTCTGTTATTTAACTCTGTTACAGCTGCAAAGATTACGCGAAAATTCAATACAAGGCAAGTCTTTGCAAGTCACTGTGCAATTATTTGAAAAACTTTGTCGGAAGATCATTACACACAAAATTCCTAGCAACTGAGAATTATTACGGAAAGCATTCTGGTAAACTTCATTGTGAAAGAAATGTTTAACTATGTTTTAAAGGAGGCACTTCACATCAATGATAAATGAGCAACGCATGTGATGTTGGTAATATATATGCACTTCGAAACACCAACGGACTATGACTCCAATAGACAATGCTACTCTGACTCAGTGGGCTCACTTTAATTAGTTCCCCGAAAAAAAAGGTCTAACCACAGCTTTAAGAAATTTTTCAGCCTGGCCCACAGAAAGCTCGGCCGGTCTCAAGCCGCGGCATATTTACCCAAAAGATTCGGCTGCACACAACGTGAATGTAAGGGAATGGCAAATGTAAAATTGTGTATGACATTGAGCACTCACACGACCCAATTTGATAATTAATGCGTTACTCGAAGGGTCATTACAACACCTATAAAAATTTTGAGACAACTGAAAATGCTAAAAATTGCTGAAAAAAATTTCCATACAGAAATGCAGGTAGCACGCTAAATAACACGAGAAAAATGGTACAGGAAGAAATTGCTGCTTAATAGCGAGCACTTGTTATAATGAATTTAAGAGTTAATGATTTTCTCGAAGGGTATGTGACGTAAACAAAATATTAAAGCACTGTAAATTCCATGCCAATATGTAGGTATCAGGCTCACAAAGTGTACGTTCATTTATCCTGTCACGATACAATGCTGATCAAGCACGTAACGTAGGAGGACTTGCAACCTCCGCAAAATAAATAAAATGTACACCTTTCTGCTCGCCAGCTACCCACACAATTAGTCATGGAGAATAATGGGCCTCAAGATTAAACACATTTATTTTGAGTGAACACATGGAGCTGACACAGGGAAATTATGTTATCGCAACACTCATATTCGCACCAGAGCCCTCAGGCAAGATGCTAATGATTTGCGACATGGCACTTTAAAAATTTAGACACACGAAATGAATATTCTAGTTAATGCACACATGAATGAATGGTTACGTATAACATAGGTTAGAACCCACTTCACAAAATCGGACACATGAAGTGAATCTTCTAGTTAGTGCACACATGAATGCATGGTTACGTCAAACATGGGTTAGACCCCTCGGCTATTAAACACCACGTGCTGCCTAATTCATATTACACACTGCGCGCCAAATGGATTTGCACTGTTCAGCGTGCTGCTGCGTATCTAAACTGGCACCACGGCCATCCTCTGGAGTTCACGCTGCTATACAGCACTCGCATTTTGTTAACGCTTCGTTGACATTAATTTACTGTTGGTTCCTTTTGCCTTACTGAAGCTGAATACTTCTCGATCGTTGACCGGTTGAGACATGTAAGCACTGTACCCCGGGCACTCCTGTCAGCAGCGAGCACCAGGCTGCTGACCACTTCACGACTCTGATACTGGCCGGCTGCAGCTACTGCCCTCGGTCTCAGCTGACGTGTATGCCAGCTTCCCAACCCGCCTGTGCAAATAATAAGCGGGGGTTGAGTCATCTATTCCCCGAGACATGAACGTTATATCCCCCTCTGAGAATTGACATGAAGCTTCAACTGACAATGTGGCTATTCCCGACATGATGAATTGACTTTCTCCCCTTTTTACAAGAACAAATCACAAGCGCTTTGTTACATAAAACATCAAGCCTGCACTTTAATAATAAAACACGAATATTCTAATTCCCCATTCTATGCCGTCTCAAAAAAAAGAACCCTATGAAAAATGATCATTTTACCGTCATACAAAAAGTCAAACTCAAGGCATCCTGTTTGAGATAATAAATCCCACACGCCCCGGATTGAAAAATTAAACATTTGCATAGATACAAAGACTGATCCTAGCACAGAACAAAGAATATAATCTCACCTCCCATCTTGGCACACGCAGGCCTACATCTTCACTTAGTCAGGATCACGCAGAAATAGACCGGCTGCTTTCAAGCCTCAGCTTATATATCTCACCCCCACAAAGGACGCGTCCCGTGCGGCAGTGCGCTATACCCGCGCCAAGCTGAACGTGACGTATCCCTTCGTGATTGGCTATCCTTCGAGCGTCACCTCACTACACTGACGTGTCCCTTACTTCACAATATTGCTACGCATATTTCTCAAAATAAACCCATAACTCCTTGATTTCTTAACCCGTGGGCAATTAAGTTTTTAACCCCTTCTTTTCCGTGCCATGTATTCACGTTGCACTCGTCTTATTATGTATTCAATTTGGCGCACTAGCTTTTCAGTCCAGTCGCTACCCTCTACGTACTCCTCCCATCTGCTGATGTGGTGCACCCCTCATCCCCTCACGATCGCGCTCTGCTGCAGAGCCGGTTGCCTTGCTGCGTAGCTTCGGTTTTCATATGCCTAATATAAATTGTATCCTAACAAAACCAACGTACGTACGAATGAATATTTACATTATTTCTACTCTCAACACACTTTTATTCATTATTTTATCATTTGTCCATTTTTAGATTGGTTCTTTTTGTTATCTTACGCGTGAGATTCTCTAAGAATCGATCTACTGGAAATATACTATCCTAGTTTAGTAATATGTTTCTTATGCTCAATATAGTTAATGGGGTCTGCTATTCTATGTCTATCTTGTTAACGAAAAAACTTTTCACTCTTCATTCCCGAGTCACGATCAGAATCCGCATTTTTCTCCAATTCGCTTCAATTTTTAAGTCCTTGTATCTCTTTAATGAAGCATTTTTACCCACATTATTATTTAGGGAAAAGAGTGTATTTAAATCTTCCCAGACTTAATTCAAAGTTTTATGCATACATGTACATAGATATGGATTATCTAGGCAGGTGACACCCAAATTTGGTATACAGGTTACGGCAGTTCAATTGATTACTCCATATTGCGAATGCTTAAATGGCAATCACAAATATTTTCTAGGAGTTGACTTAGGGAGTTAAATATAAGATAAATTTTACGTTTTTACTCTCCATCTTTTCAAAATTGTAGATGCATCTGAAATTTCCTGAGTCATTTCATGCGTGGAGTGTTAGCAGAAAGAATATTTGAGAAACAGAATATGCACAGTCATGTCTCGTTAGTATTAAATAGTTACTAACGGTTATAAAATTTTATTTTTCCATCAGTGGTTTGAGAAGCGACGATAAAATTCGCTCCCAAATTGAAGAAGATAAAAAATAAAAATTTAAAAAAATATTCACTGATATGTCAGACTGTGTTGATATTTCACTGTCATTTGTACGATGCAGCTGCGTCCGGAACAGAAAGCGATTGCAACAGCCATTCTCACTCCGATGTGAACAATGAACAACATAATTTTTTTTCGATATAAGCATTTTCACGGTAACACCCAATGAGAAGTTATTCCTTCGCTAATATTGACGATATTAGTATCGTGGAGGGAATTTTAATTATAAGTTCCGCTATACAACATTGGTCAACCTCCATTCCTCAAACTCTGATAACTTACGCATAATGTTCGATCCGAAATATTGAATGGATAACTGATGCAGAAATATTTGCTGCCACCCCTCTGTGACGTTGGGGAAATGTTGAAACTCGAAGTTGTGCTGAAATAGTATGGCATTGAAGGCAAAATAAAAGCCAGAAGTGACTTGAACTTATGTATGCGACTTGAGCAAATACCTTTTCATTTACCAATGCTTATTCCTAAAATTATTCACCTACATTGGTTTGATAGCAAATACATACATAACTTTCTGTGTATTCCCTGATTTGCTATCACTGTATTGAAAAAGTATTCCACCCGTCTTAAATTCTTCTTATTTACTTTGTCTAATTATTGTTTTAAGTAACTCTGTGGAGTGCATTGGAGAGCATCTTTACAACGATATAAACTGGTGGTTTGTGCAAGCATGTCAGGGGCTTGTGCAGGCAAGAGAATCCATTTCGATATATTTCAAAATTTTATTTCGTTTTATTTTTAATTTTATTTCAATGTACTTTCTATATAGAGTAACTGGCACTCTGCAGGAGAAACTTTAAATGTAATGCTAAGACCGTTGAAATAAACATATTTTACCCATTATCGTTAGCTAAAAATGCTTCGTTAAAGAGTTACACAGACTTGAAATTTCAAACGTATCGGACTGACCAGGCATGCAATTTGTATACAACGTAAAAATGTGATCAGTGTTTGAGAAATCAATTAGTTCCATCAAAATAGTAAGTATTCGAAAATTTGACAGAACCATTGCATCAGTTCAAACAATATGCAAGAAGAAATTTATAGCAATATGGCGTGTGATGAACACGCTACCCGAGCATCTCAGTTACGTTTCTGGGATTTAAAAAACGGATAAAACAAACACGTGTCTTTAATTCTCCTCTGAAGTATCTATACCCGATGGTTTTATTTATTTTTTCTTGTGATTGCAGGTATTATCAACAGTAATATGGAACTATCAATAAAATTTGCTCCGGCCTGTGTACCAAAGTTGAATATCAACTGTCAGGACAATTCATTTCAACATGTATCTGATAGTTTTGTTTAATTAGCCAAATTATAATTCACTTTCTATACAAGGTAACCAGCTCTTTGCAGGACAAACTGCAACATAAGGCTGAGGCCGTTGAAATAAAAACCTTGGTATTCCTCAATTCTCGTGAGTTAAAAGTGCTTCGTTAATGAGTAACAAGAACTCAAAATTCGAAACGCATCGGAGAAAAATTCGCACATTGGCAGTGGAAGTAAATGAAGAATAAAACTTAAGAAACGATCTTCTATGATTACTACCAAAAACAGAATAACACCATAGCCTCATTTATTACGACCATGAGAAATTGGAAACTATATCAGAAATTTATGAAATATTTTCTGAATAAAGCCCATCTTTTGTGGTGCAATTTGTATATACCATATGACCAATGTTCGAAAAATCCCTAAGTTCATTCACAATATTGAGCTTTCCGAATTTTGACACAATCACTAAATCAGTTTCAGATCTCGTAAAATAACAATTTCACAGCAATAAATGTAAGTCAAGTTCATAAACATACCAAAAACATACCTTCTCTCACATGAGTGAGATTATTGAAGCGAGTTTACTCGCAAGTTCTTGCCAGTGACAGGACAGTGCAGAACTGAACGTAGCGAGGACACTAAGCCAATTGTCAAGATTCAATAGACAAGAAAGGAGTGCATGAACTGTTCAACATCTACGGCAATGGAGGAAGGAAGACAAAAATTACGGGTTTGATTCGCACGTTGACGACGTAACATTCCTTTAATTAACTCCTAGACAGCACGTACCACTAACAGTTCTGTAGTGGAAATGATGTGCACGGTGGCCCATAAGTAGGTGGACAGTATGTGAAATAGGTATTGTATCAGTTATATAATTATAATGTTATCCATTTCAGCTATGTTATATGTGTCATGTTATATACAACTTTATGTCTCTATCATTCAAATGTGGGGGAAAACGTTCGATGAAGCGTAACAGGCAGACTTCTAAGCTGTGTAATTTACGATGGAAAATTGTTTGAGCACCAGTCTTGATTAAATTTTTAGGCATATGTATTATTTCTCACAATTTGAATATTCTAGTTGTGATTGCACTAAATATACGTGCACGTATACGGAGTCTCAAAATAAATGGTAACCCCAACTGTCTACTAACTTCTGAGCTCCCTGTGTGACCACGGTGATCGTTAGCTCTTCCAGGTGTATATGATTTACACGAACATTTCAACCACAATTGGTAAAACTGAAGTTCAATATTTAACTCAAATGCAAGTCAATCGTAATAAGCAATTCTCAATATAGCAATCATTAACTTGATCATGCATTAATTTAGCTTTACATATGTATTTAAAATAATGAGTTTGTGACATGCAGTCGGTCAACAGCATAATGAACATTCCCTCCGTGCGTGGCCACAGGCGGCGCATGTTGTGGCCAGGCGGCAACAACTGCAAGTTTTACGAAACTGCAGCGTTTGTCACAACAAGTACATTCCTCAATGAAGTCACATCAATACCGGCCGCCTTCCGACGTTTGATAAATGTTACACTAACCCTTGTTCCATCAGGATCGCCTTTCCACCTTTAATTAGATGTATTAAACCTTCGTCTACAATTATGTAAAAGAGACCTTACGACTAAGGAGACTGAATTGGTTTCATCCCTACCTCAAATACTGAAAATTTATCTAAATTAATATTTTTGATTGTATTTGAGGGACAACTAAAGTAGAAATATTTTTTGTCGGCTGTCTGTAGATGTTTCGGGAAATGTTGAAACTCATTATTGTACTACAGAAGTTTAGCGTTAAGGAAAAAATAAAAGCGAGAAGTGACGAACAAATGTGTTGCGAACTACCGACATCTTCCGGTGAGGGTAGAGCCCCCTTAACCACTCGGCCACGGCGACACGAGACACGCACTGGAAACAGGACACAAACAGGACATGGAATATCCAAGGGACACACTACAAATCTGTTTTTGCTTAGTATTTGGTCAATATCCTCTTTAAATTCTCAGGTGCAAATTTTCACTGCGGTTGTGAGTGAACTTCATTACTTGAAGCCAAGGCGGATCTTAAGCCCGTCCCTGTGCCTCTGATCTTCGTCTCGCTGTCTTGCTTGACCCCGCGCCGTGCAGCATCTCCGACCGACGCTTCCCAATACGTATGTTCAAGTCACTTCTCGCCTTTATTTTGCCAACAACGCCATACTTCTGATTTACAATAATAAATTGCAACATTTCGTACAATTTTTATATTTTCGTGATATGAAATCCTCCTACATTAGTTATGCCTCGAATATACTCAATCTGATCTTTTAATGCAAGCTGTCAGTAATTTAGAGATGTACCCTGTGAAAAGCATTCTACATAACGAAGTCTAATAAAATCAATTTAAGGATATTTTAATTTTGGAAGGCTCATGCCTATTATGTAATCATTGTATCAGGTTGGCGAACCGCGTGCGAGGAATAGTAGGTCATATTCGGTCGTTACAACTGTGTGGCTGACCTAGTACGATAATCGTAAAGTCGCGATTTGTTACGTGGGACACCTGCCAGTAATGTTTAATTTTGTTGACTCGCGTTATATGGTAAATTCAATACAATTAATGAACAATAAGCAAATAGTTGATTTGAAAAACATTTTACTTCTATTATAGAACGGATAATACCACGTGCTGTGTAGGGGTTACGTAGTAAGGGAATGTTACGTCGTCAACGTACGAATCAATCCCGTAATTTTAGTCCTCCTGCCTCCATTGCTCGTAGATGTTGAACAGTTCATGCACTCCTTTCGTGTTTATGAAATATTGACTATAATATTGTTGGCGTAGTGTCCTTACTGCCTTCAGTCCTACACTGTCCTGCCACTGGCAAGAACTTGCGAGTAAACTCGCTTCAATAATCTCACACATGTGAGAGACGTTATGTACAAGAACTTTGATCTCTAAGCAATGTTGAAGCCCTCCTTGTGACGTCTCACTGGTGCCTTTTTTGGTGTAATTAGTTCAGCTAATTTTAAATGAAGTTTATGAACTTCACCCACTGTAACCAATCAAAAACCGAACAGAAACAATAATGTCTTAGTCAACTATCGTTCATCTCACTAACGGCAGAAGGCTCTGTCCATATCAGGCGCCTTACTGTGGAACAAACTTCCCCTGAGTATTAAAATCATTCAAAGACCGAGAGATTTTAAAGCCAAAATAACTCATCTTGTGTCTCAAAAATAATTCTTAGTTACAGAACATACTGAATAAGTATTGACGAATCTCATTTGCCTGGTATCTCCATTGCTGAACAATCTCCCTCGCTCATTGTTTTATAATTCAAGACATCACACAACAGTTTTGAAGTATGCGTAGGTATTATGATTTGATCGCCTATACGCTGCCATTTGCAAACATGCTTACTTGTATGTGTACGTATATAGGGGTATGTGCGCATATGGTGTGCATATGTGCACGTACACCTGTGTGCACTAGAGTAGATAAACCAGTCGAAGGTTGCATTTTATGTCATTCCTCTCCGTTTCTGTGCAAGCATCAAACTAAACCGTCACGGTACCTATGTATGTGTGTGTTTATCAATTGCAGACATTCTGCACCATATTACAAAGATAATCCCAATTGAAATTCTGAGCCTTTTACAGATCGTTTTCAGGCAGTTATAAGCCAAGAGTTTAGTCGTTTTCAAGCAGTAAATTAGCCTTTTTCGGAGCAAATGTCTACCCTTTTAAACGGCTATTTCTGGGCATCGAAACGGCTAATGCAACGGCCATTTTGGGCTTCTCTACTACCTGAACGAGGCTATTCACGACCATTTTTGGCTTTTCCATTGCTTGAACGAGTCTCGTCCTGGCCTTTTTGGGCTTCCTTACTGCTTGATCAAGGCTAATACCGGCCCTTTTGGGCTTCCTTACTGCTTGATCAAGGCTAATACCGGCCCTTTTGGGCTTCCTTACTGCTTGATCAAGGCTAATACCGGCCTTATTAGGCTTCCGTACGACTTATAGTGGGCCTTGCAACGACCTCAAAGAGCTCCAACATCAGATTTTTTATACGATATAAAGAGTTTGTAAGGCCGGGTCTTGTGGCTGCTTCGCCTAGTGAGTTCCGATTTGAGGCGAGTGAAGCAGCGGACTTACGTTTATACTTCTCCGGCTGTAGGTATCGTTGATAAGCGGCGTAGAAGTTGAACTTTTTCTAAAATAAATTCACATTGAGATATATTAAGATTACTGAACATAGAAGGACTAAAATCAAGGTTTGAGGGGTAGCTAGAGTAAAGCACTACAAGTTGAATGCTCAGCGTTCGACAACCCAAGTGTTCCAACAGTTATAAGCTATCATTCATATTTATTTTATATAATGCATTAATAAAGTGCCAATTTGATGTTATGCTCAGCAGTTAGCTTTTCTATCCTAGTTTTCTAGTTTTCATGTTGACTGGATTAATTATTTATAGTATTGTTGAAGATGTTTAACGAACCTTACCTAATCTAACTTAACTAAGTTAGGTTAGTTGAAATTCATTTAGTTCTTTACATTTACTGAAGTAATACGACTTGTACAACATTTACGATTACGAGTCTTTTTACAATCTATTACGCGTCCAAATAGAGGTCGTCGAAAAGGCTTGAAAACGACTTTAAACGACCCGAATGAGCCCGCAAACAGCCATTGACTAGACCTATAAAAGGCCAGTTGAATGAAGAGCCCTTTTCAAGCCCTAATAGGCCAAGTATAGGTAGGCGTCGGTTTGGAGTCGTGATTTTTGGCCCTTTTGGGCCGTTTTCGACCTTTTACGACTAATTTACTACCTGAAAAGGGCGATAATTTTCAATTGGGTGTGATTTTTTTTCTAATATGAAATTGTGAATCATCCATGTAAAAAACAATAAATTCGTTGTGTGATCATCTATTTATACTGCAGTAATATGTTTATAATGCTTATAGTTATATGCTTATAATAATGTGATACCTATGTATGTTTATCAATTGCCGACAATTTGCGCCATATTTCAAAGATAATGTGATTTTTTTTCTAATATGAAACCCTGATAGGAAATTAATGTTTTCTTTCTTATTCACGTCCCACAATCGTTTTCATGTTTCTGACCTAGGTAGACTGTTTTGTGCCACTATTTTTAGTACGGAAATTTTATAAAATTCATGCCAAAATAAAAGATATTTTCTCCGTTTCCCTCGATTGGAATGCTGGTTTATACTGACTAGTTTACGCTGATATTTGCGCACATGCTTACTTGTGTATATGTGTACGTGTGCACGCTATGCGTATGACACTTTATAGAATGCATATGTATTGTAATTGCCTCGATGCATAGAAATGCATTTGTGTATGCTTAAGAGTTTGGTGTAAGTATGTGCGTGGGTATGTGTGTGCATGTGAATGTGTATATATTTACATGTATATGTGCACATATGTGTGTTATAGACTGACAACTAGCATTTTACTAGAGATAATGGTCTTTTCTCTGTTCACTCTCAACTTGTAACATTACCTAACTCGTCATCTCTTCATTATTGTAAAGCATTGATGTAAAACCTATACATATGTTGTGCGATCATACATTTATATTTAAATAAAATGCTTATTAACTAACGACCGTTATGTTAAAATTGTTGAATTAGAAATTCAAAACCTAAAATCTTCCTGGTCCTCATGCTTATGTGTACACAGTTATATATATATATATATATATATATATATATATATATATATATATATATATGTATGTATATATATATATATACATGTATATGGATATATGTTTTTTTTTCATGCTTCCTTAAAATGACACTTTTGAACATTGGCCGAAACAAGCGATTCATATATTATTTCTTGGCGTCAAGAATTGCGAAGTTTTATGTCATGAACATGTAAACTGTCATAAGTGTTTTCACCCCCAATGAAAATACATCGTCCATGAAATTGTGTTATCTCGTATAATTATAATTACATGAATTATCCACTATAGATTGAGCAAGATTAGGAGTACATTGCTCTCAATCATTTCTTTTCGACTAGTGACATGGGTATTACAAGACTCATGTGTGTGTATCATCTAAGTGTATTAACTTTAAGATATTTAAAAACCAATGATTGTAATTTTGTACAATCTCTATTGGAAATAAAGTGTTTTTCTTTTTTCTTTTTCTGAACCTACCAAAGTGGCATTTCTATCAGAATATTGCTCAAGTGTAGTGTTCTGTTCTAATTACCCATGTTTTAATGGCATTTCTCCTTCATATTGGATAAGTTGATGAAATCATTGTGTCTAATTTTCGAAGGCTATTTATTTTGGGAGAATAATTGTTTTTCGAAAAGATATGTAAAATATTTTGGTGAAAATTCAATTTGCGTCCTGTTTCCCTGACCCAAAAGTGTCATTATTAGCAGTAAAGCTGCATGGCAAGTAATAAACACGCTACCCGTGATCTCAATTATTGATGAAATATCATAGTATATAGGAAATAATTATACTGCGCACAAGAAACAGAATAGGTTGAACAATAAAAGAATTGCCTCTGCAAGAATTCATGAAACTCCTGGTGGCTTCGATCGCGTCCGCCAAACGATCGCACCGCCGTTTGAACGCCTGCATCGCAACAGATGAGGCGGCTTGTGGAACATCTTTTGTTAGCACCTATCCTAATTTAGATGAAAAGAAAAATCAATGTACGAATGAATATGTATATCATCTCTACTTTCAAAACACTCATTTTCAATTTTTTTTCATATGTTCATTTTTACATTGGTTTTTCTAGTTATCTTACACTTTAGATTATTTAAGAAGTGATCTATTGAAAATATATTATCCTATAGCTCAGTAAAACTTTTTCTTGTGCTCATGATAGTTTATAGGGGCTGCTTTTCTGTGTTTGTCTTGATAACGAAAACAGTTTTTACTCTTCATTCCAAATCACGCTCATGACCCGAATTTTTCTCTAATTCGTTTCATTTTTCAAGTCCTTGTATCTTCTAAACGAAGCATTTCAAGGATATTATTCTATGGATAAAAATGTTTATTTCAATCTTACTAGACTACATTTAAAAATTTATTTATACATGTACATACAGTAGATATAGATCACCTTGTCAGGTGATACTCAAATTTGGTATACAGGTTACAGAAGCTCAATTGATTGCTCCATATTACGAGTACATTCGCTGTGAATCGGCATGCGCAATGGTTTTCCCGGAGTTGACATGGGGGAGTTAAATACAAGACCAACATTATGCTTCTACTCTCCTCCCTTTTAAATTTGTAGATGCATCTAAAATTTCTTTATCGTGCGTAGAATGTTAGCAGGAAAAATATATGGGAAAACTGCTTTTTGTTTGGTTAGTTCTCTCCAATATTAAGTAGTTACCCTTTTTTTTTAATTTTAATCAGGTTATCAGTATTTTAAATGGATTAAACAAATTTCTGTGGAGTAAAATAATGAGGAAAGATTAAAATCTAGCGCAACTTTCTTAGAAGAGAGGAAGTTTCGATAAACAAGTGGCAGATGAAACTAGAACGCTCCGCCCGTAACAGGATACTATTGGAACGGCCTTTCTCACTCCGTATGGTACAATGATACAGATAATTCAAAATCGATGTAAAGTACTTTCGCTATGAAACTCAATGAGAAAGTTATTCCCTTCGCCAAAATTGAGGATATTTATATTGCTAAGGGAATCCTTACTTTTAAGTTCCACCCATCAACATTGGTCATCGTCCATTCCTCAAGTTCAATTAAACATGTGTGTGAGATCCAAATTATTGAAGGGATAACTGATGTAGAAATATTGGTTGCCCCCCCTCCCCGTCACTTTAAAAAACGTTTCAGGAACAAGTTGACACTCAGAATTGTTCAAAAAAAGTATGGCATTGAGGGAAAAATAAAGGCCAGCAGTGACTTGAACTTTACGTATGTGATTTAATTAAACATATGCCTTTTCTTCAGACAATTATTATTATTATCCGTGAAATTTCCCACTTACATTGGCTTGATGGCAAATACAAACATAACTTTCCGTGTATCAACTGACCTGCTATCACTGTCTTGGAAAAAGTATTCCACCCGACTTAAATTTGATTTTATACATTGCTTAATTATTATTTTGACTAACCCTGTGCAATGCAGGGAAGAGCACTTTTACAATGATATAAACTAGTGGTTAATGCAAGAATGTTGCCATTCCGCACTTGATTCCACAGATAACCGGGGTTTATATTACTGTTATTCTCGCCCCAACTCGGCACCGACATTGAAGAGCAAATAGACACCTCTTGCTGTTTGGTATGTGTCATGCAATGGTGTTCGATACCTTACTTCGACAATGAAGCTCAACTTTGAAACGATAGGCTGACCATCCGCAATTTAAGTTTTCGTCAGATCGAGAAAAAAGTTCACATCCCAATAGAGTTATAAATGATATTGTCTCCACCTTGACCGCTTATAACAAACATCAAGATTAATGATCTTTTTAGGCTGTAAAGATTTCTTCTATGACGGGACCACTCATAATGACAAATTTACACACTATTGTGACTGAACAGTCACACAGTTGGCTTACGACTTAAATATGTTCAAAGTGTTGGCAAAATTAATTGGTGCGTTCACGATAGTGAGCTTTCAAAATTTAGTTACAATCATTTTATCTGTTCTAGCAATATGTAAGAAGAAATTTCCCAGCATGAATTGTAAATCAAGTTCACAAACGAAATTTTGTTGAAGTAATTATGGTAAGAAAGATACTTGTGAGAGGTTGCAAGGAGAACGTCAACATTGTATAGATGAGAAAGTTCTTGTACATAACGTCTCTCACATGTGTGAGATTATTGAAGCGAGTTTGCTCGCAAGTTCTTACCAGTGGCAGGACAGTGTAGAACTGAACGCAGTAAGGACATTACGCCTATTGTCAAAATTCAATAGACAAGAGAACAGTGCATGAACTGCTCAGCGTTTACGGCAAATGAGGTAGGACGACGTAAATTACGGGTTTGATTCGTACGTTGACGACGTAGCATTCCTTAAATTAACTCCTAGACAGCACGTAGCACTAACAGTTCTGTAGTGGAAATGATGTACAGGGTCGTCCATTAGTAGGTAGACACCATGTGGAATAGGTTTGTGTATCAGTTATATTATTGCAATTTCGTTCATTTTAACTATCTTATCTTTGCTGTGTTATTGACAATTTTATTATTGTATTATTTGTGAAAACTGTACGTCGAAGCGCATGAGCCAGACTTCAAAGCTGTGTAACATAAAAAGGAAGAAAGTTTAGGCACCAGCGTTGATAAAATTTAAGGGTTTATGAAATAATTTTCATTTATTATTGTAAATTTTCTAGCTATATTCGTACTAAATATGCATGTGTGTATAAGGTGAAATGGTTAGGATAGTTATAGTGATGATAGTTAGGATTTCCAATGATAGTTAGGATTTCCAGGTATGTATTATTTGCCTCAACACTTCGATAACAATTGATAAAACTGAAGTTCAATATTCAATTCTAATTTGAAATCAATTGCGATTAGAAATTATCATAGTGTTATGAAATAAATTTTATTAGGCATATACATACGAAAACCGACGCAACGCAGCAAGCAGCCGGCTCTGCAGCAGGGCGCGGATCGTGAGGGGATGAGGGGTGCACCACATCAGCAGATGGGAGGAGCACGTAGGGGGTAGAGGCTGTATCGCGGGCTAGTCCGAAATCCATCACATATACGGGAGTTATTGTAAATAAACAATATAGCACAGAAAAATAGTGGGTCAAAAAAAAAATTATTGGCTACGAACAGGGGACGAAGAAGTCTGGGTATTTGAGAGTAATGAGCGGAGTAATTCAAAGTGGAGAGAGGGACGCGTCGCATAAGGAAAGGACGCTTTAGAACGAACCAATTAAAGGGCGAGGATTTGCGCGGGCATTCGCTTAGCAGATGCGCGTCCCTTGTTCGAGGGACGTATAAATAACGCAGAGAGAAAGCTAGCCGGTCTACTTCGCCGATTTACTGACTCAGTGCAGGATGTAGGGATACGAGTTCTCCAATGGGGAGGTGAGATATTGTTCTTTGTTATCTGCTAGAAAAGTGAAGGGAGTCATAATTTCGAGTAACGTCAGCAGTTTAATGCAACATTAGTTCTTTGAGTTTTCACTTTTAGAATGTTCTCAAACAGGGAGTGTTTAGAGTTTCACTTGAGATTTGGGTATAAGTTCGAGGGCGTGATTATTTCTCGTTGGGAAATCAAATATTCGTGTTTTATTATTGAAGTACAGGCTTGATGTTTCGTATAACAGAGTGCTGTGTTATTTGTTTTCTCAAGCGGGGATTATTCAGTGTTTAGGATGAAGCTAGGGTGTCTGTCGAAGCTTCATGTCAATTCTCAGAGGGGGAGCAAAAAACGTTCATATCTCAGGGAATAGATAATGTAAAGCTGTGCATTGTTCACAGGCGGGAGGGTCTTCGTAGCACCGCGGCCGGAGTGGCTGATGCTGGGCGTTCTCAATTTCACAGCAAGTTCCACACCAGCCCGGTATTCAGCAGTAGAAAAGTTCACATGGATGCCATGCTTCGTGACGCCGCAGGCCGCCGTCAGTGAATTGACAAGGGAGCGCTCGCAGCAGTGATCGTGGAGTAGGCACAGATAAAAGCACGCTGAACAGTGCAATCCATTTTTGGCGCGCAGTGTTTAATATGAATGTGTGTGCTAGCCAGGATGTTCATGTTTATGTTTCTAATTCCATGTTGTTTGTGCGTGAACCTACGGGTTAACGATTGCCAAGAAAGGCTGAGTTGCGTTAAATCATGTGATCGTTCGCTGGCATTCATTAGTTTTTCTAGCCTGAATCTTTCTTTCCCTGTGCCAATTTTCCGCGTGTTCATCTTAAACAGGATGTGTTTGAATTTTTCTCCGTTTGTCTATGTAGCATATCATTATGCCGGATAAAACTATCATGTCGCAAATCATTAACATCTTGCCTGAGGGCTCTGGTGCGAAAATGAGTGTTGCGATACATGTTTCCTTGTGCCAATTCTCCACGTGTTCATCTTAAACAGAATGGGTTTTAATCCTTCAATGCTTTTTATTTTCCATGCTAATTATGTGGGTACCATGCAAGCACAAAGGTGTTCTATATTCATTATGTGTGGGGGTTGAAATTCCCTCTGCGTTACGTGCTCAGAGAGCAATGTTTTCGCGACAATAGTAGCAATCATTAACTGGATCATGCCTTCATATAACTTTAGTAATAAAACTGTGAAAGTTGTGTTCGACCTCTGGTCAGTGAGCAGCATTATGGACATCTCTTGCTTGGCCATCGGTGGCGCATGTTGCGGACTAAGCGACAACAAGCATCAGATTCAGAAACTCCTAAGTTTCTCAACGCGCGTTTTGGTATTGATTTTGATTCCAATCACGATACCAAGTGAACTGGAATTGAAATTCACTCATCTCTTTCCATAATTAATTCATAGAAGGACATATCCTTCGGATTCCTTCCATGTAAAATACAATATCGTATAAAATGAGAAATTTACGTTACGTTTGGATGCAACAAGTCAATTTCCATTTCTCATATACTGAAAATTTACACTTGAATATCGATCGAACAAATTTGAGGGCTAACTGTCATAGAAATATTTGTCGCCACCCGATGGTAGGCGTTACGAAAAATGTTCAAACTCGTTATTGTTTTAAATGAGTATTGAGTAGCGGGTAAACTGAAGGCGAACAATAACATGAACATATGTATGTATTGGGAAACGTCGGAAGTAGATGCTGAACGGCGCGGGGTCTTGTGTTCTTGTTTTTGGTGGTTATCGGAACTTCGAAGGCTAGTCCACGCAGCTCCACGTCAGAAGGGAGGTTTCCTTGCTCTCGACACTGTCTGGAGTGGGGAATAGGGACGCTTTAAATGAAGTTTTCATGGATCTAATTTACCATCATATTTCAGTAATTGAATAGTTCATATCGCTCTAGAAATTCAAACGTTTTAGAACACAAGATATTTGAGGGCATAAATTTATTTTGAATGACACGTGCTGTATTTACGTCAACAGCATGCCCTACAACTAGCCTCACATGAGTATCCCAAGTTACGGGAAGATCCAGCCTGGGCGGCACAGCCTGGAGCTTCAGCTGTCTATGTCAGCAGACTGAAATCAATTACTCCCAGTAAGGTTTATTTATACAGAACTCCTGTGGGCGATTCTCTAAGGGAGTAAAGGTGAGCTTAGGTCATGAGGGGTTGCATTATAGCCGTACAATGATTAATTCTCTATTCAAGTGTACGCAGTACATTGCCACTGTGCCTCAATGAAGCACACTGCAGGAAGAATAAGATGACGGTGAATGATGGTGATAGCATGCCCACAGTAGTTAGATTGTCCAACATAGGCTATCAGTAGGTAGCGAAGATTATATCTACAGAGTATGGATTCTACCAGAGTCTGTCAGATATCTAAAACTGCTTTAATTACTTGGACTTGCACTGGACTTGGAAAGGAGCTTCCCCTCCCTGTAAGTTTTGCAGAGAAATAGGAACATTCAACGAGATTGAGGCGGTTCAGATTGCTACGGCGAACCGCGTGATTAGGACAATGTAAGAGAAAATGATCTACGCTGATTCAAATCAGGACATGCTGGATTTGACACTAGCATATCCGACTCGTAGCCATGCCAGAGCAACTTCAGCTGTGCGAGATTTATTTAGGGCACAAGGCCAGTCCTCGATATTATCACTTATTTGTGTCAAGAACCGAACTTTTCCTGTTGTCCTGACTGTATAGTCAGCCAGGAGTGGTTCCAGTGCCTGTGAAGGGCTTCACGAGCGAGACGCAGTTTCCTCTTTCGATGGAGGAGTGATGGTGTGATATGGGAGGAAATAAACTTCCTTAGCAGAGAGATCCGCGGCTTCGTTACCAGTTATTTCTTTATTGCCATAGATGAACTGAAATTTAATTACATGAGAAATGGGGAGCAGAATTATTTTTTGTTTTTGAACGCTTAAAACAAGACCAATGAAATGTTTAGGTTTTTGATCTCGAATTAGGTACATCGAATTTAAAGAATCTGAAAGGATCACCATCTTTTCACTGTCAAACGGGTTGTTCTGCACCCATTCGATGGTAAAAAATTCTATTCTTAGAACTCAGACCTGTGGTCTCAGTTTCCAATTGACAGATGTATTTTTTGCAGGGATCACGAAAGCTGCTGATGCATGCGCGTTTGGCTCAGTTACACGAGAGCCATTAGTATATAGTGGTAGAAACTGTGCAAATTTTATTTGATCCAGGTCGTGAAAGACTTGTCGACTTCGAACACAGTGAACGAAGATGATACAGAAGTTGGTAAGAACTTAGGGAAAATGCAATTATTAGTGTGATACCACGGTGGCAGAGGGGAGACCATATACGCAGCAATATGACGGTAGATTGGGCAATGAAGTCTGGTAAAAGTTGGCTGAGCATAAGTAGCAAGCGAATGCAAGTTTGAGGATGCACGATCGGTAATAGATTAAGAGCTTGCATATTCAGCAACGTTTTAGCGTCGATAGGTAGCTGCATCATTCTGGTATAATATGAGCAGGTAGTTTGCTCTAGATGTAGCTGAAGTAGGGGCACATTTCCTTCTACTACAATAGAAGATATGAGGTGGTTTTCCGGCAGCCTCTGGCAATCCGCTGTCCAGAATTTCGAACAGGGTTTAATTTTGCTAGATTCGAGGAGGTTGCGACTGCATAAAATGAAGCAGCGTAATCGAGCATGTCTCTATCTGCATCCCAATGTCTGTGGGATATTGACTGCAGTAAATTCACAATAGGCAAGAGAGCAATCCTTAGGCGATCAATAAGCTGTCACCACCGAAGATGAGGGGCATCCAAATCTACTCCAAGATATCGGAACTGCTGTACTTATTCTACTGTATTGGCCATGCTGTATTGGTAATTCTACGGCTGTATTGGCCATTGACCTTTAACGAAAGATTTGCAATTCACTTGACAATCTTTATATTATTTTATTATTTTGTCATTTTTAAATTATTTTACTTCAGAAGAAAATTCTTAAAACACTACTTAGTTGAAGAACAAATGATAATTATTCGAGTATTGTAATATGAAATGTATTATTTCATTTGAGAAATCGATTTATTTGAATATATGTGTTACATGTACATCGCTTAAAATTTGAGATTTCTTTCTATGTCTTCAAGAAATCAATCAATTTGCGATCATCAATCACGAACCGGTGAATTATTTCTCCAGCCGTCATTTTGGCATTCATATTCATTAAACTTTGTTATAGGAGCGTCTGCTCGATGGGCTGCCAGTGATGTCGATGCCGTTTCCATAGCTTTTGTCATGTTCTCGTTTCATTTCAGTCTGTGATACTCATGATTTTGCCATGTTTATTCACGGGCATGAACATTGGGTTACACTGACGTTGTAGCTCACCAATTTAAAAAAGATAAAAAGAGGAACCAAGGTAAATATATACATTTTTTGTTTCTTTTCAGTCAAACGTTTCGAAATGTTAAAATTCCATCTGCAGGGCTGAAAAACACAGGACGAGGTGAATAAATAAGAATAGAAGGAACTTAGACATTTATTTTACCTCTCTGTATGTTTATCAGCATTGAAGATGGAATTTTAACATTCCAAAACGTTTGACTAAAATAGAAACAAAAGATGTATATTTTTACGTTAGATCTCCTTTCTATCTTGCGCGCGATATTCCCTAAGAATCAATCTGTTGGGGATATACAATTTATAAAATTAATACAATTTGGATTCTTCCAAATGTAACTGATAATCGTAGCTATAATGTTCCTACCAACAGCGAATATGTATTTTGCAGTGATATGAAATGTAAATCTTTTACCTTAACACCTACGATATAATTCATAAAAAGACATGATAATAATTTATATGTATAGTATGAAAACATTGATATTATTACTTACATTATAGCATCTCTTACAACTGATAGTGTTCGAGGCTCGCATCAAGACTCAGTTCGAATCTGTTTCTCAAGTATTTAGCCGATATCCTAGTTGAATTATGAAGTGCAAGTTTGCACTTGCGGTTGCGAGAAAACTTCATTACCGGGAGCTAAGGCCGCTCGTGCGCCCGTCCCGCTGCCTCTGATCCTCGTCTCGCTCTGTCTTGCTTGACCCCGCGCCGTGCAGCATCTCCGACCGACGCTTCCCAATACATACGTTCATGTCACTTCTCGCCTTTATTTTGTCCACAACGCCGTACTTCCGCTTTTCAATTATGAGTTGCAACATTTTCCGCAATTATTAGTACATATTCATGACAAGAAATTCTTCTACACTAGTTAGGCCTGAAATAGGCTCATTCTAATATTTAGGTGCAAGTTGCCAGTATTTTAAAGGTGTCCCCCGTTGAAACTAAGTGCCGTTATGAAATATTTAGGTGTTCTTTTGGAAACCTGCTTTATTTCGAAGGCTAGCGCCTCTAATGATGTTACTGGAACAGGACGGTGACGCGCGTGTAAAGAGTAATTGGTCCTATCCGGTCTTTATAACTGTGTGGCTGACCTAGTACGGTAATCGTATAAGTCCCGATTTGTTACGTGGGTGTCAGGCTATTGTCAGAGATGCCGACTAGTGCTTTGTAATTTCGCGGGAGGAAAAATAATTCTCTCGCAAATAATCGAACTGGCGTATCACAGATACTTGCGAACCCTATATCCATCACAGATTTCAAAATTTCAACAGCCAGAAAATTCTTCGGCTCTAAAAACTTCAAAGCTTGATTTTTATATCGGCTCCAATTTCGCAGCTCGAATTTTATTTCGGCTCTAACTTTCGACGGCTGCATTACCAGCGTGAAAAGCTCCATAGCCAGAATTCTTCGGCTCTAAAACTTCAAAGCTTGATTAGCTCGCATCCAGAAATTCTTCGGCTCTAAAACTTCAAAGCTTGATTTTTATATCGGCTTAAATTTCAACTGTTGGAAAATAATTCGCCTCCTGAAAACCTGTGGGCAAGCCCCAACTAATAAATTAAGTCGCCAAACCTGACTTTCCATTTTCCCTGGAGATATCAGGAAGATCCTTCCGGGATAAGAAGACTCTGAAATTCTGGCTCCCAAGAAGGACCAGCGAAAATTGCAACTATCTACAATTTGGCACCCAAAGAGGATATTGCCAAAACCAAATATCTAACAATTTGGCGCCCAATGTGGATACGCCACAACCTACTATTTAACAAAGTGGCGCCCGAACAGAAGGACTACGAATCCTGAAAGCTAAGAAAAACTAAAATAAAACAGGAGGACTTGACTCCCTGAAGCAGAAGAAAATAAAGAAGGACTTTGAATCCTGAAAACCCAAGAAAAATAACAAAAATAAAGGAACTTCGACTTCCTGAAGCAAAAGAAAAATTTCAAAATGGATTGCGTTCAACGTGCCCGAGAGTACATGACTGCCCTAGGCCTCACTCCGGAGCAACCAGACTACCGTGAAACCTTCCTTCAAAGAATAAGAATTCTGGAGGAAGCTGAAGAACGAGAAAGAGAACGAGAAAGAGAAAGAGAAAGAGAAGAACGAGCACTAGAAAGAGAAGAACGAGAACGAGCACTGGAAAGAGAAGAACGAGAACGAGCACTAGAAAGAGAAGAACGAGAACGAGAAAGAGAACGAGAACGAGAAAGAGAACGAGAGAGAGAAAGAGAACGAGAGCATGAAATCCAGCTCCAACAACTCAACCAACCAAGGGCACCAGAAGCCAGACGGGTCAAAATACCCGACATCGCTGCTTTTAACCCTGAACAAGAGGGGATCCAAGAATTCATGCAGCGTTTCGAGAGTCACAGCAACGCACTCGAATACACGGAATTTGAGGCTGTTCTCGCACTAGAAAATCTAGTAACGGCTAAGGAAAGAAGACTCATCCAGACATTGGCCGCTGTCGACCGCTACCAATTTAGGGAAATCAAAAATTTACTGCTGGAGTCCCACAAGATAACCCCCGCTAAACTGCGCAGTAACTACTATGAACTAAAGCCTGAGGAAGGAGACAACATGAGTCGATACATCCGGAGATTGGAACAAGCGCTTAACGCATGGCTCACCGGAAGCCAAGTAGAAGAAAACTACGACCAACTGAAAAATTTCATGCTTATGGATAGGGTCTACTCCAGTCTACCGTCTCACCTTGCTACTCAACTCAAGGACAGAAGCGGTAACACCTTAGCGACTCTAGCTGAACAAGGGGACAAATTTCTACAAGCCCGACCAAATACAACTCTCCAGAAACTCTGTGAGAACCGCCTGTCGAGTAACAAAAACGAAGGTCAAGAATCTTCAATGGGAAAACCTTCCAGAAGTTCTCAAGTGAATCGATTTTCTAACACCACAACCGGAAATTATCGACCTTCACCTCCTCAGAACCAAAATTTCAACTATCGACCTCCTCAGAACCGAAATCTCCAGTATCGACCTGCACCGCCTCAGAATCAGAATTTCCAGCATAGGCCAAGGACAACTGGACCAGCTCACGTAGAAGGCAGACCCAACTACTTTAACCGTCCGCCAATCCACTGGAGAACATTCTTCTGTAATCACCATGGAGAAAATCCAACTCATTCTAGCGCAGAGTGCCAAGTACTTAACCCGCAATCTCAGCAAAATACCTCTTCCCGAAATGAAGGAGGTGCGGCCCAACCTACTGCCCACATCAATTATATCGAAGAGGAGTCCCCAGGATATACCCTGCCACCCGTTGAATGCAATCATGCTGCGGATACAACCGGGCTATTACTAGGTAAATTGAAAAAGTGTCAGGGCAAACTCAATAACAAACCAGTAGAAATATTACTGGATGGAGGAGCCACAGCCGTGTTTGTGAAGAAAGCCCTAGTGCCCGAACAAAATATATCCAAAAACAAAATCACCATCAAGTTAGCTAACAGCCAAACTTTCGAAGCGCCACTAGCCAACGTCAAACTTGACTGCCCATATTATCGAGGCAACATCACAGTTGTAGTGATGGATAACCCTGCAACCGAAGTAATCCTAGGACGTGTGCCGGGAACCACATCCTTTGAAGAAGAGCCCACGCCTCCTATCATAATTGAAACCTCTCATGTCACTACCAGAGCGAGCGCAAAGAGAGAAGAAAATGGAAAATCTAAGGAACCAGAACAGCCGCAAACCAACAAGGAAGAGTTAATTAAACTACAGCGAAACTGCGCCACCTTACAACCTCTTTTCAAAAAGGCCGAAAACAAAACTGAAGAGCACCAGAGAAATGGCGGAATCACTACGTACGAGCTTCATCAAGAAGTTCTCTATCGGAAGACCCTCCGAGATGGCCAATCAACCTTCCAACTCGTCGCACCATTGGAGCTGCGGGAACAAATCATGGAACTGGGCCACGATAATCCCTTAGCAGGTCACTACTCACAAAAGAAAACCCTGCAAAGAATCGAACGTGACTTTTGCTGGCCTTATCAAAGCAGAGACGTCATCCGGTATTGCCACTCGTGCCATACGTGCCAAATTCACGCTCCAGCTCGACCCCCTAAAGCCCCGCTCGCAAAACCAGCCTTGGCTGGAACTCCTTTCGCTGCACTAAGTGTAGATATCATAGGACCCATTCAACCTTCTTCCAGTCGCGGCAATCGATACATCCTAACGGTAGTTGATCAGGCTACCCGATATGCAGACGCTAAGGCTTTGCAACATATTGACGCAGTCACTATTGCAGACGCGCTCAATGAAATCTGTACTCGGACCGGATACCCGAGAACCATGACCACCGACAACGGAACGCAATTTACGGCCGAGTGCTTCGAAGAATTTCTAAAGAAAATGGGAATTCAACATCACAAAACTCCACTGTATCATGCCCAATCAAATGGCATAGTGGAAAGGTTTAACGGCACTCTAAAAATGATGCTACGGAAACTAGCGGCCGAACAACCCAAAGACTGGGATCTATATTTACCTTCCTTGCTCTTCGCCTATCGTGACGCGCCTCAATCTGCCACTGGTTATTCACCGTTCGAACTAATCTACGGCCATCGAGTTCGAGGACCTTTAACCCTATTGAAAGAATACTGGACTACCGAGACTTCCGAAGAAACCGATCTCAACACTCAGCAATATTTGCTTGAATTAAAGCACCGACTCAAAGAGACATGTGCCATAGCTCGTGACAACCTCGGGAAAAGCCAAGAGAAAGCCGTGAAGTACCTTCATAGAAAAACAAAACTTAGAAGTCTTCAGCCTGGTGATCAAGCCCTAATCTTCGTTCCAGACTCCCGTAATAAATTAACAATGACGTGGAAAGGTCCTTACAAGGTTAATACGCGCCTGGGAACCTACACCTATTTGTTAGACGTCGATGGAAAAGAAAAACTCTATCACATTAACCTACTCCGGAAATATCAAGAGCCTGAAAACTTAAGTAAGGAGCCCGAAATTAATTATCTAGAAATAGAAGAAAATGGAAGGAGCAGTAGTGAAAGAAGCATTCACCACTGCGTGCATAGCTGTCGAACCAACCGAAGACGAAGAAGAACTCGATAACAAGAACCCAGAAATTCCACTGAGTTCTGGTGAAAATGTTGAACACTGCGCCATCGACGAAACACGATCCCCATCAGAGCAAGCCCAACTAAAGGAGCTCCTAGAAAAATATAAACATCTCTTCACCGATATTCCCGGACAAACTCAAACAGTCGTACATGAGATCAAAATCCAAGATCCTGCTAACCTACGATTGCAGCATGCGTACCCTCTACCACTAGCATTGGAACCTCAACTCCTAGAAAATCTGGAGCAATGGATTAAATTAGGAATCATTTCGCCATCCAGCTCTCCCCATTATTCACCCTTGCTAGCCGTACGAAAAAAAAAAACGGGAGCCACCGTTTCTGTTTAGATTGCCGCCATCTCAACAGCCAAACTCAGTTTGATGCGGAACCCATAGCTGATATTTCCGCCATTTTTTCCCGACTGGCCGGAAAAACCATCTTTAGTAAAATCGATCTAACTAGTGGATACTGGCAAGTGCCACTCCAAAAAGAGTCTCAAGCATATACTGCTTTCAAAACTCGTTCTGGACTCTACGAATTTAAGGTTATGCCATTCGGTCTCGCAAATGCCCCAGCCACCTTCTCAAGACTCGTCCGCCAAGTAATTTCCGGTCTCAAGGACGTCGAAGTCTACATGGACGATATACTCATCGCTTCTGATAGCTGGGAAAGCCACCTCATCGCCCTAGACCAATTGTTGGCCGCTCTTGCTCAACATGGTCTCAACGCTAAACCTTCAAAATGCTCTTTCGGATACCGACAAATCCAATACCTAGGCCACCAATTGAGCAGTGAACAAATCCGGCCTATGAATGACCGGATCGAAGCTATAAAGAACGCTCCTCTACCAAAAAGAAAAACCGAGCTTCGAAGCTTCCTCGGTAGCATAGGATATTACCAGCAATTTATTCCGCATTACACCGAGCAAACTGCCCCTCTCCAAGACTTGCTAAAGAAAAACGTTCCAGATGAAATTTCCTGGACTGATGTTACACAGGATGTGTTTGAGACTTTAAAAAAGGCTTTGACTCAAGATCCGGTCCTGCAATTACCTGACTCAAAGCTTCCTTTTATCCTTCGAACGGATGCTTCTCAAATTGGATTAGGAGCAGTACTACTGCAACCCAGTAAGCACGACTTCCGCTATTATGCACCCATCGCTTATGCTTCCCGACGCCTGCGAGGAGCAGAAACGAATTATTCAACGATCGATAAAGAAGCTCTGACCATATATTGGGCATTCCAAAAATTTGAAACCTACCTATATGGGAGGGAGTTTATATTGCAAACCGACCATCGACCTCTTCTGTATCTGCAACAAGCGGATAAACTAAACCCACGACTTAAACGATGGGCTTTATACTTCAGCCTCTTTCAATTTAAAGCGGAACACATTCCTGGAATGGAGAACCATCTCGCCGACTTCTTATCGCGCTCTCCCAACCAACCAGAACTGGATTCAGCCTCTTCAGAAGAGAAAGGACAAGACTGTTCCTGAGCTGTATTAGAATAAGTGTTTCTAATTGTTAAGAAATAGTCTTAAGTATTCTTTATAAGCTATCTGATGTACATATGCACCATTATATTAATTTATAGGCCAAAAAGCACCGTCGACATCGGGCTTCATAGCATGTTCGCGACATTACTTGCAGTAATGTCTTCTCGGTAAGGGCGTGTCAGGCTATTGTCAGAGATGCCGACTAGTGCTTTGTAATTTCGCGGGAGGAAAAATAATTCTCTCGCAAATAATCGAACTGGCGTATCACAGATACTTGCGAACCCTATATCCATCACAGATTTCAAAATTTCAACAGCCAGAAAATTCTTCGGCTCTAAAAACTTCAAAGCTTGATTTTTATATCGGCTCCAATTTCGCAGCTCGAATTTTATTTCGGCTCTAACTTTCGACGGCTGCATTACCAGCGTGAAAAGCTCCATAGCCAGAATTCTTCGGCTCTAAAACTTCAAAGCTTGATTAGCTCGCATCCAGAAATTCTTCGGCTCTAAAACTTCAAAGCTTGATTTTTATATCGGCTTAAATTTCAACTGTTGGAAAATAATTCGCCTCCTGAAAACCTGTGGGCAAGCCCCAACTAATAAATTAAGTCGCCAAACCTGACTTTCCATTTTCCCTGAAGATATCAGGAAGATCCTTCCGGGATAAGAAGACTCTGAAATTCTGGCTCCCAAGAAGGACCAGCGAAAATTGCAACTATCTACAATTTGGCACCCAAAGAGGATATTGCCAAAACCAAATATCTAACAATTTGGCGCCCAATGTGGATACGCCACAACCTACTATTTAACAGTGGGACACCTGCCAGTAATGTTTGATTTTGTTGACTCGCGTCATATGGTAAATTCAATCTAATTACTTTACAATAAGCAAATAGTTGATTTGAAAAACATTTTACTTCTGCTACAGAACTGACAGTGTCACGTGCTGCGTAGTAGTTAAAAGGAATGTTAGGTCGTCGACGTACGAATCAATCGCATAATTTTAGTCCTCCTGCCTCCATTGCGCGTAGATGTACAGTTCATGCACTCCTTTCTTGTCTATTGAATATTGACAATTTGCGTGGTATCCTTACAGCGTTCAATCCTGCCACTGGCAAGAACTTGCGAGTAAACTCGCTTCAATTATTTCACACATATGAGGGACGTTACGTACGAGAACTTTGTCCTCTAAGCAATGTTGACGCTCTCCTTGTGACGCCATACTGGTTTTTTCTTGGTATATCCAGTTCTACTAACTGTAAATGGAGAAGTTTATGAACTTCACTTATACTAATCAATATGGCATTTCTTTCAACTTAGTGGTTAGGTGTAGAGTTCTGCTCATATTGCTTTTGATTTAAAGGCATTTCTTCCTAAATATTGAAAAGCTGATGATAATTGTGCCTAATTTTCGAAGGCTATTCATTGTTGGAGAATTATTGTTGTTCGAAAAGATATGAAAAACCTTCTTATGAGAATCAAACTGCGTTCTGTTTCACTGACACCCAAAAGGGTCATTATTAGCAGTACCACTGCATGATAAGTAATCGACAAGCTACCCTTAATCTCAATCATGGATGAAATGTAGTAGAAGATAGGAAATAATTTTGCTTCGGACATGAAATAGAATAGGTTGAATAATAAAAGAATTACCTCGGCAAGAATTCGTGGAACTCCTGGTGGCTTCGATCGCCTCCGCCAAACGATTGCACCACCGTTTGAACGCCTGCATCGCAACAGATGAGGCGGCGTGTGGAACATCTTATGTTAGGACCTATCCTAATTTAGTGAAATTTTCCTTTTGCTCATAATAGCTAATGTGGGTTACTACCAGGGTTGCGGAGTCGGGGAATAAATTTGCGACTCCGACTTCGACTCCAACTCTACCCTAAAACATCTGACTCCGGCGACTCCGACTCCCGACTCCGACTCCGACTCCGCAACCCTGGTTACTACTCTGTCTTCGTCTGCATAACGAAAACAGTTTTTCACTCTCCATTCTCGAGTCACTCCTATAAACCGAATTTTTCTCCAATTCGTTTCAATTTCAAGTCCGTGTATCATGTAACAAAGCATTTTTAACCATATTATTAGAGAATAAAAGTTTTTATTTTAATCTTTCCTGACTTAATTTAAAGTTATGCGTATACATGTATATAGATATAGATTATCTTGGCAGGTGACACTCATCTTTGGTACACAAGTTCACACAAAACTCAATTCATTGCTAGATATTACAACTGCTTTAAATCAGCAATCACACCGGTTCTCCAGGAGTTGGCTTGGGGAGTTAAATGCATGACCAACGATATGCTTTCACTCATCTTCCTTTTCTAACTGTAGAGGCATCTGAAATTCCCTGAGTCTTATCATGCGTAGTGTTAGCAGAATAAAAATATGGGAAAAGGGAATATGCGTGGTTATTTCTCGTCAATATTAAATAGTTGCTCATGATTCTAAAATATAATTTATACCATCAGTGTTTTGAGAAGCGACGACAAAATTCCCTCCCGAATTGAAGATGATAAAAATTATTCACTGAAATGTCAGATTGTGTTGGTATTGCACTATTATTAATACTATGCAGCTCCGCCCGAACAGGAAGCGATTGCAATGGCCATTCTGACTCCGATTTGATGAAAGAACAATACAATTTTTCTACGACATAAGCACTTTCACAACGACACCCGACGAATAGGTTATTCCGCCCCAAAACTAATCATATTACTAGCGAGGAGGGAAATCTCTTTACGTTTTCCCCTATAGAAAATTGGTCAACCTCCATTCCTAGAACCCTGATAACTTACGCATAAAGTGCGATATAATATATTGAATGGATAACTGATGCAGAAATATTTGCTGCCACCCCTTCGTGACGTTTCGGGAAATGTTGAAACTCGTAGTTGTGCTGAAATAGTATGGCATTGAAGTCACTTCTGGCTTCAGGCCAGAAGTGACTTGAACTTATGTATGTGACTTGAGCAAATACCTTTTCATTTCACAATGCATATTCCTAAAATTTTTCACTTACATTGGTTTGATAGCAAATACATATATGACTTTCTGCGTATTCCTTGATTTGCTATCACTGTCTTGAAAAAGTATTCCACCCCACTTAAATTCTTCCCAAATACATTATCTAATTATTTTTTGAACTAACTCTGCGGAGTGAAGTTAAGAGCATCTTTACGATATAAACTGATGGTTTGTGCAAGCATGTCAGTGGCTTGTGAAGGCAAGATACTCCATTTCGATATATATTACAATTATGTTTAGTAGACTAAATAACAATGAACTTTCTAAACAGGGTGACTGGCACTTTGCAGGACAAACTTTAAACGTAGGGCTGCGACCGTTGAAATTAACATTTTTTACTCATCATTATCGTGAGCTAAATATGCTTCGCTGAAGAGTTACACGGACTCTAAATATGAAACGTATCAAACTGAACAGGCATACAATTTATATACAACTTAAAAATGTGGCCAGTGTTTGAGAAATCAATTAGTTCCATCACAATAGTAAGAAGCATTTGAAATTTTGACAGAACCATTCTGCGCCCGTCCCGCTGCCTCTGATCTTCGTCTCGCTCTGTCTTGCTTGACCCCGCGTCGTGCAGCATCTCCGACCGACGCTTCCCAACACATATGTTCAAGTCCCTTCTCCCCTTTATTTCGCCCACTGCGCCATATTTCTGCTGCACCACAATGAGTTGTAACCTTTCCCGAAATCAGTACAGATTCCTGATACAATATCCTACTACATTAGTTATGCCTCTTATATGTCCGATCTGATTCATTAGGACAAATTATCAGTATTTAGAGCATGATCTCATGAATCAAATAATATTATTCAGCTGAATCATTTTGGCCGAAGTTGTATGTGTATACTTTATACTTTTCGAAGGCAGATGCCTCATATATATATATATATATATATACTGAAAGAGATTGGTTCCTGTCGTGGTACAAGTACTTGATTAAAATCCGTCGCTTAAAATTTTATGATGACTACGTAAGTTAATGTGTCGCGTAGGTCATGGCACGTAGATATTGAACAGTTCGCGCGCTCCCTTATTGTCTATTGAATATTAAAAATTATTGGCATAGTGTTCTTCCTGCGTTCAGTCCTTCACTGTCCTGCCACTGGCAAGAACTTGCGACTAAACCCGCTTCAATAATCTCACATATGTGAGAGACGTTATGTACGAGAACTTTGCCCTCTAAACAATGTTGACGCTAACCTCGCAATGTCTTACTGGTGCTTTCTTAGTATATTCAGTTCTACTAACTACAAATGGAGAAGTTCATGAACCTGTCCTAAACTAATAAAAACGGCTTTTCATTCCCTTTATTGCTTAAGTGTAGAGTTCTGCTGTTATTACATTTTTTTAAAGGAATTTCTTCCTAAATATTGAGAAGCTGATGAGAATTGTGTCTAATTTTCGAAGGCTATTAATTGTGGGAGAATTATTGTTGTTCGAAAAGATATGAAAAATATTTTGGTGAAATCAAACTGCGTCCTGTTTCACTGACCCAAAAGTGTCATTATGAGCAGTACCGCTGCATGACAAGTAATCGACACGCTACCCGTGATCTCAATCATGGATGAAATGTAGTAGAAGATAGGAAACAATTATAATTCGTTCGTAGAACAGAATGGGTTGAACAATAGAAGAATAATTACCTCTGCAAGAATTCGTGAAACTAATGGTGGCTTCGATCGCGTCCGCCAAACGATCGCACCGCCGTTTGAACGCCTGCATCGCAGCAGATGAGGCGGCGTGTGGAACATCTTTTGTTAGCACCTATCCTAATTTAGTTGAAAAGGGAAACCAACGTACAAATGAATATTTATATTGTTTATACTTTCAACACACTCATTTTCATTGTTTTATTATATGTTCATTTTTACATGGGTTCTTCTTGTTATCTTACGCGTTAGATTCTCTAAGAATTGATCTCTTGGAAATATATTATCCTAGTTTTGTAATATGTTTCTTATGCACGTAATAGTTCATAGGGGATGCTATTCTGTGTTTGTCTTGATAATGAAAACAGTTTTTACTCTTCATTCCCGAGTCACGCTCAGAACCCGAATTTTTCTCCAATTCGTTTCAATTTTCCAGTCCTTGTATCTCTTTAAAAAAGCATTCTTACCCACATTATTATAGCGGGGAAATGGTTTGTTTAATTTTCCCTGACTTAATTCAACGTTTCGTCTATACATGTGTATAAATAAAGATTACCAAGGCAGGTGGCACTCAACTTTGGTATACATGTTACGGAAGTTCAATTGATTACTCATCCATATTGCAATTTCTTTAATCGGTAATCACAATGGTTTTCCGGGAGTTGACTTGGGGAGTTAAAAACAAGATTAATTTTATGTTTTTACTCTCCTTCCTTTAAAAATTGTAGATGCATCTAAAGTTTCCTGAGTCATATCATGCGTAGAGTGTTAGCAGAAAGAATACATGAGGAACAGAACATGCGTTGTCAGGTCTCGTCAATATTAAATAGTTACTCATGGTTCTAAAATTTTATTTAAGCCATCTGTGGTTTGCGTAGCGACGACAAAATTCCCTCTCAGACTGAAGAAGATAAAAAATTGAAATTTAACAAAATATTCAATGAAATGTCAGATTGTGCTGGTATTGCACTATTATTTATACGCTGCAGCTCCGCCCGGAACAGGAAGCGATTGCAACAGCCATTCGTACAATGTTCTAGATAATTATCTTTCGATATAGGCATTTGCACCATGACACCCAATGTGAAGGTTATTCCTTCGCCAAAATTGAATATTATTCTATTAAGGAGGGAATTTTCAATTCCAAGTTCCGCTCACCAGCATTGGTCAACGTCCATTCCTCAAATTCTAATAACTTGCACACAAATGTGCGATCCAATTATTGAGTGGATAACTGATGTAGAAAGTTTTCTGCCACCTGTTCTAACATTTCAGGGAATGTTGAAACTCATATTGTTCTGAAAGAGTAAGGCATTGGGGCAAAATAAAGGCCAGAAATGACTTGAACTTATTTATGTGACTTGAGCAAATACCTTCTTATTAGACAATGCTTTTTCCTGAAATTCCTCACTAATATTGATTTAATAGCAGATATAAATTTCTGTGTATTTACTAACTTGTTTCTATCACGTATTGAGAAATTATTCCGCCCTACTTAATTTTTGTTATATACATAGTCTAACTATTGTTTCAACTAACTCGGTGGAGTGCAGTGAAGAGCATCTTTACAACGATACAAACTGGTGGCTTGTGCAAGCAAGATAATCCATTTCGATATATCTGAAAATTTTGTTTAGTTAACAGAATTACAATATACATTCTATACAGGGTGACTGGCTCTTTGCTGGACAAACTTTAAACGTAAAGCTGACACCGTTGAAATAAACACATTTTACTCATTATCGTGAGCTGAAAAGCTTCGTTAAAAAGTTAAACGGACTTGAAATTTGAAACGTATCGGACTGGACAGGCATGCAATTCGAATACAACTTAAAAATGTGGCCAGTGTTTGAGAAATCAAATAGTTCCATCACAATAGTAAGCATTTGAAATATTGACAGAACCATTGCATCAGCTCAAACAATATGCAAGAAGAGATTTCATGGCAAGAATTGTAGGTCAAGTTCATAACCATTCCTGACATGAAATTTTGTTGAACTAATTACACCAAGAAAGTTGCCTGCTAGAGGTTTCAAGGAGAGCGTCAACATTGCTTAGGTGAGAAATTTCTCGTACATAACGTCTCTCACATGTGTTTTGAAGCGAGTTTGTGCGAGATTATTGAAGCAGGACAGTGCAGACACTTCGCAGTAAGGACAGGCAGTAAGGACACTACGCCATTATTGTCAGTATTCAACAGACAAGAGAGCAGTGTATGAACTGTTCAACATCTACGGCAATGGTCCCTAAGTAGGTGGACAGTATCTGGAATAGGGTTGAGTATCAGTTATAATATTAGAATTTTGTTCATTTTAACTTTGTTATCTGTGCCTGTATTGACGATTTTATAATAACAGTATTTAAATTTAAGGAAAAATATACCTTGAAGTGAAAAAGGTAGACTTCAAAGCTGTGTAATTTACGATGGAAAACTGTTTTACCTCTAGCGTTGATAAAATTTAAGGGCTTGTATATTATTCGAATGTTCTAGTTTTGTTAGTACTGAATTTACATTTATGTATACGGAGTCTCAAAATAAATAGTAGGATCAGCCGTCTACATACTTTCAGCTGTCTACATACTACCCTGAGTGACCATGTAGGATCAGCCGTCTACATACTTTCAGCTGTCTACATACTACCCTGAGTGACCACGGTGCTCGTAAACTTTTTCCAAGTACATATTATTTAGATAAACACTCTGACCACAATTGGTAAAACTGAAGTTCAATATTCAACCCAAATTCAATTCAATCGTAATCAGCAATAATTAAAATAACAACCGTAAACTGGATCATGCCTTTATTTAGCTTTACTTAAGTATTTCAAATAATGAGATTGTGACAACTATTCGGTCATAACCATTATGAACATCCTCTCCGTGCGTGGCCACCGGCGGTGCATGTTGTGGCCAGGTGTACACAACCGTAAGTTTCACGAAACTGCAGCGTTTGTCGTGACATGTAAGCGTCTCAGGGAAGTGATTTCATACAGTTACCTTGCCGACGGATTAGTCTACGGGTCAAAGTAATTCACCAGTATGATTCCTCTTATTTTTGTCATTTAGAAGTAATTCACGTTCTGCAAAATAAATGTACAAGAGCACTAGCGATCGCTAGAAGACGGGTTGGTCAACTTGCACACCTTAAATAATTATAATATACCCTTAAATGTTTTCACGATAATAACTGAGGGATGACTGATGTAGAAATATTGTTTTCCACACGTCTCTTCGCATTTCGAGAAATGTTGAACCTCGTCATTGTACTAAAGAAGTATGACGTTGTGCGTTAAATAAAAGCGAGAAGTGACTTGAACATTTGTATTGGGAAGCATCGGTCGGAGATCTTGCACGGCGCGGGGTCAAGCAAGAGAGAGCGACATGATGATCAGAGGCAGCGGGACGGGTGCAGGTGCGGCCTTGGCTTCCGCTGATGAAATTCACTCGCAAACGCAAGCGCAAATTTGCACATGAGAATTCAAAGAGGATATTGGCTCAATACTCGAGAAACAGGTTCGTAGTGTGTCCTTTGCAGGTCACATGTCCTGTTTGTGTCCCGTATCCAGTGAGTGTCTCGTGTCTTTCTGGCCGAGTGGTGAGGACGCGCGCCCGTCACGGGAAGGTGCCGGCAGTTCGAATCCTGGCATTGCCGCCCAGTGATACTCCCCGTAGGGAAAAGGAAGAACTCAGCCACAATTCACCCTAACCCTAGTGTTATTAATGGGTACCAGCTTGACCGGGAGTAACCGTCAGAGCGTCGTGGTGTTAATTGGCATTTGAAAAACCTATGTACAAGAAAACATTCATTAGGGTTGATTCTGAAAAACACCTTTTATCTTGTGCATGTCACATGTCGTGTTCGTCTCACGAACACTATCAGTGTAAAAAAATTGTCTTAGGGAATAATATCAGCAATTAATTCAGTCTTCGAAAATATTTATCAAGCCCGAAGATGTGGTTTACTTATACATTTACATAACAAAATTACTGTTGCAAATTAGTACCAATTAGATTTTAGCATCTACTGAGCACTTTGGCTACGCTTATTAATTACTCTATAGTTATGAAGGTAAACAAAGTAATAACTCATTTAAAAAATACTGATAAAATCTAAGTTATTCTTGGGTAACTATTGTATGTAAGCCTTAACGCGACCTGAGGCTCATCTGGTGTACGCTCGAATATCTATCAGAATTTCTCACTTGTTCAATCACAAAAAGACCGGAAGAGGCCGTTATGAACAGTACCGCTGCATGGCACGCAGTCGACACGCTGCCGTGTACCTCACTTACATATCTGTGATTTAATCAGATTTTTTAAGCCAGATATTTAGATTTTTGTAATAAATGTTCCTCTAGAGTACGTATAGATAGGTTCTAGGGTTTGTTCATTACATTCACGTTTTACTTATGCTTTTGGATGGTTGAAATAATGCCGTGGTGTATTTTGTATAAAAATTTCGTGGTTTTAAATTAGAAATAATTTTACTTCAGAAAAAATTCTTAAATCACTACTCAGTTGAAGAACAAATGATAATTATTTGAGTAATGTTTCATGGAATGCAATATTTCGTGTGATAAATCGATGTATCTGAATATATGGGTTACATGTACATCGCTTAAAATTCAAGATTTATTTCCATGTCTTCAAGAAATCAATCAATTGGCGATCGTCATTCATGAACCGGTAAGTTATTTCTCCAACCGTCATTTGTCATTCATGTTCATTAAACTTTGCAATGGGAGCGTACGCGTCTGCTCGCTGCCAGTGATGTCGATGCCGTTTTCGCAGCGTTGGTCATGTTCTCGTGACATTTCATTCAGTGATACTCAAGATTTTGCCATGTTTATTCACGGGCATGAACATAGGGTTACACTGACGTTGTTGCTCACAAATTTAAAAGAGATAAAATATATGAACCGAAGTAAAAAATCCATTTTTTATTCGTTTCTTTTTTATGCAAACGTTTCGGAATGTTAAAATTCCATCTTCAAGCCTGAAAACACACTTAGAGGTAAAATTTGGAATAGAAGGCGCTTCGATTTTATTGGTTTTTGACCTCTTTATATGTTTTTCAACACTGAAAATGGAATTTTACAATTCCAAAACTATAGAAGAAAGAAAAAATGGATATTTATACGTTGGTTCTCATTTTCATATTGAGCGTGAGATTCCCTTAGAATCGACCTATTGAAAATATACATTTTAAAAATTAATACAATTTATATTCTGCCACATGTAACTGATAATCGTTCCTACAATGTTGCTACCAATAGTGAAGAATTTGTATTTTGTACTTATACGATATGTACATTTTTCATCTTAATACCTACGATGTAATTCATTAAAAGACTTAATAATAATTTTTACATATAACGAAAAATGAACATTATTGCTTAAACAATAGCTTCTATTTTGACTGATAGTATTCGTGCTCGCCCAGGACACACTACTAATCGGTTTCTCAAGTATTGAGTCAATATCCTCAATTAATTGGGAGGTGCAAATTTCCAATCGCGGATCCGAGTGAACTTCATTACCGGAAGATAAGGCCGTTCCGGCTCCTGCGCCCGTCCCGCTGCCTCTGATCTTCGTCTCTCTCTGTCTTGCTTGACCCCGCGCCGCGCAGCATCTCCGACCGACGCTTCCCAATCCATATGTTCAAGTTACTTCTCGCCTTCATTTGGCCCATAACGCCGTACTTCTGCTGTACAATGATGAGTTACAACATTTCCAGTTATGAATGCAAATTCTTGATACAGGATACTGCTACATTAGTTATGCCTCGAACATTCTTGATCTGATATTTCACGGCAAGTTATCAGTATTTTAAAAACGTACTCTGAAAAATCCTATAGGAGGGGCGTAACCTGCTTCGAATACTGCTTTACCGTAATATTTTGGAAGGCAAACGCCTCAAAGCAACTGAGTAGAATAGGAAAGTGCGAGCAGGTATTCATTATTAATTTCGGTTGTTATTATTATGTACCTGGCAATGTATTTGTAATCGCATGAGTCGCGATATGCTACGTGGAACATCTGCCAGTTATGACTCGCGTTTGTATGGTAAATTAAATTTAATTGCTTTACATTAAACAAATATTTGATTTGCAAAACATTTCACTTTTACTACAGAACTGATAGTGCCACATGCAGTGTAGATGTTACGTAGTTAAGGAATGTTACGTCATCAACACAGGAATCAATCCCGTAATTTTAGTCCTCCGGCCTCCATTGCGCGTAGATGTTGAACAGTTCATTCACTTTTTTCTTGCCTATTGAATATTGACAAATGGCGTAGTGTCCTTACTGCGTTCAGTTCTACACAGTCGTGTCACTTGCAAGAACTTGCCAGTATACTCGCTTCAATAATCATACGCATGGGAGAGACGTTTTTTACGAGAACTTTTCCCTGTTATCAATTTTGATGCTCTTCTTGCGACGTCTTACTTTTGCTTTTCTTGTCATATTCTGTTCTACTAACTTCAAATGGAGAACTTTATGAACTTTACCCACCCTAATCAATATGGCATTTCTTTAACTCTATTGCTTAAGTGTAGATTTCTGCTCGTATTACATTTGTTATTATGGCATTTCTTCTAAAATATTGAAAAGCTGATGAGAATTGTGAATAATTTTCTAAGGCTGTTCATTGTGTGAGAATTGTTGTTTACGAAAAGATACGTAAAATACTTTAGTGATGTTCAAATTGCTTGCCTATTCACTGACCCAAAAGTGTCATTATGAGCAGTACCGCTGCATGAAAAGTAATAAACACGCTACCCGTGATCTCAATTATTGATGAAATGTAGTAGAAGATAGGAAATAATTTTAATTCGTACATGAAACAGAATAGGTTGAACAATAAAAGAATTTCCTCCGCAAGAATTCGTGAAACTCTCGGTGGCTTCGATCGGGTCCGCCAAATGATCGCAGCGCAGTTTGAACGCCTGCGTCGCAACAGATGAGGCGGCGTTTGGAACATTTTTTAGTGACTCCGTTCCTAATTTAGATGAAAAGAAAAACGAACGTACAAATGAATGTTCATATTTTTTACTTCCAACAATCTCATTTACATCGTTTTACTATTTATCTTTTTTTCCATTTATTCTTTTTGATATCTTACGCGTGAGATTCTCTAAGAATCGATCTACTGGAAATATAATCTTTTAGTTTAGTTATTTAAAACAATTTTAAAACAATTTAAAAAAAACAATTTAAAAAAAACAATTTAAAAAAACAATTTATTTACCACAGGAGATACAGAGGTAGAATGTTTCTTAAGTCAAATACAATGGTCAGAGTTGAGTATAGCTACCTGTGGGCCCGAATAAGTTCAGCGACTTCTAGGGCATCCTACCATTACATTATTCTAGGGCGTACAATAATGTTTAACCTAATTCACTTAGCCTAGTTTCGCATTAGACTGATCAACAGGATAATGAACTCGATATTGATGTTTAATTTTACAATATAGGTCATATGGACAATATTTAACAGTATATTCGATAACGATTTGGGAGCAGACTGAAAATCGGCGATATTATTCATGGCAAATTGCATTCTTAGGACCAGACATGTAGGAGGCAGGATTTGACTTGGTGATCTTACACGACTAGTATTCTGATAAGAAGTGAGACTCAAGATTTCTTTTAAATACCTTGTAAGAATTACTTTCACGGATCTCCGCAGGTATTGAGTTCCAGGTTTTAGTTCCAACGAATAGTATACTATGTTGCGAGCGGGCCTTTGAATAATAAGGAAGCATGAATTTACTTTTATTTCGTGTTAAATGGTCGTGATGACCAGTTTGCGCAGTTAATAACTGTTGAAGGCTATTGTCGCCATCATTAGCTAATGTTTTGTAGATAAAATTGCAGATGGAGATTTTGTAGAGATCCGAGAGTTTAAGTATTTGTAAATTTTTTAATGAATCATTTGTGTGAGCATTATATTCTAGGTTCTTTACCGCTCTGATGGCTCTTTTTTGCAGAGTAAAAATTAAATTGGTTTTATTTTTATCAGTTCCATGCCATGCTTCTATTCCGTATTGCAGGTATGGTGAAATGAGCGTTCGATAAAGCATTAGTAAGGCTGTTTCAGGCAGGAAATTTTTAACTTTATTCAGGATTCCGATGGATTTTGATAATTTAGAACTAATATGAGTGATGTGCTCTTTGAAGGTCAGATGTTTATCTATTATGATGTCCAGAAATTTACATGAGTTGGTTTCTTTGATTTCACCTTCGCCAATTTTAATGGATGGTAGAGATATATTTTTCATGTATGAGAACGTAATATAATTTGTTTTATCGATATTGAGGCTTATTTTATTAGCTTTAAGCCACAGTGAAACCTTATGGAGTTCATTATTTATACTCTCCGCAATCGTAGTGGGATTTTCGTTCGGAAGGACCGCAGAAAGCGTACTGTCATCGGCAAAAAGTATGAATTTAAAAAATGATGTAGATTTAATAATATCATTGATAAAAATCAGAAAAAGGAGAGGCCCAAGAACAGATCCTTGTGGAACTCCATGGCTAATTTTCTGTGGGTCCGATTTTGCGTCCTCAATGACAACGTATTGCTTCCGATTTGTTAGGTATGATCTGAACCAATCATGGGCAACCCCACGAATGCCATAACAATGAAGTTTCGAGAGTAATATGTTATGGTCCACACAATCGAATGCCTTTCGAAAGTCAAGAAATACAGAGAAGACAGTCTTTCCGTTATCTATATTAGAATAAAGGAGTTGTAAATGATTTAATATTGCCTGTGTTGTTGATTTTTTACAGCGAAAGCCGTATTGTTTATCATAGAGAAATGATTTTTGTTCAAAATAAGAGTACACTTTTTTATACACAATTTTCTCGAATACCTTGCTAATAATTGGTAACATGGAGATAGGTCGATAATTGTTTACACAGGTTTTTTCACCATTTTTAAAGATAGGGGTTACTCTAGCAACTTTGAGGGAGTTCGGGAAAGTGCCTAGTAAGAGAGACTGGTTAATAATATTGGATATCAGCGGGGCCACAATATCAGCAATTATTTTAAGTATTTTAGTTAGAAACGTTTGTAACCCACTCGATTTATTTTTCATGTTGTTTATGCACGCAATTACATCGGAGGAGTTTGTAGGCGTAAAGAAAAAGGAGTTGTAATATGTTTCTTATGCGCATTATAGTTAACTAGCAGGACCCGTGGAAATTCCACGGACATTATCATTAATAAGCTAGGTGGACAAGTGAAATAATTCGGTCAACATTAGCTAACAAATTCTAATAACTAACACAACATATACTAACTTCTAGCACAACATATACTAACCCATCCTTTCCTAAGATATCCTAACCGATGCTATCCTGATGATATGTAAAACATAAAAAATCGTGGACCTGTGAAAAAATTCATTAGCATTACCTAACCTATCTTCACCTAGCCTAACGTAGCTTAACCTATCCTAACCTAACTTACCCAATGTCACCGTAAAGCTAGGTGGACCCGTGAAAATATTCGGTAAACATTACCTAACAAATGTCAACGTAACATATTCTAACCTACCACATCATAACCTAACATATAATAACTTACCCTATCCAAACCGAAGCTATCCTGATATTGTGTCAAACATAAAACACCGTGCACCCGTGGAAAAATGCATCAACATAACCTAACCTATGCTTATACAACCTATGCTAACCTAACCTATGCTAACTTAACCTATGCTAACTTAACTTTGCTAACTTAACCTAACTTATGCTAACCCCACAATAGTAATTGAACTCGCAAATTAAGCGAGCGTATACTTGTTGGGCGTGCATAGTCGGAGACTTTTCTATGAATGATAAATAATGGCAGAAAATTAAACGTTTTTGGACCTTAAAACTTACTGGAGTAACCGATACGGCCTTTGGGTTTAAAAGTTTGGAGACTCTTATTTTCAAAAATGGCGAATACAATATAACCCTCAGGAATTCGGTATCCATGATACCGTAGACTCGGATGAGGGCGTAACGGACGAACTAAGGGAGGAGCAAGCAGAATATTATATAGATAGATAGATAGATAGATGGGGGATACTATTCTGTGTCTTTCTTGACAACGATAACAGTTTTTACTCATCATTCCCTCTGAACCCGAATTTTTTTATTTAAATCTTCCCAGACTTAATTCGAAGTTTTGTGCATACATGTATATGGATATGGATTATTTAGGCAGTTGACACCCAACTTTGGTAAACAGGTTACGGCAGTTCAATTGATTACTCCATATTGCAATTTCTTTAATCGGCAAGCAGAATGGTTTTTCAGGAGTTGACGTGGGGAGTTAAATACAAGATAAACGTTATGCTTTCACTCTCCTTCCTTTAAAAATTGTAGATGCATCTGAAATTTCTTGAGTCATATCATGCCTAGAGTGTTGGCAGAAAGAATATTTGGAAAACAGAATATGCGTTGTCAGGTGTCGTCAATATTAAATAGTTACTCATGATCCTAAAATTTTATTTAGGTCATCAGTGGCGAGAGGCGATGACAAAATTCCCTCCCGAATTGAAGAAGCTGATAACTAGTATTATTAAAAATATTCACTGACATGTCAGATTGTTTTGGTAATACACTAATATTTATACGATGCAGCTCCCCCCGAAGCAGAATGTGATTGCAGTTGTCATGGTGATTCCGATTAGTAAAATTTACAACATAATTTATTTCCACATATGCGTTTTCACTGTGACAGCCAATGAGAAGGATACTCCCTCGTCAAAAATAATTTTAAAATATAGGAGGGAACCTTAGTTTCAAGATCGGCTGTACAACATTGGTCAACGTCCATTCCTCGAACTCTGATAACTTACGCATAATGTGCGATCCTAAATATTGAATGGATAACTGATGCATAAATATTTTCTTCCACCCCCCTGTGACGTTCGGGAATTGTTAAACTAGAAGTTGTGTTGAAATAGTATGGCATTGAAGGTAAAATATAGGCCAGAAGTGACTTGAACTTATTTATGTGACTTGAGCAAATACCTTTTCATTTCACAATGCTTATTCCTAAAATTTTTCACTCACATTGATTTGTTAGCAAATGCAAATATAACTTTCTGTGTATTCCCTGATTTGCTATCACTATCGTGAAAAAGTATTCCACCCGACTTAAATTCTTCTTATATACATTGTCTCATAATTGCTTTAACTAACTCAGTGGAGTGCAGTGGAGAGCACCTTTACAACGATATAAACTGGTGGTTTGTGCAAGCATGTCAGTGGCTCGTGCAGGTAAGAGAATCCATTTCGGTATGTCTGAAAATTTTGTTAAGTTGACTAAATTACAATGTACTTTCTATACAAAGTGACTGGCACTTCGCCGGACAAACTTTAAACGTAAGGTTGAGACCGTTGAAATAAACACTTTTTACTCAATATCGTGAGCTAAAATTGCTTCGTTAAAGAGTTACATGGACTTGAAACATGAAACGTATCGGACTGAACAGGCATGCAAATTGTATACAACTTGAAAATGTGGCCAGTGTTTGAGAAATCAATTAGTTCTATCACAATAGGAAACATTCGAAATTTTGACAGAACCATTCTGCGCCCGTCCCGCTGCCTCTGATCTTCGTCTCGCTCTGTCTTGCTTGACCCCGCGCCGTGCAGCATCTCCGACCGACACTTCCCAACACATATGTTTAAGTCACGCCATACTTCTGCTGCACCACAATGAGTTGTAACCTTTCTCGAAATTAGTACAGATTCTTGATGCTAAATCCTACTATATTAGTTATGCCTCAAATATGTCCAATCTGATTCTTTAGGACAAGTTATCAGTATTTAGGGCATGAGGTCAAGAATCAAGAAATATCATTTAGCCAATTCGTTTGTGCACAAGTTGTGTATGTCAACTCAATACTTTTGGAAGGCTGATGCCTCATATGTAAATACTGAAAGAGATTGGTTCCTATCGTGGTACATGTACCAGATTAAAATCCGTCGTTTAAACTTCGTGAATGACTACGTAAGGTAATGTGTCGCGTAGGTCATGGCGCGTAGATATTGAACAGTTCGCGCGCTCCTATATTGTCTATTGAATATTATAAATTATTGGCGTTGTGTTCTGCCTGCGTTCAGTCCTGCCACTGGCAAGAACTGGCTACGAAACTCGCTTCAATAGTCTCACGCATGTGAGAGACGTTATGAACGAGAACTTTGCCCTTGAAACAATGTTGACGATTTCCTTGCGACGTCTTTCTGGTGCTTTCCTTAGTATATTCAATTCTTCTAACTTCAAATGGAGAAGTTCATGAACCTCATCTATACTAATAAAAACGGCTTTTCATTCCCTTTATAGCTAAATGTAGAGTTCTGCTCTTATTACATTTGTTTTAAAGGAATTTCTTACCAAATATTGAAAAGCGATCAGAATTATGCCTAATTTTTTAAGGCTATTCATTGTTGGAGAATTATTGTTGACCGAAAAGATATGTAAAATACTTAGGTGAAAATCAAACTGCGTCCTGTTTCATTTGCCCAAAAGTGTCATTATGTGCAGTACCGCTGCACGACATGTGATCGACGCGCTACCCGTGATCTCAATCATGGATGAAATGTAGTAGCAGATAGGAAATAATTTTGCTTCGTACAAGAAACAGAAAATGTTGAACAATAAAATAATTCTCTCTGCAAGAGTAATCCGTGAATCTTGAGGGCTTCGATCGCGTCCGCCAAACGATCGCAGCGCCGTTTGAACGCCTGCATCGCAGCAGATGAGGCGGCGTGTGGAACATCTTATGTTAGCACCTATCCTAATTTAGATGAAAAGAAAAACCAATGGACAAATGAATATTTTTATTATTTTTACTCTCAACACACTCATTTTCCTTTTTATATTATTTATTCATATTTTACTTGGTGTTATACTTGTTGTCTTATGCGCGTGAGATTCTCTAAGAATCGATCTGTTGTAAATAATTTATCCTAATTTACTAATATGTTACTATTCGGCGTTTTTAATGTGCTATTGTGTGTTTTTAATATGCTATTGTGTGTTTTTCTTGGTAACGAAAACAGTTTTTATTCTTCATTTTCGTCACGCTCAGAACCCGAGTTCCTCCAATTCGTTTCAATTTTGAAGTTCTTTATCTTTTAAGAATGGATTTTTAACCATAATATTTTATGGGGAAAAGTGTTTATTTTGATCTTCCCTGACTTAATATAAAGTTTCGTGCATACATGTATTTAGATATAAATTATTTAGGCAGGAGACACTCAACTTTGGTTACAGGTTACGGCAGTTCTATTGATTACTCCATATTGCAATTGCTTACATCGGTAATCACAATGGTTTTCCATGAATTGACTTGGGGAGTTAAAAACAAGATTATTTTATTGTTTTTACTTTCCTTCCTTTCAAAATTGTAGATGCATCTAAAGTTTCCTGAGTCTTAGCATGCGTAGAGTGTAAGCAGAAAGAATATATGAGAAACAGAATATGTGCAGTCAGGTCTCGTCAATATTAAAGAGTTACCCATGGTTATTCAATTTAAATCTGGTCGTTAATATGTTGAAAAGACACGACAAAATTTCCTACAGAAGCGTAGAAGTTATACCTAGGTTAAAAAGTACCCAAAGTCTCTCAACTGATAGGTAGAAAGGTTTGGAATGATAAAGAGTTGTTGATTCCGGAACAGGATGCGTTTGCGACAGCTATTTTCGCTCTGTTTCGTGCAATAATCAAGGTTATTATCTTTCGATTTCAAGTATATTCACTGACACCCAATGAGAAGGTTATTTCCTTTCGCCAAAAATTGGGGATATTCGTAAAGCGGAAGGAATATTTTCACTTTCATGAAAGTTCCAGTGATCAACATTGGTCATAGTCCATTCCTCAAATTCTAATAACTTCAAATCTAAAATATTAAAGGGATAACGGACGTAGAAATTTTTGCTGTCACCCGTCTGGAACGTTTCAGGAAACGTTGAAACTCGTAATTGTGCTGGAAAAGCATGGCACTAAGGGTAAAATAAAAGCCAGTGACTTGAACTTATGTATGTGCCTTGAACATATGTCGTTTCATTGGACAGTGAATCTCTTTGAAATTTCCCACTAACCTTGATTTGAGGACGAACGCAAATATAACTTAGTATTTGTGAAATTATGTATCAATGAAAAATCTAACGTCAACGTTTTTCCAGCTCACCACCTAGGGAGGCTTAAATGTTTCGTTTATATATGATAACGGATGCATGGTTATACCTATTTCGATTTTTTGTGTCACTTAATACAACTCGATTTTAAAAATGGCTGCCCTTGCACACCAGAAGTTCAGCTTCACGAAACACAACTTCTGTACCCAAGAATCCAAGTTCAGTCATTCAGTCAGCAAGTCAGTCGATGGTTATTGAAAAGACGGAAAGAGAGTTTGATACAGATTGTGTCGGGGAGGAAAAAGGTGAAACGGAAAAGGATAGGAGGGAAATTTATAGAGATGCGCTCTGCGCATTTGATGCTAGTGTTGGAGGTTTTTTTTTGTAAGTAGTTTGAAGCTGGTGAAAGTTATCTACCCGTCAGGGCTTTGCATGGCGGGAGGGGGGGGGGGGAGGTGTTTAGTTAGAGAGCATCTTTAGTACTGAACGTGAGTAAGTAGGCTTGCCGTAGTGGATAGGGGTTGTAGAGTAGTACTCGTTTGATGTAGTGTTCCAAGTTCATCATTCGGAAGTATGGAGAAGTCAAGTACACTGCAGCAGTGAAGAGGGTTGTTAGAACAAAGTTCTACCCGAAAAATCCTCAAAAGGTTTCAAACCAAAAGGCATTCAAATGAGTCATCAACAAGTTCCTCGTGGCATTTCCAATGACTCTTTGAAATGCCTTTTGGTTTGGAAACTTTACGAGGATTTCGTTTACTGAATTTACCGCCAGATTTTAAGCTCTAACTTGGCCACAACGCCAATTGTTCATGGATCCAGTGTGCTAGCAACAGCAGCAACAACAGGCTTCTAGATGCTGTTCTTGCAACAAAAGCATAAGTCAGCTTGCAGTCTTTACTTAAAATCTATAATTATCGCCGCAGGAAATTAGGAAATAATGCTAATTGTGATAATAAATCAGTTTCCATAAGAAATATTTTATGTGGACGAAGAAAATGTTGAGCATCTACAGGTGTTGAACGGATGCAATTATAATTAACCGAAGTAATAAAATAACCAAATTTAAATAGGCCCTAATGATGAGTAAAAGAATATGCGTAGTCAGATCTCGTCAATATTAAATTCTTAATTTTAAGCATCCGTTCGGCTTAATTTTAAGATTCTTAATTTTAAGTTCGGCTCTACAACATCGCTCAACGTCCATTCCTCGAACTCTGATAACGTTGGCATAATGAGCGATCCGAAATATTGAATGAATAACTGATGCAGAAATATTTGCTGCCACACCTTCGTGACGTTTCGGGGGATGTTGAAACTCGAAGTTGTGCTGAAATAGTATGGCATTGAAGGCGAAATGAATGTCAGAAGTGACTTAAACTTATGTATGCGACTTGAGCAAATACCTTTTCATTTCCCAATGCTTATTCCTAAAATTTTTCACGTACCTTGGTTAGATAGCAAATACATATATAACTTTCTGTGTATTCCCTGATTTGATATCACTGTCATGAAAAAGTATTCCACCTACTCAAATTCTTCTTATATTCATTGTCTAATTATTGTTTTCACTAACTCTGTGGAGTGCAGTGAAGAACTTTTTTACAACGATACAAACTGGTGGTTTGTGCAAGCAAGATAATCCATTTCGATATATCTGAAAATTTTGTTTAGTTTACAGAATTACAATATACATTCTATACAGGGTGACTGGCACTTTGCTGGACAAACTTTAAACGTAAAGCTGACACCGTTGAAATAAACACATTTTACTCATTATCGTGAGCTGAAAAGCTTTTTTAAAAAGTTAAACGGACTTGAAATTTGAAACGTAACGGACTGGACAGGCTTGCAAATTGAATACAACTTAAAAATGTGGCCAGGTTTTGAGAAATCAATGAGTTCCATCACAATAGTAAGCATTTGAAATTTTGACAGAACCATTTCATCAGTTCAAACAATATGCAAGCAGAAATTTCATGGCAAGAATTGTAGGTCAAGTTCATAACCATTCTTGACATGAAATTTTGTTGAACTAATTACACCAAGAAAGTTGCCTGTGAGAGGTTTCTAGGAGAGCGTCAACATTGCTTAGGTGAGAAATTTCTCGTACATAACGTCTCTCACATGTGTATTGAAACGAGTTTGTGTGAGATTATTGAAGCAGGGCAGTGCAGACACTACGCAGTAAAGACACGCATTAAGGACACTACGTCGTTATTGTCAGTATTCAACAGACAAGAAAGCAGTGCATGAACTATTTAACATCTACGGCAATGGTCCATAAGTAGGTGGACAGTATCTGGAATAGGGCTGAGTATCAGTTATATTATTATAATTTTGTTCATTTCAACTTTTTTACCTGGGCCTTGTTACTGACTATTTTATAATTACAGTATTTGAATTTAAGGAAAAATATTCCTTGAAGTGAAAAACGTAGACTTCAAAGCTGTGTAATTTACGATGGAAAACTGTTTGGCCACTATAGCGTTGTCAAAATTTTAGGGCATGTATATTACTGTTCGCACTTGTGAATGTTCTAGTTTTGTTCGTACTGAATATTATTTATGTGTATGTATAGTTGTATACGGAGCCTCAAAGTAAATGGTAGGATCAGCTGTCTACATACTTTCGGACTACCCTGAGTGACCACGGTGCTCGTAAACTTTTTCCCAAGTACATATTATTTAGATAAACACTCTGACCACAATTGGTAAAACTGAAGTTTAATATTCAACTAAAATTAAATTCAATCGTAATCAGCAATAATTAAAATGACAACCGTTACCTGGATCATGACCTTATTTAAGTATTTCAATTAATGAGATTGTGGCAACTAGTCGGTCAGTAGCATTATGGACATCCCCTCCTTGCGTGGCCACCGGCGGTGCATATTGTGGTCAGGTAGTAACAACCGTAAGTTTCACGAAACTGCAGCGTTTGTCGCGACATGCACGCGTTCCAATGAAGTGAATTCATTCAGCTACCTTGCCGACGGGTAAACATACCGGGCAAAGTAATACACGCTAGGATGTTATTGAATTCATCTTTTACAAGGAATTCACCTAGTGTAAAATTAATTTATAGAAGCTCAAGCGACGCCGTGCACTGGTTGGTCAACGTGCACCCCTAAAATACTGATAATTTACATTTAATTGTTTTCACGTTAACTGAGGGATGACTGATGTAGAAATATTGTTTTCCAGACGTCTCATCGCATTTCGAGAAATGTTGAACCTCGTCATTAAACTAAAGAAGTATGACGTTGTGTGTTAAATAAAAGCGAGAAGTGACTTGAACATATGTATTGGGATGCATCGGTCAGAGATCCTGCACGGCGCGGGGCAAGCAAGACAAAGCGACAAGTAGATCAGAGGCAGCGGGACGGGCGCAGTTGCGGCCTTGGCTTCCGCAGATGAAGTTCACTCGTAAACGCAACCGCAAATTTGCACATGAGAATTTAAAGAAGATATTGGCTCAATGCTCGAGAAACAGAGTCGTAGTGTGTCCTCTGCATGTCACATGTCCTGTTTGTGTTCCGTTTCCACCACTTGCCTCATGTCTTCCTGGCTAAGTGGTTAAGGACGCGTGCCCGTCACGGGAAGGTGTCGGTAATTCGAATCCTGGCAATGCCGCCCAGTGATACTCCCCGTAGGGAAAAGGAAGAACTCGGCCACAATTCCCCCTTACCCTAGTGTTAGAAATGGGTACCGGCTTAACCGGGAGGAACCGTCAGAGCGTCGTGGTGCTAACCGGCATTTGAAAAACCAATGTACAAGAAAACATTCATTAGGATTGATTTTGAAAAATACCCTTTTCCCATGTATCTTGTGCGTGTCACATGTCATGTTCGTCTCACGAACACTATCAGTGTAAAAAAATTATTGTTGGGAATAATATCAGTAATTAACTCAGTCTTTGAAAATATTTGTCAAGCTCCCTGATGTGTTTTACTTATATACCTGTTAAAATAACAAATTTCCCGTTTCAAATTAGTACTCCTTAGATTTTAGGAACAGTTGAGCATTTTAGCTACGCTTATTAATAACTCTAATTATGAAGGTAAACAAAGTAATACCTGACTTGAAAAATACTGATAAAATCTATCTTGCATATTATTCTTGGGTATCTATTATATGTAAGCCTTAACACATCAGGCTCATCTGGTGGTGTACGTTCGAGTTTTCTATAAGAATTTCTCACCTGTACAATCACAAGAGAGAGGAAGAGGCCGTTATGACGCGGCATGGCACGTAGTCGACATGCTGCTGTGCACCTCACTTATATTTCTGAGATTTAAATTTTTTTTACCAGCATCTTTAGATTTTTGTAATAAATGCTCCTCTGGAGTACATTTGGATAGGTGTCTAGGTTTGTTTATTATATTCATGTTTCACTTTTGATTTTGGATGGTTGAAACAATGCTATGATGTATTTTGTAGAGAAATTTCATGATTTTAAATTAGAAATTATTTTAATATAGGAGAAAATTCTTAAATCACAACATAGTTGGAGAACAAATGACAATTATTTGAGTATTGTAATTTGGAATGCATTATTTCGTTTGAGAAACCGATGTATGTGAATAGATGTGTTAAATGTGCATCGCTTAAAATTTAAAATTATTTTCCATGTCTTCTAGAAATCAATCAATTTGCTTTCGTCATTCATGTACCGGTGAAAAATTTGTACAGCCGTCGTTTGGCATTCATATTCATTAAACATTGAAATAGGAGCGTCAGCTTGATAGGCTGCCGGTGATGTCGATGCCGTCATCACAGAATTGCTCAAATATTTTGTGTTGCTCATGATTTTTCCATGTTTATTCTTGGGCATGAACACAGAATTACACTGACGTTGTTGCTCACCAATTTAAAAAAGGTAAGAAATAAGAACCAACGTAAAAATATACATTTTTTATTCGCTTCTTTTTTAGGCAAACGTTTAGAAATGTTAAAATTCCATCTTCAGTGCTGGAAAACACACAATGAGATTTTACATAGGAATAGAAGGAACTTCAACGTTTTTTTACCGCTCTGTATGGTTTTTTACTGAAGATGGAATTTTAACATTCCAAAACGCTTGACTAAATAGGAGACAAATGAAAAATTGATATTTTTACGTTGGTTCTGCTTTTTATCTTGCGCGTGAGATTCCCTAAGATTCGACCTGTTGGAAACATACAATACAAAAAATTAATGCAATTTATATGCTTAATACAATTTATAAAAAAATGTAACTGATAATCGTAGCTAAAATGTTCCTACCAATAGTAAATATGTATTTTGTGGTAATATGAAATGTAAATCTTTTACATTAACACCTACGATATAATTCATTAGGAGACTTGATAATTATTTATATATATACAATAAAAACACTAATATTATGGCTTAAATTGTAGCTTCTATTTCAACTGATAGTGTTCGTGGCTCGCCCAGGACATACTACCATTCGGTTTCTCAAGTATTGAGTCAATATCCTTGTTAAATTGTGAGGTGCAAATTTACACTTGCGGTTGTGAATGAATTTCATTACCGGGAGCCAAGGCCGCTCATGCGCCCGTCCCGCTGCCTCTGATCCTCGTCTCGCTCTGTCTTGCTTGACCCCGCGCCGTGCAGCATCTCCGACCGACGCATCCCAATGCATATGTTCAAGTCACTCATCGCCTTCATTTGGCCCACAACGCCATACTTCTGTCGTACAAAAATGAGTTGCAACATTTCGTACAATTTGTACCTACATATTCGTGACCGGAAATCCAGCTACATTAGTTATGCCTCATATGTGCAACATCTGATATTTTAGGATAAGTTATCAGTATTTTAAAATTGGACTTTCTCTAAATAATTTCAGACTATGAATGAGACATGTGCCATATATCATCCAATTTAATAATTTTGGAAGGCTCAAGCCTTATTAGGTTTCTGTGAAGTGGAATGGTGAAGCGGATGCATGGAATAATAAATCAAATACGGTCATTATAAATGTGTAACCGACTAAGTACGGTAATCGCATGAGTCGCGATATGTGACGTGGGACACCTGCCACTAATGTTTAATTTTCGTAAATCGAAATCGTTTAAAATCGTAAATTCGATAAAATTTCTTTACAGTGCGCAAATAGTTGATTTGGAAAACATTTCACCTATACTACAAAACTGATAGTGCCATGTACTGTGTAGGAGTTACGAAGTTAAAGAATGTAACGTCGTCAACGTAGGAATCAAACCCGTAATTTTATTCCTCCTCCCTCCACTGCGCGTAGATCTTGAACAGTTCATGCACTCCTTTTTTGTCTACTGAATATCGACAATTGACGTAGTGTCCTTACTGCGTTCAGTTCTATACTGTCCTGCCACTGGCAAGAACTTGCGAGTAAACTCGCTTCAATAATCTCACACTTGTGAGAGACGTTCTGTACGAGAACTTTGCCATCTAAGCAATGTTGACGCTCTCCTTGCGACGTTTTACTGGTGCTTTTCTTGGTATATTCAGTTCTACTAACTTCAAATGGAGAAGTTCATGAACTTCACCTATAATAATCAAAACGGAATTTCTTTCAACTAATTGCTTAAGTGTAGAGTTTTGTTCGTATTACATTTGTTTTAATGGCGTTTCTTCCTAAATATAGAAGAGATGATGACAGTTGTATCTAATTTTCGTAGGTTATTCAATGTGGGGAAATTATTTATGTTCGAAAAAATGTGTGAAATATTTAGGCGGAAATCAAATTGCGTCCTGTTTCACTGGCCCAAAACTCTCATTATGAGCAGTACCGAGCATGACAAGTGATCGACGCGCTACTCGTGATCTCAATCATGGATGAAATGTAGTGGAAGATAGGAAATAATTTTACTTCGTACAAGAAACAGAATAGGTAGAATTATAAAAGAATTGCCTTTACAAGAATTCGTGAAACTCCTGGTGGCTTCGATCGCGTCCGCCAAACGATCGCACCGCCGTTTGAACGCCTGCATCGCAACAGGTGAGGCGGCGTGTGGAACATCTTTTGATAGCCTCTATCCTAATTTAGATCAAAAGAATAACCAATGTACATATAAATTTTTATATTGTTTCTACTCCCAACATACTCATTTTCTTTGTTTTATTATTTGTTCATTTTACATGGGTTCTTCTTGTTATCATACGCGTGAAATTCTCTAAGAATCGATCTGTTGGAAAGAAATTATCCTAGTTTAGTAATGTTTCTTATGCTCATTATAGTTATTGGGGGCGGCTATTCTGTGTTTGTCTTGATAACGAAAACAGTTTTCACTCTTCATTCCCGAGTCACGCTCAAATCCCGAATTTTTCTCCAATTCGTTTCAATTTTCCAGTCCTTGTATCTTTAACGAAGCATTTTTAACCACAATATTATCGAAGGAAAAGTGTTTGTTTTAACGTTCCCAGACTTGATATAAAGTTGTGTGCATACATGCATATACATAGGTATAGATTATCTTGGCAGGTGACTCTCAACTTTGGTATACATGTTACGGAAACTCAATTGATTGCTCCATTTTGTCATTGCTCAAATCGACAATCACAATGGTTTTTCAAGAGTTGACTTTGGGAGTTAAATACAATATAAACGTTTTGCTTTCACTCTCCCTCCTTTCAAAATTGTAGATGCATCTAAAATTTCCTGAGTCTTATCATGCATGGAGTGTTAGCAGAGAGAATATATGAGAAAAAGAATATGCGTAGTCAGGTCTCGTCAATATTAAATAGTTACTCATGGTTCTAAAATTTAATTCAAGCCGTCAGCGACGACAAAATTCCCTCACGAAATGAAGAAAATAAAAGTAAAATTTAAAAAAAACATTCACCGAAATGTCAGGTTGTGTTGTTATTGCACTATTATTAGTACTATGCAGCTCTGCCCGGAGCTGGAAGCGATTTCAAGTGCCATTCTGACTGCGATTCGTACAATCAACAGCATAATTTTCTTTCCGTAAATGCATTTTCACTATGACACTCAATGAGAAGGTTATTCCTTCGCCAAAATTGAAATTGTGTGAATTGAGGAGGGAATCTTAATTTCAAGTTCGACTGTAAAACATTGGTCAACGTCCATTCCTCGAACTCTGATAAGTTACGCATAATGTGCGATCCGAAATATTGAATGGATAACTGATGCAGAAATATTTGCTGCCACGTCACTGTGTGACGTGTCGGGAAATGAAACTCGAAGTTGTGCTGGAATAGTATGGCATTGAAGGCAAAATGAAGGCCAAAAGTGACTTGAACTTATGTATGCGACTTGAGCAAATACCTTTTCATTTCACAATGCTTATTCCTAATTTTTTTCACTTACGTTGGTTTGATAGCAAATACACATAGGGCCTATAACTTTCTGTGTATTCCCTGATTTGCTATCAGTGTCTTGAAAAAGTATTCCATCCCACTCTAATTCTTCTTATGTACATTGTCTAATTATTGTTTTAACTAAATCTGTGGAGTGCAGTTAGGAGCATCTTTACGCCACAAACTAATGGTTTGTGCAAGCATGTCAGTGGCTTGTGCAGGCAAGATAATCCATTTCGAACTACATGAACATTTTGTTTAGTTGACTAAATTACAATGTACTTTCTATACAGGGTGACCGGCACTTTACAGGACAAACTTTAAACGTAAGGCTGACACCGTTGAAATTACCACTTTTTATTCCTTATCGTGAGCTAAATATGCTTTGCTGAAGAGTTACACGGACTCTAAATATAAAACGTATCGGACTGAACAGGCATTCAATTTGTTTACAACGTAGAAAAGTGGCCAGTGTTTGAGATATCAATTAGTTTTATCACAATAGTAGGCATTCGAAATTTTGACAGAACCATTCTGCGCCCGTCCCGCTGCCTCTGATCTTCGTCTCGCTCTGTGTTGCTTGACACCGCGCCGTGCAGCATCTCCGACCGACGCTTCCCAATACATATGTTCAAGTCACTTCTTGCCTTCATTTGGCCCACAACGTCAAACTTCTGCTGCACAATAATTAGTTGCAACATTTACTACAATTAGAACCTATTCGTAACAGGAAATACTGCTACATTAGTTATGCCTCAAATATGCGCAATCTTACATTTCAATAGAAGATATCAGTATTTTAGAAATGCACCCTACGAGTTTCCTAACACGTAAGAGAAAAAAAACTAAAGTAAAAGATGTAAACGGCTGATATTTGGTACGTGTAATAATAGTGGAATGTTGAGTCGTATGCCACGTAAAATAATGCTAATGCGATCATTGTCAATATGCAACCGATAAAGGACGGTAATCGCTAGAGACGCGATATATTACGTGCGTCCCCTAACAGAATTGATAACTATTCATGACTCGCGTATTCATGGTAAATTCAGTATAATTACTTTACAATACGCAAATGGTTGATTTGAAAATTATTTTACTTTTATTACAGAACTGATAGTGCCACATGCTGTGTAGGAGTAACGTAGTTAAGGAATGTTACGTCGTCAACGTAGGAATCAAAAGCGTAATTTTAGTCCTCCTGCTTCCATTGCGCTTAGATATCGAACAGTTCATGCACTCCTTTATTATCTATTGAATATTGGCAATTGGCGTACTGTCCTTAGTGCGTTCAGTTCTGCGCTGTCCTGCCACTGGCAAGAACTTGCGAGTAAACTTATGTCATTTTGCCATTTTGCTTACGTCATTTGAAATCAACAAATCCCTTTTAATGAAGTTGTTCATAATAATTGCAGGTGTAATAGAATTTTTAAATGTATTAATTCTGAACGTCTCAGCTTGGAATTCTAAATTGAGTTGTCTACGAGTGGTAAAATGTAAGTGAGGAAAGCAAAATATATTTTCATAAGAGGATCTTGTAGATTTGCTGATATCCTCAAACACGATCCGTTTAATTTACCTCTCACATGAAAAATTTCATAACCGCCAAAAAAACGGCTCAGAAATCTTGGTAAGGCGTATTTTCTTTTTTAAAATTTAAAATCCTTGAACCGTACCGAAATTGGGCGCTTCAGCCTACCATCGTACCAAATGTACAACATAATGACAATTGAAGAAGATCGTACCAAGTATGTTGAATTGTACTAATTCCGACTGCCCTGGACACCGCACTCACTCCCAGTACATCCATCACCTGGAAGGGCTTAGCCTAGGCCATCATACACTATTTATCTACCAATTTTTTTCACCTCAGCCGCATTAGTACACTTTGGTCACACCCAAGCCTTAAGTACTGATAGCTTACGCGTAAATATTCTGTGAAACATATTCGAGGAATAAAAATGTATAAATATTTCTTGCCACTTATCTGGAAGCGCTTCTGAAGATGTTGAAATTCGTAATTTTACTAAAGAAGGGATGGCGTTATGGGCAAAATAAACGCACGAAATGACTTGAACAAATGCTATTTCATTTGATAATGAATATTCTTGAAAACGAAAATAATAGCGAGGAATAAGGCTTTGAAACTTAGCATTTTATATTAAAAGCTTACATATTCGCGTTGCAGAGCATGCCAGCAGAAGTTATCGCACTAACCATCCTCTTCTGCTCCTTCTCACTCAGCCATACGAATCCATGCTGAAAGATGTGACCATCCTATAAAATTAGAGGACTTTAACGGTTTAGCAGCTGCTTCAAACCCCGTTGATCTGCGCATTATTGAATCTCTTTTTATTTTACAATGAAAGCCTTTTTTAAATGACCCCCAATCCGCTTTTCCTTTGTAAATAGTTTAGAAATTTGATTTATTTTTATTAAGTTTTCCTTCCTTTCAAGTTTTTTTGTTTTCTCGATATTGTCGATATGTAAATGTTTCATTTTTTCCAGAGAATTTTGTTGAGAATGACTCTTTATTTTTGAGTCGAAACGTTCAATTTTACCAGTTAAGCTTTCAATATGAAACACTAAGTTTCAAAGCCTTATTCCTCCCTATTATTTTCGTAGGTAAAATTTGCAAAAATACATACCGACATGTGCTTCCATATATTCTTGAAGTTTTCAACTTACATTATTTCAACTTACTCAGTGGAGTGTAGTGAGGAGCTTTCTTACAATGATACAAGCCAGTGGTTTAAGCCACACTGTTACAATTCCGCACTTGATTCCACAGATAACCGTCATTTATATTACTGTTATTCTCGCCCCAGCTCGGCAACGACATTGAAGAGCCAATAGACACCTCTTGCTGTTTGGTATGTGTCATGCAATGGTGCTCGATAATTTACTTCGACACAAACTCAATTTTGAAATGGTAGGCTGACCGTGACCATCCGCAGTTTCTGTTTTCTTCAGATGGGAAAAAATCTGTACATCTCGATAGAGGTATATATGTCTCCACCATGACGCTCATAACAAACAACAAAATCAATGTTCTGTTTAGGCAGTGAAGACTTCTACTCACACGTGCAAAGTCTGGCGAATTTGTAAATTATTCATTGTTGAACCTAAAGATAGGGTAACCAACTGAATATCCTTCGAAAAGTTTTCGTTAGTCGATGTACTTAATGTACCTCATAAATGTTGCGTGAGAAGGCAAATTTAATATCCTAGAGTGAATGCAGTCACAAGTTAATACAAACTAATGGAATTCAACGATGCTGTATTCCTCCTTCGATCATCTTACAGTCTCTGAGATACAGTTTTAAATAAGTGATAGAGCTAAGATATGCTTGAATTTATGTGGTTCTTTTAATAATCGTTATAATGGTTGATCTACACGCTCAATAAAATTGAAGCTCACGATCCCCACTTACTGAAGTGAGACGGTTAAGTCAGTGAGAAATCTTCGACTCGGTGAAGGACCAGTGCTACAAATGATTTTCGAAAATGACGTTAGTGGTCATATGCGAGTAAGGAAGCGTGTGAAATTCGACTGAAATGTGCAAGAAATTTATTCGCAGCTATCGGATTCTTTCACCTGGTTCATGGACGAAAAATATTTTGATGCTCATTTCGGCCACTTTTAGAAGTTAAGTAGCTGAAACCTCATCCAAGACTTTTTTTTAAATCGAAGCTCTTCATGTCACTGTGAGCGAAACAATAATCATTGCTCTAATTTTCTTTTAATCTACATCATTTTGAAAAACTATTATATTTTGCTGTCAATCCTTCATTTACATTTGAAATGAATACCCCCTCAGTTAACATAGTCCATAATGATTTAATCAAAACTTCCAAAGAAGAACATCTCATGTGTTGGCATGAGAAAAGGCCGAATAGAGACTTGAAAAACTTTTTTGCTCTATTTGCCTGACTGTTGCATACAACCGAGGTGCTACTGCATACTGTACATCCTCCCTGTCCGGCCGCAACCATGGTGCACCTCACGTTACAAATCGTACGAGTACAGATGATATAAATACAGATCCCCCATTGGAGATCAAAATATTCTGAACGGGCAGGTGGAAACAGCACACCACTAACGAACGATGCAAGTATGAAATTTGGAAAGATAGTTTGACTCAGAGTTTCTCGGAAAGAGAAGAGTTGAAACGGAAAACGAACAGTAGGGAACTACGATATTTGCGCTTTGCGCGACTGACGCTACTGATTATGCTTCCTTTTAAGCAATCTCATCCTACAACAATCTATACTATAATAAGAGTTGCGTCCGTCCGTCTGTCTCTTTGTCCGAAGCTTCCCGAAAGTGTGTGAAGAGCGGATCTGTGATACGGGCCGTGTGCACTCAACTTTGGAGAGATTGATTTTTTGGTTTTGTAGCCTTTCGTTCACTTTGCCTTCTTTTCATTTCAAATAAAGGCGGTGGACTAGTGCAAATAATTGTTGAATCTTCCAAATATATACTGATAAGCTTAACGTTATGAATAATTTTAGTGCAACTATTGTACATAAGCGATGAATGGACTTCAATCTCCCCAGGTCCAGTAACAAATCTCCATTTTAATTCCCGATTTATTTAGTCGCACAAAAGTGTTGAGGTGTCGTTATTAGCAGCACCGCTGCATGGTACGTAATGAACATGGTACCCGTTCATCGCAGTACATATCTGGGATATATCATATCTGGGATATACATATAAACATTAGGCACACATTTCTTGAATTCTCAACTGCACTATATATGCTCGTTGGTTGGATACCAAAGTTGAGTGTCAACAGCCGAAATGATCCATTTCTTTGAATATCTGAAAGTTATGTTTAGTTAGCCAAATCACAATGCACTTTCTATACAAGGTGATCGTTACTTTGAAAGACAAACTTTAACATAAGGCTGAGACCGTTGAAATAAATAGTTTTTACTCAATTATCATGAGTTTAAAATTCATCGTTAATTACAAGGACTTGAAATTTGAAACGTATTGAAAAAAAAATTAGCATGTCGGCAGAGGAAGGCACTGAAGAATAATGAAGAATAAAATGTAGGAAACGATTTTCATGATGACAAGAATTAGAATAACGCCATAGCCGTAATTTTTAAGACCATGAAAAACATGCAATTATATTAGAAATTTCTTAAATATTTTCTGAATAAAAAACATTTGTTGTGATGCAATTTTTGAATTGTTTGTGACCAACGTTCAAAAAATCGCTAAGTTCATGCGGAATTGTGAGCTTTCGACATTTTAACACAATCATTTCATCAATTCAAACACATCATAGAGAAAGGTTTCACAGCATTTATTGTAAGTGAAGTTCATACACATTACATGAAATTTTGTTGGACCAATTATTCCAAGAAAGTTACCCGTTAGAGGTTGAAAAAAGAGTGTCGATATGGTTTAGATGAGAAAGTTCTCGCACTCAACGTCTCTCACATGTGTGAGATTATTGAAGCGAGTTCACTCGCAAGTTCTTGCCAGTGGCAGGACAGTGCAGAACTGAACGCAGTAAGGACACTACGCCAATTGTCAATATTCAATAGACAAGAGAACAGTACATGAACTGTTCAACATCTACGGCAACGGTCCATAAGTAGGTAGACAGTATGTGGATAGGGTTGAGTAGTTATATTATTAAAATTTTGTTCATTTTACCTCTTTTATCTGTGCCTTGTTATTGGCAATTTCATAGTTAGTTTTTTTAAATTTAGGGAAAAATGTTTGTTGAAGCGAAAGAGGCAGACTTCAAAGCTGCCTAATTTACGATGGAAAATTGTTTGAGCACCAGCGTTGGTAAAATTTGATATCTGATGTATTATTGTTCACAATATAATTAAATTGTTGAAGTTCTAGTTATATTAGCACTCAATGTAATAGTATGTACGTACAAATCAATTGTAATAAACAATTATCAAAGTCGCAATCATTAAATGGAGCGTGCCCTTATTTGACTTTACTAATATGTATATGAAAATTGACTTTAATACTCGTCGATCAGCGGCATTAGGAGCATCTCCTGCGTGGCCACCGGTGGCGCACGTTGCGGTCAAAGTGCGAACAACCCTCAGTTTCAGAACACCAACAAGTTTTTACCTATAATAAGGCGTGTCATGGTATTGATTACGATTTTACGTTGAAGACTAACCCAACTTGACTCAACAGAAATTGTTTTGCCCTATTTTTTACATTAATCTTAGATATATAGCTATGGCCTTTAGAATTTATTTTTTTCTACGAACCGTTACCGATGTTCAACGTGAAAAAATCATCCACCCGCCATCCCCTGAGGACTAATAACTCTCTCATGCTTCGCAATCAGAAGGGCTGAGGGATAACTGATGTAGAATTATTCGCCGCAACGTGCCTGTGAGCGTTTCGAGAAATGTTGAAACTCGTCATTGTTTTGAAGAATTATTGAGTTGCACGTAAAATAAAGGCGAACAGTGACTTCCTTTTCCCAACCTGGAGAATAACCGGGCGGCATTGCCGGGATTCGAACTGCCGACACCTTCCCATGACGGGCGCGCGTCCTTACCCACTCGGCCAAGAAGACACATGACACGCTCTTGATACGGGACACAAACAGGACATGTGACGTGCAAAGGACACACTACGAATCTGTTTTTCGAGTATTGACCCAACATTCTCGTTAAATTCTCTGGTGTTCCAGTTGCGGTTGCGAGTGAACTTCATTACCGTAAGCCCAGGCCCAGATTCATGATACAAAATCTTGCTGCATTAGTTATGCCTCAAATATGCCCAATTTGATGTTTCAGTACAAGTTATCAGTATTATAAGGATGCAACCAATATTTAATGGTGTTGTAACACCTTAAAAAACCCAGGGAAACTGTGAGTTGTTAACATATTTTGGAAGGCAAACGCCTTACGAATTATAATTGCGGTGTATCAGTGACGTGGAGGGTAGAATAGCTTGATTAAATGCCGTCCATATAACTGTGTGACTATGTACGATAATCGCATAAGTCGCGATATGTTACGTGGGACATCTGCCAGTAATGTTTAATTTTGTTGACTTCCGTTTATATAGTGAAATAAGTTTAATTACTTTACAATATGCAAATAGGGCCTAGTTAATTTGAAAACATATTTATTATACCTTTACTACAGAACTGATGCACTACAGAACTGCTGGTGCCACATGCTGTGTAGATGTTACGTAGTTAAGGAATGTTACGTGGTCAACGTACGAATCAATCCCATAATTTAAGTCCTCCTGCCTCCATTGCGCGTAGATGTCGAACAGTTCGTGCCCTCCTTTATTACCTATTGAATATTGGCAATTAGCGTAGTGTCCTTACTGCGTTCAGTTTTGCACTGTCCTGCCACTGGCAAGAACTTGCGAGTAAACTCGCTTCAATAATCTCACACATGTGAGAGACGTTGTGCACGAGAACTTTGCCCTCAAAACAATGTTGACGCTCTCCTTCCGACGTCTTACTGGTGCTTTTCGTGGTATATTCAGTTCTACTAACTTTAAATGGAGAAGTTTATGAATTTCACCTATACTAATCAATATGACATTTTTCTCAACTTAGTGGTTAAGTGTAGAGTTCTGCTCTTCTTGCATTTGTTTTAAGGATTTCTTCCTATATACTGAAAAGCTTATGATAATTGTGTCTAATTTTCGAAGGCTATTCACTGTGGGAGAATTATTGATGTTCGAAAAGATATGAAAAATATTTGTATGAGAATCAAACTTTGTTCTGTTTCACTGACACCCAAAAGAGTCATTATGAGCTGTACAGCTGCATGACAAGTAATCGACTAGTTACCCGTGATCTCAATCATGGTTGAAATGTAGTAGCAGATAGGAAGTAATTCAGCTTCTTACAAGAAACAAAAAATGTTGAACAATGAAATAATTCCCTCTTCAAGAATAATTCGCGAATCCTGGTGGCTTGATCGCGTCCGCCAAACGATCGCACCGCCGTTTGAACGCCTGCATCGCAACAGATGAGGCGGCGTGTGGAACTTCTTTTGGTGGCACCTATCCTAATTTAGATGAAAAGAAGAACCAACGTATAAATGAATATTTATATTATTTTTACTCTCAACTCACACATATCAATTTTTATTATTTGTTCATTTCTACATTGGTTCTTCTTGTTATCTTACGCGTGAGATTTTCTAAGAATCGATCTGTTGGAAATAAATTACCCTAGTATTGTAATATGTTTATGCTCATAATAGTTAAATAGGGCTGCTATTCTGTGTCTGCCTTGATAACGAGAACAGTTTTTACTCTTCATTCCCGAGTCACGCTCAAAACCCGAATTTTTCTCCAATTCGATTCAATTTTCCAGGACTATAACTAAGCGTTTTGAACCACATTATTTCAGGGAGAAAAGTGTTTATTTTATTCTTCCCAGACCCAATTTAAGTTTGGTGTATCCATGTATGTAGATATGGATTATCTAGGCGGGTGACCATACTCTTTGGTATGCAGGTTACGGAAGTTTAATTGATTACTCCATATTGAAACTGCTTAAATCGGCAATCACAAGGGGTTTTCACGAGTTGGATCGGGGAGTTAAATACAAGAAAAACGTTATGCTTTTACTCCCCTTCCTGTTAAAATTTTAGATGCATCAGAAATTTCCTGAGTCATATCATGCGTAGAGTGTTAGGAGAAAGAATATTTGAGAAACAGAATATGCGTAGTCAGGTCTCGTCAATATTAAATAGTTGCTCTAGGTTCTAAAATTTTATTTAGACGATCAGTGTTTTGAGGAACGACGACATAATTCACTCCCGAATTAAGAACGATAGAAAATTTAAATTTAAAAAAATATTCACTGATATGTCAGATTGTGTTGGTATTGCACTTTTATTTAAACGCTGCAGCTCCCCCCTGAGCTGGAAGGGATTGCAAGTGTCATTCTCACTCCGATTTGAACTATGAACATAAATTACTTCCAATAATAGCATTTGCACTATGTCACCCAAAGAGAAGGTAATTCCTTCGCTAAATTTGCTGATCTTCTATTTAAGCAGGGTCTTTTAATTCAGCTTCCTCCGAACAACATTGATCAATGTCCATTCCTCGAACTCTGATAACTCAAACATAATATGCGATCCGAAATATTGAAAGGATAACTGATGCAGAAATATTTGCTGGCACCCCTCTGTGACGTTCGGGAAATGTTGAAACTCGTAGTTGTGCTGAAATAGTATGGGATTGAAGGCAAAATATAGGCTAGAAGTGACTTGAACTTATGTATGTGACTTGAGCAAATACATTTTCATTTCACAATGCTTATTCCTAAAAATTTTCACTTACATTGGTGTGATAGCAAATACATATATAACTTTCTGTGTATTCCCTGATTTGCTGTCGCTGTCATGAAAAAGTATTCCACCCCACTTAAATTTTGCTTATAAACATTGTATAATTATTGTTTTAACAAACTCTGTGGAGTGCAGTTAAGAGCATCTTTACGATATAAACTGATGGTTTGTGCAAGCATTTCAGTGGCTTGTGCAGGCAAGATAATTCATTTCGATATATTTGCAAATTTTGTTTAGTAGACTAAATTACAATGTACTTTCTATACAGGGTGACTGGCACTTTGCTGGACAAACTTTAAACGAAAGGCTGAGACCGTTGAAATAAACACTTTTCACTCAATTTAGTGAGATAAAAATGCTTCGTTAAAGAGTTACACGGACTTGAAATTCGAAACGTATCGGAATGACCAGGCATGCAATTTGTATACAACTTGAAATGTGGCCACTGTTTGAGGAACTAATTAGTTCCATCACTATAGCAAGCATTCGAAATTTTGACAGAACCATTGCATCAGTTCAAACAATAAGCAAGAAGAAATTTCAAAGCAATAATTGTAGGTCAAGTTCATAACCATTCCTGACATGAAATTTTGTGGAACTGACTATACCAAGGAAGGTACCTAGCTGTGAGAGGTTGCAAGGAGAGCGTCAACATTGTTTACATGAGAAAGTTCTCGTACATAACGTCTCTCACGTGAGTGAGATTATTGAAGCGAGTTTAGTCGTACACCTTTACTCGTTTTATAACCACATTCTGTCAAAATGTACCGACGAACTGCAAATTTAACGACGACGAACCATTGAGTATAACAGGTAATAGAAATATAGAGACTGTGTCGCAAAAAATAACAACAACGACAAATTATAGCGACACCCTGCAAAATGAATGACAGTGAAACCATATATCAGAACAAAGAAACAATGTGTAGTGACAGAGTCGGTTTATTGTAACAATGTTCAAAAAGGATAACAATTATACAAAAAATAGTAACGTACGTGTATATTATCGTAACAAATTAACAATTTCTGACAGAGTTTTTATAAGTAAAATAGACAGTAAAGTAGCATTATAGCGTAGTACACGATGCATATTCATACTATGCATACAAAATTATTAATAATTACAATAAAGAATGAACATCATATGTATCACACGTGAACCGGCCACGTCAGAGTTGTTCTGGAAAATTCCAGTACATACTTCCCGGTCGGATATTACATCATCTATTGACCGGAAATTAATGGAATGTACATATGTAGTCCCATATGTATTATTGTCGGGTGGCATTGATGCTCCCGAAAGTGTAAATATCGAATGTCGAAATCCCGAATATCTAAATCCCAAAAATTAAAATGCCGAATGTTGTAATCAGGGTTGCCAACTGGCAGGTACAGTATGTATTTCATTGCCAAATATGGTCGGGAATTAGATATTCGAGATTTTGATTTCTGGGATTTTGACATTCGTGATTTCAAGGTGAACCCATTATTTTCAATTTTTTTAATATGTAAGTGAAAAAAAAAAATTCTCTCGTCAATAGGGTTTAAAAGATGTTGTTACATCTTATGACTCTTCGTTACTATTTTTTGCATCTGTTACATTATTTTGAACCTGTGATACTAGCTATTCGAAGCATTGGTACAAGGTTTGACTCTTTGTTAAAGAAAATGATCGTCTGTTGCAACATTCTGAGAGTGTCATGCAATTTGAAGCAACGTTACAGTTATTTGTCTCTGTCACTACATTTTGCATCTGTTATAAATTTTGCAGCATCGTCACAAGATTTGTACTGGATGTTGTTATATTTGAGCCGCTGTTATTAGTTTTTATTCGCTGTTGTATTATTGTGCAAACTGTTGCTATATTGTTCTGACGTGTGGTTATAAAACGAGAAAGGGTGTAAGTTCTTGCCAGTGGCAGGACAGTGTAGAACTGAACGCAGTAAGGACCCTACGCCAATTGTCAGTATTCAACAGACAAGAGAGCAGTGCATGAACTGTTCAACATCTACGGCAATGGTCCATAAGTAGGTGGACAGTGTGTGAAATGGGGTTGAGTATCACTTATATTATTACAATTTTGTTCATTTTAACTCTGTTATCTGTGCCTTGTATTGACGATTTTATAATTACAGTGTTTAAATTTAAGGAAAGATATTCCTTGAAGCAAAAAGGGTAAATTTAATTACTTTACAATAAACAAATATTTGATTTGCAAAACATTTCACTTTTACTACAGAACTGTTAGTGCCACATGCTGTGTAGATGTTACGTAGTTAAGGAATGTTACGTCATCAACACAGGAATCAATCCCGTAATTTTAGTCCTCCGGCCTCCATTGCCCGTAGATGTTGAACAGTTCATTCAGTTTTTTCTTGCCTATTGAATATTTACAAATGGCGTAGTGTCCTTACTGCGTTCAGTTCTACACAGTCCTGTCACTGGCAAGAACTTGCGAGTAAACTCGCTTCAATAATCTCACACATGTGAGAGACGTTATGTACGAGAACTTTGCCCTCTAAACAATTTTGACGCTCACCTTGCGACGTCTTACTGGTGCTTTTCTTAGTATATTCAGTTCTACTAACTTCAAATGGAGATGTTCATGAACCTCACCTATACTAATAAAAACGGCTTTTGATTCCCTTTATTGCTTAAGTGTAGAGTTCTGCTCTTATTACATTTTTTAAAAGGAATTTCTTCCTAAATATTGAAAAGCTGATGAGAATTGCGCCCAATTTTCGCAGGCTATTCATTGTGGGAGAATTATTGTTGTTCGAAATGACATGAAAAATATTTTGGAGAAATCAAACTGCGTCCTGTTTCACTGACCCAAAAGTGTCATTATGAGCAGTACCGCTGCATGACAAGTAATCGACTCGCTACCCGTGATCTCAATCATGGATGAAATGTAGTAGAAGATAGGAAATTATTTTAATTCGCATATGGAACAGAATGGGTTGAACAATAGAAGAATTGCCTCTGCAAGAATTCCCTTCGATCGCGTCCGCCAAACGATCGCACCGCCGTTTGAACGCCTGCATCGCAGAAGATGAGGCGGCGCGTGGAACTTCTTTTGTTAGCAGCTATCCTAATTTAGATGAAAAGAAAACCAATGTAGGAATGAATATATATACTATCTCTCCTCTCAACACATTCATTTTCATTTTTTTATTATTGGTTCATTTTTACCGTGATTCTACTTGTTATCTTACGCGTGAGATTCTCTAAGAATCGATCTCTTGGAAATAAATCATCCTAGTTTAGTAATATGTTTCGTATGCTCAGTATAGTTAATGGGGGCTGCTATTCTGTGTTTGTCTTGATAACGGAAACAGTTTTCACTCTTCATACTCGAGTCACGCTCAGAACCCGAATTTTTCTCCAATTCGTTTCAATTTTCCAGTCCTTGTATCTCTTCAAAAAAGCATTCTTAACCACATCATTATAGTGGGAAAATTATTTGTTTAATTTTCCCTGACTCAATTTAACGTTTCGTCTATACATGTATATAGATAAAGATTATCTAGGCAGGTGACACTCAACTTTGGTATACAGGTTACAGAAGTTTAATTGATCACTCCATATTGCAATTTCTTTAATCGGCAATCACAATGGTTTTCAAGGAGTTGACTTGGGGAGTTAAAAACACGATTAATTTTATGTTTTTACTTTCCTTCCTTTCAAAATTGTAGATGCATCTAAAGTTTCCTGAGTCATATCATGCGTAGAGTGTTAGCAGAAAGAATACATGAGGAACAGAATATGCGTAGTCAGGTCTCGTCAATATTAAATAGTTACTCATGGTTCTAAAATTTTATTTTGATATCAGTGGTTTGAGAAGCCACGACAAAATTCCCTCTCAAACTGAAGAAGATAAGAAACTAAAATTTAAAAAAAAATTCACTGATATTTCAGATTGTGTTGGTATTGCACTATTATTTATACGCTGCAACTCCGCCCGGAACAGGAAGCGATAGCAACAGACCATTCCTACTCCGATTCGTACAATGTTTAACACAATTTTCTTTCGATATAGGCATTTGCACCATGACACCCAATGAGAAGTTTATTCCTTCGCCAAAATTGAATATATTCGTATTGAGGAGGGAATTTTTAATTTCAAGGTCCACTCACCAACATTGGTTGACGTCCATTTTTAAATTCTAATAACTTGCACACAAATGTGCGATCCAACTATTAAAGGGATAACTGATGTACAAATTTTTGCGGCCATCCGTTGTAACATTTCAGGGAATGTTGAAACTCATATGGTCCTGAAATAGTATGGCATTGGGGCAAAATAAAGGCCAGAAATGACTTGAACTTATTTATGTGACTTGAGCAAATACCTTCTCGTTGGACAATGCATTTTCCTGAAATTCCTCACTAATATTGATTTAATAGGAGATATAAATATCTGTGTATTTACTGACTTGCTATCACGTCTTGAAAAAGTATTCCGCCCTACTTAATTTGTGTTATTTACATAGCCTAAATATTGTTTTAACAAACTCTGTGGAGTGCAGTGTAGAGCATCTTTACAACGATACAAACTGGTAGTTTGCGCAAGCAAGATAATACATATCATACATTTCAATACATCTGAAAATTTTGTTTAGTTGACTAAATAACAATGTACTCTCTACACTGGGTGACTGGGACTTTGTAGGACAAACTTCAAAATTAAGGCTGAGACCGTTGAAATAAAGAATTTTACTCAATTTTCGTGAGTTAGAAATGCTACGTTAGAAAGTTACACGGACTTGAAATTTGAAACGGATCGGAATGAACAGGCATGCAATTTGTATACAACCTAAAAATGTGGCCAGTGTTCGAAAAATCAATTAGTTCCATTCCAATAGTGTGTATTCAAAATTTTCACAAAACCGTTACATCAGTTCAAAAAATGTGTAAGAAGAAATTTCATAACAATAGTTGTAGGTCAAGTTCATAACCATTCCTGACATGAAATTTTGTTGAACTAATTATACCAAGAAAGTTGCCTGTTAGAGGTTGCAAGGAGAGCGTCAACATTGCTTTGATGAGAATGTTCTCGTACCTAACGTCTCTCACATATGTGAGATTATTGAAGCGAGTTTAGTCGTAAGTTCTTGCCAGTGGCAGGACAGTGTAGAACTGAACGCAGTAAAGCTGGGTTTACACGGAGGGTGACTTCCCCAGGGTGACGCCCCCACTTTACCCCTCTCACCCGCTCAAGCTTCCCCACTTGCGTTTAGACGGAGGGTGAGATGCCCAGGGCTGCCGAAATTAGTGCGTTCAGCAAATATACGAGTTTCCCTTACAAAAATGTATTTTAATATCTCTGGAGTGAAAATTTTACTATGGGCAACTTCATAAAAAGGGATCTATTGATTTCGAATGACAATAATTGCAAAATAAATGTAGGCAACCCCTCAAACTATGTCAATATGAATGAGATTTATTTTGGTGCTGCTGCAGAAAGCATTCTCCTGAGAAATGTCAACAAAATATGTACCAAAATACCAGAAGAGTTTGGATTGAAAGATCTTAATAAATGTAATTCAATAATACCATATTCAATGCATTTCTCCAATTTTGCGAAAAAGGAGCAGCATGAAAATATCAATATGAAGCGGCGAGAACTGTTTGGTGAAGATGCTCCTTTCAAGACAAAAATTGTGTCTGAAAAATTCTGGTACGCAGCTTTGATACTCGCTGCTTCCCGAGTTCATGATGCAGCTTATGTCAATACCGCAATATTTTGCAGCCGCTAGAAAATTTTTTTGACCCTAACTACATAATAGCAAAAAACAGGATTTCGTTAAAAAGAGCAAGACTAAATGCATGAATGAGATCAAAATCTACGTTAGAGAACACAGACTGCAAAAATTTGAACCACCACGATAGCTTAGTCAACAAATTAAATAAAAAACATGGCAGATGAAGGAAGAAGAGGAGTAAAAAAGTTCACTCTAGCAGGAAAAGTAGGTATAACCTTAAAATTTTCGTTTTATTGCTAGTTAAATAGATTTGGTACGCTCTAACAATTTTTGGTACGTATTCATGAAGGTTTTGTACGATCATCAGAAAAAAATCGGCAACCCTGGAGATAACAGTGACTGAGTGAGGATGTCGAAATGTAATTCAAGGTACGTGCAGAAAAGAAGATACTATTTTTAACCTGTAAACTATTTCACAGAGGCCGGCAAAAGATCAACGTATTCGTGAAGAATTCAAGAATTACTTCTTAAACGAAGGCCAATTAAGTGCCTTGGCAGAAACGAATGTGTCAATTAGATTAATAAGGGATGGAGGCGAATCAATAAAACTTAGCGCGTATATAGCTTCTTATATGAACTTAATGCCCAAACTAAGGAATAATAAAATATAGCTTGCCCAGCAACAGCAAATGTATATAGAGATAAAAATGAATGAAATTTGCGCGATAGAGTCTGATTACAGGATATAGAAATAAGTAACAAAAATTATATCAGTCTAAGTCCTATCACGAGCCATCTTGTGTTAATAATAGCATGATAGCGAACAATTAGTGCTACTATTGTTAGAGGTAATTACTTTTGAATTAGATCGAAAATCATTTCAGTGATAGTAAATGATAAAAAAATATATTTACAGCCGCAATAAACAATCAGACTGACGCTATGCTCTCAATAAATCTATCACTGTGAAAACTTTAGCCTTCAGCCACTTTTCCAGATCAGGAGAGACTTTTTGCATTAAGATTACGCATGAGAACATGACGGCAGAGCAGCTAAGACATACACCCTACCTTCAAGACTGTCTGAAGCGCACTGTCCATGGAGCTCCACCGTCTCCACGGCACTGTCCCTCCACGGCACTGTCGCTCTGGCGCTCTGAGCGTCTGAGGCAGTCCCAGCCAGTGTTTCCACGAGCAGAGTAATTACCCAATTTTAGGGTAATCAGACCCTTCACGGGGTAACGATGGGGTAGTACTTTTTCATAGGGTAATCGAGGTATTAATAGGGTAAAATGTGCAGAAATAGGGTAATTAGAGGGGTTTATGCCTACCGAAAGGTTACATAGTTATCAATGCATCAAAACACGTAGGAAAGCATCTATCGTTGCATTGTCGTCGTTTGAAAATACTCTAGAACTCTTTCCCAATCACGATCCGTATAGGCATCTCCATTTGAAACATGTTCAAAGCGAGACTAGTACGTACGCACGTTGTGTTGCAGGCTGCAGCAAGCAGCATACGCCTGAGCCCTGGCAAGAGATGCCAACTTAGCTAATTTCTCGCTAGATCTAGCTAATTTTAAAATAAACTAGCGGAGAAGAAATCAGTCTAGCGGATATCTATAAATCTAGCTTGAAAAAATTTCTAGCGGAACTCCGTGTTCATGCATTCCTTTGCAAACATTCATTTGCAACTCTGTTGAAGAATAACATTCCTAATGTGATAATTATTAAATGTTCATGCCATTTGATCCATTTAGCTGCCTCCCATGCACGTTTGAAATTACCTAAACTCGTTGAAGACTTTTGTAGAAATGTCTATTCTCACTTCAGTCTAAGTGCCAAGCGTCAGAATGCATTCAGAGAATTTCAAAAATTTGTAGAATTTGAGCCGCACAAGATACTAGCTCCCGGTCAAACCAGGTGGCTATCGCTGGAAGCGTGCGTAACGCGATTGTTGGAGCAATGGGATGCTCTTAAACTCTATTTTAACGAACTCGCATTTTCTGATCCTACCCACATGAATGACAGCACTGTGCAAGCCTTCAGAAACGAGTTCACCATTGCTTACCTTGAGTTTCTTAAACACAATCTTAGTAGATTTAATTCATTCAACAGGCAATTTCAATCTAAGTCACAAAATTACTTTAATGGGAAAAAGGAAGTTCATAAATTATTGAAAATATTGCTACTGACGTACTCAAGCCAACTTACGTTAAATCTTGTGCCATTGACAAGCTTCATCCATCCTCTCCAGATTTTTCAGTAAATCTCATTAAAAATGAGCGAATATATATATGGGCGTCAAAGCGACAGAACTGTTGACAAATTAAACTGCAATGCTACTCCCACTGAATTAGACAAATTTTTCACATCATGTAAATTTTTCTTGGTCGAATCGCTGAAACAAATTCATGAACGTTTCTAGTGTTCCGATCCAATTTATGACCTGATTGAATGCCTTAGTCCAGTTAATGCATCCAATCTTAACCCAAATTCACTGTCATCGTCTATGTTACAAATACCACAACTTAGGAAATTTGTTGATGTGAATCTCCTCGATCGTGAATGGAGGAAACATTATTGTCTGGACGGGCTGACCACAGGAATGAATGTCACGGAATACTGGAAACATGTTTTTGCTGCAAGAAATACACCCAATTCCAAATGTTTCAAAAATCTCGAGGTTTTCATTGGTGCGCTGTTAGGTCTCCCCTTCAGTAACGCAGGAGTTGAGCGGTTTTTCAGTAAACTAAATTTAACGAAAAATGCTTCGAGAAATCAATTAAAAAATGGAACATTGTGCAGTTTAATGCACGCAGTGTATCACCTCCACAATTCGGGTGAAGATCTTTACACAATGATCCTGAATGATGGCATTCTGAAGGCCATGCGGTCAGTTAAATCATATGCAACATGTTGGGAGTCATCATCACTTTTTAAACTTCGCTATGAATAGGCAATGTGTATTATAAGCCTTGTTTTTCTCTTATGGTAATTTACTAATTGATTGTAATATCTGTCGATCAGGTTGGAAAAGCGCCAACTACATTTTGATGTTTGGCAAAAATAACACTATCTTGTTCAATTGACTTGGTGCTTTTCCAACTTGAACGATAGACATATTACCGTATGTCAATAAATGGATATTAACCCTATCCGCCACAGGTGTTTTTTGACCATTTTTTCTTACTAAATTAAAACTTGTTTGGTTAATGCTCAATCAAGCTGAAAAACATAAAAAGATTGCTGCTCAAATAAACTTTTCAACCAAATTTAATATGCAAAAATTGGATTAGTAGTCTTGTTAGACCAGAGAGGCCTCTTTCCATCTTGGAATAATGGAGTACGGCAACGATTTCAAGAATAGAATGTGGGGTAAAGAAACACAGTAGTTAAACTAAGAACTACATGTATTGTACGTCCGTCGGGTACGGTGGCAAGAACAAGAAGGAAGAGCTCGATCGCTCTCCAGAGGCAGTTAAGCTGGGTTTACAAGGAGGGTGACTTCCCCAGGGTGACGCCCCCACCCTACCCCTCTCACCCGCTCAAGCTTCCCCACTTGCGTTTAGACGGAGGGTGAGATGCCCAGGGCTGCCGAAATTGGTGCGTTCAGCAAATGTACAAGTTCCCCTTACAAAAATGAATTTTAATTTCTCGGGAGTGAGAATTTAACTATGGGCAACTTCATAAAAAGGGATCTATTGATTTCGAATGACAATAATTGCAAAATAAATGTAGGCAACCAATCAAACTATGTCAATATAAATGAGATTTATTTTGGTGCTGCTGCAGAAAGCATTCTCCTGAGAAATGTCAACAAAATATGTACCAAAATACCAGAAGAGTTTGGATTGAAAGATCTTAATAAATGTAATTCAATAATACCATATTCAATGCATTTCTCCAATTTTGCGAAAAAGGAGTAGCATGAAAATATCAATATGAAGTGGCGAGAACTGTTTGGTCAAGATGCTCCTTTAAAGACAAAAATTGTCTGAAAAATACTGGAACACAGCTTTGTTACTCGCTGCTTCCCGAGTTCATGATGCAGCTTTTGTCAATACCGCAATATTTTGCAGCAGCTAGAAAAATTTTTCGACCCTAACTACATAATAGCAAAAAACAGGATTTCGTTTAAAAAGAGCAAGACTAAATGCATGAACGAGATCGAAATCTACGTTAGAGAACACAGACTGCAAAAATTGGAACCACCACGGTAGCTTAGTCAACAAATTAAATAAAAAACATTGGCAGAAGAAGGAAGAAGAGGAGGAAAAATTTCATTCTAGCAGGAAAAGTAGGTAAAACCATAAAATTTTCGTTTTATTGCTAGTTAAATAGATTTGGTACGCTCTAACAATTTTTGGTACGTTTTCATGGAGGTTTTGTACGATCATCAGAAAAAAATCGGCAACCCTGGAGATAACAGTGACCGAGTGAAAATGTCGAAATGTAATTCAAGGTACGTGCAGAAAAGAAGATACTATTTTTAACCTGTAAATTATTTCACAGAGGCCGGCATAAGATCAACGTATTCGTGAAGAATTCAAGAATTACTTCTTAAACGAAGGCCAAGTGCCTTGGCAGAAACGAATGTGTCAATTAGATTAATAAGGAATGGAGGCGAATCAATAAAACTTAGCGCGTATATAGCTTCTTATATGAACTTAATGCCCAAACTAAGGAATAATAAAATATAGCTTGCCCAGCAAATGTATATAGAGATAAAAATGAATGAAATATGCGCGATAGAGCCTGATTACAGGATATAGAATAAGTAACAAAAATTATATCAGTCTAAGTCCTATCACGAGCCATCTTGTGCTAATAATAGCATGATAGCGAACAATTAGTGCTACTATTGTTAGAGGTAATTACTTTTGAATTAGATCGAAAATCATTTCAGTGATAGTACATGATAAAAAAATACATTTACAGCCGCAATAAATACAATCAGAATGACGCTATGCTCTCAATAAATCTATCAATGTGAAAACTTTAGCCTTCAGCCATATTTCCAGACCAGGAGAGACTTTTTGCATTAAGATTACGCATGAAAACATGACGACAGAGCAGCTAAGACATTCATCCTGCCTTCAAAACTGTCTGAAGCGCACTGTCGCTCTGGCGCTCTGAGTCTGAGCCTCTGAGGCAGTCCCAGCATGTGGGGCAGCAGCGTCGACACGCATGGGGTAGTAGTGGGAGGCGTTAGACAGGGGGATTGAGGGTTTTTTGAAGAGGCGGGGAGGGAGAGAGGGCGTTGCCCCGGGGAAGTCACCCACCGTGTAAACACAGCTTAAGGACACTACGCCAATTGTCAACATTCAATAGACGAGAAAACAGTGCATGAACTGTTCAACATCTACGGCAATGGTCCATAAGTAGGTGGACAGTATGTGAAATGGGGTTGAGTATCACTTATATTATTACAATTTTGTTCATTTTAACTTTGTTATCTGTGCCTTGTATTGACGATTTTATAATTACAGTGTTTAAATTTAAGGAAAAATATTCCTTGAAGCGAAAAGGGTAGACTTCAAAGTTGTGTAATTTACGATGGAAAACTGTTTGAGCACCAGCGTTGATAAAATTAAAGGGCTTATGTATTATTGTTCACACTTGTGAATGTTCTATTTGTGTTCGTACTAAATATACGTGTATGTATACGGTGTCTAAAAATGTTAGCCTCAGCTGTCTGTTTACTTTTGGACTACCCTCTGTGACCACGGTGATCGTTAGCTTTTTCCAGGTACGTATTATTTACATAAATATTTTGACGACAATAGGTAAAACTGAAGTTCAATATTCAACTCAAATTAAATTCAATCGTAATAAGGAATTATTAAAATAACAACCATCAACTGGATCATACCCTTATTCAGTTTTACTTAGGTATTTCAAATAATGAGATTGTGACAACTAGTCGGTCAGCAGCATTATGAACATCCCCTCCGTGCGTGGCCACCGGCGGTGCATGTTGTGACCAGATGGCAACTATTTTATAACAACCTTAAGTTCAACGAAACTGCAGCGTTCGCGGATGCATGTAGGTCGTCTATGAGAAGTGAATTATTGTCAAACCACCATACCGTCGGATAAGTACACTGACCCTCCGCACAACGAGAACGTTGCATTTGTATCCATCAACACTAGAGGATATTACGTCGTGCAAACTGTTACATATAAGCGTTTTTTATCAACGTAGAAATTGAATGCGTCTACATTCATATCTCAATAACTGATAACATAACGTAAAATGTTTAGGTGATCATATTCGAGGAATAACTGATGTAGAAATATTGGTTTCTACGTGTCTGTTGAGATTTCGAGAAATGCTGAAGCTCGTTATTGTACTGAAGAAATATGGCGTTGTGGGCAAAATAAAGAAAAAAGAAGTGACTTGAAAGTATGTATTGGAAAGCGTCGGTCGGAGATGCTGCACGGCGCGAGGTCAAGCAAGACAGCAAGACGGAGATCAAAGGCAGCGCGACGGGCGCAGGAGCGGCCTTGGCTTCCGGTAATGAAGTTCACTCGAAACCGCAAGTGCAAAATTGCACCTGAGAATTTAACAAGGATAGTTGTTCAATACTCGAGAAACAGATTCGCAGTGTGTCATTTGCATGTCACATGTCCTGTTTGTGTCTCGTATCCAGCGCGTGTCTCGTGTCTTCCTGGCCGAGGACTTAAGGACGCGTGCCCGTCATGTTAAGGTATCGGCAGTTCGAATTCCGGCAATGCCGCCCGGTGATTCTCCCCGTTGAGAAAAGGAAGAACTCAGCCACAGTTCCCTGTCTACCCTAGAGTCGGACATGGGTACCGGCTTGACCGGGAGTAACCGTCAGAGCGTCGGGGTGCTAACCGGCATTTGAAAAACCAATGTACAAGATAACATTAAGCAGAGTTGTGTCTGAAAAACATCTTCCCTTTTATCTTGTGCGTGTCACATATCGTGTTCGTATCACGAACACTATCTTTGTAAAAAAATTGTTCGCAAGGAGTAATACTAGTAATAATTCAGTTTATGAATATTATTAACAAGCCCCCAAAATGTGTTATTACTCATATATTGACACAACAAAACTTACGTTTCATATTACTACTGATTAGATTTTTAATAATAGTTGAACATATTAGGGACGTTCATAAATAACTCTGTAATTTTGACAGTTTTCCGAGTAATAACTCATTAGTAAATACTGATGAAATCTGTCTTACATATCAATCGTTGGTAACCATTGTATGTAATAGTTACTGGTGTTCGGTCAAATTTCATACAAGAATTTCTCATTACTTTGATCTGTCACAAAAAAACTTAAAGAGGACATATAGGACAGAACCGCTGCATGGTACCCTCGGATTTAGAAACAGATTTTAGCGATACGTGTGATGAATGTTCCTCTGGAGTACATATGAAGGTGACTGGGTTTATTTATTACATTCATGTTTTACCTAGGCTTTTGTGTAATTGGAATATTGCTAAGGTTTATATTGTTAAAGAATTTTATAATTTTCAATATGAAAAATTTTATTAGAGAAGAAAATCCTTAAATCATCAATTCGTTGAAGGACAATTGAGCATTATTTAAGTAATGTTGAATGGAAAGCATTTTTTTGTTTGAAAAATCGATAAATATTCAGAGATATTTTATAAATCACTTATAAATTTCGAAATATATTTCCATGTCATCAACAAATCTACCAATTTGTGTTAGCCATTCTTGAACCGGTGAATTAATTCTCCAGCCATCATTTAGCATTCATGTTCATTAAACTTTGCACTAGGAGCCTTTGCTCGATGGTCTGCCAGTGATTTCGATGTCATTTTCCTAGTATTGCTGATGTACTCGTAATATTTCAGTCTGTGTTACTTTTGATTTTTCTCTCTTCGCTCCTGGTCATGAACATAGGATTATAGTGAAGTTGTTGCTCACCCATTTCAAACATTAACTGTACATCTCAATAGAGTTATAAATATCTCCATCTTGACCGCTCATAACGAAGACCAAGATCAATGTTCTGTTTATGCAGTGAAGACTTCTACTCCCACCTGAAAATTGGTAAAATGTGTAAATTATTCAATGTTGAACCCATGGATATAGTCCTCACGGACTACTAACTGAATATCTTTCGGTTCGGAATGTATTTGTTTGTCGATGTACCTAATGCGCTTAATAAATGGGGGCGAGAAGATATATTTATAATCCTTGAGTGAATTCAGTCACAAGCTAATTCAAATCAATTTAATTCAACGACGAGGTGTGCCTGATTCGATATTCTTACAGTCTCTGAGATAAAATTTTCATAAGTGATAGAGCTACAAATATGTTTTACTTATTTGGTGCTTTTAATAATCACCAGAATGGTGAGCTCCACGCTCAATAGAATTATAGCTCACGATCCACACTTGCTGAGGTGAGACGGTTAACTCAGTGAGAAATTTTAACTCGGTGAAGGACCAGTGTTACAAATGATTTTCGAAAAGGATGTTAGTGGGCATATGCGTGTTAGGGGAAGCGTGTGAAATTCGACTGAGATATGCAAGAAATTTTTTCGCAGCTATCGGATTCTTCAACCTGGTTCATGGACGAAAAATATTTTGATGCTCATTTCGGCCACTTCATGAAAGTTAAGTAGCTGAAACCTCATCCAATAATTTTTTTTAAATATAACCTCTTCATGTCACTGCGAGCGAAACAATAATCATTGATGTAATTTTCGTTCAATCGACATCAGTTTAAAAAACTATTATATTTTGCTGCCAATCCTTCATTTACATTTGAAATGAATACGCTTTCAGTTTACCTAGTCAATGATGATTTAATCAAAACTTCTAATGAAGAATATCTCGTTTGCTGACAGGCGAAAAGGCCGAATAGAGACTTGAATAACTTTTTTGCTCTATTTGCCAGACTGTTGCATACAACCGAGGTGCTACTGCATACTGTACATCCTCCCTGTCCGGCCGCAACCATGGTGCACCTCACGTTACACATCGTTCGTGTACAGATGATATAAATACAGATCCCCCATTGGAGATCAAAATATTCTGAACGGGCAGGTGGAAACAGCACACCACTAACGAACGTTGCAAGTATGAAATTTGGAAAGATAGTTTGACTCAGAGTTTATCGGAAAGAGAAGAGTTAAAACGGAAAACGAACAGTAGGGAACTACGATATTTGCGCTTTGCGTGACTGACGCTACTGATTATGCTTCCTTTTAAGCAATCTCATCTTACAACAATCTATACTATAATAAGAGCTGCTTCCGTCCGTCTGTCTCTCTGTCCGAAGCTTCCCGAAAGTGTGTGAAGAGCGGATCTGTGTGCACTTAACTTTGGAGAGATTGAATTTTTTTGTTGTGTAGCATTTCGTTCACTTTACCTTCTTTTCAATTCAAATAAAGGGGGTGGACCAGTGCAAATAACTGTTGAATCTTTCAATATATACTGATAAGCTCAACGTTTTGAATAATTTTTGTGTAACTATTGTACATAAGCGATGAATGGACTTCAATCTCCCCAGGTCCAGTAACAAATCTCCATTTAATTCCTGATTTGTTACGTCACACAAAGTGATGTGTAGTCATTATTAGCAGCACCGCTGCATGGTACGTAATGAACATGGTACCCGTTCATCGCAGTACATATCTGGGATATAACATATCTGGGATATACATATAAACATTAGGCACACATTTCTTGAATTCTCAACTCCAGTATATATGCCCGTTGGTTTTCATTTATTTTTATCATTTAATTGTAAGTATGAGCAATAATTTGTAATATGGAGCTATCAATGAAATTTTCTGTAGCCTGTATACCAAAGTTGAATTTCAACAGCCGAGATAATCCATTTTTTCAATATCTGAATCTCTTGTTTAGTTAGCCAAATTACAATGCACTTTCTATACAGGGTGATCGTCACTTTGCAAAACAAACTTTAACATAAGGCTAAGACCGTTGAAATAAATAGTTTTTACTCAATTATCGTGAGTTTAAATGCATCGTTAATTACAAGGACTTGAAATTTGAAACGTATTGAAGAAAAATTTGCATGTTGGCAGAGGAAGGCACTGAAGAATAATGAAGAATAAAATTTAGGAAACGATTTTCATGATGACAAGAATTAGAATAACGCCATAGCCGTAATTTTTAAGACCATGAAAAACATGCAATCATATTAGAAATTTCTTAAATATTTTCTGAATAAACAACATCTGTTGTGGTGCAATTTTTTAATTATTTGTGACCGATGTTCAAAAAATCGCTAAGTTCATTCACAATAGTGAGCTTTCGATATTTCAGCACCATCATTTCATCAATTTAAACATATCATAAAGAAATGTTTCACAGCATTTATTGTAAGTGAAGTTCATACACATTACATGAAATTTTGTTGGACCAATTATTCCAAGAAAGTTACCCGTTAAAGGTTGAAAAAAGAGTGTCGATATGGTTTAGATGAGAAAGTTCTCGCACACAACGTCTCTCACATGTGTGAGATTATTGAAGCGAGTTCACTCGCAAGTTCTTGCCAGTTGCAGGACAGTGCAGAACTGAACGCAATAAGGACACTACGCCAATTGTCAATATTCAATAGACAAGAGAACAGTGCATGAACTGTTCAACATCTACAGCAATGGTCCATAAGTAGGTAGACAGTATGTGGATAGGGTTGAGTAGTTACATTATTACAATTTTGTTCATTTCAACTCTTTTATCTTTGTGCCTTGTTATTGGCAATATTATAGTTAATTTATTTAAATTTAGGGAAAAATGTTTGTTGAAGCGAAAGAGGCAGACTTCAAAGCTGCGTAATTTACGATGGAAAATTGTTTGAGCACCGGCGCTGGTAAAATTTGAGATCTTATGTATTATTGTTCACAATATAATTAAATTGTTGAAGTTCTAGTTATATTAGCACTCAATGTAATAGTATGTATGTACAAATCAATTGTAATAAACAATTATCAAAGTAGCAATCATTAAATGGAGCGTGCCCTTATTTGGCTTTACTAATATATATGTATGAAAATTGACTTTAATACTCGTCGATCAGCGGCATTAAGAGGATCTCCTGCGTGGCCACCGGTGGCGCACGTTGCGGTCAAAGTGAGAACAACCCTCAGTTTCAAAACACCAACAAGTTTTTACCTATAATAAGGCGTGTCATGGTATTGATTACGAATTCACGTTGAAGACTAACCTACCTTCACTCAACAGAAATTTTTTTGCCCCATTTTTTACATTAATCTTAGATATGGCTATCGCCTTTAAATTTTTTTTTACGAACCATTACCGGTGTTCAACGTGGAAAAATCTTCCACCCGCCATCCGTTGAAGACTAATAACTCTCTTATGCTTCGCAATCAGAAGGGCTGAGGGATAACTGATGTAGAATTATGATGATGATAACTGATGTAGAATTAACGTGCCGGTAAGCGTTTCGAGAAATGTTGAAACTCGTCATTATTTTGAAGAAATATTGAGTTGCACGTAAAATAAAGGCGAACAGTGACTTCCTTTTCCCAACCTGGAGAATCACCGGGCGGCAATGCCGGGATTCGAACTGCCGACACCTTCCCATGACGGGCGCGCGTCCTTAATCACTCGGCCAAGAAGACACATAACACGCTCTGGATACGGGACACAAACAGGACATGTGACGTGCAAAGGACACACTACGAATCTGTTTTTCGAGTATTGACCCAATATTCTCGTTAAATTCTCTGGTGTTCCAGTTGCGGTTGCGAGTGAACTTCGATACCGTAAGCCCAGGCCCACATTCATGATACAAAATCTTTCTGCATTAGTTATGCCTCAAATATGCCCAATTTGATGTTTCTGGAAAAGTTATCAGTATTATAAGGATGCAACCAATATGTGATGGTGCTAGAAGAGGTGCAGGCACAAGAGAAATTAATTGTTAATAGCAGATTTTGGAGAGCAAACGCCTTACGAATTGAAATTGCGGAGTATCAGTGACGTGGAGGGTAGAATAGCTTGATTAAATGCCGTCCATAACACTGTGTGACTATGTACGATAATCGCATAAGTCGCGATATGTTACGAGGGACATCTGCCAGTAATGTTTAATTTTGTTGACTTCCGTTTTTATAGTGAAATAAGTTTAATTACTTTACATTATGCTAATAGGGCCTAGTTAATTTAAAAACGTTTTTATTATACTACAGAACTGATGGTGCCACATGCTGTGTAAATGTTACGTAGTTAAGGAATGTTACGTGGTCAACGTACGAATCAAACCCATAATTTAAGTCCTCCTGCCTCCATTGCGCGTAGATGTCGAACAGTTCATGCCCTCTTTTATTACCTGTTGAATATTGGCAATTAGCGTAGTGTCCTTACTGCGTTCAGTTCTGCACTGTCCTGCCACTGGCAAGAACTTGCGAGTAAACTCGCTTCAATAATCTCACACATGTGAGATACGTTGTGCACGAGAACTTTGCCCTCAAAACAATGTTGAAGCTCTCCTTCCGACGTCTTACTGGTGCTTTTCGTGGTATATTCAGTTCTACTAACTTTAAATGGAGAAGTTTATGAACTTCACCTATACTAAACAATATGACATTTTTCTCAACTTTGTGGTTAAGTGTAGAGTTCTGCTCTTCTTGCATTTGTTTCAAGGATTTCTTCCTATATATTGAAAAGCTTATTATAATTGTGTCTAATTTTCGAAGGCTATTCACTGTGGGAGAATTATTGATGTTCGAAAAGATATGAAAAATATTTGTATGAGAATCAAACTTCGTTCTGTTTCACTGACACCCAAAAGAGTCATTATGAGCTGTACAGCTGCATGACAAGTAGTCGACTAGCTACCCGTGATCTCAATCATGGTTGAAATGCAGTAGCAGATAGGAAATAATTCAGCTTCTTACCAGAAACAAAAAATGTTGAACAATGAAATAATTCCCTCTTCAAGAATAATTCGCGAATCCTGGATTTTCGAAGAATCGATCTGTTGGAAATAAATTACCCTAGTTTTGTAATATGTTTATGCTCATAATAGTTAAATAGGGCTGCTATTCTGTGTCTGCCTTGATAACGAGAACAGTTTTTACTCTTCATTCCCGAGTCACGCTCAAAACCCGAATTTTTCTCCAATTCGATTCAATTTTCATGCACTATAACTAAGCGTTTTGAACCACATTATTTCAGGGAGAAAAGTGTTTATTTTATTCTTCCCAGACCCAATTTAAGTTTGGTGTATCCATGTATGTAGATATGGATTATCTAGGCGGGTGACCATACTCTTTGGTATGCAGGTTACGGAAGTTTAATTGATTACTCCATATTGAAACTGCTTAAATCGGCAATCACAAGGGGTTTTAACGAGTTGAATCGGGGAGTTAAATACAAGATAAACGTTATGCTTTTACTCCCCTTCCTGTTAAAATTTTAGATGCATCAGAAATTTCCTGAGTCATATCATGCGTAGAGTGTTAGGAGAAAGAATATTTGAGAAACAGAATATGCGTAGTCAGGTCTCGTCAATATTAAATAGTTGCTCTAGGTTCTAAAATTTTATTTAGACGATCAGTGTTTTGAGGAACGACGACATAATTAACTCCCGAATTGAGAACGATAGACAATTTAAATTTAAAAAAATATTCACTGATATGTCAGATTGTGTTGGTATTGCACTTTTATTTAAACGCTGCAGCTCCCCCCTGAGCTGGAAGGGATTGCAAGTGTCATTCTCACTCCGATTTGAACTATGAACATAAATTACTTTCAATAATAGCATTTGCACTATGTCACCCAAAGAGAAGGTTATTCCTTCGCTAAATTTGCTGATCTTCCATTTAAGCAGGGTCTTTTAATTCAGCTTCCTCCGAACAACATTGATCAATGTCCATTATGGACCGACCGGGGCCCCGGCCCCGGCCCCGGCCCCGGCCAACCCCGGCCATTTTGGCTGACCCCGGCCCCGGCCCCGGCAAGCCCCGACAATTTTTGCAGACCCCGGCCCCGGCCCCGGCAAAATAGTGCCCTGAACCGGGGTTTTGGCCGGGGTTTTTAGTTTTTTACTATACCTTTTTCACTTCAAATTAATTCAAGTCAAGGTCAATTTAATCCAAGATAAGTTCAATTGAATCCAAGTTAGATTCAAATTAATTAGAGTCAAGTTCAAATTAATCCGAGTCAAGTTCAAATTAATGCATGTCAAGTTCAAATTAAACGTGCTAAGTCTCCAGCATCAGGAGGCAGAGTGTGATTCAGATCTTTGAGCGGAGTAACATATAAAAATCAATTAAAAAACTTCATATTAACTGTACATTAAAGTTTTTCAATTCTACAATAATGGCAATGTGCATCCATTCAAATATTAATGTTCAAAGATAATTTTATGTTACACATGCACATACACATGGTAGTATCGAGGATTTAATTATTCATATAGAGGTTTATATGCGTGAAATTTCGTTTTATCACATATATAAAGTCATAAATGCATGCAACTACGAAAGTGTATGAAGTCAGATTCATCCCCTATCTCGCATTTGCCGAGCGGGAGGTACATCAGGGATTTTAGCCGTTAACGTCGGCCGAGCGAAAATAATATAATTAATGTTAAGACTGGATCTCTTACTACACGGGTCATAAAAATTATTGCCGGTTTCGTGCTATGGTCTTGGGAAAGATATAAACGGGACGTTCCCAGAAGAGAAACACTCCCCATATTCAATTTGGTAATTCGATGCGCTGGCACATGTAGCCATAGCGTAATAAAAATGCGGGGACCCGTGGCCAGCGGCTCCAGGGCTGCGTCTAAGAGTTGCCGTCAGGCAAACCATTATTTAATTACCGTAGCGGGAGGAGGCTGGGGCCATGAGACCCGACCCCTCTCCCCCAGCCGTACCCCCGGTTGTGTGGGGGGAAGGGCGACTCAGAACCCTGGCCACCCCTGTTACCCTGCTCGTGTGGCGACCACCCTCCCCTTCGGGAGAGGGGGAGCGCTGTCCGAGCGAGTTATGTCGGACGAGTAGAGATCACTGTGTAGCGAGCCGCGGTCGTGAACGGACGTACTAGGGTTCAGTTGATGGGTAAGACGAACAGCCGGTTTTTGATACTTATAAAATTGAATTGATCAGGAAGCCCCGGGGTTTTCACTTGTTGAATTTAGAGACGGAGATCAGTAAAGCGTGGCATGATCAACGGAAATTCATTGACTGGTTTTGAGGGCGCATGATTTCAAGCGTCTGCTATACGCTTAATTGGCTCGACCCCTTTCGGTGGCTTGTACATTCTTTGGCTCGACAAATGTTCTGGATTTAAAATATTGTTACACCGTGGTTGTGGTGGTATCGGAAGAGTCCCTCGGAGGGAAAGTTAGAATTGATGAGTCCTGTTGTGTCCGAAATTGTAAATGTTGCTGTGATCGCATGTGCTCTCGCCCTCCTGACTTGCTTTCCCATAGTACACGTAATAAATTGTGGCCTCGTATCATTCCTTCTCTCTCTCGTCACTGGCACATGAAACACGTGCCGGGGCCCTCTGCCCACGTTACCAATAGATAGAATGATGCACCTTGTTTACCAAATTATTTAACTCTTAGTCGGGGCTATCAGCTCCTGGTGGCAGCGAAAAACGCTACCTTTCATAACCTTTTGAGTCTATCAGAAATGAAACAGAAATAATGAACTAAGTGAACTCATAAATATAGAGAGCGGAAGAAAATACCCGCAAGAACTTTCCGTGGCGCACAGAACATTCAGTGGTGGCAGCGGTGGGATACTAGTGGCGAGAGAGAGGTAAAACAATAGAGAAAGAACACAAGAAATAAGAAGCAACCAGTCGAGAGGCAGCGAGCAGCAACGGCGTCCAAGATCAACAAAAACTGTAGGTAGACACCATTTCATTTCATTTTGTGTGTGTTACGTATACCGTAATTAGATGTGTGGGGAAAAATTTCTTTTCCACTCGGTTCGGTACTATTTTGCTGCGCGGCCGTGTTTTTCAATGTGGATAGATATCGAAAAGTAATTCAGAGTTATAGTGATTTATTTAAGTGGTTCATTCCGCGGGGATAAATCGTTGAGTTGTGTGCCTTGTTGTAAATTAGGTACATATTGGGTAAATATCGTGTTGTGAGCAGGATTGCAAATTTAGGGATTGTTCGTGCAAATCTAGATTGCAAATAGATATTATTGTGTCATAGTGAGGGCCAACTGTGAGTAATTAGGCTTTGGTGCTGGAAGGAAATACAGGATTATTTAACGACCACATTTCGGTTCACAAACGTCTTGTTTCAGTTCTTAACTGTTCTTCACTTGGTCTTGGTTAATGAACCGCATCGAACTAGTCGGACAACTTATCTCGACTTAAACTGTCTCGCTATTAGAGGCCCAACTTGCTGTTCTATGTACCTTTGCCGAGAGACTGCATTTCAGCTGGTGCCTTCCTCCTTTCTCTCTTGGAGACACCTTTAAGTTTTATTAGCGACTAGAGCGGTTTCTTAAACCAACCGAACATCTACTCTGTTATTGGGGGTAAATCAACGAATCGTCTGTAGAAACATCCATTTAAATGTTTGTGTGTTCCCTAGGACAGAAATAATACGTACCAATTCCGCATTTTGTTGGTCGCCATTTATCTGTGTTTGGGGAAGAGATCAACACTCCACATAAAAGTTTATTCTGTTGTCCAAAGAAAATGAATAATATTTTTGTGTGTCTTGGGCTGAACTAGGATCAGTGAGATGAATAGGTATGAGTGACATTGCAAGTACAGGGAACGATCAACGTGAATATTTACATAAATTTGCGCTGGTATATGACTCGTGTTAACTGAATTTTCGTGTGAGGAGATTCCCCCCTGACGTCTGATTTTGATGCACTACGCATGAGAGTCCGCATTTCGGTATTTTTCCGGTGGTGCCCTCCTCTTTCCTCTCTTGGATACACCTAAGAAAATAATTTTTTTGTGTGTTTATGCTTGGTAACCAGTACTTATCGTAAAAGTGGATGTTCAGTATTGTGCGTCGTTGAGTTACAACTGCCAATAGATATATTGAGGAAAAATTGTTGATCATCGCTGAGGGAAAGCTGCAAAATGACTAACGAAGAAAGGGCTACCAAGACAGGAAGTTCCACCGCCAATAAACAGGATGCAGGAGCCGCTCCGACAGCTGCAAGCGGGCCAGTGCTCGGCAAGCTTCCAAAGTTCGATGGAAAAACAAATGTGGTGAAGTTTCTAAATACGGTGAAAAAGCGCGCCGCGCTAGAAAACTGGTCAGAAGACCGAAGCGCTGATGTCATCCGATATCTCTGCACTGACACCGCAGAGAGTTTCCTGGATTCAAACCCCGAGCTCGAAGAATGCGATCTGACGGAGCTGACCGAACGCCTCGAGGATCGTTTCCTCAAAAGCATTTCGCTGACGGATGCACATGCGGAACTGGCTGCAATCAAAATGAACCGGGGCACAATCGAGGATTTTGCTTCGCGACTGGAGACCTCTTCGGCTGCCTTGGCGCATGTCATCAAGGAGTTGCAAGACACAGCATCTCGCGACAAGCTCTTGGCGAATGTGTTTGTCAATGGTCTCGACCCGGCATTGAAGAAGACAATGGAAACATACGAACCAAAAAAGCTCGCAGATTGTGTCAAAATGGCACAGAAATGCGAACGAATGCTGGAAGATGAAAAGCAGCGCACGCACATCTGCGCTATAGAAGAAGTAGAAGCAGCCCCACCCCGGCCACCACCTAGATGCTGGTCGTGCAATCAAGTAGGCAATTTCTCCAGAGAGTGTCGCAACCCAGCGGTGATTCCCAGACAAAATACATTTGCCCAGAACATACAGCGACGAACCATGAACTGCTTCAATTGTGGCCAAGCCGGCCATATGGCTAGACAATGTAGGGCACAGTGGCGGCCACAAAATCAAGCCCAGCAGAGCCGACAGTTAGGCGAGCCACAAGGCTCGAGCCCCGCAGCCCATCGGAGTTTCAACGTGGATAACAACACGCCGTGGCGATACGCACAAGGCCCGCCTAGTAGAAAAAACTAACGACGCCTGTCGACACACACGAGGCCAAACCGATCATACAGATAAAAATCAACGAACAAGAGTGCGAAGCATTCCTGGACACCGGATCAGTTTGCTGCCTGATAAGGCCGGAAATGGCTGAAAAAATTGTGTCGGCAGGATTAGGTACAGTAAGAATAAAGACGGCCAAGCTAAAGTTGAGTACAGTAAGTGGCGCAGAAATAGATGTGCGGGGCAGAATTGCGCTGAACATTAAGATAGGAGGTAACACGTATGTGCATGATGTAATAGTGGCTCAAGTCGGAAATTATCCAGGAGACATACTAGTAGGGCTCGATTTACTCCAGCGCATAGGTAAGGTGACGCTGGACATGACCAGTAGATATGGTAGGAGAGTGATCGTGAACGGGCATTCGTATGCATTTAAGGACGGTAAGTATGCCGGAGAGTCGATCAATTTGATCAGACAAAGAAAAAGGGTAAGTATGCGAAAGTCTGAGGTCGCGGCGGTGCTACCAACAATGAGCAGTGACGATGGTGAGTATGGTATAACCGACGAGCTACCCGAGGCGGAAGTACCAAGCCTAGAGCATCTGCACACGCAGCAGCGCGAGAGTTTGTTGGCGCTCCTCGGTAAGTATGCGCCAGCCATTTCTCAGCATGAGCAGGATTTAGGACGATGTGACTTGCTCCCACATCGAATTGACACCAGGAACGCGGCGCCAATTGCTCCGAAACAATGGCCTCTGCCCCAGGCAACGCGCGCAGCAATCGAGGAACAAGTGCAGAATATGCTAACGATGGACGTAATTGAGCCATCAGCGAGCGCGTGGGCATCTCCGGTGCTCCTCATCAAAAAGAAGGACGGCACGCATAGGTTTTGCGTTGATTTTCGACGAATTAATGAAGTCACGCTCGCAGACAAATACCCAATGCCACGGATCGAGCAAATTTTGGAGTCCCTTGGAGGCGCATGCTACTTCTCAGCAATAGACTTGAAGTCAGGCTACTGGCAGATCCCTGTCACGGAAGCAGACCGAGACAAGACAGCATTTGCTACTGAGTCGGCTCAATATCGCTTCAAGCGGATGCCATTTGGATTGACTACAGCCCCAGCCACATTCCAGCGTTTGGTAAATCGAGTATTAGAGCCGGTGATTGGAAAAACGAGCTACGTTTTCATAGACGACGTAGTAGTATTTTCGAAGACGTTTGAGGATCACATCGCTCATTTGGAAGAAGTTCTCGCTCTCCTTCAGAAGTCAGGACTGAAAATTTCACTAAAAAAGTGCAGCTTTGCCAAACCCTCCATCGAATATTTGGGTCACGTTGTCTCGAAGGACGGAATTCAAGTTGACCAAAGGAAAATCACGGCCATTCGCGAGTTGTTACCACCGAAGAAACCGAAAGATGTACGAAGAATTTTGGGAATGGCAGGCTACTATCGAAGACACATACCAAATTTCTCAGAGCGCGTCGCACTTTTGACGGCATTGACTAAGAAGTGTGCAAAATTTGTGTGGACGGACGAACATCAGGCCGCATTCGACGCACTCAAATCGGCTCTAGCTGAAGCGCCGGTGTTGGGTTACCCAAATTTCGAGCGACCGTTCAGGCTGCATACCGACGCCAGTGATGTCGCTCTGGGAGGAGTACTGACGCAAGAAAAGGACGGCCTGGATCACCCGATAGCATACTATTCACGGAAATTTACACCGGCAGAGACCCGGTATAGCACCACCGAAAGGGAAGCACTGGCTATTGTGGAAAACGTCCGCCATTTTGCTCGATATCTCTACGGCCGAAAATTCCTGATACTAACAGACCATCAGCCGCTGCGATATTTGTTCCAATACAAAGCGACAGTTCCACGTATCGCCCGCTGGGCAGTGCTACTGTCGCAGTTCGAATATGAAATTTCGTATAGGCCCAGTGTCGATACCGTCGTGCGGTCGACGTGAGGGTTCGTGGAAAAGGGGCTGTCTTCTGTACAGCTACCTTTTCCGGGGCGCTAGCTTTTCTTCGCAGCTGCCCTTCCTGAGGTTCGTGTGGGTACCGCCTACGCCGTAATCAGTCCGCTAGGGCAACAGAAGTAAATTCTGTTAGTGCCGAACTACGGCGGTACCGTTGTGTGTGGGGGGTGAGGTTAGTGTGGGTACCACCTGCGCCGTATTCAGTCCGCTAGGGCAACAGAAGTAAATTCTGTTATGTGCCGAACTACGGTGGTACCGCAAGGGTGAGGTGTGTGTGTGGGTACCACCTACGCCGTAATAAGTCCGCTAGGGCAACAGAAGTAAATTCTGTTAGTGCCGAACTACGGTGGTACCGTTAGGAAGACGAGCAACTGTCTGCGCCGTATGAGACCGCTAGGGCAACAGAAGTGAATTCTGTTAGTGCCGAACTGCGACAGCGTCTTCCTGTCGACAAACTATACGAAATAGTTCGTCCTTCCGAGGTGGCTCCTTAAACCCCTTATTAGGCGAGGTGTCGTATAAGACTAAAGCCTGTGTCAACAAGGAGAAAGGAAACTCTTCTGACCTCAGGGTGTGACTTGTTTAATGATGAATCTCTTTGAAGTCCCTATCACATACACTGATATATTTTAACAAACACAGTGATTTATTTTCTATTGCAAAAATAGTGCGTACAGACGTGAGCTACTGCATAACAGGGTACAACACTCAAAATTGCATTTAAGATATTAGTCGCATTTAGCTAGATAACACAAGAAACATTGGAATATCGACATGTAATACAAATGATATTTAAGGGCTAACTAAAGTAAATGCACAAACGCAACATCAGCGCGGGGAAATAGATAAGTCGGCGTTCAGAGAGCTGGACACATGAAGAAAATACTTAAGATTAGGGGTAACTAACTCAAAAAGGCTCGACAAACCCTGTGCGGCCTGACACCCAGCAAGGAGAATGTGATTCCAGACACGCTCTCACGTGGAGTGGCAGCCGTCCGCCCGACCGTGACGGAAGCGCTGGACCCGTACGAAGTTTTCTGTGCGGAAAAGGTAAGTATGGAGCAGCGCAAAGCACAGCACTGGGCCAAGGTCATCAACGCATTGGAAGGAAAAGGTGAATTTGTGACAAATCCGAGCCAGTACAAGTATTTCGTGCTAGACAAAGACTGTTTATTCTACCTAGAAGTTAATGACAAGGGAGACATTCGCAAACGTGCAGTGATTCCGGAATCCCTAGTAAAGCCCGCGTTAATAATGTCGCACGATACGCGTATTTCCGGACATTTTGGAGCGAAAAAGACCCCCCACCGTGCGAGAGAATTATTCTTTTGGCCAAATATGGCACGACACGTGCAAGAGCACGTGAAAAATTGCACGACGTGTCAGAAGCGAAGTCCCCACGGGGGCCTCAGAGCAAAAATAGGCGAATTACCGCCAGTCTCACGACCATTAGAAAGGGTGGGGATTGATCTCATTGGAGAGCTGACACAGTCCCAGGCAGGACATCGATATATTCTGACGATCGTGTGCCACTTCTCTAGATACGTGCAGACGTACCCACTGCGCAATAAAAAGAGCGAGACCGTAGCGCGAGCGTTCATGGATTACGTATGCCGGTACGGCTGTCCGGAACACATCGTGTCGGATCGAGGTACTGAGTTTACCGCCCAAAATTTCCAAGAAATGTGCCGCATTTTGAAGTCCAAGTTGCACTTCACCACGGCCTTCCACCCGGCCAGTAACGGAATGACGGAAGCATTCAACAAATTGCTCAAGACAACGCTGGCAGCAACCGTAGAGAAGGATCTCACATCATGGGACGAGCAGCTACCTTTCGCCACGCTCGCTCTAAACTGTTCGTATCATACCTCGGTTGATAATGCCCCGTACTATTTATTCCACGGAAGCGACGCTCCCTTGCCACTCTCTGATATCCTGCTGCCCAGGATACTAAACTATGCTTTGGAGGAAGATTTTCCTCACGCCGCTTTTGCCAGATTGCAAATTGCGTTCGAAGACGCGATATCAGCAAGCCGAAATGCACATGACAAGAATGTGAGATATCAGCGCGTGAGAGATAAGGAACTTAGAGTCGGCGATTGTGTATTCCTACGGAATACAACAGGAAGGAATAAGGCGATGGGAAAATTCCGACCGAACTGGATAGGCCCGTACAGGATTCAGGCCCTTCCAACACCGATGAACGTCGTAATACGACAAGTCCACGGCCGCCGGCATGAGATAAAGGTCCACAGAAACAGACTTAAGCCCGCGTCATTTCAACCAGAGGAGGCATTAATAATACAAGACGAGCGTTCCCGAAGCAATGGGAGGAGCGTCGAGCACGTCACCGAAGTACCTCACGAAGATAGCGACTCGGAAAGCAGCGATGACGAAATCTACGTAACAAGGCCTGAAGCACCCCCACCCCTACCCACCCCGGCAGCTAGGCGTCCTTACGCTCTAAGATCGACCGGTCCGGTGGAGGAGGGGACTACATAAGCAAAAGCCTATGTAACAAGTAGAGAGTAGATAAGCCTACTAATCTAAATTTCCTTACAGAATAAACTAGCAAGTAAATAATAGATAAGCCTACTAATTTAATGTTCTTTTTCAGAATAACCTAGCGAATAAATAGTAGATAAGCTTACTAATCTAATCTTCTTTTTCAGAATAACCTAGCGAATAAGTAGTAGATAAGCTCACTAATCTAATTCCTTTACAGAATAGCTTAGCAACAACTAGGTTGGCAGAGAATTTTCTGAGTAGTTGACTGCTGGGCAAGTAACTCTTAGGAGTGCTATCAGCCACCACGAGCGACTGTGCTCAGAGCTTGTAGACCGGCGACGGACGAAGGTCATAAAATCGACAGAGGCATAAAGGAACTCAATCCGAGCCTGGAAAAGATGAGCTCAACCGCAGGAAGCAAGTGCGATGCGCAGAAAGGAGGCTTGGGATACGAGTAGCGATTTGGCACACAAATTATAACAGCGTACTGGGCACAATTATATCATTGTTGGCTGCGCAGTTTAGAATGACTGGAATAAACTTAGAGGTAAAATTGCAGTGAAAAGTTTGACATTTTCAAACAACTGCAGGGAGATAATGACCGTCACATCACAGAAGGAATTTGATTGCTGGTCAATTGTTTGAGATGTGTAAGGAATGAAGAGAGATTCCGAAGGAAACTAGCCGTCTAGGCAGAGATACAATTAGACAGTATTAAAATCTAAGTATAGCACAGCCGCAGCAGATGTTTTCCTTCACATAATAAGGCCAGTAGTGAGTACGGCTCTTTAGTCCTCTCATAACTAGTAGGTTAAAACAACCAATGAGGGGACGAAATTGTCATTTTTTGGAGTAGTATTTATAAGTACAATCTTACTAATAAAAATTGCCTTTCAGGTGTAGTCTTAAGAGCCGGCAACTTGGCTGGGAAGTAGATATATCCGGCGTGTAGTTGTTTGTTTAGCGTGGAAAATTCCCTGTAAAGGAATTTTCTTTGATCGTCGGAGGGGGAGAAAAAATTTAAGAAATAAAAAAATTTTTTTTGGCTGCTAAATGACGTTTTAAAAAGAGAAATAGGCACAATGCAGGCGCAAAAAGAGAGACGTCAATTTAAAGCTATCTTGGGATGGGTCTTGCTTCATGTGGAAGAACGAAACCTGAGCCGGAGCTGATTAGAGCCCGATAATAACGGCTCGTATAGCAGAACTCCTGAGAGCGGTGCAGAATTTTCCCCGAGACATTATATGAATAAAGTCCATTACGGACCTAGCATAGTCTTTAACATTATGGCTCCTTAATAATAACGTAGCTTAGTGTGGGAAGGCAAGCAGGACGCGCACTCACGTAGTGGAGACTCGAGACATGAGCCCACGGGACAATGAGAGCCACAATAGGTCATAAAAAATCTACAGGCGCTGCATCGCAGAGACGCATGTAACACGAGAGAGAGCCGACTTCAAGATAGAGAAGGCAGGCTGTACAAAGAGAAGCGCACAGCGAGGCGTTTGAGATGCTAAATACGAGAATTTGAGTGAGGACGATAAGGAAATAGCAAGGGCAATATAGGCCGAGAAGAATATAAAAAAGGATGACTCCTGTGCGGAGAAACCCGAGCGTGAACAGCATCGAACCGACGCTAGAGCTGAAATATTTAATGATAAATGTACTAAGGTGAATTTTGAAGATTTTCAGGAAGGCGACGAGCGGGCGAGATGCTGGCGTGTGCGCGTGCTAAAACCAGCACCACAGCGGCATCCATCGGAGCGGAACGGAAGTAGCAGTCGACGTAAGAGAGATGGAGAGGCATTCATCAATGGTAAGATCGGGAATACTCCTGTGAGGAGGAATCCGGCGTGAACTGTGGAGAGTGTTATAAATATCTGGTCTGCTGACGAGCGTGATAAGGGAGATTACGGGAAGCATGACTGAGAGGGATTTTTAGGCCTGTCCAGAGACATGTGCGCAATGCTTGAGGCATCGCAGCTGTTACCCGATACCATGAGATTTTGGAGGTTAAAAGATAAGTCATGTGCGACTTATAGATAAAACATACATGCATACGAAGGGACGCCTACGTATTGCACCCATACGAAATTTATGCTTGCTTCTCACGAGAGATTAGCAAATGCCATTCAGTAAAGAAAAAAAAAGAGAAATAGTACTAATGTAGGAAAATCACATTTCTCATCATTTGATCATAAGGACCTGCATCACGAATGAAAGACAAATGGGTAGGATGTGCGTGTGTTGTCAGAGTGTGTGCGGTTTCGTGTGCTGTATCGTGTGCAGGAGTATGTGCGGTATCGTGTTGCAGGAGTTGTACTCTTAGCCATTCAAGTCCGTTTAGGACTGTTTAGACTCATAAAAATCATATATCATTCATGTAATACGCGCCCTCATTATGAGGCGAAGAGAGGAAAATTTGAAAGAATAGGCTCTATATTGATGTCTAACCCATGTAACAAGGAATTAACCCATTAATGACGAAAATTATTTTCTTGATTTTTTTCGTTTTTTTCATGAAAATAGTGTCACTTGTGATAATGATAAACCAAAAATTTGTTCAAATATTTATTTTTGATAATAGAACAAAAAATATAGCTTGGTTCCAAATGGAACCGCTCGGCATTAACATAACAAAAATCTGAAAATTTTCAATTTTGTTTGAATAACATTTTTTCCGAAAGCAAATAATAAATGAAGATGGACCATAATGGACAATACGTAACTGCTCATAAACCACTCATACATAAATATACTGGCATATATTCTAATCTTTAGTATGGAATGCTTCCATGCATTCGGGATGAACAGGAAGGTTGCACATTTTACAAATGTGATGAGTGCGTTGTCCACATTGTCTGCATCTGCAGTGCTTCTGATCACCCTTTGCTGTCCAATGTTGCTGGGTGTTATATCTTACTTCATCTAGGATCGAAGTAGAAGGGTGCGATCTTGGCCCTGGTTGTTTTCTTTCCACACCATACAATTTCAGTACGGATATGACCAATTTTCTCGAAAAATCTAACAGACTTATGTTTGCTTCTTTCTTCCTGTATTGAAACCATGCATTCACAACTTGGGCATTGAGACTCCATGCGAATAATGGCCACCACCACTTCTTAGACTTTATTCGGATACGTTATGCAGACACTTGTTGATCAAAAATATCTATACCGCCCATATGTTTATTATAAACATGTACAGAATGAGGGACATCAATTTGAGTATGTTTTCTGGTAACTCTGTCCCATCTCCTTGCAGTCTGAATTGGATTTGCTCTTAGCTTGTTGGATCCTACGCTTACTACTTTGTTATCCTTCCACTTGGTCACAGAAACACTTCCAGAGAAAGCTTCATCCAAAGAACCACGCTTTTCCTTGTTCATAGAGTTTCGAGGCTTCAGTGGTGCCTTTCCTAACCGATCTTCTCGGAGGGTCGTTGTAAGAGGTATTCTTGTCTTCGAAAGTTATTTGAGAAGCCTAATTGAACCAAAATAATTGTCACATATAACATGTTGGCCTGGGGCCAATTGTGTCTTGTTTATCATCTCCATGACAACATTAGGCCCATGACCCAGCCCATGATCAGGTATCTTTGTGTTAGATCCACAGTATGGCTCTACGTGGAGAAGAGTGCCATCAGATTTGCCTGCTCCCCATAGCTTATACCCAAATCTCACAAGCTTGCCTCTTATATATTGTTTATCGCCATGTCGACCATAGTACGGAACCATTATCTCATCGACACTCAAAAATTCATCTGCCTTATTGATCTTCATGGTTTCATTCAAATGTTTGGAAATTGGCTGCACTTTGTAAAACCTATCATCGTCAATCAACATATTATCAGTAAAATGGAGACATCGCATTATTTCTTCGAATGAATCTCTCCTCATCGAATTTACGACAAGCAAATTTTGAACGTCCTCCAATTGAGTCCAGTATAACCGTCTGTTGGGTAATTTATTATACCATGAAAGAATGAGGATTCCAAAGAAAACTCGCAAATTATTTCGAGTCAAAGAATCATGTGGCAAGGATTTCTGTTGAGCGTATAGCTTGCTTTGTTCGCAAATGTAGTCAAGCCATTCGTTCGTCCAATAATGGTTTATATGTTCCTATATGCTCTCCATAGTTTTTGTTTCTACATTTGAAGTATCAGCTTTATAGTCTGGAACAGTATCTACGATGTTAGCAACATCCTTATGCCATGTATAAGTTTCTTTCCGACGCTTCTTCTGTAAAACTTTTTCTGATGTTGTAGGCTGATCGATATCCAATTTTTGTTCATCACATTCAGTAATTACGTTTGCTAGAAGGACTCTCCACGGAAGGTGATCGGGATTGCAAGTGACTGTGTCATCTGAGCAATCTGAATCGCAGTCTGTTTCGGCTGTTGCAGTTTCTATAGGAGGCTCAATAGCAAATATTTCATCTTCATGCTCTTCCTCCATCAACAGGTCAAGTGTTTCATCAAGCGATAATCTGAAAAAAAAATTAGAAAAAAGAGTAAGTCAGGATGAAAAATCATATATTGTCTAACTTAGTTCATGATATTATAGCTTTTCATTTTCATTTATATACACATAACAGCTCTAAAGATAGTATTCACAAATAAATAACAGAAAAAGTGTTTATGTAACCTCCAAGTACAAAATTTCTAATACAAACAACTTTTTGATCAGCAATGCATAACTGTATCATAAAGTTATCATCTGGATAGATGAGACGCCCGGAATGCTCACTCTACTGCCGAGCGGTACTGTTTGGAACCAGGCTGAATATTTTACGATATAAATGACTTTAGGAACATAATATCACGTAATACCATGTACAATATTATAAGTACACTCTTTATCAATAGAAATATGCATCTACCCTAAAAATAATATCTTTTTAGAACGAACTTCTTACCTTTCTCTGCTACGAAGACGAGCCATCATGATTGACACCCTTTTCTCGTTATCTTCCAAGGTCAACTGAACAAGGAGTAACCGGCGCAGCAGAACCAAACGTTGTCAGAACATTTACAAGCTCTGTATTGAACCAACAAACCCACTAAAATATTTATTTGAGCACACAGTTCAATTATGAATCCATTTTTCCCCACTGGTTCCAAATGGAACCGCTCGTCATTAATGGGTTAATGCCCGACCGTGTGCCGTAGGAAACGGTGACGGACATGCATCGAGGGCGGAGACGGAGGCCGAGCGAGGTGGTGCGCCAGCTCGGAACCTACGTCGCAGCGCGCCACTACGAGGTGGCATTGTGGCTACCCGATGGAAGTCTGGCGAGCGTCTCGTCCGAGACGGACTGGGCGCGGGCGGCCGCGACCCTGGAGGGGCGCGCACTCGTCGTCCACTTGGTCCCGCAGCCGGACAAACGCCTGACCGAGGCAACCCTCAGCGGCTTGCTGCAGCACCTAGTTGTGCCCCGGGACGCAGGGGAGATCAAGGCCAGGACCGCTTGCACGCGAATCTCCTCGGCTTCGGTCTTCCCCTATTTTCTATGGAAGGAACCACTACGAGGGAAAGAATTCATCATCATCATACAAGTCTAGAAAGGATTCCCCCTAGAATAGAAGCCGAAGATCTCGGGACGGAAGAACTCGGAAGAACGTATATTACCCTGGAAGCAGACGACGACAATTCCGGAGGCTGAAGAGCTCGCCTCCACAGTCCCGAAGGAGGCCAATATAAATTAAATTGCTGGAGCACGGGCGAGCGAATTGTGGTCGCCGTTCGTTTTTTTTGTGTTTTTTTTTTGTGTTGTAGTTGATGTCATGTTGTACAAGTGTTCGCCAGTCGGGGGAAATGCACTGAGGCCAAGACATAGAAAAATAAATTATTATATAATTTCTTTTTGCGCAAGTGGGGGAAGGGTGTATGAAGTCAGATTCATCCCCTATCTCGCATTTGCCGAGCGGGAGGTACATCAGGGATTTTAGCCGTTAACGTCGGCCGAGCGAAAATACTATAATTAATGTTAAGACTGGATCTCTTACTACACGGGTCATAAAAATTAATGCCGGTTTCGTGCTATGGTCTTGGGAAAGATATAAACGGGACGTTCCCAGAAGAGAAACACTCCCCATATTCAATTTGGTAATTCGATGCGCTGGCACATGTAGCCACAGCGTAATAAAAATGCGGGGACCCGTGGCCAGCGGCTCCAGGGCTGCGTCTAAGAGTTGCCGTCAGGCAAACCATTATTTAATTGCCGTAGCGGGAGGAGGCTGGGGCCATGAGACCCGATCCCTCTCCCCCAGCCGTACCCCCGGTTGTGTGGGGGGAAGGGCGACTCAGAACCCTGGCCACCCCTGTTACCCTGCTCGTGTGGCGACCACCCTCTCCTTCGGGAGAGGGGGAGCGCTGTCTGAGCGAGTTATGTCGGACGAGTAGAGATCACTGTGTAGCGAGCCGCGGTCGTGAACGGACGTACTAGGGTTCGGTTGATGGGTAAGACGAACAGCCGGTTTTTGATACTTATAAAATTGAATTGATCAGGAAGCCCCGGGGTTTTCACTTGCTGAATTTAGAGACGGAGATCAGTAAAGCGTGGCATGATCAACGGAAATTCATTGACTTGTTTTGAGGGCGCATGATTTCAAGCATCTGCTATACGCTTAATTGGCTCGACCCCTTTCGGTGGCTTGTACATTCTTTGGCTCGACAAATGTTCTGGATTTAAAATATTGTTACACCGTGGTTGTGGTGGTATCGGAAGAGTCCCTCGGAGGGAAAGTTAGAATTGATGAGTCCTGTTGTGTCCGAAATTGTAAATGTTGCTGTGATCGCGTGTGCTCTCGCCCTCCTGACTTGCTTTCCCATAGTACACGTAATAAATTGTGGCCTCGTATCATTCCTTCTCTCTCTCGTCACTGGCACATGAAACACGTGCCGGGGCCCTCTGCCCACGTTACCAATAGATAGAATGATGCACCTTGTTTACCAAATTATTTAAATCTTAGTCGGGGCTATTAGCTCCTGGTGGCAGCGAAAAACGCTACCTTTCATAACCTTTTGAGTCTATCAGAAATTAAACAGAAATAATGAACTAAGTGAACTCATATATATAGAGAGCGGAAGAAAATACCCGCAAGAACTTTCCGTGGCGCACAGAACATTCAAAAGATTACCATTGGATGATATGAAGATTTAACCTTTAAAAGAAATATAGCAACGAAGTCTGTTTTTGCTTGTTTAAACGATTTTTGTAAAAATAAGTTTCAATTCTTTTCATTGATCGAGATGATATATTTGCTTAGGCCTATTCATTTGAAGGGATGGCACAATTTTTATTGCTATTGCAGGATTGTATCTGTGTAGTAATGTACTCACATAAATTGTAATCAAATGGTATCGTACATAAGTCCTCAATGAATCGCATTTGCTCATTTCTTTTAAAGGTTAAATCTACACATCGTCCAGTGGCAATCATTTGTAATTGTATGCACAAATGATTTCATAAATGTGATAAAATGGAATTTCAGGCATGTAAATCTTTAAATGAGTGTAAATAAATCCTCGATACTATGTTTTTCTGTATCATAAAAGTACTTTTGAACATAATTACTTGAATGGATGCATACTGCCATTATTTTAGAATTATAAAACAACTTTAATGTGCAGTATAATACGAAGTTTTTATAATTGACTTCTAACTGTTACTCCGCTCAAAGATCTGAATCACACTCTGCCTCCTGATGCTGGATACATGGCACATTTTACTACAGCTTGTTTTAATACTGCAGAAATTTTATGTATTCCTTGCTGAAGGGAAAAACATTTTTCTTGCTCATCACATCCAACAGATTACATTTTTAATACGAAAAACGCTCAAATTAACGAGGGATTTATGTCGATTCTTAATTCAACATGGGGCTGAATTAATTTGAACTTGATTTGGACTTGACTTGGATTAATTTGAACTTGACTTGGACTAATTTGAACTTGACTTTGATTGATATAAATTTGATTTGGATTAATTTGAACTTGACTTTGATTAAATTGAAATTGATTTGGATTAATTTGAGCTTGACTTGGATTAATTTGAACTTGACTTGGATTAATAATTTGAAGTGAATAAAGCGTAGTGTGCCCGGCTACTCGCGCGTGAAACATTCACGTGTCTTTTAAACAAATTTAAAACGATTTCTCAAGAGATTTGCGATTTCATTGCAATCCTGAAGAACATGCAGTCACTGAGAAGAAAAAGCAGTATCTATGCTACCATCCAGTGTAATTATAATCCAGTGCGCAGTTATTGACATGAAAGAATCTCGACTTGGAGAGGTCCTAATAGCAGCAGTTATTGAGAAGACGCTATTTTCGTTAATTTACTTTTGTATTTCCTCTGAAATAGCAAACTGAATTTGGATACTGCGCTCCGGAATTAGTCTTGCTGTAATTACCTTCTCTGATGGAACTTGAAACTTCTTATTCAAAAACCCTACAAAATTAAAAAAGTTTCCTTTTCCATAGGGTCGTAAGGATTGAGCGCGTCACAAAGCCAGTAAATTAACAATTTCTCTCTATTGTATTTGGTCATTATTATTTGGCTCCCAGTTTTTAGATAGAGTAAATGTTTCTTTTAAAGTCAGCTGTTTGCCAGTAGACGAAGACGACTTGCTACAATCGGGAGTTTTGTCACTGCTGCAGCCTGAACTGTCTTTGGTTGTTTTCAATACATAGACATTTAGTTTTTCTTCTTGTTCGTTTTTTCTATTCTTCAATTCTTTTTCGTTGTTTGGTTTTTCTTCAGCTTCCAGGAATTGATCATTTTGTGTCGATTTTAGATTGCCCCATAAATATTTAGTTGAGAAAGTTTTCTAAGATGCACCAGCCGCTCCTCGTCGTATATTTGCTTCACAAATGGTGCACACTTCAATTTCTACACTCTTCACCGATGTGTAAAAGTAATCCCATACAGTTGACGCACTAATTTTAGTCATTATACCGGGTGTCGCACAAAAATGTCACTGAGTTTTAATTGATTATATTTCCGCTTTAAATTTACATATTTTCATTTTCATTTTTTCACAATGTAGTAAATTTTATTTCATTTTCGAACAATTTGTGTTTTTGAAAATCGTTTAATAACCACTTTACATTGATCGATTAACTGAAACGGATAGAAAAACTAATTTTTCGAAGGAAAACATTTTAAAACATTATTGATATTCTTCCTTATTTTGCACTTTCCAAAAAACCGAACAAACAAAAACTTAAAAAAGTAACAAATCAATACATTAAATAAAGTTTAAATAAAAAATTTATTTAGTATCTTTCGACATACCCACCAATTCTCTCAAGGCAAGCATTACTTCTAGCCACCATTAAACGAAGAGTTTTGCGGATCATTTCACCGTTTTCTTTTAATTCTTGAAACAATTCAACTCTTTGTCGAAGAATTATTAATGATGGAGGTGATGTTTTGAAAACGCGTTCCTTCACAGTAGGTATTGAGAAATGAAGAAGATCACCATTGTTGTTTTTAAAACTTTTCCTTCGAACAAATAGTTTTTCTGCCTCTTTCAGTAAATCGATCACTGTAAAGTGGTTATTAAACGATTTTCAAAAACTTAAATTATTCGTAAAATGAAAAGAAGAACCAATATAAAATGGAAAGTTTTTTAATGGCAAACGTTTCGGAATCTCTGATTTTATCATCAGTGCTGTAAAACAAAGAATAAAATACCTACTGTGAAATACCTTGTGAAATACCTACTGTGAATTACCTACTGTGAAGGTATCGTTCACAGGAAGAGGCCTTAAAATTCTTTGACTACATAAGTGGATATCACGCCAAGATAAATTTCACAAGGGAAACTGAGCAGAATGATAAATTGCCATTTTTAGACGTTCTCGTAAAGAAAACTAATTCAACATTCACCACCTCTGTTTATAGAAAACCTACATTTACGGGATTATGTACCAATTTCTTCAGTTGTATTTACATGTATTATAGTAAAACAAGTGTCACTACATTATTGCATAGAGCATACTGTATTTCAAATTCATATGAAATATTTCATGACGAAGTGAAATATATCACATAGTTACTTGTACAAAATAAATACCCTGTATCTTTAATTAACAATCTAGTTAAAAAGTTTTTAGGCAAAAAACTTTCCCCTCCGTGTACAATTCTGACCGCGCTAAAGCACAAAGTTTTCGTCGAGCTCTCTTTCTTGGTGTATCTTTTCAAGGAAATGGGAAAGGATCTTCTATCTCTGATACACTCTCATTTTACTTTCATTGACCTGTTCCCATTTTATAGAAATAGTTTTAAAATAAGTTCATTTTTCAATAGGAAAGAGCGTTTGGAAGAGTGCCTGAGAAATGGTTGTGTCTACTTGTATAAATGTGATTGCTGCCTTCAGTCCTGTGTTGGAAGTACTACACTCCAGCAATTTATTCGTCACAGCCAACACTCTGGCATCTCCCGTAGAATCGGCCGTCCATACTCTCCCTCCCAGTCAGCCATCAGAGATCATTGCCATAGTTCAAACAAAGGAGCTGTAATCATTAAAGCTCCTTGGTTCAAACCACCCTTTCAAAAGTTCCAATTTCTCCATACTTTGTAGAACTACAAAGTAATTTGACCTTAGAATTTTGAAATCATTGTTCTTTTTACCCATAGACCTCAGCTAAATAATGATCAAAGTGCGATGAAATTAAATATTGCCCCAACTGTGTAAATAGGAGTGTGTTGGAATGTGTGTGTGTCCGTGTGTGTGTGTTTTGTGTGTGTGTGTGTGTATGTGTGTGTATGCAGTTCTGTTACTTTGTGTAGATGTTATTGTGTGTTGGTTTGATTGCTAGAATTTAGGAGTATGTGTACGTATGGCTTCGAATGTTTAAGAGAAATTGTGTTTTTATTTTTAATGGTTAGGAGTAGCTATTTTTCGATATAGGTATAGTGATATTAATTTCTTATAGCTTTTTCGCAATTTGTTCATTATCGTTTTTCATTCCTTGTTTTACAGCACTGATGATGGTATCAGAGATTCCGAAACGTTTGCCATTAAAAGAATGTTCCCTTTTATAATGGTTCTTCTTTGCATTTTACGTATTAGATTTCCCCCCAAAAAATTTCCCTTTTAATTCTATTAAATTATTCGAAAAAGAAACAAGATTTACCACATTGTGAAAAAAGACAATTCAAATGTGTTAATTCAAAGCGGAGATATAATCAAGTAAAAGGTCGGAGACATTTTTGTGGAAACACCCGGTACAATAAATTACTATAATTCTTTCTGCATTAATTAATTCAACAAGCACTGCAACTGCAAGTCTACAAACTTTATTGACTTGACATAAATACACACCCAACCGAAACCGTAATTCAACATGCGTTGAGCCACTAACCAGCATTATGCATTACGTCGTCGTGACACGCCCTGACATGGGCTGAACCCCGGCCCCGGCCCCGGCCCCGGCCGTGGTAAATTTGATAACCCCGGCCCCGGCCCGGCCCCGGCCATGTCAAATTTGTTCACCCCGGCCCCGGCCAAATTTTCAACCCCGGTCGGTCTATAATGTCCATTCCTCGAACTCTGATAATTCACGCATAATGTGCGATCCGAAATATTGAATGGATAACTGATGCAGAAATATTTGCTGGCACCCCTCTGTGACGTTCGGGAAATGTTGAAACTCGTAGTTGTGCTGAAATAGTATGGGATTGAAGGCAAAATATAGGCCAGAAGTGACTTGAACTTATGTATGTGACTTGAGCAAATACATTTTCATTTCACAATGCTTATTCCTAAAAATTTTCACTTACATTGGTGTGATAGCAAATACATATATAACTTTCTGTGTATTCCCTGATTTTCTATCGCTGTCATGAAAAAGTATTCCACCCCACTTAAATTTTACTTATAAACATTGTATAATTATTGTTTTAACAAACTCTGTGGAGTGCAGTTAAGAGCATCTTTACGATATAAACTGATGGTTTGTGCAAGCATTTCAGTGGCTTGTGCAGGCAAGATAATTCATTTCGATATATTTGCAAATTTTGTTAAGTAGACTAAATTACAATGTACTTTCTATACAGGGTGACTGGCACTTTGCAGGACGAACTTTAAACGAAAGGCTGAGACCGTTGAAATAAACACTTTTTACTCAATTTCGTGAGATAAAAATGCTTCGTTAAAGAGTTACACGGACTTGAAATTCGAAACGTATCGGAATGACCAGGCATGCAATTTGTATACAACTCAAAATGTTGCCACTGTTTGAGGAACTAATTAGTTCCATCACTATAGCAAGCATTCAAAATTTTGACAGAACCATTGCATCAGTTCAAATAATAAGCAAGAAGAAATTTCAAAGCAATAATTGTAGGTCAAGTTCATAACCATTCCTGACATGAAATTTTGTGGAACTGATTATACCAAGGAAGGTACCTAGCTGTGAGAGGTTGCAAGGAGAGCGTCAACATTGTTTACATGAGAAAGTTCTCGTACATAACCCAATTGAAAATCAAGGATGTATCGCCGGTGTATTAAGGACGTGAGGGTCGATTATGCACGATTTATAGGCTAGTCGGCCTGCTCTGCTTTAACACTGCCTCTACGCGCCCCAAACCAAGCGCGGTCGAGCTCGGACGTGAAATACATAGTTGGCCTTGGATGATACGAAGGCGCAAAATTTTCAGTTGATTAACGGCCGTAACATTTGAAAGCGGCATGACTCGATCTGTCAGTTAATGACAGCGTGTCATCGTGAGCGTACTGGCGGTAACTGCCTATGCAAAGATCGCGTTTGGTGTTTCGACTGTGTTCTTCACAATCATTGCGTTAGGCTAATTGTGACGTAGTATTGCATCAGATTCCCAAAACATGTTTATTGATATTATATTGATTGTTTTCTGGGATGTTGTGGCGGTCAACCGTTATGCTCATCCTCAGATTTTTCTCGTCACTTCTCGAGCTCAAGCTGAGTTCAATTTTTTAAACATAGTTATGTGGTGTTGTTCGTCCAACTGTTTTGAAACTAGAACAGTGGTATTCATAGCAAAGTACTCTGGATAGATTACTGAGCAAGTTTACAGAACAGTTCACATTCACTTGATTCATATGCAAGTTTTGCACAGAGTGGCTACAAAGACTGTTTTTCGAATGTGTATTGATGTCACAAGAAGTTACTTATTTTCACGATATTAATAAGTGTAAATGCTGACATTGAACAATAAATTAAACCAATATGCTTTTCACAGTGCTTTGTATCAGTGTAACAAGAATAGAGGAAAACGCTGGTGGTAAACCAAAACTGTGAGTTTATAATGAAAAAACGATTGCTGTAAATAAGTATCATGGCCAAAAAATAGCACAACGTTGTATGACTCTTGCACTTTTGGGACTTAGCACTCCTACAGGGTCCGAGAGATGTGCATTTGGGTCATTTTATATTGTAATTATTGTTTTGCCTTTTAATGATGGACATTTTTTATTCATTTCCTTACTGTCCATGTCAGCTCGTCTTTCTGTCTTCAACTATTCTCTTGTTTAATTTGTTTTTCAAGGTTTGTAATCCTGTGCATTGAGTCCTGCGCAACAGTGCACCCGAAAGTGCATAAAGCTCATCTATCATTTGAGGGTTTGGTTTATTGCCAATACTTTTTTGGAAGATAATTGCGCTAGCTAATTGTGCTCTAGTTTTTTCTCTAAAACCGCATTAGTAATGCAAGGAAATTCTTTTGTGCTATTCTCTGCCATTATTTTCCATTTAGTTCTCTAATGATATATTTTATATGTTGTTTTTCAGTGTTTGAATTTGTTATAAAAGATGCTGTTCAGCATCCAGCCAATAAACAAGCACATTCAGTCGATTTTAAGTGCCTACCTATGCATTTTATGAATGATGCATTTCTTTTGAAAAAAAAAAAATTCGGTGCTGGTTCATTGGTGACCCAGCTGAGAAAGGAGTATTGAAAACTTACATTGTAACTTTAATTTCATTTGTTATTCAAGTTTTTTTCAAATCGTTCAACTTTACAGTGATCGATTTACTGAAACAGATGGAAAATTAATTGTTCAGAGGCAACTAATTGTTCAAAGGAAACAATTATGGTGTTCTTAATTTCTCAATACCTACTGTTAAAAATAATTTTACAATGATGTATCCGACATATCACGAAAAATTTAAATCCTCGTAAAGATTATTTACTTTCTTATTTCATTATTTCAAGACACCTAAAACACAACTCACTAACCATTAAAAAAATTTCATCGTATTAGAAAATGAAGCAACGTAAAACTGTGACAAAGCTAAAGGAGCTTTTAATTTTCTTTCTAATGTTCTAACTCAAACGATACACAGTTTTCTTATCGGACGAGTTCCTTTCGGGATTTTTTCATTAATTGCACTTCGAACTTTTTCACAGTTTTTCGTTGCTTCATATTCCAATGCAATGAAAATTCTTTGATCGTTAGTGAGCTGCATTTTAGGTGTCTTCAAATGATAAAATAAGTGAGTAAATAACCTTTCAGAGGGTTTAAATATTTGGTGGTCTGTAGGATATATCATTGTGAAATTATTTTCAAAGGTAGGTATTTAGAAATGAAGAACACCAGCGTTGTTTTCAAAATCTTTCCCCTGAACAATTAGTTGTCTACCTCTTTCTTTAAATCGATCAGTATAAAGTGGTTACTAAACGATTTTCAAAAAAAAAAGATTATTCGAAACGGAAACAAAATTTAATACATTGTGAAAAAATACATATTAAATGTTAATTTAAAGCGGATATATAATCATTTAAAAACTCCGAGACATTTTTATGGGACACGCGATATAATGTAGACACTCCTCAGAGGGATACAACTATTGTATCTATGGGAGCTAGCGCTCCCAGGGAGGAAAATGTGAGGGCCCGAGCTATGAGTTAGGTAGGCCTTCGTTTTGTTGAAATAAAATGTTTTTGTGTTAAGGACCAGAAATTTTCGGTTCACTACTGTCCTGTTTTTTAGCACATACTACTTTCTTCTTCAGCTTTGATCTGGTTTCATGAACTTTTTTCTCAATTTAATGTTTTTATACCCTTTCTGCACAGATTCCGCGTTCCCTTTAAAACGTTGACTACGTTTGTGCGATTGCGACGGTTGGTGGTTCGTTTAAGTTGTGAGTAGCAGAATTTAGAAACTGACTGTACTGCTCAAGTCCATTCATGTCCTTTATAAAAAGTGTGAACAATATAAGTGTACTATAATTTGTACCTGGTATGTTAAAATCAATTCTAAAAAAGGTAGTGAAAATATGGAAATGCTATTCATTTATGCCGGTATGCAATGTACCTAATGGTACACATATGATATGTCCCAAAATGTAGTGCACGTGTTGCCTCCATACTAAATGGTGCCTTCCTTTTCCTCTTTTTGGGTCGCATTTGTTGCGGATAGGGAGGTTTAAGCTAACCAATAATCTAATCTATAATGTAAACAAGTGTTGAAAGGGAATTTTGAGACACGGAAATTGCATTCCCATTCTTATGTTTATGCAGTTTGATATTTGTTTGTTACATGCAGCATTTTAAACGGATTGTGATTTTATTTTTAATTCCTTGTTATTTTGGTGTATTATTGGTGCTTTTGGCTGTGATTAATGGAAATAAGATATTCATGTAAATAATAGTGTAGAGAATGTTTCATTTTTGTAATAAACGTTGAAGAAAGAGCGAGATTCTATGTCCTTTCTAATGTATTGTCTTATGTACCTGAGCTCCCAGTTGCACGTGCATCGATCTCATTGGATGTACAATATTGTACTGAGCTTAATGGGTCAATAAATTCGCAATGCAGTAAGTGTGAATGTATTGTAGGATCCAAAGCTTCCAGTGCAATATTGTACACCCCGTGAGGCGAGGCACGTGCAACCGGGAGCGATTTTTTAACATATAATCCATGGACGGCCAGCCGCGATTCGAATCTGGTTCTAAGGCGATAAACGGCCGTTAGGTAGGGCGGAACAACGGCGATTCGCGAGCAGTTTTGTGTCCGAAAAAGTGGACATTTGACCCTTAAACCGCGCGTAATACAACTAAAAAACGTCTAGGAACCGACGCGTACCCACCGGCGAAACGTCCTTGATTTTCAATTGGGAACGTCTCTCACGTGAGTGAGATTAATGAAGCGAGTTTAGTCGTACACCTTTTCTCGTTTTATAACCACATTCTTTCAAAATGTACCGACGAACTGCAAATTTAACGACGACGAACCATTGAGTATAACAGGTAATAGAAATATAGAGACAGTGTCGCAAAAAATAACAACAACGACAAATTATAGCGACACCCTGCAAAATGAATGACAGTGAAACCATATATCAGAACAAAAAAACAATGTGTAGTGACAGAGTCGGTTTATTGTAACAACGTTCAAAAAGGATAACAATTATACAAAAAATAGTAACGTACGTGTATATTATTGTAACAAATTAACAATTTCTGACAGAGTTTTTATAAGTAAAATAGACAGTAAAGTAGCATTATAGCGTAGTACACGATGCATATTCATACTATGCATAAAAATTATTGATAATTACAATAAAGAATGAACATCATATGTATCACACGTGAACCGGCCACGTCAGAGTTGTTCTGGAAAATTCCAGTACATACTTCCCGGTCGGATATTACATCATCCATTGACCGGAAATTAATGGAATGTACATATGTAGTCCCATATGTATTATTGTCGGGTGGCATTGATGCTCCCGAAAGTGTAAATATCGAATGTCGAAATCCCGAATATCTAAATCCCAAAAATTAAAATCCCGAATGTTGTAATCAGGGTTGCCAACTGGCATGTACAGTATGTATTTCATTGCCAAATATGGTCGGGAATTAGATATTCGAGATTTTGATTTCTGGGATTTTGACATTCGTGATTTCAAGGTGAACCCATTATTTTCAATTTTTTTAATATGTTAGTGTAAAAAAAAAAATTCTCTCGTCAATAGGGTTTAAAAGATGTTGTTACATCTTATGACTCTTCGTTACTATTTTTTGCATCTGTTGCATTATTTTGAACCTGTGATACTAGCTATTCGAAGCATTGTTACAAGATTTGACTCTTTGTTAAAGAAAACGATCGTCTGTTGCAACATTCTGAGAGTGTCATACAATTTGAAGCAACGTTACAGTTATTTGTCTCTGTCACTACATTTTGCATCTGTTATAAATTTTGCAGCATCGTCACAAGATTTGTACTGGATGTTGTTATATTTGAGCCGCTGTTATTAGTTTTTATTCGCTGTCGTATTATTGTGCAAACTGTTGCTATATTGTTCTGACGTAAGGTTATAACACGAGAAAAGGTGTAAGTTCTTGCCAGTGGCAGGACAGTGTAGAACTGAACGCAGTAAGGACCCTACACCAATTGGCAATATTCAACAGACAAGAGAGCAGTGCATGAACTGTTCAACATCTACGGCAATGGTCCATAAGTAGGTGGACAGTATGTAAAATAGGGTTGAGTATCACTTATATTATTACAATTTTGTTCATTTTCACTCTGTTATCTGTGCCTTGTATTGACGATTTTATAATTAAAGTGTTTAAATTTAAGGAAAGATATTCCTTGAAGCGAAAAGGGTAGACTTCAAAGTTGTGTAATTTACGATGGAAAACTGTTTGAGAACCAGCGTTGATAAAATTTAAGGGCTTATGTATTTTTGTTCACACTTGTGAATGTTCTATTTGTGTTCGTACTAAATATACGTGTATGTATACGGTGTCTCAAAATGTTAGCCTCAGCTGTCTATTAACTTTTGGACTACCCTCTGTGACCACGGTGATCGTTAGCTTTTTCCAGGTACGTATTATTTACATAAATATTTTGACCACAATAGGTAAAACTGACGTTCAATATTCAACTCAAATTAAATTCCATCGTAATAAGGAATTATTAAAATAACAACCATCAACTGGATCAGACCCTTATTCAGCTTTACTTAGGTATTACAAATAATGAGATTGTGACAACTAGTCGGTCAGTAGCATTATGAACATCCCCTCCGTGCATGGCCACAGGCGCCGCATGTTGTGTCCGGGTGGTAGCATCCTCAACTTCAACGAAACTGCAGCGTTCGCCGATGCATGTAGGGCATCTAGAGGTAATAATTTTTTGTCAAACCGCCGTTCCGTCGGGTAGGTATCACTGACCCACCGCTGAACGACAACGTTTCAGTCTCATCCATTTCTATATCTAGATATTAACGTTCTACAGTTTTACGTTATAACTGTTTTCTTCTGAATCTTGGAATGCGTTAAGATCCATACCTCAAATACTGATAATTCACCCTGAAATGTTTAGGTGATGATATTCGAGGAATAACTGACGTAGAAATATTGGTTTCTACGTGTCTGTTGAAATTTCGAGAAATGTTGAAGCTCGTTAATGTACTGAAGAAATATGGCGTTGTAGGCAAAATAAAAAAAAAAGTGACTCGAAAGTATGCCTTGGGAAGCGTCGGTCGGAGAAGCTGCACGGCGCGGGGTCAAGCAAGACAGAGCGAGACGACGATCAAAGGCAGCGCGACGGGCGCGAGCGCGGCCTTGGCTTCCGGTAATGAAGTTCACTCGCAACCGCAAGTGCAAAATTGCACCTGATAATTTAACGAGGATATTTGCTCATTACTCGAGAAACAGATTCGCAGTGTGTCCTTTGCATGTCACATGTCCTGTTTGTGTCCCGTATCCAGCGCGTGTCTTCCTGGCCGAGTGGTTAAGGACGCGCGCCCGTCACGGGAAGGTGTCGGTCATTCGAATCCCGGCAATGACGCCCAGTTACTCCCCGTAGGGAAAAGGAAGAACTCAGCCACAATTCACCCTAACCCTAGTGTTAGAAATGGGTACCAGCTTGACCGGGAGTAACCGTCAGAGCGTCGTGGTGTTAAATGGCATTTGAAAAACCTGTGTACAAGAAAACATTCATTAGGGTTGATTCTGAAAAACACCCTTTTCCCTTTTATCTTGTGCGTGTCGCATGTCGTGTTCTTGTCACGAACACTATCTGTGTAAAAAAATCGCAGGCAAAAATATATGTAATTGATAATAATAATAATAGTAATATTTAATAATAATAGTAATAATTATCAAGCTATAAAATACGTTTTATTTGTATACTGACATCACAAATTTGCCGTTCCATATTAATACTGATTATATTTTAGTTATAGTTTTGCATTTTCGGTAAACTTATAAATAACTTTAATTATGAAGGTAAACAGAGTTATAACTTATTAAAAAAATACTAATATGATCTGTCTTGCAAATTATTCTTGGGTAACTATTGTATATAAGCCCTGGCCCGACCTCAAGCTCGTCTGGTGTACGCTCGGACTTTCTACTAGAATTTCTCACCTGTTCAATCTCAAAAAGAGTGGAAGAGGCCGTTATGAACAGTACCGCGTCATGGTACGTAGTCGACACGCTACCGTACACCTCACTTACATCTGGAATTCAACCTGATTTTTTTAACCAGATGTTTAGATTTTTGTAATAAATGTTCCTCCAGAGTACGTATAGATATGAGCCTGGGTTTGTTTATTAAATTCATGGTTTACTTTTGCTTTTGGATGATTAAAATAATGCTGTGGTGTATTTTGTTGAGAAATTTCATGGTTTTAAATTAGAAATTATTTCAATAGAGAAGAAAATTCTCAAATCACTGCTTAGTTGAAGAACAAATGACAATTATTTAAGTATTGTAATATGGAATGCATTATTTCGGTTAAGAAATCGATGTATCTGAATATATGTGTTACATGCACATCGCTTAAAATATAAAATTAATTTCCATGTCTTCAAGAAATCAATCAATTTGCGTTCGTCATTCCTGCACCGGTGAATTAATTCTCCAACCGCTATTTTGAATTCATAATGTTTAAACTTTGCAATAGGAGCCTCTGCTCGATTGGCTGCCAGTGATGTCGATGCCATTTTCACATTGATCAAATACTCGGAATATATTAATCTGTGTTACTCATGATTTTAACATGTTTATTCTTGAGCATAAACATAGGATTACACTGACGTTGTTGCTCACCAATTTAAGAAAGATAAAAAGAAGAGCCAAGGTAAAAATGTACATTATTTTATTCGTTACTTTTTTAGGCAAACGTTTCGGATTGTTGAAATTCCATCTTTAGTGCTGAAAAACACACAAAATGGTATAAAATAGGAACAGAAGGAACTGTGACATTTTTTTTTAACTCTTTGTATGTTTTTCCACTGAAGAAGGAATTTTAAAATTCCGAAACGTTTGCCTGAAAAAGAAAAAAATGAAAATGTATATTTTTACGTTAATTCTCCTTCCATCTTCCGCGTGAGATTCCCTAAGAAAAGACATAGGCCCTATTGGAAATATACAATTGAAAAAATTCATACAATTCATTTTCTTCCAAGTGTAACTAATAACCGTACTTATGTTCCTGACAATATTAAATATGTATTTTATAGTGAAATGAAATAAACACTTTTTATTTAATACCTACGATATAATTCATTGACTTGATATTTATTTATATATATAGAATAAAACTCAATATCATTGATTAAATTATAGCTTCTATTTCAACTGAGAGTGCTCGTGGCTCGCCCAAAACACACTGCAAATCGGTTTCTCAAGTATTGAGCCAATATCCTCCGTAAATTGTGGGGTGCAAATTTGCACTTGCGGTTTCGAGTGAACTTCATTACCGGAAGCCAAGGCCGCTCCTGCGCCCGTCCCGCTGCCTGTGATCTTCGTCTCGCTCTGTCTTGCTTGACCCCGCGCCGTGCAGCATCTCCGACCGACGCTTCCCAATACGTATGTTCAAGTCACTTCTCGAATTTATTTCGCCCACAACGCCATACTTCTGCTGCCCAACAATGAGTTGTAACCTTTCTCGAAATAAGTGCAGATTCTTGATACAAAATCATACCTCATTAGTTATGCCTCAATAATGTCCGATCGGATTTTTTAGGACAAGATATCAGTATTTGAGGTGTGAGCTCAAGAAATATTTTTCAACTTACGCATTTCCGACCTTTCGTGGCTAATCGTACATTTGTGGAAGGCTGATGCCTCATATGTATATAATGAAGGAGATTAGTTCCGTCTTGGTACATGTACAAGATTAAATTCCGTCGTTTTACCTTTGTGAATGACTATGTAAGGTAATGTGTCGCTAAGTCGAGATATGTTGTGTGGAACAACTGCCAGTAATGTTAAATTCTGTTAATTCCCGTTTGTATGAAAAATTAAATTTAATTACTTTTAAATTTGCAAATATTTGATTTGAAAAATATTTTACTTCTACTACAGAACCGATAGTGCCACGTGCTGTGGAGTTACGTAGTTAAAAAATGTTACGTACGAATCAAACTCGCAATTTTAGTCCTACTGCCTCTATTGCGCTTAGATATCGAACAGTTCCTGCGCTCCTTTCTTGTGTATTGAATATTGACAATTGGCGTAGTGTGCTAACTGCGTTCAGTTCTGCACTGTTCTGCCACTGGCAAGAACTTGCGAGTAAACAAACTTACGTCATTTTGCTAGTTTGCTTACGTCATTTGAAATCAACAAATCCCTTTCAATGAAGTTGTTCATAATAATTTTAGTTTTAATAGAATTTCAAAATGTATGAATTCTGAACGTCTCAGCTTGGAATTCTAAATTGAGTTGTGTGCGAGTGGTAAAATGTCAGCGAGGAAAACAAACTATATTTTCATAAGAGGATCTTGTAGATTTGCTGATATCCTCAAACATGATCCGTTTAATTTACCTCTCATATGAAAAATTTCATAACCGCCAAAAATAAGGCTAAGAAATCTAGGTAAGGCATATTTTCTTGTTTAAAAATTTAAAATCCCTAAACCGTACCAAAATTGGGCGCTTTAGCCTACCATCGTACCAAATAGACAACATAATGACATATAAAGATGTTCGTACCAAGTATGTTGAGTTGTACCAATTCCGACTGCCCTGGACACCGCACTCACTCCCCGTACATTACCTGGAAGAGTTTAGCCTAGGCCATCATACACTATTTATCTACCAATTTCTTTTACCTCAGCAGCATTAGTACACTTTGGTCACACCCATGCAATTAAGTACTGATAGCTTACGCGTGAATATTCTGTGAAACATATTCGAGGAATAAAAAATTTATAAATAGTTTTCGCCACTTGTCTGGAAGCGCTTCTGAAGATGTTGAAATTCGTAATTGCACTAAGGAAGGGATGGCGTTGTAGGCAAAATGAACGCATGAAATGACCTAAACAAATACTTTTCATTTGACAATGAATATTCATGAAATTTCCAACTTACATTATTTCAACTTTGTTGAGTGTAGTGAGAAGCATCTTGATATAAGTTAGTGGTTTTTGCCACACTGTTACAATTCCGCTCTTGATTCCACAGATCTCTGTTGGGTATAGGGGAAAAATTCAAAGCACAATACCCCAATCTACCCAGGTGTCTGAAATGAGTACCGGTCTTGACCGGGGGAAAGCGTCATGGCGTCCTGGCGTTAGTTATAAGGCATTTGAAAATCCAATCTACAAGGTGATATGTATCAGGCTTGAAATTGTAAATAAAGCATCCGTAGATGCCGTTGTTTGTTTGTTTGTTTATAACCGTTATTTTTATTACTGTTATCCTTGCCCCAGCTCGGCACCGACTTCGAAGAGCCAATAGACACCTCTTGCTGTTTGCTTTGTGTCATGCAATGGTGCTCGAGACCTTACTTCGACACAGACTCGACGTTGAAATGAAAGGCTGACCATCCGCAGTTTATGTTTTCTTCAGATGGGAAAAAAATCTGTACATCTCGACAGAGGTATAAATGCCTCCACCTTGACGCGCATAACTGACACCAAGATCAATGTTCTGTTTAGGGAGTGAAGACTTCTACTCACACGTGCAAAGTCTGGCGAATATGTAGATTATTCATTGGTGAACCTAAAGATTAAGTCCTCACGGATTACCAACTGAATATCCTTCGGAAAGTCTTTGTTAGTCGATGTACTTAATATACCTATTAAATGTTGTGTGAGAAGGCAAAATTAATATCCTTGAGTGTAGTCAGTCACATGTTATAACAAATTAATGGAATTCAACGATGCTGTGTTCCTGATGCGATCATCTTACAGTCTCTGAGATACAGTTTTAAATAAGTGATAAAGCTAAGATATACTTGAATTTATTTGAACTTTTAATAAATATAGAATGATTGAGCTGCACACCCAATAAAATTAAAGCTCACGATCCACATTTGCTGATGTATGTCGATTAACTCTGTAAGGAAACTTCGATTCGGTGAAGGAAAAAGGTTTCAAATGATGTCCTAAAAGGATGTTAGTCGACGTATGCGACTAAGGAAGCGTGTGAAATTCGATTGAGATATACAATAAATTTATTCGCAGTTATTCGATTCTTCCACCAGTGCGATGGACGAAAAATATTTTGATACTCATTTCGGCGACTGTAGGCAAGTAATGTAGCAGAGAGCGCATCCAAGTCCTTTCTTAAATCGCTGTTCTTCATATCACAGCTAGCGAATCATTGATCATTGATGTCATTTAATTTTTAATCGACATCAGTTCCAACACCAAATTATATTTTACTATCAATCCTTCATTTGTATTTGAAATTAATACTCTCTCAGTTTACATAGTCCATTAATGGATTTATCAAAACTTTCAAAAAAACGACATCTCATTAATTATTTTGTTGGCCGGAGACAAGGCCGAATACAGACGTTTGATAACTGTTTTTGTTCTATTTGCCAGACTGTTTGCCTACAACCGAGCTGCTATACTGCGCACATCCTCCCTGTCCGCAACCATGGTACACCTTACGTTACACTTCGTACGTGTAAAGATGATATAAATACAAAACACCAATTGGGGATCAAAGTATTTTAAGCAGGCAGGTAGAAATAGTACAACACGAACGAACGATGCTTATAGGAAATACGGAACAAGAGTTTGACTCAGAGTGTGTGGGAAAGAGAGGAGTAAAAACGGAAAAGGAAAGATAGGAACCTGTAAAAGATGCGCTTCGCGCAATAGATGCTAGTGTTGCAGTTTTTATCGCAAGTACTCTAATGTTACGAAAATGAAGGTAATTGTTGACTTATCCAAATATGCTGATAAGCATAATATTTTTAATTATTTTTGTGTGACTATTGTACGTAAGCGACAAATCGACTTCAATCTTACTAGGTCCAGTCACAAATTTTCCATTTTAATTTTTGATTTGTTCAGTCACACAAAGTGTTGAGGTGCCATTATGAGCCGTACCGCTGCATGGCACGTAATGAACACGCTACCCGTGCATCTCAGTTACGTATCTGGGATTAAGAAACATATTACACACACATGTCTTGAATTCCCCTCTGGAATATATTTACCCGATGGTTTTTATTTATTTTTTCCTGTGAGTGCAGGTATGAGCAATAGTAATACGGAATCATCAATAAAATTTGCCGCAGCCTGTGTACCAAAGTTGAGTGTCAACTGCTGATATAATTCATTTCTGCATGTATCTGAAACTTTTATTTAGTTAGCCAAATAACAATGTACTTTCTATACAAGTTGGTTGGACCTTTACAGGACAAACTTCAACATAAGGCCGAGACCGTTGAAACGAACACTTTTTAATCAATTATCGTAAGTTGAAAATTCTTCCTTGATGAGTATCAAGGACTTGAAATTTAAAACGTATTGCTGAAAAATTTGCACCTGGGCACGGGAAGGATATGAAAAATAGAACCTAGGAAAATATTTTTTTAAGATCACAAGAATCCGAATAACAGCTAAGCTTTATTTATTATGACCATGAAAAACAGTAAATTATGTTAGATTTTGATTAGATTTTTTCAGAACAACGCCAACCTGTTGAGATGCAGTCGTTCAAACATCGGTGCACTGTTTGCCGGACGCAATGGAAAGCATTCTACATAGTATTACCTATCCTTGCGGGTACCATTCTATTATTATGTCATATATTCTGTTTCTAGCGTTCATTATAAAAGAACTCTCTACCAGTATCGCTCATCATGACAAATTTACACACTATTGTGACTGAACAGGCACGCAGTTTGTATACAACTCAAAAATGTTTCCAGTGTTTGAGAAATTAATAAGTGCATTCACGAGAGTGAGCTTTCAAAATTTAGATACAGTCGTTTCATCTGTTTGAACAATATGTAAGAAGAAATTTCACAGCAATAATAGTAAGTCAAGTTCACAAGCGAAATTTTATTGAAGTAATTATACCAAAAAAGATACGTTGGAGAGGTTACATGGATAGCGTCAAAAATTTCACTGCAAGAATTTTAGGTCAAGTTCATCAACATTGTATGAAACTTTATTGAACTAATTATACCAAGAAAGTTACCCGTGGGAGATTGCAAGAAGAGCTTGCAGTAAGGACACTACGCCAATTGTCAATATTCAATAGACATAAAAGGAGTGCATGAAAAGTTCAACATCTACGGCAAAGGAGGCATGAGGAAAAAATTACGGGTTTGATACGTACGTTGACGACGTAACATTCCTTTAATTAACTCCTAGACAACACGTAGCACTATAGCAGTTCCGCAATGAAAGTGTTGTACAGAGTGGTCCATAAGTAGGTGGACAGTATGTGGGATATGGTTGTGTGCAATAATGTTTTTACAATTTCGTTCACTTTAACTATCTTATCTCTGCCATTTTAGTGACAATTTTATTATTATTATATATGTGAAAAATGTTCGTAGGAGCGCACGAGCCAGACTTCAAAGATGTGAAATTTATGATGGAAGACAGTTTGAGGACCAGCATTTAAATTATTTAAGGGCTTATTTATTATTGTTCACAAATGTGAATCTTCTAGTTGTGTTTGTACTAAATATGCGTGAATGTACTCAGAGTTTCAAAATTATTGTTAGAAACTGTTGCCTACTAACTTTTGGACTACCCTGTGTGACCACAGTGATCGTTAGTTTTTTCCAGGTACAAATTATTCACCTGAACACTTTGTCCGCAATTGGTAAAACTAAAGGTCAATACCCAATTCAAATTTTAAGTCAATTGTAATAAGCAATCATCAAAGTAGCAATCATGAACTAGATCATACCCTAATGTAACTTAACTAATGTATTTTAAAAAAATTTAGTTCGGCTACTGGTCAGTCAAAAGCATTATGAACATCTCCTCTGAGGCCACTGGTGGCAAATTTACTACACCTAGGCGAGTCCTCAAATTGATTTCGTTTCTATACAGCTTCTAACTCGACTTCAACTTAACGTTATCATTGGTATTCTATCACACATGGCCCTTTAGAGAAGCAATCGCATTCTCCAAAAACCTTTAGTTAAAACGAACTAATAACGATGTTACCCGGGGTGAAATTAGTCAACATCCAAACCTCAAATACTAATAACATCACTGGATTCTCGAACCTACGAATTTGGTGAATAACTGATGTAGAAATATTTAGTGTCGCAAGTCAGAAAGCGTTCCAAGAAAATGTTGAAACTCATTAAAGTATTGAATATGAATAGCGTTGTAAGTGATGTGAAGGCGAGAAGTGACTCAAATATATGTATTTGGAAACTTCGGTCGGAGATGGTGCACGGCGCGGGGTCAAGCGAGACGGAGCGAGACGAAGATCAGAGACAGCGGAACGGGCGCTGGAGCGGCCTTTGCTTCCGGTAATGAAGTTCACTCTGAACCGCAAGTGCATATTGGCACTTAAGAATTTAACAAGAATATTGGCTCAATACTCGAGAAATAGATTCGTAGTGTGTCCTTTGCATGTCACATGTCCTGTTTGTGTCCCGTATCCAGTGCGTGTCTCGTGTCTTCATGGCCGAGTGGTTAAGGACGCGCGCCCGTCACGGGAAGGTGCCGGCAGTTCGAAACCCAGCAATGCCACCCGGTGATTCTCCAAGTTGGGAAAAGGAGGAACTCAGCCCCAATTCCCCCTTTACCCTAGTGTCGAAAATGTGTACCGGCTTGACCGGGAGTAACCGTCAGAGCGTCAGTGTGCTAACTGGCATTTGAAAAGCCAATGTTCTAGTTAACATTCAATGGGCTTGACTGGAACAACATGCTTTTCCCTTTTATTACGTGCGTGTCACATGTCGTATTCGTACCACGAACACTATCTGAGTGAAAAAATTTGTCGCAGGCTCTAACTTGAGTAATTTTTTCAGTGTATGAACATAATTATCGAGCTCCAAGATGTGCTTTACTTAAATATTGACATTACAAAATTACAATTTCATATCAATACTGATTAGATTTCAGCAACAGGTGAGCATTTTAGGTACGCTCATTAATAACTCTCAAATTCTGAACGTAGAAGACGAAATAACTCAATCAATAAATACTGATAGAATCTAGCATACATATTTTTCTTGGGTAACTATTGTATGTAAGCTCTGACCCGATCTCAAGCTCTTCAGCTGTACGCTCGCATTTTCTATTAGAATTTTTCACGTGTTCAATCACAAAAAGACCGGAAGAGGCCGTTATGAACAGTACCACTGCATGGCACGTAGTCGACACGCTCTCGTGCTCCTCACATATCTGGGATTCAACCAGACTTTTTTAGCCAGATATTTAGATTTTTGTAATAAATGTTCCTCTAGAATACGTATAGATAGGTGCTAGGGTTTGTTCATTACATTCACGTTTTACTTATGCTTTTGGATGGTTGAAATAATGTCGTGGTGTATTTTGTAGAGAAATTTCATGATTTTAAATTAGAAATTATTTTAATAGAGAAAAAAATTCTCCAATTACTACTTAGTTGACGAACAAATGATAATTATTTGAGTATTGTTTCATGGAATGCATTATTTCGTGTGATAAATCGATGTATCTGAATATATGTGTTACATGTACATCGCTTAAAATTTGAGATTTATTTCCATGTCTTCAAGAAATCAATCAATTGGCGTTCGTCATTCATGAACCGGTGAATTATTTCTCCAGCCGTCATTTGGCGTTCATGTTCATTAAACTTTGCAATGGGAGCGTACGCGTCTGCTCGCTGCCAGTGATGTCGATGCCGATTTCGCAGCGTTGATCATGTTCTCGTAACATTTCAGACTGTGATACTCATGATTTTGTCATGTTTAATCTCGGGCATGAACATTGGGTTACACTGACGTTGTAGCTCACCAATTTATAAGAGATAAAAAATATGTACCACAGTAAAAATATCCATTTTTTATTCGTTTCTTTTCTAGGCAAACGTTTCGGAATGTTAAAATTCCATCTTCAGGGCTGAAAACACACTTAGAGGGAAAAATTAGGAATAGAGGGCACTTCGATTTTTTTTGTTTGTGACCTCTTTATATGTTTTTCACCACTGAAAATGGAATTTTACTATTCCAAAACTGTAAAAGAAACAAAAAATGAATATTTCTACGTTGGTTCTCATTTTCATATTGGGCGTGAGATTCTCTAAGAATCGACCTATTGAAAATATACATTTGAAAAATTAATACAATTTATATTCTTCCACATGTAACTGATAATCGTTCCTACAATGTTGCTACCAATGGTGAAGAATTAGTATTTTGTACTTATATGATATGTACATTTTTCATCTTAATACCTACGATATAATTCATTAAAAGACTTTATTATTATTAATATATACAATAAAAAATGAACATTATTGCTTAAACAATAGTTTCGATTTTAACTGATAGTATTCGTGGCTCGCCCAGGACACACTACTAATCGGTTTCTCAAGTATTGAGTCAATATCCTCAATTAATTGGGAGGCGCAAATATCCAATCGCGGATCCGAGTGAACTTCATTACCGGAAGCCAAGGCCGCTCCTGCGCCCGTCCCGCTGCCTCTGATCTTCGTCTTGCTCTGTCTTGCTTGACCCCGCGCCGTGCAACATCTCCGACCGACGCTTCCCAATACATATGTTCAAGTTACTTCTCGCTTTCATTTGGCCCACAACGCCGTACTTCTGCTGTACAATGATGAGTTACAACATTTCCAGTTATTAGTGCAAATTCTTGATACAGAATACTGCTACGTTAGTTATGCCTCAAATATTTTTGATTTGATATTTCCCGGCAAGTTATCAGTATTTTGAAGACGTACTCTGAAAAAAACGAATTCCTGACCGTAAATTAACCTGTGTTATTAAAAAGTAATGAGAGAATATGTAAGGCTAACGCCTCTTATCTAAAATGAGAAGCATTAGAAAGGTTACGCAGGAATTCAACAATAACTTAGGTTGTCATTTTTGGGGACTGGCAATGTTTGGTAATCGCATAAGTTGCGATGTATTACTTGGCTTATCTGCCAGTAATGACTTGTGTTTGTATGGTAGATTAAATTTGATTGCTTTACAATAAACAAATATTTGATTTGCATAACATAGCACTTTTACTACAGAACTGATAGTGCCACATGCTGTGTAGATGTTACGTAGTTAAGGAATGTTACGTCATCAACACAGGAATCAATCCCGTAATTTTAGTCCTCCGGCCTCCATTGCGCGTAGATGTTGAACAGTTCATTCACTTTTTTCTTGCCTATTCAAAATGGACAAATGGCGTAGTGTCCTTACTGCGTTCAGTTCCACACAGTCCTGTCACTGGCAAGAACTTGCCAGTAAACTCGCTTCAATAATCACACGCATGTGAGAGACGTTATTTACGAGAACTTTTCCCTCTAAGCAATGTTGACGCTCTTCTTCCGACGTCTTACTTTTGCTTTTCTTGTCATATTCTGTTCTACTAACTTCAAATGGAGAACTTTATGAACTTTACCTATCCTAATCAATATGGCATTTCTTTAACTCTATTGCTAAGTGTAGAGTTCTGCTCGTATCACATTAATTTTGTTATTATGGCATTTCTTCTTAAATATTGAAAAGCCGATGAGAATAGTGCCTAATTTTCGAAGGCTGTTCATTGAGTGAGAATTGTTGTTTTTCGAAAAGATACGTAAAATATTTGGTGATGTTCAAATTGCTTGCCTATACACTGATCCAAAAGTGTCATTATGAGCAGTACCGCTGCATGAAAAGTAATAAACACGCTACCCGTGATCTCAATTATTGATAAAATGTAGTAGAAGATAGGAAATAATTTTAATTCGTACATGAAACAGAATAGGTTGAACAATAAAAGAATTTCCTCTGCAAGAATTCGTGAAACTCTCGGTGGCTTCGATCACGTCCTCCAAACGATCGCACCGCCGTTAGAACGCCTGCATCGCAACAGATGAGGCGGCGTGTGGAACTTCTTTTGGTGGCACCTATCCTAATTTAGATGGAAAGAAGATCCAACGTACAAATGAATATTTATATTATTATTACTCTCAACACACACCTATCAATTTTTTATTATTTTTTCATTTCTATATTGGTTCTTCTTGTTATCTAACAGGTGAGATTCTCTAAGAATCGCTCTATTGGAAATAGATTATCCTAGTTTAGTATTATGTTTCTTATGCTCATTATAGTTAATGGGGGCTGATATTCTGTTTTTGTCTTGATAACGAAAGCAGTTTTCACTCTTCATTCCCGTGTCACTCTCATAACCCGAATTTTTCTCCAATTCGTTTCAATTTTCCAGTCCTTGTATCTTTAAAGAAGCATTTTTAACCACAGTCTTAGGGGAGAAAAAGTGTTTATTTTACCTTTTTCCAGACTTGACATAAAGTTGTGTGCAAACATGCATATAGGTATAGATTATCTAGGCAGGTGACACTCAACTTTGGTATGCAGGTTACGGAAACTCAATGGATTGCTCCATTTTGCCATTGCTTAAATCGACAATCACAATGGTTTTCAAGAGTTGACTTTGGGAGTTAAATACAATATAAACGTTTTGCTTTTACTCTCCCTCCTTTCAAAATTGCAGATGCATCTAAAATTTCCTGAGTCTTATCATGCGTGGAGTGTTAGCAGAAAGAATGTATAAAAAAAAGAATATGCATAGTCAGGTCTCGTAAATATTAAATAGTTACCCATACTTCTAATTTTTTATTTAAGATATCAGTGGTTTGCGTAGCCACGACAAAAATTAATTCTCTCCCGAATCGAGGAATATAAAATTTGTATGAAAAAAAAAATTCCCCGATATGTCAGATTGTGGTGTTATTGCACTATTATTAATACCATGCAGCTCTGCCCAGAGTGGAAGCGATTACAAGTGCCATTTTGACTGCGATTCGTACCACCAAGAACATAAGTTTTTTCAAGTTCAACCATACAACATTCGTAAACGTCCATTCTTCGAACTCTGATAACTTACGCATAATGTGCGATACGAAATATTAAATGGATAACTGATGCAGAAATATTTGCTGCCACCCCTCCGTGGAGTTGCGGGAAATGTCAAAACTCGAAGTTGTGCTGAAATAGTATGACATTGAAGGAAAAATGAAGGCCAGAAGTGACTTGAACTTATGTATGTGACTTGAGCGAATACCTTTTCATTTCACAATGTATATTCCTAAAATTTCTCACTTACGTTGGTTTGATTGCAAATGCAAGTATAACTTTCTGTGTATTCCCTGATTTGCTATCACTGTCGTGAAAAAGTATTACACCCGACTTAAATTTTTCTTATATATTTTGTCTAATTATTGTTTTAACTATTTCTGTGGAGTGCAGTTAAAAGCATCTTTACGATATAAACTGATGGTTTGTGCAACCATGTCAGGGGCTTGTGCAGGCAAATGAATCCATTTCGGTGTGTCTGAAAATTTTGTTAAGTTGACTAAACTACAGTTTACTTTCTATACAGGGTGACTGGCACTTTGCAGGACAAACTTTAAACGTAAGGCTGCGACCGTTGAAATCAGCACTTTTTACTCATTATCGTGAGCTAAATATGAGTCGTTGAAGAGTTACATGGACTCTAAATATGAAACGTATCGGACTGAACAGGCATGCAATTTGTATACAACGTAAAAAATGGCCAGTGTTTGAGAAATCAATTAGTTCCATCACATAAGTAAGCATTCGAATTTTTGATAGAACCATTCGGCGCCCGTCCCGCTGCCTCTGATCTTCGTCTCGCTCTGTCTTGCTTGACCCCGCGCCGTGCAGCATCTCCGACCGACGCTTCCCAATACATATGTTCAAGTTACTTCTCGCCTTTATTTGGTCTTCAACGCCAAACTTGTGCTGTACAATAATGAGTTGCACCATTTACTACAATTAGAACCTATTCGTGAGAGGAAATCCTGCTACATCAGTTATGCCTCAAATGTGCCCAATCTGATATTTTAGTCCAAGATATCATTATTTTAGAAATGGATTCTATGAATATTCAATTAAGTTAGAGGTATAAAAAATTAAACAAATTTTGAAATAAATTTTGATAGGCCGTCACCTGATAAGGTTCAAAGAAGAAGAATGGTGAAGCGTGTACCATGATAAATAGTTCAAATCCGGCCTGTACATATATGTAACCGACTAAGGACGGTAATTCGCATTAGTCGCGATATGTTACGTGGGTCACCTGCCAGAAATGTTTAGTTTTCTTGACTCGCGTTTGCATCGTAAATTCAATGTAATTATTTTACTATACGCAAATAGTTGATTTGAAAAACATTTTACTTCTACTACAGAACTGAAAGTGCCACATGCTGTGTTACGTAGTTAAGGATTGTTACGTCGTCAACGTAGGAATCAAAAGCGTAATTTTAGTCCTCCTGCTTCCATTGCGCTTAGATATCGAACAATTCATGCGCTCCTTTATTATCTATTAAATATTGGCAATTGGCGTACTGTCCTTACTGCGTTCAGTTCTGCACTGTCCTGACACTGGCAAGAACTTGTGAGTAAACTTACGTCATTTTGTTTTTTTGCTTACGTCATTTGAAATCAACCAATCCCTTTTAATGAAGTTGTTCATAATAATTGCAGTTTTAATAGAATTTCTAAATGTATTAATTCTGAACGTCTCAGCTTGTAATTCTAAATTGAGTTGTTTACGAGTGGTGAAATGTAAATGAGAAAAGCAAAATATATTTCCAAAAGAGGATCTTGTAGATATGCTGATATTCTCAAACACGATCCGTTTAATTTGCCTCTCATATGAAAAATTTTATAACCGCCAAAACTAAGGCTAAGAAATCTTAGTAAGGCCTATTTTCTTATTTAAAAATTTAAAATCCTTGAACCGTACCAAAATTGGGCGCTTTAGCCTACCACCGTATCAAATATACAACATAATGACATTCGAAGAAGATCGTACCTAATACGTTGAGTTGTACCAATTCCGACTGCCCTGGACACCGCACCCACTCCCCGTACATCACCTGGAAGGGTTTAGCTTAGGCCATCATACACTATTTAGTTACTAATTTTATTTACCTCAGCCGCAATAGTACACTTTGGTCACACCCATGATAGCTTACGCGTAAATATTCTATGAAACATATTCGAGGAATACCTAATGTATGAATATTTCTCGCCAATTGTCTGGAAGCGCTCTGAAAATAATGAAATTCGTATTTGTGCTAAAGAAGTTATGGCGTTGTGGGCAAAATGAAGGCAAGAAATGACTTGAACAAATGCTTTTTCATTTGATAATGGATATTCTTGAAATTTCCCACTGACATTATTTCAACTTACTCTGTTGAGTGTACCCAGGTAGCAAAAATTATTGACCTAATATTGAGCCAATATACAGTCTCAATATTGACTGGATATTGAAAATGAACATTGGGGCAATACCTTATTTTGGAAAATTCGGTTGATATTAGAAAAATATATTGCCCAATAACAATATTATCATCAACCCAATATCAACTAAATATTGTGTCAATATTGACATGATAATGAAGTGTTCTCTTCAAACACATTGGCTTAATACTCAATTCTTGATAGGTTAATATTTGCAAAACATATGGCCCCGGTAATGATAATTTCACTAACCCAATGCTAATTAATGTGTCACTATGGACTGCATATACAGGTGTCCCTTGTAAATATATTGGCTTGTAAGGCCTGGAGGTGCTGCTGCTTTAGCAACAGAGTTTCACTTTCGGCGAGTAAAGCCCCGCTCTTAGTTATTAGCTCGAACTTCTCCTGAAATTTCTAAAAACTAACGTAACTTAATTATTAACACTGTACTCAATGAAAATTTTACATTTACACGTATTAGTATTACTGAACACAAATGGACTAGGACTGAGTTTGAGGGGTAACTAAAGTAGGGTACTACAGGCCCAATACTTATTTTCTGACATCAAGTGGATATTGGTAGAATATATTGTCCCAATAAAAACTTATTTTTAACCCAGTATTAGCTAATTACTGTGTCACTATAGACTTGATATTCAGGTGTTTCCTTAAACAAATTACTCCGTATTATTGGCGTACAATATCAACCCAATATTTGGGCAATAATAATTTATATTTTAACAAATTTTATTAAATTGCGAGATTTTTAATTATTATTAGATTGTTTCCACTTATATGAATATCGTACATACATATATATATACACTATTAGTTTAATATTAGAAATAAAACTATTTACTACATTGTCCCAATAACAAGTTGATGTCATAAATAAATGTATATTTTTTCGATATTGTCTTGTTATTAGCCTAATATTGTAATCCAAGATTCCAATATCAGGTCAATAAAAAATTATCAACCCAATATTGGCCTAATAATTTCTTGCTACCTGGGTATCGGCTTGAAATAATTCGATAACAAGATAGCACAACCATCGTGATAAAAATCGATGTGTTTAAAATCGATGTTGGGGCCATTAACTGTAGCCAACATCACGAGAATTGAAAAAGGCAAAAGTCATAATCTAGAACACCCAATAAAAATAAAATTTCACTGAACTTCTCATCGAGATTCACACTTGCTTGTGTGGAGTCACTCTTATACTTGTGTCACCTCTTACGTAAAAGTTATTTTTCTGTCTTGGAAGAGATGTGCGGTAAAACTAGTTGACATTATTCAACATTTAACTGCATTTTATCCATAAGATAAATCTAATCACAATATTGATATGACATCGGAGGAATCAAATGATTCGCAATACTTCTAGTTTAAATAGATTTGCTAATTCTACCCTTGAAGAACTTCAGTTTTTTAAATTAATCTTAGCACATTTGTTTTATGAAATTCATCATCAACATCATTTACAGAAGGGATTCTTAGCCTAATTGACATTTTGAGTTTCGTTGATGACGGCAATTATTTGCATTTGCCATTTGGTGGGCCCTGGTGTAATATTTACTCTCAAATATTGAACAAATTATCTGAAAACCTTTGAAAATGATTCTGAGGAAACCCTAGCTTGTTTCTGCTGAGCGAAAATTCAGATAATTCGCCATCTTTAGGCAAAAGTAATCTTCCTATAGCGCTGCATTCGACGCTGTGATAAAAAGCTGTTATACACTTTTTCTGCTCTGTGGATGTGAGACCACCTGAAAATTTTTGCTGGTGATCGAACTTATCCAACCAACTTTTTCCCAAACAATTACTCCTCTGCTCGAGCTCGAAAGTCCGCAGTGATTAGGACATCGAAAGTGCTCACTCAACATCGTACGATGGTTGAAGCTCGACCTCCAAATTATCGTACCAAACTTTGCATCTTGCTTTACATATGCGTAGCCAGTGCCCTAAATTCTTAACTTTGTATTCGCTGCTCCACCGGTACTAATAAATTTTGAATATTCTTTGCACTCATTGTACGATGAGTATTTTCTAATTAGTGTTGGTGGCGCAATTTTCGCAGTGGATTTGTACTCGCACATAACAATCGCTGATGATTGTGAGGAACAAATCTGTAAGTTACAAATTCAGGCTTTCCAAGTTATCGAGTTAATGAAAAACTATATGCTTTTTGTCAGTCACTCTTTTCCAGTTATTTGATAAATTCTTACTAGAGTTGGTACTTTACATTTAATACACACGCATTTGAGATCAATATGCAGAAGCGTTAAACGCATATGAATTTGAAAATTTGCATATGCATATGACACTCAAATGGAAGTTATAAAATGCATTTGCACTTGATAATTTGCATATGAATCTTTTGACTTAGATGTGTTTTTCATTGAAATGCTGATACAAAAAAACGGCATCCGTAGAAATACATATTGGAGAAGTCTATAAATAACTCTTTAGAGTTCAAACATTAATTGAACAGTAGTTTTCGACGAGTCCAGATGGTGTTATCTCTGCATTAGAACCTTGCATGCCATTCAAATAAAAATACCTCGAATATGACTAAAGTTTCAGTACAAAAGCGTTTAATGGAGTATGTTCAAGAGTTTAAAGACTAAGCTGTAAATTTTACAAGAACACTGTAAGTGACTATATTGCTTAAACTAGAGAGGAATGTGAACTAAGACTTCAACTAATGGAATCCAAATAAAAGCTGTGAAAACCATAGGATGAAGTAAATAAACTTCGTATGGTATGAATTGGTGCCAATGTATGCCATAATGGGTGAAAGCTTTAGTGAAGTTTTATTTATTGCAAAATGCAAGTTATTATGCGGCATACAGATGAACATGTACATGTACGCACACACATACGCACCCACTTACACACACATATTCACATATATACGGCTTGAGAATGAATTTAAGAAAAATAATAATGAACAGAAAAAGCAATCTTGCTCATGCTACATCTAAAATGACAGTCAAGCTCAGTGTAATCGTTGGAGATAACCTGAAGAAAAATAAGTAGGAGTAAAAAGACTTCGAAAAACATAAAAATAAAATGGTTTTTAAATCTCTAACAGCAATTTTAGGAAAAATCAAGTTACAGTCGAGGAACACCGATAACAAAAAAAAATCTGTTACAAATCCTCTCAGTATTCTTTGCATTTTCATGCGGACATGGGTACATGGGATAAGATGGAGATACAGTGCATGACAGATGTCACTTGTGAGTAGCAAATATCTACAAAGTTTTTGCAGAAACGCGTAAACATATATATACTCAAAGTAAAAATTCATAGCTTGTTCAACATACAGACAGAGAGCTAATTTTTCCACGATTCATAAGCTCAAAATTAATCTTTATTTCATTTGTTTAATTGTATTTTTCTTATTTCTCATTCACAGAGACGCTCTATAGGGTAGTGATAGATCTATTTTTGAACCATTTTGCAAGAGCAATACAATTAATTAAGCGGGTTTTTTCAAGTATCAAACGACAATTCCATGACGATTTATGCTTTGCATTTTTGGCTTGTGCAGTAAATAAAAAATGTTAATACAGATTCCTTCAGCAACTTATTCAATAAATATTCTGGCAGAATTCAACTATACCAGTCTGCGCTTCGGAAATATTATGTTTGTGGCATGTACCGACGCTGCCCCATACTATGGTAATAGCTATGGACGGAGAACGCATTCTATATCCTAGGATCATACACGTCACATGTTTGGCCCATGGGTTGCACCAAGTAGCAGAATTGGTAAGAAGTACCTACCCAGAAGTCAATTGACTTATATCGTCAGGAAATGTATCTTCGTGTGAGCCCCACATAGAGTTCAACATGTCAAAGAAATGCACCCTGAAATCCCATTTCCACCATCACCGTACTGACCAGGTGGGGTACCTGGCTGAACGCTGCAGATTACTATATATACCAGATATTACGAAGAAATAGCCTGAGTTTCTATGTCTTTTGAGTGTGACGAAGGCAGCAGGATAAAAGAATGTCAAAATCTTCTAGATTATGTTGAACTGAAAACTCGTGTTAGTGACATTATTTAAACATGTACTGTACTGTCATGTACTCTATATAGAACAACTCGAAACTAGAGGGCTCTCTGTTTCTGACGTCATTCCAAAAATGAATACAATCAAAGATGCTTTGAAGAACACATAAGACCGAAGATATTTTCGAAAATTGTCATTCATTTGTTTAAGAATAGAGGCTATAAAATTACGGAAAATGTGAGCTCTACTTTATGCGTAAAATCTACAGATAGCACCAATGACATCTTACCGCAGTTCTCGCCAAACGACTTCAATTGTCTTTGAATGCCCCTCTCGTGCCATGCGAGGTGGAGAGGGTTTTTACAATACTAGTCTGTCTTGGCACATGACAGGAGATTAAACTTTGAAACTTTGAAATTTAACTTGATTATCAAATGTTATGAATCAAATTAAAATAAATTTTTTGTTAATTTGTTAGAACAAACCTGCTCTACATTTCTTTGCGTCATAAAATTTATGTTCGTTTTTTCAAAAGTGACTCTAATGAACTTCTTGGAGAATTTTCCATTTCGTTTTATTTAACTTATTTCTGCAATTTAAATATTTTATTTGTCCCTAATCCCGTGAGGTATGTTCAAGTGTTTATATAATATAGATTATGCTATGAACAATTTTTAAAACGTATGTAATTTTCTCTATGAATTGCATTTATGCATGTACTCAAATGCAAATATTCACTACACATCGGCGATAATATACATGCAATTGCTGCAAATTTTAAACGACATATTGTCACAACCCTAGTTATAACAGAGTAGAAATTTTGCATGTTGTTGAAATATTCTTTGGTCGGGAAACTTAAAAGTACGACCGGCTGAAGAAATTGATGTTTCTTACCTCTTTCCAATAATACTGTCTCACTCAAATACACGTACAATTGAACCACTGACAAGATATACAGTAACTACTTGAATGACCTGTTTTCGTCTGGTTCAAGTGTTATGCCTCGAACCAGTAGTATAAAATAAATATATTATAATGAAGCAATGAAATAAATTCGTCCAAAATATTCACAGATGACCTGAACGTTTTACTGCGACGGGAGCCTCCAGTGGTCACTGAGGGTATTTTTACAATGCTGCTCACCAACAAGCAGCCACAGACTTTATTTGTATAAATGCTTAATCTGTGCTAAGTGAAGGTCCGATCCAGTTGATGTTTGCGATTTTCAACTTTACTTAAAATATTAAACTTCAGTGTTTCCTGCCTTAGTCAAAGGTTTAGGTTGACCTCTTTTAATTTTTCTAAATGCTTTCCACATGATATTGGATGTTGTGTGCTCCCAGTGAAGACTACATACGAACGTAAAAAGTTGCAGTCAAAGTTTAGGCCGGTAATATCGACTGGCACAAAACATTTCTTCCTGACAGGAGCACCAAACTAATTTTGCCCAAACAAAATCGGAAAATGCTATTGTGATAAACAAATGGAACATTTTTACATCTTATGCAGATGCATGCTTCGAACGACAAACAAGAAATCTCTTTTCCCGAAAGCAAAAATCACACAAATGACTCCTCTGGAATACATTCGAAACGAAAAGAAAGAAATCGGTTCATGACCGGAAGAAAATTGCGAAAATGACGATTCTGAAGACGAAACAAACGTTTTTTTAAAAAATTATTCCTGAAATGCAATAAAACCTATTAGATTTAGAATTAAAACAAATTCTCGATATTACATTGAAATGAATACCGATAACTTTGTGGAAGATCGATGCCTATTCAATGCCTGTATTCATTGATCGATGCCCCACGGAGATGATTACACAATGCGCAAGTTGAGCAGCCTTGGTGATTTTGGCGTTTTGCAGTGTATAAGTTCTCGAGAAAACTTTGCAACTTTGCGACGAAAAAATATCTCGAAAGTCAGATGACGTAATGAGATGAACAGGGAGCTGGAATAGAGCAACCTCGACGCGGCCATGCGAGGAGTGTCGTCGCATTAGTAGTCACGACGCCTGGACGTGATTCGGACACCTGAAAATTTCTAGACGAGTGACAAATTTTGAAACCGCTCAGTAGTGCGCGTAGATGAAAGCAAACGTGTAGTGAGGAGCGTTTCACGTGTAACGAATGGCGTTCGAAAACTAATGGTACAAATTTTTGCAGTACCTAAAAAATATTGAAAAATTGCATTTTAATGAATTAGTAGAGATTTACATGTTGATCGTTTTCCTGCATGGTTACAAAAGTAAAGGAAGGGGCGAGTCCATTAGAATTTTTAAGACAAATGATCGTCTTGAATGATAGTTGATCATACAGAACTCATGCGGAGGATGCACGAGTGTCAGGGAATCGCTTCTGCATACGGTACAAGATATAAGACCTGCATCGACGTAGCAGGGAGACATTTTCAACACTAATCGAATTTTGACACCAATTCATTTTAAGAGTCAATCCTTTCAAATTAGTTCAGAACACCTGTTTTGGAGAACACGGCCAGAATAATTTACTCAATTTTGAGGTTAGGTCTTTCTAAAACGATTGCTTGAATTTCTACTTTTTCACGATAAGTTTTTTTCTTTTTTGTTTCTATCAGTTTCTAACACGTTTTCAACACCCTGTATACATAGGGAATTAAGGAACAAGAGTCTGTTGAAAGCATGACGTATCTGAAACAACTTGGGGCTGTTGAAAAATAAACTCATTTTCTCGTGGATCTACAGCTTTTTAACTTTTTTTAACAAAGCTCAAGCTCAATTTAAAAAAGCACTAGTTCAATTTAAAAAAGGTCAACTTCAATTCAAAAAAGCTCAAGTTCAATTTAAAAAAGCTCAAGTTTAATTTTAAAAAGTTCAAGGTCAATTTAAAAAAGCTCAAGTTTAATTCAAAAAAGATCATGTTTAATTTAAAAAGTCTCAAATAGGCTATATTTAAAAAAAGATCAAGTTCAATTTTGGAAAGCTTATGTTTCTGAAATTGCATACCTATGATATAATGATACAATTGAAGTTCATTCGTAAGAATGCATATTTATTTAAAAGTACTTGCCCTGAAAGTAGAGTAAATCGAATATCAAAACCAAGCTGCTGTGATTTTGTACTCAATTTGACATTCTTCAAGTTTTACCTATGAATCATTTGCGAAACAGATCATCGGTACTATATCTATTGACGAAAATGATGCAAATAAACTTTATGTAATAAGTAACTGTGGTACAAATAGCAAATTGCACTGACTGTGCAATTAGCAAATTGCATTGAGTAATGGTAAATTTTTCAGTCAATGCAGTTTGCTAATTGTCACACATTTACTTATTACTTAAAGTTTATTCGCATAATTTTTGTCAATGATAAAAGTACCGATGATCTTTTTAGTAAATGAAAAATCACAGCAGCTTGGTTTGTCTGATATTCGATTTACTCTATTTTCAGGGCCAGTACTTTCAAATAAATATGCATTCTCTCGAATAAACTTCAATTACATCATTATTACATAGGTATGCAATTTTAGAAACATAAGCTTTTCAAAATGAACTTGATTTTTTATATATAGCCTACTTGAAACTTTTTCAATTAAACTTGGTATTTTCAAAATTAAACATATCTTTTTTAAATTAAACTTGAGCTCTTTTAAATTGACCTTGAACTTTTTAAAATTAAGCTTGACCATTTTTAAATTGAACTTGAGCTTTTTAAAATTAAAGTTAAAAGCTGTAGTTCATTGTTTAGAGGTTTGAAAGCAAAATCATTTCCACTCTCGGTGCTGAAGAAATTAGAATTCACCTTTTATTTTTTGAAAGAAAAGTTGAAGAACAAACAATATCGAAATGAACGCCTACAAGTTGAAAAATTTGGTTTTATTATTTTATTGACCATAAAATTTTGGCTTTAGTTTCAGTGTATTTTTACGCTTTTTGAAATAAAAATGTTTATTTGAATTTTTAAAACTAGAATTAGATTTTTCCAAACTTTCGTCAGTAAAGGATGAGCCATTCACATCACTTCTTTTTTCTCACCTCGTAAGTGATGGGATATATATCCCGTTTTGAATATATCCCGTAGGTGTAGGGATATATTCAACAGCGCACCGCAGGTAGAAAATAGTTCAGTCGAAAATATTTAAAAGTTCGCTGAATAGTACAAAACTTGGATAGCGACAAAAGGAGACATTTAACGAGAACGGTGATATTCTTTAGGCTTTAAAAATTTTGGAAGACCCTACCTGAAGTTTATTTTAAAACGGAAACCATTAAACTCTATTAAAAAGCTCTCCAAACTCAATACCTGATTTGAAAATTTGTGTTACAGAATCGAGTAGTTCAATTTTTAAAAATTAAAGCTTTGAAAAGTATTTTAGTGGAGAAAAATTAGTTACGACATATGTGATTCGACTTATATGATATTTTAGTCACGTCTTTTGACTATAAGGGGGATGAAAAGCCTTGGGTTGTTGCGAGATATGGACTTCGAATGAGAAAAGTAGTGATGGAAATTGGCATGGGCAATAGAAACGGTCTTTAGAAACGCAAAGTTCTTTTTAAAAATATATTGTTAATGAAAAATTTTCCCCTGAGAATAACAAGAATTTGAATAGTAGAAATTCGAAATGCATTTATATCACAAACGCAAGAAACAGTAACATTCACATTTACTCCCTCAAGAGTTCCTATACAGAATACTTGATTACAGTTTGACTAGAAATTAAATTTAATTTTGCAATTAAGCACTACAGTATTTAATTACACCTAATATAATAGAGCGAGAGAAAATATTTTGGTTCTAAAACTTGTTAACGGAAAGAATAATTATTGATGCGAATCCGCTAAAAGTGGATTGGAACTCACTGTTCATGAGAATCATTTGGTTGCGGTAGCCAAATTTTATCCCAATTTGAAATTCATTTCATTCTCACAGGACAGTAGAATTGATTTACCAGTAGTTTATTGCCGTGAACTTTAGAATAATCGATTTTTCTTCAAAATTGACCAGAGTTTCTTCAACACTTTGACTGCAATGGGTTAACTGAAGTCCAATGTTGAACTCTAGTTTCAAGTCAATTATACCATAGTAAGCAATTTTGAAAATAGTAAATGTTAACTGGATCATGCCTTCATTCATGTTAAACAAAGTACTTATAAAAATTGACCACCGACAACTGGTCGGTCAGCAGCACTATGGAAATTGCTTCTGTGGCCCCTGGAGGCGCACGTTGCAGTCAAAGTGTTGAAACTAGGCCTGAATTTGACAATCGGGAATAATTTTTTAAGGGAATCGAACCGCTTTGATATATATAGTAAAAATTATGGTGTATTTTGAAACTTCGATATTAGCTGCCATAAGAACTGTAAGACGTCAGGTAAGTTCTGTGAAGAAATGAGGTTCGAACGTTCGCTCGTTCGCCCGCTACGGAGGTTTCAAAAGGGGGGATTTCATCATGTTACAGAGCACCTTTGCTGATATGTCACGACGCGACGTTCCATGTAAACTCCTTTGTCTATGTATTACTGTATAATAATTGCATGGTTCCCAGCTGGCCCCGCAAATAAATTAAAATACATAAATAGATGTTTACATTTCTTTATTTTGGCTCTTTTGTGAAGTACCAATTTTGGAGTTCCAAAAGGCATCATCTCCGTCAGTTAAAGAGCTACAGTAATGATATAGTTATCATTGGATGCGAAATGACTCTAGAAATATTATGACGGTCTGAGTTCTTCAAATTCTGGCTTCGATCACCAGTAGAATTTTCTTTTAATTTGAAAATGTTCAAAATTCCGCAGTAAGAACTTCGAAAATATTGAACTGTCAACGTGTTGCCAGAATCTTACTGCATCCAATGATACCCATATCCATTACTGCAGCTCTAAAACTGACGGAGACGAGTTTTTTACATAACATCTTAAAGTGTTTCCTTTTGCGTTTCCTAGATGTATGCCGAATTTCACAGTTTAAGGTCCAACAATAAAAAAAATGAAAAATGGGACGATTCCTTTAAGTGGTATTTAGTTGCCCAGCGGTTTGTTTCTGCAATTAATTTTGATACATATCATTTCGATTGCGGGTTTGATTACCTTCATATTATTTGAAAAAAAAAGATTAGATGTTCAATAACCACAAACAGCTTCGCTATAATTCCAAGACTCACGCTTGGAGTTCAGATGAAGCCAAAACCTAATTTTACGTCAAAGTGGAGATAGAAATTAAGGATGGTTTATTCCAATCAAATCTGATACATGTCATCTCGTACATTTTTTTTCAAATCTCCTAAAAATAACACCAGAACGCAATGACGGTTACGTCCGGTCAAGCTGGTGCATATTTCCGACACCTGGGTAGAGTGATAAATAATAATGTGGCATAGCTGTTCTCTTTTCCTCAAGGTAGAATCATCAGGTGGCACTACCGGGATTCGAGCTGCATACAACAGAAGGATACAACGATGTCATATTCCGTTATCACTCGAATCATTAGTATTCCTTAACTCGGATCATGAACCATTTAACTTCAAAGTGAAGTACAAACGTAGAAAAATTGAATACCGCTTCGCTTAACCCTATTGAAAATCGAGGGCGGTGCACCGGTGGAATATGAGTGGAAACATGGACGATTTGAGGTTGGTTTACCGTCTATTTGAGGGTCAAATGTCCAGTCTCCGCGACCATACCGCGCCCTCAATACGCCCATACAGCGACCAACTTTGGTCGGTGAACAGCTTCAAATCAACCTCAACCCAACTCTACATCCAATGAATCGCTCGCTTCGCAACCTTAATCAACTCCAAATCACGGGTGGCCACCTCTACGCAATCGCTTAAAAAACGCTCCCAGCTGCCAGTGTATGACGTCACGAGCATATATACATATGGTTGTGACGTCATACACTGGCAGCTGGGAGCGTTTCTTATCCATCGTACAGAGATCACCTGTGATTCTGATTTTGCTAGGGTGAAGAAGCAACAATATTAACATACCATGCTAACCGCACACCAATATTAAATATCATATACCCTTATTTTGGATATATGAATCAATTGCGCAACCTTGTCCAATGGGTAGATTTCTGAATGTCAGTCCCCCCCATTTGCAAGAATTTAATTTTTACATTGAAAAGTGCTGTAAAGAGCAATATGTTCATGCAAATATAATTTATTGAACGTAAGCAAATAAAGTTTTGTCACTTGCAAATGAGTATTACGGAAGGGTATCATGGGTGCCATGGCCCACTCATTGTGGCCGACTTCCTTAATGAATAACTTATGGTTCCAAATTTAATATGGTACCATACATGCCATTCACTAACAGGCACTGCTAGCTTGGATGTATATCTTTCCTTCACAATTCTGTGAAAGACATATTAATTATTTTTCATTTTTGTAGTATTTTCGCAGTATTTTAATGAATAAACCGTTAATCAGCTGTTCTGGACAATAAAAAAGAAAATAGAAGTACTGTTTAAAATATAGAGAATAATAGTTGAAAAAACATTAATATCACTTATCATCAACAATTAAGAATACATATGTATAATACATAAAGCTATTATATAAAAAAATTTGTAAGAATTGAAAAAACTTGTATCAATTAGCTAATGAAATAAGAAAATTAAAGAAATAATATTGATGTTTTCTCAAAATAACGTAATAGTCAGAACTCACATATGTGCGCTGAGATCACACTGCATCACTCAAAAAGCTATCACTATTTCAGTTATTTACACACATTGCAAAATTGAAAACTTTCAATAAAATACACTTTAAATGAGAAGCCTTCCAAGCAAATACTACTTTTTTTGTCACCCTTGTAAAACTTTAGTCATGTTGAAAAAAAAATCGTTTCACAAATATTTTCCATGTCTTGCTGGATAAACGATATTTATTACTTCATTTACATCAATAATTGGAAAAAATAAATTCTTCAATGCTTCCCACACTTGCAATTGTACCAATCGTGTCAGGTAACCATTGTCATCAAAACGTTTAGAACAAGGTTTGTCACGTCTATTATTCATGCCCTTCACTGCTAAGTAACTCGAATATGACGAATGCTTAATATAGATTTCTATGGAACATTAATTCACGAACAACTGAATTACAATGAGTTGTACCACAAATTATGACTACTCTGTGTGTTAGGAGTATGGAGGCTGTTTATCTACGCGTAGTTCGGTTAAATTTGAAACGCAGGGAACGTTTTCGTTTCAAAAATATAGTTGTTCAAAACCTAATGAAACAAAAAAATGGTAACACGTTTGCTTCAGTTACTTAAATGTATTCAAATTCACATTAACTGCCCTCTTGCTGTTGATAGCTAAGCAATGAATGTCCTAAACATGAAGAGCACAGCAACTACTTCACTTCAGACAGTCACAAAATTCAAACTACCGCGATGCACGCCTGACTCATGCTGCACCGTGGCTGCGGCCGAGCTTAACGTATCGCACACAAGACGTCCGACTCAAGGGCTGCATCCTGCATCAGCAATAGATCGATTTGTCGTTAAAATTACCCCTCAAAAATAGTTTTATATGTGTTTTTGACAATTTAAATAGGTTTTTTTACACAACTGAATTATTGTTGCTGAATAAAACTATAATTTGTGATTTCTTTCAGTTGATTGATCTCAATACCGGATTGTGAAATCAGACTAAACAACCACATACGCTACGTTCATCTGAGCAGCAGATACTGTATATGCACGCTTGAAAAATTGCTCAAAGAATGATGCATGCCAAATGGGTTATATGGTAGGAATAGGCCTACTCAATACCATCATTACGAAATTAAGTCATTTCTATCATCTATATAAATAACTTTATAAATAACTTTATATCTTTATATCCTCTTAATTCAATATACATATAGACATTTATTGCTATAGTAACATATGACAAACGATGTTAGCATTTTTTTTTGTAAAAACTAGCCCTTCGAAACTCATTGAACGACTGAAAAAACTAGAACTGTGAACCTGCGAATATAGTAATTCTGAATATACATATTATTGTAACGTATTCATATTTCTTGATATCTGTCATATATATCTGCACTCATTAATGACTGAAATAACTATTCATTAACTTAATTGGTACATTTTATGCAAATTACTCCGTTTTCTTGGCGTACGATATCAACCCAATGTTTGGGCAATGATAAGTTATATTTTTACAAATTTTTTTAAATTACGATATTTTAATTCATATGAGATAGTTTCCACTTATGTGAATATCGTACATAGATACATACACTGTTAGTTCATTATTAGAAATAAAACTATTTACTACATTGTCCCAATTACAAGTTGATATAATGAATAAATATATCTTTTTTTGATATTGTCTTACTATTAGCCTATTATTGTAATCCAAGATTCCAATATCAGGCCAATAAATAATTATCAACCCAATATTGACCTAATAATTTCTTGCTACCTGGGTATGTTTATCATTTTAAATGAAACGACAAACAGTTGAAGTGTTTAGAATTAATATTTCTCCATGTATTGTTGAACCCCATCATGTATAATCACAGCATGAAATACAGTATTCACCTCCGTTACATAAATAATAATTTTATGATATTGTTGAAATGTATTTGGCTACGCCTGTGCATTTATATCCCAACAAGTTAAATATAATTGAAACGTTCCACAATACACTTCGGCAATTTGATGCACTTTCACTCGACCATAGAGTTGATCATATTTTAAAACGGGAAGTAAACTATTGGCATGAGTCATATTTACCGTATTTGGTTTGGGTGCACATTTAGAACCAGTTGCTGCAGCTACTGACGATCTGCGATAAGGATTAATTTATGCAATTGAGAATTAAACACAAATGCAGAGCAGTAATTATTGAATGGGAGAGGGCATGAGAAACAAGTGTCAGAAAAACACGGTATCAGCGATTCTGAGCCAGATGGCCGTCCTTGGCCAAGTCAACCTCGAATCGCTACTAGATGCCGCGAATTAAAGACGGTGTATGGACGGGAGGCCACGGATGGCAGTGCCAATCATAACATGCTCGTAAATTGGGCGGTGTACCGTTGTTTTATCGGTCGGATGGCCGAATGACCAATAAATCGCGGATAATAAGCCCTGTCAACCATATTCCACCGGTGCACCGTCCTCGATTTTCAATAGGGTTTAGAATGAAATTTGTTAGCCAGCCAATATGGTAGTGTTTCACTGACAGAACTTTTCAAACGAGAAAACACTAAAGATATTTTTGAAGATAAAACATGCATTTTGAATTAAATCGAGCGAAAAATTATTTCAATGAACATTTTTTTGTCTCTTTATTATGTATGAAATTGAAATTTCACGCATGAAGTAAGACTGCACTAGTTGGAAAACTGTTCGATAAAGTTTGGAAAATAGCTTGAAAGTTCAGGAGAATATGTACGATACAGCAAAGGAAAATGACGGCAGAATGCCATTTAAAGCGTTCTTTATTAATGTAGGACACATGAGTTTACTAGTAAAAATTACAATCTTTTGGCGATCAGAATCGCAGTCAAATTTTAATGGGCTACGTATGTTGAAAATAAATCACATAATCAGATATAGTGATCTTATTAGCAAATTTAGCGAGACGCTCAAGCATATGTGAAGCAAGTAGAAGATTTAGGCAGTCACTATAAGTATTCACAGGTTTATCCCCGTTTCGAAGAAAAAGCAAAGAAGAGCGAGGAGAAATAACTGATGTAATGCATGGTGTAAAACTAATGACCTGCACAGGGAGCGATCGAGCGCTCCTAACCACAGGGCGGAGGTGGCCTCGGAGCAGTGAGCTCTCACCGAAGAATTGTGCAAGGCGATACGAGTAATTAAATAATGATCATATCTCAAACTTAAATGCTTTACAATGCCTTAAGACGGCACATAACTTTTGAACAACATACTATGATAAAGAACGAGCACAACTAAAAATTAGAAGGTACTTAGTTAGCCAACATTCTTCTCCAGGTCCTCTCTTCAGAGGCTTTTATATAACTTTTGAATGAACTGATCTTCAAAATCATGGACTTTAATTTCTTTTATATTTGTGTTACATTTTACAACTGAGTAAATTTGTTGGAGAAATTGCTGAGAGAATTTGCAAAGGCTATTGAACAAAATGTTGTGCGTTTTTCGCATTCATTAATTGCAAACTGTGAGATGAAGGTTGTTAATTCTTGTGTGAAAAGAAAAATTAATGTTTTAATTACGTGTATGTTTATTTGTAACGATATCTCTTCATAGTGAATCAGTATAGCCTCACTGTGTTTCTATTATCGAATTCAAACTCACAGGACGCTACACAATTCATCCAATTTAACTCCTTTATTCATCTGAGGCATTTTTGGCGTTGACAGATAACGCCTTGAAATGGTTTGCTCGAAGATACGAAAGCATCTTCAGTCAACGCCGTCAGAAAACTCGTCAATATTGATCAAATACAACGTCCTCACATTCGTTGTTTTTGGTGAATTCATACAAACAATATTGGATGTAAGTGGCAATATCTTCCTACCATATTACAAAGGTTTTCAATTAGGGCATTGACCACATGCACACATGTGTTGTCTTCGAAAATACTTGCCCCGGTTTTGAGCAACAAAGATTATTTGATGCACATTTTTTCAAATTTGATGAATTCATGACAATAGGGGCTCATTGTACTTCATTAATATAGGAAGCCTTTGGTCCAACTTTTCAAACAAACATTTATCCGAAGATTTCAGCAAAAGAAACAAGAAGTCGTACTCTTCGGACCGCGGAACGAAAGGAAATAAGCATCGATTTTCCCTGTTCCCAAAAAGAAAAGAAAGCAAGATGCTCTTCAAGCGCAGGTTGCTGGTGCGGATTACACTGAGGGCCCTGATGACAGCACTGCTACTGCCGATGTTGTTAGTTGCAGCGACCACTCCCACCTGGGAGACAGCTCTGACCGGCGATGTGGACCCTGAGTCCGTGCAACTGCTGGAGCTGCGACTTCTGGCTTGCATCCAGACGTGCATGAAGCGAGCCTGCGCAACAGTGGTACATCAAGGTCAGTTATGCGGAAGTCAGTTGTGTTTTATGTTTTTCTGATATACATGTTAGCTGCACATCATGATATTCAGTTGTTGCTGGCGTTGATTTTTAGGTTTAGGTTTTTCGGTTTTAGGTTTCGTGATGTTTTTCGGTTGCATGCATTGTTGGGCATCAGTGAGGGATTCTGGGTGGTTGAGTGTGATGTTGGACTATTTTGAGATGATTATCAGTGATGCAGGTCATTTGCTTGTGTTCTCTGGTATTTTTGTGATATTAGTGATTCTTGAGGGAAATGATGGACATTGAGAAATGGGAGAAATGCTGATAACCACGTGGTGGAGGGGTTTAGAGCGCGCACCTCGCACGAGAAGGGTTGGCAGTGCGAATCCCGGTTGCTGCTCGGTGATTCTCTTCTTTGGCAAAAGGGAGAACAAGGAGACGGAAAAGAGCACCGACTTGAGTACGGGAAACTGTCATTGCGCCCTAATATTAGTTCTGAGGCATTTGAAAAATCAATGTACAAGATGATTTGTATCAGACTTGATTGGAACAAAACATCCTTTAGTGCACTAAATTGGCTCGAGTTGTGTTCCTGGTCAAATGCGCATGATGAGTGAATGACTTGTGTACGAATACTTATTGCCTTTCGTACTGATTATTTGCTCGGGATGCTAGGCAGTCCGAACGGATCATGTTCGTGCGATTTCGAGGTAGTAGATCATTGCGTGCGGATAGTTATTCCTGAGTAAAGCATTTCCAATAAATGAAATTCCTATTAATTTGTAAGCAACCTTTCAGTTTTTTGGCTCACAAAGAGTTAAATTTTTTCCAACGGTGTTTAATAACGCTACGATAAAAACTTCAGAATCATTAATAAAAAATAATTATGAATTGCTCCCAGTAGAATTGCTCGTAGCTTCGCAGATATAGCAGGATTTTCAGCTGTACTTTCCATCATAGATTTCTTCAAGGACACTTTTGCAATCTTCTGATTAGTTTAGGCCGTCCTATATAACATTTGAGTTGCTGATTTCAGCACAATAAACTGAACTTGAGTTTTTTTCAGATAGCTTCTATTTTGTAGATAGTGTGACAGTGCCCTTCGTGATCGTCTTGTTGATTGTCAGTTTTTGTAATTCGTCCTTTCCAAGAAGTTTGTGTGATTACACGAAAAGGATATTTTTCCACCCTTAATTTTCCATTTCAGTGATACAATTTTGAACACATCTCACCTTCGTAGGGTTGCGGCAAAAGTTTTTGAAGTTTCTTATTGTTTACCAGTGTACTTAATACTGTACAATCCACTGGTTTTTCAAAACTTCTGTGCAGTTTATATTCAGAAATAACAATGCCTGTTTCACGATACATTTGCATCTTTACCCAGACCTGAAGTGCCCGTTGGTCTTATTATAATAGCTTTGCGGTTTGTATCCAAGAATCACAATCCTTTTTTCACGGTCTTTACCCAGACCAGAAGTGCCAGCTGGTCCCTGGAGACGGCACCCCAGCGCCGTCTGCCACGCTGCTCAGACTCGTCAAACCTCGCATCAACCTGGCTCTCCGGAAACCTGTTCGAGCGTCTTCTATCGCAGATCCTGAGATGTAATACAACTGAAAAAAATAAACACATGTTTTACACGTAAAAACACGTCACTACATTGTGACAGTGTTCTTCATTTATTCATATCTATACTTAACATTATATTTTGATATTATTATCATCAGAAGCTCTCTATTCCATCCCGAAATTGTCATTTTGGGATAAAAATATACTCACGTTAATTAAGGGCGTCATCCGGCAATTTTCAAATTTTGTTCTGATTCGTTTGAAATTTTGCCACTATATCTATATGTTGAAAATGAACATATTTTACTCATGCATTTTTTCGATTTATGACTTATTTTTTAGAAAAATATGAAAATTAGTGTTTTGAAACATTTTTAAGGATATTTCAAACGAATAGAAGTCATTGAGTTTTATGCTAGAACAAAACCAAAGGCAGTTGTAGAATCCTTGAAGCACTGCAAACAAAATTATGGTGTCAAATTATCCGTTTGAAACTTTTCGTTTTTATATCCGATATTTGATCACTAACAAGCATATACACTAATTTTGGGTTTTGAGCTTGATTAAAAAAAATTATTTGTAAAATTGGGAAAAAAGAGACTATACTTTTGTTAGAAATGTTCCAAGGATTCTAAAACTGTCTATGTTTTTCCCTAGCATAAAAATTCACATGACTTATATGCTTTTGAATGTTGAAAATATTGGTTGTTAGTAATAACGCATAAATAAATTTTTATCTAAACTGTAATACAATGGACAATTTATGTAATTGAATGCTGTTTGTATTTTTATTTCGATAATCTCCATGCATAACTTCATATTCACACTGCGAATTGTAATTCACAAAAAAAATTTTTATAAAAATTATGAATATTTATATTTGTAGTCTGATTCTTATGAAATTCGACGATTATTTGTAATTTTTAAAAAAGAATCACAGTTTCTCTCATTCATTTTTTTCGATTTAGGCCTTAGTTTTTTGAAAAAATTGAACATATTGGTTTCTTAGTTTATTTTTATTGATATTTCAGAGGAATAGAACTCATTGATTTTTTATGCTAGAACAAAACCAAAGACAGCTTTAGAATTTTTAAAGCATTATAAACCAAAGTATGATGTCAAATTTTCCATTTCCCGTTTGGTTTTCTTTTCATATGGGTCCGAAAATTCAGAATTTTTTGGAAAATTCAGGAAAATTCAGGATGTGGGTATCTTACACCCCCATGAAGAGGGGGGATCTAGTGTCCGTAGCGCCATAAAATTTTAGGACCGAATAGTCCACCACCTTAGGGCCCTTTTTTAACAACAACAACAACAAATCCTCATCGGACCGACAGGGACCTGGCAGAGGCCTGGAAGACCCCCTTAAAGTTTGATTTCTACTCCACAACTCAGCACGTCTAGCTCCCAGTGTGCAGGCATACAGCTGATATTTTTCGTACTGATCTTGATATCCAGTTAAACAAAGAGAAGTTACTGACAACTCATCAAATTGTAATTACAGCTACGCGTGGAACATTACATGGAGTATCTCGACAGTTCCCTCAATTTTTTCGCAACTTGTGCTATTTACCCAATTATCGAATCATAGACTCGTAGCGATTTCATTGCCACCTCAACAAACGACGGATTTTAGTTTTCGTTGAGAATATTGGAAGTGTGCACACGAGCCCATGGAGTGCTAAAGAAATTTGGTAAATCGAGAGTTCACTCGCTAACTACGAGTATTTTTATTTCCCAATCGGAGAATGGAAGTAGAATCTTAGTACAATTCATTTCAGGTAATATTCATTCCTTCACCTAATAACTCTTTACAGCTACTCAAACTGTAATGAAGTCTTTGTTGTCTGGATAATAGATTAATCTAGTACAGCAATGAACGTATTCCCGTCACTCAAAAGAATGAGGCAATTATTTTATAAATTTTCTTCAGTTTTCTAAACATATCATATTATCTTTCCAGGTCTCCTAGCCTTGTGACGGACGGTGACTTTGATACGGAATTTCGCACTGGAGCAGAAGATTATCCTTTTGTGGTTGTTGACCTGGGCACTCCATACGACATAGAGGAAGTGTTTCTAAGTGGTATTCGAACGGGGTACTATCGCTGTCATTTCGAAGTGAGTGAAGTTTAACGTCGAAACGGTCAGAGGGGAGAAAATCACGCTTATCGCAGGAGCACGAGATGATCGCACTGAATGAGAACGTGTTAGGAAATATAAAAAACAGGGCCAGCAATGGCTTACGTGAGGGTTATGTTGAGCTTTCTTTGCACAATCCAAAACGCGGACGAAAAAAAAGAAATTGTTGATTAGGCAGCTAGGTACTGCAGCGAGTTGCAACCACATGTTTAACAATACGTATGGCTGGATTTGTGAAGTAAATCGGTAGAGGTCCGGGCTTCAATCTTTTATTCGCTGGCCCGTTAATAAGGTGATGTAAATCTATCTTGTTATTCTTAATGGCAAAAATTTCAATTTTATTTTAAGTAGGTAAATACTATATTGAACTCATAAAATTCATTGAGTGAAACGTAAAAATTTTTCCTTTGAGTAGGTTTCTCAATAATCAACGGGAAAATGATTTTGCTTACGAAGTTAAAGAGGTCAACCCAGGCCCCTGTAGGCCCTATTGGCCATTTTTTTCTTGTTGGAAAAGAATCCTTACGTGATTGGACTATTGGGTCCTAAAATCTTATGGCGCTAAGGACGCAAGAACCCCCCCCCCAAGTGGGGATGTAAGGGGACCAAAGATCATGAATATTTGACCGCATAAAAAAAAGACAACAGCACGGTAAATGAAAAATCTGGCAATGTTAGTTTGTCATCAATGTTTTAAAGATTCCAAAACTGTCTCAAAACGCGTGAAACTCAATGACTTCTATTCCTTTGAAATATCACTATAAATGAACTAAAAAACAAATATTTCAAATTTTTCAAAAAACTGAGGCCTAAATCGAACAAATTAAATGAAGAAAATGTGTTTATTTTTACAAATTACATGTAATACTCAAATTTCAAAAAAATCAAACCACAGATTAAAAATTCACCATTCCTAAAAAATGAATAATTTTTATTTTTATTTTTGTACTTGTAAGTTGCAATTCGCAGTGTAAATATGAAATTATGCATAGAGGTTATTAAAAAAAAGGAAACAGCGTTTAAATACAAAAATTGTTCATTATATTACACTTCAACAAAAAAATATTTTTTGCTTTATACTGAAAAACACTCATTTTCAACATTCAAAAGAATAGGAGTCACTGAGTTTTTATGCTAGGCAAAAAACAAAGACAGTTTTAGAATCCTTGGAATATTTCTAATAAAATGATGGTACCTTTCTTCCCAATTGTACAAATCATTTTTTTTATCAAGCTCCAAGCCCAAAATTAGTGTATATGCTAGTTAGTGATCAAATTACTCATATGGAAAAAACGAAAAGTTTCAAATGGATAATTTGCTACCATCACTTTGCAATGCTTCAAAGATTCTAAAACTGTCTTTGGTTTTTTGTTCTAGCATATAAACTCATTGACTTCTATTCCTTTGAAATATCCATAAAAATGTAACAAAAACTAATATTTCATATTTTTCAAATAAATAAGGCCTAAATCGAAAAAGCTGCATGGGTAAAATATGTTTTTTTCAACAAGTACATATACTGGCCAAATTTCAAACGAACGGATCAAAATTTAAAAATCGTTGGTTTGACCCCCTGACAATCACTTCAGAATGCTTAAGCCGATATTACTAGTGAAAAAGTCCGGATTTTAAAAGGAACAATAGTTTGCAATGAAAACGACTTTACCATGTTGCCTATACCATGAAATTAGAAATGTTCAGTCGAGCCACAGAGTACCCTTAATATAGCATTAATAGTCACATATACGATGAAAACGGGGATATAATGCGACATGCTGGTGAAGGAAAAATTTTACATTTTGGCAGACGTAGAATACGAAAGTTTCTCTATAAATGCCTTTAATAGATGAATGAAATATTGAATAGATGAAAATGCAAAGTACCTCGATAAATGAATATTTTAAACAAAAAAACATCCATAGCAAAAAAAATAAAGGAACACACATCTCTTATACATTTAATATTAGAAGAGCAAAATTTACATAACTTTTTAAAGTTTCCATTTAAGACTTGGTTGCATGGCTTTTGTTAATATTAACTGCTCTCAAACGTTTTTTCATAATAATTACGAGTACTTGTCAGAAGTTAGCAGCTCTCGGTATTATTTTTTTTCTATTCTTTCACTAAGATTTTCTTCAATATTATAATAACGGTGCTACTGATTGCGCCCTGAATCTTTAGTTTTAGTTCTTTCTACAAATTTTCAATTAAATTCAAGTTAATTATAATGTTAATTTTCACTCCTCCTATGAAAAAAAATGTAGAACAAACCGTTGTCAGCATTCACTGATAGCCTGATAAGCACGCAACAATTCTACATTGAAGGTTCGAAGTTTTTGAAGTCGGTACTGAGGAAAGTAAAGAACGTAACATTATTGTAAAGTCATAAATGTTAACTGAAAATTTTCTGATCTTAAGTAAAAAATCTAGGTCTATGGTCGCCGTATAATACGTCGGAAACTGAACCGGCGTTTCGCGCATTCACATACCATCAGCTGGGAAAGTAAACCCATCAAAAGGAAATATCTCAAATGATTCATTTTTCATAGTTGATGATATGTGAATACAAGAAACAACAGTTTTTTAAATTGAGTTTCCCACGGGTTTTTTGAACATCAGTGGGAATTCGCTGCCTGAAGATGATGTTAGTTGCATTTTCTATATTGGCTGAGGTATAGAATTTTAACAAGTGATATTAGTTCAGCGAAAAAATGTTGATTGATTTCCTTTCAATTTTAACAAGCGAAGAACTCGGACAAATTCGTAGAGTTGATAAGTTGGAAAAAATATATATTTAGTCATAATGTGAATGAATGGAAGTGTATTATGGTCGCCAATTAAGTTGATTGATTCGTTTACTCACTTACGCGTTTACTCACTAAAAAATACTCTTGAAGAAATTTTCTTTGGCAAACCTACCATCGACTGAAACTCACGTTTGTCTCAGTATATCAACGAAATGCCGCAGTGATATTTTTGTATCGTTTAGTTACACAAACTTTTTTAATACCCTATCTCATGTTGTAAATAACAAGCATGCATAAATTGTTTAGGCGATATAGATTAATATAGTTTAATGCGCTATCGCTTATCAGAAAGAATTTGGTCGTTTGAATACCTTAACTCTTTCAGATAAATCATTTAACTGCTGTATGACCAGTTGTAAATGAATTCTTTGATTAAATTACTTAAGGGGAGAATACTCCCCAAAAAATTGAAACTGTTCGGAATTCGTTTTCATTCATTAAAATGTACGTATATATTTAGCGGACACATTTGTGAAGTTTTACTCTCAGAGGGGGGCGGGAAGTGGGTCAAAAGTAGGGAGGGGCGAGAGCGGTGGGGTGCGGGGCTCGGTGCTTGCCTTACACCATTTAAGCTTTTTCTCTATGAAATCTTTTTATCTGGAGATGTTTGGCAATCTGTCCATGAGTGTGTGCTTGAGTTTATAGTTGAGGAATATGGTCAGTCGCCTGCCTGAATTGCTGGGGGTTGGTTTGTCATGCCGAAGAGCGCGCCCCGTTCAGCACTTGAGCGCTCTTCAGCACGTGCGCCTGAACAATTGCAATTTACGATTTCTACACCTAAGGTAGTTTTGAGTTTTTGAGCTACAGTAATCATTTTGGTATCAAAAGAACCGAAATTTTATCCTCTACTAGATAACGTCGGCTTTTATTTATTTTTGGAAAAAAATTAGCTACATTTTTTAGTGGGGAAAACTGTGAAAGTGGGTTCAATTTTTGTATTTTTCATTTTTTCAACAAGCATTTCGAAAATTCTGAAAGAACTCTCCATTTTTTTAGAGAATAAAATTCTGCTTCTTTTGATACCAATATTATCTCTGTATCTCAAAATCTGATTGAGTCCATGGATTTTCCCCAGACCCCCCCATTTTTACGTTTTCTTTGAATAACTCGTTTTCTATAGGGAAAATGGGAAAAACACATAAATCCAATCTTAATCCTTGTTCAATTTTACATACCTATGCAAAGTTTCATGAAGATCGTTCGAATAGTATAGGACTTTCAAAAATGAGAGTATTCTCCCCTTTAAGTTCTAAAAAATTCAATTGTCGTCTACGTACATTCACCTCTGCTTATCTCCCATGCTGCGCTTGGGAATGGAAGATCTGCCTGGTCCTGACTTCAGCTCCTACACTCTGGTGCTCAACGACACTACTGGATTTTTCGGCTCAGACTTCCCATGCTATTACCATTGCGGCAAGACCCTCAACAAGCCCGTTCGAGCCAAATTTGTATCCTTGCAGCTTATGGAGAAAAAAGTTAATCTGTACATCTCTCTCCTATCAGTGTTTAGTCGAGAAATCTAGCTCTAGTTGAATGAAACTCTACTGACCGATCGCAATGAAAATTCGGAACTTTGGGTTGAATACCAGACAATCAACTAAAAAGACTCAACAATCAATGAATAAATATTTAGAGCTGTGAAGTAGCGAAATTAAAAACCTCTATTTCGAAAAAGTTGCATGCTAAAATTCATTATAGGAAGTTTCGTCAGAGTAAACATCTAAAATATCAATCACGGACCAAAAGACAGACAAAAATCATCGATGGACACATAATAGAATTAAAGTTAGTTTTGAATGATGTCCAGACATGAACTGCTCGATGCTTTCAAATTTTAAATTTAATTCTTGAAACTTGTTTGATGGAACTGAAAAATGCAAAATAAGATCGCTAAAAGTAATCGATCTTTGAATTTGGTTCTCATTCAGTGTAGACGCTATAATCTCAGCCCCGAAAGTTTCATTCAGAGTATTCTCATGCCCTGTTATTCTGAAATTTATCAGACTGATTTATATGCATAGTAGGCCAAATCAGCAAGGGGTCAATGGGGAAACATCTTAGCTAACCTATTCAACTTGAGTCTGTTGGTTGTTACGATTAATTGATGAGCATCCGGCTTTCATATTGCGGCTCATGTTTGTTATTAAAGTATCTCGCTACGTACTTACATTCTATCGCGTCACAGATCTTCAGGCGTTTCAAAAATATTTCTTGAACAACGCTTTGGATGTACTGGTGAGAGCAGTAGCGCAGCCAAGGGGGGCACGAGGGCCATGCACCCCCCCCCCCCCTCTCCCCCTGCGAAATGTTGAGCTGGGGGCCAGTTTCAGTCGCCGTTTTAAGAAAAAGAATAATGAATAATAAGATTGTTGCCGATAACTAATATCCGCCCCCCCGAAATTGATTGTCGGGGATCCTGCCCTACCCCCTTCCGAAATATTCTGCTGGCTGCCATGGGTGAGAGTCTAGTCTCAGATGCACTTTTCCACTGACAGCCTTTTGTGTGATTCAACGCGTAATTGAGCGACAGATTTGCGTCTGTTTCATTGAATTTGTGCGTTTGAGCCCCAATTGTCAAATTATTGTTATTTTCTTGTGTGTTAGATAAGTAGAGCTTTTCTCATAATTGTTTTTTCTTCGTTAGGCTGTACTGGATGTTGTAAATAAGGGAAATAAGTCATACCTTCATTTCCGGTTGTAATAACAATAATTGAAAGTTCATTGAGTTGTATGTTAACGACGCAAGTTCGATTTTTTTTAATGTTGGAAGCGTATATGGCATTTCATTCATATTGACATCTCTGACTACAATAAATTTTGTTCAAGTGAATTCTGAAAGTATCGAAAATGCTTGTTTGTAACCTGTACACGCTGGAGTACGGTAAATTAAAGAAATAGTACATTTAAATGGCTGGACCAATTATCAGAAATTTGCTTTGAGTAAACTTCAACAGTACTTCCTTTTATGTTTGAATGTAGAAAAATGGCCGTGGGCTTTTACGATCCAAGATCGAGTGGCTTTGCAAATTTAGAAAGACGAATTTACTTTGCTTTCTTTTTCATGCTCCTATACTAGGAACTATAAATCAGTAGCTAACTAAACAGACTTTCTTCCTCGAGGGGAAGAGAATGTTGATGCATTAATAGTTTCGCACAGGCCAGACAAGAACACAAGATTATGTGGGCACGAATTCTTCGAATGTGCTATCTGTTTGACGTTTTTTCGAGGATTTTAATACCAGGAGTGATCACGCACAGTTCTGAATTCACGAGTGAGTTGGGTGCGGAAATTTTAAATTTGCTACCAATAAGGTTAAACATGCTTCAATGCCGTGAAATGACATAGAAGAAGAGAATTTACTATACCACTTTCAGTAGCCTACCGATTTTAACACAAATATAGTGCACAAATCCAGTTCAGAGGCACGGTTGATGTAATAAAGACAAAATCTTTGTCTTGCACATTTACTATTGATCAAAATCAGATCTGATACGTACCTAAGTGTGCTGTTTGTAAAGTATCTGTACTTTGGCGCGCATATTTGAACCGATATCATTGAATTGCGTTCGATTTCAATCCAGGTGTCGAATGTCTGCAAATGATGAAGTATTGAACTCGTCTTTTTCTTTCCTTTTTATTTGCCAGGGAAGAACTTAGAAATATCCCACTAACATTGGTTCAATGGCAGAGATAATTACAATCATAATTTTCTGTGTAATTACTGACTTGCTATCACTGCTTTTGAAACTTTATTCAATCCAACTCAATTACTACTATATACACAGCATAATGATTATTTTAACTAACCCTATGGAGTGTAGTGAAGACCATCTTTACAATGATATAAGCCAGTGGTTTATGCAAGAATGTTATACTTCCGCACATGATTCCACATATAACTGTCATTTATATTACTGTCATTCTCGCCTCAGCTTGGCACCGACATTGAATAGCCAATAGACACCTCTTGATGTTTGGTATGTGTCGTGTGATGATGTTGTGAGGACCATAGGGTAGTGATACGCTGGAGAGCGGCGGCGTTTAATGACTTGATGCTGGAGAGTCTGACGAAATGCGGCGCTGAGAGCGCCGCATCTAATTTTATGCTAGGAGAAAAGTGGGTCACAGCGCATTTTGCTGACACAGTATTCGATACCATACTTCGACACTGAAACTCAACTTTGGAAAGATTACTGACCATCCGCAGTTTCTGTTTTCTTCAGATCGTGAAAAAATCTTTACATCTCAATAGAATTATGACACTTTGACCTCTCATAACGATCGAACATTAAGATCAATATTCTGTTTATGCAGTGAAGACTTCTACTCTCACCTGCAAAATTAGTAGAATGTGTAAATTATTCATTGTTGAACCGATAGATAAAGTCCTCACGGACAACCAACTGAATATCTTACTGAAAGTGTTTTTAGCCGATATACCAAATGTGCCTAATGAATGTTGGGAGAGAAAGCAAATTTAATATCCTAGAATTCAGTCACAAGTTAATTCAAATAAATTGAATATAAAGACACTGTGTTCCGGATTAGATCTTACAGTCTTTGTGTTACAGTTATGAGTGATAGAGGTAGAAAAATTCTGGATTTATTTTAAATTTTAAATGATCATTAGAGTGGTTGCGCAGCACACTCAATAAAATAAATTGAAGCTGTCGATCCACACTTGCTGAAGTGAGACGATTAACTCGTAAGGAAACTTCGCCTCTGTGAAGGAGAATTGGGTGCTACTATATATATATATAGCGTGATGTCTTCCGCCATATATCGTATCGCCTACCCAGGTGCAGTTTTAGATATACGAATTAAGAGTTTATCGCTAAATTAAATTTATTTATTGAAGAAATAGTCATTAGTAAAACCTAATCTTGACGTATAGTGCTACTCACGCTATAGTGTGTATATGCTAGAGGGAGGTCTCACGCAGTTTACCATATCGCAGCAAATTAAAAAACATTCATTGATGATATTAATTTTTTCTTCGACATCAGTTGAAAAACACAGTATATTTTACTGCCAATCCTTCATTAATATTTGAAATTAATACCTTCTCAAGTTACATAGTCCATCACGATTCCTGCAAAATTTTTATCATCAGAATAATTAATTTGTATGCAGAGTATAAGGCCGACCAGAGACTAGGATAACTTTTTTGTTCTGCTTGCCAGACTGTTAGTGTTCAAATTATTGAAAGCTTTCCTTCTTGTAAGTCAATTCTCTCATAGAACAATTCACAAGATGCACTCGGACAATGAAACCTGAAGTAAACTTATAAAGCGCAATGATCTACATCGATAATCCTTTTTGTCATGATTTGATTAAAGTACAATAATGCTACGACTGGTTCATGCCAGTTAAAATCGAAAAACAGACTGTTTTTAGTTCAATTTGCTCTGACACCTCTGTTTACAGTAAACTAGATAGAATACCATTTTAAAGTCATCGAGATCACCACTATTCTTGATGCTACTTCTTATGAGCCTTCTGTTATATCGAAAAGGTGCTTTAATTTCGCACCTACAAACTCTTACTTTTTCGCCGTAATATCTATAATTTCAGCCATTGCAGAAATAGTGAGACGGCTAAAGCATAGATGATCCGGCAAAAAAATCAGAAAAGGTAGCGAGCATCGTAGCTCTGAAGTGGAAGATCATTCAGGGCGTGGAGTGCTTGGCGATGACAAAAACACTTCCAGTTTCTTCAAATTTTTTCACTTAGATATTGAGTGCATCTTACAAAGACGCGTCCCGTAATATGTTGATCTCAAACTCCAACGACATGCTCGCCAGCAAAATTTCTGCAGCTTCGTACGTTGAGAGTCCTATGCCGTACTTTACTTCTTCGTCCCTCCTTTTGCTATTCCGTTGAAAAACAACCATAAACTAAGGACTAAAGAGCACGCCTGAAACACTTTAAAAACTTCTAATTTAATACAGTATTTTTCCCTACATGACTAAATTGATAATACGTTGACTAACAGAAGCCCTCGATCGGGACGTCCCCTTAGCATTATAAAAGCCACAGCGTTAAAACTTTGAATTAATTGTGATACATTTATGATTAGGAACACAAATTTGAATAGATAGGTTACCGCTTAGTATTACTCGTGTGATAAGTCGTGTGAACTAACTAGCTGTAGACCAACGTTTTTCTTAATGTTTCTTCCTTTCATTTTTAACTTTTGTTGATTTTTCCAGTGAAAAATCAACGCTTTCGTATGCTGGAAAAATTTCATAAATATTTAATTTATGATTGAGATTCTTAAAGCAGAATGAAATTCAATGGTACCGAGTTGTTTAGATTTTATTGTTGGTAAAAGTTATCACTAACAGTTATGATAAATAGACAACATCTTTATGCCCAAGTTATTTCCACTCGCAATCTTCAGAAAGTTGAGAGTTTCACTGGGAGTTAGTAGTTCACACAAAAATATTTTATATGAAAAGAATTTTCGATTCAATCTAAACTGATACCTTGAAAGTAAATAACCTAATAACATGAAACAGCGCAAATCGTGTGAATGATTGTGAATTGGAGAAGATTTGAGAGAAACATCTGTATTGTATGTGGAATTATGGAATTACTAGCACGAAACAGCTGACGTTTCACTGTAACATAATTTCACGGCTCATTTCGGAAGAGTGAAGTGCAACGCAGCAAAAAAATAAAATCCCGAACTAGAGCTGGTGCGAGAAAGACTAGACTAATCGACGGAAGAAAGGATCTGGATATTATTCGAAAATGTACAATTTTTGTTCATACTTCTCGCGTCGACAACTATCATGTGTATTACGATAACCATGTATGAATAGCAATTAAGGGTTTCTATGTTAAGGTATTTGAATGCATTTTTCGGTTTATTTTTCAATACTTGTGCGCACTAATGAAAGTGCTTTTCAAATGAGCGTCGCGAGGATTGTGCTCTCTTAGTTCAAAATCAGATTAGGCAAGGAAAGGAACTCAATTTTGTTGTACTTTTCTATCAATCATTTTGTTTCAACATTCTACACGGGTATTACGATACCAATGTGTTATAATCATTTAAGGATGTTAATGTTAAGGTGTTTTAAAAACCAATGTATCGACATTTCATGTTTGTACTTTATTGGAAATAAAATGTTTTTCTTTTCTTCTTTTTTTCTGAATGAGTAATTAATTATTTGGATATCACACTGCACAACAATGCATCAAAGTTGTTGCATGCGTTCGGGTCCCCTTAAAGAACTCATGTGAAATAACTGTATATCTGTAGTGGAAATAAATCTCACCCTTGTAAATGAATGGCCGTTTCGAGGTGTAGGGCATCTCATACTCCGTTTGCTTTAAAAGACAATGAGCCATACATCGTGAATAGCAAGGAGCAAATCGAGAGACTGAGGAGAGATTGAAGCAATGCAAAAAATTAATACACCGAGTATAGGTCACTCAAGAAGTTTTAGAAGAATTATTTTAAAAATAGAATGGGGCTTGAAATAGATTTTCCAAAATAGTGAAAACATTCGGAAAATTAAATACGAAAACTATGTTTTTAACTTTATTATATTGTAACTGCATCAAAACTATCAACCCAGAGAAACATATTAGTTCTCTATTATGACCTTATCGGCTTGAAATAGTTCGATAACTAGATAGCACAACTATCGTGATAAAAATCGATGTGTTTAAAATCGATGTTACGGCCATTAACTGTAGCCAACATCACGAGAATTGAAAAAGGCAAAATTCATAATCCAGAACACTCAATAAAATGAAATTTTACTGAACTCCTCATCGAGGTTCACACTTGCTTGTGTGGAGTCACTCTTATACTTGTGTCACCTCCTACATAAAAGTTATTTTTCTGTCTTGGAAGAGATGTGCGGTAAAACTAGTTGACATTATTCAACATTTAACTGCATTTTATCCATAAGATAAATCTAATCACAATATTGATATGACATCGGAGGAATCAAATGATTCGCAATACTTCTAGGTTGAATAGATTTGCTAACTCTACCCTTGAAGAACTTCAGTTTTTTAAATTAATCTTAGCACATTTGTTTTATGAAATTCATCATCAATATCATTTACAGAAGGGATTCTTAGCCTAATTGACATTTTGAGTTTCGTTGATGACGGCAATTATAATTGCCGTGCAAATAATTATTTTTTGCATTTGCCATTTGGTGGGCCCTGGTGTAATATTTACTCTCAAATATTGAACAAATTATCTGAAAACCATTGAAAATGATTCTGAGAAAACCCTACCTTGTTTCTGCTGAGCGAAAATTCAGATAATTCGCCATCTTTAGGAAAAAATAATCTTCCAATAGCGCTGCATTCGACGCTGTGATAAAAAGCTGGTATGCACTTTTTCTGCTCTGTGGATGTGAGACAACCTGAAAATTTTTGCTGGTGATCGAACTCATCCAACCAACTTTTTCCCAAACAATTACTCCTCTGCTCTAGCTCGAAAGTCCGCAGTGATTAGGACATCGAATGTGCTCACTCAACATCGCACGATAGTTAATTAAGCTCGACGTCCAAATTATCGTACCAAACTTTGCATCTTGCTTTACATATTTCTGACACGCGTAGCCAGCGCCCTGAATTCTTAACCCTGTATTCGCTGCTCCCCCGTACTAATAAATTTTGAATATTCTTTGCACTCATTGTACGACGAGTATTTTCTAATTAGTGTTGGTGGCGCAATTTTCGCAGTGGATTTGTACTCGCACATAACAATCGCTCATGATTGTGAGGAACAAATCAGGAAGTTACAAATTCAGGCTTTCCAAGTTATCGAGTTAATGAAAAACTATATGCTTTCTGTCAGTCACTCTTCTCCGTCGTGGCACAGTGGTTAAGGGATCAGCCTTGTATGTTGGAGACGAGGGTTCGTATCCCGGCACTGGCGCGGAGATTTTCCCCGTTGGGTATAAGGGAAAGCTCAAGCACTATACCCCACTCAACCCAGGTGTCGGAAATGGGTACCGGCTTTACGGGGGAACCGCCATGGTGTCCTATATATAGGGTTAGTTATAAGACATTGAAAAACCAATGCTCAAGATCATAGGTATCAGGCTTGATTGGAAATAAAGCATCGCAAAGATGCCGATGTTTGTTTTTTTCCAGTTATTTGATAAATTCTTACTAGAATTGGGACTTTACATTTAATACACACGCATTTGAGATCAATATGCAGAAGCGTTAAACGCATATGAATTTGAAAATTTGCATATGCATATGATGCTCATATGGAAGTTATAAAATGCATTTGCACTTGATAATTTGCATATGAATCTTTTGACTTAGATGTGTTTTTCATTGAAATGCTGGTACAAAAAAACGGTATCCGTAGAAATACATATTGGAGAAGACTATAAGTAACTCTTTAGAGTTCAAACATTAATTGAACAGTAGTTTTCGACGAGTCCAGATGGTGTTATTTGTACATTAGAACCTTGCATGCCATTCAAATAAGAATACCTCGAATATGACTAAAGTTTCAGTACAAAGCGTTTAATGGAGTATGTTCAAGAGTTTAAAGACTATGAAATTGTTAAAGAGATACTATGTCGTAAATTTTACAAGAATACTGTAAGTGACTATATTGCTTAAACTAGAGAGAAATGTAAACTTAGACTTCGACTAATGGAATCCAAATAAAAGCTGCGAAAATCATGGGATGAAGTAAATAAATTTCGTATGGTATGAATTGGTGCCAATGTATGCCATTATGGGTGAAAGCTTTAGTGAAGTTTTATGTATTGCAAAATGCAAGTTATTATGCGGCATACAGATGAACATGTACATGTACGCACACACATACGCACCCACTTACACACACATATTCACATATATACGTATTAAGAATGAATTTAAGAAAAATAATAATGAACAGAAAAAGCAATCTTGCTCATGCTACATCTAAAATGACAGTCAAGCTCAGTGTAATCGTTGGAGATAACCCGAAGAAAAATAAGTAGGAGGAAAAAGACTTCGAAAAACATAAAAATAAAATGGTTTTTATTTCTCTAACGGAAATTTTAGGAAAACTCAAGTTACAGTCGAGGAACACCGACAACAAAAAAAATCTGTTTCATATCCCTTCGGTATTCTTTGCATTATCATGCGGACATGGGTACATGGGATAAGATGGAGATACAGTGCATGACAGATGTCACTTGTGAGTAGCAAATATCTACAAAGTTTTTGCAGAAACGCGTAAACAAACATATACTCAAAATAAAAAGTTCATAGCTTGTTCAACATACGGACAGAGAGCTAATTTTTTCACGATTCATAAGCTCAAAATTACTCTTTATTTCATTTGTTGCATTGTATTTTTCTTTTTTCTCATTCACAGAAACGCTCTCTATGGTAGTGATAGATCTATTTTTGAACAATTTTGCAAGAGCAATACAATTAATTAAGCGGGTTATTTTCAAGTATCAAACGACAAGTCCATGAGGGTTTATGCTTTGCATTTTTGGCTTGTGCAGTAAATTAAAAATGTTAATACAGATTCCTTCAGCAACTTATTCAATAAAAATTCCGGCAGAATTCAACCATACCAGTCTGCGCTTCGGAAATATTATGTTTATGGCATGTACCGACGCTGCCCCATACTATGGTAATAGCTATGGACGGAGAAAGCATTCTATACCCTAGGGTAATACACGTCACATGTTTGGCCCATGGGTTGCACCAAGTAGCAGATTTGGTAAGAAGTACCTACCCAGAAGTCATTAAACTTATATCGTCAGGAAATATATCTTCGGATGAGCCCCACATAGAGTTTAACATTTCAAAGAGATGCACCCTGAAATCCCACTTCCACCATCACCGTACTGACCAGGTGAGGTACCTGGCGGAACGCTGCAGACCACTATACCAGATATTACGAAGAAATAGCCTGAGTTTCTATGTCTTTTGAGTGTGACGAAGGCAGCAGGATAAAAGAATGTCGAAATCTTCTAGATTGTGTTGAGCTGAAAACTCGTGTTAGTGACATTATTTAAACATGTACAGTACTGTCATGTACTCTATATAGAACAACTCGAAACTAGAGGGCTCTCTGTTTCTGACGTCATTTCAAAAATGAATACAATCAAAGATGCTCTGAAGAACACATACGACCGAAGATATTTTCAAAAATTGTCATTCATTTGTTTAAGAATAGAGGCTATAAAATCGCGGAAAATGTGAGCTCTACTTTATGCGTAAAATCTGCAGATAACACCAATGACATCTTACCGCAGTTCTCGCCAAATGACTTCAATTGTCTTTAATATGCCCCTCTCGTGTCATGCGAGGTGGAGAGGGGTTTTACAATCAATACAAGTCTGTCTTGGCATATGACAGGAGATTGAACTTTGAAACTTTGAAATATAACTTGATTGTCAAATGTAATGAATCAAATTAAAATAAATTTTTAGTTAATTTGTTAGAACAAACCTGCTATACATTTCTTTGCGTCATAAAATTTATGTTCGTTTTTTCAAAAGTGACTCTAATGAACTTCTTTGAGAATTTTCCATTTCGTTTTATTTAACTTATTTCTGCAATTTAAATATTTTATTTATCCCTAATCCCGTGAGGTATGTTCAAGTGTTTATATAATATAGATTATGCTATGAACAATTTTTAAATCGTATGTAATTTTCTCTATGAATTGCATTTATGCATGTACTCAAATGCAAATATTCACTACACATCGGCGATAATATACATGCAATTGCTGCAAATTTTAAACGACATATTGTCACAACCCTAGTTATAACAGAGTAGAAATTTTGCATGTTGTTGAAATATTCTTTTGTCGGGAAACTTAAAAGTACGACCGGCTGAAGAAATTGATGTTTCTTTCCTCTTTCCAATAATACTGTCTCACTCAAATACACGTACAATTGAACCACTGACAAGATATACAGTAACTACTTGAATGACCTGTTTTCGTCTGGTTCAAGTGTTATGCCTCGAACCAGTAGTATAAAATAAATATATTATAATGAAGAAATGAAATAAATTCGTCCATAATATTCACAGATGACCTGAACGTTTTTACTGCGACGGGAGCCTCCAGTGGTCACTGAGGGTATTTTTACAATGCTGCTCACCAACAAGCAGCCACAGACTTTATTTGTATAAATGCTTAATCTGTGCTAAGTGAAGGTCCGATCCAGTTGATGTTTGCGATTTTCGACTTTACTTAAAATATTAAAATTCAGTGTGACCAGCCTTAGCCAAAGGTTTAGGTTGACCTCTTTTAATTTTTCTAAATGCTTTCCACATGATATTGGATGTTGTGTGCTCCCAGTGAAGACTACATACGAACGTAAAAAGTTGCAGTCAGAGTTTAGGCCGGTAATATCGACTGGCTCAAAACATTTCTTCCTGGCAGGAGCACCAAACTAATTTTGCCCAAACAAAATCGGAAAATGCTATTGTGATAAACAAATGGAACATTATTACATCTTATGCAGATGCATGCTTCGAACGACAGCCAAGAAATCTCTTTTCCCGAAAGCAAAAATCACACAAATGACTCCTCTGGAATACGTTCGAAACGAAAAGTAAGAAATCTGTTCATGACCGGAGGAAAATTGCAGAAATGACTATTCTGGAGACGAAACAAACGTTTTTTTTTTTAAATTATTCCTGAAATGCAGTAAAACTTATTAGATTTAGAATTAAAATAAATTCTCGATATTACATTGAAATGAATACCGATAACTTCGTGGAAGATCGATGCCTATTCAATGCCTGTATTCATTGATCGATGCCCCACGGAGATGATTACACAATGCGCAAGTTGAGCAGCCTTGGTGATTTTGGCGTTTTGCAGTGTATAAGTTCTCGAGAAAACTTTGCAACTTTGCGACGAAAAAATATCTCGAAAGTCAGATGACGTATTGAGATGAACAGGGAGCTGGATTAGAGCAACCTCGACGCGGCCATGCGAGGAGTGTCGTCGCATTAGTACCCTATTAAAAATTAAGGGAGTAGCATGGTTGAATAAAGGAGACAGCGGAGAATTAAAGGAGTATTAAGCGAACCGAGGCCTCTTCCCTTCTGACACTTCCAGGGCGCGACTCATAAGCGCGATGCGAGCAAGTTCTCCCATGTTGCTACCAGAGGCCACTTGTACAGATGGCCTCTTGGGGAAACGCCTGCCATCTTTCTCGAGAGAAATGACGGTTGCCATCTTTCGCCTCAGTTTTGAAGTTGGTGTTGTGCGTGACAGATGTCTGGATCGTGTCTCTATTATTTAAAACGTTTCAAGTAGTGTTAGAGTGTATATCAGTGCGAGTGTGTATTACGTGAGGGTGTATAGTACGTGAGGGTGTCAGAAGAAACAAGAGATGGAAGAGACGTATAATGCTGGTCTGTAGAGGCATTATTTCAAGAGCATGAACGGAGCAAGGACCCCACTGCTAGTTTCGCCACCTCGGTCAATTGATATTTTAGACGATTCATCGTTGTGGTGGGGCTGGTAGTGAAGGCAATTAACCTCAATGTGAGCAATGTAAAAACAACAAAATGTGAAAACCAAACCTGAATTTTCCCTCGTCAGTCTCCAGCAACCTTTGAATTGTAGGACGTTCTTGAAGGTGATCAACTATGTGTTCAGATACAAATTTGTGTGTGTGTAGGGGGGGGGGGAGTTTGTGTGTGGGTATAGGGGTAAGTGTGTGGGAGGGGGGTGTGGGGAGGGTTTGTGTGTGGGGATAGGTGGGGGGGAGTGTGTGTATATGAATAGCCGGTGTAATTAAGCTCGGGCAAGGTAAAGTCATTTTATTTTCCTTTCTAATTTTAGGAATGAAAGATGAAAAATCTGCTGGACGATAATTGTTTTTGCTATATATATAGCTACGAGTATATTCTTTCAACGACCCTAGGGTATTGTTGATATATTCTTTTCAAGGTACATTTATATTGTTCCCTGCAGGCTTTCGCCTCCAAGGCTGCGTACAGCTGATTTCCCATTAGTGCACATTCAACCGTTGACGCTTCTCAACCAAATATAGCCAGTTGCCCATTAATTACCTTAGTTATTGCGTTGCGAAAACTTCAAGCATAAGTTATACGTCACAAACATGTCCCATTAATGTCAGCTTAATAATGAACACGCACCCATGAAATTTTCTACACATTAGTAAGAATGTATTTAATTTACATACTCTGGTACATTTTTATTGTGCTATAAACCGTGTTTGCTTATGGTGAAATGGTTAATCGCGCATGAACTAAGGTAATTCAAGGGCAAACTGGTTATAATCGGTTTGAGCAGTGTGACGGTTGGAAAGAGTGACTAATGGGAAATCAGCTGTGCGCAGCCGTTTTTTTAAAATCAAATTAAGAGGTGGCCATCCTGGGCCTCTCATGATTCTCCGATGGTAAATAGGAGAAACTGGTCGCGCCTTGGGAGCGCGACGGTAGTGCTCCATGCTGAGCCATGCGTGGCCACCGGTTGGGACAGAGGCGCAGGCGCGCCTATAAAGTGGACACTTCGAAGTTGCCTCATAGGAGACGCATGGATGAAACAACCATGCATATTTGGGAGCGCTCCCAAGAATCACCGATGCCACTCCTATAATTTTTATTAGGGTAGTCACGACGCCTGGACGTGATTCGGACACCTGAAAATTTCTAGACGCGTGACAAATTTTGAAACCGCTCAGTAGTGCGCGTAGATGAAAGCAAACGTGTAGTGAGGAGCGTTTCACGTGTAACGAATGGCGTTCGAAAACTAATGGTACAAACTTTTGCAGTACCTAAAAAATATTGAAAAATTGCATTTCAAGGAATTAGTAGAGATTTACATGTTGATCGTTTTCCTGCATGGTTACAAAAGTAAAGGATGGGGCGAGTCCATAAGAAATTTTTAAGACAAATGATCGTCTTGAATGATAGTTGATCATACAGAACTCATGCGGAGGATGCACGAGTGTCAGGGAATCGCTTCTGCATACGGTACAAGATATAAGACCTGCATCGACGTAGCAGGAAGACATTTTCAACACTAATCGAATTTTGACACCAATTCATTTTAAGAGTCAATCCTTTCAAATTAGTTCAGAACACCTGTTTTAGAGAACACGGCCAGAATAATTTACTCAATTTTGAGGTTAGGTCTTTCTAAAACGATTGCTTGAATTTCTACTTTTTCATGATAAGTTTTTTTCTTTTTTGTTTCTATCAGTTTCTAGCACGTTTTCAACACCCTGTATACATAGGGAATTAAGGAGCAAGAGTCTGTTGAAAGCATGACGTATCTGAAACAACTTAGTGCTGTTGAAAAATAAACTCATTTTCTCGTGGATCTACAGCTTTTTAACTTTTTTTAACAAAGCTCAAGCTCAATTTAAAAAAGCACTAGTTCAATTTAAAAAAGCACTAGTTCAATTTAAAAAAGGTCAACTTCAATTTAAAAAAGCTCAAGTTCAATTTAAAAAAGGTCAAGTTTAATTTTAAAAAGATCAAGATCAATTTAATAAATGTCAAGTTCAATTTAAAAAAGCTCAAGTTTAATTTTAAAAAGTACAAGGTCAATTCAAAAAAGCTCAAGTTTAATTTAAAAAAGATCATGTTTAATTTAAAAAGTCTCAAGCAGGCTATATTTAAAAAAAGATCAAGTTCAATTTTGGAAAGCTTATGTTTCTGAAATTGCATACTTATGAAATAATGATACAATTGAAGTTCATTCATAAGAATGCATATTTATTTAAAAGTACTTGCCCTGAAAGTAGAGTAAATCGAATATCAGACAAACCAAGCTGCTGTGATTTTGTACTCAATTTGATATTCTTCAAGTTTTACCTATGAATCGTTTGCGAAACAGATCATCGGTACTATATCGAAAAAAATGATGCAAATAAACTTTATGTAATAAGTAACTGTGGTACAATTAGCAAACTGCACTGACTGTGCAATTAGCAAATTGCACTGAGTAATGTTAAATTTTTCAGTCAGTGCAGTTTGCTAATTGTCACACATTTACTTATTACTTAAAGTTTATTCGCATAATTTTTGTCGATAGATAAAAATTCCGATGATCTTTTTAGTAAATGAAAAATCACAGCAGCTTGGTTTGTCTGATTTCGATTTACTCTATTTTCAGGGCCAGTACTTTTAAATAAATATGCATTCTCACGAAAACTTCAATTATATCATTATTACATAGGTATGCAATTTTTGAAACATAAGATTTACAAAATTGAATTTGATCTTTTTTATATGTAGCCTACTTGAGACTTTTTCAATTAAACTTTATATTTTTAAAATAAAACTTGATCTTTTTTTAATTAAACTTTAGCTTTTTTAAATTGACCTTTAACTTTTTTAAATTAATCTTGACCTTTTTTAAATCGAACTTGACCATTTTTAAATTGAACTTTAGCTTTTTAAAACTTAAGTTGCAAGCTGTAGTTCGTTGTTTAGAGGTTCGAAAGCAAAATCCTTTCCACTCTCGGTGATGAACAAATTATAATTCACCTTGTATTTTTTGAAAGAAAAGTTGAACAACAAACAATATCGAAATGAACGCCTACAAGTTGAAAATTTTTTGTTATAATTTTCTTGACCAAAAAATTTTGGCTTCAGTTTCAGTGTATTTTTACCCTTTTTGAAATATAAATGTTTATTTGAATTTTTAAAACTAGAATCAGATTTTTCCAAACTTTCGTCAGTAAAGGATGAGCCATTCACATTACTTCTTTTTTCTCACCCGTAAGTGTTGGGTTTTTTATTTTGGCTCTTTTGCGAAGTATCAATTTTGGAGTTTAAAAAAGCATCTTCTCGGTGATTTAAAGAGCTACAGTATTGATATAGTTATCATTGGATGCGAAATGATTCTGGAAATATTATGACGGTCTGAGTTCTTCAAATTATTTTTTCGATCACAAGTTGAATTTTTTTAATTTGAAAATGTTCAAAACTCCACAGTAAGAACTTTGAAAATATTGACCTGTCAACGTGTTGCCAGAATCTTACTGCATCCAATGATACCCATATCATTCATTACTGCAGCTCTAAACCTGATGGAGACGAGTTTTTTACATAACATCAAAAGTGTTTCTTTATGGGTTTTTTAAGGTCCAACAATAAAAAAATGAAAAATGCGACGATTTCTTAGAGTGGGATTTAGTTGCCAAGAGGTATTTTTCTACAATTAATCTTGATATATATCATTTGGATTGCTGGTTTGATTACATTCATATTATTAAAAAAAAGATTAGATGTTCAATAACCACTAACAGCTTCGCTAAAGTTCCAAGACTCACGCTTGGAGTTCAGATAAAACCAAAACCTAATTTTACTTGAAAGTGGAGCAAGAAAGGATGTTTTATTCTAATCAAATCTGATACATAAGTCATCTCGTACATTGTTTTTTTTCAAATCTCCTGAAACTAACACCAGAACGCAATGACGGTTACCTCCGGTCTAGCTGGTGCAAATTTCCGGCACCTGGGTAGAGTGAGGAATAATAATATGGCATAGCTGTTCTCTTTTCCCTAAGGCAGAATCATCAGGTGGCACTACCGAGATTCGAGCTGCATACAACAGAAGAAACGATGACTTTTTACGTTATCACTCTAATCATTAGTCCTCCTTAACTCGTATTATGAACCATTTAAGTTCACAGCAATGTACTAACGCAGAAAAACTGATGACAACTTCTCTTTAGCGTGAAATTTGTTAACCAGCCAAAATGGGAGTGTTTCAGCGGTAGAACTTTTCAAACGAGACAACACTAAAGGTATTTTTGAAGATAAAACATGCCCTCGGAATTGAATCGAGCAAAAAATTAATTCAGTGAACATTTTTTAGTCTCTTTATTATGTATGAAATTAAAATTACACGCATGGAGTAAAACTGCGCTACATGGAAAACTGTTCGATAAAGTTTGGAAAATAGCTCGGAAATTTGGGAGAATTTCTACGGTACAGCATAAGAAAATGACGACAGAATGCAATTAAAAGCGTTCTTGAATAGTGGGACACATGAATTGACAAGTAGAAATTACCATCTATCGGCGATCAGAATCGCAGTCGAAATTAATGGGCTGCATATTAAAATATATCACAAAATCAGTTATAAAGATCTTATGGGGAAATTTTGCATGATCCTCAAGTTTATGTGAAGCAAATAGAAGATAAGGCAGTCACTATATATAAGCATTCACATTTTGTATCCCTATTTCGAAGAAAAAGCAAAGGAACGCGAAGAGAAATAATTGATTTAGTAATGCAGGGTGTAGAACTAATGACTTTCACAGGGGCGATCGAGCGCTCCTAACCACTAGGCAGTGGTGGCCACCGTCCATGAAGCAGTGAGCTCTCACAAAAGAATTGTGAAAGGCGATACGAATGATTAAATCCTGATTACACCTCACACCTAAATGCTTTACAATGCCTCAAAACGGCGGAAAACTTTATAATCACATACTATGATAGAGAACGAGCGCAACTAAAAATTAAAAGGTACTTGATAAGCTAATATTCTTCTCCAGGTTCTCTCTTCAGAGGCTGTCATATAACTTTTCTATGAACTGATCTTCAAAATCATCGACTTTAATTTCTTCTCTGTTTGTGTTGCATTTCGTAGCTAAGTAAATTTGTTGGAGAAACTCGTGATTAAGAAATGTTATTGAATTCCAAGGTTGTGCATTTTTTGCATTTATGAACTGCAAACTGTGAAATGAGGGTTTTTGATCATTGAGCGAAAAAAAAATATCTTAATTACGTGCATGTTTACCTGTAACGATATCTCTTCACAGTGATTCAGTATAGCCTTACTGTGTGTGTCTATAATCGAATTCAAACTCACAGAAAGCTTTACAATAATTCATCCAATGTACCTCATCTATTAATTCATCTGATAGCTGGTTTGGGGTAGACGTTTAACGTCCTGATATGGTTTTCTCAAAGGTGCAAACGCATCGTCAATCAACGCCGTCAAGAAACAAGTCTATTGATAAAATACAACGTACTTATATTCGTTGTTTTTGGTTAAATCATACAAACAATATTGAATGTAAGAGACAATATCTTCCTACCATATATACACAGGTTTTCAGTTACGGCATTGACTACATGTACACAAGTGTTTTCATAGTGAATAGATCCCCCGGTTTTGAGCAACGAGGCTTATTTAATGAATATTTTTTCATATTTGATAAATTCATGACAATAAGGTCTCCCTGTACTTCATCACCCTAGAAGGCCTTTCGTTCAACTTTTCAGACAAACAAATATTTGAAGATTTCAGCAGAAGAAGCAAGAAGTCGTAACCTTTCGTCCGGAGTCGTAGCCTTCGGAATGAAACGAAATAGTCATCGATTTTCTCCGTTCTCAAGAAGCAAAGACCCCAAGATGCGCTTCATGCGCAGGCCGCCTGTGCGGATTACACTGAGGGCTCTGATAGCAGCACTGCTACTGCCGATGTTGTTAGTTGCAGCGACCACCCCCACCTGGCAGACAGCTCTGCCCGACGATGTGGACCCTGAGTCCGTGCAACTGCTGGAGCTGCGACTTTCGGCTTGCATCCAGACGTGCATGAAGCGAGCCTGCGCAACAGTGGCACATCATGGTCTGTTATACGGGAGTCAGTCGTGTTTCATGTTTTTTATGATATTCATGTTAGCTGCACATCATGATACTCAGTTGTTTATGGCGTTGAATTTTAGGGTGTGATTTTTCGGTTGTATGCGTTGTTGGGCTTCAGTGAGGGATTCTGGGTGGTTGAGTGTAATAATGGACTGTTTTGAGATGATCATCAGTGATGCATGTCATTTGCTTGTGTTCATGTTTTTTTTTGTAATATTAATGTTTCTTGGAGGGAATGATGGACATTGGGAGATGAGGGAAATGCTGATAACCACGTGTTCGAGTGGTTTAGAGCGCGCGCTTCGCACGAGAAGGGTCAGCAGTTCGAATCCCGGCAGTGACGTTCGCAGATTCTCTCCGTCTGCAATAGTGAGAACCAGGTGACGGAAATGGACACAGGCTTACTGAGGGTAACCGTCATTGCGTCCTGATGTTAGTTACATGTATAAGACATTTGAAAAACCAAGGTACAAGATGATTTGTCTCAGGCTTGATTGTAACAAACACCCTTTAGTGCACGAAATTGGCTCGAGTTGTGTTCCTGGTCAAATGCGCATGAAGAGTGATTGGCTTGTGTACGAATACTTAATGCCTTCTGTACTGATCATTTGCACGGGATGCTAGGCAGTCCGAAAGGATCATGTTCGTGCGATTTCGAGGTAGTTGACCATTGTGTGCGGATGGTCATCCCTGGATAAAACATTTGCAATAAATGAAACTCCCATTAATTTGGAAGCAACCATCCAGTTTTCTGGCTTACGAAGAGTTAAATTTACTCCTACGGTGTTTAATAACGCTCCGATGAAAATTTCAGAATCATTAAAAAAAATTATCATCATTTCCAGTAGAACTTGTAGCAATACAATTGTTCATAGCTCCGAGGATGTAGCAGGATTTTCAGCTTTACTTTCCGTCATAGATTTCATCAAAGAGACTTTTGCAATCTTCTGCTTAATTTAGTTCGTTGTATATAACATTTAAGTTGCTGATTGAACCACAAAAAAGCGAACTTGAGTTTTTTCCATTGAGCTTCTATCCTGTAGATGGTGTGACAGTGCCCTCTCTTATCGTCTTGTTGATTGCTAGCTTTTGTAATTAGTCCTTTCGAAGAAGTTTGCGTGTAAAAAAATGAAATTTTTCCTCCTTTAATTTTCCATTTCTTTAACACAATTTTTACCAATTCGTGAACATATCTCACCTTCGTAGGGTTACGACAAAAGTTTTTTGAAGTTTCTTTTTGTTTATCAGTGAACTTAGTCCTCTACAATCCACTGGTTCTATTATAACTAAAATGTAATTTATATGCAGTGATAATAATGCCTTTTCACGATACATTTGCATCTTTACCCAGATCAGAAGTGCTCGTTGGTCTTATATAATTGCTGTGCGGTTTGTATCCAAGAATCACAATCCCTTTCTTCACGATCTCTACTCAGACCAGAAGTGCCAGCTTGTCCGTGGAGACGGCTCCCCAGCGCCGTCGGCCGCGCTGCTCAGACTCGTCAAACCTCGCATCAACCTCGCTCTCCGGAAACCTGTTCGAGCGTCTTCTATCGCAGATCCTGAGATGTAATACAACTGAAAAAAAATAAACACATGTTTTACACGTAAAAACACGTCACTACATTGGGACAGTGTTCTTCATTTATTCATATCTATACTTAACCTTATATTTTGATATTATTATCATCAGAAGCTTTCTATTCCATCCCGAAATTGTCATTTCGGGATAAAAATATACTCACGTCAAGGGGGTCATCCGGCAATTTTCAAATTTTGATCTGATTCGTTTGAAATTTGGCCAGTATATGTATTTGTTGAAAATGAACATATTTTACTCATGTATTTTTTCGATTTAGGACTTATTTTTTAGAAAAATATGATAAATTACTTTTTTGATACATTTTTATGGATATTTCACAAGAATAGAAGTCATTGAGTTTTATTCTAGAACAAAACCAAAGGCAGTTGTAGAATCCTTGAAGCATTGCAAACAAAATTATGGTGTCAAATTATCCGTTTGAAACTTTTCGTTTATATATGCGATATTTGATCACTAACTAGCATCTACACTAATTTTGAGTTTTGAGCTTGATTAAAAAAAATTATATGTAAAATTGGAAAGAAAGAGACCATCCTTTTGTTAGAAATGTTCCAAGGATTCTAAAACTGTCTTTGTTTTTCCCTAGCATAAAAATTCACTGACTTCTATTCTTTTGAATGTTGAAAATAATGGTTGTTAGTAATAACGCATAAATAAATTTTTATCTAAGCTGTAATACAATGGACAATTTATGTAATTGAATGCTGTTTTCATTTTATATCGATAATATCCATGCATAACTTCATATTCACACTGCGAATTGAATTTCACCAAAAAAAATTTGTTCCATAAAAATTATGAACTTTTATATTTTTAGTCTGATTCTTATGAAATTCGACGATTATATGTAATTTTTAAAAAGAAACACAATTTCTTACAATCATTTTTTTTCGATTTAGGCATTAGTTTTTTGAAAATATTGAACATATTGGTTTCTTAGTTCATTTTTATTGATATTTCAAACGAATAGAACTCATTGAGTTTTCATGCTAGAACAAAACCAAAGACAGCTTTAGAATCTTTGAAGCATTTTAAACAAAAGTATGGTGTCAAATTTTTAATTTCCCGTTTTGTTTTCTTTTCATATGGGGTCGAAAATTCTGGATTTTTGGTCCCCTTGCACCCCCATGAAGAGGGGATCTAGTGTCCGTAGCCCCATAAAATTTTAGGACCGAATAGTCCACCACTTATGGGTCCTTTTTCAACAACAACAACATAAAATGCTTATCGGGGCCTGGCAGGGGCCTGGAAGACCCCCTTAAAGTTTGATTTCTACTCCTCAACTCAGCATGTCTAGCTCCAAGTATGCAGGCATACAGCTGACCGTTTTCGTACTGATTTTGATATCCAGTAAAACAAAGAGAAGTTACGGAAAACTCATCAAATTGTAACTACAGCTACGCGTGGAACATTACATGGAGTATCTCGATAGTTCCTTCAATTTTTTCGCCACTTGTGGTATTTATTCAGTTATCAAATCATAAACTCGTAGCGATTTCATTGCCACCTCAACAAACGACAGATTTTCGTTTTCGTTGAGAATATTGGAAGTGTGTACACGCGCCCATGGAGTGCTAAAGAAATTTGTTGAATCGAGAGTTCACGCACAAACTTCGAGTATTTTTTATTTCACAAGCAGAAACTGAAAGCAGAATCTTAGGTACTATTCAGTTCAGTTAATATTCATTCCTTCACCTAATTACTCTGTACAGCGACTCAAATGTAATCAAGTCTTTGTTGTCTGGGTAATAGATTAATCTAGTACAGCAATGATCGTATTCCATTTACTCAAAAGAATGAGACAATTATTTGATAAATTCTTCTCAGTTTTCTAAACATATCACATTCTTTCACCAGGTCTCCTAGCTTTGTGACGGACGATGACGTAAATACGGAATTTCGCACTGAAGTACAAGACTTTCCTTTTGTGGTTGTTGACCTGGGTACTCCATACGACATCGAGGAAGTGTCTCTAAGTGGCCTTCTAACGTTTTACTATCTCCGTTATTTCGAAGTGAGTGAAGTGATACGTCGAAACGGTCTAATTGACCGAAGAAAATCACGCGTATCACAAGAGCGCGAGATGATCGCCCTGAATGAGAGTTTGTTAGGAAATATAAATAAACAGTGCCCAGCTTTGGTTTAAGTGAGGGTTCTGTTGTGCGTTGAGATTTCTTCGCACTATCCAAACCGTGGATGGATGAAAAAAAAAGAAATTTTTTGATTAGGTAGCTATAGGCACTGCAGCGAGTTGCATCCACATTCTTAGCAATACGGATGGCTGGATTTGTGAAGTAAATCCAAAGAGGTCCGAGCTTCAATCTATTATTCGCTGGCCTGTTAATTAGGTGGTGTAAATCTATCTCATTATTCTTGATGGCTAAAATTTCAATTTTATTTTACGTTGTTAAATATCTCATTGAACTTATAAAATTCATCTAAAAAAACGTAAAATGATTTTGCTTACGAAGTTAAAATCACTTCAGAATGCTCAAGCCGAAATTACTGGTGAAAAAGTGCAGAATTTTGAAAAAACAATAGTTTGCCCTGAACAACGATTTTACAGTATTGCCAACATGCACCGTAAATGGAACGGTGATCGTAGAAAATGTTCATTCGAGCCACTAAGTACCTTTAATATATGCATTATTAGTCACGTATACGATAATAGGGGGATATAATGCAACATGCTTGTGATGTGAAACAATTTACATCTTGAAGGACGTAGAATACAAAATTTTCTCTATAAGTGCCTTTAATAAATGAATGAATGAAATGTTGAAATATTGAATAAATCAAAATGTGGAAGCACCTTGATAAATAAATGTTTTAAACAAAACAAGCATCGAAAGCAAAAAAAATTTCAAGAGCAAATATCAGTTATACATTCATTATTTAATATATTAGGAGAGCAAAATTTTCAGCACTTTTTAAAGTGTCCATTTGAGATTTGGTTGCATTGCTTTTGTTAGTATCAACTGCTCTTAAGAATTCATAATAATTACCTGTCAGAAGTTAGCAGCTTTTGGTTATATTTTGTTCATTCTTCCACTTAGATTTTCTTCAATACAATAATAATGGTGTTACCGACTGCGCCTTGATTCTTTTATTTCAGTTCACTGTACACATTGTCAATTATATTCGTGGAATGGGCACTTTAGAACAACATGTTTTTCTCTTACCTGAATGTTTTGGTTGCATTCGCTTCGTTTTAAGGGTCGTTGTCTAGTTGAAAATTCCAACCACGTTAGAACGCAAAACTATTGCTATTGCTCTACATATAAGTGCATATAGGTAATACAAAAATTAAGAAGAAAGCCAAAAATTATCTAATAAAATTTCAAATACGTACATTTCTCTTTAGGACGAGCAGTAGGAAATTATAAAATAAACTGAGATCACTGCTATAAAGTTAATTTTCATCAATTCTATGAAGAACAATGTAGAAGAAATAGTCGTCAGCACTCACTGGTAGCCTGATTATCACACAAGTATTCTACATAAAAGTTTTGAAATTTTTAAAGTAGGTAAGTGAAGAACTCAAACATTATTTTAAAGTCATAAATGTTGACCGGAAATTTTACGATCTTAAGTAAAAAACCAAGGTCTATGATCACCTTATAATACGCCGTACATCATCACTATTGTAAAAGTAGCCGCGTCCGTCCGTCAGTCCGTCAGTGTGACCTCCCTCTTCTAATCGATAACTTTGATAGCAACAAGGATAAAGCTTAAGAAATACAAGATATTATTCCATTGCATTATTTTTCTGTGGCGATTCAATTCCTTTTCACTAGGATTAGGGTATCCAGAATACGCAATCGGCATATTTTTAGAAATATAAATTTTCCTTGGACCTTTCTCTGGTGAAATTCATCATTTTGCTTTAATATTTTTAATTGATAATTATGCGAAAAAAATATTTTAAATACGTTTGACCAGTAGCCTGGCAACCACTTAGTATAAAGTCCAAGATTTTGGAACTTGAGTTATCGTTTTCGAAATTGTGATTATCTTGAAAAGCTTTGAAGTGATAATAGACGACATTTCAGAATAAAATTCCGACAAAAGAGGCCTCCATGGATAAAAATGTGTCCAACCGCAAGAGAGAAGTAGCAAGACTTCGACATCAAGAAAAACGCCGAAGACGATCGGATGAACAACGCGAAATGGCAAGACGAAGCAATGCTGCTCGCCAACGAGATGCTAGAGCTAAATTAACCCTTGAACGGTGTTTGGAAATTCTACGGAATAATGCAGAGTAACACCGAGTTGCTAGAGCTTAACACATAAAAGAAGCGAGGAAATTCTTCGGCATAACGCTGGACAACATCGAGTGGCACGAGAGAATTCAACTCAAGAAAGAAGGAATGAAATTCTTTAGATTAATGCCGACCAGCACGTGTGCACTAGTCACTATAATAATTAGAGCCGCGTCCGTCCGTCTGTGTGTCACACCCACCAGCCGAGAGTGTGTGATGAACGTATCTGTTTTAAAAGCTTCATCAACTCCACAATATTATTTCTGCTGCATTAACCCAGCAAATTCTGAGTTGGAATGACTATCACGTGTATTGGTAGGTTAGGTTGTACAGAATATCAGCAGTTGAGACTTAGGAAAGGATACGAAAGCCATTGACTAGCATGGGAAATCATGGGAAAGCCAATTTAAAGCTCAGTTGGTCTGCCGCTCTGTCACGTTGTCAAGGAAGCTTAGTGGCAATTTTTGATAGGAGTTTCACCAGTGCACAAGATTAATAATATTTTAATCTCGGGTTCTGTTGGGTTACATATGGTTTTAATCCACATCTGAAATATTTTTTTAGGAAATTATCGATTTCCGTCATATTTGATGGGTCGCTTACACTAAAAAAAACTACACCTCGACCTTCCCGCAGCGCTGCAGTGGCGTGAAATTATCCCCCTTCTCAAAAATGAGTGTGTACTAGTCACTATAATAATAAGAGCCGCGTCCGTTCCTTCGTCGGTCTGTGTGTCACACCCACCAGCCGAAAGTGGGTGATCAGCGTATCTGTGATACAAGCTTCATCAGCTCCATAATGATTTTCGGTATATTAACCCAGTAGATTCAGAGTCAGAATGAATATCACGTGTATTGCTGGGAAACAGGAACGTGTGTCATGTGATTTGTCGAATTTTTGTATATTTTTCACGGGCCGTGTGATCTCGTTGCTCTAAAAGTCACGTTGGAAACTGAGCAGGCGTATCGCGCATTCGCATTCCATCAGCTAGAAAAGTAAATCCATCCAAAGAAAAACTCTCAAATGAATAATTTTTCACGGATAATGAATATACGAAACGACATTTTTTCAAATCCGACGGGTCTTTTGAACATCAGTGAGAATTCTTGGCTGAAGATGATGTAAGTTACATCGAAACGTTGCGTTTTATAGATTGACAGAGTTATAGAATTTCAACGATTGGTATTGGTAACGCCAAAAAATTATCAGTGATTTCCTTTAAATTTTATCACGTGAAGAACTCGGACAAATTCACAGAGATGATAAGTTGGAAAAGATATATATATATATATATATTTAGTCATAACGTGAATGAAAGGAAGTGTAACATGAACGGTCGACTATTGAATTGTTTGATTCTTTGGCGTTCACAGTAGATGTAATTTAAAGGTGTACAAACATTTGAATCCATAATGGCGTTTACTCACTAAAAATCTCGGATAAAAAAATTTCTATTGGCGAATCTTCATTTGTACAGAAGTTTACGTTTGTCACAGAATATCAACGGAACACCACAGTGATATTTTTCTACTGTTTTTTACATCACTGTCGTTGGTTGTAAATAGGTTTGTTTAAAATAATATGGATTCTGTAGATTAATTAATGTACTTCGGTATCACATATCGCAAGGAATTTGTTTGAATTGCGTACATGTTTCAAATTAATAATTTTATCGATCTGTTGCCTGTTGAATATAATTTTTTTTAATTACTTCAATTTTGGAAAATTCAATTCCCATTTACTTTCATTCACCTCTACTTATTTCCTAGTTACGCTTGGGAATGGAAGATCTTCCTGGTCCTGACTTCAGCTCCTACACTCTGGTGCTCAACCTCACTACCGGATGTCGCGGATTGTTTCTCCTCCCTTATTCTTGCAACATGACCCTCAACAAGCCCGTTCGAGCCAAATTTGTGTCCATGCAGGTTATGGACCCGTCGAATGATATGTCCGTCTCTTTCGTGTCAGTGTTTGGTCGATAAATTCAGCTCTAGTTGAGTGAAACTCTTGTGACCGATCGCAACGACAATTCAGAACTTTGGGTTGAATATTAGACAAGGAACTAGAAACACCTTTCAATCAATCGATAAATATTTACAGTTGTGTATTGACGAAATGAAGGACCTAAATTTAAAAAAAAACTGTGATATCAAAATTCGCCATTGGAAGTTTCATCTGTGTGAACATCTAAAATGTCAATCACGGACCAAAAAACAGATACAAGTTATTGATGGACTCGCAATAGAATTCAAGAAGTTAGTTTTGATTGTTTTCCAGATGTGAACTGCTCGGTGCTTTTATATATTAAATTTGTGTCGTGAAACTTGTTTGATGGAACTTGAAAATACAAAAGGAAGATCGCTAAAATTAACTGATCTTTCAATTTGGTTCTCATTCACTATGTCACGCTCAAATCTCAGGCCCGACAATTTCATTCAGAGCATTTCCTTGCCTTGTTATTTTGAAACAGACAATTTAGAAATAGTGGCAAAACCAGAATGAAACGTCTTAGCGAAGCTATTCAACTTGGGCTAGATGGTTGTAACGCTTAATTGATGAGCCTCTGCACTCATAATTCGGCTAAAGTTTGCCATTAAAGTATATTGCTACGAACTTACATTCTATTTCGTATCACATCTTCAGGTATTCCCAAAAAAACTTTTTGGACAACGCTTCGAAAATACTGCACTTGTGATATCTATTATAAACATTAGTAGTCACTAATACAATAAAAGAGGACGATATTACGCCACATGCTGGGATAGAAGTTGCTACATATTTTCAAAACGTAAAATACTCATTTTGTTCCACAAACGTATAACGAGGTGCCTTATAGATGAATCTCTTTAGCAAAAATTTAAAGGAAAATTTGTGTTTGACATATAATGGTTTATCTGTCTCAGTTACCGAACAAATCTTCGAATAACGAAGAGCACAACATAGAAACAAGTGATATCTTAGCATCAGTAGTGCTCAAGAGGTTGTTGTGGTTGGTAGTGGTTTGTTTTCAATTTTTTTGTGTAATTTTAGTGCTTTTTCATAATATTACCCTCAAACATGCTAAAGAGCTTGTCGCAGACCACAGTACCTAGCTCATTACAGAAGAGTTGAAAGCCCTTACCAGAGTACGAGAAAAGACTGGGGCTGAGAACACATCTTCAGAGGGAGGAGGATGAGAAGAAAGATATCCCAAGTTCTGGGATCAATGAAATGAGTGCAAAGGAATCGCAGACTTTTGTTGAAAGACCTTTCCCTGATAACATGGCAGGCAAAAGGACTCTAAGCCACGATATCTACTACGCTCTAAGCTTTTCAATGTTGCCATCGTATTGTGTTACCGTAAAATCCTTCAATAAATGCAGAAGCAAAGAACACCCGTAAAGTTCTTTCCATCCCATCATTCTCAAAGAGACAAATAAGGGAAGTCGCCTTCGAATTAAGATTGCTAGATGCTTTCATAGAAAGGGATTTTCCCTCAGAACAATTATTTCATCCCTTCCTCCCAGTAATTCAATTTACTTTCAAATGAGGCGCTATTGCATATTAAACGTAAAGGCCTGTTTACACGATCATCGAGTGCGCGCGTGAGCAGTGAAGAGAAGCGCCAGCCCCGCCCCCTTTCTTTCGCTTCAGGCTCTAAGGTAAATGTACGAATAAAACCTAATTTCAAGCTCTTCAGCCACAGGCCATCATCAGTGATAAGAATTCTGAGAAGTACAAAAAGTAGAAACAGTCTATTTTAGAACGACGAACCAAAAAATAACCTATAGAATTACGTTAATTGCCATTATCTATTTACTATGGTTAAAGGAAATAAACTAAGATTATTTTTTTTTTTTTAAACATAGCTCAAGTTAAAAAATGTACAAGGATTCTAAACTGCACATATATGTATAAAACTGTCGTTTTGTCAAGATTGAAATTTGTTAAATGGAAATTTCATTGTTGCCCTCAAATTTCCATTAATCAATTTTCAATCTTGGAAAAACCCCAGTTTTATACAGAAATGCGCATTTAGAGTCCTTGTTAATTTTAAAACTTAAGCCTGGTTTAAACAACACTTTTAGTTTATTTCCTTTAGCCGTAGTAATTAGATAAACTCAATTGATGTAATTTTTATAGCTTATTTTTAGGTTTTACATTCTAAAATTGACAATTATTACTCTTTGTACTTTTTCAGAATTCTCATCACTGATGATGGATTTTGGCCGAAGCGTTTGAAATTAAGTTTTATTCGAATATATACCTCAAATGATTGAATGATTAAAGTAGCTTATCTTGCTTTTTTATTTGTATAACTGTTGCTACGGCTCCCTGAAGACTTTTAAGCGTTAGGTTCATTCTTCCTTCCTGCTCGGCAGCATTCATCTGCTCCGTGCATTCCAGATCATATTGGAGCACAGATATAAATTCATATTCCCTATTTCAGTTATATATATAGAAATACACACATGAATGATAAAATTTGAGACGATCGTACACCTAGTCAATATTCACTAATAAGTACAAAATTTTGAATTATTTGTGTTTATATATTGTACGCAAACCATGACTTCAATCATGCCAGGTCCACTCACAAATTTTCCATTTTAATTCCTGATTTGTTCAGTCACACAAAGTGTTGAGGTGCCATTATGAGCAGTACCGCTGCATGGCACGTGATGAACTCGCAACCCGTGCATCTCAGTTACATATCTTGGATTTAGAAAGAAACAGAAATTACACACAAACATGTCTTGAATTCTCCACTTGGTTATTTATTGGTTATTTATTGGTTATTGGTTATTTATTTATTATTTCTTGTTGTTTTAGATATGAGGAATTGCAATATGAAGCCATGAATGAAATTTTCCGTAACCTGTATACCAAAGTTGAGTGTGAACTGGCAGGACGTTTCATTTCAACATGTATCTGAAAGTCTTGTTTAGTTAGCCAAATTATAATGTACTTTCTATACAAGTTAACAAGAATTTTGCAGGACAAACTTTAACATAAGGCTAACGCCGTTGAAAAAAAAACTTTTACACAATAATATTACCGTTAGTTGAAAGTGCTTCGTTAAATAGTAACGAGGACTTGAAATTTGAGACGTATCAGAGAAAAATTGGCACTTTGGTAGTGGAAGGAAATGAAGAATAAAACTTGACAAAGGATCATCTATGATTACTAGAAAAATAATAACACAATGGCCTTGTTTATTACGACCATGAGGAATAGGAAATTATATCAGAAATTTATTAAATATTTACTGAATAAAGCCCATCTGTTGTGATGCAATTTGTATACAACATGTGACCAATGTTCGAAAAATCCCTAAGTTCGTTCACAACAGTGAGCTTTCCGAATTTTGACACAATCACTTCATCAGTTTAAGATCTCGTAAAATGGATATTTCACAGCAATAAATGTAAGTCAAGTTCATGAACATTCCAAGGAATCTTTTAAACTAAATATACGAAGAAAGTAATCCGTTAGAGGTTGCAAGGAGAGCGTCAACATTGCTTAAATGAGAAAGTTCTCGTACAGAACGTCCCTCACATGTGTGAGATTATTGAAGCGAGTTTACTCGTTAGTTCTTGCCAGTGGCAGGACAGTGTAGAACTGAACGCTGTAAGGACACTACGCCAATTGTCAATATTCCATGAACACGAAAGAAGTGCACGGATGTTCAACATCTTGCTCAAGTTTTGAGTTCTGCTCTCATTTCACTTATAATAGCATTTCTTCTTTGAAAATTGGATAAGCTGATGAAATAATTGGGTGTAATTTCGAAGGAATTTAATGTGTGAGAATTATTGTTTTCGAAAAGACGTGTGAAATATATTTAGGTGATATTCAAATTGTGTCCTGTTTCACTGACATAAAAGTGTCATTATGAGCAGTAATCGTCATAATGTCATTATGCCATTATGCATGACAAGTAATCGACACGCTACTTGTTATCTCAATTATTGATGAAATGTAGTAGAGGATAGGAAATAATTTTACTCTGTACAAGAAACACAAGAGGTTAAATAATAAAAGAATTGCCACTGTAAGAATTCGTGAAACTCCTGGTGGCTTCGACCGCATCCGCCGAACGATCTCACCGCCGTTTGAACGCCTGCACTGCAACAGATGAGGCGGCGTGTGGAACATCTTTTGTTAGCACCTATGCTAATTCAGATGAAAGAAGAACCAACGTACAAATGAAGATTTATAATATTTTAACTCACAACACACTCACTTTCATTTTTTTTTCCATGTTCATTTTTACATTGGTTCTTCTTGTTATCTTACGCGTGAGATTCTCTAAGAATCGATTTGTTGAAATAAATTATCCTAGTTTAGTAATTTGTTTCTTATGCTCATAATAGTTAATAGGGGTTGCTATTCTGTGTTTGTCTTCATAACGAAAGCAGTATTTACTCTCGTGTCACTCTCATAACCTGAATTTTTCTCCAATTCGTTTCAATTTTCCAGTCCTTGCATCTTTAACGAAGCATTTTTAACCACATTATTAGGCTAGGAAAAGTGTTTATTTTACCTTTCCCACACTTGATATAAAGTTGTGTGCATACATGCATATAGGTATAGATTATCTAGGCAGGTGACACTCAACTTTAGTATACAGGTTACGGAAACTCAATGGATTGCTCCATTTCCAAGAGTTGACTTCAGGAGTTAAATACAATATAACGTTTTGCTTTCACTCTCCCTCCTTTCAAAATTGTAGATGCATCTAAAATTTCCTGAGTCTTATCATGCGTAGTGTTAGCAGAAAGAATGTATGAAAAAAAGAATATGCATAGTCAGGTCTCGTCAATATTGAATAGTTACTCATGGTTCTAAATTTTTATTTAAGCCATCAGTGGTTTGCGTCGCGACGACAAAAATTGATTCCCTCCCGAATCGAGGAATATAAAATTGGTATTAAAAAAAATTTCCCGAAATGTCAGATTGTGGTGTTATTGCTTTATTATTAATACCATGCAGCTCTGCCCGGAGCGGGAAGCAATTACAAGTGCCCTTCTACCTGCGATTCGTACATTCAACAGCAAAATTTTCTTTCGATAAAGCATATACTCTATGACACTCGATGAGAAGGTTATTCCTTCGCCAAAATTGAAAATGTGTGAATTGAGGAGGGAATCTCAATTTCAAGTTCAACCGGAGAACATTGGTCGACGTCCATTCCTCGAACTCTGATAACTTACGCATAATGTGCGATCCGAAACATTGAATGGATAACTGATGCAGAAATATTTGCTGCCACCCCTCCGTGGCGTTCGGGAAATGTTGAAACTCGAAGTTGTGCTGAAATAGTATGGCATTGAAGGTAATATATAGGCCAGAAGTGACTTGAACTTATGTATGTGCCTTGAGCAAATACCTATTCATTTCACAATGCTTATTCCTAAAATTTTTTACTTACATTGGTTTGATAGCAAATACATGTATAACTTTCTGTGTATTCCCTGATTTGCTATCACTGTCGTGAAAAAGTATTCCACCCGACTTAAATTCTTCTTTTATACATTGTCTAATTATTGTTTTAACTAACTCTGTGGAGTGAAGTAGAGAGCATCTTTACAACGATATAAACTGGTGGTTTGTGCAAGCATGTCAGTGGCTTGTGCAGGCAAGAGAATCCATTTCGGTATGTCTGAAAATTTTGTTAAGTTGACTAAATTACAATGTACTTTCTATACAGAGTGACTGGCACTTTGCAGGACAAACTTTAAACGTAAGGCTGAGACCGTTGAAATAAACACTTTTTACTCATTATCGTGAGCTAAAATTGCTTCGTTAAAGAGGTACATGGACTTGAAACATGAAATGTATCGGACTGAACAGGCATGCAAATTGTATACAACTTGAAAATGTGGCCAGTGTTTGAGAAATCAATTAGTTCTATCACAATAGTACACATTCGAAATTTTGACAGAACCATTCTGCGCCCGTCCCGCTGCTCTGATCTTCGTCTCGCTCTGTCTTGCTTGACCCCGCGTCGTGCAGCATCTCCAACCGACACTTCCCAACACATATGTTCAAGTTACTTCTCGCCTTTATTTGGTCTACAACGCCATACTTCTGATGCACAACAATGAGTTGTAACCTTTCTCGAAATTTGTAGAGATTCATGTTACTAAATAATACTACATTAGTTATGCCTCAAATATGTCCAATCTGATTCTTTAGGACAAGTTATCAGTATTTAGGGCATGAGGTCAAGAATCGAGTATCATCTTTAGCTGAATAATTTTCAAGAATTTCATGTAAAAACGTTATACTTTTAGAAGGCTGATGACTTCAATGTAATTACTGAAAGAAATTGGTTCCTGTCGTGGTGCTACAAGTACTAGATAAAATACCGTCGTTTAAACTCTGTGAATGACTACGTGAGGTAATGTGTCGCGTAGGTCATTGCGCGTAGATGTTGAACAGTCCGTGCGCTCCTTTATTGTCTATTGAATATTGAAAATTATTGGCGTAGTGTTCTTCCTGCGTTCAGTCCTACACTGTCCTGCCACTGGCAAGAACTCACGACTAAACCCGCTTCAATAACCTCACATATGTGAGAGACGTTATGTACGAGAACTTTGCCCTCTAAACAATGTTGACGCTCACCTTGCGACGTCTTACTGGTGCTTTTCTTAGTATATTCAGTTCTACTAACTTCAAATGGAGAAGTTCATGAACCTCACCCATACTAATAAAAACGGCTTTTGATTCCCTTTATTGCTTAAATGTAGAGTTCTGCTCTTATTACATTTCTTTAAAGGAATTTCTTCCTAAATATTGGAAAGCTGATGAGAATTGTGTCAAATTTTCGATGGCTATTGTGTTAAAATTGTGCCAAATTTCCATTGTGGGAGAATTAATGTTGTTTGAAAAAATGTGTAAAATATTTAGGTGAAAATCAAATTGCCTCCTGTTTCACTGACACAAAAGTGTCATTATGAGCAGTACCGCTGCATGACAAGTAATCGACTCGCTACCCGTGATCTCAATCATGGGTGAAATGTAGTAGAAGATAGGAAATAATTTTAATTCGTACGTAGAACAGAATGGGTTGAACAATAGAAGAATTGCCTCTGCAAGAATTCGTGAAAATTCTGGTGGCTTCGATCGCGTCCGCCAAACGATCGCACCGCCGTTTGAACGCCTGCATCGCAGCAGATGAGGCGGCGTGTGGAACATCTTTTGTTAGCACCTATGCTAATTTAGTTGAAAAGGAAAACCAACGTACAACTGAATATTTACATTGTTTATACTTTCAACACACTCATTTTCATTGTTTTATTGTATGTTCATTTTTACATGGGTTCTTCTTGTTATCTTACGCGTTAGCTTCTCTAAGAATCGATCTCTTGGAAATATATTATCCTAGTTTTGTAATATGTTTCTTATGCACATAATAGTTCATAGGGGATGCTATTCTGTGTTAGTCTTGATAATGAAAACAGTTTTTACTCTTCATTCCCGAGTCACGCTCAGAACCCGAATTTTTCTCCAATTCGTTTCAATTTTCCAGTCCTTGTATCTCTTTAAAAAAGCATTCTTACCCACATCATTATAGAGGGGAAATGGTTTGTTTAATTTTCCCTGACTTAATTCAACGTTTCGTCTATACATGTATATAAATAAAGATTATCAAGGCAGGTGGCACTCAACTTTGGTATACATGTTACGGAAGTTCAATTGATTACTCCATATTGCAATTTCTTTAATCGGTAATCACAATGGTTTTCCAGGAGTTGACTTGGGGAGTTAAAAACACGATTAATTTTATGTTTTTACTCTCCTTCCTTTCAAAATTGTAGATGCATCTAAAGTTTCCTGAGTCATATCATGCGTAGAGTGTTAGCAGAAAGAATACATGAGGAACAGAACATGCGTTGTCAGGTCTCGTCAATATTAAATAGTTACTCATGGTTCTAAAATTTTATTTAAGCCATCTGTGGTTTGCGTAGCGACGACAAAATTCCCTCTCAGACTGAAGAAGATAAAAAATTGAAATTCAACAAAATATTCACTGAAATGTCAGATTGTGATGGTATTGCACTATTATTTATACGCTGTAGCTCCGCCCGGAACAGGAAGCGATTGCAACAGCCATTCGTACAATGTTCTAGATATTTATCTTACGATATAAGCATTTGCACCATGACACCCAATGAGAAGGTTATTCCTTCGCCAAAATTGAATATAATTCTATTAAGGAGGGAATTTTCAATTTCAAGTTCCGCTCACCATCATTGGTCAGCGTCCATTCCTCAAATTCTAATAACTTGCACACAAATGTGCGATCCAATTATTGAATGGATAACTGATGTAGAAAGTTTTCTGCCACCTGTTGTAACATTTCAGGGAATGTTGAAACTCATATTGTTCTTAAAGAGTAAGGCATTGGGGCAAAATAAAGGCCAGAAATGACTTGAACTTATTTATGTGACTTGAGCAAAAACCTTCTTATTGAACAATGCTTTTTCCTAAAATTCCTCACTAATATTGATTTAATAGCAGATATAAATTTCTGTGTATTTACTAACTTGCTATCACGTATTGAAAAAGTATTCCGCCCTACTTAATTTTTGTTATATACATAGTCTAACTATTGTTTCAACTAACTCGGTGGAGTGCAGTGAAGAGCATCTTTACAACGATACAAACTATTGGCTTGTGCAAGCAAGATAATCCATTTCGATATGTCTGAAAATTTTGTTTAGTTAACAGAATTACAATATACATTCTATACAGGGTGACTGGCACTTTGCTGGACAAACTTTAAACGTAAAGCTGACACCGTTGAAATAAACACATTTTACTCATTATCGTGAGCTGAAAAGCTTCGTTAAAAAGTTAAACGGACTTGAAATTTGAAACGTATCGGACTGGACAGGCATGCAAATTGAATACAACTTAAAAATGTGGCCAGTGTTTGAGAAATCAATTAGTTCCATCACAATACTAAGCATTTGAAATTTTGACAGAACCATTTCATCAGTTCAAACAATATGCAAGCAGAAATTTCATGGCAAGAATTGTAGGTCAAGTTCATAACCATTCCTGACATGAAATTTTGTTGAACTAATTACACCAAGAAAGTTGCCTGTGAGAGGTTTCGAGGAGAGAGTCAACATTGCTTAGGTGAGAAATTTCTCGTACATAACGTCTCTCACATGTGTATTGAAGCGAGTTTGTGTGAGATTATTGAAGCAGGAGAGTGCAGACACTACGCAGTAAGGACAGGCAGTAAGGACGCTACGCCATTATTGTGAGTATTCAACAGACAAGAGAGCAGTGCATGAACTGTTCAAAATCTACGGCAATGGTTCATAAGTAGGTGGACAGTATCTGGAATAGGGCTGAGTATCAGTTATATTATTAGAATTTTGTTCATTTTAACTTTGTTATCTGTGCCTTGTTACGGACAATTTTATAATTACAGTATTTAAATTTAAGGAAAAATATTCCTTGAAGTGATAAAGGTAGACTTCAAAGCTGTGTAATTTACGATGGAAAACTGTTTGACCACTAGCGTTGATAAAATTTAAGGGCTTGTATATTATTGGAATGTTCTAGTTTAGTTCGTACTGAATTTACGTTCATGTATACGGAGTCTCAAAATAAATGGTAGGATCAGCTGTCCACATACTTTCAGCTGTCTACATACTACCCTCAGTGACCACGGTGATCGTAAGCTTTTTCCAAGTACATATTATTTAGATAAACACTCTGACCACAATTGGTAAAACTGAAGTTCAATATTCAACTCAAGTTAAATTCAATCGTAATCAGCAACTATTAAAATAACAACCGTAAACTGGATCATGCCTTTATTTAGCTTTACTTAAGTATTTCAAATAATGAGATTGTGACAACTATTCGGTCATAACCATTATGAACATCCTCTTCGTGCGTGGCCACCGGCGGTGCATGTTGTGGCCAGGTGTACACAACCGTAAGTTTCACGAAACTGCAGCGTTTGTCGTGACATGTAAACGTCGTAGGGAAGTAAATTCATCCAGTTACCTTGCCGATGGGTAAATCTACGGGGCAAAGTAATTCACCAGTATGATTCCTCTTATTTTTGTCATTTAGAGCACTTTACATGAGCACTAGCGATCGCTGAAATCGGGTTGGTCAAGATGCACACCTTAAATACTGATAATTTACCCTTAAATGTTTTCACGATAATAACTGAGGGATGACTGATGTAGAAATATTGTTTTCCACACGTCTCTTCGCATTTCGAGAAATGTTGAACCTCGTCATTGTACTAAAGAAGTATGACGTTGTGCGTTAAATAAAAGCGAGAAGTGACTTGAACATATGTATTGGGAAGCATCGGTCGGAGATCTTGCACGGCGCGGGGTCAAGCAAGACAGAGCGACAAGATCAGAGGCAGCGGGACGGGTGCAGGTGCGGCCTTGGCTTCCGCTGATGAAATTCACTCGCAAACGCAAGCGCAAATTCGCACATGAGAATTGAAAGAGGATATTGGCTCAATACTCGAGAAACAGATTCGTAGTGTGTCCTTTGCAGGTCACATGTCCTGTTTGTGTCCCGTATCCAGTGAGTGTCTCGTGTCTTTCTGGCTGAGTGGTGAGGACGCGCGCCCGTCACGGGAAGGTGCCGGCAGTTTGAATCCCGGCAATGCTGCCCAGTGATACTCCCCGTAGGGAAAGGAAGAACTCAGCCACAATTCACCCTTACCCTAGTGTTAGAAATGGATACCAGCTTGACCGGGAGTAACCGTCAGAGCGTCGTGGTGTTAATTGGCATTTGAAAAACCTATGTACAAGAAAACATTCATTGGGGTTGATTCTGGAAACACCCTTTTATCTTGTGGGTGTCACATGACGTGTTCGTCTCACGAACACTATCAGTGAAAAAAAATTGTCTTAGGGAATAATATCAGCAATTAATTCAGTCTTCGAAAATATTTATAAAGCCCCAAGATGTGGTTTACATATATATTTACATAACAAAATTACTGTTGCAAATTAGTACCAATTAGATTTTAGCATCTGTTGAGCACTTTAGCTACGCTTATTAATAACTCTATAATTGTGAAGGTAAACAAAGTAATAACTCATTTAAAAAATTAAGATAAAATCTAAATTATTCTTGGGTAACTATTGTATGCAAGCCTTAACACGACCTGAGGCTCATCTGGTGTACGCTCGAATATCCATCAGAATTTCTCACTTGTTCAATCACAAAAAGAGCGGAAGAGGACGTTATGAACAGTACCGCTGCATGGCACGCAGTCGACACGCTGCCGTGTACCTCACTTACATATCTGAGATTTAATCAGATTTTTTAAACCAGATATTTAGATTTTTGTAATAAATGTTCCTCTAGAGTACGTATAGATAGGTTCTAGGGTTTGTTCATTACATTCACGTTTTACTTATGCTTTTGGATGGTTGAAATAATGCCGTGGTGTATTTTGTAGAAAAATTTCGTGGTTTTAAATTAGAAATAATTTTAATTCAGAAAAAATCCTTAAATCACTACTCAGTTGAAGAACAAATGATAATTATTTGAGTAATGTTTCATGGAATGCAATATTTCGTGTGATAAATCGATGTATTTGAATATATGTGTTACATGTACATCGCTTAAAATTCAAGATTTATTTCCATGTCTTCAAGAAATCAATCAATTGGCGATCGTCATTCATGAACCGGTAAGTTATTTCTCCAGCCGTCATTTGTCATTCATGTTCATTAAACTTTGCAATGGGAGCGTACGCGTCTGCTCGCTGCCAGTGATGTCGATGCCGTTTTCGCAGCGTTGGTCATGTTCTCGTGACATTTCAGTCTGTGATACTCAAGATTTTGCCATGTTTATTCACGGGCATGAACATACGGTTACACTGACTTTGTGGCTCACCAATTTAAAAGAGGTAAAAAAGATGAACCACAGTAAAAATATCCATTTTTTATTCGTTTCTTTTTTATGCAAACGTTTCGGAATGTTAAAATTCCATCTTCAGGGCTGAAAACACACTTAGAGGTTAAAATTAGGAATAGAAGGCACTTCGTTTTTTTTTGTTTATGACCTTTTTATATGTTTTTCAACACTGAAAATGGAATTTTAATATTCCAAAACTATAAAAGAAACAAAAAATGGATATTTCTACGTTGGTTCTCATTTTCATATTGTGCGTGAGATCCCCTAAGAATCGACCTATTGAAAATATACTTTTTAAAAATTAATACAAATTATATTCTTCCACATGTAACTGATAATCGTTCCTACAATGTTGCTACCAATAGTGAAGAATTTGTATCATGTATTTATAAATTACGTACATTTTTCATCTTAATACCTACGATATAATTCATTAAAAGACTTGATAATTATTTATATATAATGAAAAATGAACATTATTGCTTAAACAATAGCTTCTATTTTGACTGATAGTATTCGTGCTCGCCCAGGACACACTACTAATCGGTTTCTCAAGTATTGAGTCAATATCCTCAACTAATTGGGAGGTGCAAATTTCCAATCGCGGATCCGAGTGAACTTCATTACCGGAAGCCAAGGCCGCTCCGGCTCCTGCGCCCGTCCCGCTGCCTCTGATCTTCGTCTCGCTCTGTCTTGCTTGACCCCGCGCCGTGCAGCCTCACCGACCGACGCTTCCCAATACGTATGTTCAAGTTACTTCTCGCTTTCATTTGGCCCACAACGCCGCACTTCTGCTGTACAATGATGAGTTACAACATTTACAACAGTTACAACATGAGTTACAACATTAGTGCAAATTCTTGATACAGGATACTGCTACGTTAGTTATGCCTCAAATATTTTTGATCTGATATTTCCCGGCAAGTTATCAGTATTTTGAAAACGTACTCTGAAAAAAACAAATTCTTCACCGTAACTAAATTTTGCATGTTTTAAAATTAGAAAAGAATTTTGGAAGGCTAGCGCCTGTAATGTAACATGAGTTGAATTAGCCAGTGAGCGCAGGAATACAACATTAAATTCGGTTATCATTATTGTGTGACTGGCAATGTATGGTAAACGCATAAGTTGCGATAAGTTACTTGGAACATCTGCCAGTAATGACTCGCGTTTGTATGGTAGATTAAATTTAATTGCTTTACAATAAACAAATATTTGATTTGCATAACATAGCACTTTTACCACAGATCTGATAGTGCCACATGCTGTGTAGATGGGAGAGACGTTATTTACGAGAACTTTTCCCTCTAAGCAATGTTGACGCCCTTCTTGCGACGTCTTACTTTTTCTTTTCTCGTCATATTCTGTTCTACTAACTTCAAATGGAGAACTTTATGAACTTTACCTATCCTAATCAATATGGCATTTCTTAAACTCTATTGCTTAAGTGTAGAGTTCTGCTTGTATTACATTTGTTTTTAATTGCATTTATTCTTAAATATTGAAAAGCCGATGAGAATTGTGCCTAATTTTCGAAGGCTGTTCATTGTGTGAGAATTGTTGTTCACGAAAAGAGACGTAAAATATTTTGGTGATGTTCAAATTGCTTGCCTATTCACTGACCCAAAAGTGTCATTATGAGCCGTACCGCTGCATGACAATTAAGTAATAAACACGCTACCCGTGATCTCAATTATTGATCAAATGTAGTAGAAGATAGGAAATAATTTTAATTCGTACATGAAACAGAATAGGTTGAACAATAAAAGAATTTCCTCTGCAAGAATTCGTGAAACTCTCGGTGGCTTCGATCGGGTCCGCCAAATGGTCGCACCGGAGTTTGAACGCCTGCATCGCAACAGATGAGGCGGCGTGTGGAACTTCTTTTGGTGGCACCTATCCCAATTTAGATGGAAAGAAGATCCAACGTACAAATGAATATTTATATTATTTCTACTCTCAACACACACCAATCAAATTTTTATTATTTGTTCATTTCTACATTGGTTCTTCTTGTTATATAACACGGGAGATTCTCTATGAATCGATCTGTTGGAAATAAATTATCCTAGTTTAGTATTATGTTTCTTATGCTCATTATATTTAATGGGGGCTGATATTCTGTGTTTGTCTTGTTAACGAAAGCAGTTTTTACTCTTCATTCCCGTGTCACTCTCATAACCCGAATTTTACTCCAATTCGTTTCAATTTTCCAGTCCTTGTATCTTTAACGAAGCATTTCTAACCACATTCTTAAAGGAGGAAAAGTGTTTATTTTAACTTTCCCAGACTTGATATAAAGTTGTGGGCATACATGCATATACGTATAGATTATCTAGGCAGGTGACACTCAACATTGGTAAACAGGTTACGGAAACTCAATGGATTGCTCCATTTTGCCATTGCTCAAATCGACAATCAATGGTTTTCAAGAGTTGACTTTGGGAGTTAAATACAATATAAACGTTTTGCTTTTACTCTCCCTCCTTTCAAAATTGCAGATGCATCTAAAATTTCCTGAGTCTTATCATGCGTGGAGTGTTAGCAGAAAGAATGTATTAGAAAAAGAATATGCATAGTCAGGTCTCGTAAATATTGAATAGTTACTCATGGTTCTAAATTTTTATTTAAGCCATCAGTGGTTTGCGTAGCGACGACAAAATTCCCTCCCGAATTGAGGAATATAAAATTTGTACTAAACAAAAAATTCCACGAAATGTCAGGTTGTGGTGTTTTTGCACTATTATTAATACCATGCAGCTCTGCCCGGAGCTGGAAGCGATTACAAGTGCCATTCTGACTGCGATTCGCACAATCAATAGCATAAATTTCTTTCCATAAATGCATTTTCACTATGACACTCAATGAGAAGGTTAATCCTTCGCCAAAATTGAAAATCTATGAATTTAGCAGGGAATTTTGTGTTCAAGTTCAACTATATAATATTGGTCAACGTCGGTTCTTCGAACTCTGATAACTTACGCTTAATGTGCGATCCGAAATATTGAATGGATAACTGATGCAGAAATATTTTCTGCCACACCTCCGTGGCGTTGCGTTGTTTAAACTCGAAGTTGTGCTGAAATAGTATGGCATTGAAGGCAAAATGAAGGCCAGAAGTGACTTGAACTTATGTATGTGACTTGAGTAAATACCTTTTAATTTCACAATGCATATTACTAAAATTTCTCACTTACATTGGTTTGATTGCAAATGCAAATATAACTTTCTGTGTATTCCCTGATTTGCTATCAATGTCGTGAAAAAGTATTACACCCGACTTAAAATCTTCTCATACACATTGTCTAATTATTGTTTAAAGTAACTCTGTGGAGTGCAGTGAAGAGCATCTTTACAATATAAACTGATGGTTGGTGCAAGCATGTCAGTGGCTTGTGCAGGCAAGATAATATATTTCGATATACATGAAAATTTTGTTTAGTAGACTAAATTTTAATGTACTTTCTATTCAGGGTGACTGGCACATTGCAGGACGAACTTTAAACGTAATGCTGCGACCGTTAAAATAAACACTTTTTACTCAATATCGTGAGCTAAAATTGCTTCGTTAAAGAGTTACATGGACTTACAATATGAAACGTATCGGACTGAACAGGCATGCAATTTGTAAACAACTTAGAAATGTGGCCAGTGTTTGAGAACTCAATTAGTTCTATCACAATAGTAAACATTCGAAATTTTGATAGAACCATGCTGCGCCCGTCCCGCTACCTCTGATCTTCGTCTCGCTCTGTCTTGCTTGACCCCGCGCCGTGCAGTATCTCCGACCGACGCTTCCCCATACATATGTTCTAGTCACTTCTCGCCTTTATTTGGTCTACAACGCCGTATTACTGCTGCACAACAATGAGTTGTAACCTTTCCCGAAATTAGTACAGATTCATGATACAAAATCTTACTACATTAGTTATGCCTCAAATATGTCAAATCTGATTCTTTAGGACAAGTTATCAGTATTTAGGGCATGAGCTCAAGAATCAAGAAGTATCATGCAGCTGATTCAATTGTGCACAAGTTGTGTATGTAAACCCAATACTTTTGGAAGGCTGATGCCTCATGTGTAAATACTGAAAGAGATTAGTTCCTATCGTGGTACATGTACTTGATTGAAATCCGTCGTTTGAACTTTGTGAATGACTACGTAAGGTAATGTGTCGCTTAGGTCATTGCGCGTAGATGTTGAACAGTTCGTGCACTCCTTTATTGTCTATTGAATATTAAAATTATTGGCGTAGTGTTCTTCCTGCGTTCAGTCCTGCCACTGGCAAGAACTGGCGACGAAACTCGCTTCAATAATCTCACGCATGTGAGAGACGTTATGAACGAGAACTTTGCCCTCTAAACAATGTTGACGCTTTCCTTGCGACGTCTTACTGGTGCTTTCCTTAGTATATTCAGTTCTTCTAACTTCAAATGGAGAAGTTCATGAACCTCACCTATACCAATAAAAACTGTTTTTCATTCCCTTTATAGCTTAAATGTAGAGTTCTGCTCTTACTACATTTGTTTTAAAGGAATTTCTTACCAAATATTGAAAAGCTGATGAGAATTATGCCTAATTTTTTAAGGCTATTCATTGTTGGAGAATTATTGTTGTCCGAAAAGATATGTAAAATACTAAGGTGAAAATCAAACTGCGTCCTGTTTCATTTGCCCGAAAGTGTCATTATGAGCAGTACCGCTGCATGACATGTGATCGACACGCTACCCGTGATCTCAATCATACCTAAAATGTAGTAGCAGATAGGAAATAATTTGGCTGCGTATAAGAAACAGAAAATGTTGAACAATAAAATAATTCTCTCTGCAAGAGTAATCCGTGAATCTTGGTGGCTTCGATCGCGACCGCCAAACGACCGCCTGCATCGCAGCAGATGAGGCGGCGTGTGGAACATCTTATGTTAGCACCTATCCTAATTTAGATGAAAAGAAAAACCAATGGACAAATGAATATTTAGGCCTATACTACTTTTACTCGCAGCACACTTATTTTCCTTTTTTTATTATTTGTTCATTTGTTACGTGGTGTTATTCTTGTGGTCTTACGCGTGAGATTCTCTAAGAATCGATCTGTTGTAAATAATTTATCCAATTTACTAATATGTAACTATTCCGTGTTTTTAATGTGTAAATTGTGTTTTTTGATATGCTATTGTGTGTTTTTCTGGGTTACGAAAACAGTTTTTATTCTTCATTTTCGAGTCACGCTCAGAACCCGAGTTCCTCCAATTGGTTTCAATTTTGAAGTTCTTTATCTTTTAGGAATGGATTTTTAACCACAATATTTTTTGGGGGAAAGTGTTTATTTTTGATCTTCCCTGACTTAATATAAATTTTCGTGCATACATGTATTTAGATATTAATTATCTAGGCAGGAGACACTCAACTTTGGTTTACAGGTTACGGCAGTTCTATTGATTACTCCATACTGCAATTGCTTACATCGGTAATCACAATGGTTTTCCATGAATTGACTTGCGAGTTATAAACAAGATTATTTTCTTGTTTTTACTTTCCTTTCTTTCAAAATTGTAGATGCATCTAAAGTTTCCTGAGTCTTATCATGCGTAGAGTGTTAGCAGAAAGAATATACGAGAAACAGAATGTGCGCAGTCAGGTCTCGACAATATTAAATAGTTACCCATGGGTATTTAATTTAAATCTGGTCGTTAATATGTTGAAAAGACACGACAAAATTTCCTACAGAGTCGTAGAAGTTATACCTAGATTAAAAAGTACCCAAATTCTCTCAACTGACAGAAAGTTTCGGTATGATAAAGAGCTGTTGATTCCGGAACAGGATGCGATTGCGACAGCTATTTTCACTCCGTTTCGTGCAATAATCAAGGTTATTAACTTTCGATTTGAAGTATATTCACTGACAACCAATGAGAAGGTTATAACTTTCGCCAAAAATTGGGGATATTCGTAAAGCGGAGGGAATCTTCACTTTCAATTTCCTCTCATCAACATTGGTCATCGTCCATTCCTCAAATTCTAATCTTCAAATCTAAAATATTAAAGGGATAACGGACGTAGAAATTTTTGCTGTCACCCGTCTGTAACGTTTCAGGAAACGTTGAAACTCGTAATTGTGCTGAAAAAGCATGGCACTAGGGGTAAAATAAAAGCCAGTGACTTGAACTTATGTATGTGCCTTGAACACATGTCGTTTCATTGGACGATGAATCTCTTTGAAATTTCCCACTAACCTTGGTTTGAGGACGAACGCAAATATAACTTAGTATTTATGAAATTATGTACCTATGAAAAATCTAACGTCAACGTTTTTCCAGCTCACCACCTAGGGAGGCTTAAATGTTTCGTTTATATATGATAACGGATGCATGGTTATACCTATTTCGCTTTTTTTGTGTCACTTAATACAACTCGATTTTAAAATTGGCTGCCCTTGCTCACTAGAAGTTCAGCTTCACGAAACACACCTTCTGTGCCCAAGAATTCAAGTTCAGTCATTCAGTCAGTCAGTCAGTCGATGCTTATAGAAAAGACGGAAAGAGAGTTTGACACAGATTGTATCGGGAAAGAAGAGGTAAAACGGAAAATTATAGGATGAAAATTGATAGAGATGCGCTCTGCGCATGTGATGCTAGTGTTGGAGGGTTTTTTGTAAGTAGTTTGAGGGTGGTGAAAGTTATCTACCCCGTCAGGGCTTTGTATGGGTGGGTGTTTAGTTAGAGAGCACCCTTAGTACTGGACGTTGGTAAGTAGGCTTACCGTAGTCGCGTAGTGGATAGGGGTTGTGGAGTAGTACTCATTTGATGTCGTGTTCCACGTTCATCATTCGGAAGTATGGAGGAGTCAGGTACACTGCAGCAGTGAAGAGGGTTTTTGGAACAAAGTTCTACCCGAAAAATCCTCGGAGGTTCCAAACCAAAAGGCATTTCAAGGAATCATCAGTTCCTCGTGGCATTTCCAACGACTCTTTGAAATGTCTTTTGGTTTGGAAACTTTACGAAGATTTCGTTTACTCAATTTACCGACAGATTTTAAGCTCTAACTTGGCCACAACGCCATGGTGTTCATGGATCCAGTGTGCTATCAACAGCAGCAACAACAGGCTTCTAGATGCTGTTGCATGCAACAAAAGCATAAGTCAGCTCGCAGTCTTTACATAATAACTATCATTATCACCGCAGGCAATTAGGAAATGATGCTCATTGTGATAATAAATCAGTTTCCCCAAGAAATATTTTCTATGGACGAAGAAAATGTTCAGCATCAGCTGGTGTTGAACGGATGCAATTATTAACCGAAGTAATAAAATAACCAAATTTAAATAGCTTGATATTTAATTTTGTTAATTTTGCCCATCAGTCATTGTCCCTGCAACACAAGCGGACAATGCTTTAAATTTCATTTATGGCTTCTGACGCGTTCGCTAAATAAGCACTAAGAAAAAGAAATAAGTTCATTTCCGTTAAAGATGATACATCATTTGTTTTCAGAATATCTTTAAGTAAGGATCCTTCGTTCATACACACACATGGGTATCGAAATACCCATGTCACTTGCTGAAACGAATGATTGAGGGCTTAGGATTTTGCTTAGGACAATCGACAGAAGAAAGTATCTGGTTCTTGTTTGAAAATGTGCAATTTGTTCATGCTTCTAAATGTGCAAGTACTTATTCAGATTTTGTTTTCCACATCAAAATAATGAAGTTATGCTTGTTAGAATCCCCTATTAGAACTGTATTTCAGTAGTGTGTATCGAAATAACTGTATATCTTTGCAATAATCAGTTATCAGTTATCAGTTAATCTTTGCAATTAAATCATTTACAGTACCTTTACTCTAATATAGATGAAGGAAAGCTTGTTTTCTCCGTTTTTCTTGACTTTCGAAAAGCATTCGACTGTGTGGACCATAAGATATTACTCTCGAAACTACACTGTTATGGCATTCGAGGAATTGCCCATGATTGGTTCAAATCATACCTAACAAATCGGAAGCAATACGTTGTCGTTGACGACGCAAAATCGGACCCACAGACAATTAGCCATGGAGTTCCACAAGGGTCTGTCCTAGGGCCTCTCCTATTTCTGATATTTATAAATGATATTATCAAATCAACAACATTTTTCAAATTCATACTTTTTGCCGATGACAGCACGCTTTCTACGGTCCTTCCGAGCCAAAATCCCGCTATGATTGCGGAGAGCATAAATAATGAACTCCATAAGGTTTCATTATGGCTTAAAGCTAATAAAATAAGCCTCAACATCGAAAAAACAAAGTATATTACATTCTCATACAAGAAAAGCATATCTCTCCCACACATAAAAATTGGCGAAGGTGAAATCGAAGAAACCAACTCATGCAAGTTTCTGGGCATCACAATAGATAAACATCTGACCTTTAAAGAGCACATCGCTAATATTAGTTCTAAATTATCGAAATCCATCGGAATCCTGAATAAAGTTAAAAATTACCTGCCTGAAACAGCTTTACGAATGCTCTACCGAACGCTCATTTCACCATACTTGCAGTACGGAATAGAAGCATGGCACGGAACTGATAAAAATAAAACCAATATAATTTTTACTCTGCAAAAAAGAGCAATCAGAGCGGTAAAGAATCTAGAATATAATGCTCACACAAATGATTCATTTAAAAATTTACAAATACTTAAACTTCCAGATCTCTATAAAATCTCCATTTGTAATTTCATTTACAAAACATTAAGAAATGATGGCGACAATAGCCTGAAACTATTATTAAGTGCGCAAACTGGTCATCACGACCATTTAACCCGAAATAGAAGTAAATTCATGCTTCCTTATTATTCAAAGGCCCGGTCGCAACACAGTATCCTCTTCGTTGGAACTAAAACTTGGAACTCAATACCTGCGGAGATCCGTGATAGTAATTCTTACAAGTTATTCAAAAGAAATCTCGAGACTCACTTCCTATCGGAATATTAGTCATGTAAGATCACCAAGTAAAATCTTGTCTCCAACATGACTGTTTCCAATAATGAAATTTGCCATGGGTAATATGTAATTCGCCTTCAGTCTGCTGTTAAATCTTTTATCGAATGTACTGTTAAATATAGTCCACATAACCTATATTGTAAAATGAAATATCTGATATCGATTGAATTATCTCACTGATCAGTCTAATGTGAAACTAGGTTAAGTGATTTAGGTTAAACATTAATGTACACCTTAGAATAATGTTGATGGTAGGATGCCCCAGAAGTCGCTGAACTTATTCGGGCCCACAGGTAGCTATATTCAAACTTGTCCATTGTACTAGACTTAAGAAACATTCTACCTCTGTATCTCCTGTGGTAAATAAATTGTTTAAATTGTTAAAAAAAAAAATTGTTTAAATTGTTTAAATAAGTCTCACGTGCAAACATGCGTCCGTTTCAAGATGTAGTTGGGCATCTCAACTAGGTTAATTTTGAAAAATAATTACCAATACATGGTGGATAACAAGTTGCGAATCTAGAGACTGAAGAGAGGCCTTCGCTTATTACTTTCCTCCCGTGAAGCAATGTAAAAAAAATGAATAAATCAATCAACCTCGGTCACATCGATGTCTCATAGGTCACCTCGGGAAGAGCGGAGCATTTCAAAAATATAAGCGCTGCTAAAAAACTAGATCTCCATTATGATCTTTTCAGCTTAAAATAATTCGACTACAAGAATGCACCACTATCATGAAAAAAGCGATGTGTTTAAAATCGACTTTGCAGTTATCAACTGTAGCCGACATCATGAGAAATGAAAAAAGGCAAAAGTAATAATCTGGGACACTCAAGAAAAATAAAATTCGGTTGAACTTCCCAAGGAGGTTCGCACTTACTTGAGCAAGTGCAGAACACTAAAGGCTCAAAACTAACCAAGTGAAAGTACTTATGGATGAGAACAGGTGGACAACAAAGGCTGGGCATGACAACGAGGCTGGACTAAAAAATTTCATCAAAGAATGAGACTCACAAAACCCAAGGTTGATAATTGGATTACAACTTTTGGTTGATATTTCTTCAGCTATTTTGAGATTAATAATTGAGATGTTAGATTGATGGTTAGCTTTAAAATTATCTTTAGGAATAGGAACTGATGGGATGTTTACAAGGTGGGCTGTGCTATGATGTTAGTTATACACTGCTCTGGCAACATTAAGGCTTCTGACTTTAGGTTTCCAAGGCACTGGCAGGGTACCGCACATCCAAGAAAGAGAGAAAGAAAACAGTTTGTCTCCAATAAAGATGACACACAACACAGGTTTTTAAAATATCTTCTAAAATATCATCAAGATAAATAATTGTTGATATACACTCACGGGTATCGAAATACCCATGTTAATAGTCAAAACAAATTATTTAGAGCAACGCGTGGGAAAATGCATTCCCTCTGTTACGTAATCTAGGCTTACTAACACATGTAAATACAAGTTGAAAAAATTTATATAATACCAGTGACGATAAGATGCAATGTTGTAAACACTTTTATTAGTGCGCGTTGCATTGAAATACAAGCTTGGAACAGTACTTTATCAGGAATCAATATTGAAAGTAAAATGAGTGAGGTTAATTTTTACTAAATGAACACAAAAAGCAATACAATTTTACTCGTCAAAGGCTAAGCAGCACCAGGACAAGTCTAAAAGTATGAGCCAAGTTTAAATTACTTGAAACATAGTCTTAAAGTGGTCATCATTAGGTGACCTTTCATTATTCTGTGATTTCAAGAGCACGTTAAGCCTCATGGTGATGATCACGTAGTAGTTCGTTATTCAAGGAAAAATTTTAAATCTCGGTTGAAAATGAGTCCTCTGTCAGGTAGACCAGCGTCCGATGATTTTGAAAATAAAGATGTAGTAAAGTTTTGGTAGATCACTTCGAATATCAGTAGGGAAAAATATCGTTGGAAGAGGATAAGAGGCTGAGAAAATCCCTCGCTATATCTTGAAGTCAAGTAGTTAATCTTCTCAAGAAATGATTAAATTTATCGTCAGTCTCAAAGCAAGAGGCTCGAGTCCGGTATAAAAAAGCAATACTTTTGAGAATTGAACTTTTAGAGGTGAAAAGATGAAGAAGAGCTAAAAAAAATAAGAAACAACTAAATTACAGAATTATTTGAGAAGCGTCTAAAAAATAAAAAATTGTGAAAAGTGCAAGGAGGAGCAATAGACGGTACAGCTTTCAAAGAGTTTTTGATATGGTCTGTAACCTCCACACCGTTTAAAATATTGTTGCCTATTCACGAAAAGGAAAATTTTTGAAGGCATGAAATGGGAACTATGAAACATTTCTATTGAAGGCTACTCGTATTCTGAAAAATCAGTAAAAACGGGATTTACATTTTCCATCCATCGCTCATCCCCCATCACTGGGGTCTGGTGGTTTTCTGGTTTTCTGCTTTCCCCCTGTCTAGAGTCTGAAACGAAGGGTAAGAAATCGTTAATCATCAGCCCGAGCATGGGCGCACAACCCAACTCCACAATCATTGATGAATATTAACACGTTGACTGCGATAAGTGTTAATCTGAAGTTCAATATTCAACTAAAATTCAAAGTTAAAAGTTGTTAACAATTATATAGATACCAAGCATTAACTGAAACATTAAATACCGTTAATTCTAAAAGATTGTTAAAGCTATTTTAAACGCTAGCAACGTCTTATATTTTTAAGCAGGTGAAAAAGCGTTTTTCAACGCTTGTGTCGGTATGATAGAAATTTTATGCCTTTTTTGCTGCATGCAAACTACTACAGGTTTAAAATATTGATTTTCGTAGCTTCTGATCAAAAATAAAAAAAATTGCATATTCAAGCTTATTTCGTGAGCTATCAGAACTTGTTCCGATTGAAGAAATCTTTGCAATGCTTTTTTGTTTTCGAAATTTATCTTCATATCCAATAGTTCCCCTACGAACATAATTTATTTGCCAATCGGCTTATTCCAATCGGATATTTGTATAGTTGTACACCGAATATATTATTTCTTCATCTGATAATAAATTACTTTTCATCTCTGTAGTGTTTTCCTAACTTTGGTTAGTAGTCTATTAAGTTAAAGCTATTGTGCTCTTTAATAACTGCTCTCAAAATTATCGGGATATTTCTCTTCGCATAGTTTTGGATGGCAGTTCATTTTTATTTCCGAGACACGCATTCAAAACTTATTCGATCTTCCGTTGTCTGCAATAATTTAAGTTATGCTCAATGCTCATCACATTACGTTGGTTCAACGCACCGAGCATTGCACGTACGGGTAGCCGAGCATGCTGGACGGAGTCTCTAAACTCATACAAAGTTAGATGCTCAAAATCAATCTTGAGCGCTGCTGTGCCGAAAGCTCTCAAAGTATCAACAATGGTCATTTTAAAGTATTACATTCGTAGTAAGTTGATTTTCCCCATCGTATTTTATAGTATTTGAATGCACAAAAAATTAAACCTTCTGCAAATCCCGAAAAATTCAAATCTACTCAAAATGATAAGCCATTGGCTTGTACTTTTTTCCAAGAAATTATTCACCTGGTTCATTTTTATGGGTATTTCAATATTTTTCTGGTATTTTGATTTTATCACCCAATAGATTTTCATTTAAATTTTCTATTTGAACACTAATAGAGCGTGTTTCAGAGCAAGAAATCAAAAATACACTCCAACTAAAAGTTGGCCAAATGAACACTTTTTCTTGTATGAAATTTTTCGAAAAAGGTTTAGTTGTTGAGATTTTAGCTGTTTATTGTTTTAAAGGATGTAATTTAATTCCACAAGTACTCTAAATATTTTTTTTCAATTTAAGTTAAACATTTTTATTCTTTGTGAGTCTGCACTAATAAAATTTAGTTTCAGTGATATTTTTTTTAAAATCGCTTCAGCAAGAAGAGCCGTTTTTATGCTACACCCGTTGAAGCTGAGGAAGATCTCGTGGCCAGAACTGCAGTGGATGCTGGAGACATTTCGGAAACGTCAGACGTGTTTCCTAAAATTCGGCAGTAGTTAAGTTTTGAACAGTTTTTGAAAATAAATTCAAATATATATTGCTTGAAATTGTGTCATTACATTTCTTCCTCTAAAACAATAAACTGCTAATATCTCATAAACAAAAAAATTCGAAAAATTTTATGGATGAAAAAGTGTTTATTTGGCTATTTTCTAATTGTGTATTTTTGTGTATTTTGTGTATAATTTTGTTCTGAAAAACCCTGCATAAGTTTAATGCCTTTTAATTTCTTCACGGACTGTTTAACCACGATGAACGACTTCTATGTTTCCAACACATTCTTGGAAGTATGAATTATTGATGATAGACATCTCATTCGGTTTGTACCCAACATTTTTTATGAATTTGTTTTCTTCTCGAGTGACAAATTACGATAAAACCTTTTTATAGTGATAGTAAACTGAATTTTTTACACGTTTATGTTTACGAAATTCGTTAAAACTGACTCTGGGCTTTTACTTTTCTTTATGTGTTAGCGAGCGCCTACTGTGATTTAATTAGCCATAAATCTGTGTCAGTTCCAGCAATGGTTAGGCGCTTGTTCTTTAGCGTGTTATAGGGTTGCTGGAACTTTTTATTATCCCCTTATGTCTTATCATGTCAGTTTTATAGTGTTTTCTCTTTTTCTTGTATTGTTGCAATTTTAATCTGGACCTTTGTTGTTAAGTTTTGCTTTGTGTCCAGTACTCTAGTCACTCGTGCATTTCTTCTAGTCATTATGATAGCTCGTGACCGTGTTTATAACATTTTTATTTTGTTTTTGTCACTGCGATTGTACTTTTAGCGGTTTTATTATTTTCTGCGATTATCCCTTGTTCTATTAGGCCCAAGAATGTGAATGAGCTAGAAGTGACCCTTGTATTGTAAAAGCTGTTTTAAGAATACCTGTATTGTATAATAGTAAAGAAGTCTGCGTCTGCGCATTATTAGGTACGCTTCCCTTTTTAATACTTTTAAATTTTACTTTTCTCTGTGTATTCTTGACAATTCTACTCTTACTTATTCCCTTGTCACTTGATATTTTCCTATTTTATTTTCCTTTTCTATGTTACCCACTAATGTGTTTTCCTCTTGTTACTGTATCTATTCTCTGTTAGCTCGACTCGCTGGAACTCTTATTTTGGATGTTTAATAGTGTAGTTTTTATTTTAGCAGTTGGTTGTACGATTTTCCCCTTGTTTTTTATTAGGCCCAATAAGCGAATGAGCTTGACGTGGCCCTTGTCACCTTTTTAGATTACCTGTATTGTAATTTTAAACGTGACCTTGTGACAATAAATTCTATGGAGTTTCTATGGAGTTTCAAGAGTTCGCATTAAGTATATTTAAACTATTCAATAAAAATGCTGTCACCATGTCCTACAAAGAATTAATTAAACAGTGCAATGAGCACTACTAAAATACGATATTGGCCTTATGAGTCAGTGAATGGAACCATCTGAGATCCTTTGTCAGTAAGCTCCCATTGGCTATTTCACTTAGGTCTCCTTCGCGTGCCATTAGCTACTATTAGCTACTTAATGGTACCAGCTTTGAATTACATACGTACCTTGTTGGTCGAATAAATGGAGCAGAGCCGCTGCATTAGTGTTTTCGAATTGTAAGCTGTTCCGACGAATGATGCGCTGTTGCAGATGTGACCTCAGATCGCCGGTAACTCTCTGTGAAAACAGGATATCAAGTTTAGCGCTAGTCTTGGGCGTAAGTTATACTTTCCACATATCTTCAACTTAATCGTATTTTTTCAGGTTTAAGTTCTATATTCTAAAATCGCTTTCGTTCATGCTCTTTTGCGGAAAGGGTTACACAATTTACACCAAAAAGGTTTTTTATTCGTGTTTTAAATTCAGAAGAAATTACACTTGTAAGTTTTTCATTCAAATTTCCATTACGATTACCTTCAACGTAAATAATTATACACCCAAAATTCTGACCGACTTGGTAAAAATTCACCTGTACTTTTTGAGCTGCCGATGTGAGTTCGTCTAGGGTCGTGTGTAACTTCGAAAGCATTTTCTCGTCGGGAAGTGCCTTCCCTTCATCCCTCCAATACTGACATAATTTCTTGAAAATCTTTCGGTTGTCTTCAATAGATGTCGGCGTTCCGTTTTGCCACGTCTGCAGATCCTGAGTGACTGGAGTTATCAAAGATTGAAACAATTCTTTATATTCATACAAACCTTTTTCATAAACATTCATAGCTTTCATCGACTCGGAAATGTCGTTGGTAAGTGAAAGTGCCTTTTTTCGGCTGTCTACAGTGGCCTGGATTTTGTCACGTAGTTCGGTGACGAAATTCTGGGACAGATCGTCTCTGTCTACGATGTCGTCAATGAACTCAACTCTGTGCTGAACATGAGACTGCCTTACACATTTCCTGCAAACGATGTCTTTACAGGCAGCACTGAAATAATTCAAATTGTAGCCATGATTATCGCAACGGTCTGCGGGCGTCAAGAGATGAGTTTCAGGGCCAGGTGTCTGCCTGGGAGAAATGAGAGCATAAATGACCGGCAGATTATCCCGAAGGACCCCTACGACTCGTCGACATCTCGGACAACTTGAGTGCGCTGTGGTCAGTATGTGCGAAAGACACCTCCGGCAGAAAGTGTGGCCACACGGCAAACTGAGCGGCTTCCGTTCGCTGAAATTGTAGTCTTCTTCGCAAATTTCGCATCCAAAGACACTGGATGCCATTGTGGGTGAGGTTATTGGTCAGGAGTGACTAACCAATATATTTTCAGGGAAACCTGTGACAAAATACAATAAATCAGTGTGCGTTTAATATCCCATAAGCATATAATTGCGAACCAAGAGTATGAGTTCAGTGTAAATGTCTGTACAAACGTTTTTCTTAAATCATTAAATTGCATTCAAGATAGTTCTTGAAAACCGCGATCGTCTGGTTATGAATTTAAATATTTTCTTTAGAATCATGGAGAAAATTTCTTATTAATTAGGTCTGCCTGTCGTTCTATTTTTTGAGTCAGTCAAACTGACATCATGCCTCTTGCAGCTAATGACTATACGAATGAAACAGACTGAAAAAGAGCGTGTAAACATTGTCTTGAAGCTTAAGTGGCTGATAAAAATGGAAACACAGCACTCAAACTGGCCGGCTGATGTTTTCCCCCCCAAGAGGACCTCAGAAATTCGGCAAATGGCACCCTATAGTAGGGTGGCCAGTAATCAGAGGGTAGATTTTTTTTCACAGAATTTTCTTGACGGGACCCCCTAAAAAGGTGAGGTTGATAGAAAAAATGATACTGGTACAGTTTCAGACCATTTGAACATCTTTAACCCGTACCCCAACGTCCTCAAAGTTCTGGAAAATCGCGAAAAATGCCATTTTTCAGAACTTTGAGACCGTTGGGTCACGGGTTAACGAATTTCAAATGGTCTGAAACTTTACCAGTATCATTTTTTCTATCAACCTCATCTTTTTAGGGGGTCCCGTGAAGAAAATTCTGTAAAAAAATCTACCCAATGAGTACTGGCCACCTTAACCCTATTGTGATCTAAGAAGAGTAGACAATGGCATCCAAGGTTGAACTAATAGAAGCAGCCAGTGATACTTCATGATAACGTATAAAAAAAGCCAATGGTACCCTAAAAAGACTTAATAAAAGCAGCCAATGGCACCGTAAGGGGACCCGAGAAAGGCAGCCAATAGCACCTTGGTGACCTAAAAAAAGGAGCGAGAACCTCCCATGGTGACCATTTTTAGGTCCCCATAGGAGGCCTTGGCACCCCAAGAGCACCCAAGAAAAGCCCCCAAAAGCATCCTGAGGGAACCGAAGGCAAGTAGTCAAAATAGTTTTTCTCACTTTTTTATTTACGAAACATGTTTAGCATTATCTGTTTTGGGAGAAGCTTAGCACACTCTTTTATTTATGGAATATAATTACCTGTAAGCCTCAATCCGCACCGTATAAGCTCGCGCTTGCTTTTCGCTCTTTCTTGACCTGTCCAGTCTTATCTCTAAGGGCAACGCATTTTCTCTTTTTCTCAAATGTCACAAAGAGTAACATCTGTGGGGCACGTGGGCTGAAGTTGAAGTTAGTTTGAGGTGATGTAGCCAACGATACTTGTAGAATTTTTTACTTTGCACCTGCGTGATGAACGAAGTTGAATGGGACACCTACCTCGTGCCCCGAACTGAAGGTTTTGGCCTTGGTTCTTCTTGTGTAATTTGTTTACAGCGCTGAGCTCTGTAGAAAGAAGTAGATGCTGGAAGATTAAATGCCTGCCCAAGAATGAATTTCAAAAAATATTTACTTCAATTGTCCTGATTAGAAGTTAGTCCCACTAGCTTTTCTTGCGGTTGAATAGCAGAAACACGCATTGAATGGTATCTAACAAACTACGAATCATGCATATATATCTAGATCAATCTATCCCGTTGCGAAAACCTGATGTTGATAACAACGCTGCACCAAAAATGAATGAAAATGTTCAACCCAGCGATTTTTAATTTTTTATTCGATTGTTTTGAAATTTGGCCAGTATTTTTAAGTTGAAAAAATCATATTTTGCTCCGCCATTTTTCCGATTTTGACCTTATAGAAAAGACGGAGATGGGGTTTGACGCAGAGTGTGTCGAGAAGAGAAGGGGTGAAACGGAAAAGGATAGATAGGAAACTGATAGAGATGCGCTTTGCGCATATTATGCTAGTGTTAGGGGGTAATTTTTTGTAGGTAGTTTGAGGGTGGTAGGTTGCACGGAGTGAAATTAGTCAACATTCATTTCTCAAATACAAATAGCTTCACCGGATTCTCGAACGTTCACATTTGAGGGATAACTGATGTAGAAATATTTAGTGTCGCACGTCAGAAGCGTTCCAAGAAATGTTGAAACTCATTAAAGTATTGAGCAAGAATAGCGTTGTAAGTGAAGTGAAGGCGAGAAGTGACTTAAATATATGTATTTGGAAACGTCGGTCGGAGATGGTGCTCGGCGCGGGGTCAAGCGAGACGGAGCGAGACGAAGATCAGAGACAGCGGAACGGGCGCAGGAGGGCCTTGGCTTACGGTAATGAAGTTCACTCCGAACCGCAAGCGCATATTGGCACCTAAGAATTTAACAAGAATATTGGCTCGATACTCGAGAAATAGATTCGTAGTGTGTCCTTTGCATGTCACATGTCTTGTTTGTGTCCCGTATCCAGCGCGTGTCTCGTATCTTCATGGCCGAGTGGTTAAGGACGCGCGCCCGTCACGGGAAGGTGCCGGCAGTTCGAATCCCAGCAATGTCACCCGGTGATTCTCCCCGTTGGGAAAAGGAGGAACTCAGCCGCAATTCCCCTTTACCCTAGTTAGTGTCGAAAATGTGTACCGGCTTGAGCGGGAGTAACCGTCAGAGCGTCAGGGTGCTAACTGGCATTTGAAAAACCAATGTTCTAGTTAACATTCAATGGGCTTGACTGGAAAAACATGCTTTTCCCTTTTATTATGTGCGTGTCACATGTCGTGTTCGTATCACGAACACTATCTGTGTGAAAAAATTTGTCGCAGGCACTAACTTGAGTAATTTTTTCAGTGTATGAACATAATTATCAAGCTCCAAGATGTGTTTCACTTACATATTGACATTACAAAATTACAATTTCATATCAATACTGATTAGATTTCAGCAATAGGTGAGCATTTTAGGTACGCTCATTAATAACTCTCTAATTATGAACGTAGAAGGCGAAATAACTCAATCAATAAATACTGATAGAATCTAGCATGCATATTATTCTTGGGTAACTATTGTATGTAAGCTCTGACCCAATCCCAAGCTGTTCTGCTGTACCTCGCATTTTCCATTAGAATTTCTCACGTGTTCAATCACAAAAAAAAAACGGAAGAGGCCGTTATGAACAGTACCACTGCATGGCACGTAGTCGACACGCTACCGTGTACCTTACTCACATATCTGGGATTCAACCAGACTTTTTTAACCAGATATTTAGATTTTTGTAATAAATGTTCCTCTAGAATACGTATAGATAGGTGCTAGGGTTTGTTCATTACATTCACGTTTTACTTATGCTTTTGGATGGTTGAAATAATGCCGTGGTGTATTTTGTAGAGAAGTTTTATGGTTTTAAATTAGATATTATTTTAATACAGAAAAAATTCTTAAATCACCATTCAGTTGATGAACAAATGATAATTGTTTGATTATTGTTTCATGGAATGCATTATTTCGTGTGATAAATCGATGTATCTGAATATATGTGTTACATGTACATCGCTTAAAATTTGAGATTTATTTCCATTTCTTCAAGAAATCAATCAATTGGCGTTCGTCATTCATGAACCGGTGAATTATTTCTCAAGCCTCATTTGGCGTTCATGTTCATTAAACTTTGCAATGGGAGCGTACGCGTCTGCTCGCTGCAGTGATGTCGATGCCGTTTTCGCAGCATTGGTCATGTTCCTCGTAACATTTCAGTCTGTGATACTCATGATTTTGCCATGTTTATTCACGGGCATGAACATAGGGTTACACTGACGTTGTAGCTCACCAATTCAACAGACATGAAAAATAAGAACCACAGTAAAATTATCCATTTTTTATTCGTATCTTTTTTAGGCAAACGTTTCTGAATGTTAACATTCCATCTTCAGGGCTGAAAAAACACTTAGAGGTAAAAATAGTAATAGAAGAAACTCCGATTTATTTTTTGTTTTCCACCTCTTTATATGTTTTTCATCACTGAAAATGGAATTTTACTACTCCAAAACTATGAAAGACACAAGAAATGAATATTTCTACGTTGGTTCTCATTTTCATATTAGGCGTGAGATTCCCTAAGAATCGACCTATTGAAAATATACATTTTAAAAATTAAAACAATTTATATTCTTCCACATGTAACTGAAAATCGTTCCTACCATGTTGCTACCAATAGTGAAGAATTTGTATTTTGTACTTATATGATATGTACAGTTTTCATCTTAATACCTACGATATAATTCATTTAAGGACTTGATAAGTATTTATAAATATAATAAAAAATGAACATTATTGCTTAAACAATAGCTTCGATTTTAACTGATAATATTCGTGGCTCGCCCAGGACACACTATAATAATCGGTTTCTCAAGTATTGAGTCAATATCCTCAATTAATTGGGAGGTGCAAATTTCCAATCGCGGATCCGAGTGAACTTCTTTACCGAAAGCCAATTAAGGCCGCTCCTGCGCCCGTCCCGCTGCCTCTGATCTTCGTCTCGCTCTGTCTTGCTTGACCCCGCGCCGTGCAGCATCTCCGACCGACGCTTCCCAATACATATGTTCAAGTTACTTCTCGCTTTCATTTGGCCCACAACGCCGTACTTCTGCTGTACAATGATGAGTTACAACATTTCCAGTTATTAATGATAATTCTAGAAACAGGATACTGCTACATTAGTTATGCCTCAAATATTCTTGATCTGACATTTCACGGCAAGTTATCAGTATTTTGAATGCGTACTCTGTAAAAAACGTAACAAATTACGGGGCACACTTAAATGTTGTAGAAAACTCAAAGATTTTGGAAGGCAAATGCCTGATATCGCAAATGAGAAGAAGTATGTGAAAGGCGCGCAGAGATTCAACATTAAAATCGGTCGTTATTTTTGTGTGACTGGCAATGTGCGGTAATCGCATAAGTTGCGATATGTTACTTGGAACATCTGCCAGTAATGACTCGCGTTTGTATGGTAAATTAAATTCAATTACTTTACAATAAACAAATATTTGATTTGCAAAACATTTCACTCTTACTACAGAACTGATAGTGCCACGTGCTGTGTAGATGTTACGTAGTTAAGGAATGTTACGTCATCAACACAGGAATCAATCCCGTAATTTTAGTCCTCCGGCCTCCATTGCGCGTAGATGTTGAACAGTTCATTCACTTGTTTCTTGCCTATTCAATATAGACAAATGGCGTAGTGTCCTTACTGCGTTCAGTTCTACACAGTCCTGTCACTGGCAAGAACTTGCCAGTAAACTCGCTTCAATAATCACACGCATGTGAGAGACGTTATTTACGAGAACTTTTCCCTCTAAGCAATGTTGACGCTCTTCTTGCGACGACTTACTTTTGCTTTTCTTGTCATATTCTGTTCTACTAACTTCAAATGGAGAACTTTATGAACATTACCTATCCTAATCAATATGGCATTTCTCTAACTCTATGCTAAGTGTAGAGTTCTGCTCGTATTACATTTCTTATTATGGCATTTCTTCTTAAATATTGAAAAGCCGATGAGAACTGTGCCTAATTTTCGAAGGCTGTTCATTGTGTGAGAATTGTTGTTTTCGAAAAGATACGTAAAATACTTTGGTGATGTTCAAATTGCTTGCCTATTCACTGACCCAAAAGTGTCATTATGAGCAGTACCGCTGCATGACATGTAATAAACACGCTACCCGTGATCTCAATTATTGATGAAATGTAGTAGAAGATAGGAAATAATTTCAATTCGTACATGAAACAGAATAGGTTGAACAATAAAAGAATTTCCTCTTCAAGAATTCGTGAAACTCTCGGTGGCTTCGATCACGTCCTCCAAACGATCGCACCGCCGTTTGAACGCCTGCATCGCAACAGATGAGGCGGCGTGTGGAACTTCTCTTGGTGGCACCTATCCTAATTTAGATGGAAAGAAGATCCAACGTACAAATGAATATTTATATTATTTTTACTCTCAACACACACCTATCAATTTTTTATTATTTGTTCATTTTTACATTGGTTCTTCGTGTTATCTAGCACGTGAGATCCTCTACGAATCGATCTGTTGGAAATAAATTATCCTAGTTTAGTATTATGTTTCTTATGCTCATTATAGTTAATGGGGGCTGATATTCTGTGTTTGTCTTGATAACGAAAGCAGTTTTTACTCTCCACTCCCGTGTCACTCTCATAACCTGAATTTTTCTCCAATTCGTTTCAATTTTCCAGTCCTTTTATCTTTAACGAAGTATTTTTAACCACATTATTAGATGAGGAAAAGTGTTTATTTTAACTTTCCCAGACTTGATCTAAAGTTGTGTGCATACATGCATATACGTATAGATTATCAAGGCAGGTGACACTCAACTTTGGTATACAGGTTACGGAAACTCAATGGATTGCTCCATTTTCAAGAGTTGACTTCGGGAGTTAAATACAATATAAACGTTTTGCTTTTACTCTCCCTCCTTTCAAAATTGCAGATGCATCTAAAATTTCCTGAGTCTTATCATGCGTGGAGTGTTAGCAGAAAGAATGTATGAGAAAAAGAATATGCTTAGTCAGGTCTCGTAAATATTAAACAATTACTCATGGTTTTAAATTTTTATTTAATCCATCAGTGGTTTGCGTAGCGACGACAAAATTCCCTCCCGAGTTGAAGAATATAAAATTTGTAAAAAAAAAAAAATTCCCCGATATGTCAGATTGTTGTGTTATTGCACTATTATTAATACCATGCAGGTCTGCCCGGAGCTGGAAGCGATTACTAGTGCCATTCTGACTGCGATTCGTACTATCAACAGCACAATTTTCTCTCGATAAATACATGTTCACTATGACACTCAATGAGAAGTTTATTTCTTTGCCAAAATTGGAAGCATGTGAATTTAGGAGGGATTTTCGAATTCAAGTTCAACTGAACAACATTGGTCAACGTCCATTCCTCGAACTCTGATAACTTACGCATAACGTGCGATCCGAAATATTGAATGGATAACTGATGCAGAAATATTTGCTGCCACCCCTCCGTGGCGATGAGGGAAATGTTAGAACTCGAAGTTGTGCTGAAATAGTATGGCATTGAAGGCAAAATGAAGGCCAGAAGTGACTTGAAAATACCTTTTCATTTCACAATGTATATTCCTAAAATTTCTCACTTACATTGGTTTGATTGCAAAAGCATATATAACTTTCTGTGTATTCCCTGATTTGCTATCACTGTCGTGAAAAAGTATTCCACTCCACTTAAATTCTTCTTATATACATTGTCTAATTATTGTTTTAACTATCTCTGTGGAGTGCAGTGAAGAGCTTCTTTACGATATAAACTGATGGTTTGTGCAGGCAAAATAATCCATTTCGGTATGTCTGAAAATTTTGTTAAGTTGACCAAATTTCAATGTACTTTCTATACAGAGTGACTGGCACTTTGAAGGACAAACTTTAAACGTAAGGATGCGACCGTTGAAATTAACACTTTTTACTCATTATCGTGAGCTAAATATGAGTCGCTGAAGAGTTACACGGACTCTAAATATGAAACGTATCGGACTGAACAGGCATGCAATTTGTATACAACGTAAAAAATGGCCAGTGTTTGAGAAATCAATTAGTTCCATCACATAAGTGAGCATTCGAATTTTTGATAGAACCATTCGGCGCCCGTCCCGCTGCCTCTGATCTTCGTCTCGCTCTGTCTTGCTTGACCCCGCGCCGTGCAGCATCTCCGACGGACGCTTCCCAATACGTACGTTCAAGTCACTTAATTCTCGCCTTTATTCGGTCTACAACGCCGTACTTCTGCAGTACAATAATGAGTTGCAACATTTACTAAAATTAGAACATGTTCGTGACTGGAAATCCTGCTACATCAGTTATGACTCAAATGTTCCCAATCTGATATTTTTTGTACAAGTTATCAGTATTTTAGAAATGGATTCTATGAATATTCAAACACTTTAAGAGGATGACTTGAACTAAAGTATTAAAGAAATAAATTTTGGAAGGCTGAAGCCTTATTAGGTTCATAGAAGACGAATGGTGAAGCGTGTGGCATGAAAAATAGTTCAGCTCCGCTCATTATAAATGTGTGAACGACTAAGGATGGTAATTTGCATAAGTCGCGATATGTTACGTGGGTCACCTGCCAGAAATGTTTAATTTTCTTGACTCGCGTTTTCATCGTAAATTCAATATAATTAATTAACAATATGCAAATAGTTGATTCGACAAACATTTTACTTCTACTACAGAACTGATAGTGCCACATGGTGTGTAGGAGTTACGTAGTTAGGGAATGTTACGTCGTCAACGTAGGAATCAAAAGCGTAATTTTAGTCCTCCTGCTTCCATTGCGCTTAAATATCGAATAGTTCATGCACTTCTTTATTATCTATTGTATATTGGCAATTGGCGTACTGTCCTTACTGCGTTCAGTTCTGCACTGTCCTGCCACTGGCAAGAACTTGCGAGTAAACACACGTCATTTTGCTATTTTGCTTACGTCATTTGAATTCAACAAAACCTTTTCAATGAAGTTGTTCATACTAATTTCAGTTTTAATAGAATTTCTAAACGTGTGAATTCTGAACGTCTCGGCTTGAAATTCTAAATTGAGTTGTCTACGAGTGGTATAATGTAAGCGAGGAAATCAAAATATATTTCCACAAGAGGATCTTGTAGATTGGCTGATATCCTCAAACACGATCCGTTTAATTTACCTTTCATATGAAAAATTTCATAACCGCCAAAAATTAGGCTAAGAAATCTTGGTAGGGCATACTTTTTTATTTAAAAATTCAAAGTCCCTTGACCGTACCAAAATTGGGCACTTCAGCTTACCATCGTACCATATATACAACATAATGACATTTGATGGACGTACCAAATTTGTTGAGTTGTACTGATTCCGACTGCCCTGGACGCCGCACCCATTCCACATACATCACCTGGAAGGGTATGGCCTAGGCCATCATACACTACTTCTTTACTAATTTTTATAACCTCAGCCGCATTATTACACTTTGGTCACACCCATGCCTTTAAATACTGATAGCTTACGCGTAAATATTATATGAAACATATTCGAGGAATGCCTAATGTATAAATATTGCTAATCACTTGTCTGGAAGCGCTTCTGAAAATGTTGAAGTTCGTAATTGTACCAAAGAAGGGATGGCGTTGAGGGCAAAATAAAGGCAAGAAATGATTTGAACTAGTGCTTTTTTATTTGACAATGAATATTCTTGAAATTTCCCACTTACATTATTGCAACTCACTCAGTGGAGTGTAGTGAGGAGCATCTTTACAATGATATAAGCCAGTGGTTTATGCCACACTAACAAATCCGCACTTGATTCAACAGATAACCGTCGTTTATATTACTGCTATTCTCGCCCAGCTCGGCACCGACTTCGAAGAGCCAATAGACACCTCTTGCTGTTTGGTATGCGTCGTGCAATGGTGCTCGATACCTTACTTCGACACTGAAACTCAACTTTGAAAAGGTAGGCTGACCATCCGCAATTTCTGTTTTCTTCAGATCGATAAAAAAGTTTTACATCTCAATAGAATTATAAATGTCTCTACCTTGACTGCTCATTACGAAAATCAAGATCAATGTTCTGTTCAGGTTTAAAATCTTCTACTCACACCTGCAAAATTAGTAGAATGAGTAAATTATTCAATGTTGAACCGATGGATAAAGTCCTCACGGTCTACTAACTGAATATCTTTTTGAAAGTATTTGTTAGTCGATGTACGTAATGTACTTATTAAATGTTGGGTGAGAACGCTATTTTAGCGTCCAAAAATTCAGTCACAAGTTAATTCAAATGAATTGAATACAACGACGCTGTGTTCCTGATTCGAACTACAGTCTCTGAGTTACAATTTTAAATAAGTGATTGAAGTTAAAATACTCATGTTTTATTTTGTTTTTTTATATAATTTTTACAATGGTTGAGCAGTACGCTCAATAAAATTGAAGCTCACGATCCGCACTAGCTGAAGTGAGACGATTAACTCATTGAGAAATCTTTTGACTCGGCAAAGGGAAAGTGTTTCAAATGATGTTCGAAAAGGATGTTAGTGGTCATATTCGAGCTAGGAAGCGTGTGAAAATCAACTGAGATATGCAAGAAATTTATTTGCAGCTTTCGGATTCTTCCACCTAGTTCATGGACGAACAATATTTTGATGCTCATTTCGGCTACTTAATTAAAGTGATGTAGCAGAAAGCTCATAAAAGTCCTTACTTAAAGCGCAGATCATATCACAGCTAACGAATCATTAATCATTGATGTCATTTAATGTTTAATAGACATCTGTGCTAACACCCAATTATATTTTTTACTAACAATCCTTCATATATATATATATATGTATTGGAAATGAATACCCCCTCAGTTCACATAGTCCATAATGATTTCATAAAATTTTTCCAAAAAATAATAATTCATTTGTTGGCGGGGGGAAAACGACAAATAAAGAATTGGATAATGATTTTTTTTTGCCCTATTGGCCAAATTGTTTGCCTGCAACAGAGGTGCTACTGCATACTGTTCGACTGTTCGACCGCAACCATGGTGTGTACGTACACCTCACGTAAAACATCGTACGCGTACAGATGATATAAATACGTTATAAAATTGGGGAACAATATATTTTAAACATGCAGGAAGAAATAGTGCATCAATGTATTTAATTTTTTTGCCCATTCAAAATATACTCATGAGCTTTTATTTTGAATTATTTCTGTGTAACTATTGTACGAAAGCGATGAATCAACTTCAATCTAGCCAGGTCCAGTCACAAATTTTTTATTTTAATTACTGATTCGTTCAGTCACACAAAGTGTTGAGGTGCCATTATGAGCCCTACTGCTGCATGGCACGTGATAAACACGCTACCCGTACATCTCAGTTACGTATCTGGGATATAAAAACAGATACTACACACACATGTCTTGAATTCTCCACTGGAGTAAATATACCCGTTGTTTTACCTTCATTTCTTTCTTGTAATAGTAGGTATGAACAATAGTAATATGGAGGCATCAATAAAATTTTCCGTAGCCTGTGTACCAAAGTTGAGTGCCAACTGCCAAGATAATTCATCTCAACAAGTAGCTGAAACTTTTGTTTAGTTATCCAAATTACAATGGACTTTCTATGCAAGGTGACTGGCTCTCTGCAGGACAAACTCCAATATAATCCTCAGACCGTTGAAACAAACACTTTTTACTCAAATATCGTGAGTTCTAAATGCTTCATTAAAGAAATACAAATACTTTAAATTTGAAACGTATTGGAGAAAAATTCGTGCACAGGCATGAGCAGGAAATAAAAAATAAAACTTAGGAACGGACTTTTTTACAATTTGGATAAACCGCATATGAGTTGAGCTTTTTTATTGTGACCATATGAATGAGGAAATTATATTAGATATTTATTACAAATTCTCTGAATTTATCCCATCTGTTGTGATGCTGTATGCTAGACATCCTGCTTCTTGTATTCATTATAAAAACGTTTTCCTACCTTCTACTATATTTCATTTGTAGCTGAGATACGGTAGTGGGTCGATTACGACCCCTCTACCGGTATTGCTCAATGACAAATTCAGTCCTGGGTGACTGAACAGGCACACACGCGCAGAATGCATACAACTTAAATATGTTCCCAGTGTTTAAGTTGTAGGCAATGTTCCCGGTGCTCGCGGTGGCACAGCGGTTAAGGGATCGGACTTGTATGTTGGAGTCGCGGGTTCGTATCCTGGCGCTGGCGCTGCGATTTTCCCCGTTGGGTATAAGGGAAAGCTCACGCATAATACCCCACTCGACCCACTTGTCGGAAATGGGTACCGGCTTTACGGGGGAACCGTAATGGTGTCCTATATAAAGTGTTATTTATAAGACATTTGAAAAACCAATGCTTAAGATCATTTGTATCAGGCTTGATTGGAAGTAAAGCATCCCAAAGATGCCGATGTTTGTTTGTTTTGTTTCAAGAAGTTCATTAGTGTATTCACTATAGGGAGCTTGCGAAATTTGGACACAATTATTTCAGCTGTTTGAACAATAGGTAAAAAAATCACTATAACAATTGTAAATCAAGTTCACAAAGGAAATTTTGTTCAAGTAATAATAGTGAGAAAGGTACATGAGAGAGGTTGCAAGGAGAGAGTCAACATTGTATAGATGAGAAAGTTCTTGTACACAACTTCTCTCACATGTGTGAGATTATTGAAGCGAGTTTACTCGCAAGTTCTTGCCAGTGGCAGGACAGTGTAGAACTGAACGCAGTAAGGACACTACGCCAATTGTCAAAATTCAATAGACAAGAGAACAGTGCATGAACTGCTCAGCGTTTACGGCAAATGAGGTAGGACGACGTAAATTACGGGTTTGATTCGTACGTTGACGACGTAGCATTCCTTAAATTAACTCCGAGACAGCGCGTAGCACTATCAGTTCTGTAGTGGAAATGATGTACAGGGTCGTCCATTAGTAGGGAGACACCATGTGGAATAGGTTTGTGTATCAGTTATATTATTACAATTATGTTCATTTTAGCTATCTTTTCTTTGCTGTGTTATTGACAATTTTGTTATTGTATTATTTGTGAAAACTGTACATCGAAGCGCATGAGCCAGACTTCAAAGCTGTGTAATATAAAAAGGAAGAAAGTTTGGGCACCAGCGTTGATAAAATTAAAGGGCCTATGTTTTAATTTTCATTTATAATTGTAAATGTTCTAGCTATGTTCGTACTAAATATACGTGTATGTATAAGGTGTCTCAAAATGAATGATAGCATCAGCGGTCTAATTACTTTTGGACTACCCTGAGTGACCACAGTGATCGTTAGGTTTTCCAGGTATATATTATTTACCTTAACACTTTGATAACAATTGGTAAAACTGAATTTCAATATTCAACCCAAATTTAAAATGGATTGTAATAATCAATTATCAAAGTAGCACTCATTAACTGGATCATGCCTTCAGGTAACTTTACTAATAAAATTGCGATAGTTGTGTTCGACCTCTGATCGGTGAGCAGCATTATGGATATCTCTTGCTTGGCCACCGGTGGCGCATGTTGCGGTCTAAGCGACAACAAGCATCAGATTCAGAAACTACTTTGTTTTCTGAAAGCGCTTTATGATAGTGATTATGATTCCAATCACGATACCAAGTGAACCCTGAATTGGTACTCAAACATCTCTTTCCATAATTAATTCATAGATGCACATATCCTTTCATATAAATACAATTTATTTATATTAGAAATTAACGTTACTTTTAAATGCAACAAGTCAATACCCATTTCTCATATACTGAAAATTTACACTTGAATATCAATCGAACAAATTCGAAGGCTAACTATTGTAGAAATATTTGTCGCCACCCGACGGTAGGCGTTTCGAGAAATGTTCAAACGCGTTATTGTTTTAAAGAAGTATTGAGTTGCGGGTAAACTGAAGGCGAACAATAACATGAACATATGTATGTATTGGGGAACGTCGGAAGTAGATGCTGAACTGCGCGGGGTCTTGTGTTCTTGTTTTTGGTGGTTATCGGAACTTCGAAGGCTAGTCCACGCAGCTCCACGTCAGAAGGGAGGTTTGCTCCTTGCTCTCGACACTGTCTGGAGTGGGGAATAGGGACGCTTTAAATGAAGTTTTCATGGATCTAATTTACCATCATATTTCAGTAATTGAAGAGTTCATATCGTTCATAACATTCACACGTTTTAGAACACGAGATATTTGAGTGCATAAATTAATTTTGATTGCCACGTGCTGTATTTACGTCAACAGCATGCCCTACAACTAGCCTCACATGAGTATCCCAAGTTACGGGAAGGTCCAGCCTGGGCGGCACAGCCTGGAGCTTCAGCTGTCTATGTCAGCACACTGAAATCAATTACTCCCAGTAAGGTTTATTTATACAGAACTCCTGTGGGCGATTCTCTAAGGGAGTAAAGGTGAGTTAAGGTCATGAGGGGTCGCATTATAGCCCGTACAATGATTAATTCTCTATTCAAGTGTACGCAGTACATTGCCACTGTGCCGCAATGAAGCACACTGCAGGAAGAATAAGATGACGGTGAATGATGGTGATAGCATGCCCACAGTAGTTAGGTTGTCCAACATAGGCTATCAATAGGGTAGCGAAGATTATATCTACAGAGTATGGATTCTACCACAGTCTGTCAGATATATAAAACTGCTTTAATTACCTGGGCTTGCACTGGACTTGGAAAGGAGCTTCCCCTCCCTGTAAGTTTTGCAGAGAAATAGGAACATTCAACGAGATTGAGGCGGTTCAGATTGCTACGGTGAACCGCGTGATTAGGACAATGTAAGAGAAAATGATCTACGCTAATTCAAATCAGGACATGCTGGATTTGACACCAGCATGTCCGACTCGTAGCCATGCCAGAGCAACTTCAGCTGTGCGAGATTTATTTAGGGCACAAGGCCAGTCCTCGATATTATTCCTTATTTGTGTCAAGAACCGACTTTTCCAGTTGTCCTGACTGTATAGTCAGCCCGGAGTGGTTCCAATGCCAGTGAAGAGCTTCACGAGCGAGACTTAGTTTCCTCTTTCCATGGAGCGGTGATGGTGCGATATGGGAGGAAATGAGCTTCCTTAGCTGAGAGATCCGCCGCTCCGTTACCTGTTATTTCTTTATGGCCAGGGATGAACTGAAATTCAATGACATGAGAAATGGAGAGCAAAGTTAGTTTTTTTTTTAAACGCTAAAGAAAAGACGAATAAAATGTTTAGGTTTTTGATCTCGAATTAGGTACATCGAATTTAAAGAATCTGAAAGGATCACTATCTTCTCACGGTCAAACGGGTTGTTCTGCACCCATTTGATGGCAAAAAATTCTATTCCTAGAACTCAGACCTGTGGTCTCAGTTTCCAATTTACAGATGTATTTTTTGCAGGGATCACGAAAGCTGCTGATGCATGCGCGTTTGGCTCAGCTACACGAGAGCTATTAGTATATAGTGGTAGAAACTGTGCAAATTTTATTTGATGCAGGTCGTGAAAGACTTGTCGACTTCGAACACAGTGAACGAAGATGATACAGAAGCTGGTAAGAACTTAGGGACAATGCAATTATTAGTGTGATACCACGGTGGCAGAGGGGAGACCATATACAAAGCAATATGACGGTAGATTGGGCAATGAAGTCTGGTAAAAGTTGGCTGAGCATAATTTTGTAGCAAGCGAATGCAAGTTTGAGGATGCACGATCGGTAATAGATTAAGAGCTTGCATATTCAGCAACGTTTTAGCGTCGATAGGTAGCTGCATCATTCTGGTATAATATGTGCAGGTAGTTTGCTCTAGATGTAGCTGAAGTGGGGCACATTTCCTTCTACTACAATAGAAGATACAGAGGTGGTTTTCCAGCAGCCTCTGGCAATCCGCAAGCCAGAATTTCGAACAGGGTTTAATGTTGCTAGATTCGAGGAGGTTGCGACTTCATAAAATGAAGCATCGTAATCGAGTCTACTACGAATCAAAAGCGAGTACAGCTTAAGTAGCATGTCTCTATCTGCATCCCAATGTCTGTGGGGTATTGACTGCAGTAAATTCACAATAGGCAAGAGAGCAATCCTTAGGCGATCAATAAGCAGTCACCACCGAAGATGAGGGGCATCCAAGTCTACTCCAAGATATCGGAACTGCTGTACTTATTCTGCTGTATTGGCCATTGCTGTATTGGCTGTATTGGTAATTCTACTGCTGTATTAGCCATTGATCTTTAACGAAAGATTTGTAATTCACTTGACAATCTTTATATTATTTTATTATTTTATCATTTTTAAATTATTTTACTTGAGAAGAAAATTCTTAAAACACTACTTAGTTGAAGAACAAATGATAATTATTCGAGTATTTTAATATGGAATGCATTATTTCATTTGAGAAATCGATGTATTTGAATATATGTGTTACATGTACATCGCTTAAAATTTGAGATTTCTTTCTATGTCTTCAAGAAATCAATCAATTTGCGTTCGTTAATCACGAACCGATGAATTATTTCTCCAGCCGTCATTTTGGCATTCATATTCATTAAACTTTGCTATAGGAGCGTCTGCTTGATGGGCTGCCAGTGATGTCGATGCCATTTCCATAGCATTGGTCATGTTCTCGTAACATTTCAGTCTGTGATACTCATGATTTTGCCATGTTTATTCACGGGCATGAACATTGGGTTACACTGACGTTGTAGCTCACCAATTTAAAAAAGATAAAAAGAGGAACCAAGGTAAAAATATACATTTTTTGTTTCTTTTCAGGCAAACGTTTCGAAATGTTAAAATTCCATCTGCAGGGCTGAAAAACACAGAACGAGGTAAATAAATAAGAATAGAAGGAACTTAGACATTTTTTTTACCTCTCTGTATGTTTATCAGCATTGAAGATGGAATTTTAACATTCCAAAACGTTTGCCTAAAATAGAAACATAAGATGTATATTTTTACGTTAGATCTCCTTTCTATCTTGCGCGCGATATTCCCTAAGAATCAATCTGTTGGGGATATACAATTTATAAAATTAATTCAGTTTGGATTCTTCCAAATGTAACTGACAATCGTAGCTATAATGTTCCTACCAACAGCGAATACGTATTTTGCAGTAATATGTAATGTACATCTTTTACCTTGACACCTACGATATAATTCATAAAAAGACTTGATAATTATTTATATATATAATATAAAAGCATTGATATTATTACTTACATTATAGCATCTCTTACAACTGATAGTGTTCGAGGCTCGCATCAAGACTCACTTCGAATCTGTTTCTCAAGTATTTAGCCGATATCCTCGTTAAATTATGAAGTGCAAGTTTGCACTTGCGGTTGCGCGAAAACTTCATTACCGGGAGCCAAGGCCGCTCCTGCACCCGTCCCGCTGCTTCTGATCCTCGTCTCGCTGTCTTGCTTGACCCCGCGCCGTGCAGCATCTCCGACCGAAGCTTCCCAATACATACGTTCATGTCACTTCTCGCCTTTATTTTGCGCTCAACGCCGTACTTCCGCTTTTCAATTATGAGTTGCAACATTTTCCGCAATTAGTACATATTCTTGATAAGAAATCCTTCTACACTAGTTATGCCTCAAATAGGCTCATTCTAATATTTGGGAGCAAGTTGTCAGTATTTTAAAGGTGTTTCCCGTTGAAACTAAGCGCCAACGTAAGACGTTTCGGTGTTCTCTTCAGAACCTCTTATTTTTACGAAGGCTCACGCCTCAAATGATATTACTGCAACAGGACGGTGAAGCGCGTGCGTAGAGTAATTGGTCATATCCGATCTTTATAACTGTGTGGCTCACCTAGTACGGTAATCTTATAAGTCCCGATTTGTTACGTGGGACACCTGCCAGTAATGTTTGATTTTATTGACTCGCGTCATATGGTAAATTCAATCTAATTACTTTACAATAAGCAAATAGTTGATTTGAAAAACATTTTACTTCTACTACAGAACTGACAGTGTCACGTGCTGCGTAGTAGTTAAAAGGAATGTTAGGTCGTCGACGTACGAATCAATCCCATAAATTTAGTCCTCCTGCCTCCATTGCGCGTAGATGTACAGTTCATGCACTCCTTTCTTGTCTATTGAATATTGACAATTTGCGTAGTATCCTTACAGCGTTCAATCCTGCCACTGGCAAGAACTTGCGAGTAAACTTGCTTCAATTATTTCACACATATGAGAGACGTTACGTACGAGAACTTTGTCCTCTAAGCAATGCTGACGCTCTCCTTGTGACGTCATACTGGTTCTTTTCTTGGTATATTCAGTTCTATTAACTTTAATGGAGAAGTTAATGAACTTCACTTATACTAATCAATATGGCATTTCTTTCAACTCAGTGGTTAAGTGTAGAGTTCTGCTCATATTGCTTCTGATTTAAAGGCATTTCTTCCTAAATATTGAAAAGCTGATGATAATTGTGCCTAATTTTCGAAGGCTATTCATTGTGGGAGAATTATTGTTGTTCGAAAAGATATGAAAAACATTCTTATGAGAATCAAACTGCGTTCTGTTTCACTGACACCCAAAAGAGTCATTATTAGCAGTACCGCTGCATGACATGTAATCGACACGCTACCCTTAATCTCAATCATGGATGAAATGTAGTAGAAGATAGGAAGTAATTTTACTTCGTACATGAAATAGAATGGGTTGAATAATAAAAGAATTGCCTCGGCAAGAATTCGTGGAACTCCTGGTGGCTTCGATCGCCTCCGCCAAACGATTGCACCGCCGTTTGAACGCCTGCGTCGCAGGAGATGAGGCAGCGTGTAGAACATCTTTTGTTAGCACCTATCCTAATTTAGATGAATAGAAGAACGAACGTACAAATGAACATTCATAATATTTTTACTCCCAACACACTCATTTTCATTTTTTTATTACATGTTCATTTTTACATTGGTTCTTCTTGTTATCTTACGCGTGAGATTCTCTAAGAATCGATTTGTTGAAATAAATTATCCTAGTTTAGTAATTTGTTTCTTATGCTCATAATATTTAATAGGGGTTGCTATTCTGTGTTTGTCTTCATAACGAAAGCAGTATTTACTCTCCACTCCCGTGTCACTCTCATAACCTGAATTTTTCTCCAATTCGTTTCAATTTTCCAGTCCTTGTATCTTTAACGAAGCATTTTTAACCACATTATTAGGGGAGGAAAAGTGTTTATTTTACCTTTCCCACATTTGATATAAAGTTGTGTGCATACATGCATATGCGGATAGATTATCTAGGCAGGTGACACTCAACTTTGGTATACAGTTACGGAAACTCAATGGATTGCTCCATTTTCAAGAGTTGACTTCGGGAGTTAAATACAATATAAACGTTTTGCTTTCACTCTCCCTCCTTTCAAAATTGTAGATGCATCTAAAATTTCCTGAGTCTTATCATGCGTGGAGTGTTAGCAGAAAGAATGTATGAGAAAGAATATGCATAGTCAGGTCTCGTAAATATTAAATAGTTACTCATGGTTCTAAATTTTTATTTAAGCCATCAGTGGTTTGAGTAGCGACGACAAAATTCCCTCCCGAATTGAGGAATATAAAATTTTTATTAAAAAAATTTCCCCGAAATGCCAGATTGTGGTGTTATTGCACTATTATTAATACCATGCACCTCTGCCCAGAGCTGGAAGCGATCACAAGTGCCATTCTGACTGCGATTCGTACAATCAACAGCATAATTTTCTTTCGATAATAGCATATTCACTATGACATTCAATGAGAAGGTTGTCCTTCGCCAAAATTGAAAATGTGTGAATTGAGGAGGGAATCTCAATTTCAAGTTCAACTGAACAACATTGGTCAACGTCCATTTTTCGAACTCTGATAACACGCATAATGTGCGATCCGAAATATTAAATGGATAACTGATGCAGAAATATTTGCTGCCACCTCTCCGTGGCGCTGCGGGAAATGTCAAAACTCGAAGTTGTGCCGAAATAGTATGGCATTGAAGGCAAAATGAAGGCCAGAAGTGACTTGAACTTATGTATGTGACTTGAGCAAATACCTTTTCATTTCACAATGCTTATTCCTAAAATTTTTCACTCACATTGGTTTGATAGCAAATGGAAGTATAACTTTCTGTGTATTCCCTGATTTGCTATCACTGTCGTGAAAAAGTATTCCACCCGACTTAAATTCTTCTTATATACATTGTCTAATTATTGTTTTAACTAACTCTTTATAGTGCAGTGGAGAGCATCTTTACAACGATATAAACTGGTGGTTTGTGCAAGCATGTCAGTGGCTTGTGCAGGCAAGAGAATCCATTTCGGTATGTCTGAAAATTTTGTTAAGTTGACTAAATTACAATGTACTTTCTATACAGAGTGACTGGCACTTTGCAGGACAAACTTTAAACGTAAGGCTCAGACCGTTGAAATAAACACTTTTTACTCATTATCGTGAGCTTAAATTGCTTCGTTAAAGAGTTACATGGACTTGAAATATGAAACGTACCGGACTGAACAGGCGTGAAATTTGTATACTGCTTAAAAATGTGGCCTGTGTTTGAGAAATCAATTAGTTCTATCACAATAGTAAGCATTCGAAATTTTGACAGAACCATTCTGCGCCCGTCCCGCTGCCTCTGATCTTCGTCTATCTCTGTCTTGCTTGACCCCGCGCCGTGCAGCATCACCGACCGACGCTTCCCAATACATATGTTCAAGTTACTTCTCGCCTTTATTTGGTCTACAACGCCGTATTACTGCTGCACAACAATAAGTTGTAACCTTTCCCGAAATTAGTGCAGATTCTTGATACAAAATCATACTACATTAGTTATGCCTCAAATATGTCCGATCGGATTTATTAGGACAAGTTGTCAGTATTTAAGGAATGAGTTCAAGAAATATCTTTCAACATACTCGTTTCCGACCTTCCGTAGATAATCGTACATTTTTGGAAGGCTGATGCCTCATATGAATATACTGAAAGAGGTCAAGGTACAAGTACTAGATTAAATTCCGTCGTTTTAACTTTGTGAATGACTATGTAAGATACTGTGTCGCCAAGTCCAGATATGTTGTGTGGAAAAACTGCCAGTAATGTTTAATTCTGTTAAGTCCCGTTTATATGAAAAATTTAATTTAATTACTTTAAAATTTGCAAAGATTCGTTTTGAAAAATATTTTACTTCTACTACAGAACTGATAGCGCCACTTGCTGTGGAGTTACGTAGTTAAAGAATGTTACGTACGAATCAAACCCGTAATTTTAGTCCTCCCGCCTCTATTGCGCTTAGATATCTAACAGTTCGTGCGCTCCTTTCTTGTCTATTGAATATTGACAATTGGCGTACTGCCCTTACTGCGTTCAGTTCTGCACTGTCCTGCCACTGGCAAGAGCTTGTGAGTAAACTTACGTCATTTTGCTATTTTGCCTACGTCATTTGAAATCAACAAATCTCTTTGAATGTAGCTGTTCATAATAATTTCAGTTTTAATAGAATTTCGAAATGTATGAATTCTGAACGTCTCAGCTTGGAATTCAAAATTGCTTTGTCTACGAGTGGTAAAATGTAAATGAGGAAAGCAAAATATATTTTCATAAGAGGATCTTGTAGATTTGCTGATATTCTCAAACATAATCCGTTTAATTCGCCTCTCCTATGAAAAATTTTGTAACCGCCAAAAATAAGGCGGAGAAATCTTGGTAAGGCATATTTTCTTATTTAAAAATTTAAAATCCTTGAACTGTACCAAAATTGGACACTTTAGCCTACCATCGTTCCAAATATACAACATAATGACATATGAAGAAGATCGTACTAAATAAGTTAAGATGTACCGATTCCGACTGCCCTGGACACCGCACCCACTCCCCGTACTTCACCTGGAAGAGTTGAGCCCAGGCCATCATACACCGTTTATCTACTAATTTTTTTTTCAGCCGCTTAGTACACTTTGGTCACACCCATGCCTTAAGTACTGATAGACTACGCTTAAATATTCTGTGAAACATATTCGAGGAATACCTAATGTATAATTATTGCTCGCCACTTGTCTGGAAGCGCATCTGAAAATGTTGAAATTCGTAATAATTTGTACTAAAGAAGGGATGGCGTTGTGTGCAAAATAAACGCACAAAATGACTTGAACAAATGCTTTTTCATTTGACAATGAATATTCTTGAAGACGAAAATAAAAGCGAGAAATAAGGCTTTGAAAATTTGCATTTTAAATTAAAAGCTTACATATTCGCGTTGCAGAGCATGCCGGCAGAAGTTATCGCACTAACCGTCCTCTTGCTGCTCCTTCTCACTCAGCCATACGAATCCATGCTGAAAGTTGTAACCTTCCTATAAAATTCGAGGACTTTAACGGTTTAGCAACTGCTTCAAACCCCGTTGATCTGCGCATTATTGAATCTCTTTATATTTTACAACGAAAGCCTTTCTTAAATGACCCCAATCCGCTTTTCCTTTGTAAATAGTTTGAGAATTTGATTTTTTTAAAGTTTTTCTTCCGTTAAAGTTCTCTTGTTTTCTCGATATTGTCAATTTGTAAATATTATATTTTTTTCCGCAAAGAATTTTGTTGAGAATGACTCTTTGAGTCGAAACGTTCAATTTTACCAGTAAAGCTTTCAATATAAAATGCTAAGTTTCAAAGCCTTATTCCTCGATATTATTTTCGTAGTTAAAATTTGTAAAAATACATACCGACATGTGCTTCCAAATATTCTTGAAGTTTTCAACTTACATTTTTTCAACTTACTCAGTGGAGTGTAGTGAGGAGCTTTCTTACAATGATATAAGCCAGTGGTTTAAGCCACTCTGTTACAATTCCACACTTGATTCCACAGATAACCGTCATTTATATTTCTGTTATTCTCGCCCCAGCTCGGCAACGACATTGAAGAGCCAATAGACACCTCTTGCTGTTTGGTATGTGTCATGCAATGGTGCTCGATAATTTACTGCGACACAAGCTCAATTTTGAAAAGATTGAGTGACCAACCGCAGTTTCTGTTTTCTTCAGATGGGAAAAAAATCTGTACATCTCGAGAGAGGTATAAATGTCTCCACCATGACGCTCATGACGAACATCAAGATCAATGTTCTGTTAAGGGAGTGAAGACTTCTACTCACACCTGCAAAGTCTGGCGAATATGTAGATTATTCATTGGTGAACCTAAAGATAAAGTCTTCACGGGTGACCAACTGAATATCCTTCGGAAAGTCTTTGTTAGTCGATGTACTTAATGTACCTCATAAATGTTGCGTGAGAAGGCAAATTTAATATCCTAGAGTGAATGCAGTCACAAGTTAATATAAATTAATGGAATTCAACGATGCTGTATTCCTCCTTCGATCATCTTACAGTCTCTGAGATACAGTTTTAAATAAGTGATAGAGCTAAGATATGCTTGAATTTATGTGGTTCTTTTAATAATCGTTATAATGGTTGATCTACACGCTCAATAAAATTGAAGCTCACGATCCCCACTTACTGAAGTGAGACGGTTAAGTCAGTGAGAAATCTTCGACTCGGTGAAGGACCAGTGCTACAAATGATTTTCGAAAAGGACGTTAGTGGACATATGCGAGTAAGGAAGCGTGTGAAATTCGACTGAGATGTGCAACAAATTTATTCGCCGCTATCGGATTCTTTCACCTGGTTCATGGACGAAAAATATTTTGATGCTCATTTCGGCCACTTTTAGAAAGTTAAGTAGCTGAAACCTCATCCAAGACTTTTTTTTAAATCGAAGCTCTTCATGTCACTGTGAGCGAAACAATAATCATTGATCTAATTTTCTTTTAATCGACATCATTTTAAAAAACTATTATATTTTGCTGTCAATCCTTCATTTACATTTGAAATGAATACCCCTCAGTTAACGTAGTCCATAATGATTTAATCAAAACTTCCAAAGAAGAACATCTCATTTGTTGGCAGGAGAAAGGGCCGAATAGAGACTTGAATAACTTTTTTGCTCTATTTGTCAGACTGTTTGCATACAACCGAGGTGCTACTGCATACTGTACATCCTCCCTGTCCGGCCGCAACCATGGTGCACCTCACGTTACAAATCGTACGTGTACAGATGATATAAATACAGATCCCCCATTGGAGATCAAAATATTCTGAACGGGCAAGTGGAAACAGCACACCACTAACGAACGTTGCAAGTGTGAAATTTGGAAAGATAGTTTGACTCAGAGTTTATCGGAAAGAGAAGAGTTAAAACGGTAAACGAACAGTAGGGAACTACGATATTTGCGCTTTGCGCGACTGACGCTACTGATTATGCTTCCGTCCGTCTGTCTCTCTGTCCGAAGCTTCCCGAAAGTGTGTGAAGAGAGGATCTGTGATACGGGCCGTGTGCACTCAACTTTGGAGAGATTGATTTTTTGGTTTTGTAGCCTTTCGTTCACTTTGCCTTCTTTTCATTTCAAATAAAGGCGGTGGACTAGTGCAAATAATTGTTGAATCTTCCAATATATACTGATAAGCTTAACGTTATGAATAATTTTAGTGCAACTATTGTACATGAGCGATGAATGGACTTCAATCTCCCCAGGTCCAATAACAAATCTCCATTTTAATTCCTGATTTATTTAGTCGCACAAAAGTGTTGAGGTGTCGTTATTAGCAGCACCGCTGCATGGTACGTAATGAACATGGTACCCGTTCATCGCAGTACATATCTGGGATATATCATATTCGGGATATACATATTAACATTAGGCACACATTTCTTGAATTCTCAACTGCAGTATATATGCTCGTTGGTTTCCATTTATTTTTATCATTTAATTGTAAGTATGTGCAATAATTTGTAATATGGATACCAAAGTTGAGTGTCAACAGCCGAAATGATCCATTTCTTTGAATATCTGAAAGTTTTGTTTAGTTAGCCAAATCACAATGCACTTTCTATACAGGGTGATCGTTACTTTGAAAGACAAACTTTAACATAAGGCTGAGACCGTTGAAATAAATAGTTTTTACTCAATTATCATGAGTTTAAAATTCATCGTTAATTACAAGGACTTGAAATTTGAAACGTATTGAAAAAAAAATTAGCATGTCGGCAGAGGAAGGCACTGAAAAATAATGAAGAATAAAATGTAGGAAACGATTTGCATGAAGGCAAGAATTAGAATAACGCCATAGCCGTATTTTTTATGACCATGAAAAACGTGCAATTATATTAGAAATTTATTAAATATTTTCTGAACAAACAACACTTCTTGTGGTTGCAACTTTTTAATTATTTGTGACCGATGTTCAAAAAATCGCTGAGTCCATTCACAATAGTGAGCTTTCGATATTTCAGCACAATCATTTCATCAATTTTAACATATCATAAAGAAATGTTTCACAGCATTTATTGTAAGTGAAGTTCATACACATTACCTGAAATTTTGTTGGACCAATTATTCCAAGAAAGTAACCCGTTAAAGGTAGAAAAAAGAGTGTCAACATGGTTTAGATGAGAAAGTTCTCGTACACAACGTCTCTCACATGTGTGAGATTATTGAAGCGAGTTCACTCGCAAGTTCTTGCCAGTGGCAGGACAGTGCAGAACTGAACGCAGTAAGGACACTACGCCAATTGTCAATATAATAATAATAATGAAGGCATCTATGGATGCTTTTTTCCAATCAAGCCTGATACATATCACCTTGCACATTGGATTTTCAAATGCCTCATAACTAACGCCAGGACGCCATGACGCTTTCCCCCGGTCGAGACCGGTACCCATTTCAGACACCTGGGTAGAGTGGGGTATTGTGCTTGGAATTTTTCTCCTATACCCAACAGAGAAAATCGCCACTGCCAGCGCCGAGATTCGATCCCGGGTCTCCCGCACGGCGGCAGAACCCTCTAGCCACATGGCTATGGCGGCTGTTCAATCGACAAGAGAACAGTACATGAACTGTTCAACATCTACAGCATTGGTCCATAAGTAGGTAGACAGTATGTGGATAGGGTTGAGTAGTTACATTATTACAATTTTGTTCATTTTACCTCTTTTATCTGTGCCTTGTTATTGGCAATTTTATAGTTAATTTATTTAAATTTAGGGAAAAATGTTTGTTGAAGCGAAAGAGGCAGACTTCAAAGCTGCGTAATTTACGATGGAAAATTGTTTGAGCACCGGCGTTGGTAAAATTTGAGATCTTATGTATTATTGTTCACAATATAATTAAATTGTTGAAGTTCTAGTTATATTAGCACTCAATGTAATAGTATGTATGTACAAATCAATTGTAGTAAACAATTATCAAAGTAGCAATCATTAAATGGAGCGTGCCCTTATTTGGCTTTACTAATATATATATATATATATATATATATATATGAAAATTGACTTTAATACTCGTCGATCAGCGGCATTAAGAGGATCGCCTGCGTGGCCACCGCTGGCGCACGTTGCGGTCAAAGTGAGAACAACCCTCAGTTTCAGAACACCAACAGTTTTTACCTACAATAAGGCGTGTCATGGTATTGATTACGATTTCACGTTGAAGACTAACCCAACATGACTCAACAGAAATTTTTAATCCCTATTTTTTACATTAATCTTAGATGGGGCTATCGCCTTTAGATTTTTTTTATCTCTACGAACCATTACCGATGTTCAACGTGAAAAAATCATCTACCCGCCATCCCTTGAAGACTAATAACTCTCATGCTTCGCAATCAGAAATTGAGGGATAACTGATGTAGAATTATTCGCCGCAACGTGCCTCTAAGCGTTTCGAGAAATGTTGAAACTCGTCATTGTTTTGAAGAAGTATTGAGTTGCACATAAAATATAGGCGAACCGTGACTTCCTTCTCCCAACCTGGAGAATCACCGGGCGACATTGCCGGGATTCGAACTGCCTACACCTCCCCATGACGGGCGCGCGTCCTTAACCACTCGGCCAAGAAGACACATGACACGCGCTGGATACGGGACACAAACAGGACATGTGACGTGCAAAGGACACACTACGAATCTGTTTTTCGAGTATTGACCTAATATTCTCGTTAAATTCTCTGGTGTTCCAGTTGCGGTTGCGAGTGAACTTCATTATTGTAAGCCATGGCCGAGATTCATGAAACAAAATCTTGCTGCATTAGTTATCCCTCAAATATGTCCAATTTGATGTTTTAGGACAAGCTATCAGTATTTTAGGGATGCAACCAATACGTGATGCTCGATTAGCAACTGTAGGTCTAGTTGTTTCTACGAAAAACGAAGATTTTGGAAGGTAAACGCATAAGCATTTGAAATTGTTATGTAATAGTGACGCGGATGGTAGAATAGCTTTATTAAATGCCGTCCATATAACTGTGTGACTATGTACGATTATCGCCTTACTCGCGATATGTTACGTGGGACATCTGCCAGTAATGTTTAATTTTGTTGACTGCCGTTTATATAGTGAATTAAGTTTAATTACTTTACAATATGTAAATAGGGCCTAGTTGATTTGAAAACATTTTTATTATACTACAGAACTGATGGTGCCACATGCTGTGTAGTTGTTACGTAGTTAAGGAATGTTCCGTGGTTAACGTACGAATCAATCCCATAATTTAAGTCCCTCCTGCCTCCATTGCGCGTAGATGTCGAACAGTTCGTGCCCTCCTTTATTATCTATTGAATATTTGCAATTAGCGTAGTGTCCTTACTGCGTTGTTTTGCTCTGTCCTGCCACTGGCAAGAACTTGCGAGTAAACTCGCTTCAATCATCTCACACATGTGGGACGTTCTGTACGAGAACTTTGCCCTCAAAACAATGTTGACGCTCTCCTTGCGACGTCTTACTGGTGCTTTTCGTGGTATATTCAGTTCTACTAACTTTAAATGGAGAAGTTTTTAAACTTCACCTATACTAATCAATATGACATTTTTTTCAACTTAGTGGTTAAGTGTAGAGTTCTGCTCTTCTTGCATTTGTTTTAAGGATTTCTTCCTATATATTGAAAAGCTTATGATAATTATGTCTAATTTTCGAAGGCTATTCATTGTGGGAGAATTATTGATGTTCGAAAAGATATGAAAAATATTTGTAAGAGAATCAAACTTCGTTCGGTTTCACTGACACCCAAATGAGTCATTATGAGCTGTACAGCTGCATGACAAATAATCGACTAGCTACCCGTGATCTCAATCATGAATGAAATGTAGTAGCAGATAGGAAGTAATTCAGCTTCTTACAAGAAACAAAAAATGTTGAACACTAAAATAATTCCCTCTGCAAGAATAATTCGTGAATCCTGGTGGCTTTGATCGCGTCCGCCAAACGATCGCACCGCCGTTTGAACGCCTGCATCGCAACAGATGAGGCGGCGTGTGGAACTTCTTTTGGTGGCACCTATCCTAATTTAGATGAAAAGAAGAACCAACGTATAAATGAATATTTATATTACTTTTACTCTCAACACACACATATCAATTTTTATTATTTGTTCATTTCTACATTGGTTCTTCTTGTTATCTTACGCGTCAGATTTTCTAAGAATCAATCTGTTGGAAATAAATTATCCTAGTTTTGTAATATGTTTATGCTCATAATAGTTAAATAGGGCTGCTATTCTGTGTCTGCCTTGATAACGAAAACAGTGTTTACTCTTCATTCCCGAGTCAAGCTCAAAACCCAAATTATTCTCTAATTCGATTCAATTTTCCAGTCCTCGTATCGCTATAACTTAGCGTTTTGAACCACATTATTTCAAGGAGAAAAGTGTTTATTTTATTCTTCCCAGAACCAATTTAAGTTTTGTGTATCCATGTATGTAGATATGGATTATCTAGGCGGGTGACCCTACACTTTGGTATGCAGGTTACGGAAGTTCAATTGATTACTCCATATCGAAAATGCTTAAATCGGCAATCACATTATTATTATATTCCTGGTTTTACCACCGCAGCCGCACAAACCACAATCACAAGGGTTTTTCACGAGTTAACTCGGGGAGTTAAATACAAGATAAACGTTATGCTTTTACTCCCCTTCCTGTCAAAAGTTTGGATGCATCAGAAATTTCCTGAGTCATATCATGCGTAGAGTGATAGGAGAAAGAATATTTGAGAAACAGAATATGCGTAGTCAGGTCTCGTCAATATTAAATAGTTGCTCATGGTTCTAAAATTTTATTTAGACGATCAATGTTTTGAGGAACGACGACAAAATTCCCTCCCGAATTGAAGAAGATAAAAAATAAAAATTATTCACTGAAATGTCGCATTGGATTCGAATTACACTAATCGTAATAATGTGAAGCTCTCCCCAGAACAGAAAGCTATTGCATCAGCCATTCTGTCTCCGATTCGTACAATGTTCAAGCAAATATTCTTTCGATATAAACATTTTCACTATCATACAAAATGAGAAGGATATACCGTCGCCAAAATTTATATTAGTATTTAGGAGGGAACCTCAATTTCAAGTTCGACTTTACAACGTTGGTCAACCCCCATTCCTCGAACTCTGATAACTTACGCTTAATGTTCGATCCGAAATATTGAATGGTTAATTGATGCAGAAATATTTGCTGCCACCCCTCTGTGACGTTTCGGGAATTATTGTTGAAACTTGAAGTTGTGCTGAAATTGTATGGCATTGAAGGCAAAATAAAGGCCAGAAGTGACTTGAACTTATGTATGTGACTTGAGCAAATACCTTTTCATTTCACAATGCTATTCCTAAAATTTTTCACTTACATTGGTTTGATACAAATGCATGTAAAACTCTCTGTGTATTCCCTGATTTGCCATCATTGTCTTGAAAAAGTATTCTACCCGACTTAAATTCTTCTTATATACATTTTCTACTTATTGTTTTAACTAACTCTATGGAGTGCAGTGAAGAGCATCTTCACGATATAAACTGATGGTTTGTGAAAGCAAGATAATTCATTTCGATAAATCTGAAAATTTTGTTAAGTCGACTAAATTACAATGTGCTTTCGACACAGGGTGACTGGCACTTTGTAGAACAAACTTTAAACAGAGGGCTGAGACCGTCGAAATAAACACTTTTTACTCAATTTTCGTGAGCTAAAAATGCTTCGTTAAAGAGTTACACGGACTTGAAATTCGAAACGTATCGGGCTGAACAGGCATGCAATTTGTATACAACTTGAAAATGTGGCCAGTGTTTGAGAGATCAATTAGGTCCATCACATTAGTAAGCATTCGAAATTTTTACTGAACCTTTGCATCAGTTCAAACAATATGCAAGAATAAATTTCATAGCAAAAATAAAAGGTCAAGTTCATAACCTTTCCTGAAATGAAATTGTGCGGAACTAATTATACCAAGAAAGTTGCCTGTGAGAGGTTGCAAGGAAAGCGTCAACATTGCTTAGATAAGAAAGTCATCGCACAAAAGTCTCTCACTTGTGTGAGATCATTGAAGCGAGTTTACTCGCAAGTTCAGTGCAGAACTGAACGCAGTAAGGACACTACGCCAATTGTCAATATTCAATAGACAAGAAAGGAGCGCAGGAACTGTTCGATATCTAAGCGCAATAGAGGCAGTAGGACTAAAATTACGAGTTTGATTCGTACGTAACATTTTTTAACTACGTAACTACACAGCACGTGGCACTATCAGTTCTGTAGTAGAAGTAAAATATTATTCAAATCAAATACTTGCAAATTTTAAAGTAATTAAATTTAATTTTTCATATAAACGGGAATTACAGAATTAAACATTACTGGCAGTTGTTCCACACAACATATCTCGACTTGGCCGGCGGCCAAAGGAGGCCGGCGGACGAAAATTATAGCTTTGATTCGTACGTTGACGACGTACCATTTCTTCAATTAACTCCTAGACAGCTGGTAGCACTAACAGTTCTGTAGTGAAAATGATGTACAGGGCGGCCCATAAGTAGGTGGACAGTATGTGCAATAGGGTTGTGCATCAGTTATATTTCTACAATTATTTTGTTCATTTCAACTATTTATTTGTGCGATGATAATGACAATTCTATTATTATATAATTTGTGAAGAAATGTACGTCGAAGCGTATGAGACAGACTTCAGAGCTGTGTAATTTAAGATGGAAGACAGTTTGAGCACCAGCGTTGATATAATTTGAGGGCTTATGCATTATTGTTCACAATTGTGAATGTTCTAGTTGTGTTAATTCAAAATATAATTACATTTACACGGAGTTTCAGATGAAATGATGGATCTAATGTCTACTAACTTTTGGACTACCCTGTGTAACCACGGTGATCGTTAGAATTTTCCAGGTACATATTATTTACCTGAACACTTTGAATGCAATTGATAAATCAGATGTTCCATATTCAGTTCAATTTAAAGTCATTCGTAATTACCGAATGTCAAAATAACAATTATTAACTGGATCGATCATGTCCTTATTTAGCTTTACCTGAGTATTTTAAATAATGAGTTCGGGACAACTAGTCGGTCAGCAGCATTATGAACATCATATCCTTGCGTGGCCACCAGTGGCGCATGTTTTGGTCAGGTGTTAACTACTGTAAGTTTCTCGAAACTGCAGAGTTTGTCGATACATGTGGAGTCGGTCAAGCCAAGCTTTCCGACGGGTAAGTCTTTTGGACACACTGCACAACGAAAACGTTTCATTATTATCCATCTAATGAGAAGGAATTACCCTTCTCCAAAATTAACGTATAAGTGTACAAGCGTTTAATTCTTTAGGATTGGTCAAAAGCCACACCTTAAATGGATTATTTCTTGGAAAATATTTGAACGATCAAATTCGAGGGATAACTAATGTAGAATTTTTGTTTCCCACCCGTCTGGTAGCGTTTCGGGAAATTTGAACCTCGTGATTGAAAAAAAGAAGTATGGCGTTGTGGGTAAAATAAAACCGAGAACGGACTTGAACATATGTATTGGGAAGCGTCGGTCGGAGATGCTGCACGGCGCGGGGTCAAGCAAGACAGAGCGAGACGAAGATCAGAGGCAGCGGGACGGGCGGAGGAGCGGCCTTGGCTTCCGTTAATGAAGTTCACTCGCAACCGCAAGTGGAAATTTGCACCTGATAATTTAACGAGGATATTGGCTCAATACTCGAGAAACAGATTTTCACTGTGTCTTCTGCATGTCACATGTCCTGTTTTTGTCCCGTCTCCAGTGCCTGTCTCGTGTCTTCCTCGCTGAGTGGTTAAGGACGCGCGCCCGTCACGGAAAAGTGTCAGCAGTTCGAATCCCGGCAATGCCGCTGGCGATTCTCTCCGTTGGGAAAAGGAAGAACTCAGCCACAATTCACCCTCTACCCAGGTGTTGGAAAAGAGTACCGGCTTGACCGGGAGTAACCGTCAGAGCGTCGATGTGCTAACCGACATTTGAAAAACCAATGTACAAGATAACATTCAATGGGCTTGATTGGAAAAACATCTTTTTCCCTTTTATCGTGTGCGTGTCACATGTCGTGTTCGTGTCACGAACACTATGAATGTAAAAAAGTTCTCGTAGTCAATAATGTTATTAATTCATTTAGTCTTTGGAAATAATTATCAATCTTCAAGATGTGTTATTACTTAAATATTACCATCACAAAACTAACCTTTCATATTGCTACTGATCAAATTTTAGTAATAGCTGATCATTTCAAGTGCACTTATTAACAACTCTGTAATTGTGATGGTAAGCCGGGTATTAATTAATTCAAAAATTACTGATATAATCTATGATGCAAATTAACCTGGGGTAACTGTTGTATGTAAGCTCCGACCGACCTCAAGCTCTATTTTTCTTATAATTTCTGACCTGTTCAACCACAAAAAGACTGGAAAAGGCCGTTATGAACAGTACCGCTGCATGGCACGTAGTCGACACGCTACCGTGCACCTCACTTTCATACCTGGGATTTAACCAGAGTTTTTTGTCAAATATTTAGATTTTTGAAATGAATGTTCCTCTAGAGTACATATAGATAGGTGCCTGGGTTTGTTCATTACATTCATGGTTTACGTTTGCTTATGGTTGAAATATTGCTATGGTGTATTATGTGAAAAAATTCCATGATTTTATATTAGAAATTAGTTTATTAGAGAAGAATGTTCATAAATCACTACGTAGTTGAAGAACAAATGACAATTATTCGAGTATTGTAATAGAATGCATTATTTCGTTTGGGAAATCGATGTATCTGAATAGATGTGTTACATGTACGAGTACATCGCTTAAAATTTGAGATTTATTTCCAAGTCTACAAGAAATCAATCAATTTGTGTTCGTCATTCGTGAACCGGTGAATTATTTCTCCAGCAGTCATTTGGCCTCCATGTTGATGCAACTTTGCAATAGGAGCATCTGCTCGATAGGCTGCCAGTGATGTCGATGCCGTCTTCACTGCATTGATCGAATAATCGGAACATATCAGTCTGTGTTACTCATGATTTTGCCATGTTTATTCATGGGCGTGAACATAGGATTACACCGACGTTGTTGCTCACCAAATCGAAAAAGATAAAAAAAGAACCAAAGTAAAAATATATATTTTTCGTGTGTTTCTTTTTTAGGAAAACGTTTCAGAATGTAAAAATTCCATCTTCAGTGCTGAAAAACACACATAGAGGTAAAAAATATGACTGAAAGCTACTTCGACATTTATTTTTTTACCCCTTTGTGTGTTTTGCAGGACTGAAGATGGAATTTTACCATTCCAAAACGTTTGCCTAAAGAAGGAACAAAAATGAATGTTTTTACGTTAGTTCTTTTTTCTATCTTGCAAGTGAGATTCTCCAAAAATCGACCTATTGAAAATATACAATTTAAAAATTTATACAATTAATATTCTTCCTAATGTAACTGATAATCCTACGTACCTACAATGTTGCTACCAGTAGTAAATAATTTGTATGTGGTACTTATATGAAATGTACATTTTTTATCTTAATACCTACGATGATATTCATTGAAAGACTTGATAATAAAACATATATAGAATAATAAATTAATGATATTGCTTAAAAAATAGCTTCTATTTTAACTGATAGTGTTCGTTGCTCCCCCAGGACACATTACTAATCGGTGTCTCAAGTATTGAGCCAATATCCTAAATTAATTGTGAGGTGCGAATTTCAGTGAGAACTTCATTACCGGAAGCCAAGGCCGCTCCAGCGCCTGTCCCGCTGCCTGTGATCTTCGTCTCGCTCTGTCTTGCTTGACCCCGCGCCGTGCAGCATCTCCGACCGACGCTTCCCAATACATATGTTCAAGTTACTTCTCGCTTTCATTTGGCCCACAACGCCGTACTTCTGCTGTACAATGATGAGTTACAACATTTCCAGTTATTAGAGCAAATTTTTGATACCGGTCACTGCTACATTAGTTATGCCTCAAATATTCCTGATCTGATAATTCACGGCAAGTTATCAGTATTTTGAAAACGTACTCTGTAATACACGACTGGGATTACTGGATAAAAGAAACTGTGATAGTAAAATAAAATTAAATTTTGGAAGGCAAACGCCTCTAATCTGAACTGAGAATTGGAAAGTGCTAGCAGGTATTGAACATTAATTACGGTTGTAATTATTGAGTGCCTGGCAATGTATGGTAATCGCATAAGTTGCGATATGTTACGTGGAACATCTGCCAGTAATGACTCGCGTTTGTATGGTAAATTAAATTTAATTACTTTACAATAAGCAAATATTTGATTTGCAAAACATTTCACTTTTACTACAGAACTGATAGTGCCACGTGCTGTGTAGATGTTACGTAGTTGAGGAATGTTACGTCATCAACATAGAAATCAATCCCGTAATTTTAGTCCTCCAGCCTCCATTGCGCGTAGATGTTGAACAGTTCATTCACTTTTTTCTTGCCTATTGAATATTGACAAATGGCGTAGTGTACTTACTGCGTTCAGTTCTACGCAGTCCTGTCACTGGCAAGAACTTGCGAGTAAACTCGCTTCAATAATCACACGCATGTGAGAGACGTTATTTACGAGAACTTTTCCCTCTAAGCAATAACTTTCCCTCTTCTTGCGACGTCTTACTTTTGCTTTTCTTGTCATATTCTGTTCTATTAACTTCAAATGGAGAAATTTATGAACTTTACCTATCCTAATCAATATGGCATTTCTTCAACTTTATTGCCTAAGTGTAGAGTCCTGCTCGTATTACATTTGTTATTATGGCATTTCTTCTTAAATATTGAAAATCTGATGAGAATTCTGCCTAAGGCTATTCATTGTGTGAGAATTGTTGTTTTTCGAAAAGATACGTAAAATACTTTGGTGATGTTCAAATTGCTTGCCTATTCACTGACCCAAAAGTGTCATTATGAAAAGTACCGCAGCATGACAAGTTATAAACACGCTACCCGTTATCTCGATTATTGATGAAATGTAGTAGAAGATAGAAAATAATTTTACTTTGTACAAGAAACAGGATAGGTTGAACAATAAAAGAATTGCCGCTGCAAGAATTATTCGTGAAACTCCTTCTGGCTTCGATCGCGTCCGCCAAACGATCGCACCGCCGTTAGAACGCCTGCATCGCAGCAGATGAGGCGGCGTGTGGAACATCTTTTGTTAGCCCCGATCTAAATTTAGATGAAAAGAAAAACCAACGTACAAATGAATATTTATATTATTTTAACTTTCAACACAGTCATTTTCATTATTTTATCATTTGTTCTTTTTTTCCATTGGTTCATTTTCTCATCTTACGCGTGAGATTCCCCACGAATCAAGCTATTGGAAATATACTATCCTAGTTTAGTAATTGGTTTCTTATGCTCATTGTAGTTAATGGGGGCTGCTATTCTGTGTTTGCCTTGACAATAAAAACAGTTTTTACTCTGCCTTCCCGATTTACGCTCAGAAAACGAATTTCTTATTTAAATCTTCCCAGACTTAATTCAAAGTTTTGTGCATACATGTACATAGGTATGGCTTATCTAGGACGGTGACACCCAACTTTGGTATACAGGTCACAGGAGTTCAATTGATTACTCCATATTGCAAATGCTTAAATCGGCAATCACAATTGTTTTCCAGGAGTTAACTTGGGGAGTTGAATACAAGATTAATTTTATGTTTTTACTCTCCTTTCTTTCAAAATTGTAGATGCATCTGAAATTTCCTGAGTCATTTCATGCGTAGAGTGTTGGCAGAAAGAATATTTAAGAAACAGAATATGCGTAGTCAGGTCTCGTCAAAATTAAATAGTTACTCATGGTCCTAAAATTTTATTTGAGCCATCAGTGCTTCGAGAAGCGACGACAACAAAATTCCCTCCCGAATTCAAGAAGATAAAAAATTAAAATTAAAAAAATATTCTCTGAAATGTCAGGTTGTGTTGTTATTGCACTATTATTAATACGATGCAGCTCCCCCCGGAGCAGGAAGCGATTGCAAGTGCCATTCTGACTCCCATTCGTACAATGAACAACACAATTTCCTTTCTATATAAGCATTTTCACTCTGACACCCATTGAGTAGGATATTACTTCGCCGAAATTTATATTAGTATTTAGGAGGGAATTTTAATTTAATTCTCGGTTATACAACATTGGTCAACGTCCATTCTTCGAACACTGATAACTTACGCATAATTAGCGATCCGAAATATTGAATGGATAACTGATGCAGAAATATTTGCTGCCACCCCTTCGTGACGTTTCGGGAAAAGTTGAAGCTCGTAGTTGTGCTGAAATAGTATGGTATTGAAGGCTATATAAAGGCCAGAAGTGACTTGAAGTCATGTATGTGACTTGAGCAAATTCCTTTTCATTTCACAATGTACATTCCTAAAAAATTTTCACTTACATTGGTTAGATAGCAAATACATATATAACTTTCTGTGTATTCCCTGATTTGCCATCACTGTCTTGAAAAAGTATTCCACCCCACTTAAATTCTTCTTATATACATTGTCTAATTATTGTTTTAACCAACTCTGTGGGGTGCAGTGAAGAGCATCTTCACGATATAAACTGGTCGTTTGTGCAAGCATGTCAGTGGCTTGTGCAGGCAAGAGAATCCATTTCGGTATGTCTGAAAATTTTGTTAAGTTGATTAAATTACAATGTACTTTCTATACATTGTGCCTGGCACTTTGCAGGACAAACTTTAAACGTAAGGCTGAGACCGTTGTAATAAACACTTTTTACTCACTATCATGAGCTAAAATTGCTTCGGTAAAGAGTTACAGGGTATCGAACGTATCGAACTGAACAGGCATGCAATTTGTATACAACTTGAAAATGTGGCCAGTGTTTGAGAAATCAATTAGTTCTATCACAATAGTATGCATTCGAAATTTTGACAGAACCATTCTGCGCCCGTCCCGCTGCCTCTGATCTTCGTCTCGCTCTGTCTTGCTTGACCCCGCGCTGTGTAGCATCACCGACCGACGCTTCCCAATACGTATGTTCAAGTCACTTCTCGAATTTATTTCGCCCACAACGCCATACTTCTGCTGCCCAACAATGAGTTGTAACCTTTCTCGAAATTAGTGCAGATTCTTGATACAAAATCATACCTCATTAGTTATGCCTCAATAATGTCCGATCGGATTTTTTACGACAAGTTATCAGTATTTGAGGTGTGAGCTCAAGAAATTTTAATTTCAACTTACGCATTTCCGACCTTTCGTGTTTAATCGTACGTTTGTGGAAGGCTGATGCCTCGTAAGTATATAATGAAGGAGATTGGTTCCGTCTTGGTACATGTACAAGATTAAATTCCGTCGTTTTACCTTTGTGAATGACTATGTAAGGTAATGTGTCGCTCAGTCGAGATATGTTGTGTGGAACAACTGCCAGTAATGTTTAATTCTGTTAATTCCCGTTTGTATGAAAAATTAAATTTAATTACTTTTAAATTTGCAAATATTTGATTTGAAAAATATTTTACTTCTACTACAGAACTGATAGTGCCACGAGCTGTGGAGTTACGTAGTTAAAAAATGTTACGTACGAATCAAACTCGTAATTTTAGTCCTACTGCCTCTATTGCGCTTAGATATCGAACAGTTCCTGCGCTCCTTTCCTGTGTATTGAATATTGACAATTGGCGTAGTGTCCTAACTGCGTTCAGTTCTGCACTGTTCTGCCACTGGCAAGAACTTGCGAGTAAACTTTCTTCATTTTGCTATTTTGCTTACGTCATTTGAAATCAACAAACCCCTTTCAATGAAGTTGTTCATAATAATTTCAGTTTTAATAGAATTTCTAAATGTATAAATTCTGTACGTCTCAGCTTGGAATTCTAAATTGAGTTGTGTGCGAGTGGTAAAATGTAAGCGAGGAAAACAAACTATATTTTCATAAGAGGATCTTGTAGATTTGCTGATATCCTCAAACATGATCCGTTTAATAATTACCTCTCATATGAAAAATTTCATAACCGCCAAAAATAAGGCTAAGAAATCTAGGTAAGGCATATTTTCTTGTTTAAAAATTTAAAATCCCTGAACCGTACCAAAATTGGGCGCTTTAGCCTACCATCGTACCAAATAGACAACATAATGACATATGAAGATGTTCGTACCAAGTATGTTGAGTTGTACCAATTCCGACTGCCCTGGACACCGCACTCACTCCCCGTACATTACCTGGAAGAGTTTAGCCTAGGCCATCATACACTATTTATCTACCAATTTCTTTTACCTCAGCAGCATTAGTACACTTTGGTCACACCCATGCCTTAAGTACTGATAGCTTACGCGTGAATATTCTGTGAAACATATTCGAGGAATAAAAAATGTATAAATAGTTTTCGCCACTTGTCTGGAAGCGCTTCTGAAGATGTTGAAATTCGTAATTGCACTAAGGAAGGGATGGCGTTGTAGGCAAAATGAACGCATGAAATGAGTTAAACAAATACTTTTCATTTGACAATGAATATTCATGAAATTTCCAACTTACATTATTTCAACTTTGTTGAGTGTAGTGAGAAGCATCTTGATATAAGTTAGTGGTTTTTGCCACACTGTTACAATTCCGCTCTTGATTCCACAGATCTCTGTTGGGTATAGGGGAAAAATTCAAAGCACAATACCCCAATCTACCCAGGTGTCTGAAATGAGTACCGGTCTTGACCGGGGGAAAGCGTCATGGCGTCCTGGCGTTAGTTATAAGGCATTTGAAAATCCAATGTACAAGGTGATATGTATCAGGCTTGAAATTGTAAATAAAGCATCCGTAGATGCCGTTGTTTGTTTGTTTGTTTATAACCGTTATTTTTATTACTGTTATCCTTGCCCCAACTCGGCACCGACTTCGAAGAGCCAATAGACACCTCTTGCTGTTTGCTTTGTGTCATGCAATGGTGCTCGAGACCTTACTTCGACACAGACTCGACTTTGAAATGAAAGGCTGACCATCCGCAGTTTATGTTTTCTTCAGGTGGGAAAAAAATCTGTACATCTCGACAGAGGTATAAATGCCTACACCTTGACGCGCATAACTAACACCAAGATCAATGTTCTGTTTAGGGAGTGAAGACTTCTACTCACACCTGCAAAGTCTGGCGAATATGTAGATTATTCATTGGTGAACCTAAAGATAAAGTCCTCACCGATTACCAACTGAACATCCCTCGGAAAGTCTTTGTTAGTCGATGTACCTAATGTACCTATTAAATGTTGCGTGAGAAGGCAAATTTAATATCCTTGAGTGAATTCAGTCCCAAGTTATAACAAATTAATAGAATTCAACGATGCTGTGTCCCTGATGCGATCATCTTACAGTCTCTGAGATACAGTTTTAAATAAGTGATAGAGCTAAGATATACTTGAATTTATTTGAACTTTTAATAAATATAGAATGATTGAGCTGCACGCTCAATAAAATTAAAGCACACGATCCACATTTGCTGATGTATGTCGATTAACTCTGTAAGGAAACTTCGATTCGGTGAAAGAAAAAGGTTTCAAATGATGTCCGAAAAGGATGTTAGTCGACGTATGCGAGTAAGGAAGCGTGTGAAATTCAACTGAGATATGCAATAAATTTATTGGCAGTTATTCGCTTTTTCCACCAGTGCGATGGACGAAAAATATTTTGATACTCATTTCGGCGACTTTAGGAAAGCTATGTAGCAGAGAGCGCATTCAAGTCCTTTCTTAAATCGCTGTTCTTCATATCACAGCTAGCGAATCATTAATCATTGATGTCATTTAATTTTTAAGCGACATCAGTTCTAACACCAAATTATATTTTACTATCAATCCTTCATTTGTATTTGAAATTAATACTCTCTCAGTTTACATAGTCCATTAATGGATTTATCAAAACTTTCAAAAAAAGATATTTCATGAAATATTTTGTTGGCCGGAGACAAGGCCGAATACAGACGTTTGATAACTGTTTTTGTTCTATTTGCCAGACTATTTGCCTACAACCGAGCTGCTACTGCACACATCCTACCTATCCGGCAGCAACCATGGTACACCTTACGTTACACATCGTACGTGTACAGATGATATAAATACAAAACACCAATTGGGGACCAAAGTATTTTAAGTAGGCAGGTAGAAATAGTACAACACGAACGAACGATGCTTATAGGAAATACGGAACAAGAGTTTGACTCAGAGTGTGTGGGAAAGAGAGGAGTAAAAACGGAAAAGGAAAGATAGGGAACTTTAAAAGATGCGCTTCGCGCATATGATGCTAGTGTTGCAGTTTTATTGCAAGTACTCAGATGGTACGACAATGTATGTTATTGTTGACCCATCCAATATACGAGTATACTGATAAGCGTAAAATATTAAGTTATTTTGTGTAGCTATTGTTCGTAAGCGATGAATCGACTTCAATCACGCCAGGTCCGTGCCCAAATTTTCCATTTTAATTTCTGATTTGCTCAGTCACGCGAAATGTTGAGGTGCCATTATGAGCAGTACCGCTGCATGGCACGTGATGAACACGCTACCCGAGCATCTCAGTTACATATCTGGGATTTAGGAACAGACATTACTCACACATGGCTTTTATTCTCCACTAGAGTATATTTACCAGTCGGTTTTTCATTTATTTTTTCTAGTAATTGTAGGTATGAGCAATTGTAATATGGAGCCATCAATAAAATTTATCATAGCCTGTGTACCAAAGTTTAGTGTCAACAACCAAGATAATCGATTTCTACATGTTTCGGAAACTTTTGTTTAGTTAGCCAAATTATAATGTACTTTCTATACAGGGTGAATGGCACTTTACAGGACAAACTTCAACATAAGGCTGAGGCAGTTGAAATGAACACCTTATACTCAAATATCGTCAGTTGAAAATGCTTCGTTAATGAGTAACAAGGCCTAAAAATTTGAAACGTATAGGACAAAAATTCGCGCATTGGCAGTGGAAGGAAATGAAGAATGAAATTTAGGAATAGGGTTTTATATGATTACTAAAAACAGAATAACACCATGGCCTTATTTATTACGAGCATGAGAAGTACGAAATTATATGGGAAATTTATAAAATATTATCTGAATAAAGCCCATCTGTTGTGATGCAATTTGCATATTACATGTGACCAATGTTCGAAAAATTACCAAGTTCATGCCCAATATTGATCTTTCCGAATTTTGACGCAATCATTTCATCAGTTTAACACATCGCAAAATAAAAATTTCACAGCAATAAATGTAAGTCAAGTTCATAAACATACCAAGAAATTTTGTTAAACAAACTATATGAAGAAAGTAACCCGTTAGAGGTTGCAAGGAGAGCGTCAACATTGTTTAGAGGGAAAAGTTCTCGTACATAACGTCTCCCAGATGTGTGAGATTATTGAAGCGAGTTTACTCGCAAGTTTTTGCCAGGAGCAGGACAGTGTAGAACTGAACGCAGCTAGAACACTACGTCAATTGTCAATATTCAATAGACAAGAAAACTGCACATGAACTGTTCAACATCTACGGCGAAGGAGGCATGAAGACGAAAATTACTGGTTTGATTTGAACGTTGACGACGTAACATTCCTTTCATTAACTCGTAGACAGCACGTAGCGCTACCAGTTCTGTAGTGAAAATGTTGTACAGGGTGGTCCATAAGTAGGTGGACACCGCGTGGAATACGGTTGTGCATCAGTTATATTATAATAATAATAATATCCATTTCACCTATGCTATACGTGCCACGTTATGTACTATATTATTTATATTTATTTACTATATTATTTAAATTTGGGGACAAATGTTCGTTGAAGCGTGAGAGCCAGACTTCAAAGCTGAGTAATTTACGATTAAAAATTGTTTGAGTACTAGCTCTGATCAAATTTTAGGGCATATGTGTTATTTCTTATAAATTTGAATATTCTAGTTGTGTACGTACTAAACATACGTGCATGTATACGGAGTCTCAAAATAAATGTAATCATCTACTTTTGGGCTCCCTGTCTTTAAAATAATTCAGGATGGGCCAGTAATGACAGCTCACGAGAACAGAGTTCATTAAAGTAAGTTAAACTTGACTGGTTCCCGGGCAGTCACCCCAGCCGGTCGGAGGGTTCCGATCTCAATAGTTAAAGAACGGAGGGCGACCTCCTTCCCAGCACCCCGAAGTTTCCCAAGAAACGGCAACCTGTTAGGAGAGTCACGCATTATAGCCGGAGACTAACGGAGCATGGCCCACGCAATACAGAGATATAAAGTTACATTTCGGAGAAAGGATGATATTCCTATAATATTTTAGGTTTACTCACTCCGCATTTCACGATAATAGCGCTACATCGAAAAGATCTCAACTGATCTGATTAGTCATATTTGACACTAGAACGTAACAAGATCACTTCGATGAAATACAAGTTGCCGTATTAAATTTTTATGGGTTCTCACCTAATTTGTGGGACAATTACAATTGCTCGTAAGGCCTCCCAACGAATGGTCAAAGCTAGTAGCGCCCACTACCTCTCCAACCAACCTCAATCGAGAGTCGTCCCACGAGGAGTCCAGAAATGGTTCCCGCGTGCCGAGAAGACTCTCTCCCAGCGCAGACCGAATGGATTTAGCTCATCGCGCTGGCTGACTGGCTCCACGAAGATCTACGTTTAGAAAACGTATAACGTATGAGCGGCAGGTGTAACCGTTCCATCATAACAGCAGCCGATGTAGCCGTGACCTCAACAGTAACCGAAGCAGAAGAAGTAGCCGTGACCTCAACAGTAGCCGTAGCAGAAGATGAAGCCGTGACCTCAAAAGTAGCCGTAGCCGTGATCTCAACAGCAGCCGTAGCAGTAGCCGTGATCTCAACAATAGCCGTATCAGTAGATGTAGCCGTGATCTCAACAGCAGCCGTAGCAGTAGCCGTGATCTCAACAATAGCCGTAGCAGTAGATGTAGCCGTGATCTCAACAGTAGCCGTATCAGTAAATGTAGCCGTGACCTAAACAGTAGCCGTAGCCGTGATATCAACAGCAGCCGTAGCAGTAGCCGTGATCTCAACAGCAGCTGTAGCAGTAGATGTAACCGTAGAAGCAGCACCAACACGGTACCTTATCACAGTACAAAACACGGCACATACTTGAAACTGCTTCGACACGGTAAATTAAACGGTCGGAGACACGGCCTTCCAACTGTGCTCGCCAACTTATCTTATCGTATTTTATGGACAACTAAAGTATAAATATTTTTTGTCGGCAGCCTGTGTTTCGGGAAATGTTGAAGCTAATTATTATACTTCAGATGTATGGCATTAAGCGTAAAATAAAAGCGAAAATTGACTTGAACAAATATATCGCGAACTGCCGACGTCTTCCCGTGAGGGTAGAGCGCCATTGACCACTCGACCACAACGACACGAGACACGCACTGGAAACAGGACACCAACAGGAGATGGAATATCCAAGGGACACACTACAAATCTGTTTTTGTTGAGTTTTTGGTCAATATCCTCGTTAAATCCTTAGGTGCAAATTTGCACTTGCGGTTCTGAGTGAACTTCTTTATCGGAAGTCAAGGCCGCTCCTGCGCCCGTCCCGCTGCATCTGATCGTCTCGCTCTGTCTTGCTTGACCCCGCGCCGTGCATCTCCGACAGACCCTTCCCATACAAATGTTCAAGTCACTTCTCGCCTTTATTTGGCCCACATCGCCGTACTTCTGCTGTAAAATAATGAGTTTCAACATTTCCTGAAATTAGTTCAGTTTCATGAGACTAATCCTGCTACATTAGTTATGCCTCGAATATGCCTAATCTGATAATTTAGGAAAATTTTTCAGTATTTGAAAAATGGGCTCAATAGATCTGTGTTAAGAAACGTGGGTAAAAAAGTGTAAATAGTAAATGTTTAACGAAAGTTTGGGAAGGTTGATGCCTGACATGTTATTAGTGAATGAGGTTAGTCTTCAGACGTGGTACAAGCACAAGATCTAATTCCGTCGTTACACCTTTGTGAACAACTATGTTAGGTAATGTATCACTAAAGTCGCGATATGCATCTGCGTTTATATTATAACTGCCAGTAATATTTAATTCTGTTAATTCCCGTTTATGTGGAAAATTTAATTTAATTACTTTAAAATATGCATATATTCGATTTAAAAAAACATTTTACTTCTACTACAGACCTGATAGTGCCACGTGTTGTGTAGGTTTTACGTAGTTTAAGAATGTTATGCCGTCAACGTAGGAATCAATCCCGTAATAATATTTTAGTCCTCCTGCCTCTATTGCGCGTATATATTAAACAGTTCAAGCACTCCTTTATTGTCTATTGAATTTTGACAATCGGCGTAGTGTCCTTACAGCGTTCAGTTCTACACTGTCCTGCCACTGGCAAGAACTTGCGAGGGAACTCGCTTTAATAATCTCATACATGTGAGAGACGTTATATACGAGAACTTTTTCATCTGAACCATGTTGATGCTCTCCTTGCGACGTATCACTGGTGCCTTCCTTTGTGTAATTAGTTCAGTTAATTTCAAGTGGAGAAGTTTATGAACTTCACCTAAACCTACCAAAGTGGCATTTCTATCAGAAATTGCTTTAGTGTTGAGCACTGATCTCATTACAATTCTTTTAGTGGCATTTCTTGTTACGTATTCCTCAGGCCGATGAGATAATTGTGTCTAACTTATGAAAGCTATTAATTTTGCGCGAATTATTGATGTTCGAAAAGATATGTAAAATATTTAAGCGATATTCAAATTGCGTCCCTTTTCATTGACTCAGAAGTGTCAAAATGAGCAGTACCGCTGCATGACTAGTGATCGACACGCTACCCGTGATCTCAATTATGGATGAAATGTAGTAGAAGATCGGAAACAATTTTACTTCGTACATGGAACAGAATAGGTTGAATAATGAAAGAAGTGCCTCAGCAAGAATATGTGAAACTCGCGGTGGCTTCGATCGCGTACGCCAAACGATCGCAGCGCCGTTTGAACGCCTGCATCGCCACAGATGAGGCGGCTACGTGTGGAACGTCTTTTGTTAGCACCTATCCTAATTCAGATGAAGAGGAGAACCAACGTACATATGAATATTTATAATATTTTTACTCTCAACACACTCATTTTCATTACCATATCGTCTGTTCTTTTCTTCCATTTTTGTTATCTTACGCGTGAGATTTTCTAAGAATCGATATGTTGGAAATATACTATACTAGTTTAGTAATATAATTCCTATGCTCATTATAGTTACTAGTCCACCCCTTTTATTTGAAATAAGAAAGAAGGCAAAACGAAAGAAAGGCCGTAAAATAGGAAAATTCAATCTCCCGAGAGTTGCTGAGGTCGAATGCACACGGCCCGTATCACAGATACGCTCATCACGCACTTTCGGCTGGCTTCGGACAGACAGAGAGACGGACGGACACGGCTCCTATTATAGTATAGATTGGGGCTGCTATTCTATGTTTGTCTTCCGAACGAAAATACTTTTCACTCTTCATTGTCGAGTCACGCTCAGAACCCGCATGTTTCTCCCATTGTGCTTCAATTTTCAAGTCCTTATATCTCTTTAATGAAGCATTTTTATCCACATTATTATTAAGGGAAAAGTGTGTTTTTAAATCTTCCCAGACCTATTTCAAAGTTTTGTGCATACATGTACATAGATATGGACCTCCCCATACTTCGATAAAGCAACGAAAATTCCTAACGCCCCCTGAAATATGTTAGCGTCCCGTATATTAAAGGTTCTCCTGAAAGAGTCTAGCGAATCTTGAAACTATTCAATGTTAAATTGGCTTTCAAATCTTCGAATACAATAAAAAACAGCCTAATCAGACTCAAAGATAAACGATAGAATTGTGAAAAAAGTAATCTTATATATAAATTATAATGTAAAAATTGTGAAGCCTGTTACATTGGGGAAACGGGAAAAAATCTATAACAACGAATTGATGAGCATGCTAAAAATGTGCAGAGGAAGAATAGGTTATCCATTGTCTATTAGCATTCGGAAGAAGATAACCATTCTTTTGATTTCGAAAATGTATCTATCTTATAAAATGTTAAAAACTAATACGCCCGAAAAATTGTCAAAGCAATGTACGAGGCCTGTCGGAAAAGTATCCGACCTTTGGCCAGAAAAAATACTTCAACAACCTGACGGGGTTGGGACCCTAATCCCCTTCAAAGTAGGCTCCTTGTGCTTCCACACACTTAGCCCACCGATCCTTCCACTGCCGGAAACACCTCTGGAAGTCTTCTTTTGGAATGGTGTTCAGCTCTGTCGTCGCGTTCCGCATTATCTCTTCTCTACTCTCAAAACGGGATCCTTTCAGTGGTGTCTTCAATTTTGGAAACAACCAGAAGTCGCAAGGAGCCAGGTCTGGAGAGTAGGGAGGTTGGCGAACGGTCGTAATTCCATGTTTGGCCAAGAAATTGCGGATCAAATGGGATGAATGTGCGGCCTGCCACAACGCCTGCCACAACGCTGCTCACTCTCCGCTGATGTGCGGCCATCTTTGAATCGGTTGAACCACTCCTTAATTTGTGTTACACCCATAGCATCTTCCCCAAACACCTGCTGAATCTTACGAATTGTTTCAATTTGAGAATCACCAAGCTTTTGACAAAATTTGATGCAGTGTCTTTGCTCAATTCGTTCAGTCATCTTGCAAGAAAACTAAATCCGACAAACACTTAGAACAGCACCTTACTTGGCGACCACCAGCCAGTGACTGGCCCAAGTGAATGCGGTGAAAAAAGTCAAGCATGCGCATTAAGATTCCTCCTTCCACCGTGCACAGTGGCGCCGCCCTAGAATCACTACTTTGCGCGGGAAAAATTAAGGTCGGATACTTTTTCGACAGGCCTCGTACAGTGTTTAGGAACCTAACAAAATTAATCGTCATCTTGATGTCCCCCCGCAGTTTCTTCCTTTGCTCATCAGTCGCCCTTATCAATGATTTTCGGCTTGCATGTAAAAATTTAAAAAAATGTTTTGTATACTAGATACACCAGTGACACCAGTGAGCAAGGGGTCAAATCTCCATTGCATTGGGGCAATGACATCAAGTAGAATGGTACTCTTTACCGCTCGACGTGGCGCTTTCAAAGCTGATGATTGCGTCCAATGGTTCCGAGAGCTCATCCAGGCTTGCATAGACCAGGGGATAGAAAGACCAACATTTATCGTTGATAATGCCCCAGCCCACTGCAGGATTGAAAGCCTTTCAAATGAATATCCATCTGTTCAGTTTCTCAGACTAGCGCCATATTCTTATCTACTGAACCCAATAGAACTCGTCTGGAGTACCTTCAAGAGCCACGTGAAACGCAATCTCAGAGAGCGAATGGATTATTTAATGAATGTAACAGCAAGTAATGGACTTTCAATAGCTGAACAAAGAATGAGAGAATTGGAAGTGATTGCAAGAGATGCAATTGGACATATCACTCCAAATATGTTACTCGCCTTCACTAACAGAGTAGAAAAATATTATCCAGCGTCTACAAGGAGAGAAGACTTAAAGGAAGTGCCCTAATCTTCCAATAACTACTCATAATAAATAAGTTTCTCTTGTTACATTATTTAACTTTTATGCCAAATATTTACAATTATATATTTTAGCTTTCACCTATCTTTGGGTTGTGACTATGGAAATGATTTAAAAGCATGATTTATGTATGACATGGTATTGTTTACATGGGAATTATAATATATGGTATACCACTATTGCAGATTTTCTCATTCATCCCCATAGCTACAGAAAATATAAACAATTTTTATTATTAATTTATATTATCACGAGGAAATACAAATTCACTAGGAAGGAAATTCAATTTCAATAGGAGGAAATTCAATGTCAATAGGAGGAAAGTCAATTTCAATAGGAGGAAATTCAATTTCAAAAGGAGGAAATTCAATTTCAATAGGAGGAAATTCAATTTCAAAAGGAGGAAATTCAATTTCAATAGGAGGAAATTCAATTTCAATAGGAGGAAATTCAATTTCACTAGGAGGAAATCCAGTTTCACTAGGAGGAAATTCAATTTCAACAGGAGGAAATTTAGTTTCACCAGTAGGAAATTGGATTGGAAATGGTATAGTGCAAATAATTGTTGAACCTCCCAATATATACTGATAAGCTTAACGTTTTGAATTATTTTTGTGTAACTATTGTACAAAAGTGATGAATGGACTTCAATCTCCCCAGGTCCGTGCACAAATTTTCCATTTTAATTCCTGATTTGTTAGGTCACACAAAGTGATGTGTAGTCATTATTAGCAGCACCGCTGCATGGTACGTAATGAACATGGTACCCGTTCATCCCAGTACATATCTGGGATATAACATATCTGGGATATAACATATCTGGGGTATAACATATCTGGGATATACAAATAAACATTAGGCACACATTTCTTGAATTCTCAACTCCAGTATATATGCTCGTTGGTTTTCATTTATTTTTATCATTTAATTGTAAGTATGAGCAATAATTGGTAATATGGATACCAAAGTTGAGTGTCAACAGCCGAAATGATCCATTTCTTTGAATATCTGAAAGTTTTGTTTAGTTAGCCAAATCACAATGCACTTTCTATACAGGGTGATCGTTACTTTGAAAGACAAACTTTAACATAAGGCTGAGACCGTAGAAATAAATAGTTTTGACTCAATTATCATGAGTTTAAAATTCATCGTTAATTACAAGGACTTGAAATTTGAAACGTATTGAAAAAAAATTAGCATGTCGGCAGAGGAAGGCACTGAAGAATAATGAAGAATAAAATGTAGGAAACGATTTGCATGAAGGCAAGAATTAGAATAACGCCATAGCCGTATTTTTTATGACCATGAAAAACGTGCAATTATATTAGAAATTTATTAAATATTTTCTGAATGAACAACATCTGTTGTGGTGCAATTTTTTAATTATTTGTGACCAACGTTCAAAAAATCGCTAAGTTCATGCGGAATTGTGAGCTTTCGATATTTCAGCACAAACATTTCATCAATTTAAACATATCATAGAGAAAGGTTTCACAGCATTTATTGTAAGTGAAGTTCATACACATTACATGAAATTTTGTTGGACCAATTATTCCAAGAAAGTTACCCGTTAAAGGTAGAAAAAAGAGTGTCAATATGGTTTAGATGAGAAAGTTCTCGTACACAACGTCTCTCACATGTGTGAGATTATTGAAGCGAGTTCACTCGCAAGTTCTTGCCAGTTGCAGGACAGTGCAGAACTGAACGCAGTAAGGACACTACGCCAACTGTCAATATTCAATAGACAAGAGAACAGTACATGAACTGTTCAACATCTACAGCAATGGTCCATAAGTAGGTAGACAGTATGTGGATAGGGTTGAGTAGTTACATTATTACAATTTTGTTCCTTTTACCTCTTTTATCTGTGCCTTGTTATTGGCAATTTTATAGTTAATTTATTTAAATTTAGGGAAAAATGTTTGTTGAAGCGAAAGAGGCAGACTTCAAAGCTGCGTAATTTACGATGGAAAATTGTTTGAGCACCAGCGTTGGTAAAATTTGAGATCTAATGTATTATTGTTCACAATATAATTAAATTGTTGAAGTTCTAGTTATATTAGCACTCAATGTAATAGTATGTATGTACAAATCAATTGTAATAAACAATTATCAAAGTAGCAATCATTAAATGGAGCGTGCCCTTATTTGGCTTTACTAATATATATATATGAAAATTGACTTTAATACTCGTCGATCAGCGGCATTAGGAGCATCTCCTGCGTGGCCACCGGTGGCGCACGTTGCGGTCAAAGTGAGAACAACCCACAGTTTCTGAACACCACCGAGTTTTTACCTACAATAAGGCGTGTCATGGTATTGATTACGATGTAACGTTGAAGACTAACCCAACTTGACTCAACAGAAATTTTTTTGCCCCATTTTTACATTAATCTTAGATATGGCTATCGCCTTTAGATTTTTTTTCATTTCTACGAACCATTACCGATGTTCAAGGTGTAAAAATCATCCACCCGCCATCCCTTGAAGACTAATAACTCTCTCATGCTTCGCAATCGCAAGGGCTGAGGGATACCTGATGTAGAATTATTCGCCGCAACGTGCGTGAAAGCGTTTCGATAAATGTTGAAACTCGTCATTGTTTTGAAGAAGTATTGAGTTACACGTAAAATAAAGGCGGACAGTGACTTCCTTCCTTTTCCCAACTTGGAGAATCACCGGGCGGCATTGCCGGGATTTGAACTGCCGACACCTTCCCCGACGGGCGTACGTCCATAACCACTCGGCCAAGAAGACACATAACACGCGCTGGATACGGGACACAAACAGGACATGTGACGTGCAAAAGACACACTACGAATCTGTTTTTCGAGTATTGACCTAATATTCTCGTTAAATTCTCTGGTGTTCCAGTTGCGGTTGCGAGTGAACTTCATTACCGTAAGCACAGGCCCAGATTCGTGATACAAAATCTTACTGCATTAGTTATCCCTCAAATATGCCTGATTCGATGTTTTAGGACAAGCTATCAGTATTTTAGGGATGCAACCAATACGTGATGCTCGTTTAGCAACTGTAGGAGTGATTTGTAAAAAAACCAAAGATTTTGGAAGGTAAACGCCTTACTATTTGAAATTGTTATGTAGCAGTGACGCGGATGGTAGAATAGCTTGAATAAATGCCGTCCATAGAACTGTGTGACTATGTACGATAATCGCATAAGTCGCGATATGTTACGTGGGGCATCTGCCAGTAATGTTCAATTTTGTTGACTGCCGTTTATATAGTGAATTATGTTTAATTACTTTACAATATGCAAATAGGTGATTTGAAATCATTTTTATTATACTACAGAACTGATAGTGCCACATGCTGTGTAGATGTTACGTACTTAAAGAATGTAACGTGGTCAACGTACTAATCAATCCCATAATTTAAGTCCTCCTGCCTCCATTGCGCGTAGATGTCGAACAGTTCGTGCCCTCCTTTATTATCTATTGAATTTTGGCAATTATCGTAGTGTCCTTACTGCGATCAGTTCTGCACTGTCCTTCCACTGGCAAGAACTTGCGAGTAAACTCGCTTCAATAATCTCACACATGTGAGAGACGTTCTGAGAACTTTGCCCTAAAAACAATGTTGACGCTCTCCTTGCGACGTCTTACTGGTGCTACTCTTGGTATACTCAGTTCTACTAACTTCAAATGAAGAAGTTTATGAACTTCACTTACGCCTATAAATTTGACATTTCTTTCAACATCTTGCTCAAGTTTTGAGTTCTGCTCTCATTACACCTAAAATGGCATTTCTTCTTTGAAAATTGGATAAGCTGATGAAATCATTGTGTCTAATTTCGAAAGCAATTTAATGTGTGAGAATTATTGTTTTTGAAAAGATGGGTGAAATATATTTAGGTGATATTCAAATTGCGTCCTGTTTCACTGACCCAAAAGTGTCATTATGAGCAGTAATCGTCATAATGTCATTATGTCATTATGCATGACAAGTAATCGACACGCTACCCGTTATCTCAATTATTGATGAAATGTAGTAGAAGATAGGAAATAATTTTACTCTGTACAAGAAACACAATAGGTTAGATAATAGAAGAATTGCCACTGCAAGAATTCTTGAAACTCCTGGTGGCTTCGATCGTGTCCTCCAAACGATCGCACCGCCGCTTGAACGCCAGCGTCGCACCAGATGAGGCGGCGTGTGGAACTTCTTTTGTTAGTACTGATCGCAAGTTAGATGAATAAAGTAACCAACGTACAAATGAACATTTAGAATATTTTTACTCTGAACACACTCATTTCCATTTTTTATTTACATGTTCATTTTTACATTGGTTCTTCTTGTTATCTTACGCGCGAGATTCTCTAAGAATCGATTTGTTGAAATAAATTATCCTAGTTTAGTAATTTGTTTCTTATGCTCATAATAGTTAATAGGGGCTGCTATTCTGTGTTTGTCTTCATAACGAAAGCAGTTTTAACTCTCCACTCCCGTGTCACTCTCATAACCTGAATTTTTTTCCAATTCGTTTCAATTTTCCAGTCCTTGCATCTTTAACGAAGCATTTTTAACCACATTATTAGGGGAGGAAATTTCTTTATTTTACCTTTCCCACACTTGATATAAAGTTGTGCGCATACATGCATATAGGTATAGATTATCTAGGCAGGTGACACTCAACTTTGGTATACAGGTTACGGAAACTCAATGGATTGCTCCATTTTCAAGAGTTGACTTCGTGAGTTAAATACAAAATGAACGTTTTGCTTTTACTCTCCCTCCTTTCAAAATTGTAGATGCATCTAAAATTTCCTGAGTCTTGAATGTATGAGAAAAAGAATATGCATATTAAGGTCTCGTAATAATTAAATAGTTACTCATGGTTCTAAATTTTTATTTAAGCCATCAGTGGTTTGCGTAGCGACGACAAAATTCCCTCTCGAATTGAGGAATATAAAATTTGTATTAAACAAAAAATTCCCCGAAATGTCAGGTTGTGTTGTTATTGCACTATCATTAATACCATGCAGCTCAGCCCGGAGCTGGAAGCTATTACAAGTGCCATTCACACTGCGAATCGTACAAGCAACAGCATAATTTTCTTTCGATAAATGCGTATTCATCATGCCATTCAATGAGAAGGTTTTCCTTCGCCAAAATTGAAAATTTGTGAATTCAGGAGGGAATTTCAATTTCAAGTTCAGCAGGTTATCGTTGGTGAAGGTCCATTCTTCGAACTCTGATAACTTACGCATAATATGCAGTCCGAAATATTGAATGGATAACTGATGCAGAAATATTTGCTGCCACCCCTTCGTGATGTCCGGGAAATGTCAAAACTCGAAGTTGTGCTGAAATAGTATGGCATTGAAGGCAAATTGAAGGCCAGAAGTGACTTGAACTTATGTATGTGACTTGAGCAAATACCTTTTCATTTCACAGTGCTTATTCTTAAAATTTTTCGCTTACATAAGTTCCATAGTGAATACAAATATAACTTTCTGTGTATTGCCTGATTTGCTATAACTGTCGTGAAAAAGTATTCCGCCCGACTTAAATTTTTCTTATATACATTGTCTCATAATTATTTTAACTAACTCTGTGGAGTGCAGTGGAGAGCACCTTTACAACGATATAAACTGGTGGTTTGTGGAAGCATGTCAGTGGCTTGTGCATGCAAGAGAATCCATTTCGGTATGTCTGAAAATTTTGATAAGTTGACTAAATTACAATGTACTTTCTATACAGAGTGACTGGCACTTTGCAGGACAAACTTCAAACGTAAGCCTGAGACCGTTGAAATAAACACTTTTTACTCATTATCGTGAGCTAAAATTGTTTCGTTAAAGAGGTACATGGACTTGAAACATGAAACGTGTCGGACTGAACAGGCATGCAATTTGTATACAACTAGAAAATGTGGCCAGTGTTTGAGAAATCAATTAGTTCTATCACAATAGTATACATTCGAAATTTTGATAAACCATTCTGCGCCCGTCCCGCTGCTCAGATCTTCGTCTCGCTCTGTCTTGCTTGATCCCGCGCCGTGCAGCATCTCCGACCGACACTTCCCAACACATATGTTCAAGTCACTTCTCGCCTTTATTTGGTCTACAACGCCATACTTCTGCTGCACCACAATGAGTTGTAACCTTTCTCGAAATTAGTACAGATTCATGATAACAAATCTTACTACTTTAGTTATGCCTCAAATATGTCCAATGCTGTTCTTTAGGACAAGTTATCAGTATTTAGGGCATGGGGTCAAGAATCGAGTAACATTAAAAAACGAAAGATATTCAGAGAATTCAGGTGAAAACGTTATACTTTTGGAAGGCTGATGCCTCAGATGGAATTACTGAAAGAAATTGGTTCCTGTCGTGGTGCTACAAGTACCAGATAAAATTCCGTCGTTTAAACTCTGTGAATGACTACGTAAGGTGATGTGTCGCGTAGGTCATTGCGCGTAGATGTTGAACAGTTCGTGCACTCCTTTATTGTCTATTGAATATTGGAAATTATTGGCGAAGTGTTCTTCCTGCGTTCAGTCCTACACTGTCCTGCCACTGGCAAGAACTTGCGGCTAAACCCGCTTCAATAATCTCACATATGTGAGAGATGTTATGTACGAGAACTTTGTCCTCTAAACAATGTTGACGCTCACCTTGCGACGTCTTAATGGTACTTTTCTTAGTTTATTCAGTTCTACTAAATTCAAATGGAGAAGTTCATGAACCTCAACTATACTAATAAAAACGGATTTTCATTCCCTTTATTGCTTAAGTGTAGAGTTCTGCTCTTATTACATATTTTTGAAGGAATTTCTTCCTAAATATTGAGAAGCAGATGAGAATTGTGTCTAATTTTCGAAGGCTATTCAGTGTGGGAGAATTATTGTTGTTCGAAAAGATATGTAAAATATTTTGGTGAAATCAAACTGCGTCCTGTTTCACTGACCCGAAAGTCATTATGAGCAGTACCGCTGCATGACAAGTGATCGACGCGCTACCCGTGATCTCAATCATGGATGAAATGAAGTAGCAGATAGGAAATAATTTTATTTCGTCTGTAGAACAGAATGGGTTGAACAAGAGAAGAATAATTGCCACTGCAAGAATTCATGAAACTCCTGGTGGCTTCGATAGCGTAAGTCAAACAATCGCACCGCCGTTTGAACGCCTGCATCGCAGCAGATGAGGCGGCGTGTGGAACATCTTTTGTTGGCACCTAGAAAGGAAAAACCTACCAAAAGGAAAACCAACGCACAAATGAATATTTATATTGTTTCTACTCTCAACACACTCATTTTCATTGTTTTATTATATGTTCATTTTTATATGGGTTCTTCTTGTTATCATGCGCGTGCGATTCTCTAAGAATCGATCTCTTGGAAATAAATTATCCTAGTTTTGTGGGATGTTTCGTAAGCACATAATAGTTCATAGGGGATGCTTTTCTGTGTTTGTCTTGATAATGAAAACAGTTTTCACTCTTCATACTCGAGTCACGCTCAGAACCCGAATTTTTCTCCAATTCGTTCCAATTTTCCAGTCTTTGTATCTCTTTAAAAAGCATTCTTACCCACATCATTATAGTGGGGAAATGGTTTGTTTAATTTTCCCTGACTTAATTCAACGTTTCGTCTATACATGTATATAGATAAAGATTATCTAGGCAGGTGACACTCAACTTTGGTATACAGGTTACAGAAGTTCAATTGATTACTCCATATTGCAATTTCTTTAATCGGCAATCACAATGGTTTTCCAGGAGTTGACTTGGGGAGTTAAAAACAAGATTAATTTTATGTTTTTACTCTCCTTCCTTTAAAAATTGTAGATGCATCTAAAGTTTCCTGAGTCATATCATGCGTAGAGTGTTAGTAGAAAGAATAAATGAGGAACAGAATATGCGTTGTCAGGGCTCGTCGATATTAAATAGTTACTCATAGTTTCTGAAATTTTATTCTGATATCAGTGGTTTGAGAAGCGACGACAAAATTCCCTCTCAAATTGAAGAAGATAAAAAATTAAAATTTAACAAAATATTCACTGAAATGTCAGATTGTGCTGGTATTGCACTATTATTTATACGCTGCAACTCCGCCCGGAACGGGAAGCGATTGCAACAGCCATTCGTACAATGTTCTAGACAATTTTCTTTCGACATAGGCATTTGCACCATGACACCCAATGAGAAGGGGATTCCTTCGCCAAAATTGAATATATTCATATTGAGGAAATATTTTACTTCAAGTTCCACTGTGGTGGGGGTGGCGATGCTTATAGAGAAGTCGGAAGGAGAGTTTGACTCAGGGTGTGTCGGGAAGAGAAGGGATGAAACGGAAAAGGATAGGTAGGAATAAGGTAGAGATGCGCTGTGCGCATATGATGCTAGTGTTGAGGGTATTTTTTTGTAGGTAGTTGACCAGTTCCACTGTACAACATTGGTCAACGTCCATTCCTCAAATTCTAACAACTTGCTCGCAAATGTGCGATCCGAAATATTGAAGGGATAACTGATGTAGAAATTTTTGCTGCCACCCGTTGTAACATTTCAGGGAAGGTTGAAACTCATATTGTTCTGACAGAGTAAGGAATTGGGGCAAAATAATGGCCAGAAATGACTTTAACTTATTTAGGTGACTTGAGCAAATACAATAAGACTTGTACCTTCTCATTGGACAATGCTTTTTCCTGAAATTCCTCACTAATTTTGATTTAATAGCAGATATAAATTTCTGTGTATTTACTAACTTGCTATCACGTATTGAAAAATTATTCCGCCCTACTTAATTTTTGTTAAATACATAGTCTAACTATTATTTTAACTAACTCTGTGGAGTGCAGTGTAGAGCATCTTTACAACGATATGAACTGGTGGTTTGTGCAACAAGATAATCCGTTTCAATATATCTGAAAATTTTGTTTAGTATACTAAATTAAAATGTACTTTCTATACAGGGTAACTGGCACTTTGCTGGACAAACTCTAAACATATGTCTGAGACCGTTGAAATAAAAACAGTTTTCTCATTATCGTGAGTTATTATGCTTCGTTAAGGAGTTACACAGACTTGAAACTTGAAACGTATCGGATGGAACAGGCATGCAATTTATGTACAACTTATAAATGTGGCCAGTGTTTGAAAAATCAATTAGTTCCATCACAATAGTAAGCATTTGAAATTTTGACAGAACCATTTCATCAGTTCAAATAATATGCAAGCAGAAATTTCATGGCAATAATTGTAGGTCAAGTTCATAACCATTCCTGACATGAAATTTTGTTGAACTAATTACACCAAGAAAGTTGCCTGTGAGAGGTTTCAAGGAGAGCGTCAACATTGCTTAGATGAGAAAGTTCTCGTACATAACGTCTCTCACATGTGTATTGAAGCGAGTTTGTGTGAGATTATTGAAGCAGGACAGTGCAGACACTACGCAGTAAGGACACTATGCCATTATTGTCAGTATTCAACAGACAAGAGAGCAGTGCATGAACTGTTCAACATCTACGGCAATGGTCCATAAGTAGGTGGACAGTATCTGGAATAGGGTTGAGTATCAGTTATATTATTAGAATTTTGTTCATTTTAACTTTGTTATCTGTGCCTTGTTACTGACAATTTTATAATTACAGTATTTAAATTTAAGGAAAAATATTCCTTGAAGTGATAAAGGTAGACTTCAAAGCTGTGTAATTTACGATGGAAAACTGTTTGACCACTAGCGTTGATAAAATTTAAGGGCTTGTATATTATTGGAATTTTCTAGTTTAGTTCGTACAGAATTTACGTTCATGTATAAGGAATCTCAAAATAAATGGTAGGACCAGCTGTCCACATACTTTCAGCTGTCTACATACTACCCTGAGTGACCACGGTGATCGTAAGCTTTTTCCAAGTACATATTATTTTGATAAACACTCTGACATCAATTCCCAGGTAGCAAGAAATTATTAGCCAATATTGGGTTGATAATTTTTTATTGACCTGATATTGGAATCTTGGATTACAATATTAGGCTAATAACAAGACAATATCGAAAAAATATATATTTATTTATGATATCAACTTGTTATTGGGACAATGTAATAAATAGTTTTATTTCTAATAATAAACTAACAGTGTATATATATATGTACGATATTCATATAAGTGGAAACTATCTCATAATAACCAAAAATCTCGCAATTTAATGAAATTTGTTAAAATATAAATTATTATTGCCAAAATATTGGGTTGATATTGTACGCCAATAATACGGAGTAATTTGTTTAAGGAAACACCTCAATATCAAGTCAATAGTGACACAGTAATTAGCTGATACTGGGTTAAAAATAAGCTATTATGGGACAATATATTCTACCAATATCCACTTGATGTCAGAAAATAAGTATTGGGTCTGTAGTACCTTACCTTAGTTACCCCTCAAACTCAGTTCTAGTCCTTTTGGGTTCAGTAATACTAATACTTGCAAATGTAAAATTATCAAAAAGTTAAGTGGTAAAGTATAAAGCACGTACGCTAAGTAAAAACTTCAGAAGAAGTTCGAGCTTACAACTAAGGTGGAGGTTTCACTCGCCGCAGTTGAAACTTGGTTGCTAAAACTGCAACAATTCCAGGCCTTACATGCCTATAATTTACTTCGGAACACTTCAATGTGAAGTCCATATAGACATAATATTTAGCATTGGGATAGTGAAATTATCATTGTCGGTGCCATATGTTTTAGAAATATCAACCTGTCAAGAATTGAGTATTAAGCCAATGTTTCTGTAGGGAACACTTCATTGTCAAGTCAATATTGACACAATACTTAGTTGATATTGGGTTGATGATAATATTGTTATTGGGCCAATATATTTTTCTAATATCAACCGAATTTTCCAAAATAAGATATTGCCCCACTGTTCAATTTGAATATCCAGTCAATATTGAGACTGTATATTGGCTCAATATTAGGTCAATAAATTTTGCTACCTGGGTTGGTAAAACTGAAGTTCAATATTGCGGGACAAACTTTAAACATAAGACTGCGACCGTTAAAATTAACACTTTTTACTCATTATCGTGAGCTAAATATGAGTCGTTGAAGAGTTACACGGACTCTAAATATGAAACGTATCGGACTGAACAGGCATGCAATTTGTATACAACGTAAAAAATGGTCAGTGTTTGAGAAATCAATTAGTTCCATCACATAAGTAAGCATTCGAATTTTTGATAGAACCATTCGGCGCCCGTCCCGCTGCCTCTGATCTTCGTCTCGCTCTGTCTTGCTTGACCCCGCGCCGTGCAGCATCTCCGACCGACGCTTCCCAATACGTATGTTCAAGTCCCTTCTCGCCTTTATTTGGTCTACAACGCCGTACTTCTGCTGTACAATAATGAGTTGCAACATTTTCTAAAATTAGAACCCATTCGTGACGGGAAATCCTGCTACATCAATTATGCCCTAAATGTTCCCGATCTGATATTTTGTACAACATATCAGTATTTTAAAAATGGATTCTATGAATATACTAGTAACTCAAAAGGAGAACCTAAAGTGAAAGACTAACATAATTAATTTAGGCAGGCTGAAGCCAGATTAGGTTAAAGGAGACGAATGGTTAAGCGTGTGGCATGAAAAATAGTTCTGCTCCGCTCATTATAAATGTGAGAACGACTAATGACGGCAATTCGCATAAGTCGCGATATGTTACGTGAGTCACCTGCCAGAAATGTTTGATTATCTTGACTCGCGTTTTCATCGTAAATTCAATATAATTACTTTACAATACGCTAATAGTTGATTCGAAAAACATTTTACTTCTACTACAGAACTGATAGTGCCACATGGTGTGTAGGAGTTACGTAGTTAAGGAATGTTACGTCGTCAACGTAGGAATCAAAAGCGTAATTTTAGTCCTCCTGCTTCCATTGCGCATAAATATCGAATAGTTCATGCACTTCTTTACTATCTATTGAATATGGGCAATTGGCGTACTGTCCTTATTGCGTACAGTTCTGCACTGTCCTGCCACTGGCAAGAACTTGCGAGTAAACTTACGTCATTTTGCTTACGTCATTTGAAATCAACAAATCCCTTTTAATGAAGTTGACATTATAATTTCAGTTGTAATAGAATTTCTAAACGTGTGAATTCTGAACGTCTCAGCTTGAAATTCTAAATTGAGTTGTCTACGAGTGGTATAATGTAAGTGAGGAAATCAAAATATATTTCCACAAGAGGATCTTGTAGATTGGCTGATATCCTCAAACACGATCCGTTTAATTTACCTCTCATATGAAAAATTTCATAACCGCCAAAAATTAGGCTAAGAAATCTTTGTAAGGCATACTTTTTTATTTAAAAATTCAAAGTCCTTTTACCGTATCAAAATTGGGCACTTCAGCCTACCATCGTACCATATATACAACATAATGATATTTGAGGAACGTACCAAATTTGTTGAGTTGTACTGATTCCGACTGCTCTGGACGCCGCACCCACTCCACATACATCACCTGGAAGGGTATACCCTAGGCCTTCATACACTATTTTTTTACAAGTTTTTGTAAACTCAGCCGCTTTATTGCACTTTGGTCACACCCATGCCTTAAATACTGATATTTTACGCGTAAATATTTTATGAAACATATTCGAGGAATACCTAATGTATAAATATTGCTAACCACTTGTCTGGAAGCGCTTCTGAAAATGTTGAAATTCGTAATTGTACTAAAGAAGGGATGGCGTTGAGGGCAAAATAAAGGCAAGAAATGATTTGAACTAGTGCTTTTTTATTTGACAATGAATATTCTTGAAATTTCCCACTTACATTATTTCAACTCACTCAGTGGAGTGTAGTGAGGAGCATCTTTACAATGATATAAGCCAGTGGTTTATGCCACACTAACAATTCCGCACTTGATTCAACAGATGACCGTCGTTTATATTACTGTTATTCTCGCCCAGCCCGGCACCGACTTTGAAGAGCCAATAAACAGACACCTCTTGCTGTTTGGTATGCGTCGTGCAATGGTGCTCGATACCTTACTTCGACACTGAAACTCAACTTTGAAAAATTAGGCTGACCATCCGCAATTTCTGTTTTCTTCAGATCGATAAAAAAGTTTTACATCTCAATAGAATTATAAATGTCTCTATCTTGACTGCTCATAACGAAAATCAAGATCAATGTTCTGTTCAGGTTTAAAATCTTCTACTCACGCCTGCAAAATTAGTAGAATGTGTAAATTATTCAATGTTGAACCGATGGATAAAGTCCTCACGGTCTACTAACTGAATATCTTTTTGATAGTATTTGTTAGTCGATGTACGTAATGTACTTATTAAATGTTGGGTGAGAACGCAATTTTAGCGTCCAAAAATTCAGTCACAAGTTAATTCAGATGAATTGAATACAACGACGCTGTGTTCCTGATTCGAACTTACAGTCTCTGAGTTACAATTTTAAATAAGTGATTGAAGATAAAATACTCAAGTTTTATTTTGTATTTTTTTATAATTTTTACAATGGTTGAGCAGTACGCTCAATAAAATTGAAGCTCACGATTCGCACTAGCTGAAGTGAGACGATTAACTCATTGAGAAATCTTTTGACTCGGCAAAGGGAAAGTGTTTCAAATGATGTTCGAAAAGGATGTTAGTGGTCATATTCGAGCTAGGAAGCGTGTGAAAATCAACTGAGATATGCAAGAAATTTATTTGCAGCTTTCGGATTCTTCCACCTAGTTCATGGACGAACAATATTTTGATGCTCATTTCGGCTACTTAATTAAAGTGATGTAGCAGAAAGCTCATAAAAGTCCTTACTTAAAGCGCAGATCTTCATATCACAGCTAACGAATCATTAATCATTGATGTCATTTAATGTTTAATAGACATCTGTGCTAACACCCAATTATATTTTTTACTAACAATCCTTCATATATATATATATGTATTGGAAATGAATACCCCCTCAGTTCACATAGTCCATAATGATTTCATAAAATTTTTCCAAAAAATAATAATTCATTTGTTGGCGGGGGGAAAACGACAAATAAAGAATTGGATAATGATTTTTTTTTGCCCTATTGGCCAAATTGTTTGCCTGCACCAGAGGTGCTACTGCATACTGTTCGACTGTTCGACCGCAACCATGGTGTGTACGTACACCTCACGTAAAACATCGTACGCGTACAGATGATATAAATACGTTATAAAATTGGGGAACAATATATTTTAAACATGCAGGAAGAAATAGTGCATCAATGTATTTAATTTTTTTGCCCATTCAAAATATACTCATGAGCTTTTATTTTGAATTATTTCTGTGTAACTATTGTACGAAAGCGATGAATCAACTTCAATCTAGCCAGGTCCAGTCACAAATTTTTTATTTTAATCACTGATTCGTTCAGTCACACAAAGTGTTGAGGTGCCATTATGAGCCCTACCGCTGCATGGCACGTGATAAACACGCTACCCGTACATCTCAGTTACGTATCTGGGATATAAAAACAGATACTACACACACATGTCTTGAATTCTCCACTGGAGTAAATATACCCGTTGTTTTACCTTCATTTCTTTCTTGTAATAGTAGGTATGAACAATAGTAATATGGAGGCATCAATAAAATTTTCCGTAGCCTGTGTACCAAAGTTGAGTGCCAACTGCCAAGATAATTCATCTCAACAAGTAGCTGAAACTTTTGTTTAGTTATCCAAATTACAATGGACTTTCTATGCAAGGTGACTGGCTCTCTGCAGGACAAACTCCAATATAATCCTCAGACCGTTGAAACAAACAATTTTTACTCAAATATCGTGAGTTCTAAATGCTTCATTAAAGAAATACAAATACTTGAAATTTGAAACGTATTGGAGAAAAATTCGCGCACAGGCATGAGCAGGAAATAAAAAATAAAACTTAGGAACGGACTTTTTTACAATTTGGATAAACCGCATATGAGTTGAGTTTTTTTATTGTGACCATATGAATGAGGAAATTATATTAGATATTTATTACAAATTCTCTGAATTCATCCTATCTGTTGTGATGCTGTATGCTAGACATCCTGCTTCTTGTATTCATTATAAAAACGTTTTCCTACCTTCTACTATATTTCATTTGTAGCTGAGATACGGTAGTGGGTCGATTACGACCCCTCTACCGGTATTGCTCAATGACAAATTTAGTCCTGGGTGACTGAACAGGCACACACGCGCAGAATGCATACAACTTAAATATGTTCCCAGTGTTTAAGTTGTAGGCAATGTTCCCGGTGCTCGCGGTGGCACAGCGGTTAAGGGATCGGACTTGTATGTTGGAGTCGCGGGTTCGTATCCTGGCGCTGGCGCTGCGATTTTCCCCGTTGGGTATAAGGGAAAGCTCAAGCATAATACCCCACTCGACCCACTTGTCGGAAATGGGTACCGGCTTTACGGGGGAACCGTAATGGTGTCCTATATAAAGTGTTATTTATAAGACATTTGAAAAACCAATGCTTAAGATCATTTGTATCAGGCTTGAGTGGAAGTAAAGCATCCCAAAGATGCCGATGTTTGTTTGTTTTGTTTCAAGAAGTTCATTAGTGTATTCACTATAGGGAGCTTGCGAAATTTGGACACAATTATTTCAGCTGTTTGAACAATAGGTAAAAAAATCACTATAACAATTGTAAATCAAGTTCACAAAGGAAATTTTGTTCAAGTAATAATAGTGAGAAAGGTACATGAGAGTGCAAGGAGAGAGTCAACATTGTATAGATGAGAAAGTTCTTGTACACAACGTCTCTCACATGTGTGAGATTATTGAAGCGAGTTTACTCGCAAGTTCTTGCCAGTGGCAGGACAGTGTAGAACTGAACGCAGTAAGGACACTACGCCAATTGTCAAAATTCAATATACAAGAGAACAGTGCATGAACTGCTCAGCGTTTACGGCAAATGAGGTAGGACGACGTAAATTACGGGTTTGATTCGTACGTTGACGACGTAGCATTCCTTAAATTAACTCCGAGACAGCACGTAGCACTATCAGTTCTGTAGTGGAAATGATGTACAGGGTCGTCCATTAGTAGGGAGACACCATGTGGAATAGGTTTGTGTATCAGTTATATTATTACAATTTTGTTCATTTTAGCTATCTTTTCTTTGCTGTGTTATTGACAATTTTGTTATTGTATTATTTGTGAAAACTGTACATCGAAGCGCATGAGCCAGACTTCAAAGCTGTGTAATATAAAAAGGAAGAAAGTTTGGGCACCAGCATTGATAAAATTAAAGGGCCTATGTATTAATTTTCATTTATAATTGTAAATGTTCTAGCTATGTTCGTACTAAATATACGTGTATGTATAAGGTGTCTCAAAATGAATGATGGCATCAGCGGTCTAATTACTTTTGGACTACCCTGAGTGACCACAGTGATCGTTAGGTTTTCCAGGTATATATTATTTACCTTAACACTTTGATAACAATTGGTAAAACTGAATTTCAATATTCAACCCAAATTTAAAATGGATTGTGATAATCAATTATCAAAGTAGCACTCATTAACTGGATCATGCCTTCAGGTAACTTTACTAATAAAATTGCGATAGTTGTGTTCGACCTCTGATCGGTGAGCAGCATTATGGATATCTCTTGCTTGGCCACCGGTGGCGCATGTTGCGGTCTAAGCGACAACAAGCATCAGATTCAGAAACTACTTTGTTTTCTGAGCGCGCGTTATGATAGTGATTATGATTCCAATCACGATACCAAGTGAACCCTGAATTGGTACTCACACATCTCTTTCCATAATTAATTCATAGATGGACATATCCTTTCATATAAATACAATTTATTTCTATTAGGAATTAACGTTACTTTTAAATGCAACAAGTCCATACCCATTTCTCATATACTGAAAATTTACACTTGAATATCAATCGAACAAATTCGAAGGCTAACTATTGTAGAAATATTTGTCGCCACCCGACGGTAGGCGTTTCGAGAAATGTTCAAACGCGTTATTGTTTTAAAGAAGTATTGAGTTGCGGGTAAACTGAAGGCGAACAATAACATGAACATATGTATGTATTGGGGAACGTCGGAAGTAGATGCTGAACTGCGCGGGGTCTTGTGTTCTTGTTTTTGGTGGTTATCGGAACTTCGAAGGCTAGTCCACGCAGCTCCACGTCAGAAGGGAGGTTTGCTCCTTGCTCTCGACACTGTCTGGAGTGGGGAATAGGGACGCTTTAAATGAAGTTTTCATGGATCTAATTTACCATCATATTTCAGTAATTGAAGAGTTCATATCGTTCATAACATTCACACGTTTTAGAACACGAGATATTTGAGTGCATAAATTAATTTTGATTGCCACGTGCTGTATTTACGTCAACAGCATGCCCTACAACTAGCCTCACATGAGTATCCCAAGTTACGGGAAGGTCCAGCCTGGGCGGCACAGCCTGGAGCTTCAGCTGTCTATGTCAGCACACTGAAATCAATTACTCCCAGTAAGGTTTATTTATACAGAACTCCTGTGGGCGATTCTCTAAGGGAGTAAAGGTGAGTTAAGGTCATGAGGGGTCGCATTATAGCCCGTACAATGATTAATTCTCTATTCAAGTGTACGCAGTACATTGCCACTGTGCCGCAATGAAGCACACTGCAGGAAGAATAAGATGACGGTGAATGATGGTGATAGCATGCCCACAGTAGTTAGATTGTCCAACATAGGCTATCAATAGGGTAGCGAAAATTATATCTACAGAGTATGGATTCTACCACAGTCTGTCAGATATATAAAACTGCTTTAATTACCTGGGCTTGCACTGGACTTGGAAAGGAGCTTCCCCTCCCTGTAAGTTTTGCAGAGAAATAGGAACATTCAACGAGATTGAGGCGGTTCAGATTGCCACGGTGAACCGCGTGATTAGGGCAATGTAAGAGAAAATGATCTACGCTAATTCAAATCAGGACATGCTGGATTTGACACCAGCATGTCCGACTCGTAGCCATGCCAGAGCAACTTCAGCTGTGCGAGATTTATTTAGGGCACAAGGCCAGTCCTCGATATTATTCCTTATATGTGTCAAGAACCGACTTTTCCAGTTGTCCTGACTGTATAGTCAGCCCGGAGTGGTTCCAATGCCAGTGAAGAGCTTCACGAGCGAGACTTAGTTTCCTCTTTCCATGGAGCGGTGATGGTGCGATATGGGAGGAAATGAGCTTCCTTAGCTGAGAGATCCGCCGCTCCGTTACCTGTTATTTCTTTATGGCCAGGGATGAACTGAAATTCAATGACATGAGAAATGGAGAGCAAAGTTAGTTTTTTTTTAAACGCTAAAGAAAAGACGAATAAAATGTTTAGGTTTTTGATCTCGAATTAGGTACATCGAATTTAAAGAATCTGAAAGGATCACTATCTTCTCACGGTCAAATGGGTTGTTCTGCACCCATTTGATGGCAAAAAATTCTATTCCTAGAACTCAGACCTGTGGTCTCAGTTTCCAATTTACAGATGTATTTTTTGCAGGGATCACGAAAGCTGCTGATGCATGCGCGTTTGGCTCAGCTACACGAGAGCTATTAGTATATAGTGGTAGAAACTGTGCAAATTTTATTTGATGCAGGTCGTGAAAGACTTGTCGACTTCGAACACAGTGAACGAAGATGATACAGAAGTTGGTAAGAACTTAGGGACAATGCAATTATTAGTGTGATACCACGGTGGCAGAGAGGAGACCATATACAAAGCAATATGACGGTAGATTGGGCAATGAAGTCTGGTAAAAGTTGGCTGAGCATAATTTTGTAGCAAGCGAATGCAAGTTTGAGGATGCACGATCGGTAATAGATTAAGAGCTTGCATATTCAGCAACGTTTTAGCGTCGATAGGTAGCTGCATCATTCTGGTATAATATGTGCAGGTAGTTTGCTCTAGATGTAGCTGAAGTGGGGCACATTTCCTTCTACTACAATAGAAGATACAGAGGTGGTTTTCCAGCAGCCTCTGGCAATCCGCAAGCCAGAATTTCGAACAGGGTTTAATGTTGCTAGATTCGAGGAGGTTGCGACTGCATAAAATGAAGCATCGTAATCGAGTCTACTACGAATCAAAAGCGAGTACAGCTTAAGTAGCATGTCTCTATCTGCATCCCAATGTCTGTGGGATATTGACTGCAGTAAATTCACAATAGGCAAGAGAGCAATCCTTAGGCGATCAATAAGCAGTCACCACCGAAGATGAGGGGCATCCAAGTCTACTCCAAGATATCGGAACTGAAGTACTTATTCTGCTGTATTGGCCATTGCTGTATTGGCTGTATTGGTAATTCTACTGCTGTATTAGCCATTGATCTTTAACGAAAGATTTGTAATTCACTTGACAATCTTTATATTATTTTATTATTTTATCATTTTTAAATTATTTTACTTGAGAAGAAAATTCTTAAAACACTACTTAGTTGAAGAACAAATGATAATTATTCGAGTATTTTAATATGGAATGCATTATTTCATTTGAGAAATCGATGTATTTGAATATATGTGTTACATGTACATCGCTTAAAATTTGAGATTTCTTTCTATGTCTTCAAGAAATCAATCAATTTGCGTTCGTCAATCACGAACCGATGAATTATTTCTCCAGCCGTCATTTTGGCATTCATATTCATTAAACTTTGCTATAGGAGCGTCTGCTCGATGGGCTGCCAGTGATGTCGATGCCATTTCCATAGCATTGGTCATGTTCTCGTAACATTTCAGTCTGTGATACTCATGATTTTGCCATGTTTATTCACGGGCATGAACATTGGGTTACACTGACGTTGTAGCTCACCAATTTAAAGAAGATAAAAAGAGGAAACAAGGTAAAAATATTCATTTTTTGTTTCTTTTCAGGCAAACGTTTCGAAATGTTAAAATTCCATCTGCAGGGCTGAAAAACACAGAACGAGGTAAATAAATAAGAATAGAAGGAACTTAGACATTTTTTTTACCTCTCTGTATGTTTATCAGCATTGAAGATGGAATTTTAACATTCCAAAACGTTTGCCTAAAATAGAAACAAAAGATGTATATTTTTACGTTAGATCTCCTTTCTATCTTGCGCGCGATATTCCCTAAGAATCAATCTGTTGGGGATATACAATTTATAAAATTAATTCAGTTTGGATTCTTCCAAATGTAACTGACAATCGTAGCTATAATGTTCCTACCAACAGCGAGTACGTATTTTGCAGTAATATGTAATGTACATCTTTTACCTTGACACCTACGATATAATTCATAAAAAGACTTGATAATTATTTATATATATAAACTAAAAGCATTGATATTATTACTTACATTATAGCATCTCTTACAACTGATAGTGTTCGAGGCTCGCATCAAGACTCACTTCGAATCTGTTTCTCAAGTATTTAGCCGATATCCTCGTTAAATTATGAAGTGCACGTTTGCACTTGCGGTTGCGAGAAAACTTCATTACCGGGAGCTAAGGCCGCTCCTGCGCCCGTCCCGCTGCCTCTGATCCTCGTCTCGCTCTGTCTTGCTTAACCCCGCGCCGTGCAGCATCTCCGACCGACGCTTCCCAATACATACGTTCATGTCACTTCTCGCCTTTATTTTGCCTACAACGCCGTACTTCTGCTTTTCAATTATGAGTTGCAACATTTTCCGCAATTATTAGTACATATTCTTGATAAGAAATCCTTCTACACTAGTTATGCCTCAAATAAGCTCATTCTAATATTTGGGTGCAAGTTGTCAGTATTTTAAAGGTGTTCCCCATTGAAACTAAGTGTCACTAGAAAATATTTCGGTGTTCTCTTAAGAACCTCTTCTTTTTCGAAGGCTAACGCCTCAAATGATATTACTGCATTAGGACGGTGAAGCGCGTGTGAAGAGTAATTAGTCAAATCCGGTCTTCACAACTGTGTGGCTGACCTAGTACGGTAATCGCATATGTCCCGATTTGTTACGTGGGACACCTGCCAGTAATGTTTGATTTTGTTGACTCGCGTCATATGGTAAATTCAATCTAATTACTTTACAATAAGCAAATAGTAGATTTGAAAAACATTTTACTTTTACTACAGAACTGACTGTGTCACGTCCTGCGTAGTAGTTAAGGAATGTTAGGTCGTCGACGTACGAATCAATCCCATAATTTTAGTCTCCTGCCTCCATTGCGCGTAGATGTACAGTTCATGCACTCCTTTCTTGTCTATTGAATATTGACAATTTGCGTAGTATCCTTACAGCGTTCAATCCTGCCACTGGCAAGAACTTGCGAGTAAACTCGCTTCAATTATTTCACACATATGAGAGACGTTACGTACGAGAACTTTGTCCTCTAAGCAATGTTGACGCTCTCCTTGTGACGTCATACTGTTTTTTTCTTGGTATATTCAGTGCTACTAACTTTAAATGGAGAAGTTTATGAACTTCACTTATACTAATCAATATGGCATTTCTTTCAACTTAGTGGTTAAGTGTAGAGTTCTGCTCATATTGCTTTTGATTTAAAGGCATTTCTTCCTAAATATTGAAAAGCTGATGATAATTGTGCCTAATTTTCGAAGGCTATTTATTGTGGGATAATTATTGTTGTTCGAAAAGGTATGAAAAACATTCTTATGAGAATCAAACTGCGTTCTGTTTCACTGACACCCAAAAGAGTCATTATTAGCAGTACCGCTGCATCACAAGTAATCGACAAGCTACCCTTAATCTCAATCATGGATGAAATGTAGTAGAAGATAGGAAATAATTTTCCTTCGAACATGAAATAGAATAGGTTGAATAATAAAAGAATTGCCTCGGCAAAAATTCGTGAAATTCCTGGTGGCTTCGATCGCCTCCGCCAAACCATCGCACCACCGTTTGAACGCCTGCATCGCAACAGATGAGGCGGCGTGTGGAACATCTTATGTTAGCACCTATCCTAATTTAGTGAAATTTTCTTTATGCTTATAATAGCTAATGTGGGTTACTACTCTGTCTTCGTCTGCATAACGAAAACAGTTTTTCAATCTCCATTCTCGAGTCACTCATACGAACCGAATTTTTCTCCAATTCGTTTCAATTTCAAGTCCGTGTATCACGTAACATAGCATTTTTAACCACATTGTCAGAGGATAAAATTCTTTCTTTTAATCTTTCCTGACTTAATTTAAAGTTATGCGTATACGTGTATATAGATATAGATTATCTTGGCAGGTGACACTCATCTTCGGTACACAAGTTCACACAAAACTCAATTCATTGCTCCATATTACAACTGCTTTAAACCAGCAATCACAACGGTTCTCCAGGAGTTGACTTGGGGAGTTAAATACAAGACCAACGATATGCTTTCACTCATCTTCCTTTTCAAACTGTAGAGGCATCTGAAATTCCCTGAGTCTTATCATGCGTAGTGTTAGCAGAATAAAAATATGGGAAAAGGGAATATGCGTGGTTATTTCTCGTCAATATTAAATAGTTGCTCATGATTCTAAAATATTATTTATGCCATCAGTGTTTTGAGAAGCGACGACAAAATTCCCTCCCGAATTGAAGAAGATAAAAATTAAAATTTATTCACTGAAATGTCAGTTTGTGTTGGTATTTCACTATTATTAATACTATGCAGCTCCGCCCGAACAGGAAGCGATTGCAATAGCCATTCTGACTCCGATTTGAACACAGATCAATACACTTTTCCTACGATATAAGCAGCTTCACAATGACACCCGTTGGAATGGTTATTCCTTCGCCATAATTAATCATAATAGTATTTTTTGGGGAATTTTAGTTTCATTTTCGGCTATAATACATTGGTCAACGGCCATTCTTCGAACTCTGATAACTTACGCATAATGTGCGATCCGAAATATTAAATGGATAACTGATGCAGAAATACTTTCTGCCACCCCTCCGTGCCCAGGCAGCAAGCTTCTCTTCGAACAATGTTGGTTTTTTATTGTCAGTTTGGGACCTTGGGACCGATCAATTGTTTCAGTATTGGGAAAAAATTGCACTATTGCACTGATTTCACAACCTTGTCCCAAAAAAATCCCTAAGGCGGATTATAAATATTTTTATTAGAGACCTTGGAAGAAAAGAAAAAAGAAAGAAAAAACTTTTTATTTCCAATAGAGATTGTACAATATTACAATCATTGGTTTTTAAGTATCTTAAAGTTAATACACTTAGATGATACATACTCATGAGTCTTGTAATACCCATGTCACTAGTCGAAAAGAAATGATTGAGGGCAATGTACTCCTAATCTTGCTTAATCTACATTTGATAATACATGTAATGATAATTATAAGAGATAACACAATTTCTTGGACGATGCATTTTCATCGTGGGGTGAAAACACTATTGACAGTTTACATGTACATGACATAAAACTTCGCAATTATTGATGCCAGGAAATAATATATGAATCGTTTGTTTATATATATATATTTATATATATATATATAAATATATATATATATATATATATATGTACACATAATCATGAGGACCAAGAAGATTACAAGTTTTGTATATATTCACTCGCTCTAATAACACTCGCCCCAATAACACACTTGCCTCAATAACACACTTGCCCCAATAACACACTCGCTCTAATAACACACTCGCCCCAATAACACACTCGCCCCAATAATACACTCGCCCCAATAACACACTCGATGGGTGCATCCTTTCAAAAGTTAACAGCGGGTCAAATTGAGTTTTTTGACGGCGCACGAGTCGGAGAGGCTTAATGATAAATTATTGTAGTTCCCAGAAAACCGTTAGGGTCGTGTGTACAATATGGAGAGAGAGAGAATGTTTCATTCTTTCATTTGAAAGTAATTTGAAGTCGATGATGCTCTCTTTCCAAAGTTAAAAGCGGGTCAACTTGAGTTTTTCGACGGCGCGCGAGCCGGAGAGGCTTATCGATGAATTTCTGTAGTTCCCAGAAAAGCGTTAGGGTCGTGTGTACAATATGGAAAAGAGAATGTCTCACTCTTTCATCTGAGAGTAATTTGAAATCGATGGGTGCATTTTTTCATAAGTTGAAGGCGGGTCAACTTAAGTTTTTTGGAGGCGCGCGAGTCGGAGAGGCTTATCGATAAATTTCTGTAGTTCTTAGAAAACCGTTGGGGTCATTTGTACAATATGGAAAGAGAAATGTTCTTTACATGAACTCTCTAACGAATTTTTAATATGTGATCCATTTTAATATTATCAAGAAATTCAGCAACAATAATCTGTAGCCTTTGGCATCTATTCGCTTGGCGTCTCTTAGTAAGCGCGCGAACCTCAATACGGTGAACTTGAAGTGGCTAAATTGAAGTATTTTAGGTATGTTATCTCGCGTGTTCTGATTTTTGTGTTTAATAACTACTGTGGAAAGTTTTTATGGATGTGATTTATTAAAATAAATCTATTTTCTAGCATTTCAGAGATCAGAAAGACATATTTTTGCAAAATCTCTCGCTATGCTGCTTGATATTCTCTGAATCGAACGTTCGCACAAGCGTCATGTTTCACGAACTGTTTTTCAGTTATTGTCCACTGTATTATTATATAATAATCTCTTCTGCTATTAACGTTCATCCATCGTGTGAATGGCAGGTCGAAAAAATTATTATGTAATAAAGAAAAACAATTTTGAGTTCATCAGTAGCTTGAAAATTCAAAATAGTGACTCGGACAGCTCAACTGCCGCTGACTCAAAAGAGGATCAAAACGAGCTTCCTCCTGAGGAAAGTAATGATGAGGAAGCTCTCAAAACTGTTGCGGTAGGAAAATCTAGTAAAGTTAATAATGATGACAGTGAAAGCAATCAGAACAGTGAAATTGATCTTGATTACAGTGAAAGTGAATGTGAAACTCATTCTGAAGTGAGTATTGAAACTATCTCAGAATCTTCTTTGCATTCTTCAGCGGCATCAACAGGAATTAATGCCCTGGTAGAAAATTCTCTAAGTTTGAGGGATAACCTAAGAGATTGGTATCTGCAGCATAATGTGACACTGGTTGCATTCAAACAATTACTTAATATCTTGAAAATAGTCCACACAGATTTGCCCTCTGACCCACGAACAATTTTACAAACCAAAACTTCAGATATTGTAACAGTTGAAAATGGTCAATTTGTTTACTTTGGCTTAGAGGAAAATATAAAAGAAAACTTCCGTTTTCAGTTGGAAAATATTGACTGTATTAAAGTGGATATCAACATAGATGGTATACCAATATTTAAATCTCGTAATACATCTTTTTGGCCAATTCTGTGTTCTTTAGATAATTCAATTCCGTATAAATTTTGCTCAGTTCATCCATTTGTGGTTGCTATATTTTATGGTGCTAAAAAGCCAAATATTTTTGAGTTTCTTGATAGATTCATTTCTGATTTGAAAGTTTTGTTAGAGAATGGAATGGTCATTGAAGGAAAAAGGTATAATGTACAAGTACGCTGCATTATAGCGGATGCTCCTGCCCGTGCTTTTCTTAAGCAGACCAAAAGTCATGGAGGATACTTTGCATGCGACAGGTGCCTGACTAAAGGTGTTTATAAAAATAAAGCCATTTCTTACGAAGAGACTAGTGCTTCTAAGCGAAATAACGAGTCATTTAGAAATAGATTGCAAGAACAGCACCATATTGGGGCCAGCCCATTTTTAAGTTTAGAAATTGACATGGTTAACTGCTTTGTGTATGATTACTTGCATGTAATACTGTTAGGAATTGTCAGAAAATTACTATCATTGTTTTGGAGTAAAGTGCCGTATAAAATATCATCTTCACAAAAGAAAATTGTAACTGAAAGAATTTCTTTGATACATAAATTTTTTCCCCTTGAATTTGTTCGCAAACCACGGTCTTTTGAAGAATTAGATCGGTTCAAAGGCTCAGAATTTCGAGCAATATTACTTTATTATGGAATCATTCTTTTCAAATACATTTTGTGTGAAAAAATGTACAATCATTTTCTTATTTTGATGTATATTGTAAGGATTCTGTGTGACCCAAATTTAATTAGTGATGAGAGTAACCTGAACTATGCTGAAAAGTTGTCTATTTATTTTGTGAAACAGTTTAAAAAAATTTATAGGGATGTAAATGTTTCATTCAATGTTCATTCACTTATTCACTTAGTTGATGATGTCCGACAATATGGTGTACTCGACTCTTTTTCTGCCTTTCCATTTGAAAGTTTCTTAGGCAGAATGAAGAGAAGAATAAGATCATCAAATAGTCCATTAGCACAAATTAGCAGAAGAGTAAATGAGGGTTATAAGTTTTCTAATAGTAATCAAATTACATCAAGAGGAATAACTGTGAATAACCATCGAATAATTCCAAATCAATTTAAAAATTCATGTATTTTACTAGAAAACAAAGAATTTGGCTTGGTTACAAATGTCACAGGAGACTGTATTACTATGAAAAAGCTGATGAAAATCAAACCTGCTGCCAAATATCCAACTTCTTCCTCAATCTTTGATGTTTTTATTGTTAGCAAAAGTTCTGAAACCAAAATTATCAAAAGAAACAACATCTATAAAAAATGTTTGATCCTACCGTTCAAAAAAAGGTATATTGTACTTCCTCTTCTATGAATGTTGATGTGTATGTTTTAGTCGTTTATGTGCTTTGTTCATTTTAAGCTTATGTTCTTGTGTTTATTTTGTGCATTAGTTAGGTTCCCATATTCCTGGCATTAATTTTTATGTTATAATTTCATTCACACTGCAGTTTGTGGGTCATGTGAATTTTTTTGTTCAATTTCCAATCAAAGACAGCTGGACTTCATTGATTTCTTAGAATCTTCAAAATGTATTCAATTGTGTACTTTGAGAAGGAAAACACTGTAGAAGGTGTTCCAACTTCTTGGCTTCAAAAACTTGACAATGAGCAGTATTGTCGTTGGCCAGAAAACAAATCCATGGATAAAATATCCAAAATGATTAAAAAATGTGAACCACCATCAAATGAGTGGTGCTGTATTAAGTGCCGAGTTATTTCAGCAGCATCTACTTACAATGAATGTAAACAGAAATCAAAAGAGGCTTCAGACCAAAGTGCTACAGAACCTAACAGTGATGGTGAACTTCTTGAAAGTGCAATTAGTGCTTGCAGTGACACCAGTAGTGATGATGAAGTGCCCCAGCCTCCCCAAAAAATCAGAAAACGAGAACAGTCTAGACCTTCTAAAACAGAAGCTAAATTGAATGTTACTGAAATGCAAGCTTTCTTTCATGAAGAATTGAAAGACAGTAAAACACAAATTGTGAAGAAACTTGAAAAGTGTTTTGATAAACAAGTGGAAGCCTATGGAAAATTACACAAGGACATTCTTGACCTTAAAGAAGAAATAAAATTACTTAAAAAAGTACACAAAGCAGCCGTGACTCCTATCACTGACCCAACCACATTTCCTCAATTACCACTTGAATCAATGAAGAATGTAGAAGATTTTGAAACACTTTTGAATGATGATGTTCAAAAACAGAGCTTGATTAGCATGCTGGCAAACTTTAGTGGTGCTAGTATAAATTCAACTGTGCATCAAATTATGAAGAAAGTTTTAAAGAATGAAGTAGCAGTCCAGTTCTCCATGCATGGCAAAGGAACAAAACGGCAGTTCATAGAGTTGAAGCTCTGCTCCTGCATACGTGGTACGTACCGTTCATTGTGCTTTGCTTCTGTTTAGCGACCAGATTTTAATACATCAATTCTCTTTAATGATTTGTATGAAGTTCTACTGTACAAAACAGAATGTAAAAAATGCTGCCTGCATGTTTCTGCTTTCAGTTGAGGAGTATCTAGTTATGCAAAAAAAGGTTTTATTTTATGGCAGTTTTTTGCAAAAAAAAATGTTTTTTATGTGTCTTTTTGTTCATTTTAGCACACACTCAAATTTTGTTAGGTATGTCTGTTGTTTTGGTCAAATAAAATATATTAATGTCCATGAATTTTTGTAATAAAAACATCAAAAGGAAAACATACAGTAAAAGTGGTGGCAGGTAGCCCACAATGACCAAGAGGAGTCTAAGAGGAACAGCAGGAGCCACAGAACTTATATTGATGGAGTCAAAATTTAGAGATTACTATCTCTACATGTCTGATTTTATTTTTATATGACCACAAAAATTAGAGATAGTAATCTCTGAATTTTGACTCCATCAATGTAAGTTCTGTTGCTCTTGCTGTTCCTCTTGAACTCCTCTAGGTAATTGTGGGTTATCTGCCACCACTATTACTGTGTGGTTTCCTTTTGATGTTTTTGTTACAAAAAATCATGACTAAAATCATGCATTTTAATATATGATATGTGACCAAATAATCATGTTTTTTATAAAAAATCTTACGTTAAAAACATTGATATTAATATGTTTTATGTGACCGAAAAACACAGGCTGTGGTTATTTCGAAAAATCATGACTAATAAAAATGAATATTATTATATATATGATACCAAAAAACATGCTTTTTTTACAAAAAATCACGACATGGATATTAATATATTTAATTTGATCTTAGAAAATTTGTTGTTTTTCACATTTTTCACATAAACCATATCATAAAAAAAATCATTATCAAAAAAATATACATTTTGATGTAGTATATGTGAACCAAAAAAACATGCTATTTTTAAAAAATTGTTTTTATTTTACAAAAAGTCTTTGCTCCATGTGTTATTTTCATGATTTTTCTGTAAAAAAGTTTCTTAAAAACAGCATGCTTGTTTTTGGTCAAAAAATATATATTGATAACCATATTTTGTAGCCATGGTTTGATTGTAAAAAACATGTTTTAAAAAAACGGCATGCTTTTCTGATCCCATAAAATTTATTAATAGCTGTTTTTTAGTCATTACTTTTCTGTAAAAAAATGTTTTCTAGAAAAAAGCATTGGGCTTTTGGTCGCATGAAATATTAATATCCATGTTTTTATTCAGGATTTTTTACGAAAAAAACATGTAGAAAAACGGCATGATATTTCTGGTCTCATAAAATTTATTAATAACAATGTTTTTTAGTTATTATTTTTTTTGTAAGAAAACATGTTTTTATTAAAAAAACAGCCTGGTTCACCTCTCCCAACCTACTTGTGTGATTACTATTGCGAGCACATAAATGAAATTTATATGAAGGATAAGAACATATATGAACTTTCTACTTTTGTTTTTATTTATTTGTTTTCCATTTTAATTTTTTTGATATGAGGTGTACAAATCCTTAGATTTTGAGCTCCAATGTTTTCAGAACTTTTGCCCTTTTTCTACATATGATAAAAAATTTCAAACTGAGTGTTTTTGGATGTAAAACGGCTCGCTGAATCTAATGGAGTGCTTGTTTTTTTTGCAATAAAAAATTTAAAAGTTCTACCATATTCGAAAGGAGAATAAGAAATTGGAAATTTTCATCTGTTTGTTTATTAAATATAGCTCATTTGAACTACATTGAATGAGCATTTCCACTGGTTGGTTTTTGCAGAAGCTGCTTTGAGGTCACCAGCTGGCAAAACTGCACATGCATCGGAAGTAAACAAGATAATTGCACTGAATCTAACATATGCCAAAGATCGGATTGCCGGAAGAAAAAAGTCCTGTGAAAGAGTGGAAAATCCTCGAGCAGCGTGCGAGTAGCTAGCTAGTTTATACGAAGCTAATTTTAAGGCTAATATTTTGATTACTCAATGGGAAGGAAGGAAGTTGTAATGGGTATCAAATTATTTTATGAACTTAATTTCAAGTCGTGAAGGTGTTTCAGTGAATTTTATTATCAGTCAAGGGAAAGCAACAGTTAAAATAGATTTAATGATATCAAAGGAAGTTATATTGAATAGAGACGTATTATATGAACTTAATCTTAAGTTGTGAAGTTTTTCACTTAACTTTAATTTTAGTCAACGGAAAGCAACAGTTTAAATAGTTTTAATGACATCAAAGGAAGTTATATTGAATAGAGATGTATTATATGAACTTAATTTCAAGTTGTGAAGTTTTTCACTGAACTTTAGTTTTAGTCAACGGAAAGCAACAGTTTAAATAGGTTTAAAGATATCAAAGGAAGTTATATTGAATAGAGATGTATTATACGAACTTAATCTCAAGTTGTGAAGTTTTCACTGAACTTTAGTTTTAGTCAACGGAAAGCAACAGTTTAAATAGATTTAAAGATATCAAAGGAAGTTATGTATGCGGTTATACTAGGACTGTGGTAGAGCCATGAATGAGCAACTTTATTGGCTCTGCCACGGTGAGACCTCCGCCCAAAAGGTCAGCGACCAACCATCAAGGAGGCCTCATGGCATTGGAAATAACAATTCCTTTGCCTAAGGAGTTGGTGGAAATGCTCCTTGAATTTGTTGGGACTATTCTCAACGTATTTGTATTTCCATGTACATAGAAAATTTGGCAATCCATACTTTTCTGAAATATTTTTTGTCTTTCAGTTGATCCCCAGTCAATTCGCATATCTGGTCTCACGAAATCGGTGGCTGCCGGAATACAACATCCACTAAGTTCTTCAGAGTTTCATGTTCAGCCAGCATGCACTGATGGCATTTGAGGTAAGTTTGAATAATATGTTTGCAATGTGCGAGTAATTAGCAGTGCAATATAATTCTTGGCAAATAATTACAAAAATGTTACTTGCGCAATGACTTTTATGGAGCTTATAGCTTAACGGAAGAGCGTTCACTCTGAATGAGTGGAAGGTTGGGGTTCAAATCCCTGTGGGCTCTTTTCTATATCATACCGCAAGTGAATATTAATTGTAATTAGCAATGCAGTAGTTAATTAATTTTTAGCAACTACTTACTGGCACAAAGCATTCTTCAATTTATTTCACTGAATTGATGTCATTAAAATAAAATGTTGCTTGATTGTTGTTGATTTTGAATGCATGTGTTGACATTTCATTGGTGCTCTGTTATAATAATGCTTGCAAACAAATTTAATACCTGAGGGTATTCATATATGATTCTAGCTCTTCTGTGATAACATTAAAATATTTATTTCATTTGCTGGCAGAGTGAAAAATTTGTAAGACTATGTCCCGTGTCTGATACAATTGGAACAAATTTCGCACCAATTTCATTTCAGCTTTTGGTTACCAATTTCATCCCATTTTGGGAACCGATTCCGTCCCAGTTTGGAGTGCCAATTCCGGGACGAAATTGGCACTCCAAACTGGGGACGGAATTGGCACTCCGAACTGGGGACGGAATTGGCACTCCAAACTGGGGACGGAATTGGCACTCCAAACTGGGGACGGAATTGGCACTCCAAACTGGGGACGGAATTGGCACTCCAAACTGGGGACGGAATTGGCACTCCAAGCTGGTCCCCAGTTTGGAGTGCCAATTCCGTCCCCAGTTTGGAGTGCCAATTCCGTCCCCATAAAAATTACCAATATTGTCCCGGTTTGTAAAATCCCAACATGGGTCCCAATTTTGGTGACTAAGACTGCCCCAATGCTGAGTGCCAGAAGTGGCACAACATTTTCCCAATAATTTTTGCTGCCTGGGTGGCGTTGCGGGAAATGTCAAAACTCGAAGTTGTGCTGAAATGGTATGGCATTGAAGGCAAAATGAAGGCCAGAAGTGACTTGAACTTATGTATGTGACTTGAGCAAATACCTTTTCATTTCACAGTGCTTATTCATAAAATTTTTCACTTACATAGGCTTCATAGCAAATGCAAATTTAACTTTCTGTATATCCCCTGATTTGCTATCACTGTCGTGAAAAAATTTTCCACCCGACTTAAACTCTTCTTATATACTTTGTCTAATTAATTTTTGAACTAACTCTGTAGAGTGCAGGGAAGAGCATCTTTACGATATAAACTGATGGTTTGTGCAAGCATGTCAGGGGCTTGTGCAGGCAAAAGAATCCATTTCGGTGTCTGAAAATTTTGTTAAGTTGACTAAACTACAGTGAACTTTCTATACAGGGTGACTGGCACTTTGGAGGACAAACTTTAAAGGTAAGGCTGCGACCGTTGAAATTAACACTTTTTACTCATTATCGTGAGCTAAATATGCGTCGTTGAAGAGTTACACGGACTCTAAATATGAAACGTATCGGACTTAACAGGCATGCAATTTGTATACAACGTAAAGAATTGGCCAGTGTTTGAGAAATCAATTAGTTCCATCACATAAGTGAAAATTCGAAATTTTGATAGAACCATTCAGCGCCCGTCCCGCTGCCTCTGATCTTCGGTTCGCTCTGTGTTGCTTGATCCCGCACCGTGCAGCATCTCCGACCGACGCTTCCCAATACGTATGTTCAGGTCACTTCTCGCCTTTATTTGGTCTACAACGCCGTACTTCTGCTGTACAATAATGCGTTTCAACATTTGCCCCCCCTGATACAGATTCGTGTTTGAGAATCTTTCTACATTAGTTATGCCTCAATTTTGCCTAACAGGATATTTCACGATAGGGTGTCAGTATTTTATGGATGTATTTCAGTAAATATTTATCTTCATATAAGGGGTGCAATGACCTTTTTCTTAACGCTTCATTGTTGGAAGGCTGATGTCTCAGATAATATAGAAGCAGGAAAGTGGTAACGTGGATGCAGGGAGTAGAAGTTCAAATGCAGTTTTCAGAACTGTGCAAAGGACCAAGTAAGGTGAATGACATAATTCGCGATCTGTGAAGTGGTGCACCGAGCAATGTCAAATTTAATTGACATCTATTAACTTCATTTTATTACGGCAAATTTAATTTTATTATATTACAAAGAGTAACTGTTTGGCTTCAAAATATTTTATTATCACAGCAGAACTAATGGTGCCACGTGGTGTGTAGGAGTTACGTAGTTAGAAATGTTGCGTCGTCAACGTAGGGATCAATCTCGTAGTCTTAGTCCTCCTGCCTCCATTGCGCGTAGATGCGGAACATCCATGAACTTCTTTCGTGTTCATGGAATATTGACAATTGGCGTAGTGTCCTTACAGCGTTGAGTTCTACACTGTCCTGCCACTGGCAAGAACTTGCGAGTAAACCCGCTTCAATAATCTCACACGTGTGAGAGACGTTCTCTACGAGAACTTTGCCCTCTAAGTATATTGACGCTCTCCCTGCGACGTTTTACTGACGCTTCTCTTGGTATACTCAGTTCAACTAACCTCGAATGAAGAAGTTTATGAATTTCACTTACACTTATAAAAATGACATTTCTTTCAACATCTTGCTCAAGTTTTGAGTTCTGCTCTCATTACACTTATAATGACATTTCTCCTTTGAAAATTAGATAAGCTGATGAAATCATTGGGTCTAATTTCGAAAGCAATTTAATGTGGGAGAACTATTGTTTTTTCGAAAAGACGTGTGAAATATATTTAGGTGATATTCAAATTGCGTCCTGTTTCACTGACCCAAAAGTGTCATTATGAGCAGTAATCGTCATTATGTCATTATGCATGACAAGTAATCGACACGCTACCCGTTATCTAAATTATTGATGAAATGTAGTAGAAAATAGGAAATAATTTTACATTGCACAAGAAACACAATAGGTTAAATAAGATAAGAATTGCCACTGCAAGAATTTGTGAAACTCATGGTGGCTTCGATCGCGTCCGCCGAACGATCCCACCGCCGTTTAAACGCCTGCACTGCAACAGATGAGGCGGCGTGTGGAACATCTTTTGTTAGCACCTATCCTAATTTAGATGAATAGAAGAACCAACGTACAAATGAACATTTATAATATTTTTACTCTCAACAAACTCATTTTCATTTTTTATTACTTTTTCATTTTTACATTGGTTCTTCTTGTTATCTTACGCGTGAGATTCTCTAAGAATCGATTTGTTAAAATAAATTATCCTATCGAGAGCTCAAAGTCTAGTCACCCCCAGAAACAATTGAAGAATCTGGTACGGGAAGACACTGCTTCCACAAGGTTTTTTCAAATGAAATAAATGTTCGAGGAGTTCGTGGACTCGAACTCAGGACTAGAGATCACCGCGCCAACACGCTATCGACTGCGCTATCGATCACCCTAAAGGTGACCGAAGCACAACGAAAGCAATGTTTGGCACAGTGAAAGCAGGCGCACTGTCCTGACAGATATTTTTATTCCCATTTTTATATCGAGAGCTCAAAGTCTAGTCACCCCCAGAAACAATTGAAGAATCTGGTACGGGAAGACACTGCTTCCACAAGGTTTTTTCAAATGAAATAAATGTACGAGGAGTTCGTGGACTCGAACTCAGGACTAGAGATCACCGCGCCAACACGCTATCGACTGCGCTATCGATCACCCTAAAGGTGACCGAAGCACAACGAAAGCAATGTTTGGCACAGTGAAAGCAGGCGCACTGTCCTGACAGATATTTTCACTGTGCCAAACATTGCTTTCGTTGTGCTTCGGTCACCTTTAGGGTGATCGATAGCGCAGTCGATAGCGTGTTGGCGCGGTGATCTCTAGTCCTGAGTTCGAGTCCACGAACTCCTCGTACATTTATTTCATTTGAAAAAACCTTGTGGAAGCAGTGTCTTCCCGTACCAGATTCTTCAATTGTTTCTGGGGGTGACTAGACTTTGAGCTCTCGTTATAAAAATGGGAATACAAATATCTGTCAGGACAGTGCGCCTGCTTTCACTGTGCCAAACATTGCTTTCGTTGTGCTTCGGTCACCTTTAGGGTGATCGATAGCGCAGTCGATAGCGTGTTGGCGCGGTGATCTCTAGTCCTGAGTTCGAGTCCACGAACTCCTCGTGCATTTAAATTATCCTAGTGTTGTAATTTGTTTCTTATGCTCATAATAGTTAATAGGGGCTGCGATTTTGTGTTTGTCTTCATAACGAACGCAGTATTTACTCTCCACTCCCGTGTCACTCTCAGAACCTGAATTTTTCTCCAATTCGTTTCAATTTTCCAGTCCTTGCATCTTAAACGAAACATTTTTAACCACATTATTAGGGGAGGAAAAGTGTTTATTTCAACTTTCCCAGACTTGATATAAAGTTGTATGCATACATGCATATAGGTATAGATTATCTAGGCAGGTGACTCTCAACTTTGGTATACAGGTTACGGAAACTCAATGGATTGCTCCATTTTGTCATTGCTCAAATCGACAATCACAATGGTTTTTCAAGAGTTGACTTTGGGAGTTGAATACAATATAAACGTTTTGCTTTCACTCTCCCTCCTTTCAAAATTGTAGATGCATCTAAAATTTCCTGAGTCTTATCATGCATGGAGTGTTAGCAGAGAGAATATATGAGAAAATGAATATGCGTAGTCATGTCATGATTTATATCTGCGCGTCCAAGAATTTTTTTTTGTGCTATAAAAAGGAATTACGTAAATCATCATACTTGCCAAACCATCGAGGAGAGTTCTAGACGAATGTACAGCTCATCGTTTCGAACGCGTTACGTCGAGGTCTCCCGACAACCGAGAGGAGCTGCCAACTTCCGCTATTTCATGTAACTTCAATTAGTATTTCTTCTATTTCCTAGGAATATATTACTTGTTGTTTATAGCGTATTTCAAAATAGGAACTAATAGGGATGTTATTGATTCAGGTAGGCATATTTCCATGTGTGTTAGAATGACTTTGTTATTCGATCGATCGACGTACGATCGGGTGTTTAGGGCGGTTGTAAACTCGAGACGAGAGGGACAGGCTGGGGTAGACGAGGAGAGTTAGTAAGGAACAGACCTCCGCCTGAGCTAGAGTGCGCTAAACATTCATATCAGCGCTGCCCTCGGGCTGGCGTAAGGGCTAAGAACTCCATCTATTTAATATTGTGAAGCCGGAGTTAATTAATTACGCGCCAGGCATCTGTAAGACATTCGAAGACAAACTATTTCAACGTATGTGCCAGTTAACATCAGTGACGTTTCAAAGTATTGAAGTGCCACGACGCCATTTTGCTCATCCTGTCCTACCGGTGTGGGTATGGCATCTCTGTCACAGCCTCAGCCTTCCGGGCACCCTTGCAGTCTTCACCTCGTTCTCCACCTTTTACGCAAGTTGAGTGTACTTTGGTTTATTCATTCATGTGTAAAACTCACGCAGTCAACGTCTTAGTCCGTCGGCAATGATCATGTTTAGGCACAGCGAGTGAAGTTTCTATGTATTATTTCTATGAGATCTGTAATGCGCGATTAATTGATTCTTAACTATTAAATTTACCATGTGGCTTACGATTGTATTTCATTCTCCTGCGTTATGGAAAGGAGAGACGAGCATTCAAGGCATGAAATACTTTACCAAAATTAATAACTCATTTGTCTTTATAATAAAATAATATTCCTCTCTCAGAGGTGGTGGCAGCGAGATTAATAGATTATTAATGATTAAAATCAAGGCGAGGACATTAAGTCACGTCTTTATTATTAAAATATATTAAAGTGGTGTAACCAAGCATCACGACGATAGGAACGAATAAATTACGTTTCGAAATATACATGTTCAACGCAGGAACAAGAAAATCACGACGACGATGTGGGATAAGAACGAACATCATTACAGTCAGGTCTCGTCAATATTAAATAGTTACTCATGGTTCTAAAATTTCATTTAAGCCGTCAGTGGTTTGCGTAGCGACGACAAAATTTCCTCACGACATGATGAATATAAAATTAAAATTTAAAAAAATATTCACCGAAATTAAATTGTGTTGTTATTGCATATTATTAGTACTATGCAGCTCTGCCCGGAGCTGGAAGCGATTACAATTTACAAGTGCCATTCTGACTGCGATTCGTACAATCAACAGCATAATTTACTTTCGATAAATACATTATAACTATGACACTCAATGAGAAGGTTATTGCTTCGCCAAAATTAAAATTGTGTGAATTTAGGGGGGAATTTTAGTTTCAAGTTCGACTGTAAAACATTGGTCCACCTCCATTTCTCGAACTCTGATAAGTTACGCATAATGTTCGATCCGAAATATTGCATGGATAACTGATGCAGAAATATTTGCTGCCACCCCTCTGTGACGTTTCGGGAAATGAAACTCGAAGTTGTGCTGAAATAGTATGGCATTGAAGGCAAAATGAAGGCCAAAAGTGACTTGAACTTATGTATGCGACTTGAGCAACTACGTTTTCATTTCACAATGCTTATTCCTAATTTTTTTCACTTACATTGGTTTGATAGCAAATACACATATAACTTTCTGTGTATTCCCTGATTTGCTATCAGTGTCTTGAAAAAGTATTCCATCCCACTCAAATTCTTCTTATGTACATTGTCTAATTATTGTTTTAACTAACTCTGTGGAGTGCAGTTAGGAGCATCTTTACGACACAAACTGATGGTTTGTGCAAGCATGTCAGTGGCTTGTGCAGGCAAGATAATCCATTTCGATCTAAACGAACATTTTGTTTAGTTGACTAAATTACAATGTACTTTCTATACAGGGTGACCGGCACTTTGCAGGACAAACTTTAAACGTAAGGCTGACACCGTTGAAATTAATACTTTTAACTCATTATCGTGAGCTAAATATGAGTCGTTGAAGAGTTAGTTACACGGACTCTAAATATAAAACGTATCGGACTGAACAAGCATTCAATTTGTATACAACGTAAAAAAGTGGCCAGTGTTTGAGATATCAAATAGTTTTATCACAATAGTAAGCATTCGAAATTTTGACAGAACCATTCTGTGCCCGTTCCGCTGCCTCTGATCTTCGTCTCGCTCTGTCATGCTTGACACCGCGCCGTGCAGCATCTCCGACCGACGCTTCCCAATACATATGTTCAAGTCTCTTCTCGCCTTCATTTGGCCCACAACGTCAAACTTCTGCTGCACAATAATTAGTTGCAACATTTACTACAATTAGAACCTATTCGTGACAGGAAATACTGCTACATTAGTTATGCCTCAAATATGCGCAATCCTATATTTCAATAGAAGTTATCAGTATTTTAGAAATGCACCCTACGAGTTTTTCGACACGTAAAAGAAAAAAAATAAAGTAAAAAAAGAAGTTACTAACATTTTTACATTAAAGATTAGAGTGGTGAGTCGGACGCTACGTAACATAGTGCTAATACGATCATTGAAGATGTGCTACCGATAAAGGACGGTAATCACTAGATACGCGATATGTTACGTGCGTCCCCTGTCAGAATTGTTAACTATTCTTGCCTCGCGTTTTCATGGTAAATTCAATATAATTATTTTACAATACGCAAATGGTTGATTTGAAAATTATTTTACTTTTATTACAGAACTGATAGTGCCACATGCGTAGTTAAGGAATGTTACGTCGTCAACGTAGGAATCAAATGCTTAATTTTAGTCCTCTTGCTTCCATTGCGCTTAGATATCGAACATTTCATGCACTCCTTTATTATCTATTGAATATTGGCAATTGGCGTACTGTCCTTACTGCGTTCAGTTCTGCGCTGTCCTGCCACTGGCAAGAACTTGCGAGTAAACTTACGTCATATTGCTATTTTGCTTACGTCATTTGAAATCAACAAACCCCTTTTAATAATAATTGTAAGTTTAATAGAATTTCTAAATGTATTAATTCTGAACGTCTCAGCTTGGAATTCTAAATTGAGTTGTCTACGAGTGGTAAAATATAAGTGAGGAAAGCAAAATATATTTTCATAAGAGGATCTTGTAGATTTGCTGATATTCTCAAACACAATCCGTTTAATTTGCCTCTCATATGAAAAATTTTATAACCGCCAAAACTAAGGCCAAGAAATCTTGGTAAGGCCTATTTTCTTATTTAAAAATTTAAAATCCTTGAACCGTACCAAAATTGGGCGCTTTAGCCTACCACCGTATCAAATATACAACATAATGACAGTTGAAGAAGATCGTACCTAATACGTTGAGTTGTACCAATTCCCAGTTGTACCACCGCACTCACTCCCCGTACATCACCTGAAAGGGTTTAGCTTAGGCCATCATACGCTATTTAGCTACTAATTTTATTTACCTCAGCCGCAATAGTACACTTTGGTCACACCCTTGATAGCTTACGCGTAAATATTCTATGAAACATATTCGAGGAATACCTAATGTATGAATATTTTTGAGCAGGCGAGTGGATGAAGGAGTGCTAGGATGGTTTGGGCATGTTGAAAGAATGAATGTTGAGCGGCTGGTGAAAAAGATATGTATGTCGGAAGTGAGTGGTCTTCGAGCGCGAGGTAGACCACGGATGAGTTGGATGGATGGGGTGCGACGTGCTTTGTATGAGAGGGGTCTGTCTGACTGTGGACGTGGCGAGAGGGATGGCTGCGGACAGAAGTGAGTGGGGGCAGTGTATAAGGAGGTAATTTTATTTTTGACGCGTTACTGGAAGCTGCCCGCGTGTGATGGGGTTGACCTGTCATGTGCGGGGGGAGGGGCTGCACTCAATGAAGCGGTCGGGGTAAACCAGCTGTGGCTGTCGGGCCTGACTGTGGAAGGTGCTTGTGCTGGGCTGCTGCTGATCCTGGCAGTTCAGGTGCGGCCGGTGCTGCCTCTCTCGCCTCCCAGTGACTAAGTGTGGTGATTGTGGCCTGCTGTCGGCTACCCTCCCATAGGGAGGATAAGCCCGGTATATGTATGTATGTATGTATGAATATTTTTCGACAATTGTCTGTAAGCGCTTCTGAAAATATTAAAATTCGTAATTGTGCTAAAGAAGGGATGGCGTTGTGGGCAAAATAAAGGCAAGAAATGACTTGAACAAATGTTTTTTCATTTTACAATGGATATTCTTGAATTTCCCACTTACATTAATTCAACTTACTCTGGAGAGTGTAGTGAGGAGCATCTTGATATAAGCTAGTGTTTTTTGCCACACTGTTACAATTCCGCACTTGATTCCACAGATCTCTGTTGGGTGTAGGGGAAAAATTCAAAGCACAATTCTCCACTCTACCCTGGTGTCTGAAATGAGTACCGGTCTTGACTGGGGGAAAGCGTCATGGCGTCCTGGCGTTAGTTATAAGGCATTTGAAAATCCAATGTACAAGGTGATATGTATCAGGCTTGAAATTGGAAATAAAGCATCCGTAGATGCCGTTGTTTGTTTGTTTGTTTATAACCGTCATTTTTATTACTGGTATCCTTGCCCCAGCTCGGCACCGACTTCGAAGAGCCAATAGACACCTCTTGCTGTTTGCTTTGTGTCATGCAATGGTGCTCGAGACCTTACTTCGACACAGACTCGACTTTGAAATGATAGGCTGACCATCCGCAGTTTATGTTTTCTTCAGATGGGAAAAAAATCTGTACATCTCGACAGAGGTATAAATGCCTCCACCTTGACGCTCAACACTAACATCAAGATCAATGTTCTGTTTAGGCAGTGAAGACTTCTACTCACACGTGCAAAGTCTGGCGAATATGTATAGATTATTCATTGGTGAACCTAAAGATAAAGTCCTCACGGATTACCAACTGAATATCCTTCGGAAAGCCTTTGTTAGTCAATGTACCTAATGTACCTATTAAATGTTGCGCGAGAAGGCAAATTTAATATCCTTGAGTGAATTCAGTCACAAGTTATAACAAATTAATGGAATTCAACGATGCTGTGTTCCTGATGCGATCATCTTACATTCTCTGAGATACAGTTTTAAATAAGTGATAAAGCTAAGATATACTTGAAATTATTTGAACTTTTAATTATTATAGAATGATTGAGCTGCACGCTCAATAAAATTAAAGCCCTCGATCCACATTTGCTGATGTATGTCGATTAACACTGTAAGGAAACTTCGATTCGGTAAAGGAAAAAGGTTTCAAATGATGTCCGAAAAAGATGTTAGTCGACGTATGCGACTAATGAAGCGTGTAAAATTCGATTGAGATATACAATAAATTTATTCGCAGTTATTCGATTCTTCCACCAGTGCGATGGACGAAAAATATTTTGATACTCATTTCGGCGACTTTAGGAAAGTTATGTAGCAGAGAGCGCATCCAAGTCCTTTTTTAAATAGCTTTTCTTCATATCACAGCTAGCGAATCATTAATCATTGATGTCATTTAATTTTTAATCGACATCAGTTCTAACACCAAATTATACTTTACTATCAATCCTTCATTTGTATTTGAAATTAATACTCTCTCAGTTTACATAGTCCATTAATGGATTTATCAAAACTTTCAAAAAAAAGACATCTCATTAAATATTTTGTTGGCCGGAGACAAGGCCGAATACAGACGTTTGATAACTGTTTTTGCCCTATTTGCCAGACTGTTTGCCTACAACCGAGCTGCTACTGCACACATCCTCCCTGTGCGGCCGCAACCATGGTACCCCTTACGTTACACATCGTACGTGTACAGATGATATAAATACAAAACACCAATTGGGGATCAAAGTATTTTAAGCAGGCAGGTAGAAATAGTACAACACGAACGAACGATGCTTATAGGAAATACGGAACAATAGTTTGACTCAGAGTGTGTGGGAAAGAGAGGAGTAAAAACGGAAAAGGAAAGATAGGGAACTGTAAAAGATGCGCTTCACGCAATAGATGCTAGTGTTGAAGTTTTTATCGCAAGTACTCTAATGTTACGAAAATGAAGGTAATTGTTGACTTATCCAATATATACTGATAAGCATAATATTTTGAATTATTTTTGTGTAACTATTGTACGTAAGCGACGAATCGACTTCAATCTCACTACGTCCACTCACAAATTTTTCATTTTAATTCCTGATTTGTTCAGTCACACAAAAGTGTTGAGGTGCCATTATGAGCAGTACCGCTGCATGGCACGTAATGAACACGCTACCCGTGCATCTCAGTTACGTATCTGGGATTTAGAAACAGACATTACTCACACATGACTTTAATTCTCCACTAGAGTATATATACCAGTCGGTTTTCATTTAATTTTTCTTGTAATTGTAGGTTTGAACAATTGTAATATGGAGAGCCATTAATAAAATTTATCATAGCCTGTGTACCACAGTTGAGTGTCAACAACAAAGATAATCGATTTCTACTTGTTTCGGAAACTTTTGTTTAGTTAGCCAAATTATAAAGTACTTTCTATACAGGTTGAGTGGAACTTTACAGGACAAACTTCAACATAAGGCTGAGGCCGTTGAAATGAACACCTTATACTTAAATATCATCAGTTGGAAACGCTTCGTTAATGAGTAACAAGGCCTAAAAATTTGAAACGTATGGGACAAAAATTCGCTCATTGGCAGTGGAAGGAAATGAAGAATAAAATTTAGGAAAGGATTTTATATGATTACTAAAAACAGAATAACACTATGGCCTTATTTATTACAAGCATGAGAAGTACGAAATTATATGGGAAATTTATAAAATATTTTCTGAATAAAGCCCATCTGTTGTGATACAATTTGTATATTACATGTGACCAATGTTCGAAAAATTACTAAGTTCATGCACAATATTGAACTTTTCGAATTTTGACGCAATCATTTCATCAGTTTAACACATCGTAAAATAAAAATTTCACAGCAATAAATGTAAGTCAAGTTCATAAACATACCAAGAAATTTTGCTTAACTAACTATATGAAGAAAGTAACCCGTTAGAGGTTGCAAGGAGAGCGTCAACATTGTTTAGAGGGAAAAGTTCTCGTACATAACGTCTCCCACATGTGTGAGATTATTGAAGCGAGTTTACTCGAAAGTTCTTGCCAGTGACAGGACAGTGTAGAACTGAACGCAGCTAGAACACTACGTCAATTGTCAACATTCAATAGACAAGAAAACAGCACATGAACTGTTCAACATCTACGGCAAAGGAGGCAGGAGGACGAAAATTACGGGTTCGATTTGAACGTTGACGACGTAACATTCCTTTCATTAACTCCTAGACAGTGCGTAGCACTACCAGTTCTGTAGTGAAAATGTTGTACAGGGTGGTCCGTAAGTAGGTGGACATTACGTGGAATACGGTTGTGTATCAGTTATATTATAATAATAATATCCATTTCACCTATGTTATACGTGCCACGTTATGTACAACTTTATAACTATATTATTTAAATTTGGGGACAAATGTTCGTTGAAGCGTGAGAGCCAGACTTCAAAGCTGAGTAATTTACGATGGACAATTGTTTGAGTTCCAGCTCTGATCAAATTTTAGGGCACATGTATAATTTCTTACAAATTTGAATATTCTAGTTGTGTACGTACTAAAGAAACGTGCATGTTTACGGAGCCTCAGAATAAATGTAATCATCAACTTTTGGGCTCCCTGTCTTTAAAATAATTCAGGATGGGCCAGTAATGACAGCTCACGAAAGCAGAGTTCACTAAAGTAAGTTAAACTTGGCTGGTTCCCGGGCAGTCACCCCAGCCGGTCGGAGGGTTCCGATCTCAATAGGTAGAGATCGGAGGGCGACCCCCTTCCCAGCACCCCGAAGTTTCCCAAGAAACGGCAACCTGTTAGGAGGGTCACGCATTATAGCCGGAGACTAACGGAGCATGGCCCACGCAATACAGAGATATAAAGTTACATTTCGGAGAAAGGATGATATTCCTATAATATTTTAGGTTTACTCACTCCGCATTCACGATAATAGCGCTACATCAAAAAGATCTCAACTGATCTGATTAGTCATATTTGACACTAGACCGTAACAAGACCACTTCGATGAAATACAAAATGCCGCATTAAATTTTTATTGGTTCTCACCTAATTTGTGCGACAATTACAATTGCTCGTAAGGCCTAACAACGAATGGTCAAAGCTAGTAGCGCCCCCTACCACTCCAACCAACCTCTGTCGAGAGTCGTCCCACGAGGAGTCCAGAAATGGTTCCCGCGTTCCGAGAAGACTCTCTCCCAGCGCAGACCGAATGGATTTAGCTCATCGCGCTGGCTGACTGGCTCCTCGAAGATCTACGTTTAGAAAACGTATAACGTATGAGCGGCAGGTGTAACCGTTCCATCATAACAGCAGCCGATGTAGCCGTGACCTCAACAGTAACCGAAGCAGAAGAAGTAGCCGTGACCTCAACAGTAGCCGTAGCAGAAGATGTAGCCGTGACCTCAACAGTAGCCGTAGCACTAGATGTAGCCGTGACCTCAACAGTAGCCGTAGCCGTGATCTTAACAGCAGCCGTAGCAGTAGCCGTGATCTCAACAATAGCCGTAGCAGTAGATGTAACCATGACCCCAACAGTAGCCGTAGCCGTGATTTCAACAGCAGCCGTAGCAGTAGCCGTGATCTCAACAGCAGCCGTAGCAGTAGATGTTGCCGTAGAGGCAGCACCAACACGGTACCTTATCACAGTACAAAAAACGGCACATACTTGAAACTGCTCCTCCGACACGGTAAATTAAACGGTTGGAGACGCGGCCTTCCAACTGTGCTCGCCACCTTTTATCCACCACTGTACCGAACTGAGCCTCAACACCTGCGCAGTTGTACGCGCAGAAGGAGCTCTGCTGCGCTGTAAACATAGAAGGTTCAACGCAGACGTGCATATCGTGAGCACTCAGAAAACCAAGTTGAAGTGGCTTTGAGTCTACTGCAATGCCAACGTCCGGAATGAATACGAGCAATTGTAATTTATACGAGGGGATAATTCCCCGTTTTCTACACCCTGAGTGACCATGGTGATCCTTAGCTTTTCCGAAGATGTACAAGAACAATTCGGCCAAAATTGGTAAAATTGAAGTTCAATATTTAACTCAAATGAAATTCAATCGTAATAATCACCTATCAATATAGCAATCATGAACTGGATCATGCCTTATTTTAGCTTTACTAAGGTAATTTAAGGTAATGAGTTTGTGACATGCAGTCGGTCAACAGTATAATGAACATCCCCTCCGTGCGTGGCCACCAGCGGCGCATGTTGTGGTCAGGTGGCAAGAACCGCAAGTTTCACGAAACTGCGGCATTTGTCACAACATGTACATTCCTCAACGACGTCACATCAATACCAGCCACCTTTACGACGGCTATTAAGTTGTACACATTCCCTTGATTCAACAGGAATCGCTAGTTCGCTACCTATTGTTAGGCTTCAACCTTACGTAAAATTTATTTAAACGTGTGCTAATCACTGAGTAGTGTATTGGTTAACATCCTCACCTCAAATACTGATAATTTACCAAAATTCATATTTTCGATCGTATTTTATGGAAGAACAAAGTTTAAATATTTTTCGTCGGCGCCTGTGTTTCGGGAAATGTTGAAGCTAATTATTATACTTCAGATGTATGGCATTGAGGGTAAAATAAAAGCGAAAATCGACTTGAACAAATAAATCGCGAACTGCCGACGTCTTCCCGTGAGGGTAGAGCGCCATTGACCACTCGGCCACAACGACACGAGACACGCACTGGAAACAGGACACCAACAGGAGATGGAATATCCAAGGGACACACTACAAATCTGTTTTTGTTGATTTTTTGGTCAATATCCTCGTTAAAACCTTAGGTGCAAATTTGCACTTGCGGTTCTGAGTGAACTTCTTTATCGGAAGTCAAGGCTGCTCCTGCGCCGGTCCCGCTGCATCTGATCTTCGTCTCGCTCTGTCTTGCTTGACCCCGCGCCGTGCAGCATCGTGCAGCATCTCCGACCGACGCTTCCCAATACAGATGTTCAAGTCACTTCTCGCCTTTATTTGGCCCACATCGCCGTACTTCTGCTGTAAAATAATGAGTTTCAACATTTCCTGAAATTAGCTCAGATTCATGATATTAATCCTGGTACATTAGCTATGCCTCGAATATGCATAATCTCGTAATTTAGGAAAAGTTTTCAGTACTTGAAAAATGGGCTAAAAAGATCTGTTGAAGAACTACGTAAAGTAAGTTAACCACTGTCGAAAGTTAAACTGAATATTTTGGAAGGCTGATTCCTGACATGTTATTAGTGAATGAGGTAAGTCTTCAGAGGTGGTACAAGCGCAAGATTTAAATCCGTCGTTACATCTTTGTGATCAACTATGTTAGGTAATGTATCGCAAAAGTCGCGATATGCATCTGCGTTTATATTATAACTGCCAGTAATATTTAATTCTGTTAATTCCCGTTTATGTGGAAAATTTAATTTAATTACTTTAGAATATGCATATATTCAGTTTAAAAAAAATTTTACTTCTCCTACAGACCTGATAGTGCCACGTGTTGTGTAGGTTTCACGTAGTTTAAGAATGTTATGCCGTCAACGTAGGAATCAATCCCGTAATTTTTGTCCTCCTTCCTCTATTGCGCGTAGATATTGAACAGTTCAAACACTCCTTTATTGTCTATTGAATTTTGACAATTGGCGTAGTGTCCTTACAGCGTTCAGTTCTACACTGTCCTGCCACTGGCAAGAACTTGCGAGTAAACTCGCTTCAATAATCTCACTCATGTGAGAGACCTTATGTACGAGAACTTTGCCCTCTTAGCAATGTTGACGCTCTCCTTGCAACGTCTTACTGGTGCTTTTCTTGATACATTCAGTTCTACTAACTTCAAATGGAGAAGTTCATGACTTTCACCTATACTGATCAAAACGGCATTTCATTCACTTTATTGCTTAAGTGTAGAGTTCTGCTCTTATTACATTTGTTATCAAGGCATTTCTTCCTAAATATTGAAAAACTGAAAGAATTGTGTCAAATTTTCAATGGCTATTGTGTTAAAATTGTGCCAAATTTCCATTGTGGGAGAATTATTGTTGTTTGAAAAAATGTGTAAAATATTTAGGTGAAAATCAAATTGCGTCCTGTTTCACTGACCCTAAAGTGTCATTATGAGCAGTACCGCTGCATGACAAGTGATCGACACGCTACCCGTGATCTCAATCATGGAAGAAATGTCGTAGAAGATGGGAAATAATTTTACTTCGTACATGAAAAAGAATAGTTTGAATAACGAAAGAATTACCGCTGCACGAATTCGAGAACCTCCTGGTGGCTTCGATCGTGTCCGCCGAACGACCGCACCGCCGTTTGAACGCCTGCACTGCAATAGATGAGGCGGCGCGTGGACATCTTTTGTTAGCACCTATCCTAATTTAGATGAATAGAAGAACCAACGTACAAATGAACATTTGTAATATTTTTACTCTCAACACACTCATTTTCATTTTTTTATCACATGTTCATTTTTACATTGTTTCTTCTTGTTATCTTACGCGTGAGATTCTCTAAGAATCGATTTGTTGAAATAAATTATCCTAGTTTAGTAATTTGTTTCTTATGCTCATAATAATTAATAGGGGCTGCTATTCTGTGTTTGCCTTGATATCGAAAGCAGTTTTTACTCTTCATTCCCGTGTCACTCTCATAACCTGAATTTTTCTCCAATTCGTTTCAATTTTCCAGTCCTTGTATCTTTAACGAAGCATTTTTAACCACATTCTTAAAGGAGGAAAAGTGTTTACTTTACCTTTCCCAGACTTGACATAAAGTTGTGTGCATACATGCATATACGAATATAGATTATCTAGGCAGGTGACACTCAATTTTGGTATACAGGTTACGGAAACTCAATGGATTGTTCCATTTTGCCATTGCTTAAATCGACGATCACAATGGTTTTCAAGGGTTGACTTTGGGAGTTAAATACAATATAAACGTTCTGTTTTTACTCTCCATCCTTTCAAAATTGCAGATGCATCTAAAATTTCCTGAGTCTTATCATGCGTGGAGTGTTAGCAGAAAGAATGTATGAAAAAAAGAATATGCTTAGTCAGGTCTCGTAAATATTAAATAGTTACTCATGGTTCTAAATTTTTATTTAAGCCATCAGTGGTTTGCGTAGCTACGACAAAATTCCCTCCCGAATTGAGGAATAGAAAATTTGTATTAAAAAAAAGTTCCCCGAAATGTCAGATTGTGGTGTTATTGCACTATTATTAATACCATGCAGCTCTGCCCGTTGCTGGAAGCGATTATAAGTGCCATTCTGACTGCGATTCGTACGATCAACAGCAGTATTAACTTCCGATAAATGCATTTTCACTGTGTCACTCAATGAGAAGGTTATTCCTTCGCTATAATGAAATTCTGTGAATAATAAAGGAGAGAATTTCAAATTTACGTTCAACCGTAAAACATAGGTTAACGTCCATTCCTCGAACTCTGATAACTTACGCATTATGTGCGATCCGAAATAGTGAATGGATAACTGATGCAGAAATATTTGCTGCCACCCCTCCGTGGCGTTGCGGGAAATGTCAAAACTCGAAGTTGTGCTGAAATAGTATGGCATTGAAGGAAAAATGAAGGCCAGAAGTGACTTGAACTTATGTATGTGACTTGAGCAAATACCTTTTCATTTCACAATGTATATTCCTAAAATTTGTCACTTACATTGGTTTAATTGCAAATGCAAGTATAACTTTCTGTGTATTCCCTGATTTGCTATCACTGTCGTGAAAAAGTATTACACCCGACTTAAATTCTTCTTATATATTTTGTCTAATTATTGTTTTAACTAACTCTGTGGAGTGCAGTTAAGAGCATCTTTACGATGTAAACTGATGGTTTGTGCAAGCATGTCAGGGGCTTGTGCAGGCAAAAGAATCCATTTCGGTGTGTCTGAAAATTTTGTTAAGTTGGCTAAACTACAGTGTACTTTCTATACAGGGTGAGTGGCACTTTGCAGGACGAACTTTAAGGCAAGGCTGCGACCGTTGAAATTAACACTTTTTACTCATTATCGTGAACTAAATATGCGTCGTTTGAAGAGTTAGACGGACTCTAAATATGAAACGTATCGGTCTGAACAGGCATGCAATTTGTATACAACGTAAAAAAATGGCCAGTGTTTGAGAAATCAATTAGTTCCATCACATAAGTAAGCATTCGAAATTTTTATAGAATCATTCTGCGCCCGTCCCGCTGCCTATGATCTTCGTATGGCTCTGTCTTGCTTGACCCCGCGCCGTGCAGCATCTCCGACCGACGCTTCCCAATACGTTTGTTCAAGTCACTTCTCGCCTTTATTTGTTCTACAACGCCAAACTTGTGCTGTACAATAATGAGTTGCAACATTTACTACAATTAGAACCTATTCGTGAGAGGAAATCCTGCTACATCAGTTATGCCTCAAATGTGCCCAATCTGATATTTCAGTCCTAGATATCATTATTTTAGAAATGGATTCTATGAATATTCAATTAGGTTAAGGGTATAAAAAATTAAAAAAAAATTGAAATAAATTTTGATAGGCCGTCACCTGACAAGGTTCATAGAAGAAGAATGGTGAAGCGTGTGCCATGATAAATAGTTCAAATCCGGCCTGTACAAATACGTAACCGACTAAGGACGATAATTCGCATGAGTCGCGATTTGTTACGTGGGTCACCTGCCAGAAATGTTCAGTTTTCTTGACTCGCGTTTGCATCGTAAATTCAATGTAATTATTTTACTATACGCAAATAGTTGATTTGAAAAACATTTTACTTCTACTACAGAACTGAAAGTGCCACATGCTGTGTTACGTACTTAAGGAATGTTACGTCGTCAACGTAGGAATCAAAAGCGTAAATTTAGTCCTCTTGCTTCCATTGCGCTTAGATATCGAACATTTCATGCACTCCTTTATTATCTATTGAATATTGGCAATTGGCGTACTGTCCTTATTGCGTTCAGTTCTGCGCTGTCCTGCCACTGGCAAGAACTTGTGAGTAAACTTACGTCATTTTGCTTTTTTTTGCTTACGTCATTTGAAATCAACAAATCCCTTCTAATGAAGTTGTTCATAATAATTTCAGTTTTAATAGAATTTTTAAATGTATTAATTCTGAACGTCTCAGCTTGGAATTCTAAATTGAGTTGTTTACGAGTGGTGCAATGTAAGTGAGAAAAGCAAAATATATTTCCATAAGAGGATCTTGTAGATTTGATGATATCCTCAAACACGATAGGTTTAATTTACCTTTCATATGAAAAGTTTTATAACCGCCTAAAATAAAGCTAAGAAATTTTGGTAAGGCATATTTTTTATTTCGAAATTTAAAATCCTTGAACCGTACCAAAATTGGGCGCTTTAGCCTACCATCGTATCAAATATACAACATAATGACATATGAAGAAGATCGTACCAAGTATGTTGAGGTGTACCAAATCCGACTGCCCTGGACGCCGCACCCACTCCCCGTACATCACGTGGAAGGCTGTCCCTTCCCTTCTTGTAAGCCTAGGCCATCACACGCTATTTATCTACTAAATTTTCTTACGTCAGCCGCATTAGTATACTTTGGTCACACCCATGCCTCGAGTACTTATAGCTTGCGCATAAATATTCTATGAAACATATTCGAGGAATACCTAATGTATAAATAGCTCTCGCCACTTGTCTGGAAGCGCTTCTGAAAATGTTGAAATTCGTAATTGTTCTAAGGAAGGGATGGCGTTGTGGACAAAATAAAGGCAAGAAATGACTTACACAAATGCTTTCTCATTTGAAAATGAACATTCATGAAATTCCCTACTCACATTATTTTAAAAACTCGGTGAAAAGTAGTGAGGAGCATCTTTACAATGATATAAGCCAGTGGTTTATACAACTCAGTAACAATTCCGCACTTGATTCCACAGATAACCGTCGTTTATATGGTTGTTATTCGGCACCGACATTGAAGAACCAATGTCGGTGTTACATACCGAGGTTACATAAAATATACATACCTCTTACTGTTTGGTATGTGTCGTACAATGGAGCTCGATACCTTACTTCGACACTGGAACTCAACTTTGAAAAGATAGGCTGATCATCTGCAGTTTCTGTTTTCTTCAGATGGGGAAAAAATCTTTACATCTCGAGACAGGTATAAATGCCTCCACCTTGACGCTCATAACGAACATCAAGATCAATGTTCTGTTTAGGCAGTGAAGGCTTTTACCCACACCTGTAAAGTCTGGCGAATACGTAAATTATTCGGTGTTGAACCTAAAGATAAAGTCCTCACGGATTACCAACTGAATATCCTTCGGAAAGTCTTTCTCAGTCGACCTACCTAATGCACCTAATATATGTTGCGTGAGAAAGCAAATTTAATATCCTTGAGTCACAAGTTAATTCAAATCAATTGAATTCAACGATGCTGTATTCCTCCTTCGATCATCTCACAGTCTCTGCGACACCGTTTAAAATAAGTGATAAAGCTAAAATATACTTGAATTAATTTAAATTTTTAGTAATTATAGAATGATTGAGCAGCACGCTCAATAAAATTGAAGCACACGATCCACATTTGCTGATGTATGTCTGAAACTTTGTTTCGGTGAAGGAAGAAGGTTTCAAATGAAGTCCGAAAAGGATGTTAGCGAACGTATGCGAGTAAGTAAGAGTGTGAAATTCGACTGAGATATGTAATACATTTATTCGCAGTTATTCTCTTGTTCCACCAGCGTGATGGACGAAAAGTATTTTAAATATTTTGATAATCATTGCGGCAACTTTGCGAAAGTTATGTAGCAGAAAGCTTATCCAAGTCCTTTCGTTAATCGCAGTTCTTCATATCACATCGAGCGAATCATTAATGATTGATCTCATTTAATTTATAATCGACATCAGTTTGAAAAACAAATTATATTTTAATGCCAATCATTCATTTGTATATAAAATTAATTCTCCCTCAGTTTACATAGTCCATAAAGATTTCATCAAAACTTTCAAAAAATGATACCTCATTAAATATATTGTTGGCCGAAGACAAGGCCGAATACAGACGTTTGATGACATTTTTGCTCTATTAGCAAGACTGTTCGCCTACAACCGAGCTGCTACTGCACACATCCTCCCTGTCCGGCCGCAACCATTGTATACCTTACGTTACACATCGTACGTGTACAGATGATATAAATACAAAACACCAATTGGGGATCAAAGTATTTTAAGCAGGCAGGTAGAAATAGTACAACACGAAATAGGAAATAGGAACAAGAGTTTGACTCAGAGTGTGTGTGAAAGAGAGGAGTAAAAAGGGAAAAGGAAAGATAGGAACCTGTAAAAAATGCGCTTCGCGCATATGATGCTAGTGTTGCAGTTTTATTGCAAGTACTCAGATGGTACGACAATGTATGTTATTGTTGACCCATCCAATATATACTGATAAGCGTAAAATATTAAGTTATTTTGTGTAACTATTGTTCGTAATTATATTTCCAATAGGGCGATTCTTCGAGAATCTTATTCGTAGAATAAAAAGAAGAACCAGAGTAAAAACGAACATTACATTTATTGCAAACGTTTCGGAATTAAAATTCCATCATCATTGCTGTACAACGCAGTATCTCATATTTTCATTCATATTGTTTGTAAGCGATGAATCGACTTCAATCACGCCAGGTCCGTGCCCAAATTTTCCATTTTAATTTCTGATTTGTTCAGTCACACGAAATGTTGAGGTGCCATTATGAGCAGTACCGCTGCATGGCACGTAATGAACACGCTACCCGAGCATCTCAGTTACATATCTGGGATTTAGGAACAGACATTACTCACACATGGCTTTTATTCTCCACTAGAGTATGTATACCAGTCGGTTTTTCATTTATTTTTTCTAGTAATTGTAGGTATGAGCAATTGTAATATGGAGCCATCAATAAAATTTATCACAGCCTGTGTACCAAAGTTGAGTGTCAACAACCAAGATAATCGATTTCTACATGTTTCGGAAACTTTTGTTTCGTTAACCAAATTATAATGTACTTTCTATACAATGTGAGTGGCACTTTACAGGACAAACTATAACATAAGGCTGAGACAGTTGAAATGAACACCTTACACTCAATTATCCTGAGTTGAAAATGCTTCGTTAATGAGTAACAAGGCCTAAAAATGTGAAACGTCTCTGACAAAAATTCGCACATTGGCAGAGGAAGGAAATGAAGAATAAAATTTAGGAAAGGATTTTATATGATTGCTAAAAACAGAATAACACCATGGCCTTATTTATTACAAGCATGAGAAGTACGAAATTATATGGGAAATTTATAAAATATTTTCTGAATGAAGCCCATCTGTTGTGATGCAATTTGTACATTACATGTGACCAATGTTCGAAAAATTACTAAGTTCATGCACAATATTGAGCTTTCCGAATTTTGATGCAATCATTTCATCAGTTAACACATCGCAAAATAAAAATTTCACAGCAATAAATGTAAGTCAAGTTCATAAACATACCAATAAATTTTGTTAAACAAACTATATGAAGAAAGTAACCCGTTAGAGGTTGCAAGGAGAGCGTCAACATTGTTTAGAGGGAAAAGTTCTCGTAAATAACGTCTCCCACATGTGTGAGATTATTGAAGCGAGTTTACTCGCAAGTTCTTGCCAGTGACAGGACAGTGTAGAACTGAACGCAGCTAGAACACTACGCCAATTTTCAATATTCAATAGACAAGAAAACAGCACATGAACTGTTCAACATCTACGGCAAAGGAGGCAGGAGGACGAAAATTACGGGTTTGATTTGAACGTTGACGACGTAACATTCCTTTCATTAACTCGTAGACAGCATGTAGCGCTACCAGTTCTGTAGTGTAAATGTTGTACAGGGTGGTCCATAAGTAGGTGGACACTGCGTGGAATACGGTTGTGTATCAGTTATATTATAATAATAATAATATCCATTTCACCTATGCTATACGTGCCACGTTATGTACAACATTTTAACTATATTATTTAAATTTGGGGACAAATGTTCGTTGAAGCGTGGGAGCCAGACTTCAAAGCCTAGTTTTTACGATAAAAAATTGTTTGAGTACCAGCTCTGATCAAATTTTAGGGCATATGTGTTATTTCTTATAAATTTGAATATTCTAGTTGTGTACGTACTAAATATACGTGCATGTTTACGGAGTCTCAAAATAAATGTAATCATTAACTTTTGGGCTCCCTGTCTTTAAAATAATTCAGGATGGGCCAGTAATGACAGCTCACGAGAACAGAGTTCATTAAAGTAAGTTAAACTTGGCTGGTTCCCGGGCAGTCACCCCAGCCGGTCGGAGGGTTCCGATCTCAATAGGTAGAGATCGGAGGGCGACCCCCTTCCCAGCACCCCGAAGTTTCCCAAGAAACGGCAACCTGTTAGGAGAGTCACGCATTATAGCCGGAGACTAACGGAGCATGGTCCACGCAATACAGAGATATAAAGTTACATTTCAGAGAAAGGATGATATTCCTATAATATTTTAGGTTTACACACTCCGCATTTCACGATAATAACGCTACATCGAAAAGATCTCAACTGAACTGATTAGTCATATTTGACACTAGAACGTAACAAGATCACTTCGATGAAATACAAGTTGCCGTATTAAATTTTTATGGGTTCTCACCTAATTTGTGGGACAATTGCAATTGCTCGTAAGGCCTCCCAACGAATGGTCAAAGCTAGTAGCGCCCACTACCTCTCCAACCAGCCTCCGCCGAGAGTCGTCCCACGAGGAGTCCAGAAATGGTTCCCGCGTGCCGAGAAGACTCTCTCCCAGCGCAGACCGAATGGATTTAGCTCATCGCACTGGCTGATTGGCTCCACGAAGATCTACGCTTAGAAAACGTATAACGTATGAGCGGCAAGTGTAACCGTTCCATCATAACAGCAGCCGATGTAGCCGTGACCTCAACAGTAACCGAAGCAGAAGAAGTAGCCGTGACCTCAACAGTAGCCGTAGCAGAAGATGTAGCCGTGACCTCAACAGTAGCCGTAGCAGTAGATGTAGCCGTGACCTCAACAGTAGCCGTAGCCGTGATCTCAACAGCAGCCGTAGCAGTAGCCGTGACCTCAACAGTAGCCGTATCAGTAGATGTAGCCGTGACCTCAACAGTAGCCGTAGCCGTGATATCAACAGCAGCCGTAACAGTAGCCGTGATCTCAACAGCAGCTGTAGCAGTAGATGTAACCGTAGAGGCAGCACCAACACGGTACCTTATCACAGTACAAAACACGGCACATACTTGAAACTGCTCCGACACGGTAAATTAAGCGGTTGGAGACACGGCCTTCCAACTGTGCTCTCCACCTCTTATCCAGCACTGTACCGAACTGAGCCTCAACACCTGCGCAGTCGTACGCGCAGAAGGAGCTCTGCTGCGCTGTAAACATAGAAGGTTCAACGCAGACGTGCATATCGTGAGCACCTAGAAAACCAAGTTGAAGTGGCATTGAGTCTACTGCAATGCCAACGTCTGGAATGAATTCGAGCAATTGTAATTTATACGAGGCGATAATTCCCCGTTTTCTACACCCTGAGTGACCACTGCAGCATTTGTCACATGTACATTCCTCAACGACGTCACATCAATACCAGCCACCTTTACGACGGCTATTAAGTTGTACACATTCCCTTGATTCAACAGGAATCGCCAGTTCGCTACCTATTGTTAGGATTCAACCTTAAGTAAAATTTATTTAAACGTGTGCTAATCACTGACTAGTGGATTGGTTAACATCCTCACCTCAAATACTGATAATTTACCAATATTCATATCTTGATCGTATTTTATGGACAACTAAAGTATAAATATTTTTCGTCGGCAGCCTGTGTTTCGGGAAATGTTAAAGCTAATTATTATACTTCAGATGTATGGCATTAAGGGTAAAATAAAAGCGAAAAGTGACTTGAACGAATATATCGCGAACTGCCGACGTCTTCCTGTGAGGGTAGAACACCCTTGACCACTCGACCACAACGACACGAGACACGCACTGGGAAGAGGACACCAACAGGAGATGGAATATCCAAGGGACACACTACAAATCTGTTTTTGTTGAGTTTTTGGTCAATATCCTCGTTAAATCCTTAGGTGCAAATTTGCACTTGCGGTTCTGAGTGAACTTCTTTATCGGAAGTCAAGGCCGCTCCTGCGCCCGTCCCGCTGCATCTGATCGTCTCGCTCTGTCTTGCTTGACCCCGCACCGTTTATCTCCGACCGACGCTTCCCATACATATGTTCAAGTCACTTCTCGCCTTTATTTGGCCCACATCGCCGTACTTCTGCTGTAAAATAATGAGTTTCAACATTTCCTGATATTAGTTCAGATTCATGATACTAATCCTGCTACATTATTTATGCCTCGAATATGCCTAATCTAATAATTTAGGAAAAGTTTTCAGTATTTGAAAAATGGGCTCAATAAATCTGTGTTAGGAACGTGGATTAAAAAACTGTAAGTAATAAATAGTTGAACTAAATATTTTGGAAAGGTGATGCCTGACATGGTATTGGTGAATGAAGTTAGTCTTCAGAGGTGGTACAAGCACAAGATGTAATTCCGTCGTTACAACTTTGTGATCAACTATGTTAGGTAATGTATCGCAAAAGTCGCGATATGCATCTGCGTTTATATTATAACTGCCAGTAATATTTAATTCTGTTAATTCCCGTTTATGTGGAAAATTTAATTTAATTACTTTAGAAAATGCATATATTCGATTTAAAAAAACATTTTACTTCTACTACAGACCTGATAGTGCCACGTGTTGTGTAGGTTTTACGTAGTTTAAGAATGTTATGCCGTCAACGTAGGAATCAATCCCGTAATTTTAGTCCTCATGCCTCTATTGCGCGTAGATATTAAACAGTTCAAACACTCATTTATTGTCTATTGAATTTTGACAATTGGCGTAGTGTCCTTACAGCGTTCAGTTCTACACTGTCCTGCCACTGGCAAGAACTTGCGAGGGAACTCGCTTTAATAATCTCATACATGTGAGAGACGTTATATACGAGAACTTTTTCATCTGAACCATGTTGATGCTCTCCTTGCGACGTATCACTGGTGCCTTCCTTTGTGTAATTAGTTCAGTTAATTTCAAGTGGAGAAGTTTATGAACTTCACCTAAACCTACCAAAGTGGCATTTCTATCAGAAATTGCTTTAGTGTTGAGCGTTGATCTCATTACAATTCTTTTAATGGCATTTCTTGTTAAGTATTCCTTAGGCCGATGAGATAACTGTGTCTAACTTATGAAAGCTATTTATTTTGCGCGAATTATTGATGTTCGAAAAGATATGTAAAATATTTAAGCGATATTTAAATTGCGTCCCTGTTCAGTGACTCAAAAGTGTCAAAATGAGCAGTACCGCTGCATGACTAGTGATCGACACGCTACCCGTGATCTCAATTATGGATGAAATGTAGTAGAAGATCGGAAATAATTTTACTTCGTACATGGAACAGAATAGGTTCATGGAATGAAAGAAGTGCCTCAGCAAGAATATGTGAAACTCGCGGTGGCTTCGATCGCGTACGCCAAACGATCGCAGCGCCGTTTGAACGCCTGCATCGCCACAGATGAGGCGGCTACGTGTGGAACGTCTTTTGTTAGCACCTATCCTAATTCAGATGAAGAGGAGAACCAATGTACAAATGAATATTTATATTATTTGTACCCTCAACACACTCATTTCCAATACTATATCATCTGTTCTTTTCTTCCATTGGTTCTTTTCGTTATCTTACGCGTGAGATTTTCTATGAATCGATCAGTTGGAAATATACTATACTAGTTTAGTAATATGATTCTTATGCTCATTATAGTTACTAGTCCACCCCTTTTATTTGAAATAAGAAAGAAGGCAAAACGAAAGAAAGGCCGTAAAATAGAAAAATTCAATCACTCGAGAGTTGCTGAGGCCGAGTGCACACAGAGGCCGTATCACAGATACGCTCATCACGCACTTTCGGCTGGCTTCGGACAGACAGAGAGACGGACGGACACGGCTCCTATTATAGTATAGATTTGGGGGCAGCTAGTCTATGTTTGTCTTCCGAACGAAAATACATTTCGCTCTTCATTGTCGAGTCACGCTCAGAACCCGCGTGTTTCTCCAATTGTGCTTCAATTTTCAAGTCCTTATATCTCTTTAATGAAGCATTTTTATCCACATTATTATTAAGGGAAAAGTGTGTATTTAAATCTTCTCAGACCTATTTCAAAGTTTTGTGCATACATGTACATAGATATGGATTGTCTAGGCAGGTGACACCCAACTTTGGTAAACAGGTTACGGCAGTTCAATTGATTACTCCATATTGCAAATGCATGAATCGGTAATCACAATTGTTTTCCAGGAGTTAACTTGGGGAGTTGAATACAAGATTAATTTTATGTTTTTACTCTCCTTTCTTTCAAAATTGTAGATGCATCTGAAATTTCCTGAGTCATATCACTTAGCAGAAAGAATATTTGCGAAACAGAATATGCGTAGTCAGGTCTCGTCAAAATTAAATAGTTACTCATTGTTCTGAAATTTCATTTAAGCCATCAGTGGTTTGAGGAGCCACGACAAAATTCCCTCCTGAACTGAAGGAGAAAAAAAAATAATATTTGAATACGTATTCAACGAAATGATACATTGAGTATGTAGTAGACCATTATTAATACTATGCAGCTCCGCCCGGAACAGGAAGCGATTGCAATAGCATTTTTGACTCCGATTTGAACAATGAACAACATAATTTTCTTTCGATATAAGCATTTTCACTGCGAGCCCCAGTGAGAAGGTTCTTCCTTAGCCAAAATTGAATATATTCGTAATTAGGAGGGAATTTCCAATTTCAAGTTCCACTCACCGACGTTGGTCAACCTCCATTCCTCAAATTCTAATAACTTACACACAAATGTGCGATCCAAATTTTGAAGGGATAACTGATGTAGAAAGTTTTCTGCCACCTGTTGTAACATTCCAGGGAATGTTGAAACTCATATTGTTCTGAAAGAGTAAGGCATTGGGGCAAAATAAAGGCCAGATATGACTTGAACTGATTTATGTGACTTGAGCAAATACCTTCTCATTGGACGATGCTTTTTCCTGAAATTCCTCACTAATATTGATTTAATAGCAGATATATATTTTTGTGTATTTACTGACTTGCTATCACGTCTTAAAAAAGTATTCCGCCCTACCTAATTTTTGTTATATACATAGTCTAACTATTGTTTTAACTAACTCTGTGGAGTGCAGTGAAGAGCATCTTTACAACGATATAAACTGGTGGTCTGTGCAACAAGATTATCCGTTTCGGTATATCTGAAAATTTTGTTTCGTATACTAAATTCCAATGTACTTTCTATATAGGGTAACTGGCACTTTGCTGGGCAAACTTTAAACATATGTCTGAGACCGTTGAAATAAAAACAATTTTCTCATTATCGTGAGTTATTATGCTTCGTTAAAGAGTTACACTGACTTGAAATTTGAAACGTATCGGATGGAACAGGCATGCAATTTATGTACAACTTATAAATGTGGCCAGTGTTTGAAAAATCCATTAGTTCCATCACAACAGTAAGCATTCGAAATTTTGACAGAACCATTGCATCAGTTCAAAGAATATGGAAGAAGAAATTTCAAAACAATAATTATAGGTGAAGTTCATATCCATTCCTGACATGAAATTTCGTTGAACTAATTGTACCAAGAAAATTGCATGTGAGGGGTTTCAAGGAGAGCGTTCACGATTGCTAAGATGAGAAAGTTCTCGTACATAACGTCTCTCACATGTGTGTGATTATTGAAGCGAGTTTACACGCCAGTTCTTGCCAGTGGCAGGACAGCGTAGAACTGAACGCAGTAAGGACACTACGCCAGTTGTCAATACATGAAAACAGTGCATGCACTGTTCCACATCTACGGCAATGGTCCATAATTAATGGACAGTATATGGAAATGGGTTGAGTATCAGTTGTATTATTCTATTTTGTTCATTTTAACTTTGTTATCTGTGCTTTGGTAATCAGTTTTATAACTATATTATTCAAATTTAGGAAAAAATGTTCTTTTAAGCGAATGAGACATACTCCAAAGCTGTGTAATTTACAATAAAAAACTGTTTGGGCACCAGCGATGATGAAATTTTAGGGCTTATGTATTATTGTTCACACTCGTTAATGTTCTTGTTGTGTTCGTACTGAATGTACGTGTATGTATACGGTGTCTCAAAACGTTAGCCTCAGCTGTCTACTTACTTCTGGACTACCCTCTGTGACCACTGTGATCGTTAGCTTTACCCAGGTACAAATTATTTACATAAGCACTTTTACCACAATTGGTAAAACTGAAGCTCAATATTCAACTCAAAATAAATTCAATCGTAATAAGCAACTATAAGAATAACAACCATTCACTGGATCATGCCCCTATTTAGCTTTACTTAAGTATTTCAAATAATGAGTTTGAGACAACTAGTCAGTCAACAGCATTATGAACATCCCCTCCGTGCGTGACCACCGGCGGCGCATGTTGTGGCCAGGTGTTAACAACCGCAAGTTTCACGAAACTGCAGCATCTTTCGTGACAGGAAGGTGTCTCAAGTAAGTGAATAATAATTATTCATCCTGCTATCTTTCCGGCCAATAATTCTAATGGGTAACCCCAACACCGAGTGAAATTCCTCTCGTTTCTTTCATTAGAAGGAATTCTCCTCCTCCAAAATTGACTTATATAAATAAGTTAATATTGTTAAATATTGGAATTCTCCTCCTCCAAAATTGACTTATATAAATAAGTTAATATTGTTAAATATTGTTTTCAAATATATATTGTTTTCATATATTGCTTTCAACCTCAACCCGTCTCTTAGCGTTTCGGGTTAATGTTGAACCTCGTCATTGTACAAAAGAAGTATGGCGTTAAAGGTCAAATGAAAGCGAGAAGTGACTTTAACAAAAAAAAACACACAAAGAGGCATAAAATAGGAATAGAAGGAACTTAGACATCTTTTTTACCCCTTTGTATGTTTTTCAGCACTGATGATAGAATTTTCACAGATCGAAACGCTTGCCTAGAAAGGAAGCAAATAAAAATTGTATATTTTTACGTTGGTTCTGCTTTTTATCTTGCGCGTGAGATTCCCCAAGAATGTACATGTTGGGAATACACAATTTAAAAAATTAATACGATTTACATTCTTCCAAATGTAACTGATAACCGTAGCTAAAATGTTCCTACCAATGGTAAATATTTATTTTGTAATAATATGAAATGCACATCATTTTTATTAACACCCACGATATAATTCATTAGGAGACTTGATAAATGTTTATACATATTCAATAAAAACACAAATATTATTGCTTAAATTGTAGCTTCTATATCAACTGATGGTGTTCGTGGCTCGCCCAGGACACACAACGAAGCGGTTTCTCAAGTATTGAGCCAATATCCTCTGTAAATTGTGGGGTGTAAATTTGCACTTGCGGTTTCGAGTGAACTTCACTACCGGAAGCCAAGGCCGATCCCGCGCCCGTACCGCTGCCTCTCATTTTCGTCTCGCTCTGTCTTGCTTAACCCCGCGCCGTGCAGCATCTCCGACCGACGCTTCCCAACACATATGTTCAAGTCACTTCTCGCCTTTATTTGGTCTACAACGCCGTACTTCTGCTCTACAATAATGAGTTGTAACCTTACCCGAAATTGGTAAAGATTCATGATACAAAATCCTACTACATTAGTTACGCTTCAAATATGCCCGAACTGATAAATTAAGAAAAGTTATCAGTATTTGCAAAATGGGCTCAATAAATATTTTACGCCAAACTTAAACTAAAAATCAAAAGGTTAGAAAAATAACATTATTTATGAAACGCTGAAGCCTCATATTATTAAAAGAAATGATGGTGCACATCATTGATTAACTTCCGGCGTTATAATATGTGAATGACTATGTAAAGTAATGTCTCGCGATATGTTATGTAGAACAACTGCCAGTAAAGTGCCAGATGCAGTGTAGGTGTTACGTAGTTTAAGAATGTTACGTCGTCAACGTACGATTCAAACCCGTAATTTTGTTCTTCCTGCCTCTATTGCGCGTAGATATCGAACAGTTCTTGTGCTCCTTTCTTGTCTATTGAATATTGACTATTGGCGTAGTGTTCTCACTGCGTTCAGTTCTCCACTGTCCTGCCACTGGCAAAAACTTGCGAGTAAACTTACGTCATTTTGCAATTTTACTTACGTCATTTGAAATCAACAAACCCCTTTTAATGAAGTTGTTCATAATAATTTCAGTATTAATAGAATTTTCATCTCCGAATCTTCTAGATTTGCTGATATCCTCAAACACGATCCGTTCAATTCACCTCTCACATGAAAAATTTTACTACCGCCAAAAATAAGGCTAAGAAATCTAGGTAAGGCATATTTTCTTGTTTAAACATGTAAAATCCTTGAACCGAACCAAAATTGGGTGCTTTAGCCTACCATCGTACCAAATATACAACATAATGACATTTGAAGAAGATCGTACCAAGTATGTTGAGTTGTACCAATTCCGACTGCCCTGGACGCCGCACTCACTCCCCGTACAGTACATCACATGGAAGGGTTTAGCCTAGGCCATCATACACTATTTATCTACCAATTTCTTTTACCTCAGCCGCAATAGTACACTTTGGTCACACCCATGCCTTAAGTACTTCTAGCTTACGCGTAAATATTCTATGAAACATATTCGAGGAATAAAAAATGTATAAATATTTCTCGCCAATTGTCTGGAAGCGCTCCTGAAGATGTTGAAATTCGCAATTGCACTAAGGAAGGGATGGCGTTGCGGGCAAAATAAAGGCAAGAAATTACTTGAACAAATGCTTTTTCATTTGACAATGAATATTCTTGAAATTTCCTACATACATTATTTCAACTTACTCAGTGGAGTGTAATGAGGAGCATCTTTACAATGATATAAGCCAGTGGTTTATGCCACACTGTTACAATTCCTCACTTGATTCCACAGATAACCGTCGTTTATGTTACTGTTATTTTCGCCCCAGCTCGGCACTGACATTGAAGAGCCGAGAGACACTCTTGCTGTTTGGTATGCGTCATGCAATGGTGCTCGATAATTTACTTTGACACAAACTCAAATTTGAAATGGTAGGCTGACCGTGACCATCTGCAGTTTCTGTTTTCTTCAAATGGGAAAAAAATCTGTACATCTCGATAGAGGTATAAATTCCTCCACCTTGACGCTCATAACGAACATCAAGATCAATTTTCTGTTTAGGCATTGAAGACTTCTACTCACACCTGGAAATTAAGTCTGGCGAATATGGATATTATTCATTCTTGAACCTAATGATAAAGTCTTCACGGGTGACCAACTGAATATCCTTCGGAAAGTTGTTGTTAGTCGATGTACTTAATGTACCTCATAAATTTTGCGTGAGAAGGCAAATTTAATATCCTTGAGTGAATTCAGTCACAAGTTGATACAAATTAATGAAATTCAACGATGCTGTATTCCTCCTTCGATCATCTTACAGTCTCTGAGATTCAGTTTCAAATAAGTGATAGAGCTAAGATATATATGAATTTTTTTATACTTTTAATAATCATTAGAATAGTTGATCTACACGCTCAATAAAATTGAAGCTCACGATCCTCACTTACTGAAGTGAGACGGTTGAGTCAGTGAGAAATCTTCGACTCGGTGAAGGACCAGTGTTACAAATAATTTTCGAAAAGGATGTTAGTGGACATATGCGATTAAGGAAGCGTGTGAAATTCGACTGAGATATGCAAAAAATTTATTCGCAGCTATCGGATTCTTTCACCTGGTTCATGGTCAAAAAGTATTTTGATGCTCATTTCGGTCACTTTTTAAAAGTTAAGTAGCTGAAACCTCATCCAAGACTTTTTTTTAAATCGAAGCTCTTCATGTCACTGTGAGCGAAACAATAATCATTGCTCTAATTTTCTTTTAATCGACATCATTTTAAAAAACTATTATATTTTGCTGCCAATCCTTCATTTACATTTGAAATGAATACCCCCTCAGTTAACATAGTCCATAATGATTTAATCAAAACTTCCAAAGAAGAACATCTCATTTGTTGGCAGGAGAAAAGGCCGAGTAGAGACTTGTATGACTTTTTTGCTCTATTTGCCAGACTGTTTGCCTACAATCGATGTGCTACTGCATACATCGTCTCTGTTTGGCCGCAACCATGGTACACCTCACGTTACACATCGTACGTGTACAGATGATATAAATACAGATCCCCTATTGGAGACCAAAATATTCTGAACGAGTAGGTGCGTGGAAACAGCACACCACTAACGAACGTTGCAAGTATGAAATTTGGAAAGATAGTTTGACTCAGAGTTTATCGGAAAGAGAAGAGTTGAAACGGAAAACGAACAGTAGGGAACTACGATATTTGCGCTTTCGCGACTGACGCTGGTGATTATGCTTCCTTTCAAGCAATCTGATCCTACAGCAATGTAAATAGTTGTTGACCCTTCCAATATATACTGATAAGCCTATCGTTTTGAATCATTCTTTTGTAAACATTGCACATAAGTGATGATGGACTTCAAACTCGCCAGGTCCGAGCACAAATTTTCCATTTTAGTTCCTGATTTGATTAGTCACACAAAGTGTTGAATTGTCATTATTTGCATCACCGCTGCATGGTATGTAATGAACATGATACCCATTCATCTCAGTACATATCTGGGATTTAGAAACATATTACGCATACATTTCTTGAATTTTCAATTGCAGTATATATACCCTTTGGTTTTCATTTATTTTCTTCATTTAATTGTAGGTATGAGCAATAATTTGTAGTATGGCTGAGACCGTTGAAATAAATACTTTTTACTCAATTATCGTGGGTTTAAATGCATCGTTAATCACAAGGACTTGAAATTTGAAACGTAAAGAAGAAAAATTTGCATGTTGGCAGAGGAAGGCACTGAAGAATAATGATGAATAAAATTTAGGAAACGATTTTCATGATGACCAGAATTAGAATAACGCCATAGCCGTATTTTTTATGACCATGAAAAACGTGCAATTATATAAGAAATTTATTAAATATTTTCTGAATAAACATTTGTTGTGATGCAATTTTTGAATTATTTGTGACCAAAGTTCAAAAAATAGCTAAGTTCATTCACAATAGTGAGCTTTCGATATTTCAGCACCATCATTTCATCAATTTAAACATATCATAAAGAAATGGTTCACAGCATTTATTGTAAGTGAAGTTCATACACATTACATGAAATTTTGTTGGACCAATTATTCCAAGAAAGTTACCCGTTAAAGGTTGAAAAAAGAGTGGCAATATGGTTTAGATGAGAAAGTTCTCGCACACAACGTCTCTCACATGTGTGAGATTATTGAAGCGAGTTCCCTCGCAAGTTCTTGCCAGTGGCAGGACAGTGCAGAACTGAACGCAGTAAGGACACTACGCCAATTGTCAATATTCAATAGACAAGAGAACAGTACATGAACTGTCTACATCTACAGCAATGGTCCATAAGTAGGTAGACAGTATGTGGATAGGGTTGAATAGTTATATTATTAAAATTTTGTTCATTTTACCTCTTTTATCTGTGCCTTGTTATTGGCAATTTTATAGTTAATTTTTTTAAATTTAGGGAAAAATGTTTGTTGAAACGAAAGAGGCAGACTTCTTTGCTGCGTAATTTACGATGGAAAATTGTTTGAGCGCCGGCGTTGGTAAAATTTGAGATCTAATGTATTATTGTTCACAATATAATTAAATTGTTGAAGTTCTAGTTATATTAGCACTCAATGTAATAGTATGTGTGTACAAATCAATTGTAATAAACAATTATCAAAGTAGCAATCATTAAATGGCGCGTGCCCTTATTTGGCTTTACCAATATATATATATATATGAAAATTGCCTTTAATACTCGTCGATCAGCGGCATTAAGAGGATCTGCTGCGTGGCCACCGGTGGCGCACGTTGCGGTCAAAGTGAGAACAACCCTCAGTTTCAGAACACCTACGAGTTTTTACCTACAATAAGGCGTGTCATGGTATTGATTACGAATTCACGTTGAAGGCTAACCCACCTTCACTCAACAGAAATTTTTTTGCCCCATTTTTTACATTAATCTTAGATATGGCAATCGCCTTTAAATTTTTTTTTACAAACCATTACCGGTGTTCAACGTGGAAAAATCATCCACCCGCCATCCCTTGAGGACTAATAATTCTCTTATGCTTCGCAATCAGAAGGGCTGAGGGATTACTGATGTAGAATTATGATGATGATGATAACTGATGTAGAATTAACGTGCCTGTAAGCGTTTCGAGAAATGTTGAAACTCGTCATTGTTTTGAAGAAGTATTGAGTTGCACGTGAAATAAAGGCGAACCGTGACTTCCTTTTCCCAACCTGGAGAATCACAGGGCGGCATTGCCGCGATTCGAACTGCCGACACCTCCCCATGACGGGCGCGCGTCCTTAATCACTCGGCCAAGAAGACACATAACACGCTCTGGATACGGGATACAAACAGGACATGTGACGTGCAAAGGACACACTACGAATCTGTTTTTCGAGTATTGACCCAATATTCTCGTTAAATTCTCTGGTGTTCCAGTTGCGGTTGCGAGTGAACTTCATTACCGTAAGCCCAGGCCCAGATTCATGATACAAAATCTTGCTGCATTAGTTATGCCTCAAATATGCCCAACTTAATGTTTCAGGACAAGTTATCAGTATTATAAGGATGCAACCAATATGTGATGGTGCTAGAACAGGTAACGGCCCGAAAAAAATTAAGTGTTAATAGCAGATTTTGAAAAGCAAACGCCTTACGAATTGAAATTGCGGAGTATCAGTGACGTGGAGGGTAGAATAGCCTGGTTAAATGCCGTCCATATAACTGTGTGACTATGTACGATAATCGCTTAAGTCGCGATATGTTACGTGGGACATCTGCCAGTAATGCTTAATTTTGTTGACTTCCGTTTATATAGTGAAATAAGTTTAATTACTTTACAATATGCAAATAGGGCCTAGTTAATTTGAAAACATTTTTATTATACTACAGAACTGATGGTGCCACATGCTGTGTAAATGTTACGTAGTTAAGGAATGTTACGTGGTCAACGTACGAATCAAACCCATAATTTAAGTCCTCCTGCCTCCATTGCGCGTAGATGTCGAACAGTTCGTGCCCTCTTTTATTACCTGTTGAATATTGGCAATTAGCGTAGTGTCCTTACTGCGTTCAGTTCTGCACTGTCCTGCCACTGGCAAGAACTTGCGAGTAAACTCGCTTCAATAATCTCACACATGTGAGATACGTTGTGCACGAGAACTTTGCCCTGAAAACAATGTTGAAGCTCTCCTTCCGACGTCTTACTGGTGCTTTTCGTGGTATATTCAGTTCTACTAACTTTAAATGGAGAAGTTTATGAACTTCACCTATACTAAACGATATGACATTTTTCTCAACTTAGTGGTTAAGTGTAGAGTTCTGCTCTTCTTGCATTTGTTTCAAGGATTTCTTCCTATATATTGAAAAGCTTATTATAATTGTGTCTAATTTTCGAAGGCTATTCACTGTGGGAGAATTATTGATGTTCGAAAAGATATGAAAAATATTTGTATGAGAATCAAATTTCGTTCTGTTTCACTGACACCCAAAAGAGTCATTATGAGCTGTACAGCTGCATGACAAGTAGTCGACTAGCTACCCGTGATCTCAATCATGGTTGAAATGTAGTAGCAGATAGGAAGTAATTCAGCTTCTTACAAAAAACAAAAAATGTTGAACAATGAAATAATTCCCTCCTCAAGAATAATTCGCGAATCCTGGTGGCTTTGATCACGTCCGCCAAACGATCGCACCGCCGTTTGAACGCCTGCATCGCAACAGATGAGGCGGCGTGTGGAACTTCTTTTGGTGGCACCTATCCTAATTTAGATGAAAAGAAGAACCAACGTATAAATGAATATTTATATTACTTTTACTCTCAACACACACATATCAATTTTTATTATTTGTTCATTTCTACATTGGTTCTTCTTGTTATCTTACGCGTGAGATTTTCTAAGAATCGATCTGTTGGAAATAAATTACCCTAGTTTTGTAATATGTTTATGCTCATAATAGTTAAATAGGGCTGCTATTCTGTGTCTGCGTTGATAACGAAAACAGTTTTTACTCTTCATTCCCGAGTCACGCTCAAAACCCGAATTTTTCTCCAATTCGATTCAATTTTCCAGGACTATAACTAAGCGTTTTGAACCACATTATTTCAGGGAGAAAAGTGTTTATTTTATTCTTCCCAGACCCAATTTAAGTTTGGTGTATCCATGTATGTAGATATGGATTATCTAGGCGGGTGACCATACTCTTTGGTATGCAGGTTACGGAAGTTTAATTGATTACTCCATATTGAAACTGCTTAAATCGGCAATCACAAGGGTTTTCACGAGTTGAGTCGGGGAGTTAAATACAAGATAAACGTTATGCTTTTACTCCCCTTCCTGTTAAAATTTTAGATGCATCAGAAATTTCCTGAGTCATATCATGCGTAGAGTGTTAGGAGAAAGAATATTTGAGAAACAGAATATGCGTAGTCAGGTATCGTCAATAATAAATAGTTGCTCTAGGTTCTAAAATTTTATTTAGATGATCAGTGTTTTGAGGAACGACGACATAATTAACTCCCGAATTGAGAACGATAGACAATTTAAATTTAAAAAAATATTCACTGATATGTCAGATTGTGTTGGTATTGCACTTTTATTTAAACGCTGCAGCTCCCCCCTGAACTGGAAGGGATTGCAAGTGTCATTCTCACTCCGATTTTAACTATGAACATAAATTACTTTCAATAATAGCATTTGCACTATGTCACCCAAAGTGAAGGTTATTCCTTCGCTAAATTTGCTGATCTATTATTCAAGCAGAGTTTTTTAGTTCAGCTTCTTTCGAATAACATTGATCAATGTCCATTCCTCGAACTCTGATAACTCACGCATAATGTGTGATCCGAAATATTGAATGGATAACCGATGCAGAAATATTTGCTGGCACCCCTCTGTGACGTTCGGGAAATGTTGAAACTCGTAGTTGTGCTGAAATAGTATGGGATTGAAGGCAAAATATAGGCCAGAAGTAACTTGAACTTATGTATGTGACTTGAGCAAATACATTTTCATTTCACAATGCTTATTCCTAAAAATTTTCACTTACATTGGTGTGATAGCAAATACATATATAACTTTCTGTGTATTCCCTGATTTGCTATCGCTGTCATGAAAAAGTATTCCACCCCACTTTAATTTTGCTTATAAACATTGTATAATTATTGTTTTAACAAACTCTGTGGAGTGCAGTGAAGAGCATCTTTACGATATAAACTGATGGTTTGTGCAAGCATGTCAGTGGCTTGTGCAGGCAAGATAATTCATTTCGATATATTTGCAAATTTTGTTTAGTAGACCAAATTACAATATACTTTCTATACAGAGTGACTGGCACTTTGCAGGACAAACTTTAAACGAAAGACTGAGACCGCTGAAATAAACACTTTTTACTCTATTTCGTGAGATAAAAATGCTTCGTTAAAGAGTTACACGGACTTGAAATTCGAAACGTATCGGAATGACCAGGCATGCAATTTGTATACAACTTAAAATGTGGCCACTGTTTGAGGAACTAATTAGTTCCATCACTATAGCAAGCATTCAAAATTTTGACAGAACCATTGCATCAGTTCAAACAATAAGCAAGAAGAAATTTCAAAGCAATAATTGTAGGTCAAGTTCATAACCATTCCTGACATGAAATTTTGTGGAACTGATTATACCAAGGAAGGTTGCAAGGAGAGCGTCAACATTGTTTACATGAGAAAGTTCTCGTACATAACGTCTCTCACGTGAGTGAGATTATTGAAGCGAGTTTAGTCGTACACCTTTTCTCGTTTTATAACCACATTCCTTCAAAATGTACCGACGAACTGCAAATTTAACGTCGACGAACCATTGAGTTTAACAGGTAATAGAAATATAGAGACAGTGTCGCAAAAAATAACAACAACGACAAATTATAGCGACACCCTGCAAAATGAATGACAGTGAAACCATATTTCAGAACAAAGAAACAATGTGTAGTGACAGAGTCGGTTTATTGTAGCAACGTTCAAAAAAGATAACAATTATACAAAAAATAGTAACGTACGTGTATATTATTGTAACAAATTAACAATTTCTGACAGAGTTTTCATAAGTAAAATAGACAGTAAAGTAGCATTATAGCGTAGTACACGATGCACATTCATACTATGCATACAAAATTATTGATAATTACAATAAAGAATGAACATCATATGTATCACACGTGAACCGGCCACGTCAGAGTTGTTCTGGAAAATTCCAGTACATACTTCCCGGTCGGATATTACATCATCCATTGACCGGAAATTAATGGAATGTAATTATGTAGTCCAATATGTATTATTGTCGGGTGGCATTGATGCTCCCGAAAGTGTAAATATCGAATGTCGAAATCCCGAATATCTAAATCCCAAAAATTAAAATCCCGAATGTTGTAATCAGGGTTGCCAACTGGCATGTAAAGTATGTATTTCATTGCCAAATATGGTCGGGAATTAGATATTCGAGATTTTGATTTCTGGGATTTTGACATTCGTGATTTCAAGGTGAACCCATTATTTTCAATTGTTTTAATATGTAAGTGTAAAAAAAAAATTCTCTCGTCAATAGGGTTTAAAAGATGTTGTTACATCTTATGACTCTTCGTTACTATTTTTTGCATCTGTTACATTATTTTGAACCTGTGATACTAGCTATTCGAAGCATTGTTACAAGATTTGACTCTTTGTTAAAGAAAATGATCGTCTGTTGCAACATTCTGAGAGTGTCATACAATTTGAAGCAACGTTACAGTTATTTGTCTCTGTCACTACATTTTGCATCTGTTATAAATTTTGCAGCATCGTCACAAGATTTGTACTGGATGTTGTTATATTTGAGCCGCTGTTATTAGTTTTTATTCGCTGTTGTATTATTGTGCAAACTGTTGCTATATTGTTCTGACGTGTGGTTATAAAACGAGAAAAGGTGTAAGTTCTTGCCAGTGGCTGGACAGTGTATTCCGCCAATTGTCAGTATTCAACAGACAAGAGAGCAGTGCATGAACTGTTCAACATCTACGGCAATGGTCCATAAGTAGGTGGACAGTATGTGAAATAGGGTTGAGTATCACTTATATTATTACAATTTTGTTCATTTTACCTTTGTTATCTGTGCCTTGTATTGACGATTTTATAATTACAGTGTTTAAATTTAAGGAAAAATATTCCCTGAAGCGAAAAGGGTAGACTTCAAAGTTGTGTAATTTACGATGGAAAACTGTTTGAGCACCAGCGTTGATAAAATTAAAGGGCTTATGTATTATTGTTCACACTTGTGAATGTTCTATTTGTGTTCGTACTAAATATACGTGTATGTGTACGGTGTCTCCAAATGTTAGCCTCAGCTGTCTAATAACTTTTGGACTACCCCCTGTGACCACGGTGATCGTTAGCTTTTTCCAGGTACGTATTATATACATAAATATTTTGACGACAATAGGTAAAACTGAAGTTCAATATTCAACTCAAATTAAATTCAATCGTAATAAGGAATTATTAAAATAACAACCATCAACTGGATCATACCCTTATTCAGCTTTACTTAGGTATTACAAATAATGAGATTGTGACAACTAGTCGGTCAGCAGCATTATGAACATCCCCTCCGTGCGTGGCCACCGGCGGCGCATGTTGTGACCAGATGGTAACTATTATATAACAACCGTAAGTTCAACGAAATTGTAGCGTTCGCGGATGCATGTAGGGCGTCTATGAGAAGTGAATTATTGTCAAACCATCATACCGTCGGATAGGTACACTGATCCTCCGCACAACGAGATCGTCTCATTTATGTCCATCAATACCGGCTGATATTACATCGTACAAATTTTTACTTAAAAGGATTCTTGACCAACTTTAAAGAATGCGTCTACATCCATATCTCAATAACTGATAGTTTAACGTAAAATGTTTAGGTGATCATAATCGAGGAATAACTGATGTAGAAATATTGGTTTCTACGTGTTTGTTGAAATTTCGAGAAATGCTGAAGCTCGTTATTGTACTGAAGAAATATGGCGTTGTGGGCAAAATAAAGAAAAAAGAAGTGACTTGAAAGTATGTATTGGAAAGCGTCGGTCGGAGATGCTGCACGGCGCGAGGTCAAGCAAGACAGCAAGACGGAGATCAAAGGCAGCGCGACGGGCGCAGGAGCGGCCTTGGCTTCCGGTAATGAAGTTCACTCGAAACCGCATGTGCAAAATTGCACCTGAGAATTTAACAAGGATATTTGTTCAATACTCGAGAAACAGATTCGCAGTGTGTCATTTGCATGTCACATGTCCTGTTTGTGTCTCGTATCCAGTGCGTGTCTCGTGTCTTCCTGGCCGAGGACTTAAGGACGCGTGCCCGTCATGTTAAGGTATCGGCAGTTCGAATTCCGGCAATGCCGCCCGGTGATTCTCCCCGTTGAGAAAAGGAAGAACTCAGCCACAGTTCCCTGTCTACCCTAGAGTCGGACATGGGTACCGGCTTGACCGGGAGTAACCGTCAGAGCGTCGGGGTGCTAACCGGCATTTGAAAAACCAATGTACAAGATAACATTAAGCAGAGTTGTGTCTGAAAAACATCTTCCCTTTTATCTTGTGCGTGTCACATATCGTGTTCGTATCACGAACACTATCTTTGTAAAAAAATTGTTCGCAAGGAGTAATACTAGTAATAATTCAGTTTATGAATATTATTAACAAGCCCCCAAAATGTGTTATTACTCATATATTGACACAACAAAACTTACGTTTCATATTGCTACTGATTAGATTTTTAATAATAGTTGAACATATTAGGGACGTTCATTAATAACTCTGTAATTTTGACAGTTTTCCGAGTAATAACTCATTAGTAAATACTGATGAAATCTGTCTTACATATCAATCGTTGGTAACCATTGTATGTAATAGTTACTGGTGTTCGGTCAAATTTCATACAAGAATTTCTCATTACTTTGATCTGTCACAAAAAAACTTAAAGAGGACATATAGGACAGAACCGCTGCATGGTACCCTCGGATTTAGAAACAGATTTTAGCGATACGTGTGATGAATGTTCCTCTGGAGTACATATGTAGGTGACTGGGTTTATTTATTACATTCATGTTTTACCTAGGCTTTTGTGTAATTGGAATATTGCTAAGGTTTATATTGTTAAAGAATTTTATAATTTTCAAAATGAAAAATTTTATTAGAGAAGAAAATCCTTAAATCATCAATTCGTTGAAGGACAATTGAGCATTATTTAAGTAATATTGAATGGAAAGCATTATTTTGTTTGAAAAATCGATAAATATTCAGAGATATTTTATAAATCACTTATAAATTTCGAAATATATTTCCATGTCATCAACAAATCTACCAATTTGTGTTAGCTATTCTTGAACCGGTGAATTAATTCTCCAGCCATCATTTAGCATTCATGTTCATTAAACTTTGCACTAGGAGCCTTTGCTCGATGGTCTGCCAGTGATTTCGATGTCATTTTCCTAGTATTGCTGATGTACTCGTAATATTTCAGTCTGTGTTACTTTTGATTTTTCCATCTTCGCTCCTGGTCATGAACATAGGATTATAGTGAAGTTGTTGCTCACCCATTTCAAACATTAACTGTACATCTCAATAGAGTTATAAATATCTCCATCTTGACCGCTCATAACGAAGACCAAGATCAATGTTCTGTTTATGCAGTGAAGACTTCTACTCCCACCTGAAAATTGGTAAAATGTATAAATTATTCAATGTTGAACCCATGGATATAGTCCTCACGGACTACTAACTGAATATCTTTCGGTTCGGAATGTATTTGTTAGTCGATGTACCTAATGCGCTTAATAAATGGGTGCGAGAAGATATATTTATAATCCTTGAGTGAATTCAGTCACAAGCTAATTCAAATCGATTTAATTCAACGACGAGGTGTGCCTGATTCGATATTCTTACAGTCTCTGAGATAAAATTTTCATAAGTGATAGAGCTACAAATATGTTTTACTTATTTGGTGCTTTCAATAATCACCGGAATGGTGAGCTCCACGCTCAATAGAATTATAGCTCACGATCCACACTTGCTGAGGTGAGACGGTTAACTCAGTGAGAAATTTTAACTCGGTGAAGGACCAGTGTTACAAATGATTTTCGAAAAGGATGTTAGTGGGCATATGCGTGTTAGGGGAAGCGTGTGAAATTCGACTGAGATATGCAAGAAATTTTTTCGCAGCTATCGGATTCTTCAACCTGGTTCATGGACGAAAAATATTTTGATGCTCATTTCGGCCACTTCATGAAAGTTAAGTAGCTGAAACCTCATCCAATAATTTTTTTTTAAATATAACCTCTTCATGTCACTGTGAGCGAAACAATAATCATTGGTGTAATTTTCGTTCAATCGACATCAGTTTAAAAAACTATTATATTTTGCTGCCAATCCTTCATTTACATTTGAAATGAATCCGCTTTCAGTTTACCTAGTCAATGATGATTTAATCAAAACTTCCAATGAAGAATATCTCATTTGCTGACAGGAGAAAAGGCCGAATAGAGATTTGAATAACTTTTTTGCTCTATTTGCCAGACTGTTTGCCTACAACCGAGGTGCTATTGCATACTGTACATCCTCCCTGTCCGGCCGCAACCATGGTACACCTCACGTTACACATCGTACGTGTACAGATGGTATAAATACAGATCCCCCATTGGAGATCAAAATATTCTGAACGGGCAGGTGGAAACAGCACACCACTAACGAACGTTGCAAGTATGAAATTTGGAAAGATAGTTTGACTCAGAGTTTATCGGAAAGAGAAGAGTTGAAACGGAAAACGAACAGTAGGGAACTACGATATTTGCGCTTTGCGCGACTGACGCTACTGATTATGCTTCCTTTTAAGCAATCTCATCCTACAACAATCTATACTATAATAAGAGCTGCGTCCGTCCGTCTGTCTCTCTGTCCGAAGCTTCCCGAAAGTGTGTGAAGAGCGGATCTGTGATACGGGCCGTGTGCACTCAACTTTGGAGAGATTGATTTTTTGTTTTTGTAGCCTTTCGTTCACTTTGCCTTCTTTTCATTTCAAATAAAGGCGGTGGACTAGTGCAAATAATTGTTGAATCTTCCAATATATACTGATAAGCTTAACGTTATGAATAATTTTAGTGCAACTATTGTACATAAGCGATGAATGGACTTCAATCTCCCCAGGTCCAGTAACAAATCTCCATTTTAATTTCTGATTTATTTAGTCGCACAAAAGTGTTGAGGTGTCGTTATTAGCAGCACCGCTGCATGGTACGTAATGAACATGGTACCCGTTCATCACAGTACATATCTGGGATATAACATATTCGGGATATACGAGTACATATTAACATTAGGCACACATTTCTTGAATTCTCAACTGCAGTATATATGCTCGTTGGTTTTCATTTATTTCTATCATTCAATTGTAAGTATGTGCAATAATTTGTAATATGGATACCAAAGTTGAGTGTCAACAGCCGAAATGATCCATTTCTTTGAATATCTGAAAGTTTTGTTTAGTTAGCCAAATCACAATGCACTTTCTATACAGGGTGATCGTTACTTTGAAAGACAAACTTTAACATAAGGCTGAGACCGTTGAAATAAATAGTTTTTACTCAATTATCATGAGTTTAAAAATCATCGTTAATTACAATGACTTGAAATTTGAAACGTATTGAAAAAAAAATTAGCATGTCGGCAGAGGAAGGCACTGAAGAATAATGAAGAATAAAATGTAGGAAACGATTTGCATGAAGGCAAGAATTAGAATAACGCCATAGCCGTAGTTATTAAGACCATGAAAAACATGCAATTACACTAGAAATTTCTTGAATATTTTCTGAATAAAAAACATTTGTTGTGATGCAATTTTTGAATTATTTGTGACCAACGTTCAAAAAATCGCTAAGTTCATTCACAATAGTGAGCTTTCGATATTTCAGCACAATCATTTCATCAATTTAAACATATCATAAAGAAATGTTTCACAGCATTTATTGTAAGTGAAGTTCATACACATTACATGAAATTTTGTTGGACCAATTATTCCACGAAAGTTACCCGTTAAAGGTAGAAAAAAGAGCGTCAATATGGTTTAGATGAGAAAGCTCTCGTACACAACGTCTCTCACATGTGTGAGATTATTGAAGCGAGTTCACTTGCAAGTTCTTGCCAGTGGCAGAACAGTGCAGAACTGAACGCAGTAAGGACACTACGCCAATTGTCAATATGCAATCGACAAGAGAACAGTACATGAACTGTTCAACTTCTACGGCAACGGTCCATAAGTAGGTAGACAGTATGTGGATAGGATTGAGTAGTTACATTATTACAATTTTGTTCATTTTACCTCTTTTATCTGTGCCTTGTTATTGGCAATTTTATAGTTAATTTATTTAAATTTAGGGAAAAATGTTTGTTGAAGCGAAAGAGGCAGACTTCAAAGCTGCGTAATTTACGATGGAAAATTGTTTGAGCACCGGCGTTGGTAAAATTTGAGATCTTATGTATTATTGTTCACAATATAATTAAATTGTTGAAGTTCTAGTTATATTAGCACTCAATTCAATAGTATGTATGTACAAATCAATTGTAATAAACAATTATCAAAGTAGCAATCATTAAATGGAGCGTGCCCTTATTTGGCTATACTAATATATATGTATGAAAATTGACTTTAATACTCGTCGATCAGCGGCATTAAGAGGACCTCCTGCGTGGCCACCTGTGGCGCACGTTGCGGTCAAAGTGAGAACAACCCTCAGTTTCGGAACACCAACAAGTTTTTACCTACAATAAGGCGTGTCATGGTATTGATTACGAATTCACGTTGAAGACTAACCCACCTTCACTCAACAGAAATTTTTTTGCCCCATTTTTTACATTAATCTTAGATATGCCTATCGCCTTTAGATTTTTTTTTCTACGAACCATTACCGGTGTTCAACGTAAAAAAATCATCCACCCGCCATCCCTTGAAGACTAATAACTCTCTTATGCTTCGCCATCAGAAGGGCTGAGGGATAACTGATGTAGAATTATGATGATGATAACTGATGTAGAATTAACGTGCCAGTAAGCGTTTCGAGAAATGTTGAAACTCGTCATTGTTTTGAAGAAGTATTGAGTTGCACGTGAAATAAAGGCGAACCGTGACTTCCTTTTCCCAACCTGGAGAATCACAGGGCGGCATTGCCGCGATTCGAACTGCCGACACCTCCCCATGACAGGCGCGCGTCCTTAACCACTCACACATGACACGCGCTGGATACGGAACACAAACAGGACATGTGACGTGCAAAGGACACACTACGAATCTGTTTTTCGAGTATTGACCCAATATTCTCGTTAAATTCTCTGGTGTTCCAGTTGCGGTTGCGAGTGAACTTCATTACCGTAAGCCCAGGCCCATATCCATGATACAAAATCTTGCTGCATTAGTTATGCCTCAAATAAGCCCAATTTGATGTTACAGGACAAGTTATCAGTATTTTAGGGATGCAACCAATACGTGATGCTGGTCAATTTACTGTAGGTTAAGTAAAATAAAATAAAAATAGCAAATATTGGGAAGCAAAACGCCTTACGTATTGAAATTGCTATGTATTAGTGACGTGGATGGTAGAATAGCTTAATTAAATGCCTTCCATATAACTGTCTGACTATGCACGATTATCGCCTAAGGCGCGATATGTTACGTGGGACATCTGCCAGTAATGTTTAATTTTGTTGACTGCCGTCTATATAATGGATTAAGTTTAGTTACTTTACAACATGCAAATAGGGCCTAGTTGATTTGAAAACATTTTTATTATACTACAGAACTGATGGTGCCACATGCTGTGTAGGTGTTACGTAGTTAAGGAATGTTACGTGGTCAACGTACGAATCAATCCCATAATTTAAGTCCCTCCTGCCTCAATTGCGCGTAGATGTCGAACAGTTCGTGCCCTCCTTTATTATCTATTGAATATTGGCAATTAGCGTAGTGTCCTTACTGCGTTATGTATTGCTCTATCCTGCCACTGGCAAGAACTTGCGAGTAAACTCGTTTCAATCATCTCACACATGTGAGACGTTCTGTACGAGAACTTTGCCCTCAAAACAATGTTGACGCTCTCCTTCGACGTCTTACTGGTGCTTTTCGTGGTATATTCAGTTCTACTAACTTTAAATGGAGAAGTTTTTAAACTTCACCTATACTAATCAATATGGCATGTTTTTAACTTAGTGGTTAAGTGTAGAGTTCTGCTCTTCTTGCATTTGTTTTAAGGATTTCTTCCTATATATTGAAAAGCTTATGATAATTATGTCTAATTTTCGAAGGCTATTCATTGTGGGAGAATTATTGATGTTCGAAAAGATATGAAAAATATTTGTATGAGAATCAAACTTCGTTCGGTTTCACTGACACCCAAATGAGTCATTATGAGCTGTATAGCTGCATGACAAATAATCGGCTAGCTACCGATGATCTCAATCATGGTTGAAATGTAGTAGCAGATAGTAAATAATTCAGCTTCTTACAAGAAACAAAAAATGTTGAACAATGAAATAATTCCCTCTTCAAGAATAATTCGCGAATCCTGGTTGCTTTGATCGCGTCCGCCAAACGATCGCACCGCCGTTTGAACGCCTGCATCGCAACAGATGAGGCGGCGTGTGGAACTTCTTTTGGTGGCACCTATCCTAATTTAGATGAAAAGAAGAACCAACGTATAAATGAATATTTATATTATTTTTACTCTCAACACACACATATAAATTTTTATTATTTGTTCATTTCTACATTGATTCTTCTTGTTATCTTACGCGTGAGATTTTCTAAGAATCGATCTGTTGGAAATAAATTACCCTAGTTTTGTAATATGTTTATGCTCATAATAGTTAAATAGGGCTGCTATTCTGTGTCTGCGTTGATAACGAAAACAGTGTTTACTCTTCATTCCCGAGTCACGCTCAAAACTCGAATTTTTCTCCAATTCGATTCAATTTTCCAGTCCTTGTATCGCTATAACTTAGCGTTTTGAACCACATTATTTCGGAGAGAAAAGTGTTTATTTTATTCTTCCCAGACCCAATTTAGGTTTTGTGTATCCATGTATGTAGATATGGATTATCTAGGCGGGTGACCCTACACTTTGGTATGCAGGTTACGGAAGTTCAATTGATTAGTCCATATTGAAAATGCTTAAATCGGCAATCACATTATTATTATATTCCTGGTTTTACCACCGCAGCCGCACAACCACAATCACAAGGGTTTTTCACGAGTTGACTCGAGGATTTAAATACAAGATAAACGTTATGCTTTTACTCCCCTTCCTGTCAAAATTTTAGATGCATCAGAAATTTCCTGAGTCATATCATGCGTAGAGTGTTAGGAGAAAGAATATTTGAGAAACAGAATATGCGTAGTCAGGTCTCGTCAATATTAAATAGTTGCTCATGGTTCTAAAATTTTATTTAGACGATCAATGTTTTGAGGAACGACGACAAAATTCCCTCCCGAATTGAAGAAGATAAAAAATAAAAATTATTCACTGAAATATCGCATTGGATTCGAATTACACTAATCGTAATAATATGAAGCTCTCCCCAGAACAGAAAGCTATTGCATCAGCCATTCTGTCTCCGATTCGTACAATGTTCAAGCTAATATTCTTTCGATATAAACATTTTCACTATGATACCCAATGAGAAGGATATACCGTCGCCAAAATTTATATTAGTATTTAGGAGGGAACCTCAATTTCAAGTTCGACTTTACAACGTTGTTCAACCTCCATTCCTCGAACTCTGATAACTTACGCTTAATGTTCGATCCGAAATATTGAATGGTTAATTGATGCAGAAATATTTGCTGCCATCCCTCTGTGACGTTTCGGGAAATGTTGAAACTCGAAGTTGTGCTGAAATAGTATGGCATTGAAGGCAAAATAAAGGCCAGAAGTGACTTGAACTTATGTATGTGACTTGAGCAAATACCTTTTCGTTTCACAATGCTATTCCTAAAATTTTTCACTTACATTGGTTTGATACAAATGCATGTAAAACTTTCTGTGTATTCCCTGATTTGCCATCATTGTCTTGAAAAAGTATTCTACCTGACTTAAATTCTTCTTATATACATTTTCTAATTATTGTTTTAACTAACTCTATGGAGTGCAGTGAAAAGCATCTTCACGATATAAACTGATGGTTTGTGCAAGCAAGATAATTCATTTCGATAAATCTGAAAATTTTGTTAAGTTGACTAAATTACAATGTGCTTTCTACACAGGGTGACTGGCACTTTGCAGAACAAACTTCAAACAGAGGGCTAAGACCGTCGAAATAAACACTTTTTTTTCAATTTTCGTGAGCCAAAAATGCTTCGTTAAAGAGTTACACGGACTTTTTTTGAAATTCGAAACGTATCGGGCTGAACAGGCATGCACTTTGTATACAACTTGAAAATGTGGCCAGTGTTTGAGAAATCAATTAGTTCCATCACATTAGTAAGCATTCGAAAATTTGACTGAACCTTTGCATCAGTTCAAACAATATGCAAGAACACATTTCATAGCAATAATATAAGGTCAAGTTCAAAACCATTCCTGAAATGAAATTGTGCTTAACTAATTGTACGAAGAAAGTTGCCTGTGAGAGGTTGCAAGGAGAGCGTCAACATTGCTTAGATAAGAAAGTCATCGCACAAAAGTCTCTCACTTGTGTGAGGTCATTGAAGGGAGTTTACTCGCAAGTTCTTACCAGTGGCAGGACAATGAAGAACTGAACGCAGTGAGGACACTACGCCAATTATCAAAATTCAATAGACAAGAAAGGAGCGCAGTAACTGTTCGATATCTAAGCGCAATAGAGGCAGTAGGACTAAAATTACGAGTTTGATTCGCACGTAACATTTTTTAACTACGTAACTTCACAGCACGTGGCACTATCAGTTCTGTAGTAGAAGTAAAATATTATTCAAATCAAATATTTGCAAATTTTAAAGTAATTAAATTTAATTTTTCATATAAACGGGAATTAACAGAATTAAACATTACTGGCAGTTGTTCCACACAACATTTATCGACTTGGCCGGCGGCCAAAGGAGGCCGGCGGACGAAAATTATGGGTTTGATTCGTACGTTGACGACGTACCATTTCTTTAATTAACTCCTAGACAGCTCGTAGCACTAACAGTTCTGTAGTGAAAATGATGTACAGGGCGGCCCATAAGTAGGTGGACAGTATGTGGAATAGGGTTGTGCATCAGTTATATTTCTACAATTTTGTTCATTTCAACTATTTATTTTTGCGATGATAATGACAATTCTATTATTATATAATTTGTGAAGAAATGTACTGTTAGAAATTACGTATTTCTTAAATGTTCCCGTGAAGAAAAAGATTGTGTAGCTTAGGAAATTTACGTGTATGTGGTATGGAGCGGTAGCTGGAGTGCTTCTGGGCAGACCATTTACTCATCATGGCCGATTCTTCGTAATTCCTTTTTTTTCATTTGGAGTGATCACTCTTTTGGTTTTCCTTAAGTTTAATTTACGTTTTCAATGCATGTTTGAGCTCCTTAAAACCTACCGAGAGGCCTAGTACGCTTTGAGCCCTAATTTGGGAATATACTTATTTTCCTGTTTAAGAGTCCTTAAAACTTTAACTTTAAACCATAAAATTGGCCTATAGCGCCTAACTTAATGTTTCTACTTACCTCTTAATGAGAAGTTATCTTCTTATTACCTCAATATTACCTTAAACCTTAAAAGTACTAGGTCTTCTCTTACTTAACCTGTCTATTTTTCCTTTTATGGCCGTTTATATATGTGCCTCTTGAAATGTGCTCATTAAAGTTTCAAGGTTGGTACAGCCGAGTAGCTCTTAATTGAGCAATTGAAATACTTTGAACGATATGAAATTTATTCCTATATAAAGGACAGCTGTGGCTGAGTTCAGTAAACTAACATGGTTCTTCTTCTTCTTTTAGAATAACCTGAAGTCGTCTGCCCGAGACTGCTTGCTTTTAAACCCTGCCCTATTGTCTCCGTCTTCGTTTCTCCGCCGCACCTGTATGATTAACTTGTCGTCGCCTGAGCTGAGCTGTTTAATAAACTCACCGTGGTGGTTCGAGGCCAAGCCAGCCCGATCCGTAGGTGTTGCGAGTAGAGAAGTGAAATGTTATTGGAAATATCTAATATCTAAATAAATTCTGGTATAACCATATAAAAACCACTTGATAACGATACGCTCTAAAATCGGTATATTCTGTTTCAGTTGTTGGGCTCCCAATTGCGGGTCCCGCGGATCTTGGTGAGATTTTTAACTTATACCGGCACATCAGGAGATGGTCGAAGTTAAATAAAAATTGGTTCCTAGCTGTAAGGCTTTCTTTTCCTTTATAAGTCTAACAGTACGTCAAAGCGTATGAGACAGACTTCAGAGCTGTGTAATTTACGATGGAAGACAGTTTGAGCACCAGCGTTGATATAATTTGAGGGCTTATGTATTATTGTTCACAATTGTGAATGTTCTAGTTGTGTTAATTAAAAATATAATTACATTTATACGCAGTCTCAAAATGAAATGATGGATCTTATGTCTACTAACTTTTGGACTACCCTGTGTGACCACGGTGATCGTTAGAATTTTCCAGGTACATATTATTTACCTGAACACTTTAAACGTAATTGATAAATCAGATGTTCCATATTCAGTTCAAATTAAATTCATTCGTAATTACCATATGTCAAAATAACAATTATTAACTGGATCGATCATGTCCTTATTTAGCTTTACCTGAGTATTCTAAATAATTAGTTCGTGACAACTACACCTTTTTAGCTTCAAATTAAAATATGTGAAGTTCAATTTAAAATTTGTAAAGTTCAATTTAAAATATGTAAAATTCAATTTAAAATTTCTACAGTTCAATTTAAAATATGTAAAGTTCCAATTAAAATATGTAAAGTTCAAATTAAAATTTGTGAAGTTCAATTTATAAATTATAAAATTCAAATTTAAAATAGATAATTTTCAAATTAAAATTAGTAAAATTCAATTCAAAACACTTCCAATAATTAGAAATTGTTAAGCTCTCTAACCTCTAAAGTTCTCTAATTTGAAGTATTAATCGCTGTATTTAGCCTTATTATGGTCCCCATATCTTTCACTGTTATAAATTACCTATAATATTGTAGCATGGATACTATACATTTCCTTATAAAACACTGATATTTCAACTTTCATTCACTTTGTTATTGACCCCTTCAAGATGAACAACTTTGCGGACAATCTTTGCGGGTTTCCATTTCGCTGTCTTCTGAGAAATCCGAGTTGTCCGCAAAGTTGTTCATCTTGAAGGGGTCAATAACAAAGTGAATGAAAGTTGAAATATCAGTGTTTTATAAGGAAATGTATAGTATCCATGCTACAATAGTATAGGTAATTTATAACAGTGAAAGATATGGGGACCATAATAAGGCTAAATACAGCGATTAATACTTCAAATTAGAGAACTTTAGAGGTTAGAGAGCTTAACAATTTCTAATTATTGGAAGTGTTTTGATTTGAATTTTACTAATTTTAATTTGAAATTTATCTATTTTAAATTTGAATTTTATAATTTTTAAATTGAACTTCACAAATTTTAATTTGAACTTTACATATTTTAAATTGAACTGTAGAAATTTTAAATTGAATTTTACATATATTAAATTGAACTTTACAAATTTTAAATTGAACTTCACATATTTTAATTTGAAGCTAAAAAGGTGTAGTCGGTCAGCAGCATTATGAACATCCTATCCCTGCGTGGCCACCAGTGGCGCATGTTTTGGTCAGGTGTTAACAACCGTAAGTTTCACGAAACTGCAGAGTTTGTCGATACATGTGGAGTCTGTCAAGCCAAGCTTTCCGACGGGTAAGTCTTTTGTACACACTGCTCCACGAAAACGTTTCATTTTTATCCATCTAATAAGACGGAATTACCCTTCTCCAAAATTAACGTATAAGTGTACAAGCGTTTAATTCATTAGGATTGGTCAAAATCCCCACCTTGAATGGATTATTTCTTAGTAAATTTTTGAACGATCAAATTCGAGGGATAACTAATGTAGAAATATTGTTTCCCACCCGTCTGGTAGCGTTTCGGGAAATTTTAACCTCGTGATTGAACAAAAGAAGTATGGCGTTGTGGGTAAAATAAAAGCGAGAACTGGCTTGAACATATGCATTGGGAAGCGTCGGTCGGAGATGCTGCACGGCGCGGGGTCAAGCAAGACAGAGCGAGACGAAGATCAGAGGCAGCGGGATGGGCGGAGGAGCGGCCTTGGCTTCCGTTAATGAAGTTCACTCGCAACCGCAAGTGGAAATTTGCACCTGAGAATTTAACGAGGATATTGGCTCAATACTCGAGAAACAGATTGTTACTGTGTCCCTTGCATGTCACATGCCCTGTTTTTGTCCTGTATCCCGTGCCTGTCTCGTGTCTTCCTCGCTGAGTGGTTAAGGACGCGCGCCCGTCACGGAAAAGTGAGGGCAGTTCGAATCCCGGCAATGCCGCAGGTGATTCTCTCCGTTGGGAAAAGGAAAAACTCAGCCACAATTCCCCTCTACCCAGGTGTTGGAATTGAGTACCGGCTTGACCGGGAGTAACCGTCAGAGCGTCGGTGTGCTAACCGACATTTGAAAAACCAATGTACAAGATAACATTCAATGGGCTTGATTGGAAAAAAATCTGTTTCCCTTTTATCGTGTGCGTGTCACATGTCGTGTTCGTGTCACGAACACTATGAATGTAAAAAAGTTGTCGTAGGCAATAATGTCATTAATTCATTTAGTCTTTGGAAATATTTACCAAGCTTCAAGATGTGTTTTACCTAAATGTTACCATCACAAAACTAACCTTTCATATCGCTACTGATTAAATTTCAGTAATAGCTTATCATTTTAAGTGCACTTATTAACAACTCTGTAATTATGAAGGTAAACCGGGTATTAATTGATTCAAAAATTACTGATATAATCTATGATGCAAATTAATCTTGGGTAACTGTTGTATGTAAGCTCTGACCGACCTCAAGCTCTATTTTTCTTATAATTTCTGACTTGTTCAATCACAAAAAGACTGGAAAGGCCGTTATGAACAGTACCGCTACATGACACGTAGTCGACACGCTACCGTGCACCTCACTTTCATATCTGGGATTTAACCAGAGTTTTTTTGCCAAATATTTAGATTTTCGAAATGAATGTTCCTCTAGAGTACATATAGATAGGTGCCTGGGTTTGTTCATTACATTAATGGTTTACGTTTGCTTATGGTTGATAAATTGCTATGGTGTATTTTGTGAAAAAATTTCATGATTTTATATTAGAAATTAGTTTAATAGAGAAGAATATTCATAAATCACTACGTAGTTGAAGAACAAATGACAATTATTCGAGTATTGTAATAGAATGCATTATTTCGTTTGAGAAATCGATGTATCTGAATAGATGTGTAACATGTACGAGTACATCGCTTAAAATTTGAGATTTGTTTCCAAGTCTACAAGAAATCAATCAATTTGTTTTTGTCATTCGTGAACCGGTTAATTATTTCTCCAGCAGTCATTTGGCCTGTTTATGAAACTTTGCAATAGGAGCGTCTGCTCGATAGGCAGCCAGGGATGTCGATGCCGTCTTCGCATCATTGATCAAATACTCGGAATATATAAGTCTGTGTTACTCATGATTTTGCCATGTTTATTCATTGGCGTGAACATAGGATTACACCGACGTTGTTGCTCACCAAATTGAAAAATATAAAAAAGAAACAAAGTAAAAATATATATTTTTCGAGTGTTTCTGTTTTAGGCAAACGTTTCAGAATGTAAAAATTCCATCTTCGGTGCTGAAAAACACACATAGAGGTGAAAAATATGACTGAAAGCTACTTCGACATATATTTTTTTTACCCCTTTGTGTGTTTTGCAGGACTGAAGATGGAATTTTACCATTCCAAAACGTTTGCCTAAAGAAGGAACAAAAATGAATGTTCTTACGTTAGTTCTTTTTTCTATCTTGCACGTGAGATTCTCTAAAAATCGACCTATTGAAAATATACAATTTAAAAATTTATACAATTTATGTTCTTCCTAATGTAACTGATAATCGTACGTACCTACAATGTTGCTACCAGTAGTAAATAATTTGTATGTGGTACTTATATGAAATGTACATTTTTTATCTTAATACCTACGATGATATTCATTGAAAGACTTGATAATAGAACATATATAGAATAAAAAATTAATGATATTGCTTAATAATGAATAATAATAATAATAATAATAATGAAGGCATCTACGGATGCTTTATTTCCAATCAAGCCTGATACACATCACCTTGTACATTGGATTTTCAAATGCCTTATAACTAACGCCAGGACGCCATGACGCTTTCCCCCGGTCGAGACCGGTACCCATTTCAGACACCTGGGTGGAGTGGGGTAAACAATAGCTTCTATTTTAACTGATAGTGTTCGTTGCTCCCCCAGGACACATTACTAATCGGTGTCTCAAGTATTGAGCCAATATCCTAAATTAATTGTGAGGCGCGAATTTCAGTGAGAACTTCATTACCGGAAGCCAAGGCCGCTCCAGCGCCTGTCCCGCTGCCTGTGATCTTCGTCTCGCTCTGTCCTGCTTGACCCCGCGCCGTGCAGCATCTCCGACCGACGCTTCCCAATACATGTGTTCAAGTTACTTCTCGCCTTCATTTGGCCCACAACGCCGTACTTCTGCTGTACAATAATGAGTTACAACATTTTCAGTTTTTAGTGCGAATTTTTGATACAGGTTTTTAGTTATGCCTCAAATATTCTTGATCTGATAATTCCCGGCAAGTTGTTTAGTATTTTAAAAACGTACTCAGTAAAATACGAAAGCGGGAGGTTGGCTGAAATGTTTTTCCAAAACGCTTTAATAATAGATTTAGGAAGGCAATCGCCTCAAACCTAAATTGAGAAGAATAGGAAAGTGCGTGCAGGTATTGAACATTAATTTCGGTTGTAATTATTGTGTACCTGGCAATGTATGGTAATCGCATAAGTCGCGATATGTTACGTGGAACATCTGCCAGTAATGACTCGCGTTTGTATGGTAAATTAAATTTAATTACTTTACAATAAGCAAATATTTGATTTGCAAAACATTTCACTTTTACTACAAAACAGATAGTGCCACGTGCTGTGTAGATGTTACGTAGTTAAGGAATGTTACGTCATCAACATAGGAATCAATCCCGTAATTTTAGTCCTCCGGCCTTCATTGCGCGTAGATGTTGAACAGTTCATTCACTTTTTTCTTGCCTATTTAATATTCACAAATGGCGTAGTGTCCTTACTGCGTTCAGTTCTACACAGTCCTGTCACTGGCAAGAACTTGCCAGTAAACTCGCTTCAATAATCATACGCATGGGAGAGACGTTATTTACGAGAACTTTTCCCTCTAAGCAATGTTGACGCTCTTCTTGCGACGTCTTACTTTTGCTTTTCTTGTCATATTCTGTTCTACTAACTTCAAATGGAGAACTTTATGAACTTTACCTATCCTAATCAATATGGCATTTCTTTAACTCTATTGCTCAAGTGTAGAGCTCTGCTCGTATTACATTTGTTATTATGGCATTTCTTCTTAAATATTGAAAAGCCGATGAGAATTGTGAATAATTTTCTAAGGCTGTTCATTGTGTGAGAATTGTTGTTTTTCGAAAAGATACGTAAAATACTTTGGTGATGTTCAAATTGCTTGCCTATTCACTGACCCAAAAGTGTCTTTATGAACAGTACCGCAGCATGACAAGTAATAAACACGCTACCCGTGATCTCAATTATTGATGAAATGTAGTAGAAGATAGGAAATATTTTTAATTCGTACATGAAACAGAATATGTTGAACAATAAAAGAATTTCCTCTGCAAGAATTCGTGAAACTCTTGGTGGCTTCGATCGCGTCCGCCAAACGATCGCACCGCCGTTTGAACGCCTGCGTCGCAACAGATGAGGCGGCGTGTGGAACATTTTTTGGTGACACCGATCCTAATTTAGATGAAAAGAAAAACCAACGTACAAATGAATATTTATATTTTTTACTTTCAACAAACTCATTTACATCGTTACATTACTTGTTCTTTTTTCCATTTATTCTTTTTGTTATGTCACGCGTGAGATTCTCTAAGAATCGATCTACTGGAAATATAATCTCTTAGTTTAGTAATATGTTTCTTATGCTCATTATAGTTAACTAGCAGGACCTGAGGAAATGCCACGGACATTATCATCAATAAGCTCGGTGGACAAGTGAAACAATTCGGTCAACATTAGCTAACAAATTCTAATAACTAACACAACATATACTAACTTCTAACACAACATATACTAATCCATCTTTTCCTAAGATATCCTAACCGATGCTATCCTGATGATGTGTAAAACATAAAAAATCGTTGACTTGTGAAAAATTTCATTAGCATTACCTAACCTATCTTCACCCATCCTAACGTAACTTAACCTATCCTAACTTGAGTTAACTTAGCGCTCATTTAACTTAAGCAAACCTAACCCTATCCTAACCTAACTTACCCAATGTCACCGTAAAGCTAGGTGGACATGTGAAAATATTCGGTAAACATTACCCAACATATGTCAACGAAACATATTCTAACCTACCACATCATAACCTAACATATAATATAACAAACCCTATCCTAACCGAAGCTATCCTGATAATGTGTCAAACATAAAAACACCATGCACCAGTGGAAAAATTGTATCAACATTACCTAACCTATGCTTATACAACCTATGCTAACCTAACCTATGCTAACTTAACCTATGCTAACCTAACCTATGCTAACTTAACCTATGCTAACCTAACTTATGCTAACCTAACCTAACTTATGCTAACCCCACAATAGTAATTGAACTCGCAAATTAAGCAAGCGTATACTTGTTGGGCGTGCATAGTCGGAGACTTTTCTATAAATGATAAATAATGGCCGAAAATTAAAACGTTTTGGACCTTAAAACTTACTGGAGTAACCGATACGGCCCTTGGGTTGAAAAGTTTGGAGACTCCTATTTTAATATACCTCAGGAATTCGGTATCCATGATACCTTAGACTCGGATGAGGGCGTAACGGACGAACTAAGGGAGGAGCAAGGAGAATATTATATAGATAGATAGATAGATAGATAGATAGATAGATAGATAGATAGATAGATGGGGGATGCTATTCTGTGTTTGTCTTGACAACGAAAACAGTTTTTACTCTTCATTCCCGAGTAACGCTCTGAACCCGAATTTTTTATTCAAATCTTCCCAGACTTAATTCAAAGTTTTGTGCATACATGTACATGAATATGGATTATTTAGGCAGGTGACACCCAACTTTGGTATACAGGTTATGGCAGTTCAATTGATTACTCTAAATTGCAATTTCTTTAATGGGCAATCACAATGGTTTTTCAGGAGTTGACTTGGGGAGTTAAATACAAGATAAACGTTATGCCTTTACTCTCCTTTCTTTAAAAATTGTAGATGCATCTGAAATTTCTTGAGTCATATCATGCCTAGAGCGTTAGCAGAAAGAATATTTGGAAAACAGAATATGCGTAGTCAGGTGTCGTCAATATTAAATAGTTACTCATGGTCCTAAAATTTTATTTAGGCCATCAGTGGTTTGAGAGGTGATGACAAAATTACCTCCCGAAGAAGAAGCTAATAATTAGTCTTAATAAAATATTTACTGACATGTCAGATTATGATGGTAATACACTATTATTTATACGATGCAGCCTCCCCTCGAAGCAGAATGTGATTGCAGGTGTCATTCTGATTCCGATTCGAAAAGTTAACAACCTAATTTTCTTTCCACACAAGCATTTTTACTGTGACAGCCAATGAGAATGATACTCCTTCGCCAAAATTGATTTTAAAAATAAAGGACGGAACCTCAATTTCAAGTTCAGCTATACAACATTGGTCAACCTCCATTCCTCGAACTCTGATAACTTACGCATATTGTGCGCTCTGTAATATTGTATGGATAACTGATGCAGAAATATTAGCTGCCACCCGTCCGTGGCGTTCGGGAAATGTTGAAACTCGAAGTTGTGCTGAAATAGTATGGCATTGAAGGCAAAATATAGGCCAGAAGTGACTTGAACTTATGTATGTGACTTGAGCAAATACCTTTTCATTTCACAATGCTTATTTCTGAAATTTTTCACTCACATTGGTTTGATAGCAAATGCAAATATAACTTTCTGTGTATTCCCTGATTTGCTATCACTGTCGTGAAAAAGTATTCCACCCAACTTAAATTCTCCTTATATACATTGTCTCATAATTGTTTTAACTAACTCTGTGGAGTGCAGTGGAGAGCATCTTTACAAAGATATAAACTGGTGGTTTGTGCAAGCATGTCAGTGGCTTGTGCAGGTAAGAGAATCCATTTCGGTATGTCTGAAAATTTTGTTACGTTGACTAAATAACAATGTATTTTCTATACAGAGTGACTGGCACTTTGCAGGACAAACTTTAAACGTAAGGCTGAGACCGTTGAAATAAACACTTTTTACTCAATATCATGAGCTAAAATTGTTTCGTTAAAGAGTTACATGGACTTGAAACATGAAACGTATCAAACTGAACAGGCATGCAAATTGTATAAAACTTGAAAATGTGGCCAGTGTTTGAGGAATCAATTAGTTCTATCACAATGGTAAACATTCGAAATTTTGACAGAACCATTTTGCGCCCGTCCCGCTGCCTCTGATCTTCGTCTCGCTCTGTCTTGCTTGACCCCGCGTCGTGCAGCATCTCCGACCAACACTACCCAATACATATGTTCAAGTCACTTCTCGCCTTTATTTGGTCTACAACGCCATACTTCTGCTGCACCACAATGAGTTGTAACCATTCTCGAAATTAGTACAGATTCATGATTCTAAATCCTACTATATTAGTTTTGCCTCAAATATGTCCAATCTGATTCTTCAGGACAAGTTATCAGTATTTAGGGCATGAGGTCAAGACACAAGAAATATCATTTAGCTAATTCGTTTGTGCACAAGTTGTGTATGTCAACTCAATACTTTTAGAAGGCTGATGCCTCATATGTAAATACTGAAAGAGATTGGTTCCTATCGTGGTACATGTACAAGATTAAAATCCGTCGTTTAAACTTTGTGAATGACTACGTAAGGTAATGTGTCGCGTAGGTCATGGCGCGTAGATATTGAACAGTTCGCGCGCTCCTATATTGTCTATTGAATATTATAAATTATTGGCGTTGTGTTCTGCCTGCGTTCAGTCCTGCCACTGGCAAGAACTGGCTACGAAACTCGCTTCAATAGTCTCACGCATGTGAGAGACGTTATGAACGAGAACTTTGCCCTTGAAACAATGTTGACGATTTCCTTGCGACGTCTTACAGGTGCTTTCCTTAGTATATTCAATTCTTCTAACTTCAAATGGAGAAGTTCATGAACCTCATCTATACTAATTAAAACGGCTTTTCATTCCCTTTATAGCTAAATGTAGAGTTCTGCTCTTATTACATTTGTTTTAAAGGAATTTCTTACCAAATATTGAAAAGCGATGAGAATTATGCCTAATTTTTTAAGGCTATTCATTGTTGGAGAATTATTGTTGACCGAAAAGATATGTAAAATACTTTGGTGAAAATCAAACTGCGTCCTGTTTCATTTGCCCAAAAGTGTCATTATGTGCAGTACCGCTGCACGACATGTGATCGACGCGCTACCCGTGATCTCAATCATGGATGAAATGTAGTAGCAGATAGGAAATAATTTTGCTTCGTACAAGAAACAGAAAATGTTGAACAATTAAATAATTCTCTCTGCAAGAGCAATCCGTGAATCTTGAGGGCTTCGATCGCGTCCGCCAAACGATCGCAGCGACGTTTGAACGCCTGCATCGCAGCAGATGAGGCGGCGTGTGGAACATCTTATGTTAGCACCTATCCTAATTTAGATGAAAAGAAAAATCAATGGACAAATGAATATTTTTATTATTTTTACTCTCAACACACTCATTTTCCTTTTTATATTATTTATTCATATTTTACTTGGTGTTATTCTTGTTGTCTTACGCGCGTGAGATTCTCTAAGAATCGATCTGTTGTAAATAATTTATCCTAATTTACTAATATGTTACTATTCGGCGTTTTTAATGTGCTATTGTGTGTTTTTAATATGCTATTTTGTGTTTTTCTTGGTAACGAAAACAGTTTTTATTCTTCATTTTCGTCACGCTCAGAACCCGAGTTCCTCCAATTCGTTTCAATTTTGAAGTTCTTTATCTTTTAAGAATGGATTTTTAACCACAATATTTTATGGGGAAAAGTGTTTATTTTGATCTTCCCTGACTTAATACGAAGTTTCGTGCATACATGTATTTAGATATAAATTATTTAGGCAGGAGACACTCAACTTTGGTTACAGGTTACGGCAGTTCTATTGATTACTCCATATTGCAATTGCTTACAACGGTAATCACTATGGTTTTCCATGAATTGACTTGGGGAGTTAAAAACAAGATTATTTTATTGTTTTTACTTTCCTTCCTTTCAAAATTGTAGATGCATCTAAAGTTTCCTGAGTCTTAGCATGCGTAGAGTGTAAGCAGAAAGAATATATGAGAAACAGAATATGCGCAGTCAGGTCTCGTCAATATTAAAGAGTTACCCATGGTTATTGAATTTAAATCTGGTCGTTAATATATTGAAAAGACACGACAAAATTTCCTACAGAATCGTAGAAGTTATACCTAGGTTAAAAAGTACCCAAATTCTCTCAACTGATAGGTAGAAAGTTTTGGAATGATAAAGAGTTGTTGATTCCGGAACAGGATGCGTTTGCGACAGCTATTTTCACTCAGTTTCGTGCAATAATCATGGTTATTATCTTTCGATTTCGAGTGTATTCACTGACACCCAATGAGAAGGTTATTTCCTTTCACCAAAAATTGGAGATATTCGTAAAGCGGAAGGAATTTTCACTTTCAAGTTCCAGTGATCAACATTGGTCATCGTCCATTCCTCAAATGGCGATGCTTAGCGATGCTTATAGAGAAGTCGGAAGGAGAGTTTGACACAGGGTGTGTCGGGAAGAGAAGGGGTGAAATGGAAAAGGATAGGTAGGAAAAAGAAAGAGATGCGCTAAGCGCATATGATGCTAGTGTTGTGGGTATTTTTTGTTGGTATTCTTCAAATTCTAATAACTTCAAATCTAAAATATTAAAGGGATAACGGACGTAGAAATTTTTGCTGTCACCCGTCTGTAACGTTTCAGGAAACGTTGAAACTCGTAATTGTGCTGAAAAAGCATGGCACTAGGGGTAAAATAAAAGCCAGTGACTTGAACTTATGTGTGTGCCTTGAACACATGTCGTTTCATTGGACGATGAATCTCTTTGAAATTTCCCACTAACCTTGGTTTGAGGACGAACGCAAATATAACTTAGTGTTTATGAAATTATGTATCAATGAAAAATCTAACGTAACCGTTTTTCCAGCTCACCACCTAGGGAGGCTTAAATGTTTCCTTTATATATGATAACGGATGCATGGTTATACCTGTTTCGCTTTTTTGTGTCACTTAATACAACTCGATTTTAAAAATGGCTGCCCTTGCACACCAGAAGTTCAGCTTCACGAAACACACCTTCTGTACCCAAGAATCCAAGTTCACTCATTCAGTCAGCAAGTCAGTCGATGCTTATTGAAAAGACGGAAAGAGAGTTTGATACAGATTATGTCGGGGAGGAAGAAGGCGAAACGGAAAAGGATAGGAGGGAAGTTAATAGAGATGCGCTCTGCGCATTTGATGCTAGTGTTAGAGGTTTTTTTTATGTAAGTAGTTTGAAGGTGGTGAAAGTTATCTACCCGTCAGGGCTTTGCATGGGGGGGGGGGGGGGGTGTTTAGTTAGAGAGCATCTTTAGCACTGAACGTGAGTAAGTAAGCTTGCCGTAGTAGATAGGGGTTGTAGAGTTGTACACGTTTGATGTCGTGTTCCAACTTCATCATTCGGAAGTATGGAGAAGTCAAGTACACTGCAGCAGTGAAGAGGGTTTTTGGAACAAAGTTCTACCCGAAAAATCCTCAAAAGGTTTCAAACCAAAAGGCATTCAAATGAGTCATCAACAAGTTCCTCGTGGCGTTTCCAATGACTCCTTGAAATGCCTTTTGGTTTGGAAACTTTACGAGAATTTCGTTTACTCAATTTACCGCCAGATTTTAAGCTCTAACTTGGCCCCAACGCCAGGTGTTCATGGATCAAGTGTGCTAGCAACAGCAGCAACAACAGGCTTCTAGATGCTGTTCTTGCAGCAAAAGCATAAGTCAGCTCGCAGTCTTTACATAAAATCTATAATTATCGCCGCAGGAAATTAGGAAATAATGCTAATTGTGATAATAAATCAGTTTCCATAAGAAATATTTTATGTGGACGAAGAAAATGTTGAGCATCTTCAGGTGTTGAACGGATGCAATTATTAACCGAAGTAATAAAATAACCAAATTTAAATAGGCCCTAATGATGAGAAAAAGAATATGCGTAGTCATGTCTCGTCAATACTAAATAGTTACTCATGGTTCTAAAATTTCATTTAAGCCATCAGTGGTTTGCGTAGCGACGATGAAATTCCCTCACGAAATGAAGAATATAAAATTAAAATTTGAAAAAATATTCACCGAAATGTCAGGTTGTGTTGTTATTGCACTAGTATTAATACGATGCAGCTCCCCCCGGAACAGAAAGCGATTGCAAGAGCCATTCTGACTCCGATTCGTACAATGGACCACATAATAACCTTTCCATATAAGCATTTTCACTATGACACCCAATGAGAAGGATATTCCTTCGCCAAAAATGAAATATGAATTTCACTTAAAATTCTAGCTCAAAGTTCGGCTCTTGGCTTGGCTTGGCGATGCTTATAGAGAAGTCGGAAGGAGAGTTTGACACAGGGTGTGTCGGGAAGAGAAGGGGTGAAACGGAAAGGGATAGGTAGGAAAAAAGATAGAGATGCGCTGTGCGCATATGATGCTGGTGTTGAGGGCTTTACATAAAATCTATAATTATCGCCGCAGGAAATTAGGAATTAATGCTAATTGTGATAATAAATCAGTTTCCATAAGAAATATTTTATGTGGACGAAGAAAATGTTGAGCATCTACAGGTGTTGAACGGATGCAATTATTAACCGAAGTAATAAAATAACAAAATTTAAATAGGCCCTAAAGATGAGTAAAAGAATATGGGTAGTCAGGTCTCGTCAATATTAAATTCTCAATTTTAAGATTCTTATTTTTAAGTTCGGCCCTACAACATCGGTCAACCTCCATTCCTCGAACTCTGATAACTTACGCATAATGTGCGATCCGAAATATTGAATGGATAACTGATGCAGAAATATTTGCTGCCACACCTCAGTGACGTTTCGGGAAATGTTGAAACTCGAAGTTGTGCTGAAATAGTATGGCATTGAAGGCAAAATAAAAGCCAGAAGTGACCTAAACTTATGTATGCGACTTGAGCAAAAACCTTTTCATTTCCCAATGCTTATTCTTAAAATTTTTCACGTACCTTGGTTTGATAGCAATTACATATATAACTTTCTGCGTATTCCCTGATTTGATATCACTGTCATGAAAAAGTATTACACCCACTCAAATTCTTCTTATATTCATTGTCTAATTATTGTTTTAACTAACTCTGTGGAGTGCAGTGAAGAGCTTTTTTACAACGATACTTGTTTAATTAACTAAATTACAATATATTTTCTACACAGGGTGACTGGTACTTTGCTGGACAAACTTTAAACGTAAAGCTGACACCGTTGAAATAAACACTCTTTACTCATTATCGTGAGCTAAAAAGCTTCGTTAAAAAGTTAAACGGAGTTGAAATTTGAAACGTATCGGACTGAACAGGCATGCAAATTGAATACAACTTAAAAATGTGGCCAGTGTTTGAGAAATCAATTAGTTCCATCACAATAGTAAGCATTTGAAGTTTTGACAGAACCATTGCATCAGTCCAAACAATATGCAAGCAGAAATTTCATGGCAAGAATTGTAGGTCAAGTTCATAACCATTCCTGACTTGAAATTTTGTTGAACTAATTACACCAAGAAAGTTGCCTGTGAGAGGTTTCAAGGAGAGCGTCAACATTGCTTAGATGAGAAAGTTCTCCTACATAACGTCTCTCACACGTGTATTGAAGCGAGTTTGTATGAGATTATTGAAGCAGGACAGTGCAGACACTACTCAGGAAGGACACGCAGTAAGGACACTACGCCATTATTGTCAGTATTCAACAGACAAGAGAGCAGTGTATGAACTGTTCAACATCTACGGCAATGGTCCCTAAGTAGGTGGACAGTATCTGGAATAGGGTTGAGTATCAGTTATATTATTAGAATTTTGTTCATTTTAACTTTGTTATCTGTGCCTGTATTGACGATTTTATAATAACAGTGTTTAAATTTAAGGAAAAATATTCCTTGAAGCGAAAAGGGTAGACTTCAAATTTGTGTAATTTACGATGGAAAACTGTTTTACCTCTAGCGTTGATAAAATTTAAGGGCTTGTATATTATTGGAATGTTCTAGTTTAGTTCGTACTGAATTTACGTTCATGTATACGGAGTCTCAAAATAAATGGTAGGATCAGCTGTCCACATACTTTCAGCTGTCTACATACTACCCTGAGTGACCACGGTCATCGAAAACTTTTTCCAAGTACATATTATTTAGATAAACACTCTGACCACAATTGGTAAAACTGAAGTTCATTATTCAACTCAAGTTAAATTCAATCGTAATCAACAACTATTAAAATAACAACCGTTAACTGGATCATGCCTTTATTTAGCTTTACTTAAGTATTTCAAATAATGAGATTGTGACAACTATTCGGTCATAACCATTATGAACATCCTCTTCATGCGTGGCCACCGGCGGTGCATGTTGTGGCCAGGTGTACACAACCGTAAGTTTCACGAAACTGCAGCGTTTGTCGTGACATGTTAAGGTTTCAGGAAAGTGAATTCATCCAGTTACCTTGCCGACGGGTCAGTCTACAGGGCAAAGTAATTCACAAATATAATTCTTCTTATTTTTCTCATTGCGAAGGAATTCACCATCTGCAAAGTAAATTTATAAGAACACTAGCGATCGCAGGTAAAATGGTTGGTCAAGATGCACACCTTAAATACTGATAATTTACCCTTAAATGTTTTCACAATAATAACTGAGGGATGACTGATGTAGAAATATTGTTTTCCGCACGTCTCTTCGCATTTCGAGAAATGTTGAACGTCGTCATTGTACTAAAGAAGTATGACGTTGTGTGTTAAATAAAAGCGAGAAGTGACTTGAACATATGTATTGGGAAGCATCGGTCGGAGATCTTGCACGGCGCGGGGTCAAGCACGACAGAGCGACAAGAAGATCAGAGGCAGCGGGACGGGCGCAGGTGCGGCCTTGGCTTCCGCTGATGAAATTCACTCGCAAACGCAAGCGCAAATTTGCACATGAGAATTTAAAGAGGATATTGGCTCAATACTCGAGAAACAGATTCGTAGTGTCTCCTTTGCAGGTCACATGTCCTGTTTGTGTCCCGTATCCAGTGAGTGTCTCGTGTCTTTCTGGCCGAGTGGTGAGGACGCGCGCCCGTCACGGGAAGGTGCCGGCAGTTCGAATCCTGGCATTGCCGCCCAGTGATACTCCCCGTAGGGAAAAGGAAGAACTCAGCCACAATTCACCCTTACCCTAGTGTTATTAATGGGTACCAGCTTGACCGGGAGTAACCGTCAGAGCGTCGTGGTGTTAATTGGCATTTGAAAAACCTATGTACAAGAAAACATTCATTAGGGTTGATTCTGAAAAACACCTTTTATCTTGTGCGTGTCACATGTCGTGTTCGTCTCACGAACACTATCAGTGTAAAAAAATTGTCTTAGGGAATAATATCAGCAATTAATTCAGTCTTCGGAAATATTTATCAAGCCCGAAGATGTGGTTTACTTATATATTTACATAACAAAATTACTGTTGCAATTTAGTACTAATTAGATTTTAGCATCTGTTGAGCACTTTAGCTACGCTTATTAGTAACTCTGTAGTTATGAAGGTGAACAAAGTAATAACTCTTTTAAAAAAAACTGATACAATCTAAATTATTCTTGGGTAACTATTGTATGCAAGCCTTAACACGACCTGAGGCGCATGTGGTGTACGCTCGAATTATCTATAAGAATTTCTCACTTGTTCAATCACAAAAGACCGGAAGAGGCTGTTATGAACAGTACCGCTGCATGGCTCGCAGTCGACACGCTGCTGTGTACCTCACTTACATATCTGGGATTTAATCAGATTTTTTAAACCAGATATTTAGATTTATGTAATAAATGTTCCTCTATAGTACGTATGGATAGGTGCTAGGGTTTGTTCATTACATTCACGTTTTACTTACGCTTTTGGATGGATGAAATAATGCCGTGGTGTACTTTGTAGAGAAATTTCATGGTTTCAAATTAGAAATAATTTTAATTCTGAAAAAATTCTTAAATCACTACACAGTTGAAGAACAAATGATAATTATTTGAGTAATGTTTCATGGAATGCATTATTTCGTGTGAAAAATCGATGTATCTGAATATATGGGTTACATGTACATCGCTTAAAATATAAGATTTATTTCCATGTCTTCAAGAAACCAATCAATTGGCGATCGTCATTCATGAACCGGTGAATTATTTCTCCAGCCGTCATTTGGCATTCATGTTCATTAAACTTTGCAATGGGAGCGTACGCGTCTGCTCGCTGCCAGTGATGTTGATGCCGTTTCCATAGCATTGGTCATGTTCTCGTAACATTTCAGTCTGTGATACTCATGATTTTGCCATGTTTATTCACGGGCATGAACATAGGGTTACACTGACGTTGTTGCTCACCAATTTAAAAGAGATAAAATATATGAACCAAAGTAAAAAATCCATTTTTTATTCGTTTCTTTTTTAGGCAAACGTTTCGGAATGTTAAAATTCCATCTTCAGGGCTGAAAACACACTTAGAGGTAAAATTAGGAATAGAAGGCACTTCGATTTTTTTTTTTTTGACCTCTTCATATGTTTTTCAACACTGAAAATGGAATTTTACTATTCCAAAACTATAAAAGAAACAAAAAGTTGATATTTCTACGTTGGTTCTCATTTTCATATTGGGCGTGAGATCCCCCAAGAATCGACCTATTGAAAATATACATTTTAAAAATTAATACAATTTATATTCTTCCACATGTAACTGATAATCGTTCCTACAATGTTGCTACCAATAGCGAAGAATTTGTATTTTGTATTTATATGATATGTACATTTTTCATCTTAATACCTACGATGTAATTCATTAAAAGACTTGATAATTATTTATATATAAAATGAAAAATGAACATTATTGCTTAAACAATAGCTTCTATTCTGACTGATAGTATTCGTGCTCTCCCAGGACACACTACTAATCGGTTTCTCAAGTATTGAGTCAATATCCTCAATTAATTGGGACGCGTAAATTTCCAATCGCGGATCCGGGTGAACTTCATTACCGGAAGCCACGGCCGTTCCTGCGCCCGTCCCGCTGCCTCTGACCTTCGTCTCGCTCTGTCTTGCTTGACCCCCGCGCCGTGCAGCATCTCCGACCGACGCTTCCCAATACATATGTTCAAGTTACTTCTCGCCTTCATTTGGCCCACAACGCCGTACTTCTGCTGTATAATGATGAGTTACAACATTTCCAGTTTTTCATGCAAATTCTTGATACAGGATACTGCTACATTAGTTATGCCTCAAACATTCATGATCTCATAATTCACGGCAAGATATCAGTATTTTAAGAACGTACTCTGTAAAATACGTTTGTCAGGAGAGGGTAAAAAAGTAGGTAACTGTGTTTTAACGAAAGATTTGGAAAGGCTAACGCTTCAAACCTGTTGTAAGAAAATAGGAAAGTCCGCGCATGAATCCAACATTAATTTCGGTTGTTTTTATTGTGTACCTGGCAATGTATGGTAATCGCATAAGTTGCGATACGTTACGTGGAACATCTGCCAGTTATGACTCGTGATTGTGTGGTAAATTAAATTTAATTACTTTACAATAAACAAATATTTGATTTGCAAAACATTTCACTTTTACTACAGAACTGATAGTGCCACATGCTGTGTAGATGTTACGTAGTTGAGGAATGTTACGTCATCAACATAGGAATCAATCCCGTAATTTTAGTCCTCCGGCCTCCATTGCGCGTAGATGTTGAACAGTTCATTCACTTTTTTCTTCCCTATTGAATATTGACAAATGGCGTAGTGTCCTTACTGCGTTCAGTTCTACACAGTCCTGTCACTGGCAAGAACTTGCGAGTAAACTCGCTTCAATAATCACACGCATGTGAGAGACGTTATTTACGAGAACTTTTCCCTCTAAGCAATGTTGACGCTCTTCTTGCGACGACTTACTTTTGCTTTTCTTGTCATATTCTGTTCTACTAACTTCAAATGGAGAACTTTATGAACTTTACCTATCCTAATCAATATGGCATTTCTTTAACTCTATTGCTCAAGTGTAGAGCTCTGCTCGTATTACATTTGTTATTATGGCATTTCTTCTTAAATATTGAAAAGCTGATGAGAATTCTGCCTAATTTTCGAAGGCTGTTCATTGTGTGGGAATTGTTGTTTTTCGAAAAGATACGTAAAATACTTTGGTGATGTTCAAATTGCTTGCCTATTCACTGACCCAAAAGTGTCATTATGAGCAGTACCGCTGCATGACAAGTAATAAACACCCTACCCGTGATCTCAGTTATTGATGAAATGTAGTAAATGATAGGAAATATTTTTAATTCGTACGTGAAACAGAATAGGTTGAACAATAAAAGAATTTCCTCTGCAAGAATTCGTGAAACTCTTGGTGGCTTCGATCACGTCCTCCAAACGATCGCACCGCCGTTTGAACGCCTGCATCGCTACAGATGAGGCGGCGTGTGGAACTTCTTTTTGTGGCACCTATCCTAATTTAGATGGAAAGAAGATCCAACGTACAAATGAATATTTATATTATTTTTAAACTCAACACACACCTATAATTTTTTTATTATTTGTTCATTTCTACATTGGTTCTTCTTGTTATCTAACACGTGAGATTCTCTAAGAATCGATCTGTTGGAAATAAATTATCCTAGTTTAGTATTATGTTTCTTATGCTCATTATAGTTAATGGGGGCTGATATTCTGTGTTTGCCTTGATATCTAAAGCAGGTTTTACTCTTCATTCCCGTGTCACTCTCATAACCTGAATTTTTCTCCAATTCGTTTCAATTTTCCAGTCCTTGTATCTTTAACGAAGCATTTTTAACCACATTCTTAAAGGAGGAAAAGTGTTTATTTTACCTTTCCCAGACTTGACATAAAGTTAAAGCCAAACGACCGCCTGCATCGCAGCAGATGAGGCGGCGTGTGGAACATCTTATGTTAGCACCTATCCTAATTTAGATGAAAAGAAAAACCAATGGACAAATGAATGTTTAGGCCTATACTATTTTTACTCGCAGCACACTTATTTTCCTTTTTTTATTATTTGTTCATTTGTTACGTGGTGTTATTCTTGTGGTCTTACGCGTGAGATTCTCTAAGAATCGATCTGTTGTAAATAATTTATCCAATTTACTAATATGTAACTATTCCGTGTTTTTAATGTGTAATTTGTGTTTTTTGATATGCTATTGTGTGTTTTTCTGGGTAACGAAAACAGTTTTTATTCTTCATTTTCGAGTCACGCTCAGAACCCGAGTTCCTCCAATTGGTTTCAATTTTGAAGTTCTTTATCTTTTAGGAATGGATTTTTAACCACATTATTTTTTGGGGGAAAGTGTTTATTTTTGATCTTCCCTGACTTAATATAAATTTTCGTGCATACATGTATTTAGATATTAATTATCTAGGCAGGAGACACTCAACTTTGGTTTACAGGTTACGGCAGTTCTATTGATTACTCCATACTGCAATTGCTTACATCGGTAATCACAATGGTTTTCCATGAATTGACTTGCGAGTTATAAACAAGATTATTTTCTTGTTTTTACTTTCCTTTCTTTCAAAATTGTAGATGCATCTAAAGTTTCCTGAGTCTTATCATGCGTAGAGTGTTAGCAGAAAGAATATACGAGAAACAGAATGTGCGCAGTCAGGTCTCGACAATATTAAATAGTTACCCATGGGTATTTAATTTAAATCTGGTCGTTAATATGTTGAAAAGACACGACAAAATTTCCTACAGAATCGTAGAAGTTATACCTAGATTAAAAAGTACCCAAATTCTCTCAACTGACAGAAAGTTTCGGTATGATAAAGAGCTGTTGATTCCGGAACAGGATGCGATTGCGACAGCTATTTTCACTCCGTTTCGTGCAATAATCAAGGTTATTAACTTTCGATTTGAAGTATATTCACTGACAACCAATGAGAAGGTTATAACTTTCGCCAAAAATTGGGGATATTCGTAAAGCGGAGGGAATCTTCACTTTCAATTTCCTCTCATCAACATTGGTCATCGTCCATTCCTCAAATTCTAATCTTCAAATCTAAAATATTAAAGGGATAACGGACGTAGAAATTTTTGCTGTCACCCGTCTGTAACGTTTCAGGAAACGTTGAAACTCGTAATTGTGCTGAAAAAGCATGGCACTAGGGGTAAAATAAAAGCCAGTGACTTGAACTTATGTATGTGCCTTGAACACATGTCGTTTCATTGGACGATGAATCTCTTTGAAATTTCCCACTAACCTTGGTTTGAGGACGAACGCAAATATAACTTAGTATTTATGAAATTATGTACCTATGAAAAATCTAACGTCAACGTTTTTCCAGCTCACCACCTAGGGAGGCTTAAATGTTTCGTTTATATATGATAACGGATGCATGGTTATACCTATTTCGCTTTTTTTGTGTCACTTAATACAACTCGATTTTAAAATTGGCTGCCCTTGCTCACTAGAAGTTCAGCTTCACGAAACACACCTTCTGTGCCCAAGAATTCAAGTTCAGTCATTCAGTCAGTCAGTCAGTCGATGCTTATAGAAAAGACGGAAAGAGAGTTTGACACAGATTGTATCGGGAAAGAAGAGGTAAAACGGAAAATTATAGGATGAAAATTGATAGAGATGCGCTCTGCGCATGTGATGCTAGTGTTGGAGGGTTTTTTGTAAGTAGTTTGAGGGTGGTGAAAGTTATCTACCCCGTCAGGGCTTTGTATGGGTGGGTGTTTAGTTAGAGAGCACCCTTAGTACTGGACGTTGGTAAGTAGGCTTACCGTAGTCGCGTAGTGGATAGGGGTTGTGGAGTAGTACTCATTTGATGTCGTGTTCCACGTTCATCATTCGGAAGTATGGAGGAGTCAGGTACACTGCAGCAGTGAAGAGGGTTTTTGGAACAAAGTTCTACCCGAAAAATCCTCGGAGGTTCCAAACCAAAAGGCATTTCAAGGAATCATCAGTTCCTCGTGGCATTTCCAACGACTCTTTGAAATGTCTTTTGGTTTGGAAACTTTACGAAGATTTCGTTTACTCAATTTACCGACAGATTTTAAGCTCTAACTTGGCCACAACGCCATGGTGTTCATGGATCCAGTGTGCTATCAACAGCAGCAACAACAGGCTTCTAGATGCTGTTGCATGCAACAAAAGCATAAGTCAGCTCGCAGTCTTTACATAATAACTATCATTATCACCGCAGGCAATTAGGAAATGATGCTCATTGTGATAATAAATCAGTTTCCCCAAGAAATATTTTCTATGGACGAAGAAAATGTTCAGCATCAGCTGGTGTTGAACGGATGCAATTATTAACCGAAGTAATAAAATAACCAAATTTAAATAGCTTGATATTTAATTTTGTTAATTTTGCCCATCAGTCATTGTCCCTGCAACACAAGCGGACAATGCTTTAAATTTCATTTATGGCTTCTGACGCGTTCGCTAAATAAGCACTAAGAAAAAGAAATAAGTTCATTTCCGTTAAAGATGATACATCATTTGTTTTCAGAATATCTTTAAGTAAGGATCCTTCGTTCATACACACACATGGGTATCGAAATACCCATGTCACTTGCTGAAACGAATGATTGAGGGCTTAGGATTTTGCTTAGGACAATCGACAGAAGAAAGTATCTGGTTCTTGTTTGAAAATGTGCAATTTGTTCATGCTTCTAAATGTGCAAGTACTTATTCAGATTTTGTTTTCCACATCAAAATAATGAAGTTATGCTTGTTAGAATCCCCTATTAGAACTGTATTTCAGTAGTGTGTATCGAAATAACTGTATATCTTTGCAATAATCAGTTATCAGTTATCAGTTAATCTTTGCAATTAAATCATTTACAGTACCTTTACTCTAATATAGATGAAGGAAAGCTTGTTTTCTCCGTTTTTCTTGACTTTCGAAAAGCATTCGACTGTGTGGACCATAAGATATTACTCTCGAAACTACACTGTTATGGCATTCGAGGAATTGCCCATGATTGGTTCAAATCATACCTAACAAATCGGAAGCAATACGTTGTCGTTGACGACGCAAAATCGGACCCACAGACAATTAGCCATGGAGTTCCACAAGGGTCTGTCCTAGGGCCTCTCCTATTTCTGATATTTATAAATGATATTATCAAATCAACAACATTTTTCAAATTCATACTTTTTGCCGATGACAGCACGCTTTCTACGGTCCTTCCGAGCCAAAATCCCGCTATGATTGCGGAGAGCATAAATAATGAACTCCATAAGGTTTCATTATGGCTTAAAGCTAATAAAATAAGCCTCAACATCGAAAAAACAAAGTATATTACATTCTCATACAAGAAAAGCATATCTCTCCCACACATAAAAATTGGCGAAGGTGAAATCGAAGAAACCAACTCATGCAAGTTTCTGGGCATCACAATAGATAAACATCTGACCTTTAAAGAGCACATCGCTAATATTAGTTCTAAATTATCGAAATCCATCGGAATCCTGAATAAAGTTAAAAATTACCTGCCTGAAACAGCTTTACGAATGCTCTACCGAACGCTCATTTCACCATACTTGCAGTACGGAATAGAAGCATGGCACGGAACTGATAAAAATAAAACCAATATAATTTTTACTCTGCAAAAAAGAGCAATCAGAGCGGTAAAGAATCTAGAATATAATGCTCACACAAATGATTCATTTAAAAATTTACAAATACTTAAACTTCCAGATCTCTATAAAATCTCCATTTGTAATTTCATTTACAAAACATTAAGAAATGATGGCGACAATAGCCTGAAACTATTATTAAGTGCGCAAACTGGTCATCACGACCATTTAACCCGAAATAGAAGTAAATTCATGCTTCCTTATTATTCAAAGGCCCGGTCGCAACACAGTATCCTCTTCGTTGGAACTAAAACTTGGAACTCAATACCTGCGGAGATCCGTGATAGTAATTCTTACAAGTTATTCAAAAGAAATCTCGAGACTCACTTCCTATCGGAATATTAGTCATGTAAGATCACCAAGTAAAATCTTGTCTCCAACATGACTGTTTCCAATAATGAAATTTGCCATGGGTAATATGTAATTCGCCTTCAGTCTGCTGTTAAATCTTTTATCGAATGTACTGTTAAATATAGTCCACATAACCTATATTGTAAAATGAAATATCTGATATCGATTGAATTATCTCACTGATCAGTCTAATGTGAAACTAGGTTAAGTGATTTAGGTTAAACATTAATGTACACCTTAGAATAATGTTGATGGTAGGATGCCCCAGAAGTCGCTGAACTTATTCGGGCCCACAGGTAGCTATATTCAAACTTGTCCATTGTACTAGACTTAAGAAACATTCTACCTCTGTATCTCCTGTGGTAAATAAATTGTTTAAATTGTTAAAAAAAAAAAATTGTTTAAATTGTTTAAATAAGTCTCACGTGCAAACATGCGTCCGTTTCAAGATGTAGTTGGGCATCTCAACTAGGTTAATTTTGAAAAATAATTACCAATACATGGTGGATAACAAGTTGCGAATCTAGAGACTGAAGAGAGGCCTTCGCTTATTACTTTCCTCCCGTGAAGCAATGTAAAAAAAATGAATAAATCAATCAACCTCGGTCACATCGATGTCTCATAGGTCACCTCGGGAAGAGCGGAGCATTTCAAAAATATAAGCGCTGCTAAAAAACTAGATCTCCATTATGATCTTTTCAGCTTAAAATAATTCGACTACAAGAATGCACCACTATCATGAAAAAAGCGATGTGTTTAAAATCGACTTTGCAGTTATCAACTGTAGCCGACATCATGAAAAATGAAAAAAGGCAAAAGTAATAATCTGGGACACTCAAGAAAAATAAAATTCGGTTGAACTTCCCAAGGAGGTTCGCACTTACTTGAGCACGTGCAGAACACTAAAGGCTCAAAACTAACCAAGTGAAAGTACTTATGGATGAGAACAGGTGGACAACAAAGGCTGGGCATGACAACGAGGCTGGACTAAAAAATTTCATCAAAGAATGAGACTCACAAAACCCAAGGTTGATAATTGGATTACAACTTTTGGTTGATATTTCTTCAGCTATTTTGAGATTAATAATTGAGATGTTAGATTGATGGTTAGCTTTAAAATTATCTTTAGGAATAGGAACTGATGGGATGTTTACAAGGTGGGCTGTGCTATGATGTTAGTTATACACTGCTCTGGCAACATTAAGGCTTCTGACTTTAGGTTTCCAAGGCACTGGCAGGGTACCGCACATCCAAGAAAGAGAGAAAGAAAACAGTTTGTCTCCAATAAAGATGACACACAACACAGGTTTTTAAAATATCTTCTAAAATATCATCAAGATAAATAATTGTTGATATACACTCACGGGTATCGAAATACCCATGTTAATAGTCAAAACAAATTATTTAGAGCAACGCGTGGGAAAATGCATTCCCTCTGTTACGTAATCTAGGCTTACTAACACATGTAAATACAAGTTGAAAAAATTTATATAATACCAGTGACGATAAGATGCAATGTTGTAAACACTTTTATTAGTGCGCGTTGCATTGAAATACAAGCTTGGAACAGTACTTTATCAGGAATCAATATTGAAAGTAAAATGAGTGAGGTTAATTTTTACTAAATGAACACAAAAAGCAATACAATTTTACTCGTCAAAGGCTAAGCAGCACCAGGACAAGTCTAAAAGTATGAGCCAAGTTTAAATTACTTGAAACATAGTCTTAAAGTGGTCATCATTAGGTGACCTTTCATTATTCTGTGATTTCAAGAGCACGTTAAGCCTCATGGTGATGATCACGTAGTAGTTCGTTATTCAAGGAAAAATTTTAAATCTCGGTTGAAAATGAGTCCTCTGTCAGGTAGACCAGCGTCCGATGATTTTGAAAATAAAGATGTAGTAAAGTTTTGGTAGATCACTTCGAATATCAGTAGGGAAAAATATCGTTGGAAGAGGATAAGAGGCTGAGAAAATCCCTCGCTATATCTTGAAGTCAAGTAGTTAATCTTCTCAAGAAATGATTAAATTTATCGTCAGTCTCAAAGCAAGAGGCTCGAGTCCGGTATAAAAAAGCAATACTTTTGAGAATTGAACTTTTAGAGGTGAAAAGATGAAGAAGAGCTAAAAAAAATAAGAAACAACTAAATTACAGAATTATTTGAGAAGCGTCTAAAAAATAAAAAATTGTGAAAAGTGCAAGGAGGAGCAATAGACGGTACAGCTTTCAAAGAGTTTTTGATATGGTCTGTAACCTCCACACCGTTTAAAATATTGTTGCCTATTCACGAAAAGGAAAATTTTTGAAGGCATGAAATGGGAACTATGAAACATTTCTATTGAAGGCTACTCGTATTCTGAAAAATCAGTAAAAACGGGATTTACATTTTCCATCCATCGCTCATCCCCCATCACTGGGGTCTGGTGGTTTTCTGGTTTTCTGCTTTCCCCCTGTCTAGAGTCTGAAACGAAGGGTAAGAAATCGTTAATCATCAGCCCGAGCATGGGCGCACAACCCAACTCCACAATCATTGATGAATATTAACACGTTGACTGCGATAAGTGTTAATCTGAAGTTCAATATTCAACTAAAATTCAAAGTTAAAAGTTGTTAACAATTATATAGATACCAAGCATTAACTGAAACATTAAATACCGTTAATTCTAAAAGATTGTTAAAGCTATTTTAAACGCTAGCAACGTCTTATATTTTTAAGCAGGTGAAAAAGCGTTTTTCAACGCTTGTGTCGGTATGATAGAAATTTTATGCCTTTTTTGCTGCATGCAAACTACTACAGGTTTAAAATATTGATTTTCGTAGCTTCTGATCAAAAATAAAAAAAATTGCATATTCAAGCTTATTTCGTGAGCTATCAGAACTTGTTCCGATTGAAGAAATCTTTGCAATGCTTTTTTGTTTTTGAAATTTATCTTCATATCCAATAGTTCCCCTACGAACATAATTTATTTGCCAATCGGCTTATTCCAATCGGATATTTGTATAGTTGTACACCGAATATATTATTTCTTCATCTGATAATAAATTACTTTTCATCTCTGTAGTGTTTTCCTAACTTTGGTTAGTAGTCTATTAAGTTAAAGCTATTGTGCTCTTTAATAACTGCTCTCAAAATTATCGGGATATTTCTCTTCGCATAGTTTTGGATGGCAGTTCATTTTTATTTCCGAGACACGCATTCAAAACTTATTCGATCTTCCGTTGTCTGCAATAATTTAAGTTATGCTCAATGCTCATCACATTACGTTGGTTCAACGCACCGAGCATTGCACGTACGGGTAGCCGAGCATGCTGGACGGAGTCTCTAAACTCATACAAAGTTAGATGCTCAAAATCAATCTTGAGCGCTGCTGTGCCGAAAGCTCTCAAAGTATCAACAATGGTCATTTTAAAGTATTACATTCGTAGTAAGTTGATTTTCCCCATCGTATTTTATAGTATTTGAATGCACAAAAAATTAAACCTTCTGCAAATCCCGAAAAATTCAAATCTACTCAAAATGATAAGCCATTGGCTTGTACTTTTTTCCAAGAAATTATTCACCTGGTTCATTTTTATGGGTATTTCAATATTTTTCTGGTATTTTGATTTTATCACCCAATAGATTTTCATTTAAATTTTCTATTTGAACACTAATAGAGCGTGTTTCAGAGCAAGAAATCAAAAATACACTCCAACTAAAAGTTGGCCAAATGAACACTTTTTCTTGTATGAAATTTTTCGAAAAAGGTTTAGTTGTTGAGATTTTAGCTGTTTATTGTTTTAAAGGATGTAATTTAATTCCACAAGTATTCTAAATATTTTTTTTCAATTTAAGTTAAACATTTTTATTCTTTGTGAGTCTGCACTAATAAAATTTAGTTTCAGTGATATTTTTTTTAAAATCGCTTCAGCAAGAAGAGCCGTTTTTATGCTACACCCGTTGAAGCTGAGGAAGATCTCGTGGCCAGAACTGCAGTGGATGCTGGAGACATTTCGGAAACGTCAGACGTGTTTCCTAAAATTCGGCAGTAGTTAAGTTTTGAACAGTTTTTGAAAATAAATTCAAATATATATTGCTTGAAATTGTGTCATTACATTTCTTCCTCTAAAACAATAAACTGCTAATATCTCATAAACAAAAAAATTCGAAAAATTTTATGGATGAAAAAGTGTTTATTTGGCTATTTTCTAATTGTGTATTTTTGTGTATTTTGTGTATAATTTTGTTCTGAAAAACCCTGCATAAGTTTAATGCCTTTTAATTTCTTCACGGACTGTTTAACCACGATGAACGACTTCTATGTTTCCAACACATTCTTGGAAGTATGAATTATTGATGATAGACATCTCATTCGGTTTGTACCCAACATTTTTTATGAATTTGTTTTCTTCTCGAGTGACAAATTACGATAAAACCTTTTTATAGTGATAGTAAACTGAATTTTTTACACGTTTATGTTTACGAAATTCGTTAAAACTGACTCTGGGCTTTTACTTTTCTTTATGTGTTAGCGAGCGCCTACTGTGATTTAATTAGCCATAAATCTGTGTCAGTTCCAGCAATGGTTAGGCGCTTGTTCTTTAGCGTGTTATAGGGTTGCTGGAACTTTTTATTATCCCCTTATGTCTTATCATGTCAGTTTTATAGTGTTTTCTCTTTTTCTTGTATTGTTGCAATTTTAATCTGGACCTTTGTTGTTAAGTTTTGCTTTGTGTCCAGTACTCTAGTCACTCGTGCATTTCTTCTAGTCATTATGATAGCTCGTGACCGTGTTTATAACATTTTTATTTTGTTTTTGTCACTGCGATTGTACTTTTAGCGGTTTTATTATTTTCTGCGATTATCCCTTGTTCTATTAGGCCCAAGAATGTGAATGAGCTAGAAGTGACCCTTGTATTGTAAAAGCTGTTTTAAGAATACCTGTATTGTATAATAGTAAAGAAGTCTGCGTCTGCGCATTATTAGGTACGCTTCCCTTTTTAATACTTTTAAATTTTACTTTTCTCTGTGTATTCTTGACAATTCTACTCTTACTTATTCCCTTGTCACTTGATATTTTCCTATTTTATTTTCCTTTTCTATGTTACCCACTAATGTGTTTTCCTCTTGTTACTGTATCTATTCTCTGTTAGCTCGACTCGCTGGAACTCTTATTTTGGATGTTTAATAGTGTAGTTTTTATTTTAGCAGTTGGTTGTACGATTTTCCCCTTGTTTTTTATTAGGCCCAATAAGCGAATGAGCTTGACGTGGCCCTTGTCACCTTTTTAGATTACCTGTATTGTAATTTTAAACGTGACCTTGTGACAATAAATTCTATGGAGTTTCTATGGAGTTTCAAGAGTTCGCATTAAGTATATTTAAACTATTCAATAAAAATGCTGTCACCATGTCCTACAAAGAATTAATTAAACAGTGCAATGAGCACTACTAAAATACGATATTGGCCTTATGAGTCAGTGAATGGAACCATCTGAGATCCTTTGTCAGTAAGCTCCCATTGGCTATTTCACTTAGGTCTCCTTCGCGTGCCATTAGCTACTATTAGCTACTTAATGGTACCAGCTTTGAATTACATACGTACCTTGTTGGTCGAATAAATGGAGCAGAGCCGCTGCATTAGTGTTTTCGAATTGTAAGCTGTTCCGACGAATGATGCGCTGTTGCAGATGTGACCTCAGATCGCCGGTAACTCTCTGTGAAAACAGGATATCAAGTTTAGCGCTAGTCTTGGGCGTAAGTTATACTTTCCACATATCTTCAACTTAATCGTATTTTTTCAGGTTTAAGTTCTATATTCTAAAATCGCTTTCGTTCATGCTCTTTTGCGGAAAGGGTTACACAATTTACACCAAAAAGGTTTTTTATTCGTGTTTTAAATTCAGAAGAAATTACACTTGTAAGTTTTTCATTCAAATTTCCATTACGATTACCTTCAACGTAAATAATTATACACCCAAAATTCTGACCGACTTGGTAAAAATTCACCTGTACTTTTTGAGCTGCCGATGTGAGTTCGTCTAGGGTCGTGTGTAACTTCGAAAGCATTTTCTCGTCGGGAAGTGCCTTCCCTTCATCCCTCCAATACTGACATAATTTCTTGAAAATCTTTCGGTTGTCTTCAATAGATGTCGGCGTTCCGTTTTGCCACGTCTGCAGATCCTGAGTGACTGGAGTTATCAAAGATTGAAACAATTCTTTATATTCATACAAACCTTTTTCATAAACATTCATAGCTTTCATCGACTCGGAAATGTCGTTGGTAAGTGAAAGTGCCTTTTTTCGGCTGTCTACAGTGGCCTGGATTTTGTCACGTAGTTCGGTGACGAAATTCTGGGACAGATCGTCTCTGTCTACGATGTCGTCAATGAACTCAACTCTGTGCTGAACATGAGACTGCCTTACACATTTCCTGCAAACGATGTCTTTACAGGCAGCACTGAAATAATTCAAATTGTAGCCATGATTATCGCAACGGTCTGCGGGCGTCAAGAGATGAGTTTCAGGGCCAGGTGTCTGCCTGGGAGAAATGAGAGCATAAATGACCGGCAGATTATCCCGAAGGACCCCTACGACTCGTCGACATCTCGGACAACTTGAGTGCGCTGTGGTCAGTATGTGCGAAAGACACCTCCGGCAGAAAGTGTGGCCACACGGCAAACTGAGCGGCTTCCGTTCGCTGAAATTGTAGTCTTCTTCGCAAATTTCGCATCCAAAGACACTGGATGCCATTGTGGGTGAGGTTATTGGTCAGGAGTGACTAACCAATATATTTTCAGGGAAACCTGTGACAAAATACAATAAATCAGTGTGCGTTTAATATCCCATAAGCATATAATTGCGAACCAAGAGTATGAGTTCAGTGTAAATGTCTGTACAAACGTTTTTCTTAAATCATTAAATTGCATTCAAGATAGTTCTTGAAAACCGCGATCGTCTGGTTATGAATTTAAATATTTTCTTTAGAATCATGGAGAAAATTTCTTATTAATTAGGTCTGCCTGTCGTTCTATTTTTTGAGTCAGTCAAACTGACATCATGCCTCTTGCAGCTAATGACTATACGAATGAAACAGACTGAAAAAGAGCGTGTAAACATTGTCTTGAAGCTTAAGTGGCTGATAAAAATGGAAACACAGCACTCAAACTGGCCGGCTGATGTTTTCCCCCCCAAGAGGACCTCAGAAATTCGGCAAATGGCACCCTATAGTAGGGTGGCCAGTAATCAGAGGGTAGATTTTTTTTCACAGAATTTTCTTGACGGGACCCCCTAAAAAGGTGAGGTTGATAGAAAAAATGATACTGGTACAGTTTCAGACCATTTGAACATCTTTAACCCGTACCCCAACGTCCTCAAAGTTCTGGAAAATCGCGAAAAATGCCATTTTTCAGAACTTTGAGACCGTTGGGTCACGGGTTAACGAATTTCAAATGGTCTGAAACTTTACCAGTATCATTTTTTCTATCAACCTCATCTTTTTAGGGGGTCCCGTGAAGAAAATTCTGTAAAAAAATCTACCCAATGAGTACTGGCCACCTTAACCCTATTGTGATCTAAGAAGAGTAGACAATGGCATCCAAGGTTGAACTAATAGAAGCAGCCAGTGATACTTCATGATAACGTATAAAAAAAGCCAATGGTACCCTAAAAAGACTTAATAAAAGCAGCCAATGGCACCGTAAGGGGACCCGAGAAAGGCAGCCAATAGCACCTTGGTGACCTAAAAAAAGGAGCGAGAACCTCCCATGGTGACCATTTTTAGGTCCCCATAGGAGGCCTTGGCACCCCAAGAGCACCCAAGAAAAGCCCCCAAAAGCATCCTGAGGGAACCGAAGGCAAGTAGTCAAAATAGTTTTTCTCACTTTTTTATTTACGAAACATGTTTAGCATTATCTGTTTTGGGAGAAGCTTAGCACACTCTTTTATTTATGGAATAAAATTACCTGTAAGCCTCAATCCGCACCGTATAAGCTCGCGCTTGCTTTTCGCTCTTTCTTGACCTGTCCAGTCTTATCTCTAAGGGCAACGCATTTTCTCTTTTTCTCAAATGTCACAAAGAGTAACATCTGTGGGGCACGTGGGCTGAGGTTGAAGTTAGTTTGAGGTGATGTAGCCAACGATACTTGTAGAATTTTTTACTTTGCACCTGCGTGATGAACGAAGATGAATGGGACACCTACCTCGTGCCCCGAACTGAAGGTTTTGGCCTTGGTTCTTCTCGTGTAATTTGTTTACAGCGCTGAGCTCTGTAGAAAGAAGTAGATGCTGGAAGATTAAATGCCTGCCCAAGAATAAATTTCAAAAAATATTTACTTCAATTGTCCTGATTAGAAGTTAGTCCCACTAGATTTTCTTGCGGTTGAATAGCAGAAACACGCATTGAATGGTATCTAACAAACTACGAATCATGCATATATATCTAGATCAATCTATCCCGTTGCGAAAACCTGATGTTGATAACAACACTGCACCAAAAATGAATGAAAATGTTCAACCCAGCGATTTTTAATTTTTTATTCGATTGCTTTGAAATTTGGCCAGTATTTTTAAGTTGAAAAAATCATATTTTGCTCCGCCATTTTTCCGATTTTGACCTTATAGAAAAGACGGAGATGGGGTTTGACGCAGAGTGTGTCGAGAAGAGAAGGGGTGAAACGGAAAAGGATAGATAGGAAACTGATAGAGATGCGCTTTGCGCATATTATGCTAGTGTTAGGGGATAATTTTTTGTAGGTAGTTTGAGGGTGGTAGGTTGCACGGAGTGAAATTAGTCAACATTCATTCCTCAAATACAAATAGCTTCACCGGATTCTCGAACGTACACATTTGAGGGATAACTGATGTAGAAATATTTAGTGTCGCACGTCAGAAGCGTTCCAAGAAATGTTGAAACTCATTAAAGTATTGAGCAAGAATAGCGTTGTAAGTGAAGTGAAGGCGAGAAGTGACTTAAATATATGTATTTGGAAACGTCGGTCGGAGATGGTGCTCGGCGCGGGGTCAAGCGAGACGGAGCGAGACGAAGATCAGAGACAGCGGAACGGGCGCAGGAGGGCCTTGGCTTACGGTAATGAAGTTCACTCCGAACCGCAAGCGCATATTGGCACCTAAGAATTTAACAAGAATATTGGCTCGATACTCGAGAAATAGATTCGTAGTGTGTCCTTTGCATGTCACATGTCTTGTTTGTGTCCCGTATCCAGCGCGTGTCTCGTATCTTCATGGCCGAGTGGTTAAGGACGCGCGTCCGTCACGGGAAGGTGCCGGCAGTTCGAATCCCAGCAATGTCACCCGGTGATTCTCCCCGTTGGGAAAAGGAGGAACTCAGCCGCAATTCCCCTTTACCCTAGTTAGTGTCGAAAATGTGTACCGGCCTGACCGGGAGTAACCGTCAGAGCGTCAGGGTGCTAACTGGCATTTGAAAAACCAATGTTCTAGTTAACATTCAATGGGCTTGACTGGAAAAACATGCTTTTCCCTTTTATTATGTGCGTGTCACATGTCGTGTTCGTATCACGAACACTATCTGTGTGAAAAAATTTGTCGCAGGCACTAACTTGAGTAATTTTTTCAGTGTATGAACATAATTATCAAGCTCCAAGATGTGTTTCACTTACATATTGACATTACAAAATTACAATTTCATATCAATATTGATTAGATTTCAGCAACAGGTGAGCATTTTAGGTACGCTCATTAATAACTCTCTAATTGTGAACGTAGAAGGCGAAATAACTCAATCAATAAATACTGATAGAATCTAGCATGCATATTATTCTTGGGTAACTATTGTATGTAAGCTCTGACCCAATCCCAAGCTGTTCTGCTGTACTATTAGAATTTCTCACGTGTTCAATCACAAAAAAAAACGGAAGAGGCCGTTATGAACAGTACCACTGCATGGCACGTAGTCGACACGCTACCGTGTACCTTACTCACATATCTGGGATTCAACCAGACTTTTTTAACCAGATATTTAGATTTTTGTAATAAATGTTCCTCTAGAATACGTATAGATAGGTGCTAGGGTTTGTTCATTACATTCACGTTTTACTTATGCTTTTGGATGGTTGAAATAATGCCGTGGTGTATTTTGTAGAGAAGTTTTATGGTTTTAAATTACATATTATTTTAATACAGAAAAAATTCTTAAATCACTATTCAGTTGATGAACAAATGATAATTGTTTGATTATTGTTTCATGCATGGAATGCATTATTTCGTGTGATAAATCGATGTATCTGAATATATGTGTTACATGTACATCGCTTAAAATTTGAGATTTATTTCCATTTCTTCAAGAAATCAATCAATTGGCGTTCGTCATTCATGAACCGGTGAATTATTTCTCAAGCCTCATTTGGCGTTCATGTTCATTAAACTTTGCAATGGGAGCGTACGCGTCTGCTCGCTGCCAGTGATGTCGATGCCGTTTTCGCAACATTGGTCATGTTCCTCGTAACATTTCAGTCTGTGATACTCATGATTTTGCCATGTTTATTCACGGGCATGAACATAGGGTTAAACTGACGTTGTAGCTCACCAATTCAACAGACATGAAAAATAAGAACCACAGTAAAAATATCCATTTTTTATTCGTATCTTTTTTAGGCAAACGTTTCTGAATGTTAACATTCCATCTTTAGGGCTGAAAAAACACTTAGAGGTAAAAATAGTAATAGAAGAAACTCCGATTTCTTTTTTGTTTTCCACCTCTTTATATGTTTTTCATCACTGAAAATGGAATTTTACTACTCCAAAACTATAAAAGACACAAGAAATGAATATTTCTACTTTGGTTCTCATTTTCATATTGGGCGTGAGATTTTCTAAGAATCGACCTATTGAAAATATACATTTTAAAAATTAAAACAATTTATATTCTTCCACATGTAACTGAAAATCGTTCCTACAATGTTGCTACCAATAGTGAAGAATTTGTATTTTGTACTTATATGATATGTACAGTTTTCATCTTAATACCTACGATATAATTCATTTAAAGACTTGATAAGTATTTATAAATATAATAAAAAATGAACATTATTGCTTAAACAATAGCTTCGATTTTAACTGATAATATTCGTGGCTCGCCCAGGACACACTATAATAATCGGTTTCTCAAGTATTGAGTCAATATCCTCAATTAATTGGGAGGTGCAAATTTCCAATCGCGGATCCGAGTGAACTTCTTTACCGAAAGCCAATTAAGGCCGCTCCTGCGCCCGTCCCGCTGCCTCTGATCTTCGTCTCGCTCTGTCTTGCTTGACCCCGCGCCGTGCAACATCTCCGACCGACGCTTCCCAATACATATGTTCAAGTTACTTCTCGCTTTCATTTGGCCCACAACGCCGTACTTCTGCTGTACAATGATGAGTTACAACATTTCCAGTTATTAATGATAATTCTAGAAACAGGATACTGCTACATTAGTTATGCCTCAAATATTCCTGATCTGACTTTTCACGGCAAGTTATCAGTATTTTAAATGCGTACTCTGTAAAAAACGTAACAAATTAGGGGGTACACTTAAAAGTTGTATAATATTTAAAGATTTTGGAAGGCAAATGCATGATATCGCAAATGAGAAGAAGTATGTGAAAGGCGCACAGAGATTCAACATTAAAATCGGTCGTTATTTTTGTGTGACTGGCAATGTGCGGTAATCGCATAAGTTGCGATATGTTACTTGGAACATCTGCCAGTAATGACTCGCGTTTGTATGGTAAATTAAATTCAATTACTTTACAATAAACAAATATTTGATTTGCAAAACATTTCACTTTTACTACAGAACTGATAGTGCCACGTGCTGTGTAGATGTTACGTAGTTAAGGAATGTTACGTCATCAACACAGGAATCAATCCCGTAATTTTAGTCCTCCGGCCTCAATTGCGCGTAGATGTTGAACAGTTCATTCACTTGTTTCTTGCCTATTCAATATAGACAAATGGCGTAGTGTCCTTACTGCGTTCAGTTCTACACAGTCCTGTCACTGGCAAGAACTTGCCAGCAAACTCGCTTCAATAATCACACGCATGGGAGAGACGTTATTTACGAGAACTTTTCCCTCTAAGCAATGTTGACGCTCTTCTTGCGACGACTTACTTTTGCTTTTCTTGTCATATTCTGTTCTACTAACTTCAAATGGAGAACTTTATGAACATTACCTATCCTAATCAATATGGCATTTCTCTAACTCTATGCTAAGTGTAGAGTTCTGCTCGTATTACATTTCTTATTATGGCATTTCTTCTTAAATATTGAAAAGCCGATGAGAATTGTGCCTAATTTTCGAATGCTGTTCATTGTGTGAGAATTGTTGTTTTCGAAAAGATACGTAAAATACTTTGGTGATGTTCAAATTGCTTGCCTATTCACTGACCCAAAAGTGTCATTATGAGCAGTACCGCTGCATGACATGTAATAAATACGCTACCCGTGATCTCAATTATTGATCAAATGTAGTAGAAGATAGGAAATAATTTCAATTCGTACATGAAACAGAATAGGTTGAACAATAAAAGAATTTCCTCTGCAAGAATTCGTGAAACTCTCGGTGGCTTCGATCACGTCCTCCAAACGATCGCACCGCCGTTTGAACGCCTGCATCGCAACAGATGAGGCGGCGTGTGGAACTTCTCTTGGTGGCACCTATCCTAATTTAGATGGAAAGAAGATCCAACGTACAAATGAATATTTATATTATTTTTACTCTCAACCCACACCTATCAATTTTTTATTATTTGTTCATTTCTACATTGGTTCTTCGTGTTATCTAGCACGTGAGATCCTCTACGAATCGATCTGTTGGAAATAAATTATCCTAGTTTAGTATTATGTTTCTTATGCTCATTATAGTTAATGGGGGCTGATATTCTGTGTTTGTCTTGATAACGAAAGCAGTTTTTACTCTCCACTCCCGTGTCACTCTCATAACCTGAGTTTTTCTCCAATTCGTTTCAATTTTCCAGTCCTTTTATCTTTAACGAAGTATTTTTAACCACATTATTAGATGAGGAAAAGTGTTTATTTTAACTTTCCCAGACTTGATGTAAAGTTGTGTGCACACATGCATATACGTATAGATTATCAAGGCAGGTGACACTCAACTTTGGTATACAGGTTACGGAAACTCAATGGATTGCTCCATTTTCATGAGTTGACTTCGGGAGTTAAATACAATATAAACATTTTGCTTTTACTCTCCCTCCTTTCAAAATTGTAGATGCATCTAAAATTTCCTGAGTCTTATCATGCGTGGAGTGTTAGCAGAAAGAATGTATGAGAAAAAGAATATGCATAGTCAGGTCTCGTAAATATTAAATAGTTACTCATGGTTCTAAATTTTTATTTAAGCCATCTGTGGTTTGCGTAGCCACGACAAATTCCCTCCCGAATTGAGGAATATAAAATTTGTATTAAAAAAAAATTCCCGGAAATGTCAGATTGTTGTGTTATTGCACTATTATTAATTAATACCATGCAGCTCTGCCCGGAGCTGGAAGCGATTACAAGTGCCATTCTGACTGCGATTCGTACAATCAACAGCATAATTTTCTTTCGATAAATGCATATTCACTATGACACTCAATGAGAAGGTTATTCCTTCGCCAAAATTGAAAGTTTGTGAGTTTAGGAGGGAATATCAAATTCAAGTTCAACTGTACAACATTGGTCAACGTCCATTCCTCGAACTCTGATAACTTACGCTTAATGTGCGATCCGAAATATTTAATGGATAACTGATGCAGAAATATTTGCTGCCACACCTCCGTGGCGCTGCGGGAAATGTTGAAACTCGAAGTTGTGCTGAAATAGTATGGCATTGAAGGCAAAATAAAGGCCAGAAGTGACTTGAACTTATGTATGTGACTTGAGCAAATACCTTTGCATTTCAAAATGCTCATTCCTAGAAATTTTCACTTACATTGGTTTGATAGCAAATACATGTATGACTTAATGTGTATACCCTGATTTGCTATCACTGTCTTGAAAAAGTATTCCACCCAGTTGAATTCTTCTAATATACATTGTCTAATAATTTTTTTAATTAACTCTGTGGAGTGCAGTGGAGAGCATCTTTAGAACGATATAAACTAGTGGTTTGTGCAAGCATGTCAGTGGCTTGTGCAGGTAAGAGAATCCATTTCGGTATGTCTGAAAATTTTGTTAAGGGGACCGTCTAGTCAGAATCAAGAAAATGGCCGTCCCGTTTTTTGTATGGTATCTAGATTTATGAAATTTGGCATACGTGTGTATTTCGGAAAATAAATAGGGGCTGCATCTAACACTTTTTTCCATTTTCGCCATAATGGCGGAGATAATGGGAGAAAGTGGGCAGGGAAATGGAAATTTTTCAAGCCACTTCTTCTCAAAAAGTCACTAACGTAGAGTCATGATCTAAGTATCTCATTGGATGCACAAAGGGTTGCTGAATAAGGAGTCAGAGGATTATTTTGAAATTCATAATAGTTTAGTTTTTATAATGTTTTATAAAAAAAATTCAAAGAGTGATTCATTTTTCCGTAGATTTTTTAATGTAACTAAGACACCATTATGAAATTCAATAAGATCCTCTGACTCTTTATGCAGCAACTCTTTGCGCATCCAATGATACCAACAGCATTGCTCTACGATCACTAGTTTCTGAGAAGAAGCGGCTTGAATATTGACATTTGAGTTGTTCGAAAAACGCATTTTAGAACAGAAAACAGGTTTTTTCATTTTCAAGCTATATTACTGAGAAATCAGCGCAGGTAACGTTATGAAAGCAATTCTAAAATATTTTCTTGACTTTGGCAATCTTTCATCGTAGTATTTTGTGGTTCCTTGTCGAAACCGGTACCACAAGTGGTACCAGGGGCCAGGTACCAAGCATGAGGATCAATGGGGACGCAAAGCTCAGGTGCACCGGAAAGGAGCGCGTCGATCCTAACTACGCTTAGCAGATGCAGTCCAGCTACTGAGCTTGAAAGGCAGCTTCAGCTAATCGTTTGACATTATACTAGCGTCGGCTTTCATCTTACACTGAACAGCTGCGTGGTCAGCAGTCCTATTTATGTCTACGGCACAGGAGGGGGCGGGGGGGGGGGGGGGGGGAGAGGGGCGGAGGTTTGTGGGAGGTACCAAGATCAACATTGCCAAATCGTAAAAGCTCTTGAAGACTGAATGATAAATACATATGTCTTTAGAAATGAACAGTCGGTGAGCAATATCTAGGTGAAATGATTTGGCACATGAGCGCTGACACCTCATGCGACCCTCCCCCGACGCTTCTTCTCCCTTCGTTTACTCGCCTCAGATGCTTCAGATGCTTCCAAATTTTTTACTGCTTATCAATTGTGCATTGCTCTACCGAATTGAGCAATAAAAAAAAAATCTGCCAATTTTGGACTTCTGACTAGACGGACCCCAAATTACGATGTACTTTCTATACAGAGTGACTGGCACTTTGCAGGACAAACTTTAAACGTAAGGCTGAGACCGTTGAAATAAACACTTTTTACTCATTATCGTGAGCTAAAATTGCTTCGTTAAAGAGTTACATGGACTGGAAATATGAAACGTATGGGACTGAACATTCATACAATTTGTATACAACTTGAAAATGTAGCCAGTGTTTGAGAAATCAATTAGTTCTATCACAATAGTATGCATTCGAAATTTTGACAGAACCATTCTGCGCCCGTCCCGCTGCCTCTGATCTTCGTCTCGCTCTGTCTTGCTTGACCCCGCGCCGTGCAGCATTTCCGACCTACGCTTCCCAATACATATGTTCAAGTCACTTCTCGCCTTTATTTGGTCTACAACGCCGTACTTCTGCTGCACCACAATGAGTTGTAACCTTTCCCGAAATTAGTACAGATTCATGATTCAAAATCCTACTACATTAGTTATGCCTCAAATATGTCCAATCTGATTCTTTAGGACAAGTTATCAGTATTTGAGGGATGATTTCAAGAATCAAAGTATGTATTCAAGTTAGGAATTTCTGCAAAAATTTGTGTTTACCAATCTTTTATTTTGGAAGGCTGATGCCTCACATGTAAATACTGAAAGAGATCGATTTCCTGTCTTGAGACAAGTGCTAGATTAAATTCCGTCGTTTAAACTTTGTGAATGACTACGTAAGGTAATGTGTCGCGTAGGTCATTGCGCGTAGATGTTGAACAGTTCGTGCGCTCCTTGATTGTCTATTGAATATTAAAAATTATTGGCGTAGTGTTCTTCCTGCGTTCAGTTCTACACTGTCCTGCCACTGGCAAGAACTTGCGACTAAACTCGCTTCAATAATCTCACACATGTGAGAGACGTTATGTACGAGAACTTTGCCCTTTAAACAATGTTGACGCTAACCTCGCGATGTCTTACTGGTGCTTTTCTTAGTATATTCAGTTCTACTAACTTCAAATTGAGAAGTTCATGAACCTCAACTATACTAATAAAAACGGCTTTTCATTCCCTTTATTGCTTAAGTGTAGAGTTCTGCTGTTATTACATTTTTTTGAAGGAATTTCTCCCTAAATATTGAGAAGCTGATGAGAATGGTGTCCAATTTTCGCAGGCTATTCATTGTGGAAGAATTATTGTTGTTCGAAAAGATATGAAAAATATTTTGGTGAAATCAAACTGCGTCCTGTTTCTCTGGCCCGAAAGTCATTCTGAGCAGTACCGCTGCATGGCAAGTAATCGACACGCTACCCGTGATCTCAATCATGAACGAAATGTAGTAGAAGATAGGAAAAAATTATAAGTTCGTACGTAGAACAGAATGGGTTGAACAATAAAAGAATAGCATCTGCAAGAATTCGTGGAACTCCTGGTGGCTTCGATCGCGTCCGCCAAACGATCGCACCCCCGTTTAAACGGCTGCGTCGCAGCAGATGAGGCGGCGTGTGGAACATTTTTTGTTAGCACCTATCCTAATTTAGATGAAAAGGAAAACCAACGTACAAATGAATATTTATATTGTTTCTACTCTCAACACACTCACTTTCATTGTTATATTATTTGTTCATTTTTACATGGGTGTTTCTTGTTATCTTACGCGTGAGATTCTCTAAGAATCGATCTGTTGGGAATAAATCATCCTAGTTTAGTAATGCTTCTTATGCTCATAATAGTTAATATGGGCTGCTATGCTGGGTTTGTCCTGACAACGAAAACAATTTCCACTCTTGTTGTGAACGTGGTTTCTCATCGAAGCCGTAATCGTAATTTTTATTAATGTCGCATTTATTCGTCGTGCGACTTTCAGGAGGCAATTCTTTCTCTGCATTATTTCTCGTTATTTCCTCGTCGCTTTTATTTACTTTCGATCAATAGTCGAGACAGAAGGCCTCATTTATTATATTTTTGTAATTTCATTAAAGATCGAAATTTACTGTGACTTTTCAATGTCATTAGTTACAATTAAATATAATATTATAGCAAATCGAATAGGGCCTCGTTAAGGATAGTGACGACACAGTTACAACGTAAATTTCTGTTAAAATGATGACGTTCTTCAAATAGCAATAGATTACACATTAGGATAGTGATTGACTTACGATGCACAACATGTCATGTTAATGAATCTAGATGATCGTGACACCATCAAATCTCAAAAACTATTCTAATCTATCAGAAAATACAGTTACAGGAGATCGCATCATGATCTCAAAATAAGCAGGTGAAGCCTTCATTACTTGAACATTAATACATTGATAATTACGATAAGCACATTTTATATGAAGTGAAGTCTCCGCGGAATCAGTTATCTTGCGAAATGCTAAACATTTAATTCATCAATAAACCTGAGGCGATACATTTTTGGGTACAGAATCTAAACCTACCACGCGAAATAAAGTGGCTTGAATGTATGGAATACGAAAACACTAGAATACTTAGCTCTGTCCTGAATGGCGCCTATGAGTCAACACACGACTCATTGAATAACAGAGAATAACAGTGAACAACCCAACCCTCACTGCTTGGCAAGCCTGCCAAGGCAGCGAGGTGAGAGGACACAAACAGACGTGACTGTGCTCTGCGATTGCTGGGACGCTTCTGCCCGGGCTGGCGCTTTCTAAGCGCAGGAGCCTGAGAAGCCGTTCGCATAGAGAACAAACATGTCTTTATAGACAATGCTTTACATTAGTTAATTTAATCGGAATTGGCAAGCGTCGTCATATAATTAGAAGAGAGTAGACTTACAATTGGATGACAGTTAATTTACGCAGAGTAAATACGATCCTAAGTCTCTAATGAAGGGAAAGAATATACGTTGAGCAAATGGAGGCATTAGGCAGTCCGGCCAGCTGTCGATGTTTCGTGACGTGTCGCTCATAGAGGGTGTGGTTGTGCGCCTTTCTAGCGATGGGGATGATGTCACTGTTGAATGCGACGGTTGGTAGAACTGAAGACGACGGTTGACGATGTCTAGGCGAAGATCGTGAATATCAGAATATGCAGCCTTTATTGACGAGAAGATATTTCTATGGAAGCCAGTCTTTTCGAAGGAATTTCAGTCGCTAGCTAGGCAGACTTTTTCTTCTTAACGCTTATTTAAACACAGCGTAGAGTATAGTCACAGCAGAACCATGACAAATATCCCTCCGTCGCGTTTTTTTGTTTAATAGCTCCTGCTTTTTCTTCTCCTTCACTCGACCTCAACGCGTGCGACTATGCGTTGAAATAACGCGTAGTTCCGAGGAAACAGATGTGAAGCTTGACGACAAGATTTGCTCCAAATAAGTGCTCTGATACGGGGAAGTCACGCGAGAACAACCGTGTAGTAATCCTTGGGCAGGATCTATTCACCTAGCAACGGATGTTGACGTCCCCTCTTGTCGTCATGACCACCGTATACAACAGTCGTGAAGCTAAAGAACTTCAGGGATCAAAATCCCTTAAATACCTTGGCCGTCTAGGGTCCAAGGGGCTTCCATTACTTGATTCCTCTTGCAGAAATTTTCGAGTTAAATAACTCCGCGGGGCCTGAGATGTAACGTGGACGTATTCCTCTTATGCGGGATGTCGTCATCTTTTGAAGCGCTGCTGTCCCATTTCTCTGCTCGCTGGTAAATGCAGCATAACGTCGCTCCCTTCATTCGCCGCCACGTCTTCCGTCGTCGATGTTACCTGCTGTGGGAGCTGTGTGATTGCGTCATGTCGCGTGTTGACCAGCTGAGGCTCGTACGCGAAGCGTGCGTGCGTGCGTGTAGGGGTGTGTTGGAGTAGGTGCGTATGCCTCAAGCTCCGACGTCCGAGCTGTGACGTCATGCCGCTGCCTCAGGTGCCGCGCTGTGCGTGCGTATGTCCATCCACTCGCTCACGTCCCCGGTGCGCGCAGGCGTTGCCGTCTACCCTCTGGGTTACGCGGTGCGGTTGTGGTTGTGGTTGAGCCGGTGCTCCGTGCGACGTGGTTGTGCACCACACAAGGCAAGTGCGTCCTTGTGATGTCGGTTGTCGGCCCGTGCACGCCTTGCCCTTGACGCCACGACTGAAAGTTCAGTTTTGGTTATTCAATGACCTTATCAGTCCGAGATTTCCACTCCCTTGTTGCAGTCATACGCATTCGCATCCATATCATGTTCACCTCATTCACCCCACTTTACTTCGCGTTCACAAAGAGGACATAAGCCTAATTTTAATTCCAATCTTAAACTAGACGTGATATTACGTGACAATTATGAATCGCAGAAAGAGAGACTACATAAATTTCTAATAACATACTAGCGTTGGAAATTAGATAATGACAGAGCGGTATGATCTTTGAATTAGAATCAAATTCACTTGATTTTAATAACATTTACATTTTGTTGCGATGCAATAATTCATATAAACATTGAGAAGATAATTTTTTTTTTTATAAAATCAATGATCCAGATATGCGCATGAGTTACATTCAAGTATTCAATTTGCGGTGGTAATTAGTTTATTCGTTGACTATAAGATATGGCAAGCAATCAAGAATGACAAACGATAGAATAATAAAATGAAAGGGTTACATCATAATGTTTAAGTAGTGCACGTTTCACATTACGTTAAAATTTAGGTATTAAACATTTCAGTTGAGTTTGAGATAAGACCATCACTTCGACATGTGCTATGAAGGTAGAGTTCACTATGAGCAGCACGAGTGGTCGTGGTAGCGAGCGTTAGGCCTTGAGAAAGAAAGGGATGTAGAGGCATAGGAGTAGAGGGAAGAGAGTCGGAAGGGTCGAGCGCCAGGCAGTGCCAGATGTTCGGTGGGCGAGTTGGAATGTAAACAAAGGCTCGACCAGACCGTCCGACACCACAGCACACAACCTCGTCCATGTCACACTCTCCATAGCATCTCAATACCCACATTCCAGACGTAAATATTCATTCATACAACATCCTCTCAACATGAAATCATATGGTTACACATTGCGATAAATTTGAAATGGACGTGGAATGAAATTACCAGTACATTACATAAATTCGCACCAGTAAATTTAGTAAATATCAAATTTATAAGTATACATAGTGTATGTAAAATTTTTTTGATGCGCGGAAAATGTTGTTTTGAATGGAATTTTTCTTTTATATGAGTCTCCTTTAGCATGTGAGGATGAAATTTAATTTTTTTAATAAGGTATAAATTTAATTATCCATAGAAGATTTTTTTTATGGAGGTTTACGAATCATACTTTAGAGTTGATAACTTCACAAACATAGTTTAAACTTTGGCGAGCTAAGATGATATAGCTTTAAACGTTCAACTCAGTCTGAAGATTTGAATTCAAAGTCGGCGTTATGAACAGTGTTGTTCTCGCGCTTCTCTCGTCGATTACAAAATGGCGCCTGTAGTTTAATGGCTTGGCTCGTAGGTGTAATTTTCACAGAGCCCTATTCCAATTTATTGCTCGAATACAGTAACTTGTGCGATAATTAATTGAATGAGGCTTGAATTTATTTTTGTAGATCGATTGTAATTAATTCTTTCGCATACTTGGTAGTTCCAAATACGTCGGCAATTAATACACACAATATAATAATGAAATATGAAGTTTCAGAATGGGAATAATTAGTACAATGGGCAAAACACAATCAGAGAATTACAAACGGCTAACCTGAAACATGGTTATTCAAAGAAATCAATAAGGCACAACGGAAATCAATGCACAATTAGACATACGAACAATTACACAGTAAATAAACACAATAGAGAATATAGATGGTTCTACAATAGACACAATAATAGCAAAATAGTTCGAATGGGTACAACATGATGATAAAATAGGAATGATTTAAATGCAAACTGTTATAATGTATGGACTATTAAACGCATTAGTACAATTTTAGAATTCTATAAATTTCTTAATCACACACTATTAATTTGGTTCGGCAGATCGTAATGCTATTTTTATCAAAATAGTTTGATCATAATGTAGTATAATTTAGTAATTCCTAGTATTTGATAGCTGGTAAGCGTGACAAATTTTATTGGGAATTGGTAAGCGTGACAAATTTGAGCGGTCTCTTTCGGAGACTATTAAAGATAAAGATCCGCCACCGCTTGGCACCATATGTTGTGAACGTGGTTTCTCATCGAAGCCGTAATCGTAATTTTTATTAATGTCGCATTTATTCGTCGTGCGACTTTCAGGAGGCAATTCTTTCTCTGCATTATTTCTCGTTATTTCCTCGTCGCTTTTATTTACTTTCGATCAATAGTCGAGACAGAAGGCCTTATTTATTATATTTTTGTAATTTCATTAAAGATCGAAATTTACTGTGACTTTTCAATGTCATTAGTTACAATTAAATATAATATTGTAGCAAATCGAATAGGGCCTCGTTAAGGATAGTGACGACACAGTTACAACGTAAATTTCTGTTAAAATGATGACGTTCTTCAAATAGCAATAGATTACACATTAGGATAGTGATTGACTTACGATGCACAACATGTCATATTAATGAATCTAGATGATCGTGACACCATCAAATCTCAAAAACTATTCTAATCTATCAGAAAATACAGTTACAGGAGATCGCATCATGATCTCAAAATAAGCAGGTGAAGCCTTCATTACTTGAACATTAATACATTGATAATTACGATAAGCACATTTTATATGAAGTGAAGTCTCCGCGGAATCAGTTATCTTGCGAAATGCTAAACATTTAATTCATCAATAAACCTGACGCGATACATTTTTGGGTACAGAATCTAAACCTACCACGCGAAATAAAGTGGCTTGAATGTATGGAATACGAAAACACTAGAATACTTAGCTCTGTGCTGAATGGCGCCTATGAGTCAACACACGACTCATTGAATAACAGAGAATAACAGTGAACAACCCAACCCTCACTGCTTGGCAAGCCTGCCAAGGCAGCGAGGTGAGAGGACACAAACAGACGTGACTGTGCTCTGCGATTGCTGGGACGCTTCTGCCCGGACTGGCGCTTTCTAAGCGCAGGAGCCTGAGAAGCCGTTCGCATAGAGAACAAACATGTCTTTATAGACAATGCTTTACATTAGTTAATTTAATCGGAATTGGCAAGCGTCGTCATATAATTAGAAGAGAGTAGACTTACAATTGGATGACAGTTAATTTACGCAGAGTAAATACGATCCTAAGTCTCTAATGAAGGGAAAGAATATACGTTGAGCAAATGGAGGCATTAGGCAGTCCGGCCAGCTGTCGATGTTTCGTGACGTGTCGCTCATAGAGGGTGTGGTTGTGCGCCTTTCTAGCGATGGGGATGATGTCACTGTTGAATGCGACGGTTGGTAGAACTGAAGACGACGGTTGACGATGTCTAGGCGAAGATCGTGAATATCAGAATATGCAGCCTTTATTGACGAGAAGATATTTCTATGGAAGCCAGTCTTTTCGAAGGAATTTCAGTCGCTAGCTAGGCAGACTTTTTCTTCTTAACGCTTATTTAAACACAGCGTAGAGTATAGTCACAGCAGAACCATGACACTCTTCATTTCCAAGTCACGCTCAGAACCCGAATTGTTCTCCAATTCGTTTCAATTTTTCAGTCCTTGTATATCTCTAACAAAGCATTATCTCTAACAAAGCCGGACTTAATTTAACGTTTCGTCTATACATGCATATAGATAAAGATTATCTTGGCAGATCACACTCAACTTTGGTATACAGGTTACAGAAGTTCAATTGATTACTCCATATTGCAATTGCTTAAATCGGCAATCACAATGGTTTTCCATGAGTTGACTCGGGGAGTTAAATACAAGACAAATGTTTTGCTTTTACTCTCCTTCCTTTCAAAATTGTAGATGCATCTAAAATTTCCTTATTCATATTATGCGTAGAATGTTGGAAAAAGAAATATTCGGGAAACAGAATATGTGTAGTCAGGTCTCGTCAATATTAAATAGTTGTTCATGGTTCTGAAATTTTATTTAGGCCTTCAGTGTTATGAGATACGACGACAAAATCCCCTCCCGAATTGAAGAAGATACAAAATTATAATTATTCACTGAAATGTTAGATTGTGTTTGTATTACACTATTATTAATTCTATGCAGCTCCGCCCGGAACAGGAAGCGATTGCAAAAACCATTCTGACTCCGATTTGAACAACGAACAACATAATTTTCTTTCACTATAAACATTTTCACTATGACACCCAATGAGAAGGTAATTCCTTCGCCAAAATTGAGGATATTCGTATTGATTAGGAAATTCTCCATTTCAAGTTCTACTCACCAACATTAGGCAGCGTCCATTCCTTAACTCATAACTTACACATAAATGGTCGATCCAAAATATTAAAGGATAACTGATGTAGAAATATTTGCTGCCGCCCCTATATAACGTTTAGGGAAATGTTGAAACTCGTAATTGTGCTGAAAAAGCATGGCACTAGGGGTAAAATAAAAGCCAGTGACTTGAACTTATGTATGTGCCTTGAACATTTGCCTTTTCATTGGACGGTGAATCTCTTTGAAATTTCCCACTTACCATGGTTTGAGGACGAACGCAAATATAACTTAGTGTTTATGAAACTATGTATCTATGAAAAATCTTACATCATCAACGTTTTTCCAGCTCTCCACATAGGGAGGTTTAAATGTTTCGTTTATATATGATAACGGATGCATGGTTATACGTATTTCGCTTTCTTTGTGTCACTTAATACAACTCGATTTTAAAAATGGCTGCCCTTGCCCACCAGAAGTTCAGCTTCACGAAACACACCTTCTGTCCCCAAGAATCCAAGTTCAGTCATTCAGTCAGTCAGTCAGTCGATGCTTATAGGAAAGACGGAAAGAGAGTTTGACACAGATTGTGACGGGGAAAGAAGAGGTAAAACGGAAAAGTATAGGAAGGGAATTGATAGAGATGCGTTTTGCGCATGTGATGCTAATGTTGGAGGGTTTTTGGTAAGTAGTTTGAGGGTGGTGAAAGTTATCTACCCGCCAGGGCTTTGTATGGGTGGGTGTTTAGTTAGAGAGCATCTTTAGTACTGTACGTGGGTAAGTAGGCTTGCCGTAGTGGATAGGGGTTGTGGAGTAGTACTCGTTTGATGTCGTGTTCCAATTTCATCATTCGGAAGTATGAAGAAGTCAAGTACACTGCAGCAGTGAAAAGGGTTTTTGGAACAAAGTTCTACCCGAAAAATCCTCGTAAGGTTCCAAACCAAAAAGCATTTCAAGAAATCACCAAGTTCCTCGTGGCATTTCCAACGCCTCTTTGAAATGCCTTTTGGTTTGGAAACTTTACGAGGATTTCGTTTACTCAATTTACCGACAGATTTTAAGCTCTAACTTGGCCACAACGCCATAGTGTTCATGGATCAAGTGTGCTAGCAACAGCAGCAACAACAGGCTTCTAGATGCTGTTCGTGCAACAAAAGCATATGTCAGCTCGCAGTCTTTACATAAAATCTATAATTATCACCGCAGGAAATTAGTAAATGATGCTCATTGTGATAATAAATCAGTTTCCCTAAGAAATATTTTCTGTGGACGAAGAAAGTGTTGAGCATACACATGTGTTGAACGGATGTAATTATTAACCGAAGTAATAAAATAACCAAATTTAAATAGGCCCCTAATGATAAGAAAAAGAATATGCGTAGTCTGGTCTCGTCAATACTAAATAGTTACTCAAGGTCCTAAAATTTCATTTAAGCCATCAGTGGTTTGCGTAGCGACGATGAAATTCCCTCACGAAACGAAGAATATAAAACTAAAATTAAAAAAAGAATTGACCGAAATGTCAGGGTGTGTTGGTATTACACTATTATTTATACGATGCAGCTCCCCCCGGAGCAGAAAGCGATGGCAGGTGCCATTCTGACTCCGATTCGTACAATGAACAACACAATTTCCTTTCGGTATAAGCATTTTCAATCTGACACCCAATGAGAATGATATTCCTTCGCCAAAATTCATATTAGGATTCAGGAGGGAATTTCAATTTCAAGTTCGGCTATACATCATTGGTCAACATCCATTCTTCGAACTCTGATAACTTACGCATAATGTGCAATCCAAAATATTGAATGGATAACTGATGTAGAAATATTTGCTGCCACCCCTCCGTGACGTTTCGGGAAAAGTTGAAACTCGAAGTTGTGCTGAAATAGCATGGCATTGAATGCTATATGAAGGCCAGAAGTGACTTGAAGTTATGTCTGTGACTTGGGCAAATTCCTTTTTATTTCACAATGCTTATTCTTAAAATTGTTCACTTACATAGGTTTGATAGCAAATACATATATAACTTTATGCGTATTCCCTGATTTGCTATCTCAGTCATGAAAAAGTAATTTACCCGACTAAATTTTTGTTGTGTTCATTGACTAATTACTGTTTTAAAAAAACTCTGTGAAGTGCAGTGGAGAGCATCTTCACGATATAAACTGGTTGTTTGCGCAAGCATGTCGGTGGTTTGTGCAGGCAAGATAATCCATTTCGATGCACTTGAAAATTTTGTTTCGTTGACTAAATTACAATGTACTTTCCATACTGAGTAACTGGCACTCTGCAGGAGAGATTTTGAACGTAAGGCTGAGACCGTTGAAATAAACACATTTTACTCATTATCGTTAGCTAAAAATGCTTCGTTAAAGAGTTACACAGACTTGAAATTTCAAACTTATCGTACTGAGCAGGCATGCAATTTGTATGCAACTTAAAAATGTGACCAGTGTATGAGAAATCAATTGGTTCCATCAAAATAGTGAGTATTCGAAAATTTGACACAACCATTGCATAAGTTCAAATAATATGCAAGAAGAAATTTATAGCAATAATTATCGGTCGAATTCATAACCATTCCTGACATGAAATTGTTTACATGAGAAAGTTCTCGTACATAACGTCTCTCACATGTGTCAGATTATTGAAGCTAGTTTACTCGTTTACCAGTGGCAGGACAGTGTAGAACTGAACGCAGTTAGGATATTACGCCCGTTGTCAGTATTCAATAGACAAGAAAACAGCACATGAACAGTTCAAAATCTATGGCAAAGGAGGCAGGAGGAGGAAAATTACAGGTTTGATCCGTACGATGATGACATGACATTTCTTAAATTAACTCCTAGACAGCACGTAGCACTAACAGTTCTGTAGTGAAAAAGATGTACATACAGGGTGGTCCATTAGTGGGTAGACAGTATGCGGAATATGATTGTGTATCAGTTATATTATTACAATTTCGTTCATTTTAACTATCTTATCTTTGCCGTGTTATGAAAATTTTGTTATTATATTTTTTTTAAACTGTACGTCGAAGCGCATGAGCCAGACTTCAAAGCTGTGTAATATTAAAAGAAAGAAAGTTTGGGCACCAGCGTTAATAAAATTTAAGGGCTTGTGTATTAATTTTCAATTATTATTTTAAATTTTCCAGCCATGTTCGTACTAAATATACATGTGTGTATAAGGTGTCTAAAAATGAATGGTAGTGTCATATACTTTTTTTCTTTAGAATCCAAGTTTATGATTTTCCTAATTCTCCGTCTTTTCAAGTCTAATCTTCGAATCAAATGAGTTTTTTCAGAAAGAAAACACGTTTCTTTCAATGCGGCCACATCGTTTTACTTGTTATAATGAAGGACGTACACAAAATATGACAAGGGATCGATGAAACTAGCAAATCTCGAAACAATTGTTACAATAATGTCTTACGTAACTTCTGAGTATGCAGCGATGATGAGGTACGACAATAAGGTCTCGGATTTTACGTTGAATTTACGTGAAGTTAACACAATGTCGGAGTATAATACGGTGTGCCCGCCGTATGCAAACAAGTTAATGAAGTGGCACCAAGAGACCTTTCAATGACGGGGTTTCGCAGTCAAATGATACCCTAACCCTCGTCGTACCCTTTAAGTACCCTCGCGCTGTGACCGTTACATCTGGAGCGTGCAGCAATGCCGCAGCTGAACGCTGTTGCTGTTGCTATGTCCCAGACCCTGCTGCACTCTCAGGGCAGCGCCAGCCGTCGAGATCACGCCGCTCATTACCATCCGCCCGTTGTCATGCCGTTGCCATACCCGTTGCCATGCCGTTGCCATACCCGTTGCCATGCCGTTTCTGAGAGCGCAGGCGTCGCCTTCTTTTTTGTAACCGCCGAGCCCTTGCTGCGCAAGCACGCCAGAATGTTATGCTGAGCCCGCGATCTTCTGATAACTGAGCCCGGCGCAGGCTCCCGTCCAACCGTCCTTACTCTTTTTTGTGGTGAAACTTAACGATTCGTACCATGGACATAACATAGCATCAGCGGTCTAATTACTTTTGGACTACCCTGAGTGACCACAGTGATCGTTAGGTTTTCCAGGTATATATTATTTACCTCTACACTTCGATAACAATTGGTAAAACTGAAGTCCAAAATTCAACTCAAATTTGAAATCAATTGCGATTAGCAATTATCATAGTAGCAATCATTAACTGGATCATGCCTTCATATAACTTTACTAATAAAATTGTGAAAGTTGTGTTCGACCTCTGGTCAGTGAGCAGCATTATGGACATATTTTGCTTGGCCACCGGTGGCGCATGTTGCGGACTAAGTGACAACAAGCATCAGATTCAGAAACTACTTTGTTTCTGAACGCTCGTTATAGTATTGATTTTGATTCCAATCACGATACCAAGTGAACTTGAATTCAAATTCACACATCTCCTTCCATAAATGATTCATAGAAAGGACCTATCCTTCACAAATTATAAAATTTTGTATAAATGAGAAATTAACCTCACAAGTGTATGCAGCAAGTCAATTTCCATTTCTCAAATACTAATAATTTACACTTAAATATCGATCGAACAAATTTCAGGGCTAGCTGTTGTAGAAATATTTGTCGCCACCCGTCGGTAGGCGTTACGAGAAATGTTCAAACGCGTTATTGTTTTAAAGAAGTATTGAGTTGGGGTAAACTGAAGGCGAACAATTACATGAACATATGTATGTACTGGGAAACGTCGGAAGTAGATGCTGAACTGCGCGGGGTCTTGTTTTCTTGTTTTTGGTGGTTATCGGAGCTTCGAAGGCTAGTCCACGCAGCTCCACGTCAGAAGGGAGGTTTGCTCCTTGCTCTCGACACTGTCTGGAGTGTGGAATAGGGACGCTTTAAATGAAGATTTCATGGATCTAATTTACCATCATAGTTCAGTAATTGAAGAGTTCATATCGTTCATAACATTCACACGTTTTAGAACACGAGATATTTGAATGCATAAATTAATTTTGATTGCCACGTGCTGTATTTAAGTCTACAGCATGCCCTACAACTAGCTTCACAGAGTCCCCCAGTGAGGGAAGGTCCAGCCTGGGCGGCACAGCCTGGAGCTGCAGCTGTCAATGTCAGCAGACAAAAATAAATTACTCCCAATAAGGTTTTTTTAAACAGAACTCCTGTGGACGATTCTCTAAGGGAGTAAAGGTGAGTTTAGGTCATGAGAGGTCGCCACATACGCCGTACAATGATTAGTTTTCAATTCAAGTGTACGCTGTACATCGCCACTGCGCCTCAATAAAGCACACTCAATGGTGCGGGAAGGATAAGATGACGGTGAACGCTGGTGTTAGCATGCCCACAGTTGTTAGATTGTCCAACATTAGCTATCAATAGGGCAGCGAAGATTAGATCTACAGAGTATGGATTGTACCACAGTTAGCCAGATATCTAAAAACTGCTGAATTACCTGGGCTTGCTCAGGACATGGAAATGGGCCTCCCCCATGTAAGTTTTGCAGAGAAATGGGAACATTCAACTAGATTGAGGAGGTATTCAGATTGCTGCAGTGAACTGCGTGATTAGGACAATGTAAGTGAAAATGATCTAAGCTCTCAACAGCACCACATTCACAATTGGGACTATCTGCTTATTCAAACTAGGCCAAACGGAATTTCACACTGGCATGTCCGACTCGTAGCCTTGCCAGAGCAACTTCAGCTGTGCGAGATTTATTTAGGGCACAAGCTAGGCCAGTCCTCGATATTATTCCTTATTTGTGTCAAGAACCGACTTTTCCAGTTGTCCTGACTGTATAGTCAGCCCGGAGTGGTTCCAATGCCAGTGAAGAGCTTCACGAGCGAGACTTAGTTTCCTTTTTCCATGGAGCGGTGATGGTGCGATATGGGAGGAAATGAGCTTCCTTAGCTGAGAGATCCGCCGCTCCGTTACCTGTTATTTCTTTATGGCCAGGGATGAACTGAAATTTAATGACATGAGGAATGGAGAGCGGAGTTAGTTTTTCTTGAACGCAAAAAACAAGACGAATGATATGTTTAGGTTTTTGATCTCGAATTAGGTACATCGAATTTAAAGAATCTGAAAAGATCACTATCTTCTCTCGGTCAAATGAGTTGTTCTGCACCCATGTAAGTGCCTCTTTGATAGCAAAAAATTCTGTTCCCAGAACTTGGACCTGTGGTCTCAGTTTTCAATTTAAGGATGTATTTTTTGCAGGGATCACACCAGCTGCTGATGCAGAGGCGCTTGGCTCAGTTACAGGAGAGCCATCAGCAGATGTTGGCAGAAACTGTGCAAATTTTATTTGATGCAGGTCTTGTAAGACTTGTCGAACAGACACAATGGACAAAGATGATACCGAAGTTTGTAAAAACTCTGTGAAGATGCAATCATCAGTGTTGTACCAGAGTGTAGTGATGGAGCAATATGACGGCAGATTGGGAGATTAAGTCTGGCAAAAATTGACTGGACATAAGTAGCAAATGAATGCAAGTTTGAGGATGCACGATTGGTTAACAGATTGAGAGCTTGCATATTCTGCAAGGTCGATAGGTAGCTGCATCATTCTGCATTAATATGAGCAGGTAATTTGCTCTAGATACAGCTGAAGTGGGGCACATTTCCTTCTACTACAATAGAAGATGTAGGAGTGGTTTTCCTGCAGCCTGTGGCAATCTGCAGGCCAGAATTTTGAACAGGGTTTAATTTTGCTAGATTCGAGGGAGTTGCGACTGCATAAAATGGGGCAGCGTAATCGAGTCTGCTACGAATCAATAGCGAGCTTATCATTTCTCTATCTGCACCCAATGTCTGTGGGATATTGATTGCCGTAAATTTACGACAGGGAAGCAAGAAATCCTTAAGTTATCAATATGCGGTCCCCATCGAAGATGAGGAGCATCCAAAAATACGCCAAGATATCGGAACTGCTGTACTTATTCTAATTGTTGGCCATTGATCTTTAACGAAAGATTTGCAATTCTCTTATTGATTTTTTATTATTTTATTATTTTTTCATTTTTAAATTATTTTATTAGAAAAGAAAATTATTAAAACACCATTTAGTTGATGAACACTTGATAATTATTTGAGTATTTTTATATGGAATGCATTATTTCGTATGAGAAATCGATGTATCTGACTCGATGTGTTGCATGTACATCGCATTTGACGTAATTTCCATGTCATCAAGATATCAATCAATTTAAGAATTTAAAGACGAAGAGTACAGCACGGATAGGTATCATATTTAATGGAATTTAACGAGGCTAAATTTAAAATTTCTGAATTAGTAAATTTCAAACGTTTCGGAGACAAGCTCCATCTTCAGTAAGTCTGAAAAAATAAAAACCAAAATTTGTTAGTTCCTAACGAAAGTGACATTAGTGACCAGTGAGAAAAATACTATCCAAGAATTTCTAAAGGATATGAACAATTGGCAATATTTAAAAGCGTCTTCTCTTTTGCAATGTGAAGGGATTCTAAAATGCGCAAATCTTACTCGTTAGGTGCAGAGCATAAAATGGAAAAATTGTCGTCGGATATACGGCTGCTACACTGTTCGGTATGAAGGCGGATTGATGAATGAGGAGGTTGAGCTAAAGGTCTCCCTGTACGAAAGCTAACTCCGCGGTGCATGCTGGGCGATCCTGACGTAAAAAGGCAGCGTCGTCATGCCGACGTAGCCAGACGTACACTGTACGCAACTAAATTTATATACCAGGGATGCCCGCAGGATTTTACTGAACCAATCAATTTGTGTTCGTCATTCATGAACCGGTGACTTAATTCTCCAGCCGTCATTTTGGCATTCATATTTATTGAACTTTCCACTTGGAGCGTCTGCTCGATGGGCTGTCAGTGATGTCGATGCCATCTACACGGTATTGGTGAAATACTCGGAATATATCAGTCTGTGTTATTCAGGATTTTGCCATGTTTATTCGTGGGCATGAACATTGGATTGCACTGACGTTGCTGCTCACCAATTTAAATACAATAAAAAGAAGAACCAACATAAAAATTTACATTTTTTATTCGTTTCTTTTTCAGGCAAACGTTTCGAAATGTTAAAATCCCATTTTCAGTGCTGAAAAACACAGAACGAGGTAAAGAAATAAGAATAGAGAGAACTTAGACATTTTTTACCTTTCTGTATGTTTCTCAGCACTGAAGATGGAATTTTAACATTCCAAAACATTTGCCTGAAATAGAAACCTATGATGAAATTTTTTACGTTAGATCTCCTTTCTATCTTGCGAGTGAAATTCCCTAAGAATCGACCTGTTGGGAATATATAATTTAAAAAATTAATACAATTTATATTCTTCCAAATGTAACTGATAATCGTTGCTAAAATGTTCCTATATATAGTAAATATGTATTTTGTAGTAATATGAAATGTACATATTTGTCACAACACCTACGATATAATTCATTGAACGACTTGATAATTATTTAAATATATAGGATAAAAACACAAACATTATTGCTTACATTATACCTTTTATTTCAAATGATAGTGTTCGTGGCTCGCTCAGGACACACTATGGATCTGCTTCTCGAGTGTTGAGCCAATACCCTCGTTAAATTATCGAATGTAAATTTCTACTTGCGGTTGCAAGTGAACTTCATTACTGGAAGCCAAGGCTGCACCTCCGCCCGTCCCGCTGCCTCTGATCTTCGTTTTGCTCTGTCTTGCTTGACCCCGCGCCGTGCAGCATCTCCACCCTTTAAACTACCTACAAAAAATACCCTCAACACTAGCATCATATGCGCAAAGCGCATCTCTATCGTTTTCCTACCTATTCTTTTCCGTTTCACCCCTTCTCTTCCCGACACACTCGAGTGTCAAACTCTCTTTCCGTCTTCTCTATAAGCATCGCCAAGCCAAGTGAAACTAATCGTAGAATTCATGTAACGCTTTAGCAATAGCTGATTTTGGAAGGCAAACGCCTTACGTATTGAAATTGCGGTGTACCGGTGACGAGGATGGAAGAATAGCTTGAATAAATGCCGTCCATATAACTGTGTAATTATGTACGATAATCGCATAAGTCGCGATATGTTACGTGGGACATCTGCCAGTCATGTTCAATTTTGTTGACTGCCGTTTATATAGTGAATTAAGTTTAATTACTTTACAATATGCAAATAGTTGATTTGAAAACATTTTTATTATACTACAGAACTGATAGTGCCACATGCTGTGTAGATGTTACGTACTTAAGGAATGTTACTTGGTCAACGTACGAATCAATCCCATAATTTAAGTCCTCCTGCCTCCATTGCGCGTAGATGTCGAACAGTTCGTGCCCTCCTTTATTATCTATTGAATTTTGGCAATTAGCGTAGTGTCCTTACTGCGATCAGTTCTGCACTGTCCTGCCACTGGCAAGAGTAGTAGTAGTAGTAGTAGTAATAACATCAATTTGCTAGCGCTTCAGTGCCTGCACTATGCCGCGCCGAAGGTCTCACAATTCAGGTTGTCTCCACGTCTCAAATTTCGAGGTCTCACTGCCACAAACATCGTAACGCAAGTCACAGCAACTATTAAATCAAACAAAGACGCGTCAGCCACGAGCGTGATCTGAACAACACTTGATTTCATTGGTGACAGCAGCAGCAGCAATGAAAGAGCTGCTAGTTCAATACCATACTCCTCATGCGTAGGGTTCAATCAGTTCATATAATCATCTTAAGGTACATGCACAGTTTGCACATTGAGCAGCAGCCTAACCCCCTAATGGGGGTCTCAGCTGCCCACCCAATTATGGCCGGGCGCCTTACCCGCGCTGAAACCCCCAGGGGCATTGCGCAGTGCGCCCGGCCATTTTACGGTTCAGTGTTTACATCGCATTACCATGCGTAGAATCTTCAGGCTAGATTTTTGAAGACAGATTACACGCTCCAATAAATGACTGCAGCGCTGTCACATTATAAGTTGACCGCTCAGCCTCCCCAAGTATTCCGGTCAAAACATCCTGTGCACGACCGCGAAGGTGCGAAAAATGCAGATTCCTGGCAACAGTATACAGGGGACACTCCGCGAGGAAGTGCTTTACAGTCAAAGGCCCACTGGCAAGAACTTGCGCGTAAACTCGCTTCAATAATCTCACACATGTGAGAGACGTTCTGTACGAGAACTTTGCCCTAAAAACAATGTTGACGCTCTCCTTGCGACGTCTTACTGGTGCTTCTCTTGGTATACTCAGTTCTACTAACTTCAAATGAAGAAGTTTATGAACTTCACTTACACCTATAAATTTGACATTTCTTTCAACATCTTGTTCAAGTTTTGACTTCTGCTCTCATTACATTAAAAATGGCATTTCTTCTTTGAAAATTGGAGAAGCTGATGAAATCATTGTGTCTAATTTCGAAAGCAATTTAATGTGTGAGAATTATTGTTTTTCAAAAAGATGGGTGAAATACATTTAGGTGATATTCAAATTGAGTCCTGTTTCACTGACCCACAAGTGTCATTATGACAAGTACTCGACACGCTACCCGTTATCTCGATTATTGATGAAATGTAGTAGAAGATAGGAAGTAATTTTACTTTGTACAAGAAACACAATAGGTTAGATAATAAAAGAATTGCCACTGCAAGAATTCTTGAAACTCCTGGTGGATTCGATCGTGTCCTCCAAACGATCGCACCGCCGTTTGAACGCCAGCGTCGCAGCAAATGAGGCGGCGTGTGGAACTTCTTTTGTTAGCACTGATCGCAAGTTAGATGAATAGAGTAACCATCGTACAAATGAACATTTATATTATTTTTACTCTGAACACACTCATTTTCATTTTTTTATTACATGTTCATTTTTACATTGGTTCTTCTTGTTATCTAACACGTGAGATTCTCTAAGAATCGATCTGTTGGAAATAAATTATCCATGGTTAGTATTATGTTTCTTATGCTCATTATAGTTAATGGGGGCTGATATTCTGTGTTTGTCTTGATAACGAATGCAGTTTTTACTCCTCATTCCCGTGTCACTCTCATAACCTAAATTTTTCTCCAATTCGTTTCAATTTTCCAGTCGTTGCATCTTTAACGAAACATTTTTAACCACATTATTAGGGGAGGAAAAGTGTTTATTTTAACTTTCCCAGACTTGATATAAAGTTGTGTCTATACATGTATTTAGGTATAGATTATCTTGGCAGGTGACAATCAACTTTGATATACAGGTTACGGAAACTCAATGGATTGCTCCATTTTCAAGAGTTGACTTCGGGAGTTAAATACAATATAAACGTTTTGCTTTTACTCTCCCTCCTTTCAAAATTGTAGATGCATCTAAAATTTCCTGAGTCTTATCATGCGTGGAGAGTTAGCAGAAAGAATATATGAGAAAACGAATTTAACATAATTTCACGGCTCATTTCAGAAGAGCGAAGTGCATGCAACACAGCAAAAAAGATGAAATCACGAACTAGAGCTGGTGCGAGAAAGACTAGACTAATCGACGGAAGAAAGGATCTGGATATTATTCGAAAATGTACAACTTTTGTTCAAACTTCTGAATGAGCAAATAATTATTTGGATATCACACTCCACAGCATTAATGCGTCAAAGTTGTTGCCTGCGTCGGGGTCCCCTTAAAGAACTCATGTGAAATAACTGTTTATCTGTAGTGGAAATAAATCTCACACTTGTAAATGAATGGACGTTTCGAGGTGTAGGGCATCTCATATACCGTTTGCATCAAAAGATAATGAGCCATACATCGTGAATAGCAAGGAGCAAATCGAGAGACCGAGGAGAGATTGAAGCAATGCAAAAAATTAATACAAAGAGTATAGGTCACTCAAGAAGTTTTAGAATAATTATTTTAAAAATAGAATGGGGCTTGAAATAGATTTTCCAAAATAGTGAAAACATTCGGAAAATTAAATACGAAAACTATGTTTTTAACTTTATTATATGGTAACAGCATCAAAACTATCAACCCAGAGAAACATATTAGTTCTCTATTATGACCTTATCGGCTTGAAATAGTTCGATAACAAGATAGCACAACCATCGTGATAAAAATCGATGTGTTAAAAATCGATGTTGGGGCCATTAACTGTAGCCAACATCACGAGAATTGAAAAAGGCAAAAGTCATAATCCAGAACACTCAATAAAATGAAATTTTACTGAACTTCTCATCGAGGTTCACACTTGCTTGTGTGGAGTCACTCTTATACTTGTGTCACCCCCTACATAAAAGTTATTTTTCTGTCTTGGAAGAGATGTGCGGTAAAACTAGTTGACATTATTCAACATTTAACTGCATTTTATCCATAAGATGAATCTAATCACAATATTGATATGACATCGGCGGAATCAAATGATTCGCAATACTTCTAGGTTAAATAGATTTGCTAACTCTACCCTTGAAGAACTTCAGTTTTTTAAATTAATTTTAGCGCATTTGTTTTATGAAATTCATCATCAACATCATTTACAGAAGGGATTCTTAGCCTAATTGGCATTTTGAGTTTCGTTGATGACGGCAATTATTTGCATTTGCCATTTGGTGGGCCCTGGTGTAATATTTACTCTCAAATATTGAACAAATTATCTGAAAACCATTGAAAATGATTCTGAGAAAACCCTAGCTTGTTTCTGCTGAGCGAAAACTCAGATAATTCGCCATCTTTAGGAAAAAATAATCTTCCAATAGCGCTGCATTCGACGCTGTGATAAAAAGCTGGAATGCACTTTTTCTGCTCTGTGGATGTGAGACCACCTGAAAATTTTGCTGGTGATCGAACTCATCCAACCAACTTTTCCTAAACAATTACTCCTCTGCTCTAGCTCGAAAGTCCGCAGTGATTAGGACATCGAATGTGCTCACTCAACATTGCACGATAGTTAATTAAGCTCGACGTCCAAATTATCGTACCAAACTTTGCATCTTGCTTTACATATTTCTGACACGCGTAGCCAGCGCCCTGAATCCTTAACCCTGTATTCGCTGCTCCACCGTACTAATAAATTTTGAATATTCTTTGCACTCATTGTACGACGAGTATTTTCTAATTAGTGTTGGTGGCGCAATTTTCGCAGTGGATTTGTACTCGCACATAACAATCGCTCATGATTGTGAGGAACAAATCTGGAAGTTACAAATTCAGGCTTTCCAAGTTATCGAGTTAATGAAAAACTATATGCTTTCTGTCAGTCACTATTCTCCGTCGTGGCACAGTGGTTAAGGGATCAGCCTTGTATGTTGGAGACGAGGGTTCGTATCCCGGCACTGGCGCGGAGATTTTCCCCGTTGGGTATAAGGGAAAGCTCAAGCACTATACCCCACTCAACCCAGGTGTCGGAAATGGGTACCGGCTTTACGGGGGAACCGTCATGGTGTCCTATATATAGGGTTAGTTATAAGACATTTGAAAAACCAATGCTCAAGATCATAGGTATCAGGCTTGATTGGAAATAAAGCATCGCAAAGATGCCGATGTTTGTTTTTTTCCAGTTATTTGATAAATTCTTACTAGAATTGGGACTTTACATTTAATACACACGCATTTGAGCTCAATATGCAGAAGCGTTAAACGCATATGAATTTGAAAATTTGCATATGCATATGATGCTCATATGGAAGTTATAAAATGCATTTGCACTTGATAATTTGCATATGAATCTTTTGACTTAGATGTGTTTTTCATTGAAATGCTGATACAAAAAAACGGTATCCGTAGAAATACATATTGGAGAAGACTATAAGTAACTCTTTAGAGTTCAAACATTAATTGAACAGTAGTTTTCGACGAGTCCAAATGGTGTTATTTGTGCATTAGAACCTTGCATGCCATTCAAATAAGAATACCTCGAATATGACTAAAGTTTCAGTACAAAAGCGTTTAATGGAGTATGTTCAAGAGTTTAAAGACTATGAAAATGTTAAAGAGATACTATGTCGTAAATTTTACAAGAATACTGTAAGTGACTATATTGCTTAAACTAGAGAGGAATGTGAACTAAGACTTCGACTAATGGAATCCAAATAAAAGCTGTGAAAATCATGGGATGAAGTAAATAAATTTCGTTTGGTATGAATTGGTGCCAATGTATGCCACAATGGGTGAAAGCTTTAGTGAAGTTTTATGTATTGCAAAATGCAAGTTATTATGCGGCATACAGATGAACATGTACATGTACGCACACACATACGCACCCACTTACACACACATATTCACATATATACGTATTAAGAATGAATTTAAGAAAAATAATAATGAACAGAAAATGCAATCTTGCTCATGCTACATCTAAAATGACAGTCAAGCTCAGTGTAATCGTTGGAGATAACCTGAAGAAAAAATAAGTAGGAGGAAAAAGACTTCGAAAAACATAAAAATAAAATGGTTTTTGATTCTCTAACAGCAATTTTAGGAAAACTCAAGTTACAGTCGAGGAACACCGACAACAAAAAAATCTGTTTCAAATCCTTTCGGTATTCTTTGCATTTTCATGCGGACATGGGTACATGGGATGAGATGGAGATACAGTGCATGACAGATGTCACTTGTGAGTAGCAAATATCTACAAAGTTTTTGCAGAAACGCGTAAACGAACATATACTCAAAATAAAAATTCATAGCTTGTTCAACATACCGACAGAGAGCTAATTTTTCCACGATTCATAAGCTCAAAATTACTCTCTATTTCATTTGTTTAATTGTATTTTTCTTTTTTCTCATTCACAGAAACGCTCTCTATGGTAGTGATAGATCTATTTTTGAACAATTTTGCAAGAGCAATACAATTAATTAAGCGGGTTATTTTCAAGTATCAAACGACAAGTCCATGAGGGTTTATGCTTTGCATTTTTGGCTTGTGCAGTAAATTAAAAATGTTAATACAGATTCCTTCAGCAACTTATTCAATAAAAATTCCGGCAGAATTCAACCATACCAGTCTGCGCTTCGGAAATATTATGTTTATGGCATGTACCGACGCTGCCCCATACTATGGTAATAGCTATGGACGGAGAAAGCATTCTATACCCTAGGGTAATACACGTCGCATGTTTGGCCCATGGGTTGCACCAAGTAGCAGATTTGGTAAGAAGTACCTACCGAGAAGTCATTAGACTTATATCGTCAGGAAATGTATCTTCGTATGAGCCCCACATAGAGTTCAACATTTCAAAGAAATGCACCCTGAAATCCCACTTCCACCATCACCGTACTGACCAGGTGGGGTACCTGGCTGAACGCTGCAGATTTCTATACCAGATATTACGAAGAAATAGCCTGAGTTTCTATGTCTTTTGAGTGTGACGAAGGCAGCAGGATAAAAGAATGTCGAAATCTTCTAGATTGTGTTGAGCTGAAAACTCGTGTTAATGACATTATTTAAACATGTACAGTACTGTCATGCACTCTATATAGAACAACTCGAAACTAGAGGGCTCTCTGTTTCTGACGTCATTTCAAAAATGAATACAATCAAAGATGCTCTGAAGAACACATACGACCGAAGATATTTTCAAAAATTGTCATTCATTTGTTTAAGAATAGAGGCTATAAAATCACGGAAAATGTGAGCTCTACTTTATGCGTAAAATCTACAGATAACACCAATGACATCTTACCGCAGTTCTCGCCAAATGACTTCAATTGTCTTTAAATGCCCCTCTCGTGTCATGCGAGGTGGAGAGGGGTTTTACAATACAAGTCTGTCTTGGCACATGACAGGAGATTAAACTTTGAAACTTTGAAATTTAACTTGATTGTCAAATGTTATGAATCAAATTAAAATAAATTTTTTGTTGATTTGTTAGAACAAACCTGCTATACATTTCTTTGCGTCATAAAATTTATGTTCGTTTTTTCAAAAGTGACTCTAATGAACTTCTTGGAGAATTTTCCATTTCGTTTTATTTAACTTATTTCTGCAATTTAAATATTTTATTTGTCCCTAATCCCGTGAGGTATGTTCAAGTGTTTATATAATATAGATTATGCTATGAACAATTTTTAAATCGTATGTAATTTTCTCTATGAATTGCATTTATGCATGTACTCAAATGCAAATATTCACTACACATCGGCGACAATATACATGCAATTGCTGCAAATTTTAAACGACATATTGTCACAACCCTAGTTATAACAGAGTAGAAATTTTGCATGTTGTTGAAATATTCTTTGGTCGGGAAATTTAAAAGTACGACCGGCTGAAGAAATTGATGTTTCTTACCTCTTTCCAATAATACTGTCTCACTCAAATACACGTACAATTGAACCACTGACAAGATATACAGTAACTACTTGAATGACCTGTTTTCGTCTGGTTCAAGTGTTATGCCTCGAACCAGTAGTATAAAATAAATATATTATAATGAAGCAATGAAATAAATTCGTCCATAATATTCACAGATGACCTGAACGTTTTTACTGCGACGGGAGCCTCCAGTGGTCACTGAGGGTATTTTTACAATGCTGCTCACCAACAAGCAGCAACAGACTCTATTTTTATAAATGCTTAATCTGTGCTAAATGAAGGTCCGATCCAGTTGATGTTTGCGATTTTCAACATTACTTAAAATATCAAACTTCAGTGTGACCTGACTTAGTCAAAGGTTTAGGTTGACCTCTTTTAATTTTTCTAAATGCTTTCCACATGATATTGGATGTTGCGTGCTCCCAGTGAAGACCTCATACGAACGTAAAAAGTTGCAGTCAAAGTTTAGGCAGGTAATATCGTCTGGCATAAAACATTTCTTCCTGACAGGAGCACCAAACTAATTTTGCCCAAACAAAATCGGAAAATGCTATTGTGATAAACAAATGGAACATTTTTACATCTTATGCAGATGCATGCTTCGAACGACAAACAAGAAATCTCTTTTCCCGGAAGCAAAAATCACACAAATGACTCCTCTGGAATACATTCGAAACGAAAAGAAAGAAATCGGTTCATGACCGGAAGAAAATTGCGAAAATGAATATTCTGGAGACGAAACAAACGTTTTTTTAAAAAATTATTCCTGAAATGCAATAAAACCTATTAGATTTAGAATTAAAATAAATTCTCGATATTACATTGAAATGAATACCGATAACTTTGTGGAAGATCGATGCCTATTCAATGCCTGTATTCATTGATCAATGCCCCACGGAGATGATTACACAATGCGCAAGTTGAGCAGCCTTGGTGATTTTGGCGTTTTGCAGTGTATAAGTTCTCGAGAAAACTTTGCAACTTTGCGACGAAAAAATATCTCGAAAGTCAGATGACGTAATGAGATGAACAGGGAGCTGGAATAGAGCAACCTCGACGCGGCCATGCGAGGAGTGTTGTCGCATTAGTAGTCACGACGCCTGGACGTGATTCGGACACCTGAAAATTTCTAGACGAGTGACAAATTTTGAAACCGCTCAGTAGTGCGCGTAGATGAAAGCAAACGTGTAGTGAGGAACGTTTCACGTGTAACGAATGGCGTTCGAAAACTAATGGTACAAATTTTTGCAGTACCTAAAAAATATTGAAAAATTGCATTTTAAGGAATTAGTAGAGATTTACATGTTGATCGTTTTCCTGCATGGTTACAAAAGTAAAGGAAGGGGCGAGTCCTTTAGAAATTTTTAAGACAAATGATCGTCTTGAATGATAGTTGATCATACAGAACTCATGCGGAGGATGCACGAGTGTCAGGGAATCGCTTCTGCATACGGTACAAGATATAAGACCTGCATCGACGTAGCAGGGAGACATTTTCAACACTAATCGAATTTTGATACCAATTCATTTTAAGAGTCAATCCTTTCAAATTAGTTCAGAACACCTGTTTTGGAGAACACGGCCAGAATAATTTACTCAATTTTGAGGTTAGGTCTTTCTAAAACGATTGCTTGAATTTCTACTTTTTCATGATAAGTTTTTTTCTTTTTTGTTTCTATCAGTTTCTAACACGTTTTCAACACCCTAAATACATAGGGAATTAAGGAACAAGAGTCTGTTGAAAGCATGACGTATCTGAAATAACTTGGGGCAGTTGAAAAATAAACTCATTTTGTCGTAGATCTACAGCTTTTTAACTTTTTTTTACAAAGCTCAAGCTCAACTTAAAAAAGCACTAGTTCAATTTAAAAAAGGTCAACTACAATTAAAAAAAGCTCAAGTTCAATTTAAAAAAGGTCAAGTTCAATTTTAAAAAGATCAAGATCAATTTAATAAATGTCAAGTTCAATTTAAAAAAGCTCAAGTTTAATTTTAAAAATTTCAAGGTCAATTTAAAAAAGCTCAAGTTTAATTTGAAAAAGATCATGTTTAATTTAAAAAGTCTCAAGTAAGCTATATTTAAAAAAAGATCAAGTTCAATTTTGGAAAGCTTACGTTTCTGAAATTGCATACTTATGAAATAATGATACAATTGAAGTTCATTCATAAGAATGCATATTTATTTGAAAGTACTTGCCCTGAAAGTAGAGTAAATCGAATATCAAAACCAAGCTGATGTGATTTTGTACTCAATTTGACATTCTTCAAGTTTTACCTATGAATCATTTGCGAAACAGATCATCGGTACTATATCGACAAAAATGATGCAGAAAACTTTATGTAATAAGTAACTGTGGTACAAATAGCAAATTGCACTGACTGTGCAATTAGCAAATTGCACTGAGTAACGTTAAATTTTTCATCAGTGCAGTTTGCTAATTGTCACACATTTACTTATTACTTAAAGTTTATTCGCATAATTTTTGTCGATAGATAAAAATTCCGATGATCTTTTTAGTAAATGAAAAATCACAGCAGCTTGGTTTGTCTGATTTCGATTTACTCTATTTTCAGGGCCAGTACTTTTAAATAAATATGCATTCTCACGAAAACTTCAATTATATCATTATTACATAGGTATGCAATTTTAGAAACATAAGATTTACAAAATTGAATTTGATCTTTTTTATATGTAGCCTACTTGAGACTTTTTCAATTAAACTTGATATTTTTAAAATAAAACTTGATCTTTTCTTAATTAAACTTGAGCTTTTTTAAATTGACCTTTAACTTTTTTAAATTAATCTTGACCTTTTTTAAATCGAACTTGACCATTTTTAAATTGAACTTGAGCTTTTTAAAATTTAAGTTGAAAGCTGTAGTTCGTTGTTTAGAGGTTCGAAAGCAAAATCCTTTCCACTCTCGGTGCTGAACAAATTAGAATTCACCTTTTATTTTTTGAAAGAAAAGCTGAACAACAAACAATATCGAAATGAACGCCTACAAGTTGAAAAATTTTCTTTAATAATTTTCTTGACCATAAAATTTTGGCTTTAGTTTCAGTGTATTTTTACCCTTTTTGAAATATAAATGTTTATTTGAAGTTTTTTAAACTAGAATCAGATTTTTCCAAACTTTCGTCAGTAAAGGATGAGCCATTCACATCACTTCTTTTTTCTCACCCGTAAGTGTTGGGTTTTTTATTTTGGCTCTTTTGCGAAGTACCAATTTTGGAGTTTAAAAAAGCATTTTCTCGGTGATTTAAAGAGCTACAGTATTGATATAGTTATCATTGGATGCGAAATGATTCTGGAAATATTATGACGGTCTGAGTTCTTCAAATTATTTTTTCGATCACAAGTTGAATTTTTTTAATTTGAAATGTTCAAAACTCCACAGTAAGAACTTTGAAAATATTGAACTGTCAACGTGTTGCCAGAATCTTACTGCATCCAATGATACCCATATCATTCATTACTGCAGCTCTAAACCTGACGGAGAAGAGTTTTTTTACATAACATCAAAAGTGTTTCTTTATGGGTTTTTTAAGGTCCAACAATAAAAAAATGAAAAATGCGACGATTTCTTAGAGTGGGATTTCGTTGCCAAGAGGTATTTTTCTACAATTAATCTTGATATATATTATTTGGATTGCTGGTTTGATTACATTCATATTATTAAAAAAAGATTAGATGTTCAATAACCACTAACAGCTTCGCTAAAATTCCAAGACTCACGCTTGGAGTTCAGATTAAACCAAAACCTAATTTTACTTGAAAGTGGAGAAAGAAAGGATGTTTTATTCTAATCAAATCTGATATATATGTCATCTCGTACATTTTTTTTTTCAAATCTCCTGAAACTAACACCAGAACGCAATGACGGTTACCTCCGGTCTAGCTGGTGCATATTTCCGACACCTGGGTAGAGTGAGGAATAATAATATGGCACATCTGTTCTCTTTTCCCTAAGGCAGAATCATCAGGTGGCACTACCGAGATTCGAGCTGCATACAACAGAAGAAACGATGACTTTTTACGTTATCACTCTAATCATTAGTCCTCCTTAACTCGTATTATGAACCATTTAAGTTCACAGCAATGTGCTAACGCATAAAAACTGATGACAACTTCTCTTTAGCGTGAAATTTGTTAACCAGCCAAAATGGGAGTGTTTCAGCGGTAGAACTTTTCAAACGAGACAACACTAAAGGTATTTTTGAAGATAAAACATGCACTTGGAATTAAATCGAGCAAAAAATTTATTCAGTGAACATTTTTTCGTCTCTTTATTATGTATGAAATTAAAATTACACGCATGGAGTAAAACTGCGCTACAAAGAAAACTGTTCGATGAAGTTTGGAAAATAGCTTGGAAATTCGGGAGAATTTCTACGGTACAGCATAAGAAAATGACGATAGAATGCAATTAATTAAAAGCGTTCTTGAATAATGGGACACATGAATTTACTAGTAGAAACTGCAATCTATCGGCGATCAGATTCGCAGTCGAAATTAATGGGCTGCATATTAAAATATACCACAAAATCAGTTATAGAGATCTCATAGGCAAATTTTGCATGATCCTCAAGCTTATGTGAAGCAAATAGAAGATAAGGCAGTCACTATAACCATTCACATATTGTATCCCTATTTCGAAGAAAAAGCAAAGGACAGCGAAGAGAAATAATTGATTTCGTAATGCAGGGTGTAGAACTAATGACTTTCACAGGGGCGATCGAACGCTCCTCATAATCACTAGGCAGTGGTGGCCACCGTCCACGAAGCAGTCGAGCTCTCACAAAAGAATTGTGAAAGGCGATACGAATGATTAAATCCTGATTATACCTCACACCTAAATGCTTTACAATGCCTCAAAACGGCGGAAAACTTTATAATCACATACTATGATAAAGAATAAGCACAACTAAAAATTCAAAGGTACTTGATAAGCTTATATTCTTCTCCAGGTTCTCTCTTCAGAGGCTTTTATATAACTTTTCTATGAACTGATCTTCAAAATCATCGACTTTAATTTCTTCTCTGTTTGTGTTGCATTTCGTAGCTAAGTAATTTGTTGGAGAAACTCCTGATTAAGAAAAGTTATTGAATTCCAAGGTTGTGCATTTTTTGCATTTATGAACTGCAAACTGTGGAATGAAGGTTTTTGATCCCTGTGCGAAAAAAAAAATTAATATGTTAATTACGTGAATGTTTACTTGTAACGATATCTCTTCACAGTGATTCAGTATAGCCTTACTGTGTGTCTATTATCGAATTCAAACTCACAGGAAGCTTTACAATAATTCATCCACTGTACCTCATCTATTAATTCATCTGATAGCTGGTTTGGGGTAGACGTATATCGTCTTGATATGGTTTTCTCAAAGATGCAAAAGCATCGTCAATCAACGCCGTCAAGAAACATGTCAATTGATAAAATACAACGTACTCATATTCGTTGCTTTTGGTAAATTCATACAAACAATAATGAATGTAAGAGGCAATATCTTCCTACCATATATACACAGGTTTTCAGTTACGGCATTGACTACATGTACACAAGTGTTATCATAGGGAATAGATGCCCCGGTTTTGAGCAACGAGGCTTATTTAATGAATATTTTTTCATATTTAATAATTCATGACAATAACGTCTCCCTCTACTTCATCACCCTAGAAGGCCTTTCGTTCAACTTTTCAGACAAATAAATATTTGAAGATTTCAGCAGAAGAAGCAAGAAGTCATAACCTTTCGTCCGGAGTCGTAGCCTTCGGAATGAAACGAAATAGTCATCGATTTTCTCCGTTCTCAAGAAGAAAAGACCCCAAGATGCGCTTCATGCGCATGCCGCCGGTGCGGATTACACTGAGGGCTCTGATAGCAGCACTGCTACTGCCGATGTTGTTTGTTGCAGCGACCACCCCCACCTGGCAGACAGCTCTGCCCGACGATGTGGACCCTGAGTCCGTGCAACTGCTGGAGCTGCGACTTTCGGCTTGCATCCAGACGTGCATGAAGCGAGCCTGCGCAACAGTGGCACATCAAGGTCTGTTATACGGGAGTCAGTCGTGTTTTATGTTTTTTATGATATTCATGTTAGCTGCACATCATGATACTCAGTTGTTTATGGCGTTGAATTTTAGGGTGTGTTTTTTTCGGTTGTATGCGTTGTTGGGCTTCAGTGAGGGATTCTGGGAGGTTGAGTGTAATAATGGACTGTTTTGAGATGATCATCAGTGATGCATGTCATTTGCTTGTGTTCATGGTTTTTTTTTGTAATATTAATGTTTCTTGGAGGGAATGATGGAGATTGGGAGATGAGGGAAATGCTGATAACCACGTGTTCGAGTGGTTTAGAGCGCGCGCTTCGCACGAGAAGGGTCAGCAGTTCGAATCCCGGCAGTGACGTTCGCAGATTCTCTCCGTCGGCAATAGTGAGAACCAGGTGACGGAAATGGACACAGGCTTACTGGGGGTAACCGTCATTGCGGCCTGATGTTAGTTACATGTATAAGACATTTGAAAAACCAAGGTACAAGATGATTTGTCTCAGGCTTGATTGTAACAAACACCCTTTAGTGCACGAAATTGGCTCGAGTTGTGTTCCTGGTCAAATGCGCATGAAGAGTGATTGGCTTGTGTACGAATACTTAATGCCTTCTGTACTGATCATTTTCACGGGATGCTAGGCAGTCCGAAAGGATCATGTTCGTGCGATTTCGAGGTAGTTGACCATTGTGTGCGGATGGTCATCCCTGTGTAAAACATTTGCAATAAATGAAACTCCCATTAATTTGGAAGCAACCATCCAGTTTTCTGGCTTACGAAGAGTTAAATTTACTCCTACGGTGTTTAATAACGCTCCGATGAAAATTTCAGAATCATTAAAAAAAATTATCATCATTTCCAGTAGAACTTGTAGCAATACAATTGTTCACAGCTCCGAGGATGTAGCAGGATTTTCAGCTTTACTTTCCGTCATAGATTTCATCAAAGAGACTTTTGCAATCTTCTGCTTAATTTAGTTCGTTTTATATAACATTTAAGTTGCTGATTGAACCACAAAAAAGCGAACTTGAGTTTTTTCCAGTGAGCTTCTATCCTGTAGATGGTGTGACAGTGCCCTCTCTTATCGTCTTGTTGATTGCTAGCTTTTGTAATTAGTCCTTTCGAAGAAGTTTGCGTGTAAAAAAAATGATATTTTTCCTCCTTTAATTTTCCATTTCTTTAACACAATTTTTACCAATTCGTGAACATATCTCACCTTCGTAGGGTTACGACAAAAGTTTTTTGAAGTTTCTTTTTGTTTATCAGTGAACTTAGTCCTCTACAATCCACTGGTTCTATTATAACTAAAATGTAATTTATATGCAGTGATAATAATGCCTTTTCACGATACATTTGCATCTTTACCCAGATCAGAAGTGCTCATTGGTCTTATATAATTGCTGTGCGGTTTGTATCCAAGAATCACAATCCCTTTTTTCACGATCTCTACTCAGACCAGACGTGCCAGCTTGTCCGTGGAGACGGCTCCCCAGCGCCGTTGGCGGCGCTGCTCAGACTCGTCAAACCTCGCATCAACCTCGCTCTCCGGAAACCTGTTCGAGCGTCTTCTATCGCAGATCCTGAGATGTAATACAACTGAAAAAAAATAAACACATGTTTTACACGTAAAAACACGTCACTACATTGTGACAGTGTTCTTCATTTATTCATATCTATACTTAACCTTATATTTTGATATTATTATCATCAGAAGCTTTCTATTCCATCCCGAAATTGTCATTTCGGGATAAAAATATACTCACGTCAAGGGGGTCATCCGGCATTTTTCAAATTTTGATCTGATTCGTTTGAAATTTGGCCAGTATATGTATTTGTTGAAAATGGACATATTTTACTCATGTATTTTTTCGATTTAGGACTTATTTTTTAGAAAAATATGATAAATTACTTTTTTGATACATTTTTATGGATATTTCACAAGAATAGAAGTCATTGAGTTTTATTCTAGAACAAAACCAAAGGCAGTTGTAGAATCCTTGAAGCATTGCAAACAAAATTATGGTGTCAAATTATCCGTTTGAAACTTTTCGTTTATATATGCGATATTTGATCACTAACTAGCATCTACACTAATTTTGAGTTTTGAGCTTGATTAAAAAAAATTATATGTAAAATTGGAAAGAAAGAGACCATCCTTTTGTTAGAAATGTTCCAAGGATTCTAAAACTGTCTTTGTTTTTCCCTAGCATAAAAATTCACTGACTTCTATTCTTTTGAATGTTGAAAATAATGGTTGTTAGTAATAACGTATAAATAAATTTTTATCTAAGCTGTAATACAATGGACAATTTATGTAATTGAATGCTGTTTTCATTTTTATATCGATAATATCCATGCATAACTTCATATTCACACTGCGAATTGAATTTCACCAAAAAAAATTTGTTCCATAAAAATTATGAACTTTTATATTTTTAGTCTGATTCTTATGAAATTCGACGATTATATGTACTTTTTAAAAAGAAACACAATTTCTTACAACCATTTTTTTTCGATTTAGGCATTAGTTTTTTGAAAATATTGAACATATTGGTTTCTTAGTTCATTTTTATTGATATTTCAAACGAATAGAACTCATTGAGTTTTCATGCTAGAACAAAACCAAAAACAGCTTTAGAATCTTTGAAGCATTTTAAACAAAAGTATGGTGTCAAATTTTTAATTTCCCGTTTTGTTTTCTTTTCATATGGGGTCGAAAATTCTGGATTTTTGGTCCCCTTGCACCCCCATGAAGAGGGGGATCTAGTGTCCGTAGCCCCGTAAAATTTTAGGACCGAATAGTCCACCACCTATGGGTCCTTTTTTCAACAACAACAACATAAAATGCTTATCGGGGCCTGGCAGGGGCCTGGAAGACCCCCTTAAAGTTTGATTTCTACTCCTCAACTCAGCATGTCTAGCTCCAAGTATGCAGGCATACAGCTGACCGTTTTCGTACTGATTTTGATATCCAGTAAAACAAAGAGAAGTTACGGAAAACTCATCAAATTGCAACTACAGCTACGCGTGGAACATTACATGGAGTATCTCGATAGTTCCTTCAATTTTTTCGCCACTTGTGGTATTTATTCAGTTATCAAATCATAAACTCGTAGCGATTTCATTGCCACCTCAACAAACGACGGATTTTCGTTTTCGTTGAGAATATTGGAAGTGTGTACACGCTCCCATGGAGTGCTAAAGAAATTTTTTGAAGCGAGAGTTCACGCACAAACTTCGAGTATTTTTTATTTCACAAGCAGAAACTGAAAGCAGAATCTTAGGTACTATTCAGCTCAGTTAATATTCATTCCTTCACCTAATTACTCTGTACAGCGACTCAAATGTAATCAAGTCTTTGTTGTCTGGATAATAGATTAATCTAGTACAGCAATGATCGTATTCCATTTACTCAAAAGAATGAGACAATTATTTGAGAAATTCTTCTCAGTTTTCTAAACATATCACATTCTTTCACCAGGTCTCCTAGCTTTGTGACGGACGATGACGTAAATACGGAATTTCGCACTGAAGTACAAGACTTTCCTTTTGTGGTTGTTGACCTGGGTACTCCATACGACATCGAGGAAGTGTCTCTAAGTGGCCTTCTAACGTTTTACTATCTCCGTTATTTCGAAGTGAGTGAAGTGATACGTCGAAACGGTCTAATTGAGGGAAGAAAATCACGCGTATCACAGGAGCGCGAGATGATCGCCCTGAATGAGAGTTAGATAGGAAATATAAATAAACAGGGCCCAGCTTTGGTTTAAGTGAGGGTTCTGTTGTGCGTTGAGATTTCTTCGCACAATCCAAACCGTGGATGGATGAAAAAGAAAGAAATTTTTTGATTAGGTAGCTATAGGCACTGCAGCGAGTTGCATCCACATTCTTAGCAATATGGATGGCTGGATTTGTGAAGTAAACCCAAAGAGGTCCGAGCTTCAATCTATTATTCGCTGGCCTGTTAATTAGGTGGTGTAAATCTATCTCATTATTCTTGATGGCTAAAATTTCAATTTTATTTTACGTTGTTAAATATCTCATTGAACTTATAAAATTCATCTAAAAAAACGTAAAATGATTTTGCTTACGAAGTTAAAATCACTTCAGAATGCTCAAGCCGAAATTACTGGAGAAAAAGTGCAGAATTTTGAAAAAACAATAGTTTGCCCTGAACAACGATTTTACAGTATTGCCCACATGCACCGTAAATGGAACGGTGATCGTAGAAAATGTTCATTCGAGCCACTAAGTACCTTTAATATATGCATTATTAGTCACGTATACGATAATAGGGGGATATAATGCAACATGCTTGTGATGTGAAACAATTTACATCTTGAAGGACGTAGAATACAAAATTTTCTCTATAAGTGCCTTTAATAAATGAATGAATGAAATGTTGAAATATTGAATAAATCAAAATGTGGGAGCACCTTGATAAATAAATGTTTTAAACAAAACAAGCATCCAAAGCAAAAAAAATTTAAAGAGCAAATATCAGTTATACATTTATTATTTAATATATTAGGAGAGCAAAATTTTCAGCACTTTTTAAAGTTTCCATTTAAGATTTGGTTGCATTGCTTTTTTTAGTATCAACTGCTCTTAAGAATTCATAGTAATTACCTGTCAGAAGTTAGCAGCTTTTGGTTATATTTTGTTCATTCTTCCACTTAGATTTTCTTCAATACAATAATAATGGTGTTACCGACTGCGCCTTGATTCTTTTATTTCAGTTCACTGTACACATTGTCAATTATATTCGTGGAATGGGCACTTTAGAACAACGTGTTTTTCTCTTGCCTGAATGTTTTGGTTGCATTCGCTTCGTTTTAAGGGTCGTTGTCTAGTTGAAAATTCCAACCACGTTAGAACGCAAAACTATTGCTATTGCTCTACATATAATTGCATATAGGTAATACAAAAAATTCAGAAGAAAGCCAAAAATTATCTAATAAAATTTCAAATACGTACATTTCTCTTTAGGACGAGCAGTAGGAAATTATAAAATACACTGAGATCATTGCTATAAAGTTAATTTTCATCAATTCTATGAAGAACAATGTAGAAGAAATAGTCGTCAGCACTCACTGGTAGCCTGATTATCACACAAGTATTCTACAAAAAAGTTTTGAAATTTTTAAAGTAGGTAAGTGAAGAACTCTAACATTATTTTAAAGTCATAAATGTTTACCGGAAATTTTACGATCTTAAGTAAAAAAATAAGGTCTATGATCACCTTATAATACTCCGTATATTATCACTATTATAAAAGTAGCCGCGTCCGTCCGTTCGTCCGTCCGTCTGCGAGACCCCCTCTTCTAATCGATAACTTTGATAGCAACAAGGATAAAGCTTAAGAAATACAAGATATTATTCCATTGCATTATTTTTCTGTGGCGATTCAATTCCTTTTCACTAGGATTAGGGTATCCAGAATACGCAATCGGCATATTTTTAGAAATAGAAATTTTCCTTGGACCTTTCTCTGGTGAAATTCATCATTTTGCTTTAATATTTTTAATTGATAATGCGAAAAAAAATGTTTTAAATACGTTTGACCAGTAACCTGGCAACCACTTAGTATAAAGTCCAAATTTTGGAACTTGAGTTATCGTTTTCAAATTGTGATTATCTTGAAAAGCTTTGAAGTGATAATAGACGACATTTCAGAATAAAATTCCGACAAAAGAGGCCACCATGGATAAAAATGTGTCCAACCGCAAGAGAGAAGTAGCAAGACTTCGACATCAAGAAAAACGCCGAAGACGATCGGATGAACAACGCGAAATGGCAAGACGAAGCAATGCTGCTCGCCAACGAGATGCTAGAGCTAAATTAACCCTTGAACGGTGTTTGGAAATTCTACGGAATAATGCAGAGTAACACCGAGTTGCTAGAGCTTAACACATAAAAGAAGCGAGGAAATTCTTCGGCATAACGCTGGACAACATCGAGTGGCACGAGAGAATTCAACTCAAGAAAGAAAGAATGAAATTCTTTAGATTAATGCCGACCAGCACGTGTGCACTAGTCACTATAATAATTAGAGCCGCGTCCGTCCGTCTGTGTGTCACACCCACCAGCCGAGAGTGTGTGATGAACGTATCTGTTTTAAAAGCTTCATCAACTCCACAATATTATTTCTGCTGCATTAACCCAGCAAATTCTGAGTTGGAATGACTATCACGTGTATTGGTAGGTTAGGTTGTACAGAATATCAGCAGTTGAGACTTAGAAAAGGATACGAAAGCCATTGACTAGCATGGGAAATCATGGGAAAGCCAATTTAAAGCTCAGTTGGTCTGCCGCTCTGTCACGTTGTCAAGGAAGCTTAGTGACAATTTTTGATAGGAGTTTCACCAGTGCACAAGATTAATAATATTTTAATCTAGGGTTCTGTTGGGTTACATATGGTTTTAATCCACATCTGAGATATTTTTTTAGGAAATTATCGATTTCCGTCATATTTGAAGGGTCGAATTACACTAAAAAAACTACACCTCGACCTTCCCGCAGCGCTGCAGTGGCGTGAAATTATCCCCCTTCTCAAAAATGAGTGTGTACTAGTCACTATAATAATAAGAGCCGCGTCCGTTCCTCCGTCGGTCTGTGTGTCACATCCACCAGCCGAAAGTGGGTGATCAGCGTATCTGTGATACAAGCTTCATCAGCTCCATAAATATTTTCGGTATATTAACCCAGTAGATTCAGAGTCAGAATGAATATCACGTGTATTGCTGGGAAACAGGAACGTGTGTCATGTGATTTGTCGAAGTTATTGTATATTTTTTCACGGGCCGTGTGATCTCGTTGCTCTAAAAGTCACGTTGGAAACTGAGCAGGCGTATCGCGCATTCGCATTCCATCAGCTAGAAAAGTAAATCCATCCAAAGAAAAACTCTCAAATGAATAATTTTTCACGGACAATGAATATACGAAACGACATTTTTTCAAATCCGACGGGTCTTTTGAACATCAGTGAGAATTCTTGGCTGAAGATGATGTAAATTACATCGAAACGTTGTGTTTTATAGATTGACAGAGTTATAGAATTTCAACGATTGGTATTGGTAACGCCAAAAAATTATCAGTGATTTCCTTTAAATTTTATCACGTGAAGAACTCGGACAAATTCACAGAGATGATAAGTTGGAAAAGATATATATATATATTCAGTCATAATGTGAATGAAAGGAAGTGTAACATGCACGGTTGACTATTGAATTGTTTGATTCTTTGGCGTTCACAGTAGATATAATTTAAAGGTGTACAAACATTTGAATCCATAATGGCGTTTACTCACTAAAAATCTCGGATAAAAAAATTTCTATTGGTGAATCTTCATTTGTACAGAAGTTTACGTTTGTCACAGAATATCAACGGAACACCACAGTGATATTTTTCTACTGTTTTTTACATCACTGTCCCTGGTTGTAAATAGGTTTGTTTAAATAATATGGATTTTGTAGATTAATTAATGTACTTCGGTATCACATATCGCAAGGAAATTGTTTGAATTGCGTACATGTTTCAAATTAATAATTTTATCGATCTGTTGCCTGTTGAATATAATTTTTTTTAATTACTTGAATTGTGGAAAATTCAATTCTCATTTACTTTCATTCAATTCTACTTATTTCCTAGTTACGCTTGGGAATGGAAGATCTTCCTGGTCCCGACTTCAGCTCCTACACTCTGGTGCTCAACCTCACTACCGGATGTCGCGGATTGCTTCTCCTCTCTTATTCTTGCAACATGACCCTCAACAAGCCCGTTCGAGCCAAATTTGTGTCCATGCAGGTTATGGACCCGTCGAATGATATGTCCGTCTCTTTCGTGTCAGTGTTTGGTCGATAAATTCAGCTCTAGTTGAGTGAAACTCTTCTGACCGATCGCAACGACAATTCACAACTTTGGGTTGAATATTAGACAAGCAACTATAAACAACTTTCAATCAATCGATAAATATTTACAGTTGTGAATTGACGAAATGAAGGACCTAAATATAAAAAAAAACTGTGATATCAAAATTCTCCATTGGCAGTTTCATCTGTGTGAACATCTAAAATGTCAATCACGGACCAAAAGACAGATAAAAATCATTGATGGACTTGCAATAGAATTTAAGTTAGTTTTGATTGTTTTCCAGATGTGAACTGCTCGGTGCTTTTAAATATTAAATTTGTGTCGTGAAACTTGTTTGATGGAACTGAAAAATACATGAGGAAGATCGGTAAAATTAATTCATTTTTCAATTTTGTTTTATTTCACTATGTCACGCTCGAATCCCAGGTCCGACAACTTCATTCAGAGCATTCCCTTGCCTTGTTATTTGAAACGAACAAAATTTAAAATAGTAGGCAAAATCAGAATGAAACGTCTTAGTGAAGCTATTCAACTCGGGCATGCTGGTTGTAGCGATTAATTATTGATGAGCCTCTGCACTCACATTTCGGCAAACGTTTGCCATTAAAGTATATTGCTACGAACTTACATTCTATTTCGTATCAGATCTTCAGGTGTTCCAAAAAAAATTTTTTGGACAATGCTTCGAAAATACTGCACTTGTGATATCTATTATAAACATTAGTAGTCACTAATACAATAAAAGAGGACGATATTACGCCACATGCTGGGATAGAAGTTGCTACATATTTTCAAAACGTGAAATACTCATTTTGTTCCACAAACGTATAATGAGGTGCCTTATAGATGAATCTCTTAAGCAAAAATTCAAAGGAAAATTTAGGTTAGACATATAATGGTTTATCTGTCACAGTTACTGAACAAATCTTCGAATAACGAAGAGCACAACATAGAAACAAGTGATATTTTAGCATCAGTAGTGCTCAAGAGGTTGTTGTGGTTGGTAGTGGTTTGTTTTCAATTTTTTGTGTAATTTTAGTGTTTTTTTATAATATTGCCCTCAAACATGCTGAAGAGCTTGTCGCAGACCACAGTACCTAGTTCATTACAGAAGAGTTGAAAGCCCTTACCAGAGTACGAGAAAAGACTGGGGCTGAGAGCACATCTTCAGAGGGAGGAGGATGAGAAGAAAGATATCCCAAGTTCTGGGATCAATAAAATGAGTGCAAAGGAATCGCAGACTTTTGTTGAAAGAACTTTCCCTGATAACATGGCAGGCAAAAGGACTCTAAGCCACGATATCTACTACGCTCTAAGCTTTTCAATGTTGCCATCGTGTTGTGTTACCGTAAAATCCTCCAATAAATGCAGAAGCAAAGAACACCTGTAAAGTTCTTTCCATCCCATCATTCTCAAAGAGACAAATAAGGGACGTCGCCTTCGAATTAAGATTGCTAGATGCTTTCATAGAAAGGGATTTTCCCTCAGAGCAATTATTTCATCCCTTCCTCCCCGTAATTCAATTTACTTTCAAATGAGGCGCTATTGCATATTAAACGTAAAGGCCTGTTTACACGATCATCGAGTGCGCGCGTGAGCAGTGAAGAGAGGCACCAGCCCCGCCCCCTTTCTTTCGCTTCAGGCTCTAAGATAAATGTACGAATAAAACCTAATTTCAAGCTCTTCAGCCACAAGCCATCATCAGTGATAAGAATTCTGAGAAGTACAAAAAGTAAAAACAGTCTACTTTAGAACGACGAACCAAAAAATAAGCTATAGAATTACGTTAATTGCCATTATCTATTTACTATGATTAAAGGAAATGAACTATGATTTTTTTTTTTAAACCTAGCTTAAGTTAAAAAATGTACAAGGATTCTAAACTGCACATATATGTATAAAACTGTCGTTTTGTCAAGATTGAAATTTGTTAAATGGAAATTTCATTGTTGCCCTAAAATTTCCATTAATCAATTTTCAATCTTGGAAAAAACCCAGTTTTATACAGGAATGCGCATTTAGAGTCCTTGTTAATTTTTAAACTTAAGCTTGGTTTAAACAACACTCTTAGTTTATTTCCTTTAGCCGTAGTAATTAGATAAACTCAATTGATGTAACTTTTATAGCTTATTTTAAGGTTTGACATTCTAAAATATACTATTATTACTCTTTGTAGTTTTTCAGAATCCTCATCACTGATGATGGATTTTGGCCGAAACGTTTGAAATTAAGTTTTATTCGAATATATACCTCAAATGATTAAATGATTGAAGTAGCTTATCTTGCTTCTTTATTTGTATAACTGTTGCTACGGCTCCCTGAAGACTTTTAAGCGTTAGGTTCATTCTTCCTTCCTGCTCGGCAGCATTCATCTGCTACGTGCATTCCAGACCATATTGGAGCGCAGATATAAATTCATATTCCCTATTTCAGTTATATATATATATAGAAATAAACACATGAATGATAAAATTTGAGACGATCGTACACCTAGTCAATATTCACTAATAAGTACAAAATTTGAATTATTTTTGTTTATATATTGTACGCAAACCATGAATTGACTTCAATCATGCCAGGTCCAGTCACAAATTTTCCACTTTAATTTCTGATTTGTTCAGTCACACAAAGTGTTGAGGTGTCATTATGAGCAGTACCGCTGCATGGCACGTGATGAACACGCAACCCGTGCATCTCAGTTACATATCTTGGATTTAGAAAGAAACAGAAATTACACACAAACATGTCTTGAATTCTCCACTTGGTTATTTATTGGTTATCTATTGGTTATTGGTTATTTATTTATTATTTCTTGTTGTTTTAGATATGAGGAATTGCAATATGAAGCCATGAATGAAATTTTCCGTAACCTGTATACCAAAGTTGAGTGTCAACTGGCAGGACGTTTCATTTCAACATGTATCTGAAAGTCTTGTTTAGTTAGCCAAATTATAATGTACTTTCTATACAAGTTAACAAGCATTTTGCAGGACAAACTTTAACATAAGGCTAACGAAAAAAAAACCTTTTACACAATAATATTATCGTTAGTTGAAAGTGCTTCGTTAAATAGTAACAAGGACTTGAAATTTGAGACGTATCGGAGAAAAATTTGCACTTTGGTAGTGGAAGGAAATGAAGAATAAAACTTGACAAAGGATCATCTATGATTTCTAGAAAAATAATAACACAATGGCCTTGTTTATTACGACCATGAGGAATAGGAAATTATATCAGAAATTTATTAAATATTTAGTGAATAAAGCCCATCTGTTGTGATGCAATTTGTTGATAACATGTGACCAATGTTCGAAAAATCCCTAAGTTCGTTCACATTAGTGAACTTTCCGAATTTTGACACAATCACTTCATCAGTTTAACATCTCGTAAAATGAATATTTCACAGCAATAAATGTAAGTCAAGTTCATGAACATTCCAAGAAATCTTTTACACTAATTATACGAAGAAAGTAACCTGTTCGAGGCTGCAAGGAGAGCATCAACATTGCTTAAATGAGAAAGTGCTCGTACAGAACGTCCCTCACATGTGTGAGATTATTGAAGCGAGTTTACTCGCAAGTTCTTGCCAGTGGCAGGACAGTGTAGAACTGAACGCAGTAAGGACACTACGTCAATTGTCAATATTCAATAGACATGAAAACAGCACATGAACTGTTCAACATCTACGGCAAAGGAGGCAGGAGGACGAAAATTACGGGTTTGATTCGTACGTTGACGACGTAACATTCCTTCAATTAACTCCTAGACAACACGTAGCACTAACACTTCCGCCGTGGAAAGGATGTACAGGGTGGTCCATAAGTAGGTGGACAGTATGTGGAATTGGTCTTGTATCAGTTATATTTTTATAATGCTATCCATTTCAGCTATGTTATACGTGTCATGTTATGTACAATTTCATAACTATATTATTGAAAAGTGGGGGAAAATGTTCGTTGAAGCGTGAGAGGCAGACTTCAAAGCTGTGTAATTTACGATGAAAAATTGTTTGAGCACTAGCCTTGATCAAATTTTCAGGCACATGTATTATTTTTTCAAAATTTGAATATTCTAGTTGGGTACGTACTAAATATCTGTGCATGTATACGGAGTCTCAAAATAAATGTTAGCATCAACTGTCTACTAACTTTTGAGCTCCATGCGTGACCACGGTGATTGTTAGCTTTTCCAGGTGTATATGATTTACACGAACATTTTAACCACAATTGGTGAAACTGAAGTTCAAAATTTAACTCAAATGAAATTCAATCGTAATAAGCAATTATCAATATAGCAATCATTAACTGGATCATGTCCTAATTTAGCTTTACATAAGTATTTAAAATAATGAGTTTGTGACAAGCAGTCGGTCAGCAGCATATTGGACGTCCCCTCCGTGCGTGGCCACCATGTTGTGGCCAGGTGGCAACAACTTCAAGTTTCACGAAACTGCACCGTTTGTCACAACAAATACATTCCTCAACGATGTCACATCAATACCAACCGCCTTTCCAACGGCTGTTAAAATGTAAATTAACCCCTAATCCAACAGGAATCGCCTTTTCTCTAGCTATTAGAAGGATTCAACCTTCTTTCTACTTCGTCAATAAGATTACTAGCAATTCGGAAGTGTGGATTGGTTGACATTCCTACCTCAAATACTGATAATTTACTCATATTTATATTTTTGATTGTATTGGAGGGACAAATAAAGTAGAAATACTTTTCGTCGGCTGTCTGTAGGTGTTTCGGGAAATGCTGAAGCTCATTATTGTACTACAGAAGTTTGGCGTTAAGGAAAAAATAAAAGCGAGACGTGACTTGAACAAATGTATTGCGAACTACCGACATCTTCCCGTGAGGGCAGAGCCCCCTTAACCACTCGGCCACGACGACACGAGACACGCACTGGAAACAGGACACAAACAGGACATGGAATATCCAAGGGACACACTACAAATCTGTTTTTGCTGAGTATTTGGTCAATATCCTCGTTAAATTCTCAGGTGCAAATTTTCACTGCGGTTGTGAGTGAACTTCATTACCGGAAGCCAAGGCCGCTCCTGCGCCCGTCCCGCTGCCTCTGATCTTGGTCTCGCTTCTGTCTTGCTTGACCCCGCGCCGAGCAGCATCTCCGACCAACGCATCCCAATACGTATGTTCAAGTCACTTCTCGCCTTTATTTGGTCTACAACGCCGTACTTCTGCTGTACAATAATGAGTTGCAACATTCGCGCCCCCTAATACATATGTGTGATTGAAAATCCTGCTAGATTAGATATGCCTCAAATTTATTCTACCGGATATTCAACGATAATTCGTCAGTATTTATGGATGTATTTCTGTAAATATTTATACAAAAGTAGGGTGTAGAGATTTGTTTCTTAGCGTTCCATTTCTAGAAGGCTGATGTCTCATGTATAATACAAGTAGGAGAGTAGTAACGTGAATGCTGGAGTAGAAGTTCAAAAGCAGTCTTCATAACTGTGCAAAGGACCAAGTAAAGTAAATGACATAATTCGCGATCGGTGACGTGGTACACCGAGCAATGTCAAATTTAGTTGACATCTATTAACTTTATTTTGTTACGGCAAATTAAATTTCATTATTTTACAAAAAGCAATTGTTTGCCTTCAAAATATTTTATTATTACAGCAGAACTAATAATGGTGCCACGTGCTGTGTAGGAGTTACGTAGGTAAGGAATGTTGTGTCGTCAACGTAGGAATCAATCCCGTAATCTTAGTCCTCCTGCCTCCATTGCGCGTAGATGCGGAACATCCATGCACTTCTTTCGTGTTCATGGAATATTGACAATTGGTGTAGTGTCCTTACAGCGTTCAGTTCTACACTGTCCTGCCACTGGCAAGAACTTGCGAGTAAACCCGCTTCTATAATCTCACACATGTGAGAGACGTTCTCTACGAGAACTTTGCCCTCTAAGTAATATTGACGCTCTCCCTGCGACGTTTTACTGACGCTTCTCTTGGTATACTCAGTTCTACTAACTTCTAATGAAAAAGTTTATGAACTTCACTTAGACTTATGAAAATGACATTTCTTTCAACATCTTGCTCAAGTTTTGAGTTCTGCTCTCATTACACTTATAATGGCATTTCTTCTTTGAAAATTGGATAAGCTGATGAAATCATTGGGTCTAATTTCGAAAGGAATTTAATGTGTGAGAATTTTTGTTTTCGAAAAGACATGTGAAATATATCTAGGTGATATTCAAATTGTGTCCTGTTTCACTGACCCATAAGTGTCATTATGAGCAGTAACCGTCATAACCCAGTCAGAAATTTTTCGTCTGACCGACGAAAATTTACGTCCGAATTTACCAGTAATTATCATCTTCTTCTTCCTATAAACCGACGATATATCGTCAGAATTAGTGTCGCGAATGTCCCCTATTATCGTCCGATTTACGATAAATTACCGGTTTTTATCGTGAATTTTGGACGAAGACCGACGATATTAACCAGTCAATTACCGGCAGTTAAACGTTTATTATAGTCGGTCTTCGTTCAAAACTTTCGATAATTACCGTTGATTTAACCTTATAAATGGCTACTCTAACCACTATATTCCAGGAGATTCATAAGCAGTGCAACGATTTGTCCCAAAAATGGCGAATTGCTCCCAAAAACAATAGGCCACACCTCGGGAAATGCATCTGTCCAATTACCACGAATTTGAAGACTGCACAAAAATTCTGAAATTACTTATTTTAATTCAACAAATACGTTTAATACTGTCTATATATTTCGGCAAGTTTCTTGCAAATTGCGATAATTGAACAGATTAGTGTCACAGGGTGAGGCCTATTGTTACAAGTAACAATGCATTATTAGAAAAAATAGCTGCGATGCTGATGAATGCTACAGTAAGAAGGCTCAAATTGTCATCTTCATCGTAGAGCACGAGATAATTACGATAAGTCTCACAAAAAATATAAAGTCATTTTAAATTGCCAGTGATTTATAAATAGGTTAAAACATTCCAGATGTTCAACAAATATTTTTATTTCATTTTGAGCAGCCATCATTTAACTATTGAAATAAATTCTTACAAAAATATATTCGGCACGCAAAGAATTTTATCACAGGTTGTTTGTAAGATTCATCACTACAAACACTACGTATGTAACTTTCATTTAAAATTAACCACCACCACCACAAAAGGTCTCATCAAGCAACCGATAACTAAAAAAATTTTACCAATTTTAAATTAAATTTGCGCACTTCCATTCTTACACATCAAATATCTACTATGTCAAACTCTCATAACCACTACACATCTTAGTCTCTTAATTAATTGGGATGAGGAGACGACACTAATACACTCGAGTCGCAAGTAGCAGAGGGCGAGGTTATCCTCCACAGCTACACCTCTTCAGAAGTAGCCCTCCACCTCCCGCTTTTGTGCGGCTCTACCGTTTGTAATTTCTTTAGAATTATCAATTTACCAGATATTCACATCATAAGCAAACATACAACTCAAAATATTTCAAATACAACTTTCCCTAAAAATGGTGCTACAACACAGAAATTTTTGTAATGCAAATACCTCCTGTTTGATTAAACGAAAATAAAAGATAAAATTAGATTAGTTGTTAGTGTCAGCCTCCCTACTCGCAGCAATAAATGAGATCCAAAGAGAGGAAGGAGGAAGGCATCATTTAGTATGAAGTTAAGGAAACGCGGAATCTACGCAGAGAGGGCATAACAACAGTAAGTTGTGAAAAAGATTATGAAACGAGACCAAAGTTTAAGAAGAAAGCAGTAGGTGCTGAAAAACAGGACATCAGTGAACCGAAAAAGTTAGTCTTTAACATAACAAAAACATTTTATTTCAACAAAAAGAAAGCCTACCAAAATCTTGAATTTTCGACCCCATATGAAATAAGAAAAAAACGAGAAAATAAAAAATTGCTACTATATTTTTGTTATATATGTTCCAAGGAATCTAAAACTGTCTTTGTTTTTGTTCTAGCATAAAACCTCAATGAGTTCTATTCATTTGAAACATCAATACCAATGGACTAAATACCAATATGTCAATTTTTTTCAAAAACTAAGGCCTGAATCAGAAAAATGTATGAAAGAAATGGTGTTTTTTTATGAAAGGTACCTATTCCACTCAAATTTCATATGAATCAGATTGAAAATAAAAAAATTCATACTTTTTTTATGAAATATATAAATAAAAAATTTTATGGAAATTACAATATATATAATATATTCACAGTGGGAAAATGAAGTTATGCATACAGATTATCGAAATACAAATGAATATAGATTATCGAAATACAAACAACATTCAATTACATAAATTTCCCATTAAATTACACATAAACAAAAAGTTTTGTTTTTGGCCTGTACTGTATAGTTACTTATTTTCAACATTCAAAAGAAAAGAAGTCATTGATTCTCTATGCTAGGAAGAAAACAAAGACAGTTTTAGAATCCTTCGAACATTTCTAACAAACTGATAGTCCTTTTTTTCCAATTTGTACATTTTAATTATTTTTATCATAGTCCAAAAACAAAAATTCGCTATATTTCATACATTGGTATCATAACGCATATATATATATATATATAAACAAAATTCATATACAAAAAAGGACTATCACTTTCTTAGAAATGTTCCAAGGATTCCAAAACTGTCTTTGAATTTGTTCCACCATGAAAACATTTGAACTTCTATCTTTTTGAAATATGTATAAAAAACTGAAAAACTAATATTTCAAATTTTTCGAAAAAACTAAGGCCTTAATAAAAAAGTTACGCGAACAATATGTTTTTCTTTCAAAAATACATATACTGGCCAAATTTCAGGCCAATCGGATCAAAACTCAGATTTGACGGGAGGGCCCCCTTAACCCTTCAGCGTCAGCATTTTACTCCTCAAATAATCGTAAAAATAACTACCATCAGAAGACCTACTCTGCCATCAGGGAGTGACAGGTTTCAGAACGAGGATGGAGCTACCCCTCGGCAGTGAATTCCATAGTACACATTAGAGAACAAAATTACAAGAAATATAATATATTGAGGCTATTCTTGAAGGAGGACCGAAAAGTCCTGATGGGCGTTAGAGGGTTGAGCCTCCCTTATCGCTACGAAAAAGATCGTATCGAAGAAAGGAATGAGGAAGGCACCATGTAGTATGGTTATTAGGGACTGCATAATCTATGTAGATGGGGCATAGAAACAGCGAGTTGGAAAAAAAGTTTATGAAACAAGATAAAATTTAAAGAAGAAAGTCAGAGATGCTAAAAAACAGGATAGCAGTGAACCGGTAAGGAAAGAAAAAGAAAAAAGATGGACTTTCATAAAACTAATAACAGATCGTTTTAACAAAAAAGTAGGCCTACCTGACTCTCAGCTCGGGCCCTCTTATTTTCCCCCTGGGAGTGCTAATTCTCATAGATACAATATTTGTATCCCTGCAGGGATTTTCAAAGGCACAACGTTCGCCAAGTTATACACCCCCACTCATATCACCCGTAGAAAAAAAATATTTGTAGGATTTTCATAGTCAACTTGAACTTTATTCACTCCTGGTAAGGGAGGAGCATGACCAGCTGATGCCGACGGAGCAAGCAAATGAGGCGTCTGAGAGGCGGTCAAAGCAAGAGATGGAGAAGCAAGTAGACTTCGTGGAAGTGTACTCGTTTCCGCCGGAGACACTTCTGACTCAATCCGTCGTCTCTTTGAGCCAGCCCAATCTTTGCAGCGACGCTGGACCTCTGGAATAGCTGACGCCTTTAGTCTCTGATCTTCATTATGCCCGACTGCAGCTAAAGAACCTGATAAATTGGAATACATCAGTAATATTAACTGCGCGAATAAAAACAAAATAAATTAAATTACCGTTTGCCCAATGACTGTTTTAGCTACCACTGTGTTTGGAGCAGGCCAGGCTAGCTCCACTTGTGATAGCAACATTGGGAACTTTGGCTGCTATCAAAGAATAAGTCAATTAATTTAACTCTGAATACAACACTTGATATCTGTACCCTATTGCTAATTTTTTCATAAGGTAATTTTGACTATATCTATAGGCGGTCAGATCTGAATCAAGTTATTTTATACGGATAAAAAACAATTACATTGCTTATAAATTAGTCATAGCCTGCCTTACCACTCCAAAGATGTTCAAAAAGAGAAAGGATGAAGGCATCATTAAGTTTACCGGGTGTCCCAAAACACCTATACCTAATTTTCCAGGGCTATAATTTTTCAGAAACTATTGAACTTGAAAAAAATGGGAAGCCACATTTTGTTTCCTAACATTTGTTCCATTTCTGTACAAAATTTCAGATAAATTCTTTCAACCGTTTCATTAAGCAGTTTAGCGACCGATACTGAAAGCCTGTTCTAACACTTTTGGTAAACTTAGAATTTTATGACATTAAAACCCTGTTATTATTAACTTTTACTCATTTATTAAATGGAAAATACCACTAAAAGAAAGAACACCAACGAAATGTTCCTCCTATTGTTCGTTTGCTGCAAGGAGATTTGGAACTTTTGCTGCAATCATCAATTTGCATCACGCGCCAATTTGCTGCAAGGAGATGCTCACTTTAGACGAGTGATGGCGAGAATGAGGAGGCGAATGCAACTGTATATTGAGAGAAACAGAGGACACACCGAAAAAACGAACAATAGGAGTAACATATCTTTTTTATTTTAGTGGTATTTTCCATTTAATAAAAGGTTTATACCTTTTAAAACATTGGTTTCAATATCATAACATTTAAAATTTGCCAGAAAAGTGTAAACAGGTTTTCAGCATCGGTCACTAAAGATACTGCTTACAAAGAACGGCTGGATCAATTCTCCCGGATTTTTGTACAGAGATGGAAAAAATGCTAAGAAACAAAATGTTACTTGCTAATTTCTTAATGGTTTTTGAATTACAGCCCGTGAAATTGGGTATCGTTTATTTGGGACACCCTCTAGAGACAAGGGAAAGTGAAATCTATGCACAAGAGGTGTTCCCGTATAGGATTCCGCGCACACAGAAACAGAATGTCACGTAGGAAGGTTATGAAACAATGATAAAAGTTGAAGAAGAAAGTCTGAGATGCTGAAAAACAGGACGGAAGTGAGCCGAAAAAAGCTGGTCCTTGACCAAACAAAAATATCTTATTCAAGAAAAAGGCTCACTTATCTATCTGGTCCGGTTCTCAAATTTTCCCCTGGAAATGCCAATTCCCATAGATATAATAGTTGTATTCCCCTGAGGGGAACTGATATTACAACGCAACTTAGAGGACTGTTGTTTATTGCAATTACACTACGATCAAATACATTTAAGAATAAACAATGCTTTGAAGAAAAAACAGCGCATTTTTTCATTTATTACAGCATTAAATTACCGATTTTACGTACTGTATTTGATCGTAGTGTAATTTCAATAGACAACAGTCTTCCATGTTGGTTCTCTATGAACCAAAAAAAGTATGAGCTTACACGAACCTAATATCAACTGGCAGGCTGGATGCTCCTTGAAAGATATTTTCGTCCGTTGGAGAGCCTGTCTTAATCCCGAGTAGGACATTTCTTTAGCTACATCAGCCGTCGTGATGCGCTGCATCATTCGCCGCGTGGTGTCCCGCAAACTGACGCCAACGCATCGCTGGAGCTCAGTCCTCTAGTGATAGAAGATGCTTTGTTATTGTGTGTAGTATCCGATCGAAATAAAATACGTACTCCATGTTAGGAATGGCCTAACTGTACGGATGAAACTCTAATCGCATTTAAATCTCTTATCAACACCGTATCATGCTGAATGACCAGGACGCATTCAGTTGAATTTGCCTTTATAATCAACGCTCACTTGAGAACAAGAAATGAAGAAGCCATAAACATAAGCGTTCTTAAACTAACGACAGTTCATTAAAACGAAACTTCATTCACCTAATCGGATGTACAAACGAAGCGAATGAAACAATTGCGGAACTTCGATGATTGGATATTTAAACGACCAAGTATAATCGAAATTCATACAGTTTCTACCTCCTTCGGAAGAGTTGCTATGGAGTGTTATTTCTCTAGAAATGATGAATAACTCTGTCAGTTCAGTTTGTTTGAGATAATTCACCACGTCTGCGAGCAGGTGTTGCAAAGACAGCAATCATAGCCTAAAATATGAATTACTTTCAAAAAATGATTAATGTGTGCGATCACACATTAACTTCATGTTTTTTCAATGTCAAAATTATATACTTTGATACTTATGCATCTTAAGATCAGGAGGGCGGCTGTTGAACCCAATAATAATTTTCCGGAGATCATTTTCAGATTTGACTTAACATGTCAGTAGAACATAACATCCGGAACTTAGAAGTATAATCATTGTACATGACAGGAATAAAACATCCATTAATCTGTACAGTCTGATAATTTATTATTAAATGCCATTTTACTCGAACAATATTTTATTTTGAACTGGCATCAAAAGTTAACGATCGTCATTAACGGATTCAAGAGTTGCTAAATCCCCAACCGAAAATAATATGTCTCAGACATTTTAGTCCTGAAGTCTTGTATACCAGTTATATTAGCTTCTATAAAATGATAGTTTAGATTAATCTTCCGCTTTGTACGGGATATTGAGGCCTAAACTACGATAACTCCTAAAGCTTATGGGGCATCTATTAACGTAAGAGCAATCACTAGGTATGGATGTACGTATTGTGACAGCCTGGAGCATATGCATAATTAAGAATTAATCTTATCCACGTAAAAATTAGAATGCGTTACTCAACCTCAGGATTGTTTTTGTGGTATTGAATTATTAATAGCTATTGGGTTTCCTCACCACTGTTTGATTGGTCGCTATTTGGTCAAGCTCCTCTATTGACGTTGCTCGATGAAATGTTGAGACAGGCTGAACACAGGTGGCAGAAGGCCAAAGAATGGCCAAAATTTTCTTGATGTCACGTCTGTTTGAGCGAGACATGTTGAGCAGAACTTCAATCTTATTGTTGAGCTTCTCAATCGCAGTACAGTCCTTCCTGAAATAAAAGTCAAAAAATAAACATAGGTCTATTATGGAGATTAGAATAAAATATAGTTAGACACAGGAGTAATAGAAAAATTGTTCAGCTAACATTTCAAAGTAGGGTAAACTTTAACTTGAGTAACCAAAGTTATTACAGGTAATTGAGTGCAACCAACCCAGGTAACATCCCTTTAAAGTTAAAGGTCTAAGTCACGATTTAAAAATGAAACTCATGGAACTCCAAGAAACATGAATGTTTATTTTTTCCATTTTTAAAATATGATATAGAGAAAAGAAGTACACATACATGTTACACATTTTTGCCTGATAGAAATTTCTGAAAATAAGTGAAAATGTGTAGGGAAAAAACAAATTCCAAGACGAAATTAAATAGAATAATTTGTACATTCCAAACATGTAGTTCATGCATTCTCTTGCCTATAAATGACCAATCATCAAGATATGTAACAATTCATGACAATATCTCTTATCAAGGATTCTATTACATAATAATTCACTGCTATATTTAACAGCATTACCTGCATGGGTCTGTAATTGAAACGGGTGTGGGAGCAATGTGCATGTGTAACTTGAAAGCACTTTGTGAGGGTGCCCCACAGGTAGCTGCAGATGAAGCAACTGAGTCGAAGCAGCTGAGGAAGCAATAGACCGAGTTGCGGCAGGAGAAGAAGTAGTATACTGAGTTGAAGCTCCAGACGATGACACAAAAGATGAACACTCAGGTTGCTGAACTGTGTCAGTCTCATTGCCACCAGGAGTGTACAGCTTCAGTTCAGCACCTCTGAATGTACCTGAATGCAAGAATGAAAAAATGGCATCGTATTAATTACAGATGCAATTTTATTACTGAACATTTACGTAAATTTACAGAAGTTTGTTTAGCATTTAAAAAGCTTAAGTGGAAAGAAAAATAAAAAATGCATAGAAGTAACACTACTTGAAATGAAGCTGTTGTGTTAGCCAACTAAACCTGACTCATGCATTTGTCATACCTTCATGAATTGAAACTGTTCACCTACTGTGGCATTTGCTGAGGGATGTAAGATGCAGAGCACCAGTCAAACAAGGGTTATCAGTGCCAAAGAAAAGGGAGACAAAAGGTTTGATAGGGTCATAATCCCAGTCCGGAATTTCTCTCAGGCCCACAGCTATATCAAGTAAGCTTTTTGCTCATCTAAACATAAAATCCATTGCTATACAATATAACATCCAAAGAAATGAAATACTTAGTACATGCATAATAGAAGCATATAGTTTGAGTCATTGCTTCTTAAATTGTTGATTGCAACAACTCATTCTTGATTTGCTATCAATTTAAATACTTCTCGTGTATAAATATCATTAGAAAATTCAAAAGATTTAACATTAGAGGAAGTGACACGTCCTCTAAAATCTGTGGATTTCTTTTGAAGATTTAAATTTTGTAAATTTTAGAACGATCAATGCACAAAAAATAAGTAAGGATGTGTAAGAAAATACTTACTTGACTGTGCAAGAATTTTCTTCACTCGAGATGTAGCCCAGTTCTCTTCAGGTTGTGCATTATTTTCACTTTGAGAATCGACATCATCAGCATGCAAGGTGCATATAATCAAGAACAAAATGTGAAACCATTGGAAAATCTAATATTGACAGAAGAGGAGATGTCTTTTCTTTGAGATGATGATCACGGTCAGCGTTAGATTTGAATGAGTCGTTTGTTCTTACATCACATTCAGTTTCAAGGAGAGCAACATGCCCACCCCAATACTCTCCTTTTTGCACACATCGTTCACAACTATTGTAGCCGGAGTGTCCCATCATTTGCTTCAAATAGCTCCTCATCGGAGCATGTCATTAAGTCTTTGATGAACTGGTCGAGAAAAATTTCAGGTGGTGGAAGCAACTTGTCAGGAGTGTTTGTGCAATACAAACCTGCACACACAAGCTTTTCAACGTGCATAAACTTTATTAAAATTGGATATGCACAATATTTTCGTGAATTTGTGTACATAGCATACTCTCCAAATTCACTCATTGTTTCAACGTTCACACCTTGATACGATTCTTTTAGAGCTTTGGCAGTCATCGGAATAGATGGGTGAATCACATTAAATCGCATAACAGTCTACTTAAACAATCACTTGACAATTGTTTTTCAGAGGATTTTTTCAAGATTGTCCGATGTAGTTCGTGGAGTAACGCTAAAATTGCAATCTCGGACACAATTGCTTGAACAATCACTTGAGGAATCGCTATGAAATGAAGATATCACTATGCTCAGGAGTATCACTGATTGAGCTCTGACATTCTTCTGAAGGTTCTTTGATTGACCCTATGCAATTAGGAACATCACCTATTGAATTTTGACTTTTCAATGGAGCAATGTCTTCAGTGAACATGTCTGATCTGTTATCAGGAAGAGTATCACTCGACAACTTTGAGCAGTTCGCTTCAATAGCATTTTTGGAGGATTCTGGGATAAGTTTATCATAAAAACAAGATTTCGAATCACACCAATCTTCAACTGGGAAAGTATGAGAAACTGCTTCATCTGAATCATCTTCTGAAAAAATTCTTTCAACAATCCTTCGATGCTTCTGCCGCGTTGACAATTCAGAAAATAATTTGCGTTTCTGTGAAGGCATTTCCTGAAAGTAAATTTCAAGCTGAATGACTCTGAGGGTTAAAAAAATATTCACATTGAATCATTTTACAGGCAATGATTTTGCTTGTGTTCATCAGTTTGATTCAAAAACTCTACATCTCATATCAAAATACTCAGTTAAAGTAAATCACAATAGAACTTGTAGTGTTACCACATGTTTGAAAAAGTTCTTAATAACTTGAGGGGGACAACTGAGTGATTTGATCAAAAATTTTAAATTTTGCTGAGAAAGGTTCATTAAGTCGAAGGGGCTGTTGTGTCCTAAAATTTATTGGGGTTACGGGTACTACAGCCCCCGAAAGAGGGGTTTCAAGATAGATAGTGAGGGTAAAAAACCGTGAATTTTTGACCAACATTTCATCAGAAAACGAAAGGAAAATGAAAAAAACAGTTTTGTAACTTTGCTAGCAATGTTACAAAGATTCTAAAACTGTCTTAGTTTTTGTTCTAGAATATAAAACTCAGACTTCCATTCCTATGAAGTGTCCAAAAAAATCCCATATATTATGAAAAATATTCCTCATTTTCTCAACAACTATGGCCAAAATCACGAAATTTACATCGAGCAAAATGTTATTCTTTTAAAAAAATTACATAAGCTGGGCAAATTTCTGAGCAATCTTTCCACATATTAAAATTTAGTTTGTTGTCCCCCTTAATCCTTCTTATTGGCCGTAGTTGGAACCTAAAATTTTTGATGTCATATCTATAATAAGTTTTATGTCTATCTTTATAATTGTAAGGAATTTGAACTTACATATATATTTCACGAACAAAAATATTCCTGGAAAGCAATTTCCTGTTTTGAACAATAATGATAATAATTTTAATCAGAAGAAAAATCATTTTGAAGTTTTTTTTTACACTGAGCCATCATAGCAATTCAAATACTAAAATTATTGGAATGAAAGGATTGCCTAATGAGTATTGCATTAGCTTTCACTTAATAAGGTCTAAATACTTCACAATTCACCAAGATAGGTCGTGCAAACCTGAATTAATATTTAATATGAGATACTAATAGAAGCATCATTGGAAGAATTGCTATGAAATGAACTTCTATCTTTAGGTTCAGAACTCAAGTAAATCTAGAGGGATATCTCTGACTAAGCTTTCATTTGCATTACTGGACAACTCTGAGATCAATTTATTGTACACCCAAAGTTTGAAGTCAAACAAGTTTGCTTGGGCAAGTATGAAAAACTAATTCATGTCTGTTATCATTAGAGTGAGAACAATCTCCTACATGAACTCATTTTACAATCATCAAACTCAAGCTCTCCTTTGATATTGTAGATTTGTAGAGTCAAGATAGCAAAAGTTCAACAGAAAGTGTCTATCCGTACATATGAGTCATAATGTGAGAATATTTCATAACATTTTTCTCAAATAATATTTCTGGAGTCAATTAACATTTACCAATAGTTTTTTCATAAATACACAGTGCTTAAACACAGTGATTAAATCAAAATAGGAATTATGTTACCACACGGTTAAAACCAGGTCCTATAAACTTAATCATTTTTTGTTTGGTAACTGGTTCCTCTCACATATCTGGAATAAATTTCAATGTCTATCTTTATATGAATAAAATAGGCATTCACATATAGGTTCCTATATTTTTCATGGACAAATTTTTACTGGTAAGTAGCTTCTTTTTGTGAATAGACAGAGTAATGTGTTTCATCAGAAGGAAATTGGGTAAATCTGAAGGATATGTCAGTTCTCGATTTTGCACTTTTTGGTGCCTGAACCTAATTAATTGAATCAAAATAAACAAGTTTTCTTCTATGCACTTTCCGTCTCAAATGAGTATTTTACGATTTATAGCGGTAAGTTTAGTTTCGTCTTTGATGACGAATGCGCTCGAATAAACAGCTACTCATCGATTTTCGAATTTATGTTGCTTGTATCATGGTAATAACATCGAAATAAACAACTTTTCTTCCATACATTTTTTCAAATGAGTATTTAACGAGGCATAGTGGTAGGTTTGGTTTCGTCTTTCAAGACAGAGCGCTGGAAGTGAGACGCCATTGCAGTATTGCCATACAACTCGATCGAAGAATTTCTTTCCGCTTCAAACACTGAAGTTGCTGTAAGTCATTTACCACTATAACTAATAAAATACTCATTTGAGACGGAAAGTGCATAGAAGAAAACTTGTTTATTTCGATCTAATTAACTATGCTAAGGCATCGAAATTCACAAAATCGATAACTGACATATCCTTCAGATTTACCGGAAATTGATCAACAAATTTTACTTTTGAACTGAAACCAATCAAAAAATTTCTATACCAACATTATACAAATAATATGATCCAAAGAGAAACATTGCCATAGTATCCAATGTATGAGAGTTGAATGCTTCTCATTTCCTGGACAGCATCTTTCAGAGACAGATTGTAGATTGATATTTTGAAATGTTATACATACATATTTAAGTACATTTTCATCCCATAAACAATTAACTATACTAAGTTGAAAGCAAACATTATTTAAATTGGTAGGGATAAGTTAACTAAATTTTCAGAAATTACCCCTCAACACAATTGAACATGAGTGTAAAATGATATTTTACTATAATTTTTGGTCAAACTGGGATTTTGTTAGCATCAGTCAGCTGTTATATTCAGAAATCCTTGTTCATGACTGTACACAGTTAAACATGGTACAGTCATGTCTTATTTGTAATGGATAAATAAATCTTTATAACACCTATCCATTTCTCATGTGAATGCACAACGGTGAGCATTAAAACCGTTCAATCAATTTTTGAAATCTAACATCAGCAGTGAAGCAATTAAAAAATATTCAAATACCAACAATAGTATTTGGGAGTTAGATCTTAGTTCTGTCATGTATTGCATAAATTTGTAATTAATGAGAATCAAATCTTTCACAGTTCAAGATACTATTTCCAAACCTAGAGAATGAGTTATATGTTACACAACACTGCTCCAACTCGAGCAACTAAGTCAAATAGCATGCTACTTGTTAGTCATTCATGTTACCAGCTGAGCTATTTCATGATTTCGACTTCATTTCTTGATGCAATAAAAATACTTCTCAATAATACGTATTTTATCTTAAAAACGAAGGTCATAAATCATGAAATATAAAATATAATCAAATAAAGAGCCTATTCATACCAAGTAAATTAGTAGCTAACTGTGGAATTACAGCGTTTAATCAGGCCCGTTAACTGAATTTACCAATTTGAATTCCAGATGAGTCACGCACGGTCAGCAAGTGAAAGCTATGCAGCATGAATAGTTACGAAATTTCTATACTTTCACAGCTAAAACATACACATTTTGATCAGTTTTCCGTATCTTAAATACTGTGACGGGCTAAATTTCATTATTTTCAAGGGATTCACAGTATCACAAACGAGTATACACACAATTTGATAACAACTGAGAAACTGATCACTTATGTTTCCGAGTACCGACTCCCGACTAATCCCAAGTACAACTAACTTCTCGCGGAAACTGAATCTCTCACACAGACTCACGTGACTGAACTGAACGAGGAACAATCGACACTCAAACAACGCTTGAACGCCTTTCAAACATGGAATATATTGTCTCAACTGATGTCAAATTTAACGTATTTCAGCTCCCAACTCATTATTGATGTTTTTAGCTAGAAACCATCTAGGATATTTTTACGCTATCTAGATTTACAGCTAGTAACAAGAATACCCAAGTCGATATCTAGATGGAACGAAACCTATCTGGATCTAGCTATTTTATAGCTAGAGTTGCAAATATATGCACAATTTTCGAACTCAAGCCTACATAAACGTTCGGAACTTCGTGTTCTGTACGCGATGGTTCGAGTAATTTTTCTCGTATTTTTTCTCTGATTTGAGAAAGAAATATTTTCATTAGAAAAATTAACAACTTTTAAAACATTCTCATTAATTGATGCTGTGAATGTATATAGGGTTATAGGTCGTCCATCTTTTGAACATGTAAAACTTAACAAATTCACATAAAATTGATGTATTTAAAAATAAGTCCTTTTGGTTTAAGATCGCGTTCTCTTCAACCGTATAAAAGAACTTAACACTGATATTCCAACTCATCGAAACGGTCACGTTTTAAAGAACTGGAACCTTTAATATCCTTTGAAACGTTTTGAAGCGTGAGTTAAATATTGAATAAAGTCAGAAGTACATTTTGTCAGTTGACATCTAAATATAATTATGCATTTTATACATCCAGGATTTTTTCTTTAGATATAAATAACCTATTTAAATGAAATGCACCTATTCATTATTTTCACAATAATCGTCCTGTATTATTAAAATTCATCCTTTTATTTGCAAAGAAATTATCAAACGCTAAAATTCAGATATTTCATGTCAAATGCTCAACATTTGAAGCTTAAATTAGAAAACATGAACTTCATATTCTAACGTCTTGAAAATTAGAACGTGTAAATATAGCGAAATATGTAAATTTGCTCCTGCAATATCTTAATTTTGAACTTAAGTTTTTGACTCTCATGTTGGAAGAATTGAGGGTCAGACTGCTGCATGTAAAGGATAAGTTAAATAATATTTGACTGTTAGAAATACATCACATAATATTGTGTAACTTTTCATCAATTAAACTTAGGCTTGTGCCATCCAGCATTACCGTTAATTTAAAATTATAAAATATAGCGTAAAAACGATCGTATTTTTACCAGCGTTTTTCTATGGTCTAAATGACCGTCAAAAATCGACGGTAGATAACGGTCATCATTGTCGGTGGGCATTTATATCGTCTTGAATTACCGGTGATCACCAGTAATTTACTTACTGTCGGAAATCTTACGATGAACGATGGAAATCGATAATAAATACCGGTTCGCCGACGGAAAAATTCGGATTGGGAATGTCATTATGCCATTATGCATGACAAGTAATCGACACGCTACCTGTTATCTCAATTATTGATGAAACGTAGTAGAAGATAGGAAATTTTTTTACTTTGTACAAGAAACACAAGAGGTTAAATAATAAAAGAATTGCCACTGTAAGAATTCGTGAAACTCCTGGTGGCTTCGACCGCATCCGCCGAACGATCTCACCGCCGTTCGAACGCCTGCACTGCAACAGATGAGGCGGCGCGTGGAACGTCTTTTGTTAGCACCTATCCTAATTTAGATGAACAGAAGAACCAACGTACAAATGAACATTTATAATATTTTTACTCTCAACAAACTCATTTTCATTTTTTTATTACATATTCATTTTTACATTGGTTCTTCTTGTTATCTTACGCGTGAGATTCTCTATGAATCGATTTGTTAAAATAATTCTCCTAGTGTAGTAATTTGTTTCTTATGCTCATAATAGTTAATAGGGGTTGCTATTCTGTGTTTGTCTTCATAACGAACGCAGTATTTACTCTCCACGCCCGTGTCACTCTCAGAACCTGAATTTTTCTCCAATTCGTTTCAATTTTCCAGTCCTTGCATCTTTAACGAAACATTTTTAACCTCATTATTAGGGGAGGAAAAGTGTTTATTTTAACTTTCCCAGACTTGATATAAAGTTGTATGCATACATGCATATAGGTATAGATTATCTAGGCAGGTGACACTCAACTTTGATATACAGGTTACGGAAACTCAATGGATTGCTCCATTTTGTCATTGCTCAAATCGACAATCACAATGGTTTTTCAAGAGTTGACTTGGGGAGTTAAATACAATATAAACGTTTTGCTTTCACTCTCCCTCCTTTCAAAATTGTAGATGCATCTAAAATTTCCTGAGTCTTATCATGCATGGAGTGTTAGCAGAGAGAATATATGAGAAAAAGAATATGCGTAGTCAGGTCTGGTCAATATTAAATAGTTACTCATGGTTCTAAAATTTCATTTAAGCCGTCAGTGGTTTGCGTAGCGACTACAAAATTCCCTCACGAAATGAAGAATATAAAATTAAAATTTAAAAAAATATTCACCGAAATTAGATTGTGTTGTTATTGCACTATTATTAGTACTATGCAGCTCTGCCCGGAGCTGGAAGCGATTACAAGTGCCATTCTGACTGCGATTCGTTCAATCAACACAACAGCATTATTATCTTCCGATAAATGCATTTTCACTATGACACTCAATGAGAAGGTTATTCCTTCGCCAAAATTGAAATTTTGTGAATTTAGGAGGGAATCTCAAATTTAAGTTCAGTTGTAAAACGTTGGTCAACGTCCATTCCTCGAACTCTGATAACTTACGCATAATGTGCGATCCGAAATATTGAATGGATAACTGATGCAGAAATATTTGCTGCCACCCCTCCGTGGCGTTGCGGGAAATGAAACTCGAAGTTGTGCTGAAATAGTATGGCATTGAAGGCAAAATGAAGGCCATAAGTGACTTGAACTTATGTATGCGACTTGAACAAATGCCTTTTCATTTCACAATGCTTATTCCTAATTTTTTTTCACTTACATTGGTTTGATAGCAAATACACATAAAACTTTCTGTGTATTCCCTGATTTGCTATCAGTGTCTTGAAAAAGTATTCCATCCCACTCAAATTCTTCTTATGTACATTGTCTAATTATTGTTTTAACTAACTCTGTGGAGTGCAGTTAGGAGCATCTTTACGACACAAACTGATGGTTTGTGCAAGCATGTCAGTGGCTTGTGCAGGCAAGATAATCCATTTCGATCTTCATGAACATTTTGTTTAGTTGACTAAATTACAATGTACTTTCTATACAGGGTGACCGGCACTTTGCAGGACAAACTTTAAACGTAAGGCTGACACCGTTGAAATTACCACTTTTTACTCATTATCGTGAGCTAAATATGCTTTGCTGAAGAGTTACACGGACTCTAAATATAAAACGTATCGGACTGAACAGGCATGCAATTTGTATACGACGTAAAAAATGGCCAGTGTTTGAGAAATCAAATAGTTCCATCACATAAATAAGCATTCGAATTTTTGATAGAACCATTCAGCGCCCGTCCCGCTGCCTCTGATCTTCGTCTCGCTCTGTCTTGCTTGACCCCGCGCCGTGCAGCATCTCCGACCGACGCTTCCCAATACGTATGTTCAAGTCCCTTCTCGCCTTTATTTGGTCTACAACGCCGTACTTCTGCTGTACAATAATGAGTTGCAACATTTACTACAATTAGAACCTATTCGTGACAGGAAATACTGCTACATCAGTTATGCCTCAAATATGCGCAATCTGATATTTTAGTAGAAGATATCAGTAATTTAGAAATGCACCCTACGAGTTTCTTTACACGTGAAAGTGGTAAAAAAATAAACAAAGTATAATGGGGTAAAAATGATATTTTAATCTTTAGAGGAGTATACATACGTATGCCACGTAATATAGAAATAATACGACCATTGTGAATGAGTAACCGTTAAAGGACGGTAATCGGTAGAGACGCGATGTGTTACGTGCGTCCCCTATCAGAATTGTTAACTATTCTTGACTCGCGTATTCATGGTAAATTCAATATAATTATTTTACAACACGCAAATGGTTGATGTGAAAATTATTTTACTTTTATTACAGAACTGATAGTGCCACATGCTGTGTAGGAGTAACGTAGTTAAGGGTTGTTACGTCGTCAACGTAGGAATCAAAAGCGTAATTTTAGTCCTCCTGCTTCCATTGCGCTTAGATATCGAACAGTTCATGCACTCCTTTATTATCTATTGAATATTGGCAACTGGCGTACTGTCCTTACTGCGTTCAGTTCCGCGCTGTCCTGCCACTGGCAAGAACTTGCGAGTAAACTTACGTCATTTTGCTATTTTGCTTACGTCATTTGAAATCAACAAACCCCTTTTAATGAAGTTGTTCATAATAATTGCATGTTTAATAGAATTTTTAAATGTATTAATTCTGAACTTCTCAGCTTGGAATTCTAAATTGAGTTGTTTACGAGTGGTAAAATGTAAGTGAGGAATATATATATTTTCATAAGAGGATCTTGTAGATTTGCTGATATCCTTAAACACGATCCGTTTAATTTACCTCTCATAAGAAAAGTTTTATAACCGCCATAAATAAGGCTAAGAAATATTGGTAAGGCATATTTTTTATTTCGAAACTTAAAATCCTTGAACCGTACCAAAATTGGGCGCTTTAGCCTACCATCGTATCAAATATACAACATAATGACATATGAAGAAGATCGTACCAAGTATGTTGAGGTGTACCAATTCCGACTGCCCTGGACGCCGCACCCACTCCCCGTACATCACGTGGAAGGCTGTCCCTTCCCTTCTTGTAAGCCTAGGCCATCACACGCTATTTGTCTACTAAATTTTCTTACGTCAGCCGCATTAGTAGACTTTGGTCACACCCATGCCTTGAGTACTTATAACTTACGCATAAATATTCTATGAAACATGTTCGAGGAATACCTAATGTATAAATAGCTCTCGCCACTTGTCTGGAAGCGCTTCTGAAAATGTTGAAATTCGTAAAACAATTGTTCTAAGGAAGGGATGGCGTTGAGGGCAAAATAAAGACAAGAAATGACTTACACAAATGCTTTCTCATTTGACAATGAATATTCTTGAAATTCCCTACTCACATTATTTTAAATTACTCAGTGAAAAGTAGTGAGGAGCATCTTTACAATGATATAAGCCAGTGGTTTATACAACTCAGTAACAATTCCGCACTTGATTCCACAGATAACCGTCGTTTATATGGTTGTTATTCGGCACCGACATTGAAGAACCAATGTCGGTGTTACATACCGAGGTTACATAAAATATACATGCCTCTTACTGTTTGGTATGTGTCGTACAATGGAGCTCGATACCTTACTTCGACACTGGAACTCAACTTTAAAAAGATAGGCTGATCATCTGCAGTTTCTGTTTTCTTCAGATGGGAAAGAAATCTTTACAACTCGAGAGAGGTATAAATGCCTCCACCTTGACGCTCATAACGAACATTAAGATCAATGTTCTGTTTAGGCAGTGAAGGCTTTTACCCACACCTGTAAAGTCGGGCGAATACGTAAATTATTCGGTGTGGAACCTAAAGATAAAGTCCTCTCACGGATTACCAACTGAATATCCTTCGGAAAGACTTTCTCAGTCGATGTACCTAATGTACCTAATATATGTTGCGTGAGAAGGCAAATTTAATATCCTTGAGTCACAAGTTAATTCAAATCAATTGAATTCAACGATGCTGTATTCCTCCTTCGATCATCTTACAGTCTCTGCGACACCGTTTGAAATAAGTGGTAAAGCTAAAATGTACTTGAATGAATTTAAACTTTTAGTAATTAAAGAATGATTGAGCAGCACGCTCAATAAAATTAAAGCACACGATCAACATTTGCTGATGTATGTCCGAAACTTTGTTTCGGTGAAGGAAAAAGGTTTCAAATGATGTCCGAAAAGGATGTTAGCGGACGTATGCGAGTAAGGAAGAGTGTGAAATTCGACTGAGATATGCAATAAATTTATTCGCAGTTATTCGCTTTTTCCACCAGCGTGATGGATGCAAAATATTTTAAATATTTTGATAATTATTTCGGCAACTTTGCGAAAGTTATGTAGCAGAAAGCTCATCCAAGTCCCTTCGTTAATCGCAGTTCTTCATATCACAACGAGCGAATGAGATCAACAGTCTTGCAAATAGAGGAAAAATGTCATCAAACGTCTGTATCCGGCCTTGTCTTCGGCCAACAATATATTTAATGAGGCATCCTTTTTTGAAAGTTTTGATGAAATCATTATGGACTATGTAAACTGAGGGAGATTAATTTTATATACAAATGAATGATTGGCATTAAAATATAATTTGTTTTTCAAACTGATGTCGATCATAAATTAAATGAGATCAATCATTAAGACTGAGAAAGAAAGACTGAGAAAGTCTTTCCGAAGGATATTCAGTTGGTAATCCGTGAGAGGACTTTATCTTTAGGTTCCACACCGAATAATTTACGTATTCGCCCGACTTTACAGGTGTGGGTAAAAGCCTTCACTGCCTAAACAGAACATTGATTGACAATGATTGATCTCATTTAATTTATGATCGACATCAGTTTGAAAAACAAATTATATTTTAATGCCAATCATTCATTTGTATATAAAATTAATTCTCCCTCAGTTTACATAGTCCATAATGATTTCATCAAAACTTTCAAAAAAGGATGCCTCATTAAATATATTGTTGGCCGAAGACAAGGCCGAATACAGACGTTTGATGACATTTTTGCTCTATTTGCAAGACTGTTCGCCTACAACCGAGCTGCTACTGCACACCTCCTCCCTGTCCGACCGCAACCATTGTACACTTTACCTTACACATCGTACGTGCACAGATGATATAAATACAAAACACCAATTGGGATCAAAGTATCTTAAGCAGGCAGGTAGAAATAGTACAACACGAACGAACGATGCTTATAGGGAATACGGAACAAGAGTTTGACTCAGAGTGTGTGTGAAAGAGAGGAGTAAAAACGGAAAAGGAAAGATAGGGAACTGAGAAAGATGCGCTTCGCGCATATGATGCTAGTTTTGCAGTTTTATTGCAAGTACTCAGATGGTACGACAATGTATGTTATTGTTGACCCGTCCAATATATACTGATAAGCGTAAAATATTAAGTTATTTTGTGTCACTATTGTTCGTAAGCGATGAATCGACTTCAATCACGCCAGGTCCGTGCCCAAATTTTCCATTTTAATTTCTGATTTGTTCAGTCACACGAAATGTTGAGGTGCCATTATGAGCAGTACCGCTGCATGGCACGTAATGAACACGCTACCCGTGCATCTCAGTTACATATCTGGGATTTAGGAACAGACATTACTCACACATGGCTTTTATTCTCCACTAGAGTATGTATATACCAGTCGGTTTTTCTTTATTTTTTCTAGTAATTATAGGTATGAGTAATTGTAATATGGAGCCATCAATAAAATTTATCATAGCATGTGTACCAAAGTTGAGTGTCAACAACAAAGATAATCGATTTCTACTTGTTTCGGAAACTTTTGTTTCGTTAGCCAAATTGTTATGTACTTTCTATACAATGTGAGTGGCACTTTACAGGACAAACTATAACATAAGGCTGAAACAGTTGAAATGAACACCTTATACTCAATTATCGTGAGTTGGAAATGCTTCGTTAATGAGTAACAAGGCATAAAAATTTGAAAGGACAATATTTATTTTTTGTCAGGCAAGGAAATTAATAATTTGGGGGCAAATAATTAATAAAGGAACACATTTAATAACCTTTTACATGAATGACATTCTGCTCGCTGATGCGTTATTTTTGAATAATTGTACTTTGAAGTTGACGCCGGCGCCGTTATTTAGTTAATAAGGGTAGTTAACCCCCTATTACAAACTTAAAGAGGTTGGGTCGTGAGGGTTAGCCACAGTTCTTATAGCGAAAATTATAAATAAAGCTTCTAACCCACCAATTAGGGTGACGACCGCAATCTTGTTTACATCGGATCCAAGATGGCGGCGCCCATAATGGTCGCCTGCCTGACCTAAAGTAAATATTGACCATTTGAAACGTATAGGACAAAAATTCGCGCATTGGCAGAGGAAGGAAATGAAGAATAAAATTTAGGAAAGGGTTTTATATGATTACTAAAAACAGAATAACACCAAGGCCTTATTTATTACGAGCATGAGAAGTACGAAATTAAATGGGAAATTTTTACAAATATTTTCTGAATAAAGCCCATCTGTTGTGATACAATTTGTACATTACATGTGACCAATGTTCGAAAAATTACTAAGTTCATGCACAATATTGAGCTTTCCGAATTTTGACGCAATCATTTCATCAGTTTAACACATCGCATAATAAAAATTTCACAGCAATAAATGTAAGTCAAGTTCATAAACATACCAAGAAATTTTGTTAAACAAACTATATCAAGAAAGTAACCCGTTAGAGGTTGCAAGGAGAGCGTCAACATTGTTTAGAGGGAAAAGTTCTCGTACATAACGTCTCCCACATGTGTGAGATTATTGAAGCGAGTTTACTCGCAAGTTCTTGCCAGTGGCAGGACAGTGTAGAACTGAACGCAATTAGGACACTACGCCAGTTGTCAATATTCAATAGACAAGAAAACAGTGCATGAACTGTTCAACATCTACGGCAATGGTCCATAAGTAGATGGACAGTATGTGAAATAGGGTTGAGTATCACTTATATTATTACAATTTTGTTCAATTTTACTTTGTTATCTGTGCCTTGTATTGACGATTTTATAATAACAGTGTTTATATTTAAGGAAAAATATTCCTTGAAGCGAAACGGGTAGACTTAAAAGTTTTGTAATTTACGATGGAAAACTTTTTGCGCACCAGCGTTGATGAAATTGAAGGGCTTATGTATTATTGTTCACACTTGTGAATGTTCTATTTGTGTTCGTACTAAATATACGTGTATGTGTACGGTGTCTCAAAATGTTAGCCTCAGCTGTCTATTTACTTTTGGACTACCCTCTGTGACCACGGTGATCGTTAGCTTTTTCCAGGTACGTATTATTTACATAAATATTTTGACGACAATAGGTAAAACTGAAGTTCAATATTCAACTCAAATTTAATTCAATCGTAATAAGGAATTATTAAAATAACAACCATCAACTGGATCATACCCTTATTCAGCTTTACTTCGGTATTTCAAATAATGAGATTGTGACAACTAGTCGGTCAGCAGCATTATGAACTACCCCTCCGTGCATGGCCACCGGCGCCGCATGTTGTGGCCTGGTGGTAACAACCTCAAGTTCAACGAAACTCCAGCGTTCGCCGATGCATGTAGGGCGTCCAAACGGAATGAATTATGGTTAAACCATCTTTCCGACGGGTAGGTTTCACTGACCCACCTCAGCACGAAAACGTTTCAGTATTATCATTTTAGAAAGACCTCACCTTTTTTAAATTTCTTTTTTATAAACTTTCTCCAATTGTTTCCTTGAATGCGTTAAGACCCATACCTCAAATACTGATAATTTACCCTAAAATGTTTAGATGATGATATTCGAGAAATAACTGATGTAGAAATATTGGTTTCTACGTGTGTTAGGATTTATTGGCGAGAATAAGGTAGTTCCAAAATACCTTCGACATCTCGAGGTAAATCCTTCGGTCTGTGTCACCGTAGTTTGTAGCCGAGCGGCGTGTGACTGTCACTCTGTTTCTTTCTTTGTGCCTGTGACGTCCATGCTGTTGGTAAGCATTACCCTATGTGATAATTTCTTTATTTTGTGCTTCTATATAAATTTGTGTAAATTTGTGTGATCAGTATATTCTTTTCTTTTTTTTTAATTTGTGTTGATGGTGTTCAGTGCGAGAGTTAGCGTTCCGTTTGTAAATGTATTTCTTTTTTGTTCTAGGTATCGTTACTCGCACGACTCCTCCGTACCCTTACCTGTAGCCCTGTACCCCCATACGACCCAATTTCATGGTAATTATTTATTTATTCTTAAACGTTTCTGTTATTTCGATCCTTAGACCTGACTAGTCTAACTTTGCGCATTCTATTGGCGTACTACTCTGTAAAACTAACTTGCGTTAATATTTAATTCTTGTATCTGTTTCAATTCATTACCCTTACTGAGGCTAGAATCCTCCCAACGAACATAAGACGGGGAAAGTCTTAACAACGTGTCTGTTGAAATTTCGAGAAATGTTGAAGCTCGTTAATGTACTGAAGAAATATGGCGTTGTGGGCAAAATAAAAAAAAAGTGACTTGAAAGTATGCATTGGGAAGCGTCGGTCGGAGAAGCTGCACGGCGCGGGGTCAAGCAAGACTGAGCGAGACGAAGATCAGAGGCAGCGCGGCGGGCGCAAGAGCGGCCTTGGCTTCCGGTAATGAAGTTCACTCGCAACCGCAAGTGCAAAATTGCACCTGAGAATTTAACGAGGATATTTGCTCAATACTCGAGAAACAGATTCGCAGTGTGTCCTTTGCATGTCACATGTCCTGTTTGTGTCCCGTATCCTGCGCGTGTCTTCCTGGCCGAGTGGTTAAGGACGCGCGCCCGTCACGGGAAGGTGTCGGTAATTCGAATCCCGGCAATGACGCCCAGTGATACTCCCCGTAGGGAAAAGGAAGAACTCAGCCACAATCCACCTTTACCCTAGTGTTAGAAATGGGTACCAGCTTGACCGGGAGTAACCGTCAGAGCGTCGTGGTGTTAATTGGCATTTGAAAAACCTTTGTACAAGAAAACATTCATTAGGGTTGATTCTGAAAGACATCCTTTTCCCTATAATCTTGTGCGTGTCACATGTCGTGTTCGTGTCACAAACACTATCTGTGTAAAAAAATCGCAGGCAAAAATATCAGTAATTGATTCACTCCATGGAAATATTTATTTAGCTCCAAAATGCGTTTTATTTGTATACTGACATAACAAATTTGCCGTTCCATATTAATTCTGATTATGTTTTAGTAACATTTTTGCATTTTCGGTCAGCTTATGAATAACTCTTTAACTGTGAAGGTAAACAGAGTAATAACCTAAATAAATACTGATAAAATCAATCTTGTAAATTTATCTTGGGTAACTATTGTATATAAGCCCTGGCCCGACCTCATGCTCGTCCGGTGTACGCTCGGATTTTCTACTAGAATTTCTCACCTGTTCAATCACAAAAAGAGTGGAAGAGGCCGTTATGAACAGTACCGCTGCATGGCACGTAGTCGACACGCTCTCGTGCACCTTACTCACATATCTGGGATTCAACCAAACTTTTTTAATCAGATATTTAGATTTTTGTAATAAATAATCCTCTAGAATACGTATAGATAGGTGCTAGGGTTTGTTCATTACATTCACGTTTTACTTATGCTTTTGGATGGTTGAAATAATGCCGTGGTGTATTTTGTAGAGAAATTTCATGGTTTTAATGAAGAAATTATTTTAATAGAGAAAAAATTCTCCAATTACTACTTAGTTGACGAACAAACGATAATTATTTGAATATTGTAATATGGAATGCATTATTTCGTTTGAGAAATCGATGTATCTGAATAGATGTTTTAAGTTCACATAGCTTAAAATATAAAATTTATTTCCATGTTTCCAAGAAATCAATCAATTTGTGTTCGTCATTCATGAACCAGTGAATTATTTCTCCAGCCGTCATTTTCAATTCATAACCTTTAAACTTAGCAATATGAGCGTCTGCTTGATTGGCTGCCAGTAATGTCGACGCTATTTTCACATTGATCAAATAATCGGAATATATTAATCTGTGTTACTCATGATTTTGACATGTTTATTCTGCGCGTAAACATAGGATTACACTGACGTTGTTGCTCATCAATTTAATAACGATTAAAAGAAGGACCAGCGTAAAAGTATACATTTTTATTCGTTTCTTTTTTAGGCAAACGTTTCGAAATGCTAAAATTCCATCTTCAGGGCTGAAAAACAGACATAGATGTAAAAATAAGAATAGAAGGAACTTCGACATTTTTTTGGCATCTATGTATGTTTTTCAGGACTGAAGGTGGAATTTTACCAGTCCAAAACTTTTGCCCGGAGAAAGAACAAAAAATGAATATATATACGTTGGTTCTATTTTCTATCTTGAACGTGAGATTCCCTAAAAATCGACCTATTGAAAACATGCAATTCAAAAATTAATACAATTTATATTCTTCCATATGTAACTGAAAATCGCACCTACAATGTTTCTACCTATAGTAATTAATTTGTATTTTGTACTTATTTGATATGTACATTTTTCATTCAATACCTACGATGTATTTCATTAAAAGCCTTGATAATTATTTATATATAGAATAAAAAATGAACATTATTGCTTAAAAAATAGCTTCGATTTTAACTGATGGTATTCGTGGCTCACCCAGGACACACTACTAATCTGTTTCTCAAGTATTGAGTCAATATCCGCAATTAATTGGGAGGCGCAAATTTCCACTAGCGGATCCTAGTGAACTTCATTACCGGAAGCCAAGGCCGCTCCTGCGCCCGTCCCGCTGCCTCTGATCTTCGTCTCGCTCTGTCTTGCTTGACCCCGCTCCGTGCAGCATCTCCGACCGACGCTTCCCAATACATATGTTCAAGTCACTTCTCGCCTTCATTTGCCCCACAACGCCGTACTTCTGCTGTATAATGATGAGTAACAACATTTTCAGTTATTTGTGCAAATTCCTGATACAGGATACTGCTACATTTGTTATGCCTCAAATATTCCCGATCTGATATTTCATGGCAAGTTATCAGTATTTTAAAAACGTACTCTGTAAAAACTATACGGAAAAAGGATAGGTAAGAAAATACTTGTTGATGCTTATTATATTTTGGAAGGCTAACGCCTTATATCAACGTGGTGAAGGAACATGAGAGCTTGCGAGCATGGGTTAACATTGAGTCCGGTCGTTATAATTGTGTGACTGGCAAAGTATGGTAATCGCATATGTTGCGGAATGTTACGTGGAACACCTGCCAGTAATGACCCGCGTTTGTATGGTAAATTAAATTTAATTACTCTAAAATAAACAAATATTTGATTTGCAAAACATTTCACCTTTACTACAAAACAGATAGTGCCACGTACTGTGTAGAAGTTACGTAGTTAAGGAATGTTACGTCATCAACATATGAATCAATCCCATAATTTTAGTCCTCCGGCCTCCATTGCGCGTAGATGTTGAACAGTTCATTCACTTTTTTCTTGCCTATTGAATATTGACCAATGGCATAGTGTCTTTACTGCGTTCAGTTCTACACAGTCATGTCATTGGCAAGAACTTGCGAGTAAACTCGCTTCAATAATCATACGCATGGGAGAAACGTTATTTACGAGAACTTTTCCCTGTTATCAATTTTGATGCTCTTCTTGCGACGTCTTACTTTTGCTTTTCTTGTCATATTCTGTTCTACTAACTTCAAATGGAGAACTTTATGAACTTTACCCACCCTAATCAATATGGCATTTCTTTAACTCTATTGCTTAAGTGTAGATTTCTGCTCGTATTACATTTGTTATTATGGCATTTCTTCTAAAATATTGAAAAGCTGATGAGAATTGTGAATAATTTTCTAAGGCTGTTCATTGTGTGAGAATTGTTGTTTACGAAAAGATACGTAAAATACTTTAGTGATGTTCAAATTGCTTGCTTATTCACTGACCCAAAAGTGTCATTATGAGCAGTACCGCTGCATGAAAAGTAATAAACACGCTACCCGTGATCTCAATTATTGATGAAATGTAGTAGAAGATAGGAAATAATTTTAATTCGTACATGAAACAGAATAGGTTGAACAATAAAAGAATTTCCTCTGCAAGAATTCGTGAAACTCTCGGTGGCTTCGATCGGGTCCGCCAAATGATCGCACCGCAGTTTGAACGCCTGCGTCGCAACAGATGAGGCGGCGTTTGGAACATTTTTTAGTGACTCCGTTCCTAATTTAGATGAAAATAAAAACGAACGTACAAATGAATGTTCATATTTTTTACTTCCAACAATCTCATTTACATCGTTTTACTATTTATCTTTTTTTCCATTTATTCTTTTTGATATCTTACGCGTGAGATTCTCTAAGAATCGATCTACTGGAAATATAATCTCTTAGTTTAGTAATTTAAAACAATTTTAAAACAATTTAAAAAAACAATTTAAAAAAACAATTTAAAAAAACAATTTATTTACCACAGGAGATACAGAGGTAGAATGTTTCTTAAGTCTAATACAATGGTCAGAGTTGAGTGTAGCTACCTGTGGGCCCGAATAAGTTCAGCGACTTCTAGGGCATCCTACCATTACATTATTCTAGGGCGTACAATAATGTTTAACCTAATTCACTTAGCCTAGTTTCGCATTAGACTGATCAACAGGATAATGAACTCGATATTGATGTTTAATTTTACAATATAGGTCATATGGACAATATTTAACAGTATATTCGATAACGATTTGGGAGCAGACTGAAAATCGGCAATATTATTCATGGCAAATTGCATTATTAGGACCAGACATGTAGGAGGCAGGATTTGACTTGGTGATCTTACACGACTAGTATTCTGATAAGAAGTGAGACTCAAGATTTCTTTTAAATACCTTGTAAGAATTACTTTCACGGATCTCCGCAGGTATTGAGTTCCAGGTTTTAGTTCCAACGAATAGTATACTATGTTGCGAGCGGGCCTTTGAATAATACGGAAGCATGAATTTACTTTTATTTCGTGTTAAATGGTCGTGATGACCAGTTTGCGCAGTTAATAACTGTTGAAGGCTATTGTCGCCATCATTAGCTAATGTTTTGTAGATGAAATTGCAGATGGAGATTTTGTAGAGATCCGAGAGTTTAAGTATTTGTAAATTTTTGAATGAATCATTTGTGTGAGCATTATATTCTAGGTTCTTTACCGCTCTGATGGCTCTTTTTTGCAGAGTAAAAATTATATTGGTTTTATTTTTATCAGTTCCATGCCATGCTTCTATTCCGTATTGCAGGTATGGTGAAATGAGCGTTTGATAAAGCATTAGTAAGGCTGTTTCAGGCAGGAAATTTTTAACTTTATTCAGGATTCCGATGGATTTTGATAATTTAGAACTAATATGAGTGATGTGCTCTTTGAAGGTCAGATGTTTATCTATTATGATGTCCAGAAATTTACATGAGTTGGTTTCTTTGATTTCACCTTCGCCAATTTTAATGGATGGTAGAGATATAATTTTTCTTGTATGAGAACGTAATATAATTTCTTTTATCGATATTGAGGCTTATTTTATTAGCTTTAAGCCACAGTGAAACCTTATGGAGTTCATTATTTATACTCTCCGCAATCGTAGTGGGATTTATGTTCGGAAGGACCGCAGAAAGCGTACTGTCATCGGCAAAAAGTATGAATTTAAAAAATGATGTAGATTTAATAATATCATTGATAAAAATCAGAAAAAGGAGAGGCCCAAGAACAGATCCTTGTGGAACTCCATGGCTAATTTTCTGTGGGTCCGATTTTGCGTCGTCAATGACAACGTATTGCTTCCGATTTGTTAGGTATGATCTGAACCAATCATGGGCAACCCCACGAATGCCATAACAATGAAGTTTCGAGAGTAATATGTTATGGTCCACACAATCGAATGCCTTTCGAAAGTCAAGAAATACAGAGAAGACAGTCTTTCCGTTATCTATATTAGAATAAAGGAATTGTAAATGATTTAATATTGCCTGTATTGTTGATTTTTTACAGCGAAAGCCGTATTGTTTATCATAGAGAAATGATTTTTGTTCAAAATAAGAGTACACTTTTTTATACACAATTTTCTCGAATACCTTGCTAATAATTGGTAACATGGAGATAGGTCGATAATTGTTTACACAGGTTTTTTCACCATTTTTAAAGATAGGGGTTACTCTAGCAACTTTGAGGGAGTTCGGGAAAGTGCCTAGTAAGAGAGACTGGTTAATAATATAGGATATCAGCGGGGCCACAATATCAGCAATTATTTTAAGTATTTTAGTTGGTAACGTTTGTAACCCACTCGATTTATTTTTCATGTTGTTTGTGCACGCAATTACATCGGAGGAGTTTGTAGGCGTAAAGAAAAAGGAGTTGTAATATGTTTCTTATGCGCATTATAGTTAAGTAGCAGGACCCGTGGAAATTCCACGGACATTATCATTATTAAGCTCGGTGGACAAGTGAAAAAATTCGGTCAACATTAGCTAACAAATTCTAATAACTAACACAACATATACTAACTTCTAACACAACATATACTAACCCATCCTTTCCTAAGATATCCTAACCGATGCTATCCTGATGATATGTAAAACATAAAAAATCGTGGACCTGTGAAAAAATTCATTAGCATTACCTAACCTATCTTCACCTAGCCTAACGTAGCTTATCCTATCCTAACCTAACTTACCCAATGTCGCCGTAAAGCTAGGTGGACCCGTGAAAATATTCAGTAAACATTACCTAACAAATGTCAACGTAACATCTTCTAACCTACCACATCATAACCTAACATATAATAACTTACCCTATCCAAACCGAAGCTATCCTGATAATGTGTCAAACATAAAACACCGTGCACCCGTGGAAAAATGCATCAACATTACCTAACCTATGCTTATACAACCTATGCTAACCTAACCTATGCTAACTTAACCTATGCTAACTTAACTTTGATAACTTAACCTAACTTATGCTAACCCCACAATAGTAATTGAACTCGCAAATTAAGCGAGCGTATACTTGTTGGGCGTGCATAGTCGGAGACTTTTCAATAAATGATAAATAATGGCAGAAAATTAAACGTTTTTGGACCTTAAAACTTACTGGAGTAACCGATACGGCCTTTGGGTTTAAAAGTTTGGAGACTCTTATTTTCAAAAATGGCGAATACAATATAACCCTCAGGAATTCGGTATCCATGATACCGTAGACTCGGATGAGGGCGTAACGGACGAACTAAGGGAGGAGCAAGCAGAATATTATATAGATAGATAGATAGATCGATAGATGGGGGATACTATTCTGTGTCTTTCTTTACAACGATAACAGTTTTTACTCATCATTCCCTCTGAACCCGAATTTTTTTATTTAAATCTTCCCAGACTTAATTCGAAGTTTTGTGCATACATGTACATGGATATGGATTATTTAGGCAGGTGACACCCAACTTTGGTGTACAGGTTACGGCAGTTCAATTGATTACTCCATATTGCAATTTCTTTAATCGGCAAGCATAATGGTTTTTCAGGAGTTGACGTGGGGAGTTAAATACAAGATAAACGTTATGCTTTCACTCTCCTTCCTTTAAAAATTGTAGATGCATCTGAAATTTCTTGAGTCATATCATGCCTAGAGTGTTGGCAGAAAGAATATTTGGAAACAGAATATGCGTAGTCAGGTGTCGTCAATATTAAATAGTTACTCATGGTCCTAAAATTTTATTTAGGTCATCAGTGGCGAGAGGCGATGACAAAATTCCCTCCCGAATTGAAGAAGCTAATAATTAGTATAAATAAAAATATTCACTGACATGGCAGATTGTGTTGGTAATAAACTAATATTTATACGATGCAGCTCCCCCCGAAGCAGAATGTGATTGCAGTTGTCATGGTGATACCGATTAGTAAAATTTACAACACAATTTATTCCAACATAGGCGTTTTCACTGTGACAGCCAATGAGAAGGATACTACCACATTTCAAAAATAATTTCAAAATATAGCAGAGAACTTTAATTTCAATTTCGGCTGTACAACATTGGTCAACGTCCATTCCTCGAACTCTGATAACTTACACATAATGTGCGATCCTAAATATTGAATGGATAACTGATGCATAAATATTTTCTTCCACCCCCCTGTGACGTTCGGGAAATGTTAAACTAGAAGTTGTGCTGAAATAGTATGGCATTGAAGGTAAAATATAGGCCAGAAGTGACTTGAACTTATTTATGTGACTTGAGCAAATACCTTTTCATTTCACAATGCTTATTCCTAAAATTTTTCACTCACATTGATTTGTTAGCAAATGCAAATATAACTTTCTGTGTATTCCCTGATTTGCTATCACTGTCGTGAAAAAGTATTCCACCCGACTTAAATTTTTCTTATATACATTGTCTCATAATTGCTTTAACTAACTCAGTGGAGTGCAGTGGAGAGCACCTTTACAACGATATAAACTGGTGGTTTGTGCAAGCATGTCAGTGGCTTGTGCAGGTAAGAGAATCCATTTCGGTATGTCTGAAAATTTTGTTAAGTTGACTAAATTACAATGTACTTTCTATACAGAGTGACTGGCACTTCGCAGGACAAACTTTAAACGTAAGGTTGAGACCGTTGAAATAAACACTTTTTAGTCAATATCGTGAGCTAAAATTGCTTCGTTAAAGAGTTACATGGACTTGAAACATGAAACGTAGCAGACTGAACAGGCATGCAAATTTTATACAACTTGAAAATGTGGCCAGTGTTTGAGAAATCAATTAGTTCTATCCCAATAGGAAACATTCAAAATTTTGACAGAACCATTCTGCGCCCGTCCCGCTGCCTCTGATCTTCGTCTCGCTCTGTCTTGCTTGACCCCGCGCCGTGCAGCATCTCCGACCGACACTTCCCAACACATATGTTTAAGTCACTTCTCGCCTTTATTTGGTCTACAACGCCATACTTCTGCTGCACCACAATGAGTTGTAACCTTTCTCGAAATTAGTACAGATTCATGATACTAAATCCTACTATATTAGTTATGCCTCAAATATGTCCAATCTGATTCTTTAGGACAAGTTATCAGTATTTAGGGTATGAGCTCAAGAATCAAGAAATATCACTTAGCTAATTCGTTTGTGCAGAAGTTGTGTATGTCAACTCAATACTTTTGGAAGGCTGATGCCTCATATGTAAATACTGAAAGAGATTGGTTCCTATCGTGGTACATGTACCAGATTAAAATCCGTCGTTTAAACTTTGTGAATGACTACGTAAGGTAATGTGTCGCGTAGGTCATGGCGCGTAGATATTGAACAGTTCGCGCGCTCCTATATTGTCTATTGAATATTATAAATTATTGGCGTTGTGTTCTGCCTGCGTTCAGTCCTGCCACTGGCAAGAACTGGCCAAGAAACTCGCTTCAATAGTCTCACGCATGTGAGAGACGTTATGAACGAGAACTTTGCCCTTGAAACAATGTTGACGATTTCCTTGCGACGTCTTACTGGTGCTTTCCTTAGTATATTCAATTCTTCTAACTTCAAATGGAGAAGTTCATGAACCTCATCTATACTAATAAAAACGGCTTTTCATTCCCTTTATAGCTAAATGTAGAGTTCTGCTCTTATTACATTTGTTTTAAAGGAATTTCTTACCAAATATTGATAAGCGATCAGAATTATGCCTAATTTTTTAAGGCTATTCATTGTTGGAGAATTATTGTTGACCGAAAAGATATGTAAAATACTTAGGTGAAAATCAAACTGCGTCCTGTTTCATTTGCCCAAAAGTGTCATTATGTGCAGTACCGCTGCACGACATGTGATCGACGCGCTACCCGTGATCTCAATCATGGATGAAATGTAGTAGCAGATAGGAAATAATTTTGCTTCGTACAAGAAACAGAAAATGTTGAACAATAAAATAATTCTCTCTGCAAGAGCAATCCGTGAATCTTGAGGGCTTCGATCGCGTCCGCCAAACGATCGCAGCGCCGTTTGAACGCCTGCATCGCAGCAGATGAGGCGGCGTGTGGAACATCTTATGTTAGCACCTATCCTAATTTAGATGAAAAGAAAAATCAATGGACAAATGAATATTTTTATTATTTTTACTCTCAACACACTTATTTTCCTTTTTATATTATTTATTCATATTTTACTTGGTGTTATTCTTGTTGTCTTACGCGCGTGAGATTCTCTAAGAATCGATCTGTTGTAAATAATTTATCCTAATTTACTAATATGTTACTATTCGGCGTTTTTAATGTGCTATTGTGTGTTTTTAATATGCTATTGTGTGTTTTTCTTGGTAACGAAAACAGTTTTTATTTTTCATTTTCGTCACGTTCAGAACCCGAGTTCCTCCAATTCGTTTCAATTTTGAAGTTCTTTATCTTTTAAGAATTGATTTTTAACCACAATATTTTATGGGGAAAAGTGTTTATTTTGATCTTCCCTGACTTAATATAAAGTTTCGTGCATACATGTATTTAGATATAAATTATTTAGGCAGGAGACACTCAACTTTGGTTACAGGTTACGGCAGTTCTATTGATTACTCCATATTGCAATTCCTTACATCGGTAATCACAATGGTTTTCCATGAATTGACTTGGGGAGTTAAAAACAAGATTATTTTATTGTTTTTACTTTCCTTCCTTTCAAAATTGTAGATGCATCTAAAGTTTCCTGAGTCTTAGCATGCGTAGAGTGTAAGCAGAAAGAATATATGAGAAATAGAATATGCGCAGTCAGGTCTCGTCAATATTAAAGAGTTACCCATGGTTATTGAATTTAAATCTGGTCGTTAATATGTTGAAAAGACACGACAAAATTTCCTACAGAATCGTAGAAGTTATACCTAGGTTAAAAAGTACCCAAATTCTCTCAACTGATAGGTAGAAAGTTTTGGAATGATAAAGAGTTGTTGATTCCGGAACAGGATGCGTTTGCGACAGCTATTTTCACTCAGTTTCGTGCAATAATCATGGTTATTATCTTTCGATTTTGAGTGTATTCGCTGACACCCAATGAGAAGGTTATTTCCTTTCGCCAAAAATTGGGGATATTCGTAAAGCGGAAGGAATTTTCACTTTCAAGTTCCAGTGATCAACATTGGTCATCGTCCATTCCTCAAATTTTAATAACTTCAAATCTAAAATATTAAAGGGATAACGGACGTAGAAATTTTTGCTGTCACCCGTCAGTAACGTTTCAGGAAACGTTGAACTCGTAATTGTGCTGAAAAAGCATGGCACTAGGGGTAAAATGAAAGCCAGTGACTTGAACTTACGTATGTGCCTTGAACATATGTCGTTTCATTGGACGATGAATCTCTTTGAAATTTCCCACTAACCTTGGTTTGAGGACGAACGCAAATATAACTTAGTGTTTATGAAATTATGTATCAATGAAAAATCTAACGTAACCGTTTTTCCAGCTCACCACCTAGGGAGGCTTAAATGTTTCCTTTATATATGATAACGGATGCATGGTTATACCTATTTCGCTTTTTTGTGTCACTTAATACAACTCGATTTTAAAAATGGCTGCCCTTGCACACCAGAAGTTCAGCTTCACGAAACACACCTTCTGTACCCAAGAATCCAAGTTCACTCATTCAGTCAGCTAGTCAGTCGATGCTTATTGAAAAGACGGAAAGAGAGTTTGATACAGATTGTGTCGGGGAGGAAAAAGGCGAAACGGAAAAGGATAGGAGGGAAGTTAATAGAGATGCGCACTGCGCATTTGATGCTAGTGTTAGAGGTTTTTTTTTTGTAAGTAGTTTGAAGGTGGTGAAAGTTATCTACCCGTCAGGGCTTTGCATGGGGGGGGGGGGTGTTTAGTTAGAGAGCATCTTTAGCACTGAACGTGAGTAAGTAAGCTTGCCGTAGTAGATAGGGGTTGTAGAGTTGTACACGTTTGATGTCGTGTTCCAAGTTCATCATTCGGAAGTATGGAGAAGTCAAGTACACTGCAGCAGTGAAGAGGGTTTTTGGAACAAAGTTCTACCCGAAAAATCCTCAAAAAGGTTCAAACCAAAAGGCATTCAAATGAGTCATCAACAAGTTCCTAGTGGCGTTTCCAATGACTCCTTGAAATACCTTTTGGTTTGGAAACTTTACGAGAATTTCGTTTACTCAATTTACCGCCAGATTTTAAGCTCTAACTTGGCCCCAACGCCAGGTGTTCATGGATCAAGTGTGCTAGCAACAGCAGCAACAACAGGCTTCTATATGCTGTTCTTGCAACAAAAGCATAAGTCAGCTCGCAGTCTTTACATAAAATCTATAATTATCGCCGCAGGAAATTAGGAATTAATGCTAATTGTGATAATAAATCAGTTTCCATAAGAAATATTTTATGTGGACGAAGAAAATGTTGAGCATCTACAGGTGTTGAACGGATGCAATTATTAACCGAAGTAATAAAATAACAAAATTTAAATAGGCCCTGAAGATGAGTAAAAGAATATGCGTAGTCAGGTCTCGTCAATATTAAATTCTTAATTTTAAGATTCTTAATTTTGAGTTCGGCTCTACAACATCGCTCAACGTCCATTCCTCGAACTCTGATAACGTACGCATAATGAGCGATCCGAAATATTGAATGAATAACTGATGCAGAAATATTTGCTGCCACACCTTCGGGACGTTTCGGGGGATGTTGAAACTCGAAGTTGTGCTGAAATAGTATGGCATTGAAGGCGAAATGAATGCCAGAAGTGACTTAAACTTATGTATGCGACTTGAGCAAATACCTTTTCATTTCCCAATGCTTATTCCTAAAATTTTTCACGTACCTTGGTTTGATAGCAAATACATATATAACTTTCTGTGTATTCCCTGATTTGATATCACTGTCATGAAAAAGTATTCCACCCACTCAAATTCTTCTTATATTCATTGTCTAATTATTGTTTTCACTAACTCTGTGGAGTGCAGTGAAGAAATTTTTTACAACGATACAAACTGGTGGTTTGTTTGTATCGTTGTAAGGGAATCCATTTCGATATATCTGAATATTTTGTTTAGTTAACTAAATTACAATATATTTTCTACACAGGGTGACTGGCACTTTGCTGGACAAACTTTAAACATAAGGCTGACACCGTTGAAATAAACACATTTTACTCATTATCGTGAGCTAAAAACCTTCGTTAAAAAGTTAAACGGAATTGAAATTTGAAACGTATCGGACTGGACAGGCATGCAAATTGAATACAACTTAAAAATGTGGCCAGTGTTTGAGAAATCAATGAGTTCCATCACAATAGTAAGCATTTGAAATTTTGACAACCATTTCATCAGTTCAAACAATATGCAAGCAGAAATTTCATGGCAAGAATTGTAGGTTAAGTTCATAACCATTCCTGACATGAAATTTTGTTGAACTAATTACATCAAGAAAGTTGCCTGTGAGAGGTTTCAAGGAGAGCGTCAACATTGCTTAGGTGAGAAATTTCTCGTACATAACGTCTCTCACATGTGTGAGATTGAAGCGAGTTTGTGTGAGATTATTGAAGCAGGACAGTGCAGACACTACGCAGTAAGGACAGGCAGTAAGGACACTACGCCATTATTGTCAGTATTCAACAGACAAGAGAGCAGTGCATGAACTGTTCAACATCTACGGCAATGGTCCATAAGTAGGTGGACAGTATCTGGAATAGGGCTGAGTATCAGTTATATTATTAGAATTTTGTTCATTTTAACTTTGTTATCTGTGCCTTGTTACGGTCAATTTTATAATTACAGTATTTAAATTTAAGGAAAAATATTCCTTGAAGTGATAAAGGTAGACTTCAAAGCTGTGTAATTTACGATGGAAAACTGTTTACCACTAGCGTTGATCAAATTTAAGGGCTTGTATATTATTGGAATGTTCTAGTTTAGTTCGTACTGAATTTACGTTCATGTATACGGAGTCTCAAAATAAATGGTAGGATCAGCTGTCCACATACTTTCAGCTGTCTACATACTACCCTGAGTGACCACGGTCATCGTAAACTTTTTCCAAGTACATATTATTTGGATAAACACTCTGACCACAATTGGTAAAACTGAAGTTCAATATTCAACTCAAGTTAAATTCAATCGTAATCAGCAACTATTAAAATAACAACCGTAAACTGGATCATGCCTTTATTTAGCTTTACTTAAGTATTTCAAATAATGAGATTGTGACAACTATTCGGTCATAAGCATTATGAACGTCCCCTCCGTGCGTGGCCACCGGCGGTGCATGTTGTGGCCAGGTGTACACAACCGTAAGTTTCACGAAACTGCTGCGTTTGTCGTGACATGTAGGCGTCTCAGGGAAGTGATTTCATCCAGTTACCTTGCCGACGGGTAAGTCTACGGGGCAAAGTAATTCACCATTATGATTCCTCTTATTTTTCTCATTGAGAAGGAATTCAACTGCAAAATAAATTTACAAAAGTTGAACGATCGCAAATAACGGGGTGGGTCAAGATGCACACCTAAAATACTTATAATTTACCCTTAAATGTTTTCACGATAATAACTGAGGGATGACTGATGTAGAAATATTGTTTTCCACATGTCTCTTCGCATTTCGACAAATGTTGAACGTCGTCATTGTACTAAAGAAGTATGACGTTGTGTGTTAAATAAAAGCGAGAAGTGACTTGAACATTTGTATTGGGAAGCATCGGTCGGAGATCTTGCACGGCGCGGGGTCAAGCACGACAGAGCGACAAGAAGATCAGAGGCAGCGGGACGGGCGCAGGTGCGGCCTTAGCTTCCGCTGGTGAAATTCACTCGCAAACGCAAGCGCAAATTTGCACATGAGAATTTAAAGAGGATATTGGCTCAATACTCGAGAAACAGATTCGTAGTGTGTCCTTTGCAGGTCACATGTCCTGTTTGTGTACCGTATCCAGTGAGTGTCTCGTGTCTTCCTGGCCGAGTGGTGAGGACGCGCGCCCGTCACGGGAAGGTGCCGGCAGTTCGAATCCTGGCAATGCCGCCCAGTGATACTCCCCGTAGGGCAAGGAAGAACTCAGCCACAATTCACCCTTACCCTAGTGTTATTAATGGGTACCAGCTTGACCGGAAGTAACCGTCAGAGCGTCGTGGTGTTAATTGGCATTTGAAAAACCTATGTACAAGAAAACATTCATTAGGGTTGATTCTGAAAAACACCTTTTATCTTGTGCGTGTCACATGTCGTGTTCGTCTCACGAACACTATCAGTGTAAAAAAATTGTCTTAGGGAATAATATCAGCAATTAATTCAGTCTTCGGAAATATTTATCAAGCCCGAAGATGTGGTTTACCTATATATTTACATAAAAAAATTACTGTTGCAAATTAGTACTAATTAGATTTTAGCATTTGTTGAGCACTTTAGCTACGCTTATTAGTAACTCTGTAGTTATGAAGGTGAACAAAGTAATAACTCATTTAAAAAATACTGATACAATCTAAATTATTCTTGGGTAACTATTGTATGCAAGCCTTAACACGACCTGAGGCGCATGTGGTGTACGCTCGAATTATCTATTAGAATTTCTCACTTGTTCAATCACAAAAAGACCGGAAGAGGCTGTTATAAACAGTACCGCTGCATGGCACGCAGTCGACACGCTGCTGTGTACCTCACTTACATATCTGGGATTAAATCAGATTTTTTAAACCAGATATTTAGATTTATGTAATAAATGTTCCTCTATAGTACGTATAGATAGGTGCTTGGGTTTGTTCATTACATTCACGTTTTACCTACGCTTTTGGATGGATGAAATAATGCCGTGGTGTATTTTGTAGAGAAATTTCATGGTTTCAAATTAGAAATAATTTTAATTCAGAAACAATTCTTAAATCACTACTCAGTTGAAGAACAAATGATAATTATTTGAGTAATGTTTCATGGAATGCATTATTTCGTGTGAAAAATCGATGTATCTGAATATATGTGTTACATGTACATCGCTTAAAATATAAGATTTATTTCCATGTCTTCAAGAAATCAATCAATTGGCGATCGTCATTCATGAACCGGTGAATTATTTCTCCAGCCGTCATTTGGCGTTCATGTTCATTAAACTTTGCAATGGGAGCGTACGCGTCTGCTCGCTGCCAGTGATGATGATGCCGTTTCCATAGCATTGGTCATGTTCTCGTAACATTTCAGTCTGTGATACTCATGATTTTGCCATGTTTATTCACGGGCATGAACATAGGGTTACACTGACGTTGTTGCTCACCAACTTAAAAGAGATAAAATATATGAACCAGAGTATAAAATCCATTTTTTATTCGTTTCTTTTTTAGGCAAACGTTTCGGAATGTTAAAATTCCATCTTCGGGGCTGAAATCGCACTTAGAGGTAGAATTAGGAATAGAAGGCACTTCGATTTTTTTTGTTTTTGACCTCTTCATATGTTTTTCATCACTGAAAATGGAATTTTACTATTCCAAACCTATAGAAGAAACAAAAAAGTGGAAATTTCTACGTTGGTTCTCATTTTCATATTGGGCGTGAGATCCCCCATGAATCGACCTATTGAAAATATACATTTTAAAAATTAATACAATTTATATTCTTCCACATGTAACTGATAATCGTTCCTACAATGTTGCTACCAATAGTGAAGAATTTGTATTTTGTATTTATATGATATGTACATTTTTCATCTTAATACCTACGATGTAATTCATTAAAAGACTTGATAATTATATATATATAAAATGAAAAATGAACATTATTGCTTAAACAATAGCTTCTATTTTGACTGATAGTATTCGTGCTCGCCCAGGACACACTACTAATCGGTTTCTCAAGTATTGAGTCAATATCCTCAATTAATTGGGACGCGTAAATTTCCCATCGCGGATCCGGGTGAACTTCATTACCGGAAGCCACGGCCGCTCCTGCGCCCGTCCTGCTGCCTCTGATCTTCGTCTCGCTCTGTCTTGCTTGACCCCGCGCCGTGCAGCATCTCCGACCGACGCTTCCCAATACATATTTTCAAGTTACTTCTCGCCTTCATTTGGCCCACAACGCCGTACTTCTGCTGTATATTGATGAGTTACAACATTTCCAGTTTCTCATGCAAATTCTTGATACAGGATACTGCTACATTAGTTATGCCTCAAACATTCATGATCTGGTATTTCACGGCAAGATATCAGTATTTTAAGAACGTACTCTGTAAAATACGTTTGCAGTACGGGATGTGATAGTTTATGGTAATGTTTTAACAAAAGTTTTGGAAGGCTAACGCCTCAAACCTGTGGTGAGAAAATAGGCAAGTCCGCGCTAGAATCCAACATTAATTTCGGTTGTTATTGTTGTGTACCTGGCAATGTATGGTAATCGCATAAGTTGAGCGATATGTTACGTGGAACATCTGCCAGTTATGACTCGTGTTTGTGTGGTAAATTAAATTTAATTGCTTTACAATAAACAAATATTTGATTTGCAAAACATTTCACTTTTACTACAGAACTGATAGTGCCACGTGCTGTGTAGATGTTACGTAGTTGAGGAATGTTACGTCATCAACATAGGAATCAATCCCGTAATTTTAGTCCTCCGGCCTCCATTGCGCGTAGATGTTGAACAGTTCATTCACTTTTTTCTTGCCTATTGAATATTGACAAATGGCGTAGTGTCCTTACTGCGTTCAGTTCTACACAGTCCTGTCACTGGCAAGAACTTGCGAGTAAACTCGCTTCAATAATCACACGCATTTGAGAGACGTTATTTACGAGAACTTTTCCCTCTAAGCAATGTTGGCGCTCTTCTTGCGACGTCTTACTTTTGCTTTTCTTGTCATATTCTGTTCTACTAATTTCAAATGGAGAACTTTATGAACTTTACCTACCCTAATCAATATAGCATTTCTTTAACTCTATTGCTCAAGTGTAGAGCTCTGCTCGTATTACATTCGTTATTATGGCATTTCTTCTTAAATATTGAAAAGCTGATGAGAATTCTGCCTAATTTTCGAAAGCTGTTCATTGTGTGAGAATTGTTGTTTTTCGAAAAGATACGTAAAATACTTTGGTGATGTTCAAATTGCTTGCCTATTCACTGACCCAAAAGTGTCATTATGAGCAGTACCGCTGCATGACAAGTAATAAACACGCTACCCGTGATCTCAATTATTGATGAAATGTAGTAGATGATAGGAAATATTTTTAATTCGTACGTGAAACAGAATAGATTGAACAATAAAAGAATTTCCTCTGCAAGAATTCGTGAAACTCTCGGTGGCTTCGATCACGTCCTCCAAACGATCGCACCGCCGTTTGAACGCCTGCATCGCAACAGATGAGGCGGCGTGTGGAACTTCTTTTGGTGGCACCTATCCTAATTTAGATGGAAAGAAGATCCAACGTACAAATGAATATTTATATTATTTTTAAACTCAACACACACCTATAATTTTTTTACTATTGGTTCATTTCTACATTGGTTCTTCTTGTTATCTAACACGTGAGATTCTCTAAGAATCGATCTGTTGGAAATAAATTATCCTAGTTTAGTATTATGTTTCTTATGCTCATTATAGTTAATGGGGGGCTGATATTCTGTGTTTGCCTTGATATCGAAAGCAGATTTTACTCTTCATTCCCGTGTCACTCTCATAACCTGAATTTTTCTCCAATTCGTTTCAATTTTCCAATCCTTGTATCTTTAACGAAGCATTTTTAACCACATTCTTAAAGGAGGAAAAGTGTTTATTCTACCTTTCCCAGACTTGACATAAAGTTGTGTGCATACATGCATATACGAATATAGATTATCTAGGCAGGTGACACTCAACTTTGGTATATAGGTTAAGGAAACTCAATGGATTGCTCCATTTTGCCATTGCTTAAATCGACAATCACAATGGTTTTCAAGGGTTGACTTTGGGGGTTAAATACAATATAAACGTTCTGTTTTTACTCTCTATCCTTTCAAAATTGCAGATGCATCTAAAATTTCCTGAGTCTTATCATGCGTGGAGTGTTAGCAGAAAGAATGTATGAAAAAAAGAATATCCATAGTTAGGTCTCGTAAATATTAAATAGTTACTCATGGTTCTAAATTTTTATTTAAGCCATCAGTGGTTTGCGTAGCGACGACAAAAATTAATTCCCTCCCGAATCGAGGAATATAAAATTTGTATGAAAAAAATAAATTCCCCGATATGTCAGATTGTGGTGTTATTGCACTATTATTAATACCATGCAGCTCTGCCCGGAGCTGGAAGCGATTACAAGTGCCTTCCTGACTGCGATTCGTATAACCAAGAACATAATTTTCTTTCGATAAATACATGTTAACTCTGTCACTCAATCAGAAGGTTATACCCTCGCCAAATCTGAAAATGTATGAGTTTAGGAGGGAGTTTAGTTTCAGGTTAATACCGCACAACATTGGTCAACGTCCGTTCTTCGAACTCTGATAACTTACGCATAATGTGCGAACCGAAATATTGAATGGATAACTGATGCAGAAATATTTGCTGCCACCCCACTATTGCGGGAAATGCTAGAACTCGAAGTTGTGCTGAAATAGTTTGGCATTGAAGGCAAAATGAAGGCCAGAAGTGACTTGAAAATACCTTTTCATTTCACAATGTATATTCCTAAAATTTCTCACTTACATTGGTTTGATTGCAAATGCAAGTATAACTTTCTGTGTATTCCCTGATTTGCTATCACTGTCGTGAAAAAGTATTACACCCGACTTAAATTCTTCTTATATATTTTGTCTAATTATTGTTTTAACTATCTCTGTGGAGTGCAGTTAAGAGCATCTTTACGATATAAACTGATGGTTTGTGCAACCATGTCAGGGGCTTGTGCAGGCAAAAGAATCCATTTCGGTGTGTCTGAAAATTTTGTTAAGTTGACTAAACTACAGTGTACTTTCTATACAGGGTGAATGGCACCTTGCGGGATAAACTTTAAACATAAGACTGCGACCGTTAAAATTAACACTTTTTACTCATTATCGTGAGATAAATATGAGTCGTTGAAGAGTTACACGGACTTTAAATATGAAACGTATCGGACTGAACAGGCATGCAATTTGTATACGACGTAAAAAATGGCCAGTGTTTGAGAAATCGAATAGTTCCATCACATAAGTAAGCATTCGAATTTTTGATAGAACCATTCAGCGCCCGTCCCGCTGCCTCTGATCTTCGTCTCGCTCTGTCTTGCTTGACCCCGCGCCGTGCAGCATCTCCGACCGACGCTTCCCAATACGTATGTTCAAGTCCCTTCTCGCCTTTATTTGGTCTACAACGCCGTACTTCTGCTGTACAATAATGAGTTGCAACATTTTTTAAAATTAGAACCTATTCGTGACGGGAAATCCTGCTACATCAGTTATGCCCTAAATGTTCCCGATCTGATATTTTGTACAACATAGCAGTATTTTAGAAATGGACTCTATGAATATGCTAGTAACAAAAAAGTAGAAGGAATAGTAAAGAATGAAGATGATAAATTTAGGCAGGCTGAAGCTAGATTAGGTTAAAGGCGAGGAATGGTTAAGCGTGTGTCATGAAAAATAGTTCTGCTCCGCTCATTATAAATGTGTGAACGACTAAGGACGGTAATTCGCATAAGTCGCGATATGTTACGTGGGTTACCTGCCAGAAATGTTTAATTATCTTGACTCGCGTTTTCATCGTAAATTCAATATAATTACTTTACAATACGCTAATAGTTAATTCGAAAAACATTTTACTTCTACTACAGAACTGATAGTGCCACATGGTGTGTAGGAGTTACGTAGTTAAGGAATGTTACGTCGTCAACGTAGGAATCAAAAGCGTAATTTTAGTCCTTTTGCTTCCATTGGGCTTAATTAAATATCGAATAGTTCATGCACTTCTTCATTATCTATTGAATATTGGCAATTGGCGTACTGTCCTTATTGCGTTCAGTTCTGCACTGTCCTGCCACTGGCAAGAACTTGCGAGTAAACTTACGTCATTTTGCTTACGTCATTTGAAATCAACAAATCCCTTTTAATGAAGTTGACATTATAATTTCAGTTGTAATAGAATTTCTAAACGTGTGAATTCTGAACGTCTCAGCTTGAAATTCTAAATTGAGTTGTCTACGAGTGGTAAAATGTAAGCGAAGAAATCAAAATATATTTCCACAAGAGGATCTTGTAGATTGGCTGATATTCTCAAACACGATCCGTTTAATTTACCTCTCATATGAAAAATTTCATAACCGCCAAAAATTAGGCTAAGAAATCTTGGTAAGGCATGCTTTTTTATTTAAAAATTCAAAGTCCTTTAACCGTAACAAAATTGGTCACTTCAGCCTACCATCGTACCATATATACAACATAATGATATTTGAGGAACGTACCAAATTTGTTGAGTTGTACTGATTCCGACTGCTCTGGACGCCGCACCCACTCCACATACATCACCTGGAAGGGTATACCCTAGGCCTTTATACACTATTTTTTTACAAGTTTTTGTAAACTCAGCCGCTTTATTGCACTTTGGTCACACCCATGCCTTAAATACTGATATTTTACGCGTAAATATTTTATGAAACATTCGAGGAATACCTAATGTATAAATATTGCTAACCACTTGTCTGGAAGCGCTTCTGAAAATGTTGAAATTCGTAATTGTACTAAAGAAGGGATGGCGTTGAGGGCAAAATAAAGGCAAGAAATGATTTGAACTAGTGCTTTTTTATTTGACAATGAATATTCTTGAAATTTCCCACTTACATTATTTCAACTCACTCAGTGGAGTGTAGTGAGGAGCATCTTTACAATGATATAAGCCAGTGGTTTATGCCACACTAACAATTCCGCACTTGATTCAACAGATAACCGTCGTTTATATTACTGCTATTCTCGCCCAGCCCGGCACCGACTTTGAAGAGCCAATAGACAGACACCTCTTGCTGTTTGGTATGCGTCGTGCAATGGTGCTCGATACCTTACTTCGACACTGAAACTCAACTTTGAAAAATTAGGCTGACCATCCGCAATTTCTGTTTTCTTCAGATCGATAAAAAAGTTTTACATCTCAATAGAATTTTAAATGTCTCTACCTTGACTGCTCATAACGAAAATCAAGATCAATGTTCTGTTCAGGTTTAAAATCTTCTACTCACGCCTGCAAAATCAGTAGAATGTGTAAATTATTCAATGTTGAACCGATGGATAAAGTCCTCACGGTCTACTAACTGAATATCTTTTTGAAAGTATTTGTTAGTCGATGTACGTAATGTACTTATTAAATGTTGGGTGAGAACGCAACTTTAGCGTCCAAAAATTCAGTCACAAGTTAATTCAGATGAATTGAATACAACGACGCTGTGTTCCTGATTCGAACTTACAGTCTCTGAGTTACAATTTTAAATAAGTGTTTAAAGATAAAATACTCAAGTTTTATTTTGTATTTTTTTATAATTTTTACAATGGTTGAGCAGTACGCTCAATAAAATTGAAGCTCACGATCCGCACTAGCTGAAGTGAGACGATTAACTCATTGAGAAATCTTTTGACTCGGCAAAGGGAAAGTGTTTCAAATGATGTTCGAAAAGGATGTTAGTGGTCATATTCGAGCTAGGAAGCGTGTGAAAATCAACTGAGATATGCAAGAAATTTATTTGCAGCTTTCGGATTCTTCCACCTAGTTCATGGACGAACAATATTTTGATGCTCATTTCGGCTACTTTATTAAAGTGATGTAGCAGAAAGCTCATAAAAGTCCTTACTTAAAGCGCAGATCTTTATATCACAGCTAACGAATCATTAATCATTGATGTCATTTAATGTTTAATCGACATCTGTGCTAACACCCGATGAAATTTTTTACTAACAATCCTTCATATATATGTGTTGGAAATGAATACCCCCTCAGTTCACATAGTCCATAATGATTTCATAAAATTTTTCCAAAAAATAATAATTCATTTGTTGGCGGGGGGAAGACGCCAAATAAAGAATTGGATAATTTTATTTTTTGCTCTATTGGTCAAATTGTTTGCCTGCACCAGAGGGGCTACTGCATACTGTTCGACTGTTCGACCGCAACCATGGTGTGTACGTACACCTCACGTGAAACATCGTACGCATACAGATGATATAAATACCTTATAAAATTGGGGAACAATATATTTTAAACATGCAGGAAGAAATAGTGCATCAATGTATTTAATTTTTTTGCCCATTCAAAATATACTCATGAGCTTTTATTTTGAATTATTTTTGTATAACTATTGTACGTAAGCGATGAATCAACTTCAATCTAGCCAGGTCCAGTCACAAATTTTCTTTTTTAATTACTGATTTGTTCAGTCACACAAAGTGTTGAGGTGCCATTATGAGCCCTACCGCTGCATGGCACGTGATAAACACGCTACCCGTACATCTCAGTTACGTATCTGGGATATAAAAACAGATATTACACACACATGTCTTGAATTCTCTACTGGAGTATATATACCCGTTGTTTTACCTTTATTTCTTTCTTATAATAGTAGGTATGAACATTAGTAATATGGAGGCATCAATAAAATTTGCCGTAGCATGTGTCCAAAGTTGAGTGCCAACTGCCAAGATAATTCATCTCAACAGGTAGCTGAAACTTTTGTTTAGTTATCCAAATTAACATGGACTTTCTATGCAAGGTGACTGGCTCTCTGCAGGACAAACTCCAATATAATCCTCAGACAGTTGAAACAAACACTTTTTGCTCAAATTTCGTGAGTTCTAAATTCTTCATTAAAGAAATTCAAATACTTGAAATGTGAAACGTATTGGAGAAAAATTCGCGCACAGGCATGAGCAGGAAATGAAAAATAAAACTCAGGAAAAAACTTTTTTACAATTTGGAGAAACCGAATAAGAGTTGAGCTTGTTTTATTGTGACCATAAGAATGAGGAAATTATGTTAGATATTTATGACAAATTCTCTGAATTTATCCCATCTGTTGTGATGCTGTATGCTAGAGATCCTGTTTCTTGTATTCATTATATAAATGTTTTCCTACCTCGTGTTTAAGAAATTCATTAGTGTATTCACTATAGGGAGCTTGCGAAATTTGGACACAATTATTTCACCTGTTTGAACAATATGTAAAAAAATCACAATAATAATTGTAAATCAAGTTCACAAAGGAAATTTGGTTGATGTAACAATGGTGAGAAAGGTACCTGAGAGAGGTTGCAAGGAGAGCGTCAACATTGTATAGATGAGAAAGTTCTCGTACATAACGTCTCTCACATGTGTGAGATTATTTTATTGAAGCGAGTTTCCTCGCAAGTTCTTGCCAGGGGCAGGACAGTGTAGAACTGGACGCATCAAGGACATTACGCCCATTGTCAAAATTCAATAGACAAGAGAACAGTGCATGAACTGCTCAGCGTTTACGGCAAATGAGGTAGGAGGACGTAAATTACGGGTTTGATTCGTACGTTGACGACGTAGCATTCCTTAAATTAACTCCTAGACAGCACGTAGCACTAACAGTTCTGTAGTGGGAATGATGTACAGGGTCGTCCATTAGTAGGTAGACACCAAGTGGAATAGTTTTGTGTATCAGTTATATTATTGCAATTTCGTTCATTTTAACTATCTTATCTTTGCTGTGTTATTAACAATTTTATTATTGTATTATTTGTGAAAACTGTACGTCGGAGCGCATGAGCCAGACTTCAAAGCTGTGTAATATAAAAGAAAGAAAGTTTGGGCACCAGCGTTGATAAAATTAAAGGGCCTATGTATTAATTTTCATATATTATTGTAAATTTTCTAGCTATGTTCGTACTAAATATACATGTGCGTATAAGGTGTCTCAAAATGAATGGTAGCATCAGCGGTCTAATTACTTTTGGACAACCCTGAGTGACCACAGTGATCGTTAGGTTTTCCAGGTATGTATTATTTACCTCTACACTTCGATAACAATTGGTAAAACTGAAGTTCAATATTCAACTCAAATTTGAAATCAATTGCGATTAGCAATTATCATAGTAGCAATCATTAACTGGATCATGCCTTCAGGTAACTTTACTAATAAAATTGTGAAAGTTGTGTTCGACCTCTGGTCAGTGAGCAGCATTAGGGACATCTCTTGCTTGGCCACCGGTGGAGCATGTTGCGGTTCAAGTGACAACAAGCATCAGATTCAGAAACTACTTAGTCTCTGAACGCGCGTTATGGTATTGATTATGATTCCAATCACGATACCAAGTGAACTTGAATTGAAATTCACACATCTCTTTCCATATTTAATTCATAGATGGACATATCCTTTCATATAAATACAATGTTCTTTAATGTGAGAAATTTACGTTACGTTTGGCTTGGCTTGGCGATGCTTATAGAGAAGACGGAAAGAGAGTTTGACACAGAGTGTGTCGGGAAGAGAAGAGGTGAAACGGAAAGGGATATGTTGGAGAACGATAGAGATGCGCTTTGCGCATATGATGCTAGTGTTGAGGATATTTTTTGTAGGTAGTTTAAGGGTGGTAGAAGTTAATTACCCGCCAGGGCTTTGTATGGGTGGATCTTTAGTTAGTAGGCATCATTAGTACCGGACGTGGGTGGGTAGGCTTGCCGTATTGGTTAAGTCTCCTTTATCACAAAATATTCGCTTGAGTCGGAGCTGGTCAGTCGAGTCTGTCCGTCCGTCCGTCGTTAGAGTCGTGTTAAGTGTATTTTGGTCTCGGTTGGGGTGCGAGAGTTTTCATTTTTGAGCTCTGAAATTGTTTGTGCGGTATTTGCGGAGTGTCTTGCGGGAATGTGAGTTGTAAGTAGAGTTATGGGTGGGTGCGTGTCGTGAATATTTTGCCAGATTCTTTTTGCGTGTTTGTGGAGTGTAATGTTGATTGGTTGCATGTTTGCTCGGCGATGTAGTTGAGCAGAGGTGGAGAAATCTTGCCATTCTGAATTTGTTATGTATCTCGTGGCTCGGTTTTGTACGCGCTGGAGTGTTGAGATAGATGTTGGTGGAAGTGTGTGTAGGGGAGTGGCTGGGTAGATGAGAGTGGATCTTACTAGAGCTATGTAGAGTTGGCGTTTCACTTCTAGGTTTAGGTGTTTGAATCGGTAAAGGCGTGAGAAGTTTTGGTGTGCTAATGCTGCTCGTTGTCTGGTGTGGGGTGCAAATCCGGTTGTGCTGTTTGTGAGTCCCAGAACTTTGCCTGAGTTTGTGTAGGGATGTGGGGTGTTGTTGATGTGCACTGTTGGGTGTTTGCGGCGGCTGATGGCAATTATTTTGAATTTGTTTGCATTGGTTTGGATTTTCCATTTTCGTTCGTAATCGTTGATTTGGGCAATGGCTCGTGTTGTTAGAAGAGCTGCCATCTTATATGAATGGTTAGCGGATGTAATTTGTGGGATGTCGTCTGAGAAAGCTATGTTGTCAGTATTGTGTATTGATGAGGGAAGGTCGTGTGTTAAGTAGTTATACAGTGTTTGGGAGAGGACTGCTCCCTGGGGGACACCTGACTTGATGGAGAAGGGTGGCTTATGGTAGTTCGCGATGTTACGTCTGAATGCAACAAGTCAATTTCCATTTCTGATATACTGAAAATTTACACTTGAAAACCGATCGTCCAAATTTTAGGGCTAACTATTGTAGAAATATTTGTCGCCACCCGACGGTAGGCGTTACGAAAAATGTTCAAACTCGTTATTGTTTTAAAGAAGTATTGAGTTGCGGGTAAACTGAAGGCGAACAATAACATGAACATATGTATGTATTGGGAAACGTCGGAAGTAGATGCTGAACGGCGCGGGGTCTTGTGTTCTTGTTTTTGGTGGCTATCGGAACTGCGAAGGCTAGTCCATGCAGCTCCACGTCAGAAGGGAGGTTTGCTCCTTGCTCTCGACACTGTCTGGAGTGGGGAATAGGGACGCATTAAATGAAGTTTTCATGGATCTAATTTACCATCATATTTCAGTAATTGAAGAGTTCATATCGCTCTTGAAATTCAAACGTTTAAGAACACGAGATATTTGAGGGCATAAATTTATTTTGATTGACACGTGCTGTATTTACGTCAACAGCATGCCCTACAACTAGCCTCACATGAGTATCCCAAGTTAAGGGGAAGATCCAGCCTGGGCGGCACAGCCTGGAGCTTCAGCTGTCTATGTCAGCAGACTGAAATCAATTACTCCCAATAAGGTTTATTTATACAGAACTCCTGTGGGCGATTCTCTATGGGAGTAAAGGTGAGTTTAGGTCATGAGGGGTTGCATTATAGCCGTACAATGATTAATTCTCTATTCAAGTGCACGCAGTACATTGCCACTGTGCCTCAATGAAGCACACTGCAGGAAGAATAAGATGACGGTGAATGATGGTGATAGCATGCCCACAGTAGTTAGATTGTCCAACATAGGCTATCAGTAGGGTAGCGAAGATTATATCTACAGAGTATGGATTCTACCAGAGTCTGTCAGATATCTAAAACTGCTTTAATTACTTGGACTTGCACTGGACTTGGAAAGGAGCTTCCCCTCCCTGTAAGTTTTGCAGAGAAATAGGAACATTCTACGAGATTGAGGCAGTTCAGATTGCTACGGTGAACCGCGTGATTAGGACAATGTAAGAGAAAATGATCTACGCTAATTCAAATCAGGACATGCTGGATTTGACACCAGCATGTCCGACTCGTAGCCATGCCAGAGCAACTTCAGCTGTGCGAGATTTATTTAAGGCACAAGGCCAGTCCTCGATATTATCACTTATTTGTGTCAAGAACCGACCTTTTCCTGTTGTCCTGACTGTATAGTCAGCCAGGAGTGGTTCCATTGCCTGTGAAGGGCTTCACGAGCGAGACGCAGTTTCCTCTTTCGGTGGAGGAGTGATGGTATGATATGGGAGGAAATAAACTTCCTTAGCAGAGAGATCCGCCACTTCGTTACCAATTATTTCTTTATTGCCATGGATGAACTGCAATTTAATTACATGAGAAATGGGGAGCAGAATTATTTTTTGTTTTTGAACGATTAAAACAAGACAAATGAAATGTTTAGATTTTTGATCTCGAATTAGGTACATCGAATTTAAAGAATCTGAAAGGATCACTATCTTTTCACGGTCAAACGGGTTGTTCTGCACCCATTTGATGCCAAAAAAATTCTATTCGTAGAACTCAGACCTGTGGTCTCAGTTTCCAATTTACAGATGTATTTTTTGCAGGGATCACGAAAGCTGCTGATCCATGCGCGTTTGGCTCAGTTACACGAGAGCCATTAGTATATAGTGGTAGAAACTGTGCAAATTTATTTGATGCAGGTCGTGAAAGACTTGTCAACTTAAAACACAGTGAACGAAGATGATACAGAAGTTTGTAAGAACTTAGGGAAAATGCAACCATTAGTGTGATACCACGGTGGCAGAGGGGAGACCATATACGAAGCAATATGACGGTAGATTGGGCAATGAAGTCTGGTAAAAGTTGGCTGAGCATACGTAGCAAACGAATGCAAGTTTGAGGATGCACGATCGGTAACAGATTAATTAAGAGCTTTCATGTTCTGCAACGCTTTAGAGTCGATAGGTAGCTGCATCATTCTGATATACTATAAGCAGGTAGTTTGCTCTAGATGTAGCTGAAGTAGGGGCACATTTCCTTTTTCTACAATAGAAGATATAGAGGTGGTTTTCCGGCAGCGTCTGGCCTTCCGCAGGCTAGAATTTCGAACAGGGTTCAATTTTGCTAGATTCGAGGGAGTTGCGACTGCATAAAATGAAGCAGCGTAATCGAGTCTACTACGAATCAAAAGCGAGTACAGCTTAAGTAGCATTTCTCTATCTGCATCCCAATCTGTGGGATATTGACTGCAGTAAATTCACAATACGCAAGAAAGCAATCCTTAGGCCGCGGCCAGACAAACAGCAGTGAAGCAGGGCTGCGCAGAGCAGTTTCAGCTCGCTGGTAGCTGCTAGCTTATGCTCGTAAGTTAGGTGGCCAAACAAACAGCAGTGGCTGGTCCTGAGTCCGCAGCAGTTGTAATCTTGGCGCTACGATGGGCGGTGTTTTGCGACGGGCAACCTTAAATTTTGCTTAACACGTTAACTGCGATGGGTTAAACTGAAGTTCAATATTCAATACAAATTTAAATTCAATTGTAGTAGTCTACTTTGAAAATAGCAAACATAAACTGGATCGAGCTTTTATTTAGCTTTCATTAAGTATTTATAAACAATGAATTAGTGACTGCAGGTGGGTCAGCAGCACTTTGAAAATCACCTAAGTGACCACCGGTGGGTCCCTTCGCAGGGAATGTGTTAATAAATAGATGTAGAACAGGTAATATTTCATCGAATTAAATTTATTTATATGTATACATATTACCATGCTATGCATTATCTTCTTAGCATTACAAGTACATCCGTACACTGTCGTATAGTACTTTTCATTTCGCTAAAATATTTCTACCCACAATGTTTGAAATGGCTTTGATACTGTTTTTTAATTGCTCCAGGAAATTCGACAAAAAATTAATTGCATGATATTATGCTAGTTATGGTTGCTGATGGAATAATCATGCAAATAATTCACTGACGCATAACTTGAAACCTTATAAATACTTGAATGTGGATTATTTTGCAGTACTGGACGTGTAGAGACATTAAAGAACAAAGAACATATTCGTTCAGGCGTATGAGTATAAACATCTATGGATATCCCAACCCGAATTTGGAATTGTTAAACTAATAAACAATATCTAAGTATAAAAGGATTTTTTGTATTTGACATGCGGCACAAGTTTCAGTTTAATGGCAATTTTCACGTAAAATTCGAACATCACTATCGTTTCTGGAGAAACTAAGTTTTTTAGTTGCGTGCTTTCGAGGTTATTTTTACCGATGTAATACTGATAAAACGCAAACCTAAAAAATTCTGTATCGGCATTGCCCAGCACTTTGCGCTGGTACAGAAAAAGTGAAAGATCCATCCTCTCCACATTTGACTCACATTTAACAATTCTATTTGTGTGCGCACATATACGTGTTCATATATATGTATATACACGCACCTATGCATATATATGTTTTTATTCCTATCTTTCGAGTGAAAACAAAACCTCAAAACGTATTGCATTTTACCTAAAGCTCTGCGACCAGTTAACACTGAATCATATTTCAGAAATAAATATATTTATTGCAATTGCTTAATGATTCAAAAATTGATCTATCACTGCCCCAGAGGGCGTATCTGTGAATAAAAACAATGAAAAATATAAAAAACACAAATGAAAAAAGTGCTCGTGAAAAATTATCATCTCTGTGCGTATGCTTGTATCTATACAACAAATAATTATACAACAAATAATTCAGGAATTCCGAAGAATTCTCTAGTAGTATTTTGAATTATTTATAAGTTGTCAGCCATCTCTTGGGATATAAAATCTCCAAGAAATGATATTTTTGATTTAACTAGCCATTGATAGGGTTAATCTATTTGCACGCCACGTTGGGTTTGTCTATAAGTACGCGTCGTTTGGTTTATCTATTTGTACACCTCGGATAGTTTGTCTATTAGTACTCCTCGTATAATTTGTCTATTAGTAAACCTCGAATAGTTTGTCTATTAGTAGACCACGTACAGTTTGTCTATTAGTACTCCTCATACGGTACGTTTGTCTAAGGACGTTTTATATTGAGAAATTTTTTAAAAGCCAAGATGTTGCCATGTATCTCATATGCCAATTTTTTTGTAATAAACGGTGTTCTTTTCTTTCATTCTCACAGATGACCTGACCTGTGTTTCCTCAGTATTACTTAGAAGAAAAATGATTATTGTTTATAACTGAAAAAACTAATAGTTCATACGTAAAAGATATATGTTTCAAGTCAAGATTAATGCCATGTGCCAAAAATAGACCAGGTAGGAAATATTCGGCATTGGTACGCTCTAAAGTTTAGGTATTGACAAAGAAAATGCTTGATATAGTATAGTTTTTCGATTTATGAGATAGAAAATACCTATATACGGATAAATAACTGTACAATCCCACCTACCACTAACTTCCATAGCGTCTGCTATAAATGACCATTGTTCATTAACAAAGTTATGATCGAAATATTAAGAGATGCACCCCCGATCGCAGGAATAGCGTGTACCGAGGAGATCAGAAGTCGACATACTCCCCGTACGAACTCTAGGGTGCAACTGACTGCTAGCTCCCGAGCAGTGTTTTATCACCCGAGATAAAACGCCGCTACTGCTTGCTTCAGACAGCGCTGCCCTGCTCTGCTCTGTGCTACTTGTCTGGCCACCCTAATAGGAATACCACTAACATAAAACTCCGCGCGGTGTCTGCTCTGCTCTGCCCTGCTCCACTGCTGTTTGTCTGGCCGCGGCCTTAGGCGAACAATAAGCGGTCACCACCGAAGATGAGGGGCATCCAAATCTACTCCAAGATGTCGGAACTGCTGTACTTAATCTGCTGTATTGGCCATTGCTGTATTGGCTGTATTGGTAATTCTACTGCTGTATTGGCCATTGACCTTTAACGAAAGATTTGCAATTCACTTGACAATCTTCATGTAATTTCACTATTTTATCATTTTTAAATTATTTTACTTGAGGAGAAAATTCTTAAAACACTACTTAGTTGAAGAACAAATGATAATTATTCGAGTATTGTAATATGGAATGCATTATTTCATTTGAGAAATCGATGTATTTGAATATATGTGTTACATGTAAATCGCTTAGAATTTGAGATTTCTCTCTATGTCTTCAAGAAATTAATCAATTTGCGTTCGTCAATCACGAACCGGTGAATTATTTCTCCAGCCGTCATTTTGGCATTCATATTCATTAAACTTTGCTATAGGAGCGTCTGCTCGATGGGCTGCCAGTGATGTCGATGCCGTTTCCATAGCATTGGTCATGTTCTCGTAACATTTCATTCTGTGATACTCATGATTTTGCCATGTTTATTCACGGGCATGAACATTGGATTACACTGACGTTGTAACTCACCAATTCAACAGAAATAAAAAATAAGAGCCACAGTAAAAATATCCATTTTTTATTCGTTTCTTTTTTAGGCAATCGTTTCGGAATGTTAAAATTCCATCTTCAGGGCTGAAAAACACAGAACGAGGTAAATAAATAAGAATAGAAGGAACTTAGACATTTTTTTTACCTCTCTGTCTGTTTCTCAGCATTGAAGATGGAATTTTAACATTCCAAAACATTTGCCTAAAATAGAAACAAAAGATGTATATTTTTACGTTAGATCTCCTTTCTATCTTGCGCGCGATATTCCCTAAGAATCAATCTGTTAGGAATTTACAATTTATAAAATTAATACAATTTGTATTCTTCCAAATGTAACTGATAATCGTTGCTATAATGTTACTACCAACAGCGAATATGTATTTTGCAGTAACATGTAATGTACATCTTTTACCTTAACACCTACGATATAATTCATACTAAGACATGATAAGTATTTATATATATAATATAAAAACATTATTATTATTACTTACATTATAGCATCTCTTACAACTGATAGTGTTCGTGGCTCGCATCAAGACTCACTTCGAATCTGTTTCTCAAGTATTTAGCCGATATCCTCGTTAAATTATGAAGTGCAAGTTTGCACTTGCGGTTGCGAGAAAACGTCATTACCGGGAGCTAAAGCTACGGTTTCCTAGGAAAGCGGCGCCGCTATTTTGCGGCCGCAATTTGACATGATGCGGCGAACGTAATATAACGGCCGTACATGAGTGTAAAGTTGGGAGTTGTTTTAGTGCATTGCGGCGGCCATTGCGGTGAACGTCAGAATGTTGTCAGAATGGACGATCTAAATAACGCATTATTAATAAGCTCAGAAGATGAAAAGTCTTCGGAAGACGATGGTTCGGACGAAAGTGAGATATTTAAAAGCCGATGTACAGAGGTTGCATTTGCAAATAATGTTGTACTTCATGTGATGGTTGATGATGAAGCTTTTGCTCCGCACGAAAATCTGATGAAACCTTACCCAAGACAGCAATCTACACGATCCATCTAAAGCATTATATATCTATGGACTATCTCGAGCTCGAAAGACAACCGAAAATACCTTTGGAATTTTGTGCGGTTATTTCAAAATTTTTCCCCAACCTATTTCTTTCGCCCCAGAAACTACAGACAAATTAATTATGAGTGCCTTTATATAGTATAGCATTTTAAAGGAAGCACAAATACCTGCTCCAGGTCAAAAACATCTTGATAATACACTTCCAGTACCCACTGAATTTTTAGTTCCTTCAACAACACAATGTACTTTCTGGAAGGAATTGAGCTGGCATTCGAGAAATATTCAAAAATTACTATAACGGGCCAGGTAGTATTGAATTGCAACAAAATTATGCAGCACAACATTGATATTCATGGGCATGAAATGGCATATTTCCTATGTCATTATTTTACATGACGGTAAGAGAAGCCACGCAGACACCTCACTATTGCACCACAGTATGTTTGGAGTTAGGGCTGCCGGTGAACCATGGTTATATGTATTATATTCAAGTTGATGTCTGGTTCTTGGTATTTTTTGAAGGAATCTTTAAACGTAAACTCTATTGTAGGAGCAACATCTTTATTTAACGTACTTATTTATTAAAAGTAGATATGAACATTATGAGTTCTCACAAATATTATACATATATCACTTTCCCGGTGTATAATAGAATACAAAAAAAATATTTTATGTTATTTGTGTACAATTTTCATGAACCTACGTGATCTTTTTAAGAGTACTCCCGATATTATTTAAAGATTATGTTTCAATTAAGTTTTTCTGTAATCTTTACTCTTCACATTATACAGAGCTCAATTATTTTAACAAAATCAACTAACATTTCATCTTCTCTGCCGTTCCCCATTGTAAAGTTTACTTTTTCAAACTTATAATCAGCGTTTCTACAATGAATCAACGACACCGCCACCGTAAAAAACGTTCACCAACTAATGGCCGGACGCTACAGCGGCCGGCATGCACCTGGCAGCACCGCCATTTAGCGGCCGCCGCTCTCTAGGAAACCAGTGGCGTCTGAATTAATAGACAACGTTTTTGTGACGTCATCCGCCGCTACATTACGGCCGTAAAATAGCGGCACCGCATTTCTAGGAAACCGTAGCTTAAGGCCGCTCCTGCGCCCGTCCCGCTGCTTCTGATCCTCGTCTCGCTCTGTCTTGCTTAACCCCGCGCCGTGCAGCATCTCTGACCGACGCTTCCCAATACACACGTTCATGTCACTTCTCGCCTTTATTTTGCCCACAACGCCGAACTTCTGCTTTTCAATTATGAGTTGCAACATTTTCCGCAATTAGTACATATTCTTGATGAGAAATTCTTCTACACTAGTTATGCCTCAAATAGGCTTATTCTAATATTTCACTGCAAGTTGTCAGTATTTTAAAAATGTTCCCTGTTATGACCGTGTTCCACCACTAACTAATTTCGTGTTCTTTTTACCACTTCTTATTTGAAGGCTAACGCCTCAAATGATATTATTGCAACAGGACGGTGAAGCGCGTGCGATGAATAGTAGGTCATATCCGGTCTTTATAACTGTGTGGCTGACCTAGTACGGTAATCGTATAAGTCCCAATTTGTTACGTATGACACCTGGCAGTAATGTTTGATTTTTTTGACTCGCGTCATATGGTAAATTCAATCTAATTACTTTACAATAAGCAAATAGTTGATTTGAAAAACATTTTACTTCTACTACAGAACTGACAGTGTCACGTGCTGCGTAATGGTTAAGGAATGTTAGGTCGTCGACGTACGAATCAATCCCATAATTTTAGTCCTCCTGCCTCCATTGCGCGTAGATGTACAGTTCATGCACACCTTTCTTGTCTATTGAATATTGACAATTTGCGTAGTATCCTTACCGCGTTCAATCCTGCCACTGGCAAGAACTTGCGAGTAAACTCGCTTCAATTATTTCACACATATGAGGGACGTTACGTACGAGAACTTTGTCCTCTAAGCAATGTCGACGCTCTCCTTGTGACGCCATACTGGTTTTTTCTTGGTATATCCAGTTCTACTAACTGTAAATGGAGAAGTTTATGAACTTCACTTATACTAATCAATATGGCATTTCTTTCAACTTAGTGGTTAAGTGTAGAGTTCTGCTCATATTGCTTTTGATTTAAAGGCATTTCTTCCTAAATATTGAAAAGCTGATGATAATTGTGCCTAATTTTCGAAGGCTATTCATTGTTGGAGAATTATTGTTGTTCGAAAAGATATGAAAAACCTTCTTATGAGAATCAAACTGCGTTCTGTTTCACTGACACCCAAAAGAGTCATTATCAGCAGAACCGCTCCATGATAAGTAATCGACAAGCTACCCTTAATCTCAATCATGGATGAAATGTAGTAGAAGATAGGAAATAATTTTGCTTCGGACATGAAATAGAATAGGTTGAATAATAAAAGAATTGCCTCGGCAAGAATTCGTGGAACTCCTGGTGGCTTCGATCGCCTCCGCCAAACGATTGCACCACCGTTTGAACGCCTGCATCGCAACAGATGAGGCGGCGTGTGGAACATCTTATGTTAGGACCTATCCTAATTTAGTGAAATTTTCCTTATGCTTATAATAGCTAATGTGGGTTACTACTCTATCTTCGTCTGCATAACGAAAACAGTTTTTCACTCTCCATTCTCGAGTCACTCATACAAACCGAATTTTTCTCCAATTCGTTTCAATTTCAAGTCCGTGTATCATGTAACGTAGCATTTTCAACCACATTATCAGAGGATAAAAGTATTTATTTTAATCTTTCCTGACTTAATTTAAAGTTATGCGTATACGTGTATATAGATATAGATTATCTTGGCAGGTGACACTCATCTTCGGTACACAAGTTCACACAAAACTCAATTCATTGCTCCATATTACAACTGCTTTAAACCAGCAATCACAACGGTTCTCCAGGAGTTGACTTGGGGAGTTAAATACAAGACCAACGATATGCTTTCACTCATCTTCCTTTTCAAACTGTAGAGGCATCTGAAATTCCCTGAGTCTTATCATGCGTAGTGTTAGCAGAATAAAAATATGGGAAAAGGGAATATGCGTGGTTATTTCTCGTCAATATTAAATAGTTGCTCATGATTCTAAAATATTATTTATGCCATCAGTGTTTTGAGAAGCGACGACAAAATTCCCTCCCGTATTGAAGATGATAAAAATTAAAATTTATTCACTGAAATTTCAGATTATAATCGTATTTCACTATTATTAATACTATGCAGCTCCGCCCGAACAGGAAGCGTTTGCAATATCCATTCTGACTCCGATTTGAACACAGAACAACACTCTTTACCCACGATATAAGCGTCTTCACAATGACACTCGTTGGAATGGTTATTCCTTCGCCGTAATTGATCATAGTAGTATATCTTAGGGAATTTTAATTTCATCTACGGCTACACTACATTGGTCAACGGCCATTCTTCGAACTCTGATAACTTACGCATAATGTGCGATCCGAAATATTTGATGGATAACTGATGCAGAAATATTTGCTGCCACCCCTCCGTGGCGTTGCGGGAAATGTCAAAACTCGAAGTTGTGCTGAAATAGTATGGCATTGAAGGCAAAATGAAGGCCAGAAGTGACTTGAACTTATGTATGTGACTTGAGCAAATACTTTTTCATTTCACAGTGCTTATTCTTAAAATTTTTCACTTACATAGGTTTCATAGCAGATGCAAATATAACTTTCTGTATGTCCCCTGATTTGCTATCACTGTCGTGAAAAACTATTCCACCCGACTTAAATTCTTCTTATATACTTTGTCTAATTATTTTTTAAACTAACTCTGTGGAGTGCAGTGAAGAGCATCTTTACGATATAAACTGATAGTTTGTGCAAGCATGTCAGGGGCTTGTGCAGGCAAAAGAATCCATTTCGGTGTCTGAAAATTTTGTTAAGTTGACTAAACTACAGTGAACTTTCTATACAGGGTGACTGGCACTTTGGAGGACAAACTTTAAAGGTAAGGCTGCGACCGTTGAAATTAACACTTTTTACTCATTATCGTGAGCTAAATATGCGTCGTTGAAGATACACGGACTCTAAATATGAAACGTATCTGACTTAACAGGCATGCAATTTGTATACAACGTAAAAAGGTGGCCAGTGTTTGAGAAATCAATTAGTTCCATCACATAAGTAAACATTCGAAATTTTGATAGAACCATTCTGCGCCCGTCCCGCTGCCTCTGATCTTCGTCTCGCTCTGTGTTGCTTGATCCCGCACCGTGCATCATATGATAGGAAAAGGGCGTGTAAATTGGCAAAAAAGAGGTGGTGGAGTTGGTTTGATTGTAAAGAATGCTCTAAATTGGAAATTAGAGGAACTTCCTGTTTGGAATGAACCTGAAAGTGGAGATTTGTTAGCAATTAAGTGTGAAAGAATGCATGCCAGAGAATGTATTGTTGTGATTGTATGTTATATGACAACTGATGGGATTTTAGCTCATGAAGAGAATGTAAAAAAGTATGAAATATTAACAAGGATTGTACGAGAACACTGCAGGTGCCCTCTGATTGTGATGGGTGACATGAATGGCCATGTTGATATACTTGGTGAGCCGGTGAATGCAAATGGACAAAAATTGATAGATTTTTGTGATGAGAATGAACTTGAAAACCTGAATGTAACAATAGGAAATGGCTTGCATACATGGCAAAGCAGGGAATGGAAAACTGCAATTGACTATATGATTGTGAATAGTAGAGCAAGAGAGTGTGTCAATGAAATGTTTGTAGATGAAGATGATTTTAATATTGATAGTGACCATAAAATGCTTGTGCTTGAATATAACTGGGGTAGAAAGGAGTCAATGCAAAAGGTCAGTAGTGTGAAAGAAAGTTGGCAGATAAAAAAGGCAAACTGGGAAGAATTTAAGAATGAATTGAGTAGGTATAACTGGAACAGGTGTGGAAACGTAAATGACATAAATGGTGAGATTGCAAGAACCTTGTATGATGTGGCAGAGCAAAAGATTGGTAGAATAAAATGTAGGAAAGGGACAGGGAATGCCAGGTGGTTTACAAGTGAGATAAAGGAAGAACGAATGAGAAGAAAGACTTTAAATAAGAAACAACGCAGTATGAGGAAAATGTATGAAAGAAACAGAATTACTGAGGATGAATGGCAGAGTGCATGGAATGAGTACAAGGATCAGCAGAAGAAAGTAAGGAGAATGATTAATGAGGCTAGAGTTAAAGAGGAGAGACACCAAGTTGAAAATCTAAGAAAGAAAGGTCCGGATGGAATAAAAGATTGGTATAAGTTTATACAAGGTAATGATAGAAGTAGTGAAGTTCAAGTTGATGAATTAGTAGTTAATGGTTGCAGTGTGCAAGATAGGATGCAACTGGTGAAAGCAGTTGAAGAATACTGGGAGGACATTGGTGGAATGAATGAGCAGGTTACAGATAATGCACCCATAAATTTTCTAATTGATGAACGTGAACTGCAAATGGAAGACGAAATCACTTGTGAAGAGATTGTAAGTTTTTTGAAGAAAGTGAAAAATGGAAAGGCATGTGGCCCTGATAAGATCCCATATGAGTTCTATAAATTTGGAGGAGAGAGTGTGGTCAGTATGTTGAAATGTTTATTTGATGAGATATGGAAGAGTGAAAGAGTACCAGATGACTGGAACAAGTGTAATGTAGTTCTGTTGCATAAGGGTGGACATAAGAGTATGAAAGAACTTAAAAATTACAGACCAATTGCACTGGGTGACACTGTATGTAAGATATTTTGTGGTATTTTGAATGAGAGAATGAAAAATTTAGTTGAGGAATTAGGAGTCCTAGGTGAAGAACAGAATGGTTTTAGGCAGGATAGACGCGGGGAAGATAATCTGTTTGTAGTGAGTGAAATAATTGAGCGAATGAGGAAGGATGATAAGAAGGTGTATTTAGCATTCCTGGATATTGAAAAAGCGTATGACAGAGTGGATCGGGTTAGGCTCTTTGAAGTTCTGAGAAAAGTTGGGTTTAGCAGAAAAATAGTAAAAATTGTACAAAGTCTGTATGAGAACACAAGCGCTATATACAGGTTAGGAAATTTGGAAGCGGGGCAAGTGAGGAGTGTTAGAGGAGTGAGACAGGGCTGTACTCTGTCTCCCCTGTAGTTTGGATTGTACACAGAAGAATTAGCAGTTCGACTGAGAAGGAGTGGCTTAGGACTGAAAGTTGGTAATGAGAGACTGAGCTGTTTGTTGTATGCTGATGATGTGGTTGTGGTTAGTGGATGTGGACATGAACTGCAAAGGATGCTTGACATTGTGAACGGATATAGTACAGATTTCAAGATGAACTTCGGTGCCGACAAAAGCAAGGTTATGGTTATAAATAGTGATGAGACTGATAGAGACAGACTGTGGAATATTGGAGAAATCAGAATAGGTAGAACAAAAGAATACAAATATCTAGGTTGTATGATAAGTGAAGATGGATGCACTAGAACTAAGGGTGAGAAAGTGGCAAAAGCTATGCAGTGGAGTGGACGATTAAGTAGCGTGGCCAGATACAGAGCAAACAAGTATGAATGTGTGAGAGGAATGTGGAAGTATGTTGCTGTACCTAGTGTCATGTATGGTATGAGTGCTCTTGCCTGGAATGGAAGTGATCTTGAAAAGCTGGATGTAATACAAAATAAGGTAGGACGGTTAGCATTGGGAGCTCCAAAATGGACAGCTACAGAAGCCATTAGAGGTGACCTTGGGTGGAGCCTATTTTCAGAAAGAATGATGAAGGCGGTGCTGAATTATAAGGTGAGAATTGAAAGAATGCAGAATAGCAGATGGGTAAAGCGAATTTTTGAATGGAATCTGAGTGTAAGCTATTGGGAGAAAGTGTGTTGGGGGCATGCAAGGAAGCTTAGTATGCAAAAGATTATTCATGTTAGAATTGGGAGACCTGTGGATGACTGGAGTTTAATAAATCCTGGAGGTGTAGGGCCTGAGTGGGACTGCAAGAGGTGGAAGAAAGAGATTGAGAGGAAAACAAAAGAGTATGGATTGAGTAAGTGGAGGCTTAGCATGGTGCGGAAGCCTACACTTGACTGGTATATGAAAAAAGAAGCACCTAAGTTTGAGATGTTCTATGATGGTAGTTTTGGAAGTCAACTCTTGTTTGCTGTGAGATGTAAGTCATTGAGTGTGAACAGACGTACATGGAGGTGGAATGAGAATAATAACAGATTATGTCGGCAGTGTATTAGTGGAGTGGAGGAAACAATTGAGCATTTTGTGCTGGAATGTAGTAAGTATGAGCAAGAGAGAGAAAGTTTTATGAATGTGGTGCTTGAGCAGTATGGAGAGAATGAGTGGTATGCCAGATGTGCTGAAGATGATTGCGGTATGAGCTGTCTTGCTGGATTGGATCAGGAGTGCAATTTGAGTATCATTGAAGCTATGAAATTGTTTCTTGTGCGTGCCTGGAGTAAGAGACAGTGACTGGAATGAGCCAGTCAGGTAGAATGGTCAGTAATGACCCAATATGCCTGGGGATGGTGTTTTGACGCACTGGCTATCCCAGTGACGCCATCCAATGGCAGCTTGTGACAAGGATTGGTAAATCCTGAGTAGTTTAGTGGACAAGTCTGGTACCAGGCGCTGAACTCTTTGTGTGATAACTGTGGAGGGAATTGTAGGCCGTTACAAAGGCCCCGACGCTGTCGGCCCTCAATTTCAAGTTCAAGTTCAAGTTCAAGCATCTCCGACCGACGCTTCCCAATACGTAAGTTCAGGTCACTTCTCGCCTTTATTTGGTCTACAACGCCGTACTTCTGCTGTACAATAATGCGTTTCAACATATGCCCCCCCTGATACAGATTCGTGGTTGAGAGTCTTTCTACATTAGTTATGCCTCAATTTTGCCATACAGAATATTTCACGATATGGTGTCAGTATTTTATGGATGTATTTCAGTAAATATTTATCTTTAAGTAGGGGGTGCAAAGACTTTTTTTTAACCCTTCATTGTTGAAAGGCTGATGTCTCATATAATATAGAAGCAGGATATTGGTAACGTGGATGCAGGGAGTAGAAGTTCAAATGCAGTTTTCAGAACTGTGCAAAGGACCAAGTAAGGTGAATGACATAATTCGCGATCTGTGAAGTGGTGCACCGAGCAATGTCAAATTTAATTGACATCTATTAACTTCATTTTATTACGGCAAATTTAATTTTATTATATTACAAAGAGTAATTGTTTGGCTTCAAAGTTTTTATTATCACAGCAGAACTAATGGTGCCACGTGGTGTGTAGGAGTTACGTAGTTAGAAATGTTGCGTCGTCAACGTAGGGATCAATCTCGTAGTCTTAGTCCTCCTGCCTCCATTGCGCGTAGATGCGGAACATCCATGAACTTCTTTCGTGTTCATGGAATATTGACAATTGGCGTAGTGTCCTTACAGCGTTCAGTTTACACTGTCCTGCCACTGGCAAGAACTTGCGAGTAAACCCGCTTCAATAATCTCACACGTGTGAGAGACGTTCTCAACGAGAACTTTGCCGTCTAAGTATATTGACGCTCTCCCTGCGACGTTTTACTGACGCTTCTCTTGGTATACTCAGTTCAACTAACCTCGAATGAAGAAGTTTATGAATTTCACTTACACTTATAAAAATGACATTTCTTTCAACATCTTGCTCAAGTTTTGAGTTCTGCTCTCATTACACTTATAATGGCATTTCTCCTCTGAAAATTGGATAAGCTGATGAAATCATTGGGTCTAATTTCGAAAGCAATTTAATGTGGGAGAACTATTGTTTTTTTTGAAAAGACGTGTGAAATATATTTAGGTGATATTCAAATTGCGTCCTGTTTCACTGACCCAAAAGTGTCGTTATGAGCAGTAATCGTCATAATGTCATTATGTCATTATGCATGACAAGTAATCGACACGCTACCCGTTATCTAAATTATTGATGAAATGTAGTAGAAAATAGGAAATAATTTTACTTTGTACAAGAAACACAATAGGTTAAATAATAAAAGAATTGCCACTGTAAGAATTCGTGAAACTCTTGGTGGCTTCGATCGCGTCCGCCGAACGATCGCACCGCCGTTTAAACGCCTGCACTGCAACAGATGAGGCGGCGTGTGGAACATCTTTTGTTAGCACCTATCCTAATTTAGATGAATAGAAGAACCAACGTACAAATGAACATTTATAATATTTTTACTCTCAACAAACTCATTTTCATTTTTTATTACTTATTCATTTTTACATTGGTTCTTCTTGTTATCTTACGCGTGAGATTCTCTAAGAATCGATTTGTTAAAATAAATTATCCTAGTGTAGTAATTTGTTTCTTATGCTCATAATAGTTAATAGGGGCTGCTATTCTGTGTTTGTCTTCATAACGAACGCAGTAGTTACTCTCCACTCCCGTGTCACTCTCAGAACCTGAATTTTTCTCCAATTCGTTTCAATTTTCCAGTCCTTGTATCTTTAACGAAGCAGTTTTAACCACATTGTTAAAGAAGGAAAAGTGTTTATTTTAACTTTCCCAGACTTGATATAAAGTTGTGTGCATACATGTATATAGGTATAGATTATCTGGGCAGGTGACTCTCAACTTTGGTATACAGGTTACGGAAACTCAATTGATTGCTCCATTTTGCCATTGCAGAAATCGACAATCACAATGGTTTTTCAAGAGTTGACTTGGGGAGTTAAATACAATATAAACGTTTTGCTTTTACTCCCCTTCCTTTCAAAGTTGTAGATACATCTAAAATTTCCTGAGTCTTATCATGCGTGGAGTGTTAGTAGAAATAATATATGAGAAAAAGAATATGCGTAGTCAGGTCTCGTCAATATTAAATAGTTACTAATGGTTATAAAATTTCATTTCAGCCATCGGTGGTTTGCGTAGCAACGACAAAATTCCCTCCCGAATTGAAGAAGATAAAATTTAAATATAAAAATATATACCGGAAGGCCAGATTGTATTGTTATTGCACTATTATTAATTAATACGATGCAAGCTCCCCCGGAGAAGTAAGAGATTACAACAGTCATTCATACTCCGATTCGTACAATGTTTAAGATAATTTTCTTTCCATATAAGCATTTTCACTATGACACCCAATGAGAAGGATATTCCTTCGCCAATTTGATTTTGGTATTTAGGAGGCAATCTCAATTTTAAGTTCCCTTATACAACATTGGTCAACATCCATTCTTCGAACTCTGATAACTTACGCATAATGTGCGATCCGAAATATGGAATGAATAACTGATGCAGAAATATTTGCTGGCACCCCTCCGTGGCGTTTCGGGAAATGTTGAAACTCGTAATTGTGCTGAAATAGTATGGCATAGAAGGCAAAATAAAGGCAAGAAGTGACTTAAACTTATGTATGCGACTTGAGCAAATACCTTTTCATTTCCCAATGCATATTCCTAAAATTTTCCACCTACATTGGTTTGATAGCAAATACATATATAACTTTCTGTGTATTCCCTGATTTGCTATCACTGGCATGAAAAAGTATTCAACCCCACCTGAATTCTTCTTATATACATTGTCTGATTATGATTTTAACTAACTCTGTGGAGTGCAGTGAAGAGCATCTTTACAACGATACAAACTGGTGGTTTGTGCAAGCAAGATAATCCATTTCGATATATCTGAAAATTTTGTTAAGTTGACTAAATTACACGTACTTTCTATACAGGGTGACTGGCACTTTGCAGGACAAACTTTAAACGTAAGGCTGAGACCGTTGAAATAAACACTTTTTACTCATTATCGTGAGCTAAAATTGCTTCGTTTTACGAGTTACATGGACTTGAAACATGAAACGTATCGGACTAAACAGGCATGCACATTGTATACAACTTGAAAATGTGGCCAGTGTTTGAGAAATCAATTAGTTCTATCACAATAGTAAGCATTCGAAATTTTGACAGAACCATTATGCGCCCGTCCCGCTGCCTCTGATCTTCGTCTCGCTCTGTTATGCTTGACCCCGCGCTGTGCAGCATCACCGACCGACGCTTCCCAATACGTATGTTCAAGTCACTTCTCGCCTTTATTTCGCCCACAACGCCATACTTCTGCTGCACAACAATGAGTTGTAACCTTTCCCGAAATTAGTGCAGATTCTTGATACAAAATCATACTTCATTAGTTATGCCTCAAAAATGTCCGATCGAATTTTTTAGGACAAGTTATCAGTATTTGAGGTGTGAGCTCTAGAAATATCTTTCCGAAGATTCAACTTAACTATTTCCGACCTTTCGTGGTTAATCGTACATTTTTATAAGGCTGATGCCTATATATATACTGAAAAAGATTGGTTCCTGTCATGGTACATGTACAAGATTTTAAATTCCGTCGTTTTAACTTTGTGAATGACTATGTTAGGTATGTGTCGCCAAGTCGAGATGTGTTGTGTGGAACAACTGCCAATAATGTTTAATTCTGTTAATTCCCGTTTATATGAAAAATTAAATTTAATTACTTTTAAATTTGCAAAAAAATTGATTTTAAAAATATTTCACTTCTACTACAGAACTGATAGTGACACGTGCTGTGGAGTTACGTAGTTAATGAATGTTACGTACGAACCAAACTCGTTATTTTAGTCCTACTGCCTCTATTGCGCTTAGATATCGAACAGTTCCTGCGCTCCTTTCATGTATATTGAACATTGACAATTGGCGTAGTGTCCTAACTGCGTTCAGTTCTGCACTGTTCTGCCGCTGGCAAGAACTTGCGAGTAAACAAACTTACGTCATTTTGCTATTTTGCTTACGTCATTTGAAATCAACAAATCCCTTTCAATGAAGTTGTTCATAATAATTTCAGTTTTAATAGAATTTCCAAATGTGTGAATTCTGAACGTCTCAGCTTGGAATTCTAAATTGAGTTGTCTGCGAGTGGTAAAATGTAAGCGAGGAAAACATACTATACTCGTATTTTCACAAGAGGATCATGTCTTGAAAATGAAACCTGGAGAAGGGTCACCAAAGGAGTAAAACTATATGCGGCAGCCATGATTTTACTGAGCATAGGTACGAACAGTAAAAAATGAATAGAACATTGAATGCATGGCTTGGCCGGTACGGTTCGCCTCGATGACGTAGTGGTGGGAGCCTGGAGTTTAAGCAACGGGCCAGCGCGGTTACCCTCCGCACTCCTCCAGCTCGCTTCAAGAAGTCTGAGCCAGTACTCGTACCTTCAAGAGAAAATATAATTTTAATATTTAATTTTTATACCTTGCAGGGAAGCTTAATGGTCATGCTGACGCGGCTCACAAAAACTTTAGGAAAGAATTAAGATTACTCTATTTTACGAGTCCGCAGCAGCTGAACAATACTAGCCCAAACAATGGCATTTACCTAACCAGCTAGACTGGTTGCTAGGTTACAAAAGAGTTCAAGCTTATTTGAGCCTAAAGTTTAAAGTTATGTACGGCTCAGACAAAATTTAATTTATAATATCCGTTCGCACTGGCAATTATTAAAATAATCGACGCACTGAGATGGAAAGAGAACACCGCACTGGAATTGCTTCCCAACTCACCATAAAGGACGTGCTTAGAAGGCCGTTCCTCCGTGCAGGAGGGCTCAAGAGACGTGCGCCGGCCGAGAAGTGCCGCTGAGCCGCTGCGACGCCTCCACTGCGTGAGGCGAAGACAGAATGGCGCGAAGTCGCTGCCGGAACTTCCCCATGCCGCGCCGGGCCACGAGAGCGCAGAGCTGCCCCGGCTCCAATCTTCGGTTTGGAGCTTCACGGAGAGCTTACATGGTTATGAAGAAGTTCGTATTTTCACGATAGTTGACATCCAATTTTTCTTCATAGAATAATAAACAAAAATAGAATCTTGAATGAAAATGTCTTACATCTAGGTCCCAGGTAAACGACGATGATGTCCCGAAACCAAGGAGAGCTATTGGAGCTTCCTTTCCTGGTGACCGAGTGCTGAAGCCTGAAGCGCTGAAGTGCTGCCAGCTCTCAAGTGTTGAAGCGCCTCTCTCCCTCGCTCTGCTCTGCCCTGAAGAATCTGATGATTTGCGGTAGAACTCATTTGCGTTCTTAATCTGCAGGTGACTCAAAAAGAAGAGCGGTAATCAAGAACAGCAAATGTGTCATGGTTAGGCTTGTTGGTAGACAAGCCCAGCACAAGCGTTAACTCTTTCCATAATGCGTTTAACTTTTACTATTGAAATTAGATTTGTTTTAATTGGTGTCACAAAAATTAAGCTTACATTTTGCCCATGGCTCGTTTTATTCTACATCATGTGGATTTGCTGATATCCTCAAACATGATCCGTTTAATTTACCTCTCATATGAAAAATTTCATAACCGCCAAAAATATGGCTAAGAAATCTAGGTAAGGCATATTTTCTTGTTTAAAAATTTAAAATCCCTGTACCGTACCAAAATTGGGCGCTTTAGCCTACCATCGTACCAAATAGACAACATAATGACATATGAAGAGGATCGTACCAAGTATGTTGAGTTGTACCAATTCCGACTGCCCTGGACACCGCACTCACTCCCCGTACATTAACTGGAAGAGTTTAGCCTAGGCCATCATACACTATTTATCTACCAATTTCTTTTACCTCAGCCGCGTTAGTATACTTTGGTCACACCCATGCCATAAGTACTGATAGCTTGCGCGTGAATATTCTGTGATACATGTTCGAAGGATAAAAAATGTATAAATAGTTTTCGCCACTTGTCTGGAAGCGCTTCTGAAGATGTTTAAATTCGTAATTGCACTAAGGAAGGGATGGCGTTGTGGGCAAAAAAAGGCAAGATATGACTTGAACTAGTTCTTTTTCATTTGACAATGGATATTCTTGAAATTTCCCACTTACATTATTTCAACTTACTCAGTGGAGTGTGGTGAGGAGCATCTTTACAATGATATAAGCCAGTGGTTTATGCCACACTAACAATTCCGCACTTGATTCAACAGATAACTGTTACTGTTTATTACTGTTATTCTTGCCCCAGCTCGGCACCGACATTGAAGAGCCAATAGACACCTCTTGCTGTTTGGTATGGGTCGTGCAATGGTGCTCGATACCTTACTTCGACACTGAAACTCAACTTTGAAAAGATAGGCTGATCATCTGCAGTTTCTATTTTCATCAGATGAGAAAGAAATCTTTACATCTCGAGAGAGGTATAAATGCCTCCACCTTGACGCTCATAACGAACATCAAGATTAATGTTCTGTTTAGGCAGAGAAAACTTCTACCCACACCTGTAAAGTCTGGAGAATGTGTAAATTATTCGTTGTTGAACCGCAAGATAAAGTCCTCACGGACTACCAACTGAATATCCTTCGGAAAGAATTGTTAGTCGATTTACGTAATGTACCTAATAAATGTTGCGTGAGAAGGCAAATTTAATGTCCTCGTGTGAATTCAGTCACAAGTTAATTCATATTAATTGAATTCAACGACGCTGTGTTCCTGGCTCGATCATGTTACAGTCTCTGAGAAACAGTTTTAAATAAGTGTTGAAGCAAAGATATACTTGAATTTATTTAAACTTTCAGCAATTATAGAATGATTGAGCTTCACGCTCAATAAAATTAAAGCACACGATCCACACTTGCTGAAGTGAGACGGTTAACTCTGTAAGGAAACTTCGATTCGGTGAAAGAAAAAGGTTTCAAATGATGTCCGAAAAGGATGTTAGCGGACGTATGCGAGTAAGGAAGCGCGTGAAATTCAATTGAGATATGCAATAAATTTATTCGCAGTTATTCGATTCTTCCACCAGCGTGATGGACAAGAAATATTTTAAATATCTTGATAATCATTTCGGTTACTTAGCGAAAGATAAGTAGCAGAGAGCTCATCCAAGTCATTTCGTTAATCGCAGTTCTTCATATCACAGCGAGCGAATCATTAACGATTGATCTCATTTTATTTTTAATCGACATCAGTTTGAAAACCAAATTATATTTTACTGCCGATCCTCCACTTGTATTTGAAATGAATACTCGCTCAGCTTACATAGTCCATTAAGATTTCATCAAAACTTTCAAAAAAGGATATCTCACTAAATATTATGTGGGCCGAAGACAAGGCCGAATAGAGACTTGGATAACTTTTTTGCTCCATTTGCCAGACTGTTTGCCCACAACCGAGGTGCTACTGCACACCTCCTCACTGTCCGGCCGCAACCATGGTACATCTCACGTTGCTCATCGTACGTATACAGAAAATATAAATTCGCAACCCCAATTGGGGACAAAAATATTCTGAGCAGGCAGGTAGAAATAGTACAACACGAACGAACGATGCTGATAGGAAATACGGAAAGAGAATTTGACTCAGAGTGTGTGGGAAAGACACGAGTAAAAACGGAATTTGACAGATAGCGAACTGTAAAAGATGCGCTTCGCGCATCTGATGCTAGCGTTGAAGTTTCTATTGCAAGTACTCAGATGGTACCGCAATGTAGGTAATTGTTGACCCGTCCAATATATACTGATAAGCTGAAATATTAAATTATTTTGTGTAACTATTGTACGTAAGCAATGAATCGATTTCAATCACGCCAGGTCCGTGCCCAAATTTTCCATTTTAATTTCTGATTCATTCAGTCACACAAAAGTGTTGAGGTGCCATTATGAGCAGTACCGCTGCATGGCACGTGATGAACACGCTACCCGAGCATCTCAGTTATCTGGGATTTAGGAACAGACATTACTCACACATGAGTTTAATTCTCCACTAGAGTATATATACCAGTCGGTTTTTCATGTAATTTTTCTTGTAATTGTAGGTATGAACAATTGTAATATGGAGCCATCAATGAAATTTATCATAGCCTGTGTACCAAAGTTGAGTGTCAACAACAAAGGTAATCGATTTCTACATGTTTCGGAAACTTTTGTTTAGTTAGCCAAATTATAATGTACTTTCTATACAGGGTGAATGGCCCTTTACAGGACAAACTTCAATATAAGGCTGAGGCCGTTGAAATGAACACCTTATACTCAAATATCGTCAGTTGAAAATGCTTCGTTAATATGAGTAACAAGGCCTAAAAATTTGAAACGTATGGGACAAAAATTCGCACATTGGCAGTGGAAGGAAATGAAGAATAAAATTTAAGAAAGGATTTTATATGATTACTAAAAACAGAATAACACCATGGCCTTATTTATTACGAGCATGAGAAGTACGAAATTATATGGGAAATTTAAAAAATATTTTCTGAATAAAGCCCATCTGTTGTGATGCAATTTGCATATTACATGTGACCAATGTTCGAAAAATTACCAAGTTCATGCCCAATATTGATCTTTCCGAATTTTGACGCAATCATTTCATCAGTTTAACACATCGCAAAATAAAAATTTCACAGCAATAAATGTAAGTCAAGTTCATAAACATACCAAGAAATTTTGTTAAACAAACTATATGAAGAAAGTAACCCGTTAGAGGTTGCAAGGAGAGCGTCAACATTGTTTAGAGGGAACAGTTCTCGTACATAACGTCTCTCACATGTGTGAGATTATTGAAGCGAGTTTACTCGCAAGTTTTTGCCAGGAGCAGGACAGTGTAGAAAAGCGCAGTAAGGACACTACGCCAATTATCAATATTCAATAGACAAGAAAACTGCACATGAACTGTTCAACATCTACGGCGAAGGAGGCAGGAAGACGAAAATTACTGGTTTGATTTGAACGTTGACTACGTAACATTCCTTTCATTAACTCGTAGACAGCACGTAGCGCTACCAGTTCTGTAGTGAAAATGTTGTACAGGGTGGTCCATAAGTAGGTGGACACCGCGTGGAATACGGTTGTGCATCAGTTATATTATAATAATAATAATATCCATTTCACCTATGCTATACGTGCCACGTTAGGTACAACTTTTTAACTATATTATTCAAATTTGGGGACAAATGTTCGTTGAAGCGTGAGAGCCAGACTTCAAAGCTGAGTAATTTACGATTAAAAATTGTTTGAGTACTAGCTCTGATCAAATTTTAGGGCATATGTGTTATTTCTTATAAATTTGAATATTCTAGTTGTGTACGTACTAAACATACGAGCATGTATACGGAGTCTCAAAATAAATGTAATCATCTACTTTTGGGCTCCCTGTCTTTAAAATAATACAGGATGGGCCAGTAATGACAGCTCACGAGAACAGAGTTCATTAAAGTAAGTTAAACTTGACTGGTTCCCGGGCAGTCACCCCAGCCGGTCGGAGGGTTCAGATCTCAATAGGTAGAGAACGGAGGGCGACCCCCGACCCCCTTCACAGATATAAAGTTACATTTCGGAGAAAGGATGATATTCCTATAATATTTTAGGTTTACTCACTCCGCATTTCACGATAATAGCGCTACATCGAAAAGATCTCAACTGATCTGATTAGTCATATTTGACACTAGAACGTAACAAGATCACTTCGATGAAATACAAGTTGCCGTATTAAATTTTTATGGGTTCTCACCTAATATGCGGGACAATTACAATTGCTCGTAAGGCCTCCCAACGAATGGTCAAAGCTAGTAGCGCCCACTACCTCTCCAACCAACCTCAATCGAGAGTCGTCCCACGAGGAGTCCAGAAATGGTTTCCACGTGCCGAGAAGACTCTCTCCCAGCGCAGACCGAATGGATTTAGCTCATCGCGCTGGCTGACTGGCTCCACGAAGATCTACGTTTAGAAAATGTATAACGTATGAGCGGCAAGTGTAACCGTTCCATCATAACAGCAGCCGATGAAGCCGTGACCTCAACAGTAACCGAAGCAGAAGAAGTAGCCGTGACCTCAACAGTAGCCGTAGCAGAAGATGTAGCCGTGACCTCAACAGTAGCCGTGGCAGTAGATGTAGCCTTGACCTCAACAGTAGCCGTAGCCGTGATCTCAACAGCAGCCGTAGCAGTAGCCGTGATCTCAACAATAGCCGTAGCAGTAGATGTAGCCGTGATCTCAACAGCAGCCGTAGCAGTAGCCGTGATCTCAACAATAGCCGTAACAGTAGATGTAGCCGTGATCTCAACAGTAGCCGAATCAGTAAATGTAGCCGTGAGTTAAACAGTAGCCGTAGCCGTGATATCAACAGCAGCCGTAGCAGTAGCCGTGATCTCAACAGCAGCTGTAGCAGTAGATGTAACCGTAGAGGCAGCACCAACACAGTACCTTATCACAGTACAAAACACGGCACATACTTGAAACTGCTCCGACACGGTAAATTAAACGGTCGGAGACACGGCCTTCCAACTGTGCTCGCCACCTCTTATCCAGCACTGTACCGAACTGAGCCTCAACACCTGCGCAGTCGTACGCGCAGAAGGAGCTCTGCTGCGCTGTAAACATAGAAGGTTCAACGCAGACGTGCATATCGTGAGCACCTAGAAAACCAAGTTGAAGTGGCTTTGAGTCTACTGCAATGCCAACGTCTGGAATGAATACGAGATATTGTAATTTATACGAGGGGATAATTCCCCGTTTTCTACACCCTGAGTGACCATGGTGATCCTTAGCTTTTCCAGGTGTATATGATGTACAAGAACAATTCGACCAAAATTGGTAAAATTGAAGTTCAATATTTAGCTCAAATGAAATTCAATCGTAATAAGCACCTATCAATATAGCAATCATGAACTGGATCATGCCTTATTTTAGCTTTACATAAGTATTTAAAGTAATGAGTTTGTGACATGCAGTCTTTCATCAGCATAATGAACATCCCCTCCGTGCGTGGCCACCAGCGGCGCATGTTGTGGTCAGGTGGCAAGAACCGCCAGTTTCACGAAACTGCATCATTTGTCACAACATGTACATTCCTGAACGACGTCACCAGCCACCTTTACGACGGCTATTAAGTTGTACACATTCCCTTGATTCAACAGGAATCGCCAGTTCGCTACCTATTGTTAGGATTCAACCTTACGTAAAATTTATTTAAACGTTTGCTAATCACTGAGTAGTGTATTGGTTAACATCCTCACCTCAAATACTGAAAATTTACCAATATTCATATTTTCGATCGTATTTTATGGAAAACTAAAGTTTAAATATTTTTCGTCGGCGCCTGTGTTTCGGGAAATGTTGAAGCTAATTATTATACTTCAGATGTATGGCATTGAGGGTAAAATAAAAGCGAAAATTGACTTGAACAAATAAATCGCGAACTGCCGACGTCTTCCCGTGAGGGTAGAGCGCCATTGACCACTCGACCACAACGACACGAGACACGCACTGGAAACAGGACACCAACAGGAGATGGAATATCCAAGGGACACACTACAAATCTGTTTTTGTTGATTGTTTGGTCAATATCCTCGTTAAAACCTTAGGTGCAAATTTGCACTTGCGGTTCTGAGTGAACTTCTTTATCGGAAGTCAAGGCCGCTGCATCTGATCTTCGTCTCGCTCTGTCTTGCTTGACCCCGCGCCGTGCAGCATCGTGCAGCATCTCCGACCGACGCTTCACAATACATATGTTCAAGTCACTTCTCGCCTTTATTTGACCCACATCGCCGTACTTCTGCTGTAAAATAATGAGTTTCAACATTTCCTGAAATTATCTCTGATTCATGATATTAATCCTGCTACATTAGTTATGCCTCGAATTTGCCTAATCTCATTATTTAGGAAAAGTTTTCAGTACTTGAAAAATGGGGTAAATAGATCTGTTCAAGAGCTACCTCAAGTAAGATAAAGAGTGTCGAAATTAAACTGAATATTTTGGAAGCTGATGCCTGACATGTTATTAGTGAATGAGGTAAGTCTTCAGAGGTGGTACAAGCACAAGATGTAATTCCGTCGTTACATCTTTGTGATCAACTATGTTAGGTTATGTATCGCAAAAGTCGCGATATGCATCTGCGTTTATATTATAACTGCCAGTAATATTTAATTCTGTTAATTCCCGTTTATGTGGAAAATTTAATTTAATTACTTTAGAAAATGCATATATTCGATTTAAAAAAACATTTTACTTCTACTACAGACCTGATAGTGCCACGTGTTGTGTAGGTTTCACGTAGTTTAAGAATGTTATGCCGTCAACGTAGGAATCAATCCCGTAATTTTTGTCCTCCTTCCTCTATTGCGCGTAGATATTGAACAGTTCAAACACTCCTTTATTGTCTATTGAATTTTGACAATTAGCGTGGTGTCCTTACAGCTTTCAGTTCTACTCTGTCCTGCCACTGGCAAGAACTTGCGAGTAAACTCGCTTCAATATTCTCACTCATGTGAGAGACGTTATGTACGAGAACTTTGCCCTCTCAGCAATGTTGACGCTCTCCTTGCAACGTCTTACTGGTGCTTTTCTTAGTATATTCAGTTTTACTAACTTCAAATGGAGAAGTTCATGAACCTCACCTATACCAATAAAAGCGGTTTTTGATTCCCTCTATTGCTTAAGTGTAGAGTTCTGCTCTTATTACATTTGTTTTAAGGAATTTCTTCCTAAATATTGAGAAGCAGATGAGAATTGTGTGTAATTTTCGATGGATATTTCATTGTGGGAGACTTATTGTTGTTCGAAAAGATATGTAAAATATTTTGGTGCAAATAAACTGCGTCCTGTTTCACTGACCCGAAAGTCATTATGAGCAGTACCGCTGCATGACAAGTAACCGACACGCTACCCGTGATCTCTATCATGGATGAAATGTAGTAGAAGATAGGAAATTATTTTATTTCAGGTTTATAATAAAAGAATTGCCTCAGCAGGAATTCGTGAAACTCCTGGTGGCTTCGATCGCATCCGATAACGATCGCACCGCCGTTTGAACGCCTGCGTCGCAGCAGATGAGGCAGCGTGTAGAACATCATTTGTTAGCACCTATTCTTCAAACGCAAGGCTGAGACCGTTGAAATAAACACTTTTTACTCATTATCGTGAGCTAAAATTGCTTCGGTAAAGAGTTACATGGACTTGAAATATGAAACGTATCGGACTGAACAGGCATGCAATTTGTATACAACTTGAAAATGTGGCCAGTGTTTGAGAAATCAATTAGTTCTATCACAATAGTAAGCATTCGAAATTTTGACAGAGCTATTCTGCGCCCGTCCCGCTGCCTCTGATCTTCGTCACGCTCTGTCATGCTTGACCCCGCGCCGTGCTTCATCACCGACCGACGCTTCCCAGTACATATGTTCAAGTCACTTCTCGCCTTTATTTGGTCTACAACGCCATACTTCTGATGCACAACAATAAGTTGTATGCTTTCCCGAAAATAGTGCAGATTCTTGAGACAAAATCATACTACATTATTTATGCCTCAAATATGTCCGATCGGATTGTTTAGGACAAGTTATCAGTATTTAAGGTGTGAGCTTAAGAAATATCTTTCTTCAAAACAATTTTCGGATTTTCCATGGTTGATCTTATATTTTTGGAAGGCTAATGCCTCATATGTAAATACTGAAAGAGATTGGTTCCTGTCATGGTACAATTAAGTACTAGATTAAATTCCGTCGTTTTACCTTCGTGAATAACTATGTAAGGTACTGTGTCGCCAAGTCAAGATATGTTGTGTGGAACAACTGCCAGTAATGTTTAATTCTGTTAATTCCCGTTTATATGAAAAATTAAATTTAATTACTATAAAATTTACAAATATTCGATTTGAAAAATATTTTACTTCTACTACAGAACTGATAGTGCTACGTGCTGTGGAGTTACGTAGTTAATGAATGTTACGTACGAATCAAACCCGTAATTTTAGTCCTCCTGCCTCTATTGCGCTTATAGATATCGAACAGTTCGAGCGCTCCTTTCTTGTATATTGAATATTGACAATTGGCGTAGTGTCCTTAGTGCGTTCAGTTCTGCTCTGTCCTGCCACTGGCAAGAACTTGTTAGTAAACTTACGTCATTTTGCTAATTTGCTTACGTCATTTGAAATCAACAAAACCCTTTCAATGAAGTTGTTCATAATAATTTCAATGTCAATCGAATTTCTAAATGTATTAATTCTGAACGTCTCAGCTTGGAATTCTAAATTGAGTTGTCTACGAGTGGTGAAATGTAAGTGAGGAAAGCAAAATATATTTTCATAAGACGATCTGTAGATTTGCTGATATTCTCAAACACAATCCGTTTAATTTACCTCTCATATGAAAAATTTTAAAACCGCCAAAACTAAGGCTAAGAAATCTTGGTAAGGCCTATTTTCTTATTTAAAAATTTAAAATCTTTGAACCGTACCAAAATTGGGCGCTTTAGCCTACCACCGTATCAAATATACAACATAATGACAGTTGAAGAAGATCGTACCTAATACGTTGAGTTGTACCAATTCCCAGTTGTACCACCGCACTCACTCCCCGTACATCACCTGAAAGGGTTTAGCTTAGGCCATCATACGCTATTTAGCTACTAACTTTATTCACCTCAGCCGCAATAGTACACTTTGGTCACACCCTTGATAGCTTACGCGTAAATATTCTATGAAACATATTCGAGGAATACCTAATGTATGAATATTTTTGAGCAGGCGAGTGGATGAAAGAGTGCTAGGATGGTTTGGGCATGTTGAAAGAATGAATGTTGAGCGGCTGGTGAAAAAGATATATATGTCGGAAGTGAGTGGTCTTCGAGCGCGAGGTAGACCACGGATGAGTAGGATGGATGGGGTGCGACGTGCTTTGTATGAGAGGGGTCTGTCTGACTGTGGACGTGGCGAGAGGGATGGCTGCGGACAGAAGTGAGTGGGGGCAGTGTATAAGGAGGTAATTTTATTTTTGACGCGTTGCTGGAAGCTGCCCGCGTGTGATGGGGTTGACCTGTCATGTGCGGGGGGAGGGGCTGCACTCAATGAAGCGGTCGGGGTAAACCAGCTGTTGCTGTCGGGCCTGACTGTGGAAGGTGGTTGTGCTGGGCTGCTGCTGATCCTGGCAGTTCAGGTGCGGCCGGTGCTGCCTCTCTCGCCTCCTAGTGACTAAGTGTGGTGTTTGTGGCCTGCTGCCGGCTACCCTCCCATAGGGAGGATAAGCCCGGTATATGTATGTATGTATGTATGAATATTTTTCGACAATTGTCTGTAAGCGCTTCTGAAAATATTAAAATTCGTAATTGTGCTAAAGAAGGAATGGCGTTGTGGGCAAAATAAAGGCAAGAAATGACTTGAACAAATGTTTTTTCATTTTACAATGGATATTCTTGAAATTTCCCACTTACATTATTTCAACTTACTCTGGAGAGTGTAGTGAGGAGCATCTTGATATAAGCTAGTGTTTTTTGCCACACTGTTACAATTCCGCACTTGATTCCACAGATCTCTGTTGGGTGTAGGGGAAAAATTCAAAGCACAATTCCCCACTCTACCCTGGTGTCTGAAATGAGTACCGGTCTTGACTGGGGGAAAGCGTCATGGCGTCCTGGCGTTAGTTATAAGGCATTTGAAAATCCAATGTACAAGGTGATATGTATCAGGCTTGAAATTGGAAATAAAGCATCCGTAGATGCCGTTGTTTGTTTGTTTGTTTATAACCGTCATTTTTATTACTGTTATCCTTGCCCCAGCTAGGCACCGACTTCGAAGAGTCAATAGACACCTCTTGCTGCTTGGTATGCGTCATTCAATGGTGCTCGATAATTTACTTTGACACAAACTCAAATTTGAAATGATAGGCTGACCATCTGCAGTTTCTGTTTTCTTCAAATGGGAAAAAAATCTGTTCATCTCGATAGAGGTATAAATTCCTCCACCTTGACGCTCATAACGAACATCAAGATCAATGTTCTGTTTAGGCAGTGAAGACTTCTACTCACACCAGCAAATTAAGTCTGGCGAATATGGATATTATTCATTGTTGAACCTAATGATAAAGTCTTCACGGGTGACCAAATGAATTTCCTTCGGAAAGTTGTTGTTAGTCGATGTACTTAATGTAATTAATTATTTACTTAATTATTACTTATTTTTACTTAATCGTAATTAAGTCTGGCGAATATGGATATTATTCATTGTTGAACCTATTGATAAAGGCTTCACGGGTGACCAATTGAATATCCTTCGGAAAGTTGTTGTTAGTCGATGTACTTAATGTACCCAATAAATTTTACGTGTGAAGGCAAATTTAATATCATTGAGTGAATTCAGTCACAAGTTAATGCAAACTAATGGAATTCAACGATGCTGTGTTCTGGATGCGATCATCTTACAGTCTCTGAGATTCAGTTTTAAATAAGTGATAGAGCTAAGATATGTATGAATTTTTTGGTACTTTTAACAACCATTAGAATGGTTGATCTACACGCTCAATAAAATTGAAGCTCACGATCCTCACTTACTGAAGTGAGACGGTTGAGTCAGTGAGAAATCTTCGACTCGGTGAAGGACCAGTGTTACAAATAATTTTCGAAAAGGATGTTAGTGGACATATGCGATTAAGGAAGCGTGTGAAATTCGACTGAGATATGCAAGAAATTTGTTCGCAGCTATCGGATTCTTTCACCTGGTTCATGGGCAAAAAGTTTTTTGATGCTCATTTCGGTCACTTTTTGAAAGTTAAGTAGCTGAAACCTCATCCAAGACTTTTTTTAAATCGAAGCTCTTCATGTCACTGTGAGCGAAACAATAATCATTGATGTAATTTTCTTTTAATCGACATCAGTTTAAAAAACTATTATATTTTGCTGCCAATCCTTCATTTACATTTGAAATGAATACCCCCTCAGTTAACATAGTCCATAATGATTTAATCAAAACTTCCAAAGAAGAATATCTCATTTGTTGGCAGGAGAAAAGGCCGAATAGAGACTTGAATAACTTTTTTTCTCTATTTGCCAGACTGTTGCATACAACCGAGGTGCTACTGCATACTGTACATCCTCCCTGTCCGGCCGCAACCATGGTGCACCTCACGTTACAAATCGTACGTGTACAGATGATATAAATACAGTTCCCCCATTGGAGATCAAAATATTCTGAACGGGCAGGTGGAAACAGCACACCACTATCGAACGTTGCAAGTATGAAATTTGGAAAGATAGTTTGACTCAGAGTTTATCGGAAAGAGAAGAGTTAAAACGGAAAACGAACAGTAGGGAACTACGATATTTGCGCTTTGCGCGACTGACGCTACTGATTATGCTTCCTTTTAAGCAATCTGATCCTTCAACAATCTATACTATAATAAGAGCTGCGTCCGTCCGTCTGTCTCTCTGTCCGAAGCTTCCCGAAAGTGTGTGAAGAGCAGATCTGTGATACGGGCCGTGTGCACTCAACTTTGGAGAGCTTGATTTTTTGGTTTTGTAGCCTTTCGTTCACTTTGCCTTCTTTTCATTTCAAATAAAGGCGGTGGACTAGTGCAAATAATTGTTGAATCTTCCAATATATACTGATAAGCTTAACGTTATGAATAATTTTAGTGCAACTATTGTACATAAGCGATGAATGGACTTCAATCTCCCCAGGTCCAGTAACAAATCTCCATTTTAATTCCTGATTTATTTAGTCGCACAAAAGTGTTGAGGTGTCGTTATTAGCAGCACCGCTGCATGGTACGTAATGAACATGGTACCGGTTCATCCCAGTACATATCTGGGATATAACATATTCGGGATATACATATTAACATTAGGCACACATTTCTTGAATTCTCAACTGCAGTATATATGCTCGTTGGTTTTCATTTATTTTTATCATTTAATTGTAAGTATGTGCAATAATTTGTAATATGGATACCAAAGTTGAGTGTCAACAGCCGAAATGATCCATTTCTTTGAATTTCTGAAAGTTTTGTTTAGTTAGCCAAATCAAAATGCACTTTCTATACAGGGTGATCGTTACTTTGAAAGACAAACTTTAACATAAGGCGGAGACCGTTGAAATAAATAGTTTTGACTCAATTATCATGAGTTTAAAATTCATCGTTAATTACAAGGACTTGAAATTTGAAACGTATTGAAAAAAAAATTAGCATAAAGAATAAAATGTAGGAAACGATTTGCATGAAGGCAAGAATTAGAATAACGCCATAGCCGTATTTTTTATGACCATGAAAAACGTGCAATTATATTAGAAATTTATTAAATATTTTCTGAATGAACAACATCTGTTGTGGTGCAATTTTTTAATTAGTTGTGACCGATGTTCAAAAAATCGCTAAGTTCATGCGGAATTGTGAGCTTTCGACATTTTAACACAATCATTTCATCAATTCAAACATATCATAGAGAAAGGTTTCACAGCATTTATTGTAAGTGAAGTTCATACACATTACATGAAATTTTGTTGGACCAATTATTCCACGAAAGTTACCCGTTAAAGGTAGAAAAAAGAGCGTCAATATGGTTTAGATGAGAAAGTTCTCGTACACAACGTCTCTCACATGTGTGAGATTATTGAAGCGAGTTCACTCGCAAGTTCTTGCCAGTGGCAGGACAGTGCAGAACTGAACGCAGTAAGGACACAACGCCAATTGTCAATATTCAATAGACAAGAGAACAGTACATGAACCGTTCAACATGGTAGACAGTATGTGGATAGGGTTGAGTAGTTATATTATTAAAATTTTGTTCATTTTACCTCTTTTATCTGTGCCTTGTTATTGGCAATTTTATAGTTAATTTTTTTAAATTTAGGGAAAAATGTTTGTTGAAGCGTAAGAGGCAGAGTTCAAAGCTGCGTAATTTACGATGGAAAATTGTTTGAGCACCGGCGTTGGAAAAATTTGAGATCTTATGTATTATTGTTCACAATATAATTAAATTGTTGAAGTTCTAGTTATATTAGCACTCAATGTAATAGTATGTACGTACAAATCAATTGTAATAAACAATTATCAAAGTCGCAATCATTAAATGGAGCGTGCCCTTATTTGACTTTACTAATATATATATGAAAATTGACTTTAATACTCGTCGATCAGCGGCATTAGGAGCATCTCCTGCGTGGCCACCGCTGGCGCACGTTGCGGTCAAAGTGAGAACAACCCTCAGTTTCAGAACACCAACAAGTTTTTACCTATAATAAGGCGTGTCATGGTATTGATTACGATTTCACGTTGAAGACTAACCCAACTTGACTCAACAGAAATTTTTTTCCCCCATTTTTTACATTAATTTTAGATATATAGCTATGGCCTTTAGAATTTATTTTTTTCAACGAACCGTTATTGATGTTCAACGTGAAAAAATCATCCACCCGCCATCCCCTGAGGACTAATAACTCTCTCATGCTTCCCAATCAGAAGGGCTGAGGGATAACTGATGTAGAATTATTCGCCGCAACGTGCCTGTAAGCGTTTCGAGAAATGTTGAAACTCGTCATTATTTTGAAGAAATATTGAGTTGCACGTAAAATAAAGGCGAACAGTGACTTCCTTTTCCCATCCTGGAGAATCACCGGGCGGCAATGCCGCGATTCGAACTGCCGACAGCTCCCCATGACGGGCGCGCGTCCTTAACTACTCGGCCAAGAAGACACATAACACGCTCTGGAAACGGGACACAAACAGGACATGTGACGTGCAAAGGACACACTACGAATCTGTTTTTCGAGTATTGACCCAATATTCTCGTTAAAATCTCTGGTGTTCCAGTTGCGGTTGCGAGTGAACTTCATTACCGTAAGCCCAGGCCCAGATTCATGATACAAAATCTTGCTGCATTAGTTATGCCTCAAATATGCCCAATTTGATGTTTCAGGACAAGTTATCAGTATTTTAGGGATGCAACCAATATGTGATGGTGTTGAAAGAACTTCAGGTAGATAATGACTGTGAGTGTTGTTGAGATATTTTGGAAGGCAAACGCCTTACGAATTGAAATTGCGGTGTATCAGTGACGTGAAGGGTAGAATAACTTGGTTAAATGCCGTCCATATAACTGTGTGACTATGTACGATAATCGCATAAGTCGCGATATGTTACGTGGGACATCTGCCAGTAATGTTTAATTTTGTTGACTTCCGTTTATATAGTGAAATAAGTTTAATTACTTTACAATATGCAAATAGGGCCTAGTTAATTTGAAAACATATTTATTATACCTTTACTACAGAACTGATGCACTACAGCACTACAGAACTGCTGGTGCCACATGCTGTGTAGATGTTACGTAGTTAAGGAATGTTACGTGGTCAACGTACGAATCAATCCCATAATTTAAGTCCTCCTGCCTCCATTGCGCGTAGATGTCGAACAGTTCGTGCCCTCCTTTATTACCTATTGAATATTGGCAATTAGCGTAGTGTCCTTACTGCGTTCAGTTCTGCACTGTCCTGCCACTGGCAAGAACTTGCGAGTAAACTCGCTTCAATAATCTCACACATGTGAGATACGTTGTGCACGAGAACTTTGCCCTCAAAACAATGTTGAAGCTCTCCTTCCGACGTCTTACTGGTGCTTTTCGTGGTATATTCAGTTCTACTAACTTTAAATGGAGAAGTTTATGAACTTCACCTATACTAAACAATATGACATTTTTCTCAACTTAGTGGTTAAGTTTAGAGTTCTGCTCTTCTTGCATTTGTTTCAAGGATTTCTTCCTATATATTGAAAATCTTATAATAATTGTGTCTAATTTTCGAAGGCTATTCACTGTGGGAGAATTATTGATGTTCGAAAAGATATGAAAAATATTTGCATGAGAATCAAACTTCGTTCTGTTTCACTGACACCCAAAAGAGTCATTATGAGCTGTACAGCTGCATGACAAGTAATCGACTAGTTACCCGTGATCTCAATCATGGTTGAAATGTAGTAGCAGATAGGAAGTAATTCAGCTTCTTACAAGAAACAAAAAATGTTGAACAATGAAATAATTCCCTCTTCAAGAATAATTCGCGAATCCTGGTGGCTTTGATCACGTCCGCCAAACGATCGCACCGCCGTTTGAACGCCTGCATCGCAACAGATGAGGCGGCGTGTGGAACTTCTTTTGGTGGCACCTATCCTAATTTAGATGAAAAGAAGAACCAACGTATAAATGAATATTTATATCATTTTTACTCTCAACACACACATATCAATTTTTATTATTTGTTCATTTCTACATTGGTTCTTCTTGTTATCTTACGCGTCAGATTTTCTAAGAATAGATCTGTAGGAAATAAATTACCCTAGTTTTGTAATATGTTTATGCTCATAATAGTTAAATAGGGCTGCTATTCTGCGTCTGCGTTGATAACGAAAACAGTTTTTACTCTTCATTCCCGAGTCACGCTCATAACTTGAATTTTTCTCCAATTCGCTTCAATTTTCCAGTCCTCGTATCGCTATAACTTAGCGTTTTGAACCATATTATTTCAGGGAGAAAAGTGTTTATTTTATTTTTCCCAGACCCAATTTAAGTTTGGTGTATCCATGTATGTAGATATGGATTATCTAGGCGGGTGACCATTCACTTTGGTATGCAGGTTACGGAAGTATAATTGGTTACTCCATATTGGAACTGCTTAAATCGGCAATCACAAAGGGTTTTCACGAGTTGAATCGGGGAGTTAAATACAAGATAAACGTTATGCTTTTACTCCCCTTCCTGTCAAAATTTTAGATGCATCAGAAATTTCCTGAGTCATATCATGCGTAGAGTGTTAGGAGAAAGAATATTTGAGAAACAGAATATGCGTAGTCAGGTCTCGTCAATATTAAATAGTTGCTCATGGTTCTAAAATTTTATTTAGACGATCAGTGTTTTGAAGAACGACAACATAATTCACTCCCGAATTGAGAACGATAGAAAATCTAAATTTAAAAAAATATTCACTGATATGTCAGATTGTGTTGGTATTGCACTTTTAATTAAACGCTGCAGCTCCCCCCTGAGCTGGAAGGGATTGCAAGTGTCATTCTGGCTCCGATTTGAACTTTGAACATAAATTACTTTCAACAATAGCATTAGCACTATTCTTTTATTCTAGTAGGGATTCTTTAATCAGATTCCTCCGAACGACATTAATCAATGTCCATTTCTCGAACTCTGATAACTCACGCATAATGTGCGATCCGAAATTTTGAATGGATAACTGATGCAGAAATATTTGCTGGCACCCCTCTGTGACGTTCGGGAAATGTTGAAACTCGTAGTTGTGCTGAAATAGTATGGGATTGAAGGCAAAATATAGGCCAGAAGTGACTTGAACTTATGTATGTGACTTCAGCGAATACATTTTCATTTCACAATGCTTATTCCTAAAAATTTTCACTTACATTGGTGGGATAGCAAATACATATATAACTTTCTGTGTATTCCCTGATTTGCTATCGCTGTCATGAAAAAGTATTCCACCCCACTTAAATTTTGCTTATAAACATTGTATAATTATTGTTTTAACAAACTCTGTGGAGTGCAGTTAAGAGCATCTTTACGATATAAACTGATGGTTTGTGCAAGCATTTCAGTGGCTTGTGCAGGCAAGATAATTCGTTTCGATATATTTGCAAATTTTGTTTAGTAGACTAAATTACAATGTACTTTCTATACAGAGTGACTGGCACTTTGCAGGACAAACTTTAAACGAAAGACTGAGACCGCTGAAATAAACACTTTTTACCCTATTTCGTGAGATAAAAATGCTTCGTTAAAGAGTTACACGGACTTGAAATTCGAAACGTATCGGAATGACCAGGCATGCAATTTGTATACAACTTAAAATGTGGCCACTGTTTGAGGAACTAATTAGTTCCATCACTACAGCAAGCATTCAAAATTTTGACAGAACTATTGCATCAGTTCAAACAATAAGCAAGAAGAAATTTCAAAGCAATAATTGTAGGTCAAGTTCATAACCATTCCTGACATGAAATTTTGTGGAACTGATTATACCAAGGCAGGTACCTAGCTGTGAGAGGTTGCAAGGAGAGCGTCAACATTGTTTACATGAGAAAGTTCTCGTACATAACGTCTCTCACGTGAGTGAGATTATTGAGGCGAGTTTAGTCGTACACCTTTTCTCGTTTTATAACCACATTCTTTCAAAATGTACCGACGAACTGCAAATTTAACGACAACGAACCATTGAGTATAACAGGTAATAGAAATATAGAGACAGTGTCGCAAAAAATAACAACAACGACAAATTATAGCGACACCCTGCAAAATGAATGACAGTGAAACCATATATCAGAACAAAGAAACAATGTGTAGTGACAGAGTCGGTTTATTGTAACAACGTTCAAAAAGGATAACAATTATACAAAAAATAGTAACGTACGTGTATATTATTGTAACAAATTAACAATTTCTGACAGAGTTTTTATAAGTAAAATAGACAGTAAAGTAGCATTATAGCGTAGTACACGATGCATATTCATACTATGCATACAAAATTATTGATAATTACAATAAAGAATGAACATCATATGTATCACACGTGAACCGGCCACGTCAGAGTTGTTCTGGAAAATTCCAGTACATACTTCCCGGTCGGATATTACATCATCCATTGACCGGAAATTAATGGAATGTAATTATGTAGTCCCATATGTATTATTGTCGGGTGGCATTGATACTCCCGAAAGTGTAAATATCGAATGTCGAAATCCCGAATATCTAAATCCCAAAAATTAAAAATCCGAATGTTGTAATCAGGGTTGCCAACTGGCATGTACAGTATGTATTTCACTGCCAAATATGGTCGGGAATTAGATATTCGAGATTTTGATTTCTGAGATTTTGACATTTGTGATTTCAAGGTGAACCCATTATTTTCAATTTTTTTAATATGTAGGTGTAAAAAAAAATTTCTCTCGTCAATAGGGTTTAAAAGATGTTGTTACATCTTATGACTCTTCGTTACTATTTTTCGCATCTGTTACATTATTTTTAACCTGTGATACTAGCTATTCGAAGCATTGTTACAAGATTTGACTCTTTGTTAAAGAAAATGATCGTCTGTTGCAACATTCTGAGAGTGTCATACAATTTGAAGCAACGTTACAGTTATTTGTCTCTGTCACTACATTTTGCATGTTATAAATTTTGCAGCATCGTCACAAGATTTGTACTGGATGTTGTTATATTTGAGCCGCTGTTATTAGTTTTTATTCGCTGTTGTATTATTGTGCAAACTGTTGCTATATTGTTCTGACGTGTGGTTATAAAACGAGAAAAGGTGTAAGTTCTTGCCAGTGGCTGGACAGTGTAGAACTGAACGCAGTAAGGACCCTACGCCAATTGTCAATATTCAACAGACAAGAGAGCAGTGCATGAACTGTTCAACATCTACGGCAATGGTCCATAAGTAGGTGGACAGTATGTGAAATAGGGTTGAGTATCACTTATATTATTACAATTTTGTTCATTTTAACTCTGTTATCTGTGCCTTGTATTTTCGATTTTATAATTACAGTGTTTAAATTTAAGGAAAGATATTCCTTGAAGCGAAACGGGTAGACTTCAAAGTTGTGTAATTTACGATGGAAAACTGTTCGAGCACCAGCGTTGATAAAATTAAAGGGCTTATGTATTATTGTTCACACTTGTGAATGTTCTATTTGTGTTCGTACTAAATATACGTGTATGTATACGGTGTTTCAAAATGTTAGCCTCAGCTGTCTATTAACTCTTGGACTACCCTCTGTGACCACGGTGATCGTTAGCTTTTTCCAGGTACGTATTATTTACATAAATATTTTGACGACAATAGGTAAAACTGAAGTTTAATATTCAACTCAAATTAAATTCCACCGTAATAAGGAATTATTAAAATAACAACCATCAACTGGATCAGACCCTTATTCAGCTTTACTTAGGTATTACAAATAATGAGATTATGACAACTAGTCGGTCAGTAGCGTTATGAACATCCCCTCCGTGCATGGCCACCGGCGCCGCATGTTGTGGCCGGGTGGTAGCATCCTCAATTTCAACGAAACTGCAACGTTCGCCGATGCATGTAGGGCGTCTAGAGGAAATAATTCATTGTCAAACCGCCGTTCCGTCGGGTAGGTATCACTGACACACCGCTGAACGAATACGTTTCAGTTTCATCCATCACTATATGTAAATGAAAACTCTTCCAAAAATTTACGTTTAATTCTCTTCTTTAGTATCTTGGAATGCGTTAACACCCATACCTCAAATACTGATTATTTACCCTAAAATGTTTAGGTGATGAAATTCGAGGAATAACTGATGTAGAAATATTGGTTTCTACGTGTCTGTTGAAATTTCGAGAAATGTTGAAGCTCGTTAACGTACTGAAGAAATATGGCGTTGTGGGCAAAATAAAAAAAAGTGACTTGAAAGTATGCCTTGGGAAGCGTCGGTCGGAGAAGCTGCACGGCGCGGGGTCAAGCAAGACAGAGCGAGACGACGATTAAAGGCAGCGCGACGGGCGCGAGAGCGGCCTTGGCTTCCGTTAATGAAGTTCACTCGCAACCGCAAGTGCAAAATTGCACCTGATAATTTAACGAGGATATTTGCTCATTACTCGAGAAACAGATTCGCAGTGTGTCATTTGCATGTCACATGTCCTGTTTGTGTCCCGTATCCAGCGCATGTCTTCCTGGCCGAGTGGTTAAGGACGCGCGCCCGTCACGGGAAGGTGTCGGTAATTCGAATCCCGGCAATGACGCCCAGTGATACTCCCCGTAGGGAAAAGGAAGAACTCAGCCACAATTCACCCTTACCCTAGTGTTAGAAATGGGTACCAGCTTGACCGGGAGTAACCGTCAGAGCGTCGTGGTGTTAAATGGCATTTGAAAAACCTTTGTACAAGAAAACATTCATTAGGGTTGATTCTGAAAAACACCCTTTTCCCTTTTATCTTGTGCTTGTCGCATGTCGTGTTCGTGTCACGAACACTATCTGTGTAAAAAAATCGCAGGCAAAAATATCAGTAATTGATGATAATAATAGTAATATTTAATAATAATAGTAAAATTTATCAAGCTCCAAAATGCGTTTTATTTGTATACTGACATAACAAATTTGCTGTTCCATATTAATACTGATTATATTTTAGTAATAGTTTTGCATTTTCGGTAAGCTTATAAATAACTCTTTAACTATGAAGTTAAACAGAGTAAAAACTTATTAAAAAAATACTAATATAATCTGTCTTGCAAATTATTCTTGGGTAACTATTGTATATAAGCCCTGGCCCGACCTCAAGCTCGTCTGGTGTACGCTCGGACTTTCTACTAGAATTTCTCACCTGTTCAATCTCAAAAAGAGTGGAAGAGGCCGTTATGAACAGTACCGCGTCATGGTACGTAGTCGACACGCTACCGTACACCTCACTTACATCTGGAATTCAACCTGATTTTTTAACCAGATGCTTAGATTTTTGTAATAAATGTTCCTCCAGAGTACGTATAGATATGAGCCTGGGTTTGTTTATTAAATTCATGGTTTACTTTTGCTTTTGGATGATTAAAATAATGCTGTGGTGTATTTTGTTGAGAAATTTCATGGTTTTAAATTAGAAATTATTTTAATAGAGAAGAAAATTCTCAAATCACTGCTTAGTTGAAGAACAAATGACAATTATTTGAGTATTGTAATATGGAATGCATTATTTCGGTTAAGAAATCGATGTATCTGAATATATGTGTTACATGCACATCGCTTAAAATATAAAATTAATTTCCATGTCTTCAAGAAATCAATCAATTTGCGTTCGTCATTCCTGCACCAGTGAATTAATTCTCCAACCGCTATTTTGAATTCATAATGTTTAAACTTTGCAATAGGAGCCTCTGCTCGATTGGCTGCCAGTGATGTCGATGCCATTTTCACATTGATCAAATACTCGGAATATATTAATCTGTGTTACTCATGATTTTGACATGTTTATTCTTGAGCATAAACATAGGATTACACTGACGTTGTTGCTCACCAATTTAAGAAAGATAAAAAGAAGAGGCAAGGTAAAAATGTACATTATTTTATTCGTTACTTTTTTAGGCAAACGTTTCGGATTGTTGAAATTCCATCTTTAGTGCTGAAAAACACACAAAAAGGTACAAAATAGGAACAGAAGGAACTTTGACACTTTTTTTTAACTCTTTGTATGTTTTTCCACTGAAGAAGGAATTTTAAAATTCCGAAACGTTTGCCTGAAAAAGAAAAAAATGAAAATGTATGTTTTTACGTTAATTCTCCTTCCATCTTCCGCGTGAGATTCCCTAAGAAAAGACATAGGCCCTATTGGAAATATACAATTGAAAAAATTCATACAATTCATTTTCTTCCAAGTGTAACTAATAATCGTACTTATGTTCCTGGCAATATTAAATATGTATTTTATAGTGAAATGAAATAAACATTTTTTATCTTAATACCTACGATATAATTCATTGACTTGATATTTATTTATATATATAGAATAAAAACTATATATTATTGATTAAATTATAGCTTCTATTTCAACTGAGAGTGCTCGTGGCTCGCCCAAAACACACTGCAAATCGGTTTCTCAAGTATTGAGCCAATATCCTCCGTAAATTGTGTGGTGCAAATTTGCACTTGCGGTTTCGAGTGAACTTCATTACCGGAAGCCAAGGCCGCTCCTGCGCCCGTCCCGCTGCCTGTGATCTTCGTCTCGCTCTGTCTTGCTTGACCCCGCGCCGTGCAGCATCTCCGACCGACGCTTCCCAATACATATGTTCAAGTTACTTCTCGCCTTCATTTGGCCCACAACGTCGTACTTCTGCTGTACAATGATGAGTTACAACATTTTCAGTTATTAGTGCAAATTCCTGATACACGATACTGCTACATTAGTTATGGCTCAAATATTCCTGATCTGATATTTCACGGCATGTTATCAGTATTTTGAAAACGTACACTGTAAAAAACATTCGCGGGAACCGGGTGCGATAGTATGTAAAAAAAACTATTTATACACTTTCGAAAGACTAACGCCGTATATCATCATGAAGAAGAATGGGAAATTACGCGCAGAAATTCAACATTAAATCCTGTCATTATTGTGTGACTGGCAATGTATGGTTATTGCATTAGTTGCGATTTGTTACGTGGAACATCTGCCAGTAATGACTCGAGTTTGTATGGTAAATTAAATTTAATTACTTTACCATAAACAAATATTTGATTTGCAAAACATTTCACTTTTACTACAGAACTGATAGTGTCACGTGCTGTGTAGATGTTACGTAGTTAAGGAATGTTACGTCATCAACATAATAATCAATCCCGTAATTTTAGTCCTCCGGCCTCCATTGCCCGTAGATGTTGAACAGTTCATACAGTTTTTTCTTGCCTATTGAATATTGACAAATGGCGTAGTGTCCTTACTGCGTTCAGTTCTACACAGTACTGTCACTGGCAAGAACTTGCGAGTAAACTCGCTTCAATAATCACACGCATGGGAGAGACGTTATTTACGAGAACTTTTCCCTCTAAGCAATGATGACGCTCTTCTTGCGACGTCTTACTTTTGCTTTTCTTATCATATTCTGTTCTACTAACTTTTGATCAAATGGAGAACTTTCTGAACTTTACCTATCCTAATCAATATGGCATTTCTTTAACTCTATTGCTCAAGTGTAGAGCTCTGCTTGTATTACATTTGTTATTATGGCATTTCTTCTTAAATATGGAAAAGCCGATGAGAATTGTGAATAATTTTCTAAGGCTGTTCATTGTGTGAGAATTGTTGTTTTTCGAAAAGATACGTAAAATACTTTGGTGATGTTCAAATTGCTTGCCTATTCACTGACCCAAAAGTGTCTTTATGAACAGTACCGCAGCATGACAAGTAATAAACACGCTACCCGTGATCTCAATTATTGATGAAATGTAGTAGAAGATAGGAAATATTTTCAATTCGTACATGAAACAGAATAGGTTGAACAATAAAATAATTTCCTCTGCAAGAATTCGTGAAACTCTAGGTGGCTTTGATCGCGTCCGCCAAACGATCGCACCGCCGTTTGAACGCCTGCGTCGCAACAGATGAGGCGGCGTGTGGAACATTTTTTGGTGACACCGATCCTAATTTAGATGAAAAGAAAAACCAACGTACAAATGAATATTTATATTTTTTACTTTCAACAAACTCATTTACATCGTTGTATTATTTGTTCTTTTTTCCATTTATTCTTTTTGTTATCTCACGCGTGAGATTCTCTAAGAATCGATCTACTGGAAATATAATGTCCTAGTTTAGTAATATGTTTCTTATGCTCATTATAGTTAACTAGCAGGACCCGTGGAAATTCCACGGACATTATCATCAATAAGCTCGGTGGACAAGTGAAACAATTCGGTCAACATTAGCTGACAAATTCTAATAACTAACACAACATATACTAACTTCTAACACAACATATACTAACCCATCCTTTCCTAAGATATCCTAACCGATGCTATCCTGATGATATGTAAAACATAAAAAATCGTGGACCTGTGAAAAAATTCATTAGCATTACCTAACCTATCTTCACCTATCCTAACTTGAGTTAACTTAGCGCTTACCTAACTTAAGCAAACCTAACTTACCTATCCTAACCTAACTAACCAATGTCACCGTAAAGCTAGGTGGACCCGTGAAAATATTCGGTTAACATTACCCAACATATGTCAACGAAACATATTCTAACCTACCACATCATAACCTAACGCATAATAACTTACCCTATCCTAACCGAAGCTATCCTGATAATGTGTCAAACATAAAAGCACCGTGCACGCACCCGTGGAAAAATTGCATCAACATTACCTAACCTATGCTTCTACAACCTATGCTAACCTAACCTAACCTATGCTAACTTAACCTATGCTAACCTAACCTATGCTAACTTAACCTATGCTAACCTAACTTATGCTAACCTAACCTAACTCATGCTAACCCCACAATAGTAATTGAACTCGCAAATTAAGCAAGCGTATACTTGTTGAGCGTGCATAGTCGGAGACTTTTCTATAAATGATAAATAATGGCAGAAAATTATAACGTTTTTGGACCTTAAAACTTACTGGAGTGACCGATACGGCCCTTGGGTTGAAAACTTTGGAGACTCCTATTTTAATATAACCCTCAGGAATTCGGTATCCATGATACTGTAGACTCGGATGAGGGCGTAACCGACGAACTAAGGAAGGAGCAAGCAGAATATTATATAGATAGATATATGGGGGATTCTATTCTGTGTTTGTCTTGACAACGATAACAGTTTTTACTCTTCATTCCCGAGTAACGCTCTGAACCCGAATTTTTTATTCAAATCTTCCCAGACTTAATTCAAAGTTTTGTGCATACATGTACATGAATATGGATTATTTAGGCAGGTGACACCCGACTTTGGTTTACAGGTTATGGCAGTTCAATTGATTACTCTATATTGCAATTTCTTTAATGGGCAATCACAAAGGTTTTCCAGGAGTTGACTTGGGGAGTTAAATACAAGATAAACGTTATGCCTTTACTCTCCTTTCTTTAAAAATTGTAGATGCATCTGAAATTTCTTGAGTCATATCATGCCTAGAGTGTTAGCAGACAGAATATTTGGAAAACAGAATATGCGTAGTCAGGTGTCGTCAATATTAAATAGTTACTCATGGTCCTGAAATTTTATTTAGGCCATCAATGGTTTGAGAGGTTATGACAAAATTACCTCCCGAACTGAAGAAGCTAATAATTAGTATTAATAAAATATTCACTGACATGTCAGATTATGATGGTAATACACTATTATTTATACGATGCAGCTCCCCCCGAAGTAGAATGTGGTTACAGGTGTCATTCTGTTTCCGATTCGAAAAGTTAATAACCTAATTTACTTTCCACATAAGCATTTTTACTGTGACAGCCAATGAGAAGGATACTCCTTCGCCAAAATTGATCTTAAAATTTACGAAGGAATCTTAACTTCAAGTTCGGCTATACAACATTGGTCAACGTCCATTCCTCGAACTCTGATAACTTACGCACAATGTGCGCCATGTAATATTGTATGGATAACTGATGCAGAAATATTTGCTGCCACCCCTATGTGGCGTTCGGGAAATGTTGAAACTCGAAGTTGTGCTGAAATAGTATGGCATTGAAGGCAAAATATAGGCCAGAAGTGACTTGAACTTATGTATGTGACTTGAGCAAATACCTTTTCATTTCACAATGCTTATTTCTGAAATTTTTCACTCACATTGGTTTGATAGCAAATGCAAATATAACTTTCTGTGTATTCCCTGATTTGCTATCACTGTCGTGAAAAAGTATTCCACCCGACTTAAATTCTTCTTATATACATTGTCTCATAATTGTTTTAACTAACTCTGTGGAGTGCAGTGGAGAGCATCTTTACAACGATATAAATTGGGGGTTTGTGCAAGCATGTCAGTGGCTTGTGCAGGTAAGAGAATCCATTTCGGTATGTCTGAAAATTTTGTTACGTTGACTAAATTACAATGTATTTTCTATACAGAGTGACTGGCACTTTGCAGGACAAACTTTAAACGTAAGGCTGAGACCGTTGAAATAAACACTTTTTACTCAATATCATGAGCTAAAATTGTTTCGTTGAAGAGTTACATGGACTAGAAACATGAAACGTATCAAACTGAACAGGCATGCAAATTTTATAAAACTTGAAAATGTGGCCAGTGTTTGAGGAATCAATTAGTTCTATCACAATGGTAAACATTCGAAATTTTGACAGAACCATTTTGCGCCCGTCCCGCTGCTCTGATCTTCGTCTCGCTCTGTCTTGCTTGACCCCGCGTCGTGCCGCATCTCCGACCAACACTTCCCAATACATATGTTCAAGTCACTTCTCGCTTTTATTTGGTCTACAACGCCATACTTCTGCTGCACCACAATGAGTTGTAACCTTTCCCGAAATTAGTACAGATTGATGATTCAAAGTCCTACTACATTAGTTATGCCTCAAATATGTCCAATCTTATTCCTTAGGACAATTATCAGTATTTAGGGCATGACTTCAAGAATCAAAGTGTGTATTCATGTTAGCAATTTCTGCGAAATTTGTGTTTAACAATCTTTAATTTTGGAAGGCTGATGCCTCACATGTAAATACTGAAAGTGATCGATTTCCTGTCTTGAGACAAGTGCTAGATTAAATTCCGTCGTTTAAATTTTGTGAATGACTACGTAAGGTAATGTGTCGCGTAGGTCATTGCGCGTAGATGTTGAACAGTTCGTGCGCTACTTTGTTGTCTATTGAATATTAAAAATTATTGGCGTAGTGTTCTTCCTGCGTTCAGTCCTACACTGTCCTGCCACTGGCAAGAACTTAAGACTAAACCCGCTTCAACAATCTCATATATGTGAGAGACGTTATGTACGAGAACTTTGCCCTCTAAACAATGTTGACGCTCACCTTGCGACGTCTTACTGGTGCTTTTCTCAGTATATTCAGTTCTACTAACTTCAAATTGAGAATTTCATGCACCTCAACTATACTAATAAAGACGGCTTTTGATTCCCTTTATTGCTTAAGTGTAGAGTTCTGCTCTTATAACATTTTTTTAAAGGAATTTCTTCCTAAATATTGAAAAGCTGATGAGAATTGTGCCCAATTTTCGCAGGCTATTCATTGTGGGAGAATTATTGTTGTTCAAAAAGATATGAAAAATATTTTGGAGAAATCAAACTGCGTCCTGTTTCACTGACCCAAAAGTGTCATTATGAGCAGTACCGCTGTATGACAAGTAATCGACTCGCTACCCGTGATCTCAATCATGGATGAAATGTAGTAGAAGATAGGAAATAATTATAATTCGTACATGGTCAGAATGGGTTGAACAATATAAGAATTGCCTTTGCAAGAATTGCCTTCGATCGCGTCCGCCAAACGATCGCACCGCCGTTTGAACGCCTGCATCGCAGAAGATGAGACGGCGCGTGGAACTTCTTTTGTTAGCACCTATCCTAATTTAGATGAAAAGAAAAACCAATGTACGAATGAATATATATTTACTATCTCTCCTCTCAAAACATTCATTTTCATTTTTTTATTATTGGTTCATTTTTACCGTGATTCTACTTGTTACCTTACGCGTGAGATTCTCTAAGAATCGATCTCTTGGAAATAAATCATTCTAGTTTAGTAATATGTTTCGTATGCTCATTATAGTTAATGGGGGCTGCTATTCTGTGTTTGTCTTGATAACGGAAACAGTTTTCACTCTTCATACCCGAGTCACGCTCAGAACCCGAATTTTTCTCCAATTCGTTTCAATTTTCCAGTCCTTGTATCTCTTTAAAAAAGCATTCTTAACCACATCATTATAGTGGGAAAATTATTTGTTTAATTTTCCCTGACTCAATTTAACGTTTCGTCTATACATGTATATAGATAAAGATTATCTAGGCAGGTGACACTCAACTTTGGTATACAGGTTACAGAAGTTCAATTGATTATTCCAAATTGCAATTTCTTTAATCGGCAATTACAATGGTTTTCCAGGAGTTGACTTGGGGAGCTAAAAACACGATTAATTTTATGTTTTTACTCTCCTTCCTTTCAAAATTGTAGATGCATCTAAAGTTTCCTGAGTCATATCATGCGTAGAGTGTTTGCAGAAAGAATTTATGAGGAACAGAATATGCGTAGTCAGGTCTCTTTAATATTAAATAGTTACTCATGGTTCTAAAATTTTATTATGAGATCAGTTGTTTGAGAAGCCGCAACAGAATTCCCTCCCAAATTGAAGAAGATAAAAAATGAAAATAATTCCCTAAAATGTCAGGTTGTGTTGGTATTACACAAATACTGATATGCAGCTTCGCCTGGAACAGGAAGCGACTGCAAGAGCCATTCTGACTCCTATTCAAACAATGAATAACAAAATTTTCTTTCGATATAAGCATTTCTACAATGATACCAATGAGAAGGTTATTCCTTCGCCAAAATTGATTTCGGAATTGAGGAGGGAATCTCAATTTCATGTTCCTCTTTACAACATTGGTCAACCTCCATTTCTCAAATTCTAATAACTTGCAAACAAATGTGCGATCCGAAATATTGAAGGGATAACTGATGTAGAAAGTTTTGCTGCCACCTGTTGTAACACTTCAGGGAATGTTGAAACTCATATTGTTCTGAAAGAGTAAGGCATTGGGGCAATATAAAGGTTAGAAATGACTTGAACTTATTTATGTGACTTGAGCAAATACCTTCTTATTGGTCAATGCTTTTTCCTGAAATTCCTCACTAATATTGATTTAATAGCCGATATAAATTTCTGTGTATTTACTGACTTGCTATCACGTCTTGAAAAAGTATTCCGCCCTACTTAATTTTTGTTATATACATAGTCTAACTATTGTTTTAACTAACTCTGTGGAGTGCAGTGTAGAGCATCTTTACAACGATATAAACTGGGGGTTTGTGCAACAAGATAATCCGTTTCAATATATCTGAAAATTTTGTTTAGTATACTAAATTAAAATGTACTTTCTATACAGGGTGACTGGCACTTTGCTGGACAAACTTTAAACATATGTCTGAGACCGTTGAAATAAAAACAGTTTTCTCATTATCGTGAGTTATTATGCTTCGTTAAGGAGTTACACAGACTTGAAATTTGAAACGTATCGGATGGAACAGGCATGCAATTTATGTACAACTTATAAATGTGGCCAGTGTTTGAAAAATCCATTAGTTCCATCACAATAGTAAGCATTCGAAATTTTGACAGAACCATTGCATCAGTTCAAAGAATATGGAAGAAGAAATTTCAAAACAATAATTATAAGTGAAGTTCATATCCATTCCTGACGTGAAATTTTGTTGAACTAATTGTACCAAGAAAATTGCATGTGAGAGGTTTCAAGGAGAGCGTTCACGATTGCTAAGATGAGAAAGTTCTCGTACATAACGTCTCTCACATGTGTGTGATTATTGAAGCGAGTTTACTCGCCAGTTCTTGTCAGTGGCAGGACAGCGTAGAACTGAACGCAGTAAGGACACTACGCCAGTTGCCAATACATGAAAACAGTGCATGCACTGTTCCACATCTACGGCAATGGTCCATAATTAATGGACAGTATGTGGAAATGGGTTGAGTATCAGTTATATTATTACTATTTTGTTCATTTTAACTCTGTTATCTGTGCTTTGGTAATCAGTTGTATAACTATATTATTCAAATTTAGGAAAAAATGTTCTTTTAAGCGAATGAGACATACTCCAAAGCTGTGTAATTTACAATGGAAAACTGTTTGGGCACCAGCGATGATAAAATTTTAGGGCTTATGTATTATTGTTCACACTCGTTAATGTTCTAGTTGTGTTCGTACTGAATGTACGTGTATGTATACGGTGTCTCAAAATGTTAGCCTCAGCTGTCTACTTACTTTTGGACTACCCTCTGTGACCACTGTGATCGTTAGCTTTACCTAGCTACATATTATTTACATATGCACTTTGACCACAATTGGTAAAACTGAAGCTCAATATTCAACTCAAAATTAATTCAATCGTAATAATCAACTATTAGAATAACAACCATTCACTGGATCATGCCCCCATTTAGTTTTACTTAAGTATTTCAAATAATGAGTTTGTTACAACTAGTCAGTCAACAGCATTATGAACATCCCCTCCGTGCCTGGCCACCGGCGGCGCATGTTGTGGCCAGGTGTTAACAACCGCAAGTTTCACGAAACTGCAGCATTTCTCGTGACAGGAAGGTGTCTCAAGAAAGTGAATTCATCCTGCTATCTTTCCGACCGATAATTCTGATGGGTAACCCCAACACCGAGTAAAATTCCTCTCGTTTCTTTCATTAGAAGGAATTCTCCTCCTCCAAAATTGACTTATATAAATAAGTTAATATTGTTAAATATTATTTTCAAATATTGTTTTCATATATTGCTTTCAACCTCCACCCGTCTCTTAGCGTTTTGGGTTAATGTTGAACCTCGTCATTGTAAAAAATAGAATGGCGTTAAGGGTTAAATGAAAGCGAGAAGTGACTTTAACAAAAAAAAGCACACAAAGAGGTATAAAATAGGAATAGAAGGAACTTAGACATTTTTTTTACCACTTTGTATGTTTTTCAGCACTGATGATAGAATTTTGACACTTCGAAACGCTTGCCTAGAAAGGAAGCAAATAAAAATTGTATATTTTTACGTTGGTTCTGCTTTTTATCTTGCGCGTGAGATTCCCCAAGAATGTACATGTTGGGAATACACAATTTAAAAAATTAATACGATTTACATTCTTCCAAATATAACTGATAACCGTAGCTAAAATGTTCCTACCAATGGTAAATATTTATTTTGTAATAATATGAAATGTACATCATTTTTATTAACACCTACGATATAATTCATTAGGAGACTTGATAAATTGTTATATATATTCAATAAAAACACTAATATTATTGCTTAAATTGTAGCTTCTATTTCAACTGATGGTGTTCGTGGCTCGCCCAGGACACATAACGAAGCGGTTTCTCAAGTATTGAGCCAATATCCTCTGTAAATTGTGGGGTGTAAATTTGCACTTGCGGTTTCGAGTGAACTTCACTACCGGAAGCCAAGGCCGATCCTGCGCTCGTCCCGCTGCCTCTGATCTTCGTCTCGCTCTGTCTTGCTTGACCCCGCGCCGTGCAGCATCTCCGACCGACACTTCCCAACACATATGTTCAAGTCACTTCTCGCCTTTATTTGGTCTACAACGGCATACTTCTGCTGCACCACAATGAGTTGTAACCTTTCTCGAAATTAGTACAGATTCATGATACTAAATCCTACTATATTAGTTATGCCTCAAATATGTCCAATCTGATTATTTAGGACAAGTTATCAGTATTTAGGGTATGAGGTCAAGAATCAAGAAATATCACTTAGCTAATTCGTTTGTGCACAAGTTGTGTATGTCAACTCAATACTTTTGGAAGGCTGATGCCTCATATGTAAATACTGAAAGAGATTGGTGCCTATCGTGGTACATGTACCAGATTAAAATCCGTCGTTTAAACTTTGTGAATGACTACGTAAGGTAATGTGTCGCGTAGGTCATGGCGCGTAGATATTGAACAGTTCGCGCGCTCCTATATTGTCTATTGAATATTATAAATTATTGGCGTTGTGTTCTGCCTGCGTTCAGTCCTGCCACTGGCAAGAACTGGCTAAGAAACTCGCTTCAATAGTCTCACGCATGTGAGAGACGTTATGAACGAGAACTTTGCCCTTGAAACAATGTTGACGATTTCCTTGCGACGTCTTTCTGGTGCTTTCCTTAGTATATTCAATTCTTCTAACTTCAAATGGAGAAGTTCATGAACCTCATCTATACTAATAAAAACGGCTTTTCATTCCCTTCATAGCTAAATGTAGAGTTCTGCTCTTATTACATTTGTTTTAAAGGAATTTCTTACCAAATATTGATAAGCGATCAGAATTATGCCTAATTTTTTAAGGCTATTCATTGTTGGAGAATTATTGTTGACCGAAAAGATATGTAAAATACTTTGGTGAAAATCAAACTGCGTCCTGTTTCATTTGCCCAAAAGTGTCATTATGTGCAGTACCGCTGCACGACATGTGATCGACGCGCTACCCGTGATCTCAATCATGGATGAAATGTAGTAGCAGATAGGAAATAATTTTGCTTCGTACAAGAAACAGAAATGTTGAACAATAAAATAATTCTCTCTGCAAGAGCAATCCGTGAATCTTGAGGGCTTCGATCGCGTCCGCCAAACGATCGCAGCGCCGTTTGAACGCCTGCATCGCAGCAGATGAGGCGGCGTGTGGAACATCTTATGTTAGCACCTATCCTAATTTAGATGAAAAGAAAAATCAATGGACAAATGAATATTTTTATTATTTTTACTCTCAACACACTCATTTTCCTTTTTATATTATTTATTCATATTTTACTTGGTGTTATTCTTGTTGTCTTACGCGCGTGAGATTCTCTAAGAATCGATCTGTTGTAAATAAATTATCCTAATTTACTAATATGTTACTATTCGGCGTTTTTAATGTGCTATTGTGTGTTTTAATATGCTATTTTTTGTTTTTCTTGGTAACGAAAACAGTTTTTATTCTTCATTTTCGTCACGCTCAGAACCCGAGTTCCTCCAATTCGTTTCAATTTTGAAGTTCTTTATCTTTTAAGAATGGATTTTTAACCACAATATTTTATGGGGAAAAGTGTTTATTTTGATCTTCCCTGACTTAATATAAAGTTTCGTGCATACATGTATTTAGATATAAATTATTTAGGCAGGAGACACTCAACTTTGGTTACAGGTTACGGCAGTTCTATTGATTACTCCATATTGCAATTGCTTACATCGGTAATCACTATGGTTTTCCATGAATTGACTTGGGGAGTTAAAAACAAGATTATTTTATTGTTTTTACTTTCCTTCCTTTCAAAATTGTAGATGCATCTAAAGTTTCCTGAGTCTTAGCATGCGTAGAGTGTAGGCAGAAAGAATATATGAGAAACAGAATATGCGCAGTCAGGTCTCGTCAATATTAAAGAGTTACCCATGGTTATTGAATTTAAATCTGGTCGTTAATATGTTGAAAAGACACGACAAAATTTCCTACAGAATCGTAGAAGTTATACCTAGGTTAAAAAGTACCCAAATTCTCTCAACTGATAGGTAGAAAGTTTTGGAATGATAAAGAGTTGTTGATTCCGGAACAGGATGCGTTTGCGACAGCTATTTTCACTCAGTTTCGTGCAATAATCATGGTTATTATCTTTCGATTTCAAGTATATTCACTGACACCCAATGAGAAGGTTATTTCCTTTCGCCAAAAATTGGGGATATTCGTAAAGCGGAAGGAATTTTCACTTTCAAGTTCCAGTGATCAACATTGGTCATCGTCCATTCCTCAAATGGCGATGCTTAGCGATGCTTATAGAGAAGTCGGATAGAGTTTGACACAGGGTGTGTCGGGAAGAGAAGGGGTGAAATGGAAAAGGATAGGTAGGAAAAAGATAGAGATGCGCTAAGCGCATATGATGCTAGTGTTGTGGGTATTTTTTGTAGGTATTCTTCAAATTCTAATAACTTCAAATCTAAAATATTAAAGGGATAACGGACGTAGAAATTTTTGCTGTCACCCGTCTGTAACGTTTCAGGAAACGTTGAAACTCGTAATTGTGCTGAAAAAGCATGGCACTAGGGGTAAAATAAAAGCCAGTGACTTGAACTTACGTATGTGCCTTGAACATATGTCGTTTCATTGGACGATGAATCTCTTTGAAATTTCCCACTAACCTTGGTTTGAGGACGAACGCAAATATAACTTAGTGTTTATGAAATTATGTATCAATGAAAAATCTAACGTAACCGTTTTTGCAGCTCACCACCTAGGGAGGCTTAAGTGTTTCCTTTATATATGATAACGGATGCATGGTTATACCTATTTCGCTTTTTTGTGTCACTTAATACAACTCGATTTTAAAAATGGCTGCCCTTGCACACCAGAAGTTCAGCTTCACGAAACACACCTTCTGTACCCAAGAATCCAAGTTCACTCATTCAGTCAGCAAGTCAGTCGATGCTTATTGAAAAGACGGAAAGAGAGTTTGATACAGATTATGTCGGGGAGGAAGAAGGCGAAACGGAAAAGGATAGGAGGGAAGTTAATAGAGATGCGCTCTGCGCATTTGATGCTAGTGTTAGAGGTTTTTTTTTTGTAAGTAGTTTGAAGGTGGTGATAGTTATCTACCCGTCAGGGCTTTGCATGGGGGGGGGGGGGGGTGTTTAGTTAGAGAGCATCTTTAGCACTGAACGTGAGTAAGTAAGCTTGCCGTAGTAGATAGGGGTTGTAGAGTTGTACACGTTTGATGTCGTGTTCCAAGTTCATCATTCGGAAGTATGGAGAAGTCAAGTACACTGCAGCAGTGAAGAGGGTTTTTGGAACAAAGTTCTACCCGAAAAATCCTCAAAAGGCTTCAAACCAAAAGGCATTCAAATGAGTCATCAACAAGTTCCTCGTGGCGTTTCCAATGACTCCTTGAAATGCCTTTTGGTTTGGAAACTTTACGAGAATTTCGTTTACTCAATTTACCGCCAGATTTTAAGCTCTAACTTGGCCCCAACGCCAGGTGTTCATGGATCAAGTGTGCTAGCAACAGCAGCAACAACAGGCTTCTAGATGCTGTTCTTGCAGCAAAAGCATAAGTCAGCTCGCAGTCTTTACATAAAATCTATAATTATCGCCGCAGGAAATTAGGAAATAATGCTAATTGTGATAATAAATCAGTTTCCATAAGAAATATTTTATGTGGACGAAGAAAATGTTGAGCATCTACAGGTGTTGAACGGATGCAATTATTAACCGAAGTAATAAAATAACCAAATTTAAATAGGCCCCTAATGATGAGAAAAAGAATATGCGTAGTCATGTCTCGTCAATACTAAATAGTTACTCATGGTTCTAAAATTTCATTTAAGCCATCAGTGGTTTGCGTAGCGACGATGAAATTCCCTCACGAAATGAAGAATATAAAATTAAAATTTGAAAAAATATTCACAGAAATGTCAGGTTGTGTTGTTATTGCACTAGTATTAATACGATGCAGCTCCCCCCGGAACAGAAAGCGATTGCAAGAGCCATTCTGACTCCGATTCGTACAATGGACCACATAATAACCTTTCCATATAAGCATTTTCACTATGACACCCAATGAGAAGGATATTCCTTCGCCAAAAATGAAATATGAATTTCACTAAAAATTCTAGCTCAAAGTTCGGCTCTACAACATCGGTCAACCTCCATTCCTCGAACTCTGATAACTTACGCATAATGTGCGATCCGAAATATTGAATGGATAACTGATGCAGAAATATTTGCTGCCACACCTCAGTGACGTTTCGGGAAATGTTGAAACTCGAAGTTGTGCTGAAATAGTATGGCATTGAAGGCAAAATATAAGCCAGAAGTGACCTAAACTTATGAATGCGACTTGAGCAAAAACCTTTTCATTTCCCAATGCTTATTCTTAAAATTTTTCACGTACCTTGGTTTAATAGCAAATACATATATAACTTTCTGCGTATTCCCTGATTTGATATCACTGTCATGAAAAAGTATTCCACCCACTCAAATTCTTCTTATATTCATTGTCTAATTATTGTTTTCACTAACTCTGTGGAGTGCAGTGAAGAGCTTTTTTACAACGATACTTGTTTAATTAACTAAATTACAATATATTTTCTACACAGGGTGACTGGTACTTTGCTGGACAAACTTTAAACGTAAAGCTGACACCGTTGAAATAAACACTCTTTACTCATTATCGTGAGCTAAAAAGCTTCGTTAAAAATTTAAACGGAGTTGAAATTTGAAACGTATCGGACTGAACAGGCATGCAAATTGAATACAACTTAAAAATGTGGCCAGTGTTTGAGAAATCAATTAGTTCCATCACAATAGTAAGCATTTGAAGTTTTGACAGAACCATTGCATCAGTCCAAACAATATGCAAGCAGAAATTTCATGGCAAGAATTGTAGGTCAAGTTCATAACCATTCCTGACTTGAAATTTTGTTGAACTAATTACACCAAGAAAGTTGCCTGTGAGAGGATTCAAGGAGAGCGTCAACATTGCTTAGATGAGAAAGTTCTCGTACATAACGTCTCTCACATGTGTATTGAAGCGAGTTTGTGTGAGATTATTGAAGCAGGACAGTGCAGACACTACGCAGTAAGGACAGGCAGTAAGGACACTACGCCATTATTGTCAGTATTCAACAAACAAGAGAGCAGTGCATGAACTGTTCAACATCTACGGCAATGGTCCATAAGTAGGTGGACAGTATCTGGAATAGGGCTGAGTATCAGTTATATTATTAGAATTTTGTTCATTTTAACTTTGTTATCTGGGCCTTGTTACTGAAAATTTTATAATTACAGTATTTAAATTTAAGGAAAAATATTCCTTGAAGTGATAAAGGTAGACTTCAAAGCTGTGTAATTTACGATGGAAAACTGTTTACCACTAGCGTTGATAGAATTTAAGGGCTTGTATATTATTGGAATGTTCTAGTTTAGTTCGTACTGAATTTACGTTCATGTATACGGAGTCTCAAAATAAATGGTAGGATCAGCTGTCCACATACTTTCAGCTGTCTACATACTACCCTGAGTGACCACGGTCATCGAAAACTTTTTCCAAGTACATATTATTTAGATAAACACTCTGACCACAATTTGTAAAACTGAAGTTCATCATTCAACTCAAGGTAAATTCAATCGTAATCAACAACTATTAAAATAACAACCGTTAACTGGATCATGCCTTTATTTAGCTTTACTTAAGTATTTCAAATAATGAGATTGTGACAACTATTCGGTCATAACCATTATGAACATCCTCTTCGTGCGTGGCCACCGGCGGTGCATGTTGTGGCCAGGTGTACACAACCGTAAGTTTCACGAAACTGCAGCGTTTGTCGTGACATGTTAAGGTCTCAGGAAAGTGAATTCATCCAGTTACCTTGCCGACGGGTAAACCTACGGGGCAAAGTAATTCACAAACATAATTCTTCTTATTTTTCTCATTGCGAAGGAATTTACCTTCTGCAAAGTAAATTTACAAGAACACTAGCTGTCGCATATAACAGGGTTGGTCAAGATGCACACCTTAAATACTGATAATTTACCCGTAAATGTTTTCACAATAATAACTGAGGGATGACTGATGTAGAAATATTGTTTTCCACACGTCTCTTCGCATTGCGAGAAATGTTGAACGTCGTCATTGTACTAAAGAAGCATGACGTTGTGTGTTAAATAAAAGCGAGAAGTGACTTGAACATATGTATTGGGAAGCATCGGTCGGAGATCTTGCACGGCGCGGGGTCAAGCACGACAGAGCGACAAGAAGATCAGAGGCAGCGGGACGGGCGCAGGTGCGGCCTTGGCTTCCGCTGATGAAATTCACTCGCAAACGCAAGCGCAAATTTGCACATGAGAATTTAAAGAGGATATTGGCTCAATACTCGAGAAACAGATTCGTAGTGTCTCCTTTGCAGGTCACATGTCCTGTTTGTGTACCGTATCCAGTGAGTGTCTCGTGTCTTTCTGGCCGAGTGGTGAGGACGCGCGCCCGTCACGGGAAGGTGCCGGCAGTTCGAATCCTGGCAATGCCGCCCAGTGATACTCCCCGTAGGGAAGGAAGAACTCAGCCACAATTCACCATTACCCTAGTGTTATTAATGGGTACCAGCTTGACCGGGAGTAACCGTCAGAGCGTCGTGGTGTTAATTGGCATTTGAAAAACCTATGTACAAGAAAACATTCATTAGGGTTGATTCTGAAAAACACCTTTTATCTTGTGCGTGTCACATGTCGTGTTCGTCTCATGAACACTATCAGTGTAAAAAAATTGTCTTAGGGAATAATATCAGCAATTAATTCAGTCTTCGGAAATATTTATCAAGTTAGAAAATGTGGTTTACTTATATATTTACATAACAAAATTACTGTTGCAAATTAGTACTAATTAGATTTTAGCATCTGTTGAGCACTTTAGCTACGCTTATTAGTAACTCTGTAGTTATGAAGGTGAACAAAGTAATAACTCATTTAAAAAATACTGATACAACCTAAATTATTCTTGGGTAACTATTGTATGCAAGCCTTAACACGACCTGAGGCGCATGTGGTGTACGCTCGAATTATCTATAAGAATTTCTCACTTGTTCAATCACAAAAAGACCGGAAGAGGCTGTTATGAACAGTACCGCTGCATGGCACGCAGTCGACACGCTGCTGTGTACCTCACTTACATATCTGGGATTTAATCAGATTTTTTGAACCAGATATTTAGATTTATGTAATAAATGTTCCTCTATAGTACGTATAGATAGGTGCTAGGGTTTGTTCATTACATTCACGTTTTACTTACGCTTTTGGATGGATGAAATAATGCCGTGGTGTATTTTGTAGAGAAATTTCATGGTTTCAAATTAGAAATAATTTTAATTCAGAATAAATTCTTAAATCACTACTCAGTCGAAGAACAAATGATAATTATTTGAGTAATGTTTCATGGAATGCATTATTTCGTGTGAAAAATCGATGTATCTGAATATATGGGTTACATGTACATCGCTTAAAATATAAGATTTATTTCCATGTCTTCAAGAAATCAATCAATTGGCGATCGTCATTCATGAACCGGTGAAATATTTCTCCAGCCGTCATTTGGCATCCATGTTCATTAAACTTTGCAATGGGAGCGTACGCGTCTGCTCGCTGCCAGTGATGTTGATGCCGTTTCCATAGCATTGGTCATGTTCTCGTAACATTTCAGTCTGTGATACTCATGATTTTGCCATGTTTATTCACGGGCATGAACATAGGGTTACACTGACGTTGTTGCTCACCAATTTGAAAGAGATAAAATATATGAACCAAAGTAAAAAATCCATTTTTTATTCGTTTCTTTTTTAGGCAAACGTTTCGGAATGTTAAAATTCCATCTTCAGGGCTGAAAACACACTTAGAGGTAAAATTAGGAATAGAAGGCACTTCGATTTTTTTGTTTTTGACCTCTTCATATGTTTTTCAACACTGAAAATGGAATTTTACTATTCCAAAACTATAAAAGAAACAAAAAGTGGATATTTCTACGTTGGTTCTCATTTTCATATTGGGCGTGAGATCCCCCAAGAATCGACCTATTGAAAATATACATTTTAAAAATTAATACAATTTATATTCTTCCACATGTAACTGATAAACGTTCCAACAATGTTGCTACCAATAGTGAAGAATTTGTATTTTGTATTTATATGATATGTACATTTTTCATCTTAATACCTACGATGTAATTCATTAAAAGACTTGATAATTATTTATATATAAAATGAAAAATGAACATTATTGCTTAAACCATAGCTTCTATTCTGACTGATAGTATTCGTGCTCGCCCAGGACACACTACTAATCGGTTTCTCAAGTATTGAGTCAATATCCTCAATTAATTGGGACGCGTAAATTTCCAATCGCGGATCCGGGTGAACTTCATTACCGGAAGCCACGGCCGCTCCAGCGCCCGTTCCACTGCCTCTGATCTTCGTCTCGCTCTGTCTTGCTTGACCCCCGCGCCGTGCAGCATCTCCGACCGACGCTTCCCAATACATATGTTCAAGTTACTTCTCACCTTCATTTGGCCCACAACGCCGTACTTCTGCTGTATAATGATGAGTTACAACATTTCCAGTTTCTCATGCAAATTCTTGATACAGGATACTGCTACATTAGTTATGCCTCAAACATTCATGATCTGATATTTCACGGCAAGATATCAGTATTTAAGAACGTACTCTGTGAAATACGTTTGTCAGTACGGGGTGTGAAAGTTCGTGATAGTGTTTAAACGAAAGTTTTGGAAGGCTAACGCCTCAAACCTGTTGTGAGAAAATAGGAAAGTCCGCGCAGGAATCCAACATTAATTTCGGTTGTTATTATAGTGTACCTGGCAATGTATGGTAATCGCATAAGTTGCGATATGTTACGTGGAACATCTGCCAGTTATGACTCGTGTTTGTGTGGCAAATTAAATTTAATTACGTTACAATAAACAAATATTTGATTTGCAAAACATTTCACTTTTACTACAGAACTGATAGTGCCACATGCTGTGTAGATGTTACGTAGTTAAGGAATGTTACGTCATCAACATAGGAATCAATCCCGTAATTTTAGTCCTCCGGCCTCCATTGCGCGTAGATGTTGAACAGTTCATTCACTTTTTTCTTGCCTATTGAATATTGACAAATGGCGTAGTGTCCTTACTGCGTTCAGTTCTACACAGTCCTGTCACTGGCAAGAACTTGCGAGTAAACTCGCTTCAATAAACTCACGCATGGGAGAGACGTCATTTACGAGAACTTTTCCCTCTAAGCAATGTTGACGCTCTTCTTGCGACGTCTTACTTTTTCTTTTCTTGTCATATTCTGTTCTACTAATTTCAAATGGAGAACTTTATGAACTTTACCTACCCTAATCAATATAGCATTTCTTTAACTCTATTGCTCAAGTGTAGAGCTCTGCTCGTATTACATTTGTAATTATGGCATTTCTTCTTAAATATAGAAAAGCTGATGAGAATTCTGCCTAATTTTCGAAGGCTGTTCATTGTGTGAGAATTGTTGTTTTTCGAAAAGATACGTAAAATACTTTGGTGATGTTCAAATTGCTTGCCTATTCACTGACCCAAAAGTGTCATTATGAGCAGTACCGCTGCATGACAAGTAATAAACACGCTACCCGTGATCTCAATTATTGATGAAATGTAGTAAATGATAGGAAATCTTTTTAATTCGTACGTGAAACAGAATAGATTGAACAATAAAAGAATTTCCTCTGCAAGAATTCGTGAAACTCTCGGTGGCTTCGATCGCGTCCTCCAAACGATCGCACCGCCGTTTGAACGCCTGCATCGCAACAGATGAGGCGGCGTGTGGAACTTCTTTTGGTGGCACCTATCCTAATTTAGATGGAAAGAAGATCCAACGTACAAATGAATATTTATATTATTTTTAAACTCAACACACACCTATAATTTTTTTATTATTTGTTCATTTCTACATTGGTTCTTCTTGTTATCTAACACGTGAGATTCTCTAAGAATCGATCTGTTGGAAATAAATTATCCTAGTTTAGTATTATGTTTCTTATGCTCATTATAGTTAATGGGGGCTGATATTCTGTGTTTGCCTTGATATCGAAAGCAGTTTTTACTCTTCATTCCCGTGTCACTCTCATAACCTGAATTTTTCTCCAATTCGTTTCAATTTTCCAGTCCTTGTATCTTTGACGAAGCATTTTTAACCACATTCTTAAAGGAGGAAAAGTGTTTATTTTACCTTTCCCAGACTTGACATAAAGTTGTGTGCATACATGCATATACGAATATAGATTATCTTGGCAGGTGACACTCAACTTTGGTATACAGGTTACGGAAACTCAATGGATTGCTTCATTTTGCCATGGCTTAAATCGACAATCACAATGGTTTTCAAGGGTTGACTTTGGGAGTTAAATACAATATAAACGTTCTCTTTTTACTCTCCATCCTTTCAAAATTGCAGATACATCTAAAATTTCCTGAGTCTTATCATGCGTGGAGTGTTAGCAGAAAGAATGTATGAAAAAAAGAATATGCATAGTTAGGTCTCGTAAATATTAAATAGTTACTCATGGTTCTAAATTTTTATTTAAGCCATCAGTGGTTTGCGTAGCGACGACAAAAATTAATTCCCTCCCGAATCGATTAATATAAAATTTGTTTTAAAAAAAAAAATTCCCCGATATATCAGATTGTGGTGTTATTGCATTATTATTAATACCATGCAGGTCTGCCCGGAGCTGGAAGCGATTACAAGTGCCTTTCTGACTGCGATTCGTACAACCAAGAACATAATTTTCTTTCGATAAATACATGTTTACTCTGTCACTCAATGAGAAGGTTATACCTTCGCCAAAATTGAAAATGTATGAGTTTAGGAAGGAGTTTTAGTTTCAAGTTGGCCCGCACAAGATTGGTCAACGTCCATTCTTCGAACTCTGATAACTTACGCGTAATGTGAGAACCGAAATATTGAATGGATAACTGATGCAGAAATATTTGCTGCCACCCCTCCGTGGCGTTGCGGGAAATGCTTGAACTCGAAGTTGTGCTGAAATAGTATGGCATTGAAGGCAAAATGAAGGCCAGAAGTGACTTGAAAATACCTTTTCATTTCACAATGTATATTCCTAAAATTTCTCACTTACATTGGTTTGATTGCAAATGTAAGTATAACTTTCTGTGTATTCCCTGATTTGCTATCACTGTCGTGAAAAAGTATTACACCCGACTTAAATTCTTCTTATATACATTGTCTAATTATTGTTTTAACTATCTCTGTGGAGTGCAGTTAAGAGCATCTTTACGATATAAACTGATGGTTTGTGCAACCATGTCAGGGGCTTGTGCTAGCAAAAGAATCCATTTCGGTGTGTCTGAAAATTTTGTTAAGTTGACTAAACTACAGTGTACTTTCTATACAGGGTGACTGGCACCTTGCGGGACAAACTTTAAACATAAGACTGCGACCGTTAAAATTACCACTTTTTACTCATTATCGTGAGCTAAATATGAGTCGTTGAAGAGTTACACGGACTCTAAATATGAAACGTATCGGACTGAACAGGCATGCAATTTGTATACAACGTAAAAAATGGCCAGTGTTTGAGAAATCAATTAGTTCCATCACATAAGTAAGCATTCGAATTTTTGATAGAACCATTCGGCGCCCGTCCCGCTGCCTCTGATCTTCGTCTTGCTCTGTCTTGCTTGACCCCGCGCCGTGCAGCATCTCCGACCGACGCTTCCCAATACGTATGTTCAAGTCCCTTCTCGCCTTTATTTGGTCTACAACGCCGTACTTCTGCTGTACAATAATGAGTTGCAACATTTTCTAAAATTAGAACCTATTCGTGACGGGAAATCCTGCTACATCAGTTATGCCCTAAATGTTCCCGATCTGATATTTTGTACAACATATCAGTATTTTAAAAATGGATTCTATGAATATACTAGTAACTCAAAAGGAGAACCTAAAGTGAAAAAGTAACAAAATAAATTTAGGCAGGCTGAAGCCAGATTAGGTTAAAGGAGACGAACGGTTGAGCGTGTGGCATGAAAAATAGTTCTGCTCCGCTCATTATAAATGTGAGAACGACTAAGGACGGTAATTCGCATAAGTCGCGATATGTTACGTGGGTTACCTGCCAGAAATGTTTAATTATCTTGACTCGCGTTTTCATCGTAAATTCAATATAATTACTTTACAATACGCTAATAGTTGATTCGAAAAACATTTTACTTCTACTACAGAATTGATAGTGCCACATGGTGTGTAGGAGTTACGTAGTTAAGGAATGTTACGTCGTCAACGTAGGAATCAAAAGCGTAATTTTAGTCCTTCTGCTTCCATTGCGCTTAAATATCGAATAGTTCATGCACTTCTTTATTATCTATTGAATATTGGCAATTGGCGTACTGTCCTTATTGCGTCCAGTTCTGCACTGTCATGCCACTGGCAAGAACTTGCGAGTAAACTTACGTCATTTTGCTTACGTCATTTGAAATCAACAAATCCCTTTTAATGAAGTTGACATAATAATTTCAGTTGTAATAGAATTTCTAAACGTGTAAATTCTGAACGTCTCAGTTTGAAATTCTAAATTGAGTTGCCTACGAGTGGTATAATGTAAGTGAGGAAATCAAAATATATTTTCATAAGAGGATCTTGTAGATTTGCTGATATCCTCAAACACGATCCGTTTAATTTACCTCTCACATGAAAAATTTCATAACCGCCAAAAAAACGGCTCAGAAATCTTGGTAAGGCTTATTTTCTTTTTTAAAATTTAAAATCCTTGAACCGTACCGAAATTGGGCGCTTCAGCCTACCATCGTACCAAATGTACAACATAATGACAATTGAAGAAGATCGTACCAAGTATGTTGAATTGTACTAATTCCGACTGCCCTGGACACCGCACTCACTCCCAGTACATCCATCACCTGGAAGGGCTTAGCCTAGGCCATCATACACTATTTATCTACCAATTTTTTTCACCTCAGCCGCATTAGTACACTTTGGTCACACCCAATCCTTAAGTACTGATAGCTTACGCGTAAATATTCTGTGAAACATATTCGAGGAATAAAAATGTATAAATATTTCTTGCCACTTATCTGGAAGCGCTTCTGAAGATGTTGAAATTCGTAATTTTACTAAAGAAGGGATGGCGTTATGGGCAAAATAAACGCACGAAATGACTTGAACAAATGCTATTTCATTTGATAATGAATATTCTTGAAAACTAAAATAATAGCGAGGAATAAGGCTTTGAAACTTAGCATTTTATGTTAAAAGCTTACATATTCGCGTTGCAGAGCATGCCAGCAGAAGTTATCGCACTAACCATCCTCTTCTGCTCCTTCTCACTCAGCCATACGAATCCATGCTGAAAGATGTGACCATCCTATAAAATTAGAGGACTTTAACGGTTTAGCAGCTGCTTCAAACCCCGTTGATCTGCGCATTATTGAATCTCTTTTTATTTTACAATGAAAGCCTTTTTTAAATGACCCCCAATCCGCTTTTCCTTTGTAAATAGTTTAGAAATTTGATTTATTTTTATTAAGTTTTCCTTCCTTTCAAGTTTTTTTGTTTTCTCGATATTGTCGATATGTAAATGTTTCATTTTTTCCAGAGAATTTTGTTGAGAATGACTCTTTATTTTTGAGTCGAAACGTTCAATTTTACCAGTTAAGCTTTCAATATGAAACACTAAGTTTCAAAGCCTTATTCCTCCCTATTATTTTCGTAGGTAAAATTTGCAAAAATACATACCGACATGTGCTTCCATATATTCTTGAAGTTTTCAACTTATATTATTTCAACTTACTCAGTGGAGTGTAGTGAGGAGCTTTCTTACAATGATACAAGCCAGTGGTTTAAGCCACACTGTTACAATTCCGCACTTGATTCCACAGATAACCGTCATTTATATTACTGTTATTCTCGCCCCAGCTCGGCAACGACATTGAAGAGCCAATAGACACCTCTTGCTGTTTGGTATGTGTCATGCAATGGTGCTCGATAATTTACTTCGACACAAACTCAATTTTGAAATGGTAGGCTGACCGTGACCATCCGCAGTTTCTGTTTTCTTCAGATGGGAAAAAATCTGTACATCTCGATAGAGGTATATATGTCTCCACCATGACGCTCATAACAAACAACAAAATCAATGTTCTGTTTAGGCAGTGAAGACTTCTACTCACACGTGCAAAGTCTGGCGAATTTGTAAACCAACTGAATATCCTTCGGAAAGTTTTCGTTAGTCGATGTACTTAATGTACCTCATAAATGTTGCGTGAGAAGGCAAATTTAATATCCTAGAGTGAATGCAGTCACAAGTTAATACAAACTAATGGAATTCAACGATGCTGTATTCCTCCTTCGATCATCTTACAGTCTCTGAGATACAGTTTTAAATAAGTGATAGAGCTAAGATATGCTTGAATTTATGTGGTACTTTTAATAATCGTTATAATGGTTGATCTACACGCTCAATAAAATTGAAGCTCACGATCCCCACTTACTGAAGTGAGACGGGTTAAGTCAGTGAGAAATCTTCGACTCGGTGAAGGACCAGTGCTACAAATGATTTTCGAAAATGACGTTAGTGGTCATATGCGAGTAAGGAAGCGTGTGAAATTCGACTGAAATGTGCAAGAAATTTATTCGCAGCTATCGGATTCTTTCACCTGGTTCATGGACGAAAAATATTTTGATGCTTATTTCGGCCACTTTTAGAAGTTAAGTAGCTGAAACCTCATCCAAGACTTTTTTTTAAATCGAAGCTCTTCATGTCACTGTGAGCGAAACAATAATCATTGCTCTAATTTTCTTTTAATCTACATCATTTTGAAAAACTATTACATTTTGCTGCCAATCCTTCATTTACATTTGAAATGAATACCCCCTCAGTTAACATAGTCCATAATGATTTAATCAAAACTTCCAGTGAAGAACATCTCATTTGTTGGCAGGAGAAAAGGCCGAATAGAGACTTGAATAACTTTTTTGCTCTATTTGCCAGACTGTTGCATACAACCGAGGTGCTACTGCATACTGTACATCCTCCCTGTCCGGCCGCAACCATGGTGCACCTCACGTTACAAATCGTACGAGTACAGATGATATAAATACAGATCCCCCATTGGAGATCAAAATATTCTGAACGGGCAGGTGGAAACAGCACACCACTAACGAACGTTGCAAGTATGAAATTTGGAAAGATAGTTTGACTCAGAGTTTATCGGAAAGAGAAGAGTTGAAACGGAAAACGAACAGTAGGGAACTACGATATTTGCGCTTTGCGCGACTGACGCTACTGATTATGCTTCCTTTTAAGCAATCTCATCCTACAACAATCTATACTATAATAAGAGTTGCGTCCGTCCGTCTGTCTCTCTGTCCGAAGCTTCCCGAAAGTGTGTGAAGAGCGGATCTGTGATACGGGCCGTGTGCACTCAACTTTGGAGAGATTGATTTTTTGGTTTTGTAGCCTTTCGTTCACTTTGCCTTCTTTTCATTTCAAATAAAGGCGGTGGACTAGTGCAAATAATTGTTGAATCTTCCAAATATATACTGATAAGCTTAACGTTATGAATAATTTCAGTGCAACTATTGTACATAAGCGATGAATGTACTTCAATCTCCCCAGGTCCAGTAACAAATCTCCATTTTAATTCCTGATTTATTTAGTCGCACAAAAGTGTTGAGGTGTCGTTATTAGCAGCACCGCTGCATGGTACGTAATGAACATGGTACCCGTTCATCGCAGTACATATCTGGGATATATCATATCTGGGATATACATATAAACATTAGGCACACATTTCTAGAATTCTCAACTGCAGTATATATGCTCGTTGGTTGGATACCAAAGTTGAATGTCAACAGCCGAAATGATCCATTTCTTTGAATATCTGAAAGTTTTGTTTAGTTAGCCAAATTACAAAGCACTTTCTATACAAGGTGATCGTTACTTGAAAGACAAACTTTAACATAAGGCTGAGACCGTTGAAATAAATAGTTTTTACTCAATTATCATGAGTTTAAAATTCATCGTTAATTACAAGGACTTGAAATTTGAAACGTATTGAAAAAAAAATTAGCATGTCGGCAGAGGAAGGCACTGAAGAATAATGAAGAATAAAATGTAGGAAACGATTTGCATGAAGGCAAGAATTAGAATAACGCCATAGCCGTATTTTTTATGACCATGAAAAACATGCAATTATATTAGAAATTTCTTAAATATATTCTGAATAAAAAACATTTGTTGTGATGCAATTTTTGAATTATTTGTGACCAACGTTCAAAAAATCGCTAAGTTCATGCGGAATTGTGAGCTTTCGACATTTTAACACAATCATTTCATCAATTCAAACATATCATAGAGAAAGGTTTCACAGCATTTATTGTAAGTGAAGTTCATACACATTACATGAAATTTTGTTGGACCAATTATTCCAAGAAAGTTACCCGTTAGAGGTTGAAAAAAGAGTGTCGATATGGTTTAGATGAGAAAGTTCTCGCACTCAACGTCTCTCACATGTGTGAGATTATTGAAGCGAGTTCACTCGCAAATTCTTGCCAGTGGCAGGACAGTGCAGAACTGAACGCAGTAAGGACACTACGCCAATTGTCAATATTCAATAGACAAGAGAACAGTACATGAACTGTTCAACATCTACGGCAACGGTCCATAAGTAGGTAGACAGTATGTGGATAGGGTTGAGTAGTTATATTATTAAAATTTTGTTCATTTTACCTCTTTTATCTGTGCCTTGTTATTGGCAATTTTATAGTTAGTTTTTTTAAATTTAGGGAAAAATGTTTGTTGAAGCGAAAGAGGCAGACTTCAAAGCTGCCTAATTTACGATGGAAAATTGTTTGAGCACCAGCGTTGGTAAAATTTGAGATCTGATGTATTATTGTTCACAATTTAATTAAATTGTTGAAGTTCTAGTTATATTAGCACTCAATGTAATAGTATGTACGTACAAATCAATTGTAATAAACAATTATCAAAGTCGCAATCATTAAATGGAGCGTGCCCTTATTTGACTTTACTAATATGTGTATGAAAATTGACTTTAATACTCGTCGATCAGCGGCATTAGGAGCATCTCCTGCGTGGCCACCGGTGGCGCACGTTGCGGTCAAAGTGCGAACAACCCTCAGTTTCAGAACACCAACAAGTTTTTACCTATAATAAGGCGTGTCATGGTATTGGTTACGATTTTACGTTGAAGACTAACCCAACTTGACTCAACAGATATTGTTTTGCCCGATTTTTTACATTAATCTTAGATATATAGCTATGGCCTTTCGAACTTTTTTTTTTCTACGAACCGTTACCGATGTTCAACGTGAAAAAATCATCCACCCGCCATCCCCTGAGGACTAATAACTCTCTCATGCTTCGCAATCACAATGGCTGAGGGATAACTGATGTAGAATTATTCGCCGCAACGTGCCTGTGAGCGTTTCGAGAAATGTTGAAACTCGTCATTGTTTTGAAGAATTATTGAGTTGCACGTAAAATAAAGGCGAACAGTGACTTCCTTTTCCCAACCTGGAGAATAACCGGGCGGCATTGCCGGGATTCGAACTGCCGACACCTTCCCATGACGGGCGCGCGTCCTTAACCACTCGGCCAAGAAGACACATGACACGCTCTGGATACGGGACACAAACAGGACATGTGACGTGCAAAGGACACACTACGAATCTGTTTTTCGAGTATTGACCCAATATTCTCGTTAAAATCTCTGGTGTTCCAGTTGCGGTTGCGAGTGAACTTCATTACCGTAAGCCCAGGCCCAGATTCATGATACAAAATCTTGCTGCATTAGTTATGCCTCAAATATGCCCAATTTGATGTTTCAGGACAAGTTATCAGTATTATAAGGATGCAACCAATATGTGATGGTGTTGAAACAACTTAAGGGAGATATTGATTAAGAAGGTTGTTAAGATATTTTGGAAGGCAAACGCCTTACGAATTGAAATTGCGGTGTATCAGTGACGTGAAGGGTAGAATAACTTGGTTAAATGCCGTCCATATAACTGTGTGACTATGTACGATAATCGCATAAGTCGCGATATGTTACGTGGGACATCTGCCAGTAATGTTTAATTTTGTTGACTTCCGTTTATATAGTGAAATAAGTTTAATTACTTTACAATATGCAAATAGGGCCTAGTTAATTTGAAAACATATTTATTATACCTTTACTACAGAACTGATGCACTACAGCACTACAGAACTGCTGGTGCCACATGCTGTGTAGATGTTACGTAGTTAAGGAATGTTACGTGGTCAACGTACGAATCAATCCCATAATTTAAGTCCTCCTGCCTCCATTGCGCGTAGATGTCGAACAGTTCGTGCCCTCCTTTATTACCTATTGAATATTGGCAATTAGCGTAGTGTCCTTACTGCGTTCAGTTCTGCACTGTCCTGCCACTGGCAAGAACTTGCGAGTAAACTCGCTTCAATAATCTCACACATGTGAGATACGTTGTGCACGAGAACTTTGCCCTCAAAACAATGTTGAAGCTCTCCTTCCGACGTCTTACTGGTGCTTTTCGTGGTATATTCAGTTCTACTAACTTTAAATGGAGAAGTTTATGAACTTCACCTATACTAAACAATATAACATTTTTCTCAACTTAGTGGTTAAGTTTAGAGTTCTGCTCTTCTTGCATTTGTTTCAAGGATTTCTTCCTATATATTGAAAATCTTATAATAATTGTGTCTAATTTTCGAAGGCTATTCACTGTGGGAGAATTATTGATGTTCGAAAAGATATGAAAAATATTTGCATGAGAATCAAACTTCGTTCTGTTTCACTGACACCCAAAAGAGTCATTATGAGCTGTACAGCTGCATGACAAGTAATCGACTAGTTACCCGTGATCTCAATCATGGTTGAAATGTAGTAGCAGATAGGAAGTAATTCAGCTTCTTACAAGAAACAAAAAATGTTGAACAATGAAATAATTCCCTCTTCAAGAATAATTCGCGAATCCTGGTGGCTTTGATCACGTCCGCCAAACGATCGCACCGCCGTTTGAACGCCTGCATCGCAACAGATGAGGCGGCGTGTGGAACTTCTTTTGGTGGCACCTATCCTAATTTAGATGAAAAGAAGAACCAACGTATAAATGAATATTTATATCATTTTTACTCTCAACACACACATATCAATTTTTATTATTTGTTCATTTCTACATTGGTTCTTCTTGTTATCTTACGCGTCAGATTTTCTAAGAATCGATCTGTTGGAAATAAATTACCCTAGTTTTGTAATATGTTTATGCTCATAATAGTTAAATAGGGCTGCTATTCTGCGTCTGCGTTGATAACGAAAACAGTTTTTACTCTTCATTCCCGAGTCACGCTCATAACTTGAATTTTTCTCCAATTCGCTTCAATTTTCCAGTTCTCGTATCGCTATAACTTAGCGTTTTGAACCATATTATTTCAGGGAGAAAAGTGTTTATTTTATTTTTCCCAGACCCAATTTAAGTTTGGTGTATCCATGTATGTAGATATGGATTATCTAGGCGGGTGACCATTCACTTTGGTATGCAGGTTACGGAAGTATAATTGATTACTCCATATTGGAACTGCTTAAATCGGCAATCACAAGGGGTTTTCACGAGTTGAATCGGGGAGTTAAATACAAGATAAACGTTATGCTTTTACTCCCCTTCCTGTCAAAATTTTAGATGCATCAGAAATTTCCTGAGTCATATCATGCGTAGAGTGTTAGGAGAAAGAATATTTGAGAAACAGAATATGCGTAGTCAGGTCTCGTCAATATTAAATAGTTGCTCATGGTTCTAAAATTTTATTAGACGATCAGTGTTTTGAGGAACGACAACATAATTCACTCCCGAATTGAGAACGATAGAAAATCTAAATTTAAAAAAATATTCACTGATATGTCAGATTGTGTTGGTATTGCACTTTTATTTAAACGCTGCAGCTCCCCCCTGAGCTGGAAGGGATTGCAAGTGTCATTCTGGCTCCGATTTGAACTATGAACATAAATTACTTTCAACAATAGCATTAGCACTATTCTTTTATTCTAGTAGGGATTCTTTAATCAGATTCCTCCGAACGACATTAATCAATGTCCATTTCTCGAACTCTGATAACTCACAGCATAATGTGCGATCCGAAATTTTGAATGGATAACTGATGCAGAAATATTTGCTGGCACCCCTCAGTGACGTGCGGGAAATGTTGAAACTCGTAGTTGTGCTGAAATAGTATGGCATTGAAGGCAAAATAAAGGCCAGAAGTGACTTGAACTTATGTATGTAACTTGAGCAAATACCTTTTCATTTCACAATGCTTATTCCTAAAAATTTTCACTTACATTGGTGTGATAGCAAATACATATATAACTTTCTGTGTATTCCCTGATTTGCCATCGCTGTCATGAAAAAGTATTCCACCCCACTTAAATTTTGCTTATAAACATTGTATAATTATATGTTTTAACAAACTCTGTGGAGTGCAGTTAAGAGCATCTTTACGATATAAACTGATGGTTTGTGCAAGCATTTCAGTGGCTTGTGCAGGCAAGATAATTCATTTCGATATACATGCAAATTTTGTTTAGTAGACTAAATTACAATGTACTTTCTATACAGGGTGACTGGCACTTTGCAGGACAAACTTTAAACGAGAGGCTTAGACCGCTGAAATAAACACTTTTTACTCTATTTCGTGAGATAAAAATGCTTCGTTAAAGAGTTACACGGACTTGAAATTTGAAACGCATCGGACTGACCAGGCATGCAATTTGTATACAACTTAAAATGTGGCCACTGTTTGAGGAACTAATTAGTTCCATCACTATAGCAAGCATTCAAAATTTTGACAGAACCAGTGCATCAGTTCAAACAATGAGCAAGAAGAAATTTCAAAGCAATAATTGTAGGTCAAGTTCATAACCATTCCTGACATGAAATTTTGTGGAACTGATTATACCAAGGAAGGTTGCAAGGAGAACGTCAACATTGTTTACATGAGAAAGTTCTCGTACATAACGTCTCTCACGTGAGTGAGATTATTGAAGCGAGTTTAGTCGTACACCTTTTCTCGTTTTATAACCACATTCTTTCAAAATGTACCGACGAACTGCAAATTTAACGTCGACGAACCATTGAGTTTAACAGGTAATAGAAATATAGAGAAAGTGTCGCAAAAAATAACAACAACGACAAATTATAGCGACACCCAGCAAAATGAATGACAGTGAAACCACATATCAGAACAAAGAAACAATGTGTAGTGACAGAGTCGGTTTATTGTAACAACGTTCAAAAAGGATAACAATTATACAAAAAATAGTAACGTACGTGTATATTATTGTAACAAATTAACAATTTCTGACAGAGTTTTTATAAGTAAAATAGACAGTAAAGTAGCATTATAGCGTAGTACACGATGCATATTCATACTATGCATACAAAATTATTGATAATTACAATAAAGAATGAACATCATATGTATCACACGTGACCCGGCCACGTCAGAGTTGTTCTGGAAAATTCCAGTACATACTTCCCGGTCGGATATTACATTATCCATTGACCGGAAATTAATGGAATGTAATTATGTAGTCCCATATGTATTATTGTCGGGTGTCATTGATGCTCCCGAAAGTGTAAATATCGAATATCAAAATCCCGAATATCTAAATCCCAAAAATTAAAATCCCGCATGTTGTTATCAGGGTTGCCAACTGGCATGTACAGTATGTATTTCATTGCCAAATATGGTCGGGAATTAGATATTCGAGATTTTGATTTCTGGGATTTTGACATTCGTGATTTCAAGGTGAACCCATTATTTTCAATTTTTTTAATATGTAAGTGTAAAAAAAAAAATTTCTCTCGTCAATAGGGTTTAAAAGATGTTGTTACATCTTATGACTCTTCGTTACTATTTTTTGCACCTGTTACATTATTTTGAACCTGTGATACTAGCTATTCGAAGCATTGTTACAAGCTTTGACTCTTTGTTAAAGAAAATGATCGTCTGTTGCAACATTCTGAGAGTGTCATACAATTTGAAGCAACGTTACAGTTATTTGTCTCTATCACTACATTTTGCATCTGTTATAAATTTTGCAGCATCGTAACAAGATTTCTACTGGATGTTGTTATATTTGAGCCGCTGTTATTAGTTTTTATTCGCTGTTGTATTATTGTGCAAACTGTTGCTATATTGTTCTGACGTGTGGTTATGAAACGAGAAAAGGTGTAAGTTCTTGCCAGTGGCAGGACAGTGTAGAACTGAACGCAGTAAGGACCCTACGCCAATTGTCAATATTCAACAGACAAGAGAGCAGTGCATGAACTGTTTAACATCTACGGCAATGGTCCATAAGTAGGTGGACAGTATGTGAAATAGGGTTGAGTATCACTTATATTATTACAATTTTGTTCATTTTAACTTTGTTATCTGTGCCTTGTATTGACGATTTTATAATTACAGTGTTTAAATTTAAGGAAAGATATTCCTTGAAGCGAAAAGGGTAGACTTCAAAGTTGTGTAATTTACGATGGAAAACTGTTTGAGCACCAGCGTTGATAAAATTAAAGGGCTTATGTATAATTTTTCACACTTGTGAATGTTCTATTTGTGTTCGTACTAAATATACGTGTATGTATACGGTGTCTCCAAATGTTAGCCTCAGCTGTCTATTAACTTTTGGACTACCCCCTGTGACCACGGTGATCGATAGCTTTTTCCAGGTACGTATTATTTACATAAATATTTTGACGACAATAGGTAAAACTGAAGTTCAATATTCAACTCAAATTAAATTCAATCGTAATAAGGAATTATTAAAATAACAACCATCAACTGGATCATACCCTTATTCAGCTTTACTTAGGTATTACAAATAATGAGATTGTGACAACTAGTCGGTCAGCAGCATTATGAACATCCCCTCCGTGCGTGGCCACCGGCGGCGCATGTTGTGACCAGATGGTAACTATTATATAACAACCGTAAGTTCAACGATACTGCAGCGTTCGCGGATGCATGTAGGGCTTCTATGAGAAGTGAATTATTGTCCAACCGTCAAACCGGCGGATACGTACACTGACCTTCCGCACCACGAGTAGTCTCATTTGTCTTCATCAATATCGGAGGATAATACATCGTGGAAAATTTTTCATAAAGGTTTCTTGACCAACTTTTAGAATGCGTCTCCATCCATATCTCAATAACTGATAACTTAACGTAAAATGTTCAGGTGATCATATTCGAGGAATAACTGATGTAGAAATATTGGTTTCTAAATGTTTGTTGAAATTTCGAGAAATGCTGAAGCTCGTTATTGTACTGAAGAAATATGGCGTTGTGGGCAAAATAAAGAAAAAAGAAGTGACTTGAAAGTATGTATTGGAAAGCGTCGGTCGGAGATGCTGCACGGCGCGAGGTCAAGCAAGACAGCAAGACGGAGATCAAAGGCAGCGCGACGGGCGCAGGAGCTGCCTTGGCTTCCGGTAATGAAGTTCACTGGAAACCGCAAGTGCAAAATTGCACCTGAGAATTTAACAAGGATATTTGTTCAATACTCGAGAAACAGATTCGCAGTGTGTCATTTGCATGTCACATGTCCTGTTTGTGTCTCGTATCCAGTGCGTGTCTCGTGTCTTCCTGGCCAAGGACTTAAGGACGCGTGCCCGTCATGTTAAAGGTATCGGCAGTTCGAATTCCGGCAATGCCGCCCGGTGATTCTCCCCGTTGAGAAAAGGAAGAACTCAGCCACAGTTCCCTGTCTACCCTAGAGTCGGACATGGGTACCGGCTTGACCGGGAGTAACCGTCAGAGCGTCGGGGTGCTAACCGGCATTTGAAAAACCAATGTACAAGATAACATTAAGCAGAGTTGTGCCCGAAAAACATCTTCCCTTTTATCTTGTGCGTGTCACATATCGTGTTCGTATCACGAACACTATCTTTGTAAAAAAATTGTTCGCAAGGAGTAATACTAGTAATAATTCAGTTTTTGAAAATTATTAACAAGCCCCCAAAATGTGTTATTACTCATATATTGATACAACAAAACTTACGTTTCATATTACTACTGATTAGATTTTTAATAATAGTTGAACATTTTAGGGACGTTTATTAATAACTCTGTAATTTTGAAAGTTTTCCGAGTAATAACTCATTAGTAAATACTGATGAAATCTGTCTTACATATCAATCGTTGGTAACCATTGTATGTAATAGTTACTTGTGTTCGGTCAAATTTCATACAAGAATTTCTCATTACTTTGATCTGTCACAAAAAAAAACTTAAAGAGGCCATATAGGACAGAACCGCTGCATGGTACCCTCGGATTTAGAAACAGATTTTAGCGATACGTGTGATGAATGTTCCTCTGGAGTACATATGTAGGTGACTGGGTTTATTTATTACATTCATGTTTTACCTAGGCTTTTGTGTAATTGGAATATTGCTAAGGTTTATATTGTTAAAGAATTTTATAATTTTTAAATAAATAATTTTATTAGAGAAGAAAACCCTTAAATCATCAATTGAAGGGTGGAAAGCGTTAGTGGGCTATTTGCATTTTTTCCTCCGGAAAAAATGTACTAGACTAGTGGACTCTAGTAGAGTACCTCGGTATCGCTGAGAAAGTCATTGAGAGGATGCATTAGTAGACTTCTCGGTTCTGGTCGACTTCATCGGTTCAAAGCGAGGTGCATTCGAGATCTTTTTTACTAGACTAAACGCCAGTGAAGCTCTCCCTACGACGTTTTGAAAGCAGCTTTGCCATTGGTTCATCAAGTACACTAAGCTCCTCCCATTTTTCATCTTCTTATCTTTGTGTTTAGTTCCAAATTGATTATTTTACTGAAGTGTTTCATTTTCAGCAATAGTAATATTCATTATTTTAGCATTCTACGCTTGTTAAAGTAATAAAAATTAGGCGCATTCGGTTGAGGATTTTTATTAAAACACGTTTATTCACACACGATATTCTTCTAGCTGTGTATGTCCGTGCTTCTAATTTCCCATTTCATTTTAACGCTCATTTCTGGATCTGATACTATTGGTTGAGGTAAATTTAGTAGGTGGATATTCTCTCCAGACACGTTGTTGAAAATTTTCTCTTTATCAACTGATTCATTTTCACCATATCATATTTGTGCTGCTCATTCTACAGTTGGGGGGTATTTCATTTATAAGAAACGTTTCATCTAGAAAAAATAGTGGTTCTTGCTCTATAACAATCAATGAAGGTTATTGTGCCGGTTGCGTTTATGCTATCTGCAATTAATAAATCTGCGGCCTCTCAGGAATATGAAATGGAAAAAAATCAATTTACTAATTGAACACTAACCGAATTATTTTTCTTGCCATTTAACATAGCCTAACACTAACTTTTCTGTTGCTCACTACTTGTAGTGCTCATAAAGTATATTTTAAATCATCTGAAATGTCTTCGGTAACACTGATCTCTGATCAAATTGCAATCTGGAGAATTAAGGTTTAGCCCACGTACAGGAGTAAAAGTTTCAGTTAGAGGACTTCATAAACGTTAATATTTAAAATATTTTGAAGTCACGCTTATCATGCTCGTGTATGAGTTTCACTAGCATTGCCCTAAGATGTCACAGAATTTAGTTTTAGCTCATGATAGTTGAAAACTAATTACGGAATCATATCTCGTAACAATTTCGCTTTAATGCGTATATATATTCTTTATTTCACTTCTGAGTCACGTAAATTTTACCAAACATTTTCTTTTGGTGTAACCTCCCCTCTTTTCTGTGTTTGTAATAAAGAACGGTAATGATAATGGTAACAGCAGGAATAAATTTTCTGTCCGCTTTCTGTGATAATATGTGTCGAAAAAATACCTAAAAGTGTATCCTGTTTAGCCATTTCGACATCTGAAAGTTAGCCTCGATATTCATCTACTAAATCTTCTTGGATTGTTGGTGGAATCATTTGCAGCCTTTAGATTGTGCGTACCAGCAGGCAGGAGTAATATAAAGCATGGGAGTAATATACGAAGTCATCTAATCAACCAAAGCTATAGTAATTCCAGTGTAGTGCATAGGCGAATAAAACACAGATTCCGAAATGTAGTAACCAAGGTAAGTCTGCAAGAACTCCATTACTGACTTACTAAGTAAAAAATATTTGGGTCTAATTAAAATCTATTAGGAAATAAAAATTCACACATCCGTATCAAAGTTTCATCAACGATAAAAAATGAATACACCAAAGTCGGAACGGAAATATTAGTCGCTGTGGCGTGAAAATATTTATTTGTTACATTTGGTCATGTTCGTCACACAGAACCACGAAGTAACATAAGTCAACGCAGGTTCATTCCGAAACCCAGGGAATTTCGAGACACATAAATAGACTCTCCACCTAGATGTCCCACACTGTATTTACGGAATTTTTCGAAAAATATTTCTGATAGACTGCTGATCGTTTATCAAAGAACGAGAGTTAATTTCTGTGTATCCCGGTGTTTTCAAATTTACCTTTTCACCACGAGTGTGCCTGAATAGAACATACTGTCATACTGAGTGTCACTCGCTGCCAGTGAAACCTAACTGCCAGTTTAAGCCAACAGATAGACACTACACAAATGATAAAGGCAGTTAGCGGAAATTATTCGTACATCCACGTCTCTCATACCTTTCCAGAATTACCCAAAAACTATTGTTGCCCCAGGCATAAGATTTTCAGTGTTTGAAGCACATATTAGCGACAATAATACGAAGTTTCTAAAACAAAATATTATTTTTAAAAGAATTAACAAGCTGAACTTCAGAAACACGAAATAACATAAACATTCACCCAATTGAGAACATTACATTTCATTGAGAAGGTTTTACAGTTATACTTGTTTGATTGAAAAAAATTGTGTTTAAAATTTTCATGAACATTATAAAAGTGAGATCATTCTAAAAAATTGTGAGAGCTAACGGGAAGCCAGAGGAGTTGAGCTTTGTCAGTCGTACACTAGCGCCACGATTGGAAAAACTAAGGAAACCGGTGTGGACCTCAGACAGAAGATATTTGACTGCAACAAAGCTGGAGATAGTTATGGGGACATTTCTAAGCGTTTAAGCATCCCAAGAACTACAGTACAATCTGTTCTAAAAAAGTTTGCTAAGTTTAGTACTGTAGAAACGTGGCTTCGGGGTGATCGCAAACAAAAGCTCTCGGTGAAAACTTCTCGAAAATTGTGTCGTGAGATCAACGCTAATTCACGAGTGAAGCTAGATGACATTGCCGAGAGATTGAATGCTCAGGGAACTAGCGTAAGACATCGCACAATCTAGCGCTGTCTGAACAAGGAAGGCCTACACGGACGCTGACCTTGAAGGACTCCACTCCACAAACCATGTCATGTTGCTTCTCGCTTGAACTTTGCAAAGTCACACTTGGATAACGACAGATGTTGAGAGAAAGTATTATGGAGTGACGAAATCAAAATCGAGCTCTTTGAGCACAATGACGTGGAGAAGGATTGGCGTAAGAATGGTGAAGCTTTCCTGCCCAAGAAAACTGTGCCAACAGTTAAACACGGAAGTGGTTCACTGATGTTTTGGGGTTGTTTTGCTACATCGGGTACTGGAAAATTGGTTGCAATTGAAAGGAAGATTATCTCTGATGACTATATTTCTATTTTGGACGATAACCTGAGTGTATCGGCTAATAGCTCGGGACTCGGAAGGCGATGGGTATTTCAACAAGACAATGACTTATAGCACACGGCCGAGTCAACAACTACCTGGCTCCAATGAAGCAATATAAATGTGCTGTCATGGCCTTCGATTAGTCCTGATCTCAATCCCATTGCAAATTTTTGGCATGAATTAAAAGTCAACATCAACAAGAGAGCTTCAAAGAATCTTCATGAATTGAAACGCATCGCCACAGAAGAATGGAACAATATTTCATCTGAAACTACCGAAAAGTTCAAAAAATATAATAAAAGGCTTAAATCTTATGAAGATGAAAGGTCACGCTATTTATTATTATAAATGTACTCAATTGGTAGATTCACCTCGAAAAAGAGTAATACTACTCACTGAATGAATAATTTTGTCTTATCGTGTTTCTGAAGTTCAGCTTGTAAAATATTTTAAAAATAATATTTTGTTCTAGAAACTTCGTACTATTGCCACTAATATGTGTTTCACATCCTGTGAAAATCTTATGACTGTGGCAACAATTGTTTTTGAGTAACTCTAGGAAGTTTTGAAAGACGAGGGGTCTACGAAGAATTTCGTCGCTAACTGTACATGTACTACGTGCTTAAAGTTCTAAATGAACATCGTTTCTCAATGAAGTTTTGAAAAATACCTACATTACTTGACTACCAATCAATAAACTATGGCATATGCATGACCTCTACATATTGGAAAAGATTTTCCTGCAATCCAAGTCGATACGAATATAGATTAATAGTGGCATAACAAATTCCTGCTCTTTTCGCACAGGTCAAGAAGACCATTCATGGAGAAAAATTGAGCTCATCTTCGGTAAAGGTTCTTATCTTTACACTTCAGAGCTCAAATAAAAATATTTTTTTATTATCATGTAAGAAGAAGCACGGCAAACTCTTCAATTACGTCATAAGTGTTCCCACATGAATGAATAAGAAATTTGTAGGACCCGAACTCCCAAATGGGGAATCCGTTCACTAGGTGTAGCCGTTCATGTTCTGATCAAAGTGTCTTACGAGAGGTATCCAGCGCACTTGATTAAAGAGGGAAAAACTTTTTAAAGTAATATAAAGGTGCTGGCAAGATGTCCGCAATGAACATCCAAGGTTCGTTACAAACATAGTAACAAAGTTATTATTTTAATTTTTTGAGGATTTAGTAACCAAGTTTTATCTTCAATTTCAAGAGAAGTGGAAAATGGATCTCTCAACTAAAGGATCTGTCATTTTACCTCCCTGAAGCCAAGCACCATATATATTTAAAAGCTACGGCGTCCAGTGAGTTGCATCAAAGTAAGTTAAGTTTTCATTGAATTTGGATGCTTAAATCACAGATCTTAATTTAGGCGATATGACAGGATTCCCATGAGTAAGTGCTGGAGTGTTGACTTTCTTGCCATAACTTGAAATAACCGCAGCGAGGAAGCAGTGCAGAACTCTGGATGGTTCCATCTCTGCATCTACGACGTCTCTGGGCAAAACTGCACATAAATAGTAGATACTATTACCATTGGATTTCACACATACACCAGTTATTAATTACATATTATCATTATCAATTTTGATTGTGAATGTTTTACTCATACATTTAGCCATAACACGACGTGATCATTATTCCTGTAGAAGAATGAATACTTCAATGGGAATCTACACACGCGGTGTGTACCAACAAAGGACATCCTAATGAAAGTCTCATTTTGCAGGGCAGAGGTAGTGATTAGAAGTGAAATTATTTCCCTCCCCCCGTCTCCGGAATACTGTACGTGGAACCCACGCGCCGGGCTGTATTGAGTAGCCGGCTGATTACGCTGGAGAATATTAAGAAGGTTTCTTAACACTTTGACTGCGCCGTGAGCCATTTCCTGCAATCCAAGTCAATACTAATAAATACTAACAGTAGCATAACATATAAATGTAAGCGGCTGATCGACCAGTAGCCACAAACTCATTCTTCATAAATACTTAATGAAAACTCAATGAAGGCACGGTCCAGTTAATGCTCGCTATTATCAACATTACTGACAAACATCGACTTTAAATTTGAGATAAATATTAAACTCCAGTTTTATCTACCGCAGCCAAAGTGTTAGGAGAGCCAACTGATGAGAAATTAGTTATGGTTCGAATTCATGTCAAATATTGAACCAAATTTTATGGCTGGATACTTCTTTCAATCCTCTATGAACACGAGTATTTCCCCGCAGCCTCCCTGCACATAGAGCCAGTCAGGAAATAAGTTTCAGAAAAATTGATTAAAATTTCAGAAAAAAATGTCAGCGCCGAGAAAAGAGGAACCATGAACTGAACATGGCTTTCAACGAGTCAGAATCTCTCTATTTCAACGACACGAAGCCTACCTAAACCATTAGCCGTAACCCTCACATGCTCTCTCTAGAAATGCAAGATCCCATCATCACAGTGTGTCCCCTTGAGGGGTTATTTTATAGAAATCGTGCCAAGAAATATTATTTTTTTTTGTAAACGCAAATTTTGACATTCATTGTGTTGCCGTTGAGTTAAATGCTCAATTCAAAAATTAATTCGTGTGAGTGTGACTAGCTAGAAGAAATTCATAATTATAATGGGTTATTTCATTTCAGAAATGATTTTATAAGAAAACTTAAACGTCTGAACGTCTCACTCATGAATGGCTAAGTGACTGCAAATGTTGACGGGACCTACAATTTTTTCAGATCAGTACAGTGCATAGGCTTTGTGTATACAATGTAATGGTTCATTGGACTTTTTTAAATTTCTAGACGGTCGTCTACCATTGCGATGAATTTTTTCTCATGGAGACGACTAATTCGATGCTGAACTTTCTCTCGAGCGATATTCATGGATTGCCCTTTCTAACGGAAATAACTTTCGAAAACTAAAAACCTGTTGTATTTAACCGGCATAAAATGTCAGTTCCGTCTAGGTTCTGGCGCAAATTATTCGTGATTTACCTTTAATTTATCACGAAACTATATTTCCAGGGGCCGAATGATTAGGTAGGCGGTTTACGGTTATCCTGTACCCAATCTATTTACTTTAATTTTCAGGTTGCCGTTAAAAGTTTAGCGAACACTTCAACGGAATTTGAATGGGACACTAAACAAAAACTGGCCGCGCATAACTACAAGTGATTCAAAAGGCGGATGGTTGCCCGTTTTGTTGCTTAGTATGTATGTTCTTAGTTCATCAATATTGACCCATTCCGTACCATCGGGAATTTAATGTCCCACTTTTTTAACATGAATATTTCAATGTTTTTCGATGTTTTACACGAGCAGTAATAATATAATGGCCGGGGTAGAAGTACTCAATATTTATAGACTTGGAGCCGGAAGTGACCTCATCCCTTCGCACACGAAGTTTCAGAATGTCGCATAAAAAGGAGTATTGGGAGCGGCTGCAAAGTCAAGTTTCTCCTCTACAAGTTAATAATTTCAACTAATGGTTTTGTTCTCATTGACACGTTTTGTACCTAGTATTTATTCATGAAAAGTTTTATACTGAAAAATTCATTTGTATGCTAATAATCGTCAATTGAAATTTGTGGGACTTCAAAGTCCCGGTGGGTTTCCGATGGCTCAGTGATTTTTTTCTTGCGCTTTTTCAAGTCTTCCCGTTTTGACCAAGCGTTCTATCATACAGTATAATTGTTTCAAGTCGAAAAACCTCACTACAAATGAAATTCTAGACCTGCGCTTCGCCTCCGACGACGTGTTGGAGGAAAAGAACACAGGAGTACCGAGTGTACCTGCAATCGCCTGAATAGATTGGCGACACTGACTGTACGACGATGATGACGAGGATGTTGAGAATGTTCAATCTGTGAACCCAGATGTCCTGCCTCGCATCATTCTACTTTCTCTTCCTGAATTGGGCAACGTGGCCACCAAGACGCCCCAGATTATTGGTATGAGGGAAATTGACACTGACGACGAGAGTGACACCAGTCCCCCCAGAGGGGATCACTCGGAAGATAACGAGCCAGAGCAGAGAGAAGGAGAGCAGTGAGGTGCAGCTGATGCAACTGCTCGTCGAGGCAGAGCTGCACATCAGCCCGTCGCCCGAGGTGATTTTGCCCGTGAGGGCAAATTACCACAGGCTGAACCTCAGCCTAAGGATGACGACGGCTGGCATAAGTAGGACAAAAAGAAAGTCGGCACTGAGATCCTTGAGTTCACGTTGGACGAGGTTAACCCGAACTGGCAGCACCTTCAGAGCATTGTTATTGACTCCCCCATACGGTTCAACAAATAGATGGTGCCACATGAGTTCATGGAGCAGGTCGTTGAGCAGTCAAGGCTCTATGCCAAGCAGCCCAAAAGCAAGACGTGGGCCAAATGGCAGAACGGTCTAACCGTGATCAATGTGCGTATCGTCGAGGGCAGTCATGATGCTCTCTCGGTATACTCTCTGCCCTCCCGCCCCCTCTACTGGGAGCAGAGGGACGACGTGTACTACAAAATTGTTGCGGAAAACATCAGCAAAATCAATTTTGAAAGGATTCTCAGTTGCCTTCACTATGCAGACAATTGTCAAGCCAAATAACAGACAAATAACAGTCAGATACTAGAAGGTCCGGCCAATCTTCAAGAACCTCAACAAGCAGGCCTCCAAATACACCAACCTCATCCGCTTCTTTTCCGTCGACGAGTCAATGATCCCCTTCTCTGATCGCCACAATACAAAGCAGTTCATCAGGGCAAGCCAATCAGGTTCGGCATCAAGGTGTGGGTTATCTGCTCAGCTGACGGCCTGGGTTTTACTTCGAGCCCTACTGGGGGCCGACACCGCCATCGTCGACATCGGGCTCGGCCAGGGTTCCAACATGGTAATGAGGAAGTTGAGAAAGCCGGCGTGCAGCGTGGCTATGCGATATACTTCGAATACTTGCTCACCTTCCCCCTGCTGCAGAAGTTGTCAAACCTTGGCATTGGTGGAACAGGGACCATCCGAAAGCACAATCTTCTCCGCGTGCTCCTCCCCGATGCTAAAACTGGCTAGAAGATAGAGGGGCGCCTCTAGGTGTGTATACAAGGAGGACGAGGTATGAACAGTCTGGAGGGATAACAGGCTGTCTACGTGGCGAGCAACATCCACAACGTGACCAAGAAAACCGAGGAAAGGGCGATGAACCCAGCCAATGGTAAGCCAAAAGGTACTGCGAAGAAGCCGGCGAACAGGTCGTCATCAACAGGCCTGACTTGATCGCTCATCAACAAGCAGGTCAGTAAGTAGACCTGCTGGACTGGATTGTAGCCCTGTACCGCTGCTCAGTCAAAAAAAAAAAATAGTGGGTGGTTTGGCTTTGTCCCCTGGTCCGTCAATGTAGCGGCCATAAACGCCTGGCGCCTGAGGAACATTGCACTCACTGCACATGGAATTGCCTTCAGCAAGTGTCAGCACACCCATCTCAACTGTATGAGGAATCTGGTGGAGGGGCTCGTCAAGTGCCACGGTAAGTATTCCCTCACCCTTTCTAGGCAGATGTGTCTACGCCGCTGCACAATAAGCTGAAGATGTTCACGAAACTCTTCACCGACGTGAGGTACGACAACGTCAGCCACCGCATCAAAAAGCACAAGAAGGGGCACAGGGGAAGGTGCAAGAAGTGCACAGAGAGCGAGCGCCCTTGCGACAACAGGTCCACTTACTTTTGCCCCAAGCGTAACTTGTTCCTCTCTGTCGACTGCTTCTGGGAGTTCCACAACGAGTAAATGTGCAGCAAAATGTAATGTGTGTGCAATTTGTTTTCTAAAAGGTAAACTGCAAATTTTTGTATTTCTTGCCCAAAAATAAACATTTTTTGAGAATGGGATTTGTGTTCAACAAGTAAAAGTGCAGTAAAATGTAGTGTGTGTGCAATTTCATTCCTACAGTAAAAAGGAAACTCCATTTCGATCGCTTTATTCACCCTAAGGAAGTTCTGAAAATGAAAGATCGAACCCTCGGAAACCCATTAGGACTCGTCCCACACTCCCACCTCGTACCGTGTTACTCATAACTTGCTACGTAACGCGAAATCGCTTTGTTCGTCTCTTAATGGGACCTAAACTAGCTAGCTACTACAGCAAAATTCATCAATCTGGAATAATTATTTGGTGGTAAGGAATAGGATAACATCACATGGCACACACAAATTTTCAACAAATTGATGTATGTTGAAGACTAGGTGGCAAAACTTGTTATTTGGTAAACTAATTTTTTTTTTCACTTGCTCAAGAACAGATCTATTGCGTTATCTTGCACAATCTGGGGAACAATAATTTATTAGGTAATGACACACTCATTACTCTCACCGTCATTTGCAATGTTGGTCTCCTCGGGAAGGGCTCAGCTAGGGCAATCCTCATCTCTTCGTTTTCACCGCTTTCTGGAAACGAGGCAACAATGATGACTGCAGTCCATTAATTTCAATAAAACGAAGGAAATCGATGTTTAACACAAAAGCTCTAAGCCATCTTACTGTATCCTCCACTCGCATTTGAACTATTAGGAATTATGAACCATTTATAAGTTATACCAGGAGTTAAAATCTAGAAAGTCCACCGTCATAAAAATTGAAATGAAAACTTCAATTAAACATACCTATAGAGCATTAAATTATATAGAAAAAAGTTGATGATAAAAATGACGAAGACATACAAAATAAGATATGAAGCCTAGAAGGAGCCTTATGGGCACATAAGATTAAAATCTTTAAAGCATAGGAAAAGCCGTGCGACACTCTCCAAAGCTGAGGACTCCACGCCGCTCAGTTAATGATATAGAATCCTAACTCACGCTAGCATGTTATTTGATGTCCAATATGCATGTGCCCGAACTCTTAAAATAAAGCGAGGAATGACCGTGTGTTGAAGACGTGAGACCAGATGAAGTTTTTTTTTTGATGCAGTCGCACGCATTCGATGAAAAAGATCAATCTATGTTATAAATGCTTAAGGTGAATGAAAATTAGGATATAAACTTATAATTTTCGTTAACTGCCAGACGTTAAGCCATGGGATAACGAGTAACACCAAGATGACAATCGAGTGACTTGAGAAATCGATCCCAATATTAAATTTGGGGAATTTAATTTTTAATTGAACTAATAACAGTGCGGATAACAAAGTTCCATTCGAAATGTTACTCCCACTCTTTTTTTAATGCATTCGTTCATAATCTAAAACGACACCACCGTTGTAGCTCTTTCAGAGAAGCCCTTTCACCTTCATTTCGGTGCACGGGGTACTCTGGAGTGAAATTTGTTTTATTATAATTCTCTCTGACCCTGAGTTAGTTAGTTTCTGTACTTAGTATGACCGTTACACTTTATTAAATCGATGAGCACTGTGGCAATCCTAAATCATTCCTATGAAAAAAACATTCCTCGCAATTTAAAGCCTGCACAAGTCACCGTATCAACGACACTATTAGATTGTAACTTTCCTCTCAAACTTAACACCTATTTGTTTGTATAACTGCACTGAAAATTGAACCTCTTTCTCGTTTATCGACGTAGCGACTTGTTTAAGGGCTCATTATATTGGCAATTAAATTTACTGAACTGAGACCGAAGAGATTTTGGATAAACGTCCAGTTATTTATATGATGCTTTTAAAGTGAAAAAAATAAATTTTTACTATTACTTGAAAGATTTCTTAAAAATAACGATTTGACATATTTGAAATTATTTTCATGTAATTTATGAAGCAACGTTTCCTGCGTCGAAGAGCAATTGAAATAACTTACTTTCCTCTAAAATTCTGTGTTTAGAAATTTCGATTTCACTAGTGCCCCAAAACCCTTTCTTTTCCCAATAACTTGTTTTTTATGCTTATATCCGAGCAAAAATTTTTTGGACTTAAGTTTTACTCATATCATTCTGGTTTCAAAACAATTGGTTCCACGGGGAAATTTTGTCGCGGATCAGAAGTTCTTCAAACGGTTTCAACAGCTGTAAATTCAAGCTCCTTTTTAGGAGGGTAGTATCATGGTTATGAAAGTATGTATAGCGTTTCAACTTATATCGTATATGAATGGGATAAGACCATCAGAATTTATACATTACGTCGAATGTTTAATCTTTCTGGTTTTACGAATCTCAACGTAAAAAAAATATTTTTTAACAAGCTTACAGTAATGTAAGCACAAAGCACTGGTCCACGGGTTTCGATTCGAACAGTCTATGATGAATGAAGTTAAATTAGGAAAATTACCTAATTAAGTGTGGTTAGATTCGATTATGTAAGTACAGGTGCATTGATATTTCGAATTGCAATATTAAAAATTTCAATCGTGTTGATATTTTTCGAGTAAAAAAGCAGGGGGTTGCCAAGTTTCCGTCCAAATACTTGAATACTTTACGATGGATGAAGGTAGGTTAGGTTAGGTTCAAGTTAGATTAGGGTAAATTTGTTTTGATAGTTCAGATTCACTTATTTCCCTTATTGAATCATAAAATGAAGTAAACTCGGAAAAATAATTATTTGAGTTAACACATTCTGGTTGAGTGAGTTCAGGTTCAAGTAGAATTTATTGAGCCATAAAATTGTATTGAACAAACCAATCGTGAATGTCTACACGGGTCCAGTGGGTATCATAATTTTCCGACTGGGGTTGATCCTTCATTTCATCGACGGAAAAATTTGTCAGCTTTCCAAGAATAAGCTTACTTTTAATTATAACTGGAACAGCGTTGCGTGCACTTCACTACTATAGCTAAATATTTTTATGATATTTAAAATTATACCACACTACTGATATTCCTTTCTACAGGAAACTTATTTAGAGCTATTCTGCTAACACCAGTGTGCTGCTACTATCAAATCTGTATCAAGTGATACTAGTTCAGTAGCTTACCCAGAGTTTCGTTGAATTTGTCAGTGGAGCCGCCCAAAGATGAGAGGCTGATTCTTCTTCATCCGATCCCTGGGCTCCAACTATTCGCAAACCATAGGATTGTCCCGATGAGGCTGTGTCCGTGCAAAATATGTTCGCCATTCTGCAATTATATTCATGAATAAGTACACACAAAAGTTGACATTCAGCTAAATCCTATGTTTTTGAATGCTCACAAGTCGATAGAATTCCGTAACAGTCTGCTTCGGCAAGAAAAATCAAAATGCCTATACTCCACAATGAGATCAAATCCTGCCGAAACAACGCAGACTCGTGGGCGCTTATGGAAATGGTTAACCGTACGAAATCCGAGTGACGTCCACAAATTAGCCATTAATTAGAGAGGGGAAACAGAATAGGCTTGGCAAAAAAAACGATTACTTAGTATCAATAATTGCGATACATTCGTTGAGTCACTTCTTTTGTCGATGTCGCAAACAGCCTTTCCACCATCCTACACTCTTTACAGCGAAGGTCAACCATGCGAGAGTACTAACTATCCTTCGAGAACTTGGTGCCCAAGAAACATTCAAGTACAATCTCTGTAGTTTTGTTTAGATGTTAGTTCAAGCCTCTCTATCCGCAACTATGACGATCCAATGAGAAGCATCACGGAACACGGAATCTATCCACAAGATGCATAGAAGTTGAGCAAGAAGCTCATGAAACAAGGTTTAAGTTGGAAAAAATGTGCTGAAAAACAGAATAGCAGTGAACCGATAAAAATGGTTCTCATGTCTGGTGATGTACCGATGTATCTGTTTCGGTCATTTTTAGTGGTTTCGGTATCGGCAAAATTCGGCCGATACTTTCCAATAATACGTATTTCATCATATATATGAAGGTCATAAATCATGGAAGTAAAAGTGTAATCAAATAAAGTGTCTATTCATAAATAGTAAATTAGTTAGGTAACTGTTAAATTACAGTGTTTAATCAGGCCCGCTAACTGAATTAACTCCTTTGAATTCCCGATGAGGCACGTACGGTCTGTAAGTGATAGCCAAGTAGCATGAATAGTTAGTAGCGACATAAAATTATTATTCTTTTACAACTAAAACCTATATAGATTGACCCAATTTCCATTATTTATAGAATATGACAGGCAAACAAAAATCAAATAAAATTGAAGGTGCATTTTAAGGTTTTTATAAATTTAATTTAGGAGTGGCTGAAAATTTCATTTTACTTTAGCTTGAATATTGTCAAATATTACGAAGCTATTAATTTCATTTTAATTTAGCATGTAAATCGCCGTACATTGCGAATCGTGCAGGTTTCTTCTATCTTAAGATGTTTGAAAAATTCACGAACAAACTTATTGTTGGGGTTGTGTTTGTGGATGTTTTCTGTTTAGGGGTTTTTAATGTTTTCTTTTCGCCAAAGTATGTATTTTGGTGTGGAACACACGAAAATGATAATCATGTAGTAAAGAAATTATTGTTTTGATCCACTTTTACAACCAGTTGCTATTATAGCTAGTCTACATTACGTTGCAATACGATTAGAAACACATATCTATCGTATGGATTTCACTTAGTTTTCTCAACAATATAGTTAACATAGCAATAGCAGTTTTATAATTCCTAATCGAAAATTTTATTGCCACTATTGTTATATTATTAGATATATTAGTAAATAATTTCTTTTCAACAAACATGTAGGGCTTATAATGGTTTCATTTTAATATAATTGCAAAAAGTATCGGTGTAGTATCAGTCGAAGTATCGGTATTTCCAAGTATCGGAGTATCGGTATCGGCCAAAAAAATGGTATCGGTACATCGCTATCAAGGCCTACCTGTCAGCTCGGAACCTCATATTTTTCTCCTAGAAGGACAATCTCCGAAACGCACTCAACTGAATTGATTCATGGACATAGACACCTGCAATTTATCGCGCGTTTCGCTCTAGCATACCATGCAACGACTGATCAAAGTTTTTTTTGCTGCTAAAACTACCAAATTATTTCCTTAATTAGGACTAATGCTACGGGGTAAACAGAAAATAAATCATTTTCTAACATGGAACCAGTAAGGAAGCTAATTGGTTAAGTATTACACTCCTGTGACTTGTCAGGACAGCTTCTGTGGAGCTGGTGTAATTTTTATTTCCCATAACTCAAGTTATGTCAACTCATCATGAAAGCCATGAGTTCAATACAAATAGGAAACGATGAAACAATTATCATTGAAATTCATTTATGTGTCATAAATACCGGCTACTGGAAGATTAGAAACCGACCCGTTAATTTGAGTTAATGCCGAAACCATGAACGTTGCAACACTGAGAAATTACCCTCAACCATTCATTTACATTAGTTTACAGGCAAATTGACCAATATTAGTAAACAGAATATAAAGTCTCCCAGAGTTTTAGCTCTACAATTTTGCTTGAACGCTAATCTGATGTTTGCGTAAAATGTAATCAACTAAATTTAATATTTGTTTCATTGAAACTAAGTGAAGTAGCTATCGTGGAAAGAAATAAAGTCGGAATTATTTAATAACTAAATAACTTCCTTAATTCAAGCTTTTGTAATCTATAAGACATAATCAAACTACTTTAAGAAAATGGACTATTTAGCGCGGAAATTAGGATGTGCCGAAATCTAATGTTGCCAAAGCACAAGTCATCAGGTCGAAGCTGAAGTGTTTGCGCCCTTTTCCTTCGTAAATTTATATTCGAAGTTCATAGAAATTGCTCAAATAGTATTTTCGTCATGTTATCTTCGAATTCCGTAGATTGCACATTAACGATAACTTCGGAAAAAATTTCAATAACACATAATTGACAAATGTTATTGATGAAAAGTCATACCTAAATAAATAATCTAATGACTTGAATTAGCATTTACGTTTTTTGTCTGAAGGTTACGTACGTGGGAAATAAAATGTCAAAGACATGCTCATTCAAAAAAAGTAGGAATACTAGAATACAGGCATCCATTCCATTGAGTGGCAGGTTATTTTAACGTTTTACTTGGTAAAATCAGAATTGATTTTTATCTCATACGTAACATACGAAAAAACTATCTGACAACTGATAAAACAGCTATGCAATGGTCTCCAGTTATATCAGTTCTTCAATTTTGACGTAAAAATGTTAGCGCAAAATAATAAGAGTAGGTAAATTAAAAATTTAAAATACACCTGACACATGGTAGGTAAACTCATTCACGCGTCCATACTACGGGTCGTCCCTTTGCTGGCTGTCGCTGTGTAAAATAATCTCAGCTGTGGAAGCTGAGATAAAAATATGTTAACAGTAATTTAAAGTAAAAATCGCACCATTATCGAACAACAGAAACGAAGATCACTTTTGTCCGAATTTTACGGAATCAGGGGTTCTACCTAGCATTTGAAGTACTTCTGGCTAATAAATTGAGGCATGGATATGTAATCTATTTTTTTATCAAATTATCATCTGAGATTTAATACATTTGCACTAGGATTTGACATTTTTACATGTAAAAGACAGCTGCACATTCATTTTCAAAGAAACGAATATCAAGTTTCTATTATCACATGTTAACTGCAAGTATTGTGTTTGGTCATTCAGCCACTGGTGGAAACACGCAAATTTTATGTTTCACGAGTGTCAAAAGAGAAATCGTGAGCATTAAACAATAATTCAGCAATAAAGTCCACGACACAAAATGTACATCGAACAAGAGAGAAAAGTTATTATACGAAATCTTTAACACTGCTAATATGAACGAGAATTGTAACGCAATTCACGAATCTACTAACCAGCTCGTATTTCAAGACAAAATATACTCTGCAAAATAGTATCATAAGACAGAAATAACATAGATGAACTTTTTATCCAACAAATAAAAACTCGCTTATATCAAATTCCTGATGTTCAAATTATGATTATATCCCTGATTACTTGCTTCACGAATAGTTTGTAATATTGTTAATTCATTATATTCCTTTTTGCTCCTCTGGCCAGGAAAATTAGGTTCGAAGCAAATCTTGTCAAATTAATTTCAAAAAGTAAAGTTTCGTCTGTAGAACTGAATTGCACTGTGCAAAATGACAGCTTGGTCATGACAACGGAAATAAATACTAGTTCACCTGTACTGAGAGTCGTTTAATAATTTTGAGTAATCATCTTCAAATTTCGCAAACCTAATCTAACCCGAGCGCAGTGGCTCGTCAAAAAAATATTCAATTTTGATCAATGAAGACCGTGAACCACTCGAGTGTTTGTTGGTAATATATAAGTATTTTTCTCCCTTTTTTCCAAAACCGAAATCGTGATAATCGTATCAGACATTGACGTCAATACAAAATTAATTGAACTTAACAAATGAGCTTAACTCAATCGTATCTGTACATCATTTTTGAATCCGCTGGAGCGTCAACGAAGTAAAATATGCGATTAACGTGTTTTTAATAAATATGCCAGCAACAATCAACACCCAATAACAAGATGTAATATTTGTTATAAAAGATGGAACCATCGTTCAACTAAAAAAAGTATTTCCCTGAAAATTTTTTTTCAACATTAAGTATCGACTTCTAAAAGACGAATATGCTCAAGGAAATCCATATACCCTGCCCATACAAATATCAAATCAAGAAAATATCTCGCGAACCAAGGTGATAGTCGAAAAGGAAAGTAATCGCCGCTGATAAAAGGACAGTAGGTAAACTGTAAAAGATGATCCTTAACTCAACAAAAGAATTCTCCATTTCATAGACAATAATCCTGCAAACTATAACTTGAGCCATCCCGTTTTTTCACTGGAATCGCTACATCCTGTAAATAATAAGTTTTATCCCTTTAGTGGGCATTATTCTTGAGCATGAGGAGGTAGATTAAGTGAGCCGTGATAATCCAAGTTCAATCCCACAGTAGCATATCCTGGCATCTTATCCTCCCGTACTACGTCGGAACGCCCTTCAGATCTGTGTATGCTGCTGTAATCCTGAGGGCGTGTATGTGATATAAATGTAAAATATCATGTCATTACGCTTCATATATTTTATCTTGCATTAGCCTAGTATTACTTCTGTTCTTTCTGTTTGCTGAAGGTTACGTGAGGGGACGGTTGCCATGGTTCTCTCTCCCTCTCTCTATTACAGTTACGAACTTTATAGGTCCTACTTAAGGAAACTGTCTCGCCCATAACCTCTAATAAACCTTATATGCAAAAATTTGGTTATTGGTTACATTCTTCTGACCCTGGAAGATTGACTGGATGAAGGGGCCTTAAACAAGATTAGATCTTGTTATAATCCCTAAGAGATAAACATCTACGGAAAATTCCTCAAAAACCAAAGTCAAATCATTCTGTCTTTTTTTTGGTCCTTTCTTTCATCACGGATGTTTCCATTTATCCCTTTCATCTACTCGACACAATTTTTGCCACGCTAGAATACTGAATTTTCCTTCCAGTGTCGACCACAACCTCCGATACAATAAGAGCCAGAGTATATGCTCTACTTATTTTTCAGACTTTTTTGATTTGCGATATGTGCTCCACAGCCTCGTGAGTATGAACACGAGGAATGTGTGATGTGTTTACCAGGATTTCCAACGTATTTCTTTATTGAAAGTTGAACTTTTGAAAAACTAAGGGTCATTTATAATGAAAACAAATAATTTAAAGATGAAGAAATCAAACCAAAATTTCTAATATTTTTCTGCACATTACGTATTAAACGTTCAAATGATTAAGATCGAAAAAATTTAGGAGGCAACGCAGACAGTGACTGTACCATTGGTAGGCAAGCCCACGCTATCAGTGATGAATTGAACAAAAATACAAGCTGTTGCATATAATCAGTTCACTTATAGCGATTTACACTAATTGCATCACAAATTAACGGCCTCATTCTGAACGGGTTACGTGCAGTGGTGTACATTACTTTCATGCAGTCTTTAACTAAAGGGAACGTTCGAACTACATGAAATGAACTATCTGATAAACAGTCGTTCGTGACAACGGTTTCACAGCGGTTGCCTAATTTGGTTAAAATAGACGGTATTAATGTCTTCCATAAGAACACCGTTCCGCAGCAAATTGAGCAAAATTCGTTCTCTTCACCTCAAATCGAAAGAACTACGTTTGCTCTATGTTCGTTGAAAACTACGTGAAGTCCTGACTAATAGTTTCGACGCAGCCGCACGCCCAAGTTAGGTGTCTGCCGGCGCACCTCACCGATGCGCGTCTGGCTAAAGCGTCTATAAAACATTCGTTCATTTCTCAAACAATTCGCTTGTTTATTCTCTATTCCTGTATGGGTTTTCAGTCTAGAACCGAATCATTCTGAAAACCAAGCGAAAAATAGCGAAAATAGCCGATCGATCAAATTGATGCCCGATCCGACTCTTGCCTTCAACCGTTCTCATTCGTCTGTTGTACCAAAATGCTGCGTGTTGCATTTTTTTTCGAGCAACGAGGTGATGGTCACCAGCTTCCGTGCAGTTTGTCATAATGCCATTTTGGTTTCATATTGATGAATATTACGATAATTAATAGGGAATTATTCATGAGAATACTAAGAAATTTTTCTACGAAAAGTGATGCATGCTTGGGCGACCGCGTGAGGTAGACAATCTTGCTTACAATATGGTATTATGTTGCTATTCTCATCTATTAGCGATAAATGAGCTAACATTATAACATATAAGACATACTATAAGCGATAATTGAAAATTTGTGTCAAGACCCTTCAATTTGAGGTACACCTTTCCTAACAACTCCGTCGAATGCAACCGTCCTCTTCCTGCGTAGTTTCCGAAATTTTCCTTGTCATTACGCAGCTGTAAATACAGGTATAACGTTTTCATTACACCTTTTCCTGTACGTAAACGATTATTGGGCTGAACCCATTGCCTGGATTGTTTACGTTGTCGTCGTTTGTACCACAAGTACATCACCAGGGAATCCATGTTCATAGATGACTGAGAAGTCACTAGAATTTACATACATGATAACATGAAATTTCCCGCCGTGCAGCGCATCAGCAGTTGAGCGCTGCAAAGCAAGTCTCGAGTTGTTGCCAGATGCAAGATGTTTATTAGGTTTTCGTGCGATAAGAGTTGCTTCAGTTGGCGGTAATGATGCAAAGCGTCGAATGCCACGTAATGAGCCATGTTCTCGTGAGAAGTCTCATCTATCACATGTGCAGCTGTGCCAGATCTTCATATACGGGTTGGTTTTTTACTTGATGTAAGCTTGTAATTGGATATGTTTTTTTAGTTAAAATTCCTCAATGGACAATTTCAAGGAAATCTTACTTTTTAAATTAAAATGAGCGCCAATGATGAACGTATTTAATAGGCAACACTTCGATACGGTAAAGTTTCATCTCGAGAGCTGAAACGGTTGAAACAATTAACATTAAATGAGACAAATTTATACGTCTTCTGAAATTGAAAAAAAAGACTACAATTCGGTAACCTTAATTTAACTAATAGATTCAAGTTGGAGCAATAAATAATTTTGATTAAGTTTGACCGCTGCTCAAACGCGGTGTGTACGAACAATGGAATATGAACAAGAGGACCTCGATATTTGCTGCGTAATTTGTATGTGTATAGTTGCTGCTAGCAGTCTTGAAAGAACATTACTGTTCTCCAGCAACTTATTCGTCGCAGCCAGCATTCGGGTGTCTTAAAACTGCTCGTCCCTACACTTCCCCTTCTCAGTCTACAATTAGAAATCATTGTAATAGGTTTAAAGACACATTCAAATTTCTAAATTTCAATACAATTTGCCAAGCTCAAAATGAGTACGATCTCAATATTATGAAATCATTGTTCATTTGAACAATGATATGAACATGATCTTTGAACATGACCTTACCCCAAATGTAACTTATTTTTTCTTGTGTACGTAATACACACCAAGAATACAGTATTTTTGAGCCGTAATTAGAAGTACTTTTAGCTATTCGTGTCATACCCTGGATACCGAAATTCAGCATTACTGACAGCAACTGCGAGCTTGTGTATGTATATTGTAATGTGCAATGCTCTGCAGAACTAGGTATCCACCATACGGATTTGAGACTATATATAAGGCTCTGTATCTCTCTGATTTTATTGAAAATGACTCATTTATAGTTACTTTTTATACCGCACTCGTACAACAAAAATGAAAGTATTAATTTATCAGTGAACTGAAACCAAGACCGCAAGTGCTAATTTCTTCCTATCTCTTATTAAGAGCATGGCACAAAACATGTAAATCTAACCTAATAATACGTGTTGTGTGTTTATTTATATACTTATCTATAAATTTATTTGGTGTCCGCTTCTTAAGAAACATAGGATATCTGAGTGTGCGGTATTATGAATACCGAAAATCTCAGTGTAACATTGAAAGATGTCCCTTACATGCATTGATATGTTTGATATTTTATCAGGATACGTTCGGTTAGGATAGGAGAGGTTAGGATATGATAGGTCAGCGTAGGTTAAGTAATGATGACGGAATTTTATTACGGGTTTGCTTAGCTCAACGATAAGATTGTCCGTAGAATTTTTACGGGTCCTGCTACTACCTAATTATACCCTTGGTTTTTGGAGTCCTCTTCTTCCTCTCTATCGCGCTCATATGGATAGTTATGATGACCGTCTATGTGATACGAGTTTCACCAGTACACAAGGACAAGAATATTTTTATTACGGGTACTGTTAGGATGGATATATTTGTTTGTCATCCTCATCTGGAAATTTTTTTCAAGAAAGGTATTGAATCCCGTCATTTTTGACGGGTCGTGGATGTTAGTAAACATATAAACACACAACGGTCATTTTTAGTAGTAGATTGAAAGAATTGAGTAGCTTAGTCTTTTGAGTGAAGTAAAACAGAAGTGTCATCCAAGTACCTACGATAAAACAGGTTTAAATTCACAGGACTGTTTTCTAAATAGGTATTTTCTCAGGTAAAAACAATTAGCAATCAGAAGCGAGAGGCTGGAGCCATCGCGAGTCTGTCAATTTGTTTATAAATTTTACTATTGAACACGAAAAATAAATTAGTCAGGGCAGTTTATAGTGAGCGTTTAAACTGCTTCTTGTTGTAATTGAAAATTTAATTATCGTTAGAGAAAATGGTGTCAAACACAACTTGAATAGATTCAGTTAGAGGTACATTGTTATAGAAGACTCCATGTCAAAGTTGCACATAGAATACTGGTTAAATGGTTGCGAGATCTCCAATGAAATGGAAATTATTATTACTATTTTTATTATTTACGTTAGTTTAAACCTCAGTCGTCACTTCAACGGCGTTGTTAAGAGAGTAACAGTGAAGGGACCATCGAGTATGGACACGTACACGGGGAATCTATGCACAACGAATGTTCCCACACAAGCCACCCTATGCTGTAACACGACTGTGTTGCTACACAGGACACGATGCGCATGAAACAGCAAGTCAGGAAGGAAGTTCAAACAACATGAAAGCTTAGGAAGGAAGTTGCAGGTGTCTTAGAAAAGGATAGCAGTGAACCGAAAAAAGATGGATCGTGCTTCGAAACGGAATTCGACAGTGATCAATGATAAAAATAGAGCCATTAGAAGAAAAAATATCATGTTCATGCAGGACTTCTTCACGGAAATGAGTAGCAAAAATCGTCTACGACCTACATGAAAGTGGTTTTCTTTCTTACTCATTAACATGTATTCACAACTGAGATATTCGAAAAATACTTGAGCTTCAATCGCAAACACAAAACGAAGCCAATACACCTTGCACCACATTTGTGCAAGGCACAAATGTGGTGCGCTGTCCATTGTTTCCCTGTGAAAAATGCATTTGAAAATGAATGTGAATTGTGCAGTTTGTATGGTAGTTCCGTTGGGGTTGAGTTGATCCGGATGTGAATGAAAAACGAAAATTAGATATACATTTCGATGATGTAAATAGTTACATGAAACTTGTAACTAACTAAAACAAACGGTTTAACTTCAGTGAGATATTTTACTGCAAAAAATGAAATTTTATTCTTTCCAATCAAGTTTCAACGTATTTCCTTGGAGATTCAGCACACTGATATTTTTTGAAATGAATAGATATAAAATCGTACGCATTAGAAATTACTGTTTACACATTACGCATTAGAAATTACGCTTTACTGTTAGCAGTTGTATAGGATTAGAGTTGTGTGTTAGACTCTAGAGAGTCTGAAAATGTAAATTATAGCTTGAGAACCCGGAAACAATAAAGACAGCAACACTTATTAGAAAATGAAGTAGTCATTTAAAACAAAAATGAAAATCTGAAATTGCTCAAATCCATCCTTTAAAAGAAATAATGCCTGAATGAGCACTGTTATTAACTCGGATTCTACGGTAGTTTTCATAAGACCACCATACTGCAAGGTAGAATATCAGGGAACTTAATTATGACCGTGCGCACGGCACAGGGTCCAACCTCGCAGGATTTCTACACCGCCCAACCCTCTCCCTCCACCTCCAAGCAGCTACAACACCACCTCCGAGCAGCTACAGAAATGTTAGGTTAAATTAATTTAGGTTCGGTTAAGTTAAGTTAGGTTAGGTTGGGTTAGGTTAGGCCAAGTTCAGTTAGTTTAAAGGTCAACTTAAAAAAGTTTAAAAATGCCTGTTTTTGCGTGCCGAGATGGAGGGTCGAATAGCCAAACACCAGCGGTCGTTGTCAAAACTTATTATAATGATTTAATACAGGTTAACTTTGGTATTCCGCTGAAGTATTCACTTACTAAGTACTTGTAGTAGTTATAATGCAGTGATTAATAATAAATGTATAACGAACAGATAGGTTAATAAACCTCAGTAGTACTACATGGTTCAATCATTGGCGCGAATGGCAACTTTATGTAGCTGCTTGGAGGTGGAGGGAGAGGGTTGGGCGGTGTAGAAATTCGCGAGATTGTACCCTGTGCTGACCGGACACAATGGCGCTTCGAAACTGTAGTAGCAGTCGAACGAATTTTGATGAACTATTTCTATCGTACCCCAAAATCCTAATCGGCACCCTAATTTGGATCAATAATGATAGCAAATAGGTTATTAATATGTTCTAATACGGAACAATTCACGAAAACGCTAATTTCACGTAGCTTTCCAATGTGGAGTAGAAGAATGAACTATGATAAGACAGAGCATCACCAAGCTCCTCAGACGACGTTTTGGAGGTAAATGGATCGCCGTGACTGTCGAAAGGAACTTCAAAGGAACTTACTCTCGTTCAAAGCATTACACATCGCATTAAAATATAATTTCACACCATAGTTCTTCCAGTATTTGGACGTAAATTACATCGTTAGAAAGAGAAAACTTTCAGCTTTACGAAAAAGTAATTTTTATGGAAAAAATATTTACAGTTTAAGTAATTCGTTTTTGTCCCCCACACACCGTAGCAGACAGAATAAATTCCAGTCTTTTCAAAGGAAGAAATTAGCCTTGCGATCACGTTCCGGGAAGAAAAACCCCTTGCTGGATGTAAATGAACTAAGGAGTGCGGAGAAGTTCCTTTGCCGTCATTCCGATGTTTCTATCCTGCCGCAACAATTTGGCAGTGTGTGTGTGTGCAGTGTGATGTACTGATGTTAAATTAAAGATATAATGATATATTGCAATGTTATGAGACATTTAAAATTTTAATCCTATGAACGTGGTGCGAAATAGTTGAAATGTAAATTTAGTTTTTCCCTTATATTGTTCGTAAAATAACGTACCATTTTTTTTGCATTGAAGTGCTTAGATTAATATTAAGATTATAAGTTAGTTCAAGCCTCCCTAACCGCATCAAAAATAGAGCGTATCGAAGAGAGGAATGAGGAAGGCACCATTTAGAATGGAGATAAGGAAATGAGGAATCTATGCAGAAAGGGCATAGAAACAGTCAGATGGGAAAGAAATTCATGAAATAAGATAAAAGTTGAAGAAGAAAGTCAGAGGTGCTGAAAAACAGGACAGTAGTGACCCGAAAAAAGTTGGTCCTTAACATAACAAAAAACATTTTATTTCAACAAAAAGAAGGCCTACCTAAGGGTGCGTTCACACTACGAGCGGAGCGAGCGGAGCGGCGCGGAGCGTCGCGGCACGGAGCGGAGCGGCGCGGCGCGTGTGTTCACATGTGAGCTGAGCAGAGCGACCTACACAAGCATCAGTCGCCATGGAGCGTTCCGTGAATGCGCTTCTGTTGCTCGACGGCAAAACGGCAACACTGGATCCATCCCATCAACATGAGGAGAGATCGCTATGGAGAATACCACTATCTCTTCGAAGCACTGAGGAGAGATGAATCACAATTCTACGAGTATTTACGGATGAAGCCGGCAACTTTTGATGTACTACAATCCCTTATAGAAAGAAAAATTTCCAACGAGATTAGATAAATTTGCTGTTTAGCAATACACAAATTTTTATTGAGGATACATGTAAAGCAAAGTAGTTTAAGCAAAATTAAAGTCTTTCCAAATAGGCTGTATCACATATATTACTACAGGTTTTCGTAGGCCAGTACGATCAAAAAAAGTCTTGTGGTGACTTAAACGTGAGTGAACGTTAAGTAATTCCCTTCAGAAATTCAGGGTTGTGCCAGAGAAACCTAAGTGAAAAATACTGACAAATATTGGCTTGTCCTGACCAAATACTTCTCGAAATACTGATATGCTTTGCGTTAGTATTGGAAAAAATCACCCAAGCTCTTAAAATTTTGAAACTTATTGTGTATTTGACACTCATTGAGTCCTCCTCATCATCATACGGCCTCCTTTTTCTCCCATCTTACGGAAAAAATGAAAACTTTATTAAAAAATCGTACATAATTATACTTTAATCAAGATCATAAAATAAAATGCACAGCATCACAAGAAAGATGAAACAACATCACGAGAAAAGCATAATAAATTCCTTAAACTGAAGCAATAATAAAGTAATTTATCAGAGAAAGCAGAAGAAAATAGAAATAAATGATTAATGAACCCAAATGAGTGAAATTACACTAAAATATTACATGTTACACCATCAGTTATAATTGTAATATGATTAGTTGAACAAATAACTAGTTATATACTAGTTTTATTTAACTCAAACGGCAATTCTACCCCTGTAAGATATGACGATCCAAAGGCGGAGCCAAGGAGAAACGCTCGACGCGAGCGTCAAAAAATCCCAACGAATTTCCCGAGCGTGCCGCTCCGCTCCGCTCCGCGCCGCGCCGCTCCGCTCCGCTTGTCGTGTGAACAGCCAAGCGTTTCTGCATTCAAACCTGTACAAACATTATTGCCGCTCCGCTCCGCGCCGCTCCGCTCCGCTCGCTCCGCTCGTAGTGTGAACGCACCCTAACTCTCAGCTCGGGCGCTCACATTTTTCCCTGGGAGCGCTAATTCCCATAGATACAATAGTTGTATCCCCCTGAGGGGGAAGTGCTTAGATTGAGAACATTTATCTATAAATAAGAATTCGTTATATCAAGTTAATGATAATCAAGATTTTGCCAGTCAAACACATGACTTTGTTTAAACATTATTCATCGGAAAGAGAAATGTAATAAGTTAGATTCATGACTTATTCATCTAAAATTATTCAATGACTTATTCATTTAGACTCTCTAAAAGCTAATAAAGATTCATTCAATTTAAGTGCTTACATTTGTGAATAAAATACTCTAATTTTCTAGTGACAAGAGCACAAAAAGAACAATTATGTCATCTATGATATGTATCCCACGGGCAACTGCACCCACTTAAGATGAAGTCCAATAAAACGTAATGGTTATTTTGTGATGAATACGACTACCTATTCGAAAATTTTGGCTAGACGTTTATTCATTAACTTTACAAGAATAAGTTCACATGATGTTTTACATTTAAAAAATCTTAATTCGCTACAACATATAAATTATTTGATTTGACCAATACACTTTAATCAAAGCCACTTGATACACTTCAACGAAAAAATATGTAGCTAGGCTATATCATTTTTCCAAATTGTCTATATGCATATTTGATACGTAAGAGTAAAAGATGTCGAATGACGACCTCATACTCATAAACGCAAAATTTTTAAATCTACATTTTGTTTTCAATATTAATCCCTGACATTGCAAGTTCTAAAGTTCATATTTCAACGTAAATGCGCACAAATAAAAGTGTCAACAATGCATCGTCACTGGGATTATAGTTTTTTAATTTGTATTTATAAAAATTATGAAACATCGATTACCGCCTCAAAGCGACAGCTTTTTTATTGTTTTTCTTTTGATAATTTGTTTCGACTATTGAAATGAGTACTACGAAACCAAACATGCTAATCTACTAAGTATCTTTATCTCATATTTTGAAAACAAATGATCGTTTTCTACAACTTTTAGGAAACAAACTGCTCGAAATTATTTTCTCTGTCCTACATTATATTCGTAAGTTACGAAAATAGAGCAGTGGCTTGCAACTAAGAGCCTGTAAATAACATTTTCTTTGCCCATTTTTGGTTTTTATGATCGTAAAACTCTTTTCTAAAATGACGCTTTCCAATTTCATTTAGTATACAAATGAATAAATGAAAACTTATGTTCAAAGCGTGATACTTTTTAGCACGCGTTACACGGTCGTCCAACCAATTCATGTTCGAAGACTTTTGTGACATTACAGAAATAATTGAAGAATTGTGTGCAGAGTCCATCAAAACTAACGGCAATCGATGATCGAATAGTTTGACAGAGCACGTAGAAATTTTAATTGGTGAAAATAATATCAAATAGCATCAATTTCTCAACAATCATGCTTCGGCAATGAGCATGTAATAACTATTTGCAATAGAGGATGCACCAACTTTTGAATTTACCCTTCTAGATCTTTTGTGTGACCACAAATAAATTAATATTTCTATTACAATGATACCTTCATTTCCGAAATACTTCAAACAGTGAGGTTATACAATTTTTTTCTACAGTCATTAGTACTATTACCGGTACCTGAGGAAAATAATATTTTTAGCTATTCGGCCTTAGCGAAAATGAATGTCTCTATTCTATTCATGAAATTGAAGTATCCAAAATGTTGTGAACACTATAGCTAAATAGTAAAAATAACATGCATGCATAAAATTGAGTTAGAAGCGACACTATGACAGCAATATTGTATTTCTTTGCGCACTTTTCTTCTGAAATGCGCGCTTTTTTTACAGGTTATCGTATTAAGAAATAATCAAAAATTTAAAACAGAAGTGTTGTACCCTTACACTATTCCCTGCAAGTGGTTCAACTTTATTGCTTCATTTGGTAATTTGCTAAACACTCATAATTATTAACGTTTCGCATTGATACCTCCTTTGGATGATTATTCTTTGAGTGATGATTCAAAGCGGATAATGGTATGCGTCAGTCCGATCTCGGAAGTTATGAGGTTCGAAGGCCCATACAAAGGCTCTGACGCTGTCGGCCCTCAACTTCAGGTTCAAACGATTGAGCGTGCAAGAGTTTTTCAATATTTGCGTTGCGACTCACTAGGTTTGTCGCTGCTTATATTTTTAATATTTTATATTCATATTTGTGAGGTACAGTTAAATGATGCAACAATTTGAGAGAAGTGCTAGTATTAAACTCAGGGCGAGGACATTCAAATGCCCTCTATATGATGGACAAGTTTTACTTCGAAGATAACGAAATTGGGTTTATCCAAAGAAAATCATTAGAAGACAAGAACGGTGAATATTATAGAGAAAAATAGGCACATAAAGTTGTTTTTTATTGAAAATAAACTGTTTTTCTTTCTTTTTTCTAAAAACTCAAGCACTAAACCAAATTTCAATTTTAGAAATGTTTAAAATGCTTGATTATTTACTGATCATTAGTCTAAAAATTCATCAAATGACAGTGAAAACATTATTCAAATAACAATGAAAAATTTAAAACGTGTAAATGACTTAAAATATTATTGATCATATGAACCTTCCATTATAAAATGAGAAAAAATATACTATTTTTAGGGTCAAAATTTTGGAACTTTTTTCGGTAAATCTGAAGGAGATGACAGTTGTCGATTTTCCACTTTTTGGTGCCTGAACCTAATTAATTGAATCAAAATAAACAAGTTTTCTTCTATTCTTTTTTCGTCTCAAATGAGTATTTTACGATTTATAGCGGTAAGTTTAGTTTCGTCATTGATGACGAATGCGCTCGAATAAACAGCTACTCATCGATTTTCGAATTTTTGTTGCTTGAAACATGGTAATAACATCAAAATAAACAACTTTTATTCTATAGACTTTTTTCGTCAAATGAGTATTTAACGAGGTATAGCGGTAGGTTTGGTTTCGTCTTTCAAGACAGAGCGCTGGAAGCGAGATGCCATTGCAGTATTGCCATACAACTCGATCAAAGAATTTCTTTCCGCTTCAAAGACTGGAGTTGCGGTAAGTCATTTACCGCTATAACTAATAAAATACTCATTTGAGACAAAAAGTGCATGGAAGAAAACTTGTTTATTTCGATCTAATTAACTATGCTAAGGCATCGGAATTTACAAAATCGACAACTGTCATCTCCTTCAGATTTACCCTTTTTTCTAACTTGTATCCTTCAATCCCCACATTACACCCTGCGCCATAGCAACCGCTTCACAAATCATGAGAAATCCACCAAGTTAAAAACTTGAACATCTGCTGTTCAAGAACTAATCAAGTTACCGAATGACATTGAATTAGAAAAAAAATGTGCACATTTAATTGACGGGAAATTTATTTGAGATTTTTTTTTCTTAAAATCAAACATGTCATTATTTAGACAACAAATTGTATGTGTGGGAAAACTTGGCTATTTTAATGTTAGATTTCAATAGTTCGGACTCTTTTCACAATCCATGACGGTAAATCTGAAGGAAATGACAGTTGTCGATTTTGTAAATTGCGATGCCTTAGCATAGTTAATTAGATCGAAATAAACAAGTTTTCTTCTATGCACTTTGTGTCTCAAATGAGTATTTTATTAGTTATAGCGGTAAATGACTTACCGCAACTCCAGTCTTTGAAGCGGAAAGAAATTCTTTGATTGAGTTGTATGGCAATACTGCAATGGCGTCTCGCTTCCAGCGCTCTGTCTTGAAAGACGAAACCAAACCTACCGCTATACCTCGTTAAATACTCATTTGACGAAAAAAGTGTATAGAAGAAAAGTTGTTTATTTCGATGTTATTACCATGTTCCAAGCAACAAAAATTCGAAAATCGATGAGTAGCTGTTTATTCGAGCGCATTCGTCATCAATGACGAAACTAAACTTACCGCTATAAATCGTAAAATACTCAGTTGAGACGAAAAGTGCATAGAAGAAAACTTGTTTATTTTGATTCAATTAATTAGGTTCAGGCACCAAAAAGTGGAAAATCGACAACTGTCAAGTCCTTCAGATTTACCTCCATGACCAATAATTCTGAAAATACTTCCTGTTCCTGGCTGTACCCAAACCTATGGTGGATAGATAGTCTCCCCTTTAAACCAGTCAGAAATGTCGGAATTACCTTTTGAACGTAATAAAATATAAGATTAGTGTGAAATCCAATGTAAACAACCATCCTATCCTGCTAAAACATGAACAAAAATCTTACTGACTGTACCGGTATTCAGTGCCACAAAAAAAATGCAAAAGCTAGCCTAGATAAAATTCGCTTAATGGCTTAAACACCAAGTAATTAGTAACTGAATTACCTTACAGTTTCTTCAATACAATTATTTCGGGAGAACACATCAACATACACAGATAATACTACTTTAATGTTTTTTAAACGGATGACATCAATATATCTAGTTGACATCAATATATCTAATCTAGCATGATAGACCGCTAGGTGGTTTTAATACACATCGATAAATAATCAGGGAATGCCAAGTTAGAACTTACCTTCATTGCCAGGAATTTGTACTTCATTCAAGCTTTAGCTTCGGCAAGATGAACCAAAAGCTGTTCTCTAGACTACATGGCTTTCTGCTCAAGACACAATATACCCGTAGTTACTAGCTTCATAACAATAATGTGGGCATTCACTTCCACCTACACATGCTTGCGCCTGAGCACTTGATGACACCACTTCGACTGTCCAAGTCAAATGAAACCGCCGATCGCTCTGCTCTGCGGCGCTAGTGAGACTACGTATCAAGCAATATTGAGGAGCTCTGTGATTGGTGGAAACCGAAAAGAACTTGGAAAGAAATCAAAACAATTAACTTGCATGAATGTAGCTCTATAAAGCGTTCCATGCGTCATAAATTTCGTAGAGGACTGTTTTGCTCATATCATCAATGATGGTGATGGCAGTACTCAATGATAGTGTCATGCAATAGTCCTCGTGAACATGTTTAACGTGTTTTGCGAAGTTAATGCAACCTTAATTCGAGCGTTTTGTGAACACACCCACCTTTCTCATGTGCGGCGCTTAGAGATTCGGTCTGCTGTCGCATCAGGGTTCCTAATACAGAGTTTTCATCAAATAATATGGAATGAAGTAAAATAATACGTACTTAATTAAGATAGTTTTGAGTGTCATTCACAATTTAACAGATAATTCAGTGGATAATAACTAATTAATTGCAGTGTTAACAATTCATGCTTAACCGCGGTAAAAGTAGTATAGCGTACAATGAGAAGTTAGGACCGGCAGGCCGCAGCGGAGACATTTCAAGAAACACTTTGCGAGAAGTACAGGAATTTCTTGATAATTTCTTGAGTCCACATCGTGCGACTTTGGACTTAAGTTTTCCACTCGTAACTTTTGAAACAATGCATCAATTGCCTTCAAATTACTCTCAAACGAAAGAGAAAAACATTTTCTATCTTCTTATTATAAACAAAACCCTATCGGTTGTCTAAAAATTATGAAAATTTCCCGATAAACATTGCCCACTCGCGCGCACTCAAAACACTTAAGTTTTCCAATCGTAACTTTTGAAAGAATGCACCAATTGCCTTCAAATTACTCTCAAACGAAAGAGAAAAACATTTTCTATCTTCTTATTATAAACAAAACTCTATCGGTTGTCTGAAAATTATGCAAATTTCCCGATAAACATTGCCCACTCGCGCGCACTCAAAACACTTAAGTTTTCCAATCGTAACTTTTGAAAGAATGCACCAATTGCCTTCAAATTACTCTCAAACGAAAGAGAAAAACATTTTCTATCTTCTTATTATAAACAAAACCCTATCGGTTGTCTAAAAATTATGAAAATTTCCCGATAAACATTGCCCACTCGCGCGCACTCAAAACACTTAAGTTTTCCAATCCTAACTTTTGAAAGAATGCATCAATTGCCTTCAAATTACTTTCAAACGAAAGAGAAAAACATTTTCTATCTTCTTATTATGAACAAAACCCTATCGGTTGTCTAAAAATTATGAAAATTTCCCGATAAACATTGCCCACTCGCGCGCACTCAAAACACTTAAGTTTTCCAATCGTAACTTTTGAAAGAATGCACCAATTGCCTTCAAATTACTCTCAAACGAAAGAGAAAAACATTTTCTATCTTCTTATTATAAACAAAACTCTATCGGTTGTCTAAAAATTATGCAAATTTCCCGATAAACATTGCCCACTCGCGCGCACTCAAAACACTTAAGTTTTCCAATCGTAACTTTTGAAAGAATGCACCAATTGCCTTCAAATTACTCTCAAACGAAAGAGAAAAACATTTTCTATCTTCTTATTATAAACAAAACCCTATCGGTTGTCTAAAAATTATGAAAATTTCTCGATAAACATTGCCCACTCGCGCGCACTCAAAACACTTAAGTTTTCCAATCGTAACTTTTGAAAGAATGCACCAATTGCCTTCAAATTACTCCCAAACGAAAGAGCGAAACAGTTCCTATTAGCCCATTTTGAACAAAACCTAAATAGTTTTCTGGAAACTACGGTAGATTTCACCTGCCGGTGAAATATTCGTAGGTGAGATATATGAATTACAGTGTACTTTCAGAACGGCATAACCTCAAGAAGAATACATTAGCCGGTACGAAAAACTTACCGCAGAAATCGCAGCGGGGGCAGATGCATCAAAGCCTAAATGACCTGTTTTCGCAGGAGAAAGTAAAAAAATTACATGCCTTTCAAATCTGCAACACTGACATAATTCTTAGGATAAATAGTTGAAAGTAAATATCAATAATTATAATATGAGGCTTGGTACAAAACCAACCGAAGTGGACGAATAAGCGTTTTAATAGTTGAACATATAAATGAGAAAAATAAGCAAAGCAAGGTAACACCAAAATTCATTTTGACATAATACCCATGATCACAAGACAAATAGTCAGGTACAAGGTTTAGCAAATGATAAATGAGTTTCGTGGTAGTTTTAAATTTTTAAGAAACAATGGATGCGTGACAGATTTCAGCTTCCGCAAATGAAATTGTGAAAGTTTTATTAGAATTAAACGCATCTTTTTTTTTAGGTAATGTTCAGAGTGAGAGTCTTAATCTGACTCATGACCAATTACTTAACCCAGCTAGGCGCCGGGATTGTTTTGCTGACGCTGCATACGCCTGCTGAGTAGCCCTCACACTGTATAGGACCCACAGACCTGCGCTGGGGAAATATTCTTGCTCCGTGCATGCGACGTTAGTTCTATTTCAAGCGTTTTCGTGTAAGGTGGTTCTTTTGATTGGCCACAGGAGACCTTAATCGGAAATTCAGCTGATCAACCATCAAAACTTGTGGCTATTAAGCCTATAGAAAAGTGTACGTGTATTATTCTGTGCATTGTTCTGTGAAAATGGAGAGGGAACTCGAGCTCTTGAAATCGTTGCCCAGCAAAAGCATCAAGAGCAAACGTGAGTTATATAAGAAACTATCTTACAACTTAGGAAGTAGGCGATACGACAGAGACAGAGCTCGCTTCAGCAAATTAGAAGGAACGAGTGCAGCTTTCAACTACCAAGTGGCCAGAATAGTGCAAGTAAGTTTATAAACTTAAATTACTTTTCATGAAAGCCAGTTGCTGTCAGAAGGAGTTACACAGATAGGCCTTCCCGATCATAGCATACGATTGCGTAGAAGATACAATTACTCTCTGTTGTTAAGCTCAATAAAAAACACTCCAATATCGCACCTCGAGATTATTTTATGTTTGAAAACTTGGATTAAACTATAATCTCAATAGTGCGAGGATCACTCCTGCAAAATATAAGTCCGATCCCAAGCCCGGCCTTAACAGAAAAAATTGAAATAAAACGAAAGAAGAAAAAAAACAGTTTTTTCCAATACAGTGCAAAGAAGAAATGTTGATACATTGGTTTTTAAAATCTCTTAACATTAACATCCTTAACTGATAATTATTCATTGGTATCGTAATACTGAAGTAAAATGTCAAAAAAAAAAGTGACTGACAGAAAAGCACAACAAAAATTAGTTCCTTTCGTTGCTTAATCTGCTTTCGAGAGTGCATTTAAAGAAGAGTAACTTAGAAAACTTAACCCTCGTAACGCTTAGTTGAAAACATTCTCGTTAGTGCGCACATGTATCGAAATAAAAGCGAAAAACGCATTCAAATACCTTTACCATGAGATCCTCAATTGCTATTCATACATGGTTATCGTAATACCTATGATAATTGTCGAAACATGATTCGGAGAAAAGCACGAAAAAAAAGCGTTTCTCTTTGTTGCGGCCGTCGGATTTTGGTAATGCATTTAATACAAGCTTCTAAGAAAACATAATTCATGTGACGCATTGCTGAAAAACCCTCTCGGTAGTGCGTACTCGAATTAAAATATGAGCATAAAAACATAGGAAATAGTGATACGAGCGTGAGGGATTGATGTTAGGGGTAAAATGAGCAGATTTGATTCATTTTGCGTGTAGAACTATTAGGTCGACAGTCGGGATTTGGGACAATTTTTCACACAGACGCATCATCTACACCTTTTTCACTTCAAATTAATCTAAGTCGACTTCAATTTAATCCGAATCAAGTTCAAATTAATCCGAGTCAAGTTCAAATTGATCCAAGTCAAGTTCAAATTGCTCCAAGTCAAGTTCAATTTAATCCAAGTCAAGTTCAAAGTAATCCGAGTCAAGTTCAAATTAATCCAAGTCAAGTTCAAATTAATCCCCGTCAAGTTCAAATTAATCCAACCTTTTGTTGAGTTATAAAATGACATATTAATTTGTTAATTTGACTTTTTTGTGTTAAATATGTATCTATTGGATGTTATAAGCATGACTGGTTTGGAGGATTTATTTACACTTATAGATATTTATATACATGAAATTACACTTGATCACATCTATGAAATCATATGCATGCAAATACAAGAGGTTATCATTGAACGATATGTAGATATAATCTTTAAAAGAAATATACAAATGAGATTCACTTAGTACTAATGTACGATTCCGTTTGATTACAATTTATACATGTATGTACATTACTAACCAGATACATTCTTGCATTAGCAATATAAATGTTGCCATCCATTCGAATTCCATGTTAGTCAATGTGAAGAAATGTAGGATCGACTTACAATACACAATAATAATACAAGAAACAATGTTTCTAACTTAATACTGATTTTATTTGTGTGTGTTCACAATTCAATATATAAAACTTTCACGACTTTAATATTCATAATATGATTATTATATAAGTTATTGAAGTCTTAAAAGTATTATATATTGAATTGTAAACACACACAAATGAAATCAGTTGTGAATTAGAAACATTGTTTCCTGTATCATTATTGTCTATTGTGAGTGGATCGTACATTTCTTCATATTGCCTAACACGGAATTAGAATGGATGGCAACATTTCTATTGTTAATGCAAGAATGTATCTGGGTAGTAATGTAAATGTATAAATTGTAATCAAACGGAATCGTACATTAGAACTCAGTGAATCGCACTTGTATATTTCTTTTAAAGATTAAATCTACATATCGTCCAATGATAATATTTTGTTCTTGCATGTATATGATTTCATGTATGTGATAAAGTGGAATTTCACGTGCATAAATATCTATGAGTGTAAATAAATCCTCGAAAACAGGTTTGCTCATCACATCCAATGGATACATATTTAACACAAAAAACTCAAATTAACAAATTTTTATGTCATTTTTTAACTCAACAGAGGGTTGGATCAATTTGAACTTGACGCGGATTAATTTGAATTTGACTTGGATTAAATTGAGCTTGACTTAGATTAATTTGTAGTGAAAAAGGTGTAGTATACTAAGTGGCGAGCTCAGAAAGAATATATTATTCATTATAACAAAACAAAAAATTTGTATGCTATTTCTTATTTACGCTAATAGTACTGGCGCAAAGAGTTCATCTGAGTCAAAAACCTGATAAGGATTGTTGTACAACACAGCCGTCAGTTCTACGTAGCAGGACGAAATTCGTTTTTATCATCACTTTTATTTCCTATTCTCTGTATTTATATGTACCATCCGTACATGAAAAAGTTTTGAAATTCATTTTTGTGTGTATATTAGTCTATATGTTCCTAGATGCAAGTGTTGTGCTATATTTCTTACAAATTATTTTTGGAAAACGTTCTCTCCCTACTTTCTCTCACATTTTGTTCGCTTATAGTGGAGGACTTCCGAGGCATTCTTTTTCGTGTAGTTTTTGATGAGTTTTAAATCATCTTACCAAGCATGAAATATCCCAGATAATAGATTTCTTTGGTGCCTCTTATTGACATAATTAACCCCTGACAGGGCCATTGTACTGTACGCCTCGTTTGGTTTGTACTCCTGTATTCCTCGTAGGGGGGAAATATGCATTTTTTATTCGTTCTTTCTCTGCGCAATGTTAGCTATGAACTTACAATTTGGAAAAACTCTAAATTTCAGTAAATAAAATTAGCATACTAGGCCACTGTTCCCCTTACTCTTAAGTGCAAAAACTTTGTGCATATTTGCTAATCATATGTTATTTCACAGTATCTTCAATGTGTCACATGTACCCATGTACGCATAATTTTGAAGAGAATACCGAAAGCCTGTGAAGCCTGAGATGGTTTTCGGTGTTGTTCCTAGACTGTAACTTGATTTCCCTTCAAATTTCCGTAGAAAACAAAAAGCTAGTACATTTTTTCGTTTTTCTTAGACTTATTTCCGTTTTACTTACTTTTTCTTCTGGTATTTTCATTCGATGATACTTAGCTCGACTGCTATTTTCGAGGTAGCAAAGGGACGGTTTAAGTTTTTTACTTATTCAACCCCTTTATATGATATTAAAAAAAGGGAGAAACGAGAGAAAGGCCATAAGAAATTAATATATACAATCTCTCGAGAGTTAATGAAGCCGCGTGAACACGGCCCGACAAAATATATAGGGCTGGAGCCTGTATCACAGATAAGTTCATCACACACTGCAGGCTGGCTTCGGACAGACAGACCGACGGACGGACGCGGCTCTTATTATAGTATAGATGGATTAATTATAATGAAAAATGAACGCTCTAAGCGTAACATTTTAACGATAATTTTGTCTATTGGTAAAAGCGTTTTGGAATAGGATATTCTAATATCGAAATACATTAGACTGAAGGAAGTAACTAATGACTTTTGCGAATTCAATGTAAGTTTTTACACATTTGGTAATCTCAAGATTCGATAATTAGGTAGTCTTATACTCACCTATGTTCGTTTTTTCTTTTACGTTCAACAGTTGAAAGGCGACACAAGCAAACGACCTCCTACCGGAGGCGTTCGTTTGAATGAATATTTTCACGAAGAAACCGTCGCAGTATCTACGGGGAAGTGCGCAAAGGTGAGTTCTTCTAATCAATTATCCTTGGTCTAACTAAAAGTGGTGAAAAAATGATTTTCGGCAAATTATTTCCGAACGAAATTAGCGCAGTAAATGGAAAGAAAAAAGATTATCTCAATTATTTTGCGACCATATGGTCAATATTTTTTCTTTCTCATCCTCTTTTCCAACTTCTCAACTCTACGAAATATATAAATTTCTTCACGTGTTCATATACAAAGGAAACCTATCAGAATTTTTTCCTGCACTATGTCAATCGTTAAAATTCTGTATCTCTGCCATGCTATAAAATTCAACGTTTCGATGAAACGATTATCTTGAGGCTGAAAAAGGCGAATATATCATATTTTTTTAGTCACATCGATAAAAATGTCAATCAACTGCTCTAGCACAAGCAGACCCATTAAAAACACAAGAAATACATTGTAAGACGACTAGATATGAGTAGTTCCCATAAAAATATCGAATACCAGCAATCTGGCTAATATTGCACAGCAGTTACATGTTCATTGCAGGAGAGACACAGGAGAAATGGTCAAACAAGCCTATGTTTCAAACATTTAGGCTGCATTCCTATTGAATAGTTTTGAAGCAACGAAATCATTATCATTTTCATCGAGGGCCGGTTTAAGGTTGAGAACATATAATGCATCTATAATTTGGATATGCTCTTTTTTAACTACATGATACAGAACTTGTATGTTTGGATAAACATCTTCATGTGAGCGCTTTCCTGCCATGATGACTAGGAACCAATTAAAAATATAGCCATGATATTTATGCGCAGTTATTCGTTTTATTAGAGTCATCTTAGTGATGCTAATGTTAATTTACAGACTGCATTTTCTTCCTACGCACTTAAATTATTACATTGGCCATGTCTACGTCAAGGTTCGAAAACTTCTGACAAAGATTTAATTTCCAAATTTCAGGAAAAAAGACAAGAAGAAGAAGTCCTTCAACATGAGACACCTGAAAAACAGAAGAATCGGCATGACGAAAAGGACGAGTACAGTGACATGACTGACCAGGGGACTTGTGAGGCAGAGCATGATGGCCAAAATGACTCGAATGATGGTGAGTTCAGTGACATGACTGACCAGGGGACGTGTGAGTCAGAGCATGATGGCCAAAACGACTCGAATGATGGTGAGTTCAGTGACATGACTGACCAGGGGACGTGTGAGTCAGAGCATGATGGCCAAAATGACTCGAATGATGGTGAGTTCAGTGACATGACTGACCAGGGGACGTGTGAGTCAGAGCATGATGGCCAAAACGAATCGAATGATGGTGAGTTCAGTGACATGACTGACCAGGGGACGTGTGAGTCAGAGCATGATGGCCAAAACGACTCGAATGATGGTGAGTTCAGTGACATGACTGACCAGGGGACGTGTGAGTCAGAGAATGATGGCCAAAACGACTCGAATGATGGTGAGTTCAGTGACATGACTGACCAGGGGACGTGTGAGTCAGAGCATGATGGCCAAAATGACTCGAATGATGGTGAGTTCAGTGACATGACTGACCAGGGGACGTGTGAGTCAGAGCATGATGGCCAAAACGACTCGAATGATGGTGAGTTCAGTGACATGACTGACCAGGGGACGTGTGAGTCAGAGCATGATGGCCAAAATGACTCGAATGATGGTGAGTTCAGTGACATGACTGACCAGGGGACGTGTGAGTCAGAGCATGATGGCCAAAACGACTCGAATGATGGTGAGTTCAGTGACATGACTGACCAGGGGACGTGTGAGTCGGACCATGATGTTCTAAATGACACCAACAACTCGTCCAACTCAGCTAATGATGAGGAACACGAAGATGGCAGTGAATACGAAAGCGGAGTAAACGATAGTGTCAGTGAAGTGTTTCAGGACTATAACTCGAGTTGCTATCCGAGAACGCACCGGCATGAGCACCAATACGGGTCCCAATGGGAGCTGAGCCACGAAAATCTCCAAGAGTACTGCGAGGAAAGATCGAAAGACAGAAACCAAGATAACGTCGATAATGAAATTTCCGATGCAGTAGAATCGGACGACCGAGAAAAACCGATCAGTGGAAGAGAGTCTGATTTCAGAAATGCATACCATTCTGTGCGTAACCCTGACTACCAAACAGAAACAAGGCATGATGTAGGAGAGTATTTCCGAGAGCGGTGCAAGCTAATAGCAAACAGGAAAACCGAAGAAAACCTCGATGAATACTTACGACACGGAAAAGGTAAGCACTATCACCTGAGACAAACATTTCTTATAAGAAGTCATGGTTGTCTTCCTAGTGACATATTTGAACCACGGCACGAGCGGCACAATGCTCTTTTGACAAGAATAAGACAGGAAAATGAAGGATGTTGCTTGAGATTTTACGACAGGCGTACGTTTAGGAAGAGCTATGCTGGAGAGCCTACTTTCAGCTTCCTGATAGCTTGCCGTGACTCATCTTGTCCCTTGAAACAGAAAATTGTTTACCTGAAAGGTCAAGAAGACACCGATGACATACATAAAGTTTTTTTGCTAGAAAAGGTGAAAGGTATAAATAGCCACAAGCCAACAAAGCGACAAATCGAACAGGAAGAAAGAAGACTCCTTGGAGAGAAGGTCGTGCAGGAAGGGCCATCAAACGTTTATTACAGCCAACTTGCCTGTACGGAAGGAAGTAGTAATACTTCTACGAATATCCGCTCTCTCAGCAATTTGAGCAAACTCGGGCAGAAAACTAAGAATGTCGCTAAAATGTCCTTAGATGACGACACGGATCTCCAATTAACAATCGTAAAACTCCGCGACGAAGACGCCAGAATGAACAAAATCCTCCCTGGTTTTGTGCAAGAATTTGATTGCATAAACTTCAAACTTGTTATGCAGTCTGAGCATGAGCTTCGACAGCTAGCTAGAATACCTAACGTAACACTTCATTTGGATTCTACTGGTGGTATCATTAGTGGTTGCAAAGCGGACGCCTGCCTCTACCACGCTGTGGTGTTCCAACCAAAAAAAGGAGCAACTCCTTTGACGGCAATCTCTATGTTTTCAAAAAGCAGTGCATCTAACCACATAGAAAGTATGTTAGCAACCCTGCTGCACAACTTTAGGCAAGTGATTGGGAAGGAGTTCAAACCGAAGTGTATTGTTGTAGACCACAGTTTCGCTTACCTGCATGCTATTACAGCTGCATTTAAGCTAGGCGATCTCCACAACTACATCGACCGGCTATGGATGCACCCCAATGAGGCTGAACTGGACTGCATTTGTATCAAATTATGCAAAGCACACTTCATGAAAACTATTGCACAAAAGTGCAAGAAATATTACCCTGATATGAAGAGTAAAAATCGTAGTGTAATCAAACAGTACTTCGCCGATATGGCAGAAGCTTCCAATAAATCAGACCTGTATGCAGTGTTCAGAAATTTAGCAAAAGTATTGCAAAGCCCTTTTCTTGAAGAAGAAATTACGTCTCTCATCGACCGTGATAGTTTCATTGATACCGACTTCGAAACTAGTGAAAATCTTGACACATTAGTGGTAGAAGAAGCAGGAAGATACAGGGACAAATGTGCTGTAGGTAAAAAGTTCGTGGCTCTGGCGGAAGACGTAAAAAAGTACGTGGCTGTTGACGGAGAGAAAAATAATCCTTTTTATTCCCCCAAGATGATGGAGGACATATTGACTTACTGCATGCCATTTACGCCACTCTGGTGTGGAGTGCAAGGCGGCACGGAAACCAATGGATTAGTGGAAGGGTGGCACAAAATTGTGAAGAGAAATATACTAAATAATGAGCGAACTTCACCAGCATCCTTCGTTCGGAAAATGTACATACAGATAAAAGGGCGCTGTCGAGAAGCTGGTGATGATTACAAAGTTGTTAAAATGAAAAGTAACGCAAAAGGAGTAGTCAACCAGTTCGTAGAGCGTTGGTCGAACAAGAAGAAAAAAAACACAAAGCCATCATACGCAGAAATAGCGAAAGAAAAATTCAAGGCATTGCAAGATCGTCGAAAAGAGTACAATGATGAGCCAAGAGGAAAATGGGAGCATGTAACAGATTTCTTGACACTGAAAAAATTTCGACGTAGAAGCATTTCTACATCGCCGCGCAAAAAAGAGCCTAACAAGAAAGTGAAATATGTTGAAGAGATTGACCTGGAAAGCAGCCAAGAAAATATGGTTTGCGATAAGACTTCCCAGTCAGAAGAAGAACACACGTCGAGAAAAAGCAAAACGTGGCTCCCACATTTCAACCTCAAAATCGAGCACAAAGAAGACATTCTGAAATCCACAAGTTGGCTATCCAGTGATGGGATTGAAGCATTCGCTTTTCTCATTCGAGATAACTATCCGCAATACAAATTCCCTTCTCCTCTCACTGTATTTAAACCAGAACCACTGATTAGTACGACCGACATGTTTGTGCAAGTCATTAACACGAGGTATAATGACTGTAAGTTAATACTGGACAACGATGGTTACGCAAGTGCGCATGACAGCGGGAGCCATTGGGTCGTTGTCACAAACGCAATGTGGCACAGAGCTGCTGAAGAAGGTGTGGCGTACGTGCAACACATCTGTTCGCTGAACGGTGACCCCAGTCCAGATGTTATAAAGTATATCAAGGAGGTGTACAAAGGCACTAATGCCATTAAAAAACTTGTGTTACAGTGCCTGAACGTACAACACCAAATGGACGGTTCAAGTTGTGGTCTATTCGCTCTAGCATTTTCTACGTCTGTAGTGAAAGGAAAAGACCCATGTTTTCTCGACTACGACGTACGCAAGATGAGGAAACATCTTATTTCGTGCTTCGAAGAAAATTCGTTGATGGATTTTCCACTCATGGCAACGTCTGAAAGCGTCAGCTTCGAAAAAGGAAAACTTCTCGGGCTCCATGGACCACGAATCCGCAAAGAAATAATAATCAAATGCGACAGCTAAATGTTTTATTATAAAATACATGCATTTTCATTTTGAACACGTTCCCCGCGATTCCAAGGCTGTAAACGGTTGGTTTTGTCAGGTTGTAAGTAGCAGAATAGGGAAATCGTTTTCCAAGTTGGATATATTTTAATAGTTCCTGATGAATACGAAAAATACAACTGCATGGTAACATTTCAATTAGTATGGTAAGAATTATCTGTAAAAAAGTTGCAAAACGGAACAATGTCGTGCATTCTTATCGGCACGTAAATTGGCAATTTACCTTTTGGTTTACATGTGGCCCGATACGCGGGGAACGTGTTACAGATCCAATTACCGTTTTTTGATTGACTAGATCTAGGAAGCTTTACATCCAATGATATTTAAACTGTGCGATAAAGTCATAAATGTGGATTATGTACGTTATGTCATGTTATGCTATGAATATTGATAAGTTAAAAATGTTAACTATATTATCATGTATACTTAATTAAATTCCACGATTTCATTGGTTGGTTAATTTAATATTTGAACTTGAGCTCCAATAAAGGCCTGTAAGTGTTGCCCAGCAAGTGGACAAGGCCCAAATTTTAGTCCCACTGCTCGGATTAACTGAAAACAGCAGCTGGTCTGAGTGGTGGGGCTGGAATCGAAAGCCACAACTCAACGAACCCACAGAAGAGAAAGAAAAACTGAACTTCATGGCAACCCTCGACGTCTTTCAGATATTCTCTTATTGGGATTAGTTACTTCGTTGAAAAGTTAAGCGGAAGAGGCAAATGGGAGCTGCGCTTTTTCCCCAGGTAAGTGTGCGCAAAACATTTATGTAATGACGAGTCTGTTGGAGAAGTGTATGAGCTGTAATTCTAATGTAAATTAAAGCCTCAAGGAAACACATGTTTTCTGAGAATTAGGAGCTAACGCTAGCGTTTCCCCCTTTTGTAGGTGAGTGCTCAAGAATGTTGGCCTCCACGATTTCCCCTCAAGAATGTTTCAATTTTTTAGTTTTACATAACTTTTAATTCGATAGGTGCATTATTTCGAAAGTTACATGAATGTGAACGTAGAACCGCGAAAATATGGGGCTCATCGAAAAAATAAACCGATAGGGTTTTGTTTATAATAAGAAGATAGAAAATGTTTTTCTCTTTCGTTTGAGAGTAATTTGAAGGCAATTGGTGTATTCTATCAAAAGTAACGATTGGAAAACTTAAGTGTTTTGAGTGCGCGCGAGTGGGCAATGTTTATCGAGAAATTTTCATAATTTTTAGACAATCGATAGGGTTTTGTTTATAATAAGAAGATAGAAAATGTTTTTCTCTTTTGTTTGAGAGTAATTTGAAGGCAATTGGTGCATTCTTTCAAAAGTTACGATTGGAAAACTTAAGTGTTTTGAGTGCGCGCGAGTGGGCAATGTTTATCGAGAAATTTTCATAATTTTTAGACAATCGATAGGGTTTTGTTTATAATAAGAAGATAGAAAATGTTTTTTTCTTTCGTTTGAGAGTAATTTGAAGGCAATTGATGCATTCTTTCAAAAGTTAGGATTGGAAAACTTAAGTGTTTTGAGTGCGCGCGAGTGGGCAATGTTTATCGGGAAATTTTCATAATTTTTAGACAACCGATAGGGTTTTGTTTATAATAAGAAGATAGAAAATGTTTTTCTCTTTCGTTTGAGAGTAATTTGAAGGCAATTGGTGCATTCTTTCAAAAGTTAGGATTGGAAAACTTAAGTGTTTTGAGTGCGCGCGAGTGGGCAATGTTTATCGGGAAATTTGCATAATTTTTAGACAACCGATAGAGTTTTGTTTATAATAAGAAGATAGAAAATGTTTTTCTCTTTCGTTTGAGAGTAATTTGAAGGCAATTGGTGCATTCTTTCAAAAGTTACGATTGGAAAACTTAAGTGTTTTGAGTGCGCGCGAGTGGGCAATGTTTATCGAGAAATTTTCATAATTTTTAGACAACCGATAGGGTTTTGTTTATAATAAGAAGATAGAAAATGTTTTTCTCTTTCGTTTGAGAGTAATTTGAAGGCAATTGATGCATTCTTTCAAAAGTTAGGATTGGAAAACTTAAGTGTTTTGAGTGCGCGCGAGTGGGCAATGTTTATCGGGAAATTTTCATAATTTTTAGACAACCGATAGGGTTTTGTTTATAATAAGAAGATAGAAAATGTTTTTCTCTTTCGTTTGAGAGTAGTTTGAAGGCAATTGGTGCATTCTTTCAAAAGTTAGGATTGGAAAACTTAAGTGTTTTGAGTGCGCGCGAGTGGGCAATGTTTATCGGGAAATTTGCATAATTTTTAGACAACCGATAGAGTTTTGTTTATAATAAGAAGATAGAAAATGTTTTTCTCTTTCGTTTGAGAGTAATTTGAAGGCAATTGGTGCATTCTTTCAAAAGTTACGATTGGAAAACTTAAGTGTTTTGAGTGCGCGCGAGTGGGCAATGTTTATCGAGAAATTTTCATAATTTTTAGACAACCGATAGGGTTTTGTTTATAATAAGAAGATAGAAAATGTTTTTCTCTTTCGTTTGAGAGTAATTTGAAGGCAATTGATGCATTCTTTCAAAAGTTAGGATTGGAAAACTTAAGTGTTTTGAGTGCGCGCGAGTGGGCAATGTTTATCGGGAAATTTTCATAATTTTTAGACAACCGATAGGGTTTTGTTTATAATAAGAAGATAGAAAATGTTTTTCTCTTTCGTTTGAGAGTAATTTGAAGGCAATTGGTGCATTCTTTCAAAAGTTAGGATTGGAAAACTTAAGTGTTTTGAGTGCGCGCGAGTGGGCAATGTTTATCGGGAAATTTGCATAATTTTTAGACAACCGATAGAGTTTTGTTTATAATAAGAAGATAGAAAATGTTTTTCTCTTTCGTTTGAGAGTAATTTGAAGGCAATTGGTGCATTCTTTCAAAAGTTACGATTGGAAAACTTAAGTGTTTTGAGTGCGCGCGAGTGGGCAATGTTTATCGAGAAATTTTCATAATTTTTAGACAACCGATAGGGTTTTGTTTATAATAAGAAGATAGAAAATGTTTTTCTCTTTCGTTTGAGAGTAATTTGAAGGCAATTGGTGCATTCTTTCAAAAGTTAGGATTGGAAAACTTAAGTGTTTTGAGTGCGCGCGAGTGGGCAATGTTTATCGGGAAATTTGCATAATTTTTAGACAACCGATAGGGTTTTGTTCATAATAAGAAGATAGAAAATGTTTTTCTCTTTCGTTTGAGAGTAATTTGAAGGCAATTGGTGCATTCTTTCAAAAGTTACGATTGGAAAACTTAAGTGTTTTGAGTGCGCGCGAGTGGGCAATGTTTATCGAGAAATTTTCATAATTTTTAGACAATCGATAGGGTTTTGTTTATAATAAGAAGATAGAAAATGTTTTTTTCTTTCGTTTGAGAGTAATTTGAAGGCAATTGATGCATTCTTTCAAAAGTTAGGATTGGAAAACTTAAGTGTTTTGAGTGCGCGCGAGTGGGCAATGTTTATCAGGAAATTTTCATAATTTTTAGACAACCGATAGGGTTTTGTTCATAATAAGAAGATAGAAAATGTTTTTCTCTTTCGTTTGAGAGTAATTTGGAGGCAATTGGTGCATTCTTTCAAAAGTTACGATTGGAAAACTTAAGTGTTTTGAGTGCGCGCGAGTGGGCAATGTTTATCGAGAAATTTTCATAATTTTTAGACAACCGATAGGGTTTTGTTTATAATAAGAAGATAGAAAATGTTTTTCTCTTTCGTTTGAGAGTAATTTGAAGGCAATTGGTGCATTCTTTCAAAAGTTAGGATTGGAAAACTTAAGTGTTTTGAGTGCGCGCGAGAGGGCAATGTTTATCGGGAAATTTGCATAATTTTTAGACAACCGATAGAGTTTTGTTTATAATAAGAAGATAGAAAATGTTTTTCTCTTTCGTTTGAGAGTAATTTGAAGGCAATTGATGCATTGTTTCAAAAGTTACGAGTGGAAAACTTAAGTCCAAAGTCGCACGATGTGGACTCAAGAAATTATCAAGAAATTCCTGTACTTCTCGCAAAGTGTTTCTTGAAATGTCTCCGCTGCGGCCTGCCGGTGAAGTTAGGTTCGAAGCTGAAGAAAATCTTTCAATCGCACAGGGTTCTCATCTTCCATTGCAAGATAATCGGGCAGCGCGGCTAGCGAGCTGATATGTTTTACATTTAGATCCATGGCATTTCGTTTCGATTACAGCAGTATTATTGGCTAGACTTTGGGCATTATTATCATTCAATGGAACACAAAAATCGTGAGCAATTTCCCATATTTGCTTGCTGATGAAAATAGTGATAGCAAAGTAGAGAGATATTTTTTACAGATGCGCTAATGAATTGTGTAGTCAATTCAATTCCTTATTTGCGTTGTGCGTTATTTTACATTGAGCTCAAAGAAGCTGAGGCGAATGGTAGCTAGTGAATATTCGTAAAACTATTCTCTCCTAACATTCATGCTAACATTTGCAACACTGTGAGGAACAGGCCTAAGGGGAGATATGGGAAAAAAATTACGTTTTCATGAATCAATCCATACTCCGAAAAATCGAATTAGAACAAAGTTGTTTGAGGTAGGCTTGCAAATAGTGAATTATTTGTGAAAAACAGTACATTGAAGTACAGTAACTTCAAATTCAATACAGAAAATTGACGGGGGGAGAACTTTCCTTTGAACCAATTCCTTGCAAAACTTTCGCACTCAGATCACCTTTGGAATTAGTATAAAGACGTCCTTATTCGATAGTTTCCCCTTTCCTGATATAATACAAAGTTTATTGACCAACAGTAGATTTTTTAACCAAATGAAAAATACAAAAAAACCTTAAGAAATCATTTTAGTATTACTCGTTAAGGAATGAGTACAAGCAGTTCATTTTTCGACAAATCAGTCAGCAATTCAGCCCGCCATAGCTGTCTCAAATGATCCGATGATATTTAAAATGAAATCGAACATTTAACATAAACTTGGCTCAAAACCAATGCCATTTTCCACTCAGTTTTTGGGTAAAATTTTAATTATACAATAATGGTATCCACTATGCTGAGGGTCCTTGTGGTTTAGGTTACACGCTATAAAATGATTTTCATTTATCAAAATGACGCCCCATGCTCAATACATACAAGTTATACGACGGAAAACGTGGAAATAATCCGCGCTAACACAAGCCATGCGCGTGTAAGCTAAACCCAAATACACGTTGAAAATTTTTCGCGTTCCAGTGAAAATGAATGAAGTTGAAACACCTCCGTTCTTCATTTGCACCAATGCGTAGCACCTACGCAAAATTACTTGATTGAAAAAATCTATTCATGAAATTTTTGGAAATAAGCATGATTAGGTATTTGTGTAAAATTAGATTTGTATTATTTCGTTCAATTCAACAAAGCACTTTGCAGTGAACGTTTTCCTACTACAGAAGCGACACGTGTGATATAAGCTAATTAACTTATGATGGCGATGATGAACCATTAATAAAAGTCTGCAGGAAATAAGATTATCAATTTCGATCCCTTGGTTATAATCTGCATTTTCTTGAAATCTCGTACGAACATGCTACCTCCAGCTATTTGCATATTGAGCGAAGACAGGGCGCGTTCCCTATGAAATTAATGGATGCATGTATCGCACGTGATGTGATATAGAAGCGTTGTTTTTCCGCTTGTAATTGGTCTGCTGTACATAATTTTGTATTTACTTCACTGTAGTTTGAAAGACAGAAAACAACTGTAACATATTTTCAAGTGTTTCGGGCTTGAAACTGCTTTTGCGTTTGAAATGAGGATACGTACGCTTTTCGAGAACACAAGCCGCAGGAGGAAATAACATATGTAACATAACAATATTTACTTACAGTTAGTTTCATCCCAGGTTACCGATAGGACGAACACGTGGATATTGTTTCTTATTGTACGATATTGAGTCGTGTGTTTTATAGCTTTCATATACGTCAACTTATTCATGAAAATAACTAGATGACACGCCAAGAAAATTAATGCTGAGGAATGAATAGACTGTACTTGTGAACAGGAAAGTGGATTATGCAATATGCAGTCATGTTTGTGATAGTTATTTATCAGTAAATTCGATAATAAGTTATGTACGGAAGTCATTCACATTCAACAAAACAATGTTTTGTATCAAATTTTGGTATGCGAACGCAGCTCGTTCAAAATAATTATTTGCATTATTTTATCAATATTGCCAATATTCTTCCATATGTACAATTGTTTTTCAACAAAAATTAAAATGATTACACTTATTACGGGTAAAAAGTCTACTCTGTCAATTCCACAATAAAAATGGCAAGAATTAAGTAACGAATTTTTAAAGTGTATTTTAATGTTACGGAGAAGAGCTTTCTGCTGCAAATTTTTGCTCCGGCGAATGATCTAATGATCGAAAACTGCGCAGTCGCTCATGGTTCTTAGCAGGGTCAATGCCCTGCAGATCTAAGCGAACAAAAACTTGATGAATTTTATTTATAGTTTTATAATGTATAGCCTGTCAAATTTGTGTGTAATATGTTCTATCAAAAGTTTACAAGCACGTGGAAGTTTCTTCCCTATTCTGATGACTGTGTGATAAAGTCACTGTGAGTGAAAACATGAGTCATGCCCAGGGAAAGATTGACAGGGAAGCAGTAATTTGTCAAAAAGTTCTGGTAGCTGCACAGGTCGATCGCGACAATCTCAGCTGATCACATGTGATTGATATCGCTCCGTGTAGTTCACGAGGCTTATGATTACAACGGCAGGGGCTGCCACAGAATTAGAACATTACGTGAAGACAGAAATGATGGTCAGATCGCTACACTAATCTTGCTCTGAGTCAACTTTAAAAGTGCTTCACTGCATTTATTTTTGTTTGGCAAAGGATCCAAAGGTATTAACAGAATTTGTATCTTACAATAGGTGAAAATACAAACAAAATTTGAAACTTTGAAACTAAACACGTCGTAAATAGAAGCTTAGCTTTTGTTTTTTTTATATCTTATGGTATTTTTTACAGCTCAATTTTGATTGCAGTCTCTAACAACCAATAAATGTAGGTAAAGTAAGACTCAAAATGCTTTGGCCACAAAAATTTTCCCTTTATCCGACTCTGATTTTTATTTGAATAAATTGAAGTCTATGCAGGTAAAATAGAAAACCTTAATGCAATTCAAAATCATTTTTCACTCACAGGACATTTTTGGTTACTAGTAATTAATACCTTACATGCAGTGAATGAAAGAGCTGCTGGTACCTGTCAGCAACCATGTAATAGCACAATGTTTTCACGTGCATTACTTGTAATCAGGGAAATTGTGTAACGCAGTCATACATACTGCTTGTGTGTGCAAGCTGAGGTGTGACCGTTGGTGTTGGACCTTGCACCAATATTTTCAGCATCGAGAATAATTTTAAAAGGCTTCAATATTGAATTACAGAAAAAAAAATTATGATATATTCTTTATTATATATTCAGGTACTTGCTTCACAATCTCAATAACGCCAGGAACTCTGGCGTTGTTGAGGAACTCTGCTTCGATTTTTAAGTGAACCGCTCGCATTAAATCAAATAAAATACTAGTCAGGAATGATTTTTAAATTACACCTTCCAATAGATGCTTCGAGTGAAAATTAACTCCATTAATATCTATGAAAATTACACAAAGATTTGAACTCACTTCCATGGTCAATACACGTCTGCAGCTCACAGGGCTTCGAACGGAAAAAGAAACAGCTAGGCCAATAAGTATTCTACCTGACATCGGATTTTCATAAATTTGCAGTCGCCGTTGAAATTTCAATATCTAGTAGAAAATGTCACTATGAAGTCTTAAGCAATAATTTATTTCAGTTGAAATGCGCTTTTCACAAGTTTTAAGCTCGACTAATTTCTGGTATATGAAATAATTTTCCAAGCGGGGATCAAGTCGCATCTGTTCATCTAGTCTTACGGATTCTGTTTTCAATGGTGCACGTCCTCTCATTAGTTTTCAAACCACCTAACAATTTTTTTGAAATGACAACGCTTGTCGGTCCCACCTGAGTTACACTACTTAGTCTCGAACTTCGGAGTTGTCCTTGCGAGGAAAACGGAAAGAAACAGTACTTGCAACCTCGAGGACGTAAGGACAAATTTATCAATCGACCAAAATCAAGGCCTAATTGTTCTGTGATAGCTGTTAATAACCAATCCTTGAATTTTCATGACATCTCATATGCTTTCAACATGATTTAAAACGATGTCAAGACAGTTTTCAAACATTTTGGAGACTGAGATGGGGCAAATCACAGTATTTTTAATAATGTATTAATTTAGTAATGATTCATAAGTTGAGTTCATTCAGGAACAAACCATTTTCAAGACTGCTTACCGACTGTCTAATAGTGTTTCAAGTGACTATCAAGCGTATCACAACATACTTATTATTATAGGAGTTCGTTCATAGCTTAGTTCTAAACACAGAGTTGTTTACGCTAAGCGAGAGGAAGGAACCATTCATTTTCGACACATACTTGGAGAATCTATACACATGGTGTGCTCCCACACTGGGCAGGCATCCTTGTGTAGTAACACGAGCGTTTCCCAACGCAGGTCACCCAAGGCATTGGAACAAGTCAGGAAGAAAGTTCTAACGCTAGAAAAGTTGAAGAAGAAAACATTTAGCTCTGGAGAAAAAGATAACAGTGAGCATAAAAAAGATGGTATTGATAAATAAAAAAAACATACTTCAACAAAAGAAGTATCTTTAATTAACTTGGGCACTCGTGCTTCACCAATGGGAGCGCCACTTACCACGAATGCAATACATGGTTCTCCCATAGTGGAAGTATCACATTAAATATACTCGCTGAGTGTGAAACCTATCATTTTTTTTCTCACCATATGCAATAATTATTACACTAATTTAGTTTGATTCCATGTTTGACAACAAATTAAACATAATCTTTTTCTTGGTAACCAATCACAGCTGAGTTTCGAGTGCTGCAGGACGCCGAACGACCTTGGACCACTTAGAACGATAACTCTGTGCGTGCTACGCGCCCACCAATATTCAATGTCGATTTGTGGGTTATTATCTGAGTTCGGCTGAGCCGACAGTGACTTTGTGCAGCGTTTCCACGTTTTTACCGAAGCTAATACGTGTGCAATGAGCATGAAAGCTTTAATTAGTGCTGAGATGTCAGTGATGTTTGAATTGCGCATAGAATTAAAAATAAAAGTGGGCATGAGTACCATTTAACCGAGCTAAGCATGAATTAGATGTGGAATTTGTTCGTTTAGACAAAGTACGCCTCATGAATCTTTAAGTTTATGCACGTATTCATTTGTTTCATTTTTTCCCATACATACAAATATATAAATATATAACATTGTGACAGAGCTCCCATGGGAGGTAAAATTAATAACTAAACGCACACAAGTATATGCACTCGTTCAACCAAATTTATCGTTTTAGGGGTATCTTGCGATTTAAGCGAGCCTAAGAAACCACAGGTTTCTAATGACAATAAAAGACACAAGTGCAAACGTGTACATAAGCATGGAATCGAATGTGACTGTATCTATTGGAACTTATTCTACTCCGGTGGCTGTGCGTTACGTCTCTGACGGCATGAAACTTGAAAAGCTTCTCGAGAGTGAAGAAAGTTATTCTTTCCTGTTGCCACTATATATTCAATTTTATTCTAAATAGAGATTATTGGGGTGGCAGTGGAGAGATGTGGAGTTCATCTAGCGTCCAAAATGTATTAATTTGTATACAAATGTTTTACTTCTTTTAAAATTACTTAAAATTATGCTTATAAAGACTCTAATAGAATATGACGCATAAATATATCTTAAGAATATTTTACTTTTGACGACTAACAAACAAAAGTGGAGAGCAATTCTAAACCGTTAATGAATGAATGCGTTACAAGTTTAAAATAGCACTTTTCCAGTCCACAGGAGAACTAAAACATTCATTTGTAACGGACAGTGTATAGGAATTATTTAATTGCAAAAGGCAAGCTACAAAATTTGACAATAATGGTGTAAACTCATACGAACACAATTAAATAATTCTTAATCAGCCACCACCAAGTTTTGTAATCTTTCGAGTTATACTCAATCTTTCATAAGTTCTCTTATAAAAAGCATTATAATGAAAATGACATCAAGTAAAAAAATCTATCGAAGCATACTTAATAATACCGATCCTCCAACTATTCTCAAAAAGGCGCCATGACAAATTACACATTCACTGGATTAAAAACAAAAATCATCATTACTAGCGATAAGAAAATTGAAGTACACTGTTGGAAAATTTATCGGATTTGAATTTATGTCGTTCTTTTTTTAAATTAAATGGGAAATATCGTGTTCAGTTTTTAATGTCGTATTTAGATTAACAGTTAAGTTGTGTTCAGGCTCCTGCAGTTTTTCCGCAAGGGTAAGAAGGGCTTCGACCGGCTTTACCTGGCAGTTGTTTTTGATTTACTTATGAGACTTACTAAGGATACGAGTTCCGGTTAAGCGCTTCGCAGCTGCGCGTCGCCTTTGACGCTGAGTTTGGTGCTGAAGTTGCATCCCGCTGGCATGGGGCGAGTCGAGGCGTCCCCTGCGTAAATTCCCTGTTCACTCCTCATCTCCTCTTCGTCAGTTCCTTTGGTGTTTTATCTCTATTCTAAATTAGTGTGTGCGTGTGTTTGTGTGTGTGTGTGTGTGTGTCAGCGTGTGCGTGAATAATATCAAGCGTTCCTACCCAGAGTTGCACCCAGTTCCCACCTGACCTTGTGGGTCAGGGGTATATAGTTAATTATCAAATACGTTCAGGTAATCAGAAATAAAATGAAATAAATTAAAGATATTATTAAATTATGGTGGGATTTTTCTACTGTAACTAACGGTGTTATTTGTTTTTCGCAGTATCCTCTAATCATCTTCCCGCAGTTTGTCTACCGTGGTTTCAATTTTGTCGTACTACTTCAGCGGCTGTGCTTGGCGGCGGTGTAGGTAATTTTCCTTAGCTTTGACCTCGCCTCATATATGATTATATTCATTCAGATGAGTTCATGTGATATTGAATGATTGCTTTAAATTCTACCGTTATTTTCCAGCTGACGTTAACAGAAATTGGACGTTTGTCAGCCTCAGTATTGGTCTGGCTGGAGACGCTGAGATCCAATGTTCCTGTAAAATTACTGTCGGACGCTGTCCACTAGCGACCTGCCAAGCGTACCTGCTTCCCTCGATCGGATCAACTGCGAACGCAGAGCTTTTACCATTTTAACAAGAATTTAAAAAAATTTAAACTAATATAATTTCAGACCACTAAAATTAAATAAAAGATCGCCGTTACGATACTTTAATGCACACATTCTGTCAGGTACATATGAACTCTTTTGAAATTATCAAAGAGTTTTTTAACTTCTAATCTGGCCGTGCTTTAATAGACTTCTTCTGGAATGTTTGGTATACGTAGACTAATAATTCACTCGTATATCCACGGTTTGACAATAACATAGAGAAACAATTTGAATAAATGCTTGTGTATTCCTTCTCCTTGAATGATTGTGTGAGAATTCAGAAAATTTCCCGTAATACAATACTCAAACAAATTATTCATTTGAGACTCTGAAAACACATGAATTGTGTGATTTTGTCGGTCATCCCTAAATAATTTCATGAACAAAACTTTGACTAACGATGGCGAAAAAATCTCAAAAAATTAGTATGCGCTCAAATTGACATTTTGTACCATTACCTAGAAAAATGTAGAAACAATTTCGTACTACTTTTTAAGAGAACAATCTCAACAAAATTTAACTAAACCTTGTTACTCGATTCTTGGTAAAATCAGCGATAAAAAATCCTATAACGCACTCAAAATAAATTACAAATCTTTTTCTAATCTAAGTATTTATGATGAAAAGGCAAATCGTTCGTCTTGGGAGGATTGAAAATATCAAGATAATTTACCCATGAATTTCACTTATTTCTTTTTCATGAATGATATGCGTCGTGCACTTTTCTATCATTTTTTCATGGGTCTTGGTGGAAATTCATTAGAATTTTTCTTTTCAATCGTTCTCATTACACATTTTCATGTTTGTTGGTAGGTAATTATTTAGGAATTACATTTATCACCAACCTATTATTTGATTAGGCCAATATGTCAAGGCTACCAGGTTAAGCTAATGATTAAAACAGTGTTTGTTAGGCTGCTGTAGAATTCAATGAACTTTTTCGGGACCACAAGTAAAGATTACCAATTATTCTGATGTTCACTTACGATGAATAAATTGTTTTAATATATACCAGTTCCGCATCAGTACATATCAAAAATTAGTTTCTAACGCATCAACCTCTCGTACTAAAAGATATAAAGCATAAAATGTAAAAGATGTACGGTTCCATTTAAATTCGCTCTGAGCCGAGATACAGGCGAAAGCTTTCAAATCTCCCGAGGAATTTTTGGAAGATTCAGCAAAGTTGAGCTATCATACCCCATGATTCAGATATACTTGTCATTAATAGTTGCGTTTAATTCTGAACTAACCAGTGACAATTTTTTCACTTTACAAATATCACACTTATTGTAGCCTAAAATTCATGCTAGGACTAGATGAATTTTTTTCAATGATCGCAAGATGCGGTGAATGGTTGGGAGCCTCTGGGTTACTAAAATGAAATGATAAGATGATAACAGTGGAGTAACATACCAGTACTTCCTCGTACAAGAGGCGTGTTCCATACAGGATTCCCATTGTGGTGGTAAAACCACGCTTGTTTTAAGTAGAAGAATGCATATATCAGTATTCTCCACTGCAATTCAATATCTCGGTGTTTAACGGGATAGAAGTATTTTCATTACTGTAAAATTTCCTAACCAAGAGAATGAATAAATTTGGGACCAGTAGTCAACCATAGTTTCAAAATTTTCTTTCAAGTCTACAACTGAATCATAAGCGAAGTGGAATAAAAGCTGGAGTAAATATTGTTAAATATCGTAGGAGGTGCATTTCGACTGATATATTTTTGATTAAGAAAATGATGTCAAGTATTAACACAGAAACCAATAGAAACGAAGAGTCTTAAGAAGATTTATTCGAATCTTTCGTTCATAAGATAGTTCTCTACAACTTTGAAACGGAATGAACCGTTCATTCAAAATTCAGCTAAACGAATAGACACTTGCCGAAAATATAAAAATTACGTGAAAGCGGTTCAAAAAACAGAAAAAATTTTCTAGTACTATTATGAAAGGGAAAACGGAGGAAGGAGTGGGGAAGTGGATTATAGGCCAACATTTTTTCACGCCAATAGCTTTGAATTACGTTGAGTGATGATTATAGTTAACGAGTATACAGAGATTCACGAGTGTGCACATCAAAGTTTGAAGAAGAGCTGCCAAAAGTCTTGAAATTATCAGTGCCAATAACTTTCATGGGTTATTCTTCAATTCATGATCGTAAGTTGCGTGAAAAATTTGATAAAATAGCTTTCCGAAAAACTCAGGCCTCGTTAATATTACTTGTTATCAGGGAAGCCACATTTTGAAATCTGCATTTTTTTAATCAGTACTGTAGCCAAAAAGCACACGCCTCAAAGATATTTACAAACGGTTCAAGAAAAAAAGTTTCTGAGAAGTGATACCGATCTAGAAAATTAGCTGCAGCGACGGTTATAAACGGTGCGATATCTATTTTGCTGTTTTAATTACAGCTTTGAAAGTCCAGCGAGGTAAATGCTCCGTTAACTTAATCTAGTACTATCTCACCAAACCCGTATTGGCTCACTTATAATATAATATTGGCTTCCAATTCAGTTTACAAAATATTCTAATTAAGTGCTCGTTCATTTGTTTCATTCATACTTTTTCCACCATAATTAACAGCCAACAATCAAAATAATATCCAGTCACCAAAATAAAAAATTGAAAATTTATTATAGTTACCCACAAAAAAAATTCGTGAATAATTTTCTATCATGTTCATGAAAACTAAAGAACTGTAAACCAATCTGTGGACCAATCACAGCAGCTGTCTCACGCTCCTTTGGCAGACCACTGGATAGTCCACTTCACCGGTGCCGTTCGTAGGAAGAAAACGTGACGACCGCATGTAGTCGCCTTCAACGGACGCTTGAGCCACACGAGAATACCAGAAAAAGAAATCTAGAGCTCAGTAGACTACTATTGCGGTTAAGACCCCTGATTTTTGAAAACGTGTGGAGTAGTCCAATAAACCTTTCCACCCTTCAATTCATTGAAGGACAATTGAGCATTATTTGAGTAATGTTGAATGGAAAGCATTATTTTGTTTGAAAAATCGATAAATATTCAGAGATATTTTATGTATCACTTATAAATTTCGAAATATATTTCCATGTCATCAACAAATCTACCAATTTGTGTTTGCCATTCTTGAACCGGTGAATTAATTCTCCAGCCATCATTTAGCATTCATGTTCATTAAACTTTGCACTAGGAGCCTTTGCTCGATGGTCTGCCAGTGATTTCGATGTCATTTTCCTAGTATTGCTGATGTACTCGTAATATTTCAGTCTGTGTTACTTTTGATTTTTCCATCTTCGCTCCTGGTCATGAACATAGGAACATAGGATTATAGTGAAGTTGTTGCTCACCCATTTCAAACATTAACTGTACATCTCAATAGAGTTATAAATGTCTCCATCTTGACCGCTCACAACGAAGACCAAGATCAATGTTCTGTTTATGCAGTGAAGACTTCTACTCCCACCTGAAAATTGGTAAAATGTGTAAATTATTCAATGTTGAACCCATGGATATAGTCCTCACGGACTATACTAACTGAATATCTTTCGCTTCGGAATGTATTTGTTTGTCGATGTACCTAATGCGCTTAATAAATGTGGGGCGAGAAGATATATATATAATCCTTGAGTGAATTCAGTCACAAGCTAATTCAAATCAATTTAATTCAACGACGAGGTGTGCCTGATTCGATATTCTTACAGTCTCTGAGATAAAATTTTCATAAGTGATAGAGCTACAAATATGTTTTACTTATTTGGTGCTTTAATAATCACCAGAATGATGAGCTCCACGCTCAATAGAATTATAGCTCACGATCCACTCTTGCTGAGGTGAGACGGTTAACTCAGTGAGAAATTTTAACTCGGTGAAGGACCAGTGTTACAAATGATTTTCGAAAAGGATGTTAGTGGGCATATGCGTGTTAGGGGAAGCGTGTGAAATTCGACTGAGATATGCAAGAAATTTTTTCGCAGCTATCGGATTCTTCAACCTGGTTCATGGAAGAAAAATATTTTGATGCTCATTTCGGCCACTTCATGAAAGTTAAGTAGCTGAAACCTCATCCAATAATTTTTTTTTTAAATAGAACCTCTTCATGTCACTGTGAGCGACACAATAATCATTGATCTAATTTTCTTTCAATCGACATCAGTTTAAAAAACTATTATATTTTGCTTCCAATCCTTCATTTACATTTGAAATGAATAAGCTCTCAGTTTACCTAGTCCAAGATGATTTAATCATAACTTCCAATAAAGAATATCTCATTTTCTGACAGGAGAAAAGGCCGAATAGAGACTTGAATAACTTTTTTGCTCTATTTGCCAAACTGTTTGCCTACAACCGAGGTGCTACTGTATACTGTACATCCTCCCTGTACGGCCGCAACCATGTACACCTCACGTTACAAATCGTACGTGTAATAATAATAATATAATAATGAAGGCATCTACGGATGCTTTATTTCCAATCAAGCCTGATACATATCACCTTGTACATTGGATTTTAAAATGCCTTATAACTAACGCCAGGACGCCATGACGCTTTCCCCCGGTCAAGACCGGTACCCATTTCAGACACCTGGGTGGAGTGGGGTATTGTGCTTGGAATTTTTCTCCTATACCCAACAGAGAAAATCGCCACTGCCAGCGCCGAGGATCGATCCCGGGTCTCCCGCACGGCGGAAGAACCCCTAGCCACTTGCGCTATGGCGAGTGATATAAATACAGATCCCCCCATTGGAGATCAAAATATTCTGAACGAGTAGGTGCGTGGAAACAGCACACCACTAACGAACGATGCAAGTATGAAATTTGGAAAGATAGTTTGACTCAGAGTTTATCGGAAAGAGAAAGAGTTGAAACGGAAAACGAACAGTAGGGAACTACGATATTTGCGCTTTGCGCGACTGACGCTACTGATTATGCTTCCTTTTAAGCAATCTCATCCTACAACAATCTATACTATAATAAGCTACGTCCGTCCGTCTGTCTCTCTGTCCGAAGCCTCCCGAAAGTGGGTGAAGAGCGGATCTGTGATACGGGCCGTGTGCACTCAACTTTGGAGAGACTGATTTTTTTTACTTGTAGCCTTTCGTTCACTTTGCCTTCTTTTCATTTCAAATAAAGGGGGTGGACTAGTGCAAATAATTGTTGAACCTCCCAATATGTACTGATAAGCTTTACGTTTTGAATTATTTTCGTGTAACTATTGTGCATAAGCGATGAATGGACTGCAATCTCCCCAGGTCCAGTAACAAATCTCCATTTTAATTCCTAATTTATTTAGTCGCACAAAAGTGTTGAGGTGTCTTTATTAGCAGCACCGCTGCATGGTACGTAATGAAAATATGGTACCCGTTCATCTCAGTACGGATCTGGGATATATCTTATCTGGGATATGCATATAAACATTAGGCACACATTTCTTGAATTTTCAACTGCAGTATATATGCCCGTTGGTTTTAATTTATTTTTTATCATTTAATTGTAAGTATGAGCAATAATTTGTAATATGGAGCCATCAATGAAATTTTCTGTAGCCTGTATACCAAAGTTGAATATGTCAACAGCCGAGATAATCCATTTTTTCAATATCTGAATCTCTTGTTTAGGTAGCCAAATTACAATGCACTCTCTATACAGGGTGATCGTCACTTTGCAAAACAAACTTTAACATAAGGCTAAGACCGTTGAAATAAATAGTTTTTACTCAATTATCGTGAGTTTAAATGCATCGTTAATTACAAGGACTTGAAATTTGAAACGTATTAAAGAAAAATTTGCATGTTGGCAGAGGAAGGCACTGAAGAATAATGAAGAATAAAATTTAGGAAACGATTTTCATGATGACCAGAATTAGAATAACGCCATAGCCGTATTTTTTATGACCATGAAAAACGTGCAATTATATTAAAAATTTATTAAATATTTTCTGAATAAACAACATCTGTTGTGGTGCAATTTTTTAATTATTTGTGACCGATGTTCAAAAAATCGCTAAGTTCATGCGGAATTGTGAGCTTTCGACATTTTAACACAATCATTTCATCAATTCAAACATATCATAGAGAAAGGTTCACAGCATTTATTGTAAGTGAAGTTCATACACATTACATGAAATTTTGTTGGGCCAATTATTCCACGAAAGTTACCCGTTAAAGGTAGAAAAAAGAGTGTCAATATGGTTTAGATGAGAAAGTTCTCGTACACAACGTCTCTCACATGTGTGAGATAATTGAAGCGAGTTCACTCGCAAGTTCTTGCCAGTGGCAGGACAGTGCAGAACTGAACGCAGTAAGGACACTACGCCAACTGTCAATATTCAATTGACAAGAGAACAGTACATGAACTGTTCAACATCTACAGCAATGGTCCATAAGTAGGTAGACAGTATGTGGATAGGGTTGAGTAGTTACATTATTACAATTTTGTTCATTTTACCTCTTTTATCTGTGCCTTGTTATTGGCAATTTTATAGTTAATTTATTTAAATTTAGGGAAAAATGTTTGTTGAAGCGAAAGAGGCAGACTTCAAAGCTGCGTAATTTACGATGGAAAATTGTTTGAGCACCGGCGTTGGTAAAATTTGAGATCTAATGTATTATTGTTCACAATATAATTAAATTGTTGAAGTTCTAGTGATATTAGCACTCAATGTAATAGTATGTATGTACATATCAATTGTAATAAACAATTATCAAAGTCGCAATCATTAAATGGAGCGTGCCCTTATTTGACTTTACTAATATATATATGAAAATTGACTTTAATACTCGTCGATCAGCGGCATTAGGAGCATCTCCTGCGTGGCCACCGGTGGCGCACGTTGCGGTCAAAGTGCGAACAACCCTCAGTTTCAGAACACCAACAAGTTTTTACCTATAATAAGGCGTGTCATGGTATTGATTACGATTTCACGTTGAAGACTAACCCAACTTGACTCAACATAAATTTTTGTGCCCCATATTTTACATTAATCTTACATATAGCTATGGCCTTTAGAATATTTTTTTACGAACCATTACCCATGTTCAAGGTGAAAAAATCATCTACCCGCCATCCCCTGAAGACTAATAACTCTCTCATGCTTCGCAATCAGAAGGACTGAGGGATAACTGATGTAGAATTATTCGCCGCAACGTGCCTGTAAGCGTTTCGAGAAATGTTGAAACTCGTCATTGTTTTGAAGAAGTATTGAGTTGCACGTGAAATAAAGGCGAACCGTGACTTCCTTTTCCCAACCTGGAGAATCACAGGGTGGCATTGCCGCGATTCGAACTGCCGACACCTCCCCATGACGGGCGCGCGTCCTTTAACAACTCGGCCAAGAAGACACATAACACGCTCTGGATACGGGACACAAACAGGACATGTGACGTGCAAAGGACACACTACGAATCTGTTTTTCGAGTATTGACCCAATATTCTCGTTAAAATCTCTGGTGTTCCAGTTGCGGTTGCGAGTGAACTTCATTACCGTAAGCCCAGGCCCAGATTCGTGATACAAAATCTTGCTGCATTAGTTATGCCTCAAATATGCCCAATTTGATGTTTCAGGACAAGTTATCAGTATTATAAGGATGCAACCAATATGTGATGGTGGTGTAAGAACTGAAAAGAAAAGAAATGTGTTAATAAGAGATTTTGGAAGGCAAACGCCTTACGTTTTGAAATTGCGGTGTATCAGTGACGTGGGGGGTAGAATAGCTTGATTAAACGCCGTCCATATAACTGAGTGACTATGTACGATAATCGCAGAAGTCGGGATATGTTACGTGGGACATCTGCCAGTAATGTTTAATTTTGTTGACTTCCGTTTTTATAGTGAAATAAGTTTAATTACTTTACAATATGCAAATAGGGCCTAGTTAATTTGAAAACATTTTTATTATACTACAGAACTGATGGTGCCACATGCTGTGTAGATGTTACATAGTTAAGGAATGTTACGTGGTCAAAGTACGAATCAATCCCATAATTTAAGTCCTCCTGCCTCCATTGCGCGTAGATGTCGACCAGTTCGTGCCCTCCTTTATTACCTATTGAATATTGGCAAGTAGCGTAGTGTCTAATCTCACACATGTGAGAGATGTTGTGCACGAGAACTTTGCCCTCAAAACAATGTTGACGCTCTCCTTCCGACGTCTTACTGGTGCTTTTCGTGGTATATTCAGTTCTACTAACTTTAAATGGAGAAGTTTATGAACTTCACCTATACTAAACAATATGACATTTTTTTCAACTTAGTGGTTAAGTGTAGAGTTCTGCTCTTCTTGCATTTTTTTTAAGGATTTCTTCCTATATATTGAAAAGCTTGTGATAATTGTGTCTAGTTTTCGAAGGCTATTCACTGTGGGAGAATTATTGATGTTCGAAAAGATATGAAAAATATTTGTATGAGAATCAAACTTCGTTCTGTTTCACTGACACCCAAAAGAGTCATTATGAGCTGTACAGCTGCATGACAAGTAATCGACTAGCTACTCGTGATCTCAATCATGGTTGAAATGTAGTAGCAGATAGGAAGTAATTCAGCTTCGTACAAGAAACAAAAAATGTTGAACACTAAAATAATTCCCTCTGCAAGAATAATTCGTGAATCCTGGTGGCTTTGATCGCGTCCGCCAAACGATCGCACCGCCGTTTGAACGCCTGCATCGCAACAGATGAGGCGGCGTGTGGAACTTCTTTTGGTGGCATCTATCCTAATTTAGATGAAAAGAAAAACCAACGTACAAATGAAAATTTATATTTTTTACTTTCAACAAACTCATTTACATCGTTACATTACTTGTTCTTTTTTCCATTTATTCTTTTTGTTATGTCACGCGTGAGATTCTCTAAGAATCGATCTACTGGAAATATAATCTCTTAGTTTAGTAATATGTTTCTTATGCTCATTATAGTTAACTAGCAGGACCTGAGGAAATGCCACGGACATTATCGTCAATAAGCTCGATGGACAAGTGAAACAATTTGGTCAACATTAGCTAACAAATTCTAATAACTAACACAACATATACTAACTTCTAACACAACATATACTAACCCATCTTTTCCTAAGATATCCTAACCGATGCTATCCTGATGGTATGTAAAACATAAAAAATCGTTGACTTGTGAAAAATTTCATTAGCATTACCTAACCTATCTTCACCCATCCTAACGTAACTTAACCTATCCTAACTTGAGTTAACTTAGCGCTCATTTAACTTAAGCAAACCTAACCCTATCCTAACCTAACTTACCCAATGTCACCGTAAAGCTAGGTGGACCCGTGAAAATATTCGGTAAACATTACCCAACATATGTCAACGAAACATATTCTAACCTACCACATCATAACCTAACATATAATAACTAACCCTATCCTAACCGAAGCTATCCTGATAATGTGTCAAACATAAAAACACCGTGCACCAGTGGAAAAATTGCATCAACATTACCTAACCTATGCTTATACAACCTATGCTAACCTAACCTATGCTAACTTAACCTATGCTAACCTAACCTATGCTAACTTAACCTATGCTAACCTAACTTATGCTAGCCTAACCTAACTTATGCTAACCCCACAATAGTAATTGAACTCGCAAATTAAGCAAGCGTATACTTGTTGGGCGTGCATAGTCGGAGACTTTTCTATAAATGATAAATAATGGCCGAAAATTAAAACGTTTTGGACCTTAAAACTTACTAGAGTAACCGATACGGCCCTTGGGTTGAAAAGTTTGGAGACTCCTATTTTAATATACCTCAGGAATTCGGTATCCATGATACCTTAGACTCGGATGAGGGCGGAACGGACGAACTAAGGGAGGAGCAAGCAGAATATTATATAGATAGATAGATAGATAGATAGGTAGATAGATAGATAGATAGATAGATGGGGGATGTTATTCTGTGTTTGTCTTGACAACGAAAACAGTTTTTACTCTTCATTCCCGAGTAACGCTCTGAACCCGAATTTTTTATTCAAATCTTCCCAGACTTAATTCAAAGTTTTGTGCATACATGTACATGAATATGGATTATTTAGGCAGGTGACACCCAACTTTGGTGTACAGGTTATGGCAGTTCAATTGATTACTCTATATTGCAATTTCTTTAATGGGCAATCACAATGGTTTTTCAGGAGTTGACTTGGGGAGTTAAATACAAGATAAACGTTATGCCTTTACTCTCCTTTCTTTAAAAATTGTAGATGCATCTGAAATTTCTTGAGTCATATCATGCCTAGAGTGTTAGCAGAAAGAATATTTGGAAAACAGAATATGCGTAGTCAGGTGTCGTCAATATTATATAGTTACTCATGGTCCTAAAATTTTATTTAGGCCATCAGTGGTTTGAGAGGTGATGACAAAATTACCTCCCGAAGAAGAAGCTAATAATTAGTATTAATAAAATATTTACTGACATGTCAGATTATGATGGTAATACACTATTATTTATACGATGCAGCCTCCCCTCGAAGCAGATTGTGATTGCAGGTGTCATTCTGATTCCGATTCGAAAAGTTAATAACCTAATTTTCTTTCCACATAAGCATTTTTACTGTGACAGCCAATGAGAAGGATACTCCTTCGCCAAAATTGTTTTTAAAATTTAGGAGGGAATCTCAATTTTAAGTTCAGCTATACAACATTGGTCAACCTCCATTCCTCGAACTCTGATAACTTACGCATATTGTGCGCTCTGTAATATTGTATGGATAACTGATGCAGAAATATTAGCTGCCACCCGTCCGTGGCGTTCGGGAAGTTTGAAACTCGAAGTTGTGCTGAAATAGTATGGCATTGAAGGCAAAATATAGGCCAGAAGTGACTTGAACTTATGTATGTGACTTGAGCAAATACCTTTTCATTTCACAATGCTTATTTCTGAAATTTTTCACTCACATTGGTTTGATAGCAAATGCAAATATAACTTTCTGTGTATTCCCTGATTTGCTATCACTGTCGTGAAAAAGTATTCCACCCGACTTAAATTCTTCTTATATACATTGTCTTCATCGATGAGGAAGACCTGTAACGATTTTTCTCTATTATGTTGGAACTGTAGATCCATTTATCCGAAAATAGATGAAATATCTTGTACTATCACTGAGCTGAACAGCAATTTTGATGTTCTCAGTTTCACCGAAAGTTGGCTAGACGACTCATCTAAAGACCTGATTCAAATTCAAAACTATTATAGCCATCATTCACTCCGTAGTAACAAACGTGGTGGTGGCATCAGTACGTACATATCTAAACATATATCTTCGAAAGTCATTTTAAGTGCAACTATGAATCGTGAACATATTGAGACTTTATTTATAGAACTAACGAAAAATGATAAACGGATTGTGCTTGGGACAGTATATAGGCCCCCAACAGCTTGTAACGTCTCTTTCCTGAACGAGCTTCAAAGCATAATATCTCAATTCAACAAGTCTCTATATAATGACATAATAATCTGCGGGGATTTCAACTACGATCTTCTACAATATGATAGCTGTGAGCAAACCTCAAACTTCATAAATGTTTTTCAGTCTAGCTCCTTCCTTCCAATCATCACGAAACCTACGCGTGTTGCTTCTGAATCGGCTACGTTACTCGATAATATTTTTATGTTAGATCCGACTGATTTTCTTACCGGAATAATAACTTCTGACTTATCTGACCATTTCCCGGTGTTTCTCATCAAGAAAAATGTCTATAATCCTTGTCCCAGCCCACAGGCTGATACTTATTCATTTCGTTGTGTAAACGAATACAACTTGGGAACAATGCGAACTGTTCTAGAAGAATTAATGCCATCATTAGACATCTATGAACGGGACAATAATGCGATAAACATTGATGAAGCAATACTAAATTTAACTGAAATTATAACGACCGCATATAACCAGTGTTGCCCAATAATCACCCGCACAATTACGCCGAAAAATAGACAAAAGCCCTGGATTACTGAAGATATCGTGATCAATATAAAGAAACGTCAAGCGTACCTAGCCTTACTATACGAAGGGCGAATATCTAAAGTAACGTTTAACCGATTCAGGAATCATGTGACAAATCAAATACGAACCTCAAAACGAGACTACTTCACGCGCAAATTTACTGAATACAAAACTGATATTAAAAAAACTTGGCGCCTGCTTAATTCATGCTATAAACCGAATAATAATACTACGAAAACAATTGAGTCCGTCGTTCACGAAAATGTAAAATACCATGAGAAAAAAGATATTGCAACTGTGTTTAACAACTTTTTTGTAAACATAGGAAAAAATATAGCCGATAGTGTCTTCAGTGAACCCAGAGACCACTTGCAATACATGGACCATGTCCGTGAACCTAACTCTTTCTTTTTCACGCCAACTAATCCCTCCGATGTAATTACGTGCATAAACAACTTGAAAAATAAATCAAGTGGATTGAAAAATTTTTCGGCTAAAGTTCTTAAGGCTATAGCTGATATAATAGCACCGTGCATATCTTATATTATCAACCAATCCCTTTCTCAAGGTATCTTCCCCAACTCTTTCAAAGTTGCGAGAGTCACCCCTATTTTTAAAAATGGTGATAAAACTGCATTAACAACTATAGACCTATCTCTGTACTACCAATTATTAGCAAAATATTCGAGAAAATTGTGTATAAAAAAGTGTATTCGTAATTTGAACAAAAATCTTTCCTCTACGACAAACAATACGGTTTTCGTTCTAAGAAATCTACGACACAAGCGGTATTAAATCATTTGCAATACCTTTATTCTAATATAGATGAAGGAAAGCTTGTTTTCTCCGTATTTCTTGACTTTCGAAAAGCATTCGATTGTGTGGACCATAACGTATTACTCTCGAAACTGCATTGTTATGGCATTCGAGGGGCTGCCCATGATTGGTTCAGATCATACTTAGCAAATCGGAAACAATACGTTGTCATTGACGACGCAAAATCAGACCCACAGACAATTAGCCATGAAGTTCCACAAGGATCTGTCCTTGGGCTTCTCCTATTTCTAATTTTTATCAATATCATTAAATCTACATCATTCTTCAAATTCATACTCTTTGCCGATGACAGTACCCTTTCTGCGGTCCTTCCAGACCAAAATCCCGCTAGGATGGCGGAGCGTATAAATAATGAACTTCATAAGGTTTCATTGTGGCTTAAAGCTAATAAAATAAGCCTTAATATCGATAAAACAAAATATATTACATTCTCATACAAGAAAAATATATCTCTCCCACGCATTCAAATTGGCGAAGGTGAAATCGAAGAAACCAACTCAAGTAAATTCCTGGGCATCATAATAGACAAACATCTAACCTTTAAAGAGCACATCGCTCATATTAGTTCTAAATTATCAAAATCTATCGGAATCCTAAATAAAGTTAAAAATTTCCTGCCTGAAACAGCCTTACAAATGCTCTACCGAACGCTCATTTCACCATACTTGCAGTACGGAATAGAAGCATGGTACGGAACTGATAAAAATAAAACCAACAAAATTTTTACCCTGCAAAAAAGAGCCATAAGAGCGGTAAAGAATCTAGAATATAATGCTCACACAAATGACTCATTCAAAAATTTACGAATACTTAAGCTCTCGGATCTCTACAAAATCTCCATTTGCAATTTCATTTACAAAACATTAACAAATGATGGCGACAATAGCCTAAAACAACTATTAACTGCGCAAACTGGTCATCACGACCATTTAACCCGAAATAGAAGTAAATTCATGCTTCCTTATTACTCAAAGGCTCGGTCACAACACAGTATCCTCTTCGTTGGAACTCAAACTTGGAACTCAATACCTGCGGAGATCCGTGAAAGTAATTCTTATAAGGTATTCAAAAATAATCTTGAGTCTCACTTCCTATCAGATTACTAGTCGTGTAAGATCACAGAGTCAAACCTTGTCACCTACATAACTGGTCCTAATAATGTAATTCGCCTTGGTTAATTTCGCCGATCTTCAGTCTGTTCTTGAATCGTTTGTCGACTATACTGTTAAATCAAGTCCATATGAACTATATTGTGAAATGAAGTGTCTAATTTCGAGTTAATTATCTCATTGATCAGTCTAATGAGTCTCTAGTTTAAGTGAATTAGGTTAAACATTATTGTACTCCTAAGACTAACCTTGATGGTAGGATGCCCTAGAAGTCACTGAACTTATTCGGGCCCACAGGTAGCTATACTCAAATTTGACCATTGTACTAGACTTAAGAAACATTTTATCTCTGTATCACTTGTGGTAAATAAATTGTTTAAATTGTTTAAATTGTTCAATTGTTTTAACTAACTCTGTGGAGTGCAGTGGAGAGCATCTTTACAACGATATAAACTGGTGGTTTGTGCAAGCATGTCAGTGGCTTGTGCAGGTAAGAGAATCCATTTCGGTATGTCTGAAAATTTTGTTACGTTGACTAAATTACAATGTATTTTCTATACAGAGTGACTGGCACTTTGCAGGACAAACTTTAAACGTAAGGCTGAGACCGTTGAAATAAACACTTTTTACTCAATATCATGAGCTAAAATTGTTTCGTTAAAGAGTTACATGGACTAGAAACATGAAACGTATCAAACTGAACAGGCATGCAAATTGTATAAAACTTGAAAATGTGGCCAGTGTTTGAGGAATCAATTAGTTCTATCACAATGGTAAACATTCGAAATTTTGACAGAACCATTTTGCGCCCGTCCCGCTGCTCTGATCTTCGTCTCGCTCTGTCTTGCTTGACCCCGCGTCGTGCAGCATCTCCGACCAACACTTCCCAATACATATGTTCAAGTCACTTCTCGCCTTTATTTGGTCTACAACGCCATACTTCTGCTGAAAAGCGATAAATATTGAAAAGCGATGAGAATTATGCCTAATTTTTTAAGGCTATTCATTGTTGGAGAATTATTGTTGACCGAAAAGATATGTAAAATACTTAGGTGAAAATCAAACTGCGTCCTGTTTCATTTGCCCAAAAGTGTCATTATGAGCAGTACCGCTGCACGACATGTGATCGACGCGCTACCCGTGATCTCAATCATGGATGAAATGTAGTAGCAGATAGGAAATAATTTTGCTTCGTACAAGAAACAGAAAATGTTGAACAATAAAATTATTCTCTCTGCAAGAGCAATCCGTGATTCTTGAGGGCTTCGATCGCGTCCGCCAAACGATCGCAGCGCCGTTTGAACGCCTGCATCTCAGCAGATGAGGCGGCGTGTGGAACATCTTATGTTAGCACCTCTCCTAATTTAGATGAAAAGAAAAACCAATTGACAAATGAATATTTTTATTATTTTTACTCTCAACACACTCATTTTCCTTTTTATATTATTTCTTCATATTTTACTTGGTGTTATTCTTGTTGTCTTACGCGCGTGAGATTCTCTAAGAATCCATCTGTTGTAAATAATTTATCCTAATTTACTAATATGTTACTATTCGGAGTTTTTAATGTGCTATTGTGTGTTTTTAATATGCTATTGTGTGTTTTTCTTGGTAACGAAAACAGTTTTTATTCTTCATTTTCGAGTCACGCTCAGAACCCGAGTTCCTCCAATTCGTTTCAATTTTGAAGTTCTTTATCTTTTAAGAATGGATTTTTAACCACAATATTTTATGGGGAAAAGTGTTTATTTTGATCTTCCCTGACTTAATATAAAGTTTCGTGCATACATGTATTTAGATATAAATTATCTAGGCAGGAGACACTCAACTTTGGTCACAGGTTACGGCAGTTCTATTGATTACTCCATATTGCAATTGCTTACATCGGTAATCACAATGGTTTTCCATGAATTGACTTGGGGAGTTAAAAACAAGATTATTTTATTGTTTTTACTTTCCTTCCTTTCAAAATTGTAGATGCATCTAAAGTTTCCTGAGTCTTAGCATGCGTAGAGTGTAAGCAGAAAGAATATATGAGAAACAGAATATGCGCAGTCAGGTCTCGTCAATATTAAAGAGTTACCCATGGTTATTGAATTTAAATCTGGTCGTTAATATGTTGAAAAGACACGACAAAATTTCCTACAGAATCGTAGAAGTTATACCTAGGTTAAAAAGTACCCAAATTCTCTCAACTGATAGGTAGAAAGTTTTGGAATGATAAAGAGTTGTTGATTCCGGAACAGGATGCGTTTGCGACAGCTATTTTCACTCAGTTTCGTGCAATAATCATGGTTATTATCTTTCGATTTCAAGTATATTCACTGACACCCAATGAGAAGGTTATTTCCTTTCGCCAAAAATTGGGGATATTCGTAAAGCGGAAGGAATTTTCACTTTCAAGTTCCAGTGATCAACATTGGTCATCGTCCATTCCTCAAATTCTAATAACTTCAAATCTAAAATATTAAAGGGATAACGGACGTAGAAATTTTTGCTGTCACCCGTCTGTAACGTTTCAGGAAACGTTGAAACTCGTAATTGTGCTGAAAAAGCATAGCACTAGGGGTAAAATAAAAGCCAGTGACTTGAACTTACGTATGTGCCTTGAACATATGTCGTTTCATTGGACGATGAATCTCTTTGAAATTTCCCACTAACCTTGGTTTGAGGACGAATGCAAATATAAATTTAGTGTTTATGAAATTATGTATCAATGAAAAATCTAACGTAACCGTTTTTCCAGCTCACCACCTAGGGAGGCTTAAATGTTTCCTTTATATATGATAACGGATGCATGGTTATACCTATTTCGCTTTTTTGTGTCACTTAATACAACTCGATTTTAAAAATGGCTGCCCTTGCACACCAGAAGTTCAGCTTCACGAAACACACCTTCTGTACCCAAGAATCCAAGTTCACTCATTCAGTCAGCAAGTCAGTCGATGCTTATTGAAAAGACGGAAAGAGAGTTTGATACAGATTGTGTCGGGGAGGAAAAAGGCGAAACGGAAAAGGATAGGAGGGAAGTTAATAGAGATGCGCTCTGCGCATTTGATGCTAGTGTTAGAGGTTTTTTTTTTTTAAGTAGTTTGAAGGTGGTGAAAGTTATCTACTCGTCAGGGCTTTGCATGGGGGGGGGGGGGGGGGTGTTTAGTTAGAGAGCATCTTTAGCACTGAACGTGAGTAAGTAAGCTTGCCGTAGTAGATAGGGGTTGTAGAGTTGTACACGTTTGATGTCGTGTTCCAAGTTCATCATTCGGAAGTATGGAGAAGTCAAGTACACTGCAGCAGTGAAGAGGGTTTTTAGAACAAAGTTCTACCCGAAAAATCCTCAAAAGGTTTCAAATCAAAAGGCATTCAAATGAGTCATCATCAAGTTCCTCGTGGCATTTCCAACGACTCTTTGAAATGTCTTTTGGTTTGGAAACTTTACGAGGATTTCGTTTACTCAATTTACCGCCAGATTTTAAGCTCTAACTTGGCCACAACGCCTTGGTGTTCATGGATCAAGTGTGCTAGCAACAGCAGCAACAACAGGCTTCTAGATGCTGTTGCGTGCAACAAAAGCATAAGTCAGCTCGCAGTCTTTACATAAAATCTATAATTATCGCCGCAGGAAATTAGGAAATGATGCTCATTGTGGTAATAAATCAGTTTCCCTAAGAAATATTTTCTGTGGACGAAGAAAATGTTGAGCGTCTACATGTGTTGAACGGATGCAATTATTAACCGAAGTAATAAAATAACCAAATTTAAATAGGCCCCTAATGATGAGAAAAAGAATATGCGTAGTCATGTCTCGTCAATACTAAATAGTTACTCATGGTTCTAAAATTTCATTTAGGCCATCAGTGGTTTGCGTAGCGACGATGAAATTCCCTCACGAAATGAAGAATATAAAATTAAAATTTAAAAAAATATTCACCGAAATGTCAGGTTGTGTTGTTATTGCACTATTATTAATACGATGCAGCTCCCCCCGGAACAGAAAGCGATTGCAAGAGCCATTCTGACTCCGATTCGTACAATGGATCACATAATTTCCTTTCCATATAAGCATTTTCACTATGACACCCAATGAGAAGGATATTCCTTCGCTAAAATTGAAATATGAATTTGATTTTTAATTCTAGGTAAAAGTTCGGCTCTACAACATCGGTCAACCTCCATTCCTCGAACTCTGATAACTTACGCGTAATGTGCGATCCGAAATATTGAATGGATAACTGATGCAGAAATATTTTCTGCCACACCTCAGTGACGTTTCGGGAAATGATGAAACTCGAAGTTGTGCTGAAATAGTATGGCATTGAAGGCAAAATAAAAGCCAGAAGTGACTTAAACTTATGTATGCGACTTGAGCAAAAACCTTTTCATTTCCCAATGCTTATTCTTAAAATTTGTCACGTACCTTGGTTTGATAGCAAATACATATATAACTTTCTGCGTATTCCCTGATTTGATATCACAGTCATGAAAAAGTATTACACCCACTCAAATTCTTCTTATATTCATTGTCTAATTATTGTTTTAACTAACTCTGTGGAGTGCAGTGAAGAGCTTTTTTACAACGATACAAACTGGTGGTTTGTGCAAGCAAGGGAATCCATTTCGATATATCTGAATATTTTGTTTAGTTAACTAAATTACAATATATTTTCTACACAGGGTGACTGGTACTTTGCTGGACAAACTTCAAACGTAAGGATGAGACCGTTGAAATAAACACTTTTTACTCATTATCGTGAGCTAAAAACCTTCGTTAAAAAGTTAAACGGACTTGAAATTTGAAACGTATCGGACTGGACAGGCATGCAATTTGAATACAACTTAAAAATGTGGCCAGTGTTTGAGAAATCAATTAGTTCCATCACAATAGTAAGCATTTGAAGTTTTGACAGAACCATTGCATCAGTCCAAACAATATGCAAGCAGAAATTTCATGGCAAGAATTGTAGGTCAAGTTCATAACCATTCCTGACTTGAAATTTTGTTGAACTAATTACACCAAGAAAGTTGCCTGTGAGAGGTTTCAAGGAGAGCGTCAACATTGCTTAGATGAGAAAGTTCTCGTACATAACGTCTCTCACATGTGTATTGAAGCGAGTTTGTGTGAGATTATTGAAGCAGGACAGTGCAGACACTACGCAGTAAGGACAGGCAGTAAGGACACTACGCCATTATTGTCAGTATTCAACAAACAAGAGAGCAGTGCATGAACTGTTCAACATCTACGGCAATGGTCCATAAGTAGGTGGACAGTATCTGGAATAGGGCTGAGTATCAGTTATATTATTAGAATTTTGTTCATTTTAACTTTGTTATCTGTGCCTTGTTACGGACAATTTTATAATTACAGTATTTAAATTTAAGGAAAAATATTCCTTGAAGTGATAAAGGTAGACTTCAAAGCTGTGTAATTTACGATGGAAAACTGTTTGACCACTAGCGTTGATAAAATTTAAGGGCTTGTATATTACTGGAATGTTCTAATTTAGTTCGTACTGAATTTACGTTCATGTATACGGAGTCTCAAAATAAATGGTAGGATCAGCTGTCCACATACTTTCAGCTGTCTACATACTACCCTGAGTGACCACGGTGATCGTAAGCTTTTTCCAAGTACATATTATTTAGATAAACACTCTGACCACAATTGGTAAAACTGAAGTTCAATATTCAACTCAAGGTAAATTCAACCGTAATCAGCAACTATCAAAATAACAACCGTAAACTGGATCATGCCTTTATTTAGCTTTACTTAAGTATTTCAAATAATGAGATTGTGACAACTATTCGGTCATAACCATTATGAACATCCTCTTCGTGCGTGGCCACCGGCGGTGCATGTTGTGGCCAGGTGTACACAACCGTAAGTTTCACGAAACTGCAGCGTTTGTCGTGACATGTAGGCGTCTCAGGGAAGTGATTTCATCCAGTTACCTTGCCGACGGGTTAAGTCGATGGGGCAAAGTAATTCACCAGTATGATTCCTCTTATTTTTGTCATTTAGAAGGAATTCACCTTCTGCAAAATAAATGTACAAGAGCACTAGCTACCGCTAGAAGACGGGTTGGTCAACTTGCACACCTTAAATAATTATAATTTACCCTTTAATGTTTTCACGATAATAACTGAGGGATGACTGATGTAGAAATATTGTTTTCGACACGTATCTTCGCATTTCGAGAAATGTTGAACCTCGTCATTGTACTAAAGAAGTATGACGTTGTGCGTTAAATAAAAGCGAGAAGTGACTTGAACATATGTATTGGGAAGCATCGGTCGGAGATCTTGCACGGCGCGGGGTCAAGCAAGACAGAGCGACAAGAAGATCAGAGGCAGCGGGACGGGTGCAGGTGCGGCCTTGGCTTCCGCTGATGAAATTCACTCGCAAACGCAAGCGCAAATTTGCACATGAGAATTTAAAGAGGATATTGGCTCAATACTCGAGAAACAGATTCGTAGTGTGTCCTTTGCAGGTCACATGTCCTGTTTGTGCCCCGTATCCAGTGAGTGTCTCGTGTCTTTCTGGCTGAGTGGTGAGGACGCGCGCCCGTCACGGGAAGGTGCCGGCAGTTCGAATCCTGGCAATGCCACCCAATGATACTCCCCGTAGGGAAAGGAAGAACTCAGCCACAATTCACCCTTACCCTAGTGTTAGAAATGGGTACCAGCTTGACCGGGAGTAACCGTCAGAGCGTCGTGGTGTTAATTGGCATTTGAAAAACCTATGTACAAGAAGACATTCATTGGTGTTGATTCTGAAAACACCCTTTTATCTTGTGGGTGTCACATGTCGTGTTCGTCTCACGAACACTATCAGTGTAAAAAAATTGTCTTAGGGAATAATACTAGCAATTAATTCAGTCTTCGAAAATATTTATCATGCCCCAAGATGTGGTTTACATATATATTTACATAACAAAATTACTGTTGCAAATTAGTACCAATTAGATTTTAGCATCTGTTGAGCACTTTAGCTACGCTTATTAATTACTCTATAGTTATGAAGGTAAACAAAGTAATAACTCATTTAAAAAATACTGATAAAATCTAAATTATTCTTGGGTAACTATTGTATGTAAGCCTTAACACGACCTGAGGCTCATCTGGTGTACGCTCGAATTATCTATTAGAATTTCTCACTTGTTCAATCACAAAAAGACCGGAAAAGGCCGTTATGAACAGTACCGCTGCATGGCACGCAGTCGACACGCTGCCGCGTACCTCACTTACAAATCTGGGATTTAATCAGATTTTTTAAACCAGATATTTAGATTTTTGTATTAAATGTTCCTCTAGAGTACATATAGATAGGTGCTAGGGTTTGTTCATTACATTCACGTTTTACTTATGCTTTTGGATGGTTGAAATAATGCCGTGGTGTATTTTGTAGAGAAATTTCATGGTTTTAAATTAGAAATAATTTTACAACAGAAAAAATTCTCGAATCACTACTCAGTTGAAGAACAAATGATAGTTATTTGAGTAATGTTTCATGGAATGCATTATTTCGTGTGATAAATCGATGTATCTGAATATATGTGTTACATGTACATCGCTTAAAATTTAAGATTTATTTCCATGTCTTCAAGAAATCAATCAATTGGCGTTCGTCATTCATGAACCGGTGAATTATTTCTCCAGCCGTCATTTGGCATTCATGTTTATTAAACTCTGCAATGGGAGCGGACGCGTCTGCTCGCTGCCAGTGATGTCGATGCCGTTTTCGCAGCATTGGTCATGTTCTCGTAACATTTCAGTCTGTGATACTCATGATTTTGCCATGTTTATTCACGGGCATGAACATAGGGTTACACTGACGTGGTTGCTCACCAATTTAAAAGAGATAAAAAATAAGAACCAAAGTTAAAATATCCATTTTTTATTCGTTTCTTTGTTAGGCAAAGGTTTCGGAATGTTAAAATTCCATCTTCAGGGCTGAAAACACACTTAGAGGTTAAAATTAGGAATAGAAGGCACTTCGATTTTTTTTGTTTATGACCTTTTTATATGTTTTTCAACACTGAAAATGGAATTTTAATATTCCAAAACTATAAAAGAAACAAAAAATGGATATTTCTACGTTGGTTCTCATTTTCATATTGTGCGTGGGATCCCCTAAGAATCGACCTATTGAAAATATACATTTTAAAAATTAATACAAATTATATTCTTCCACATGTAACTGATAATCGTTCCTACAATGTTGCTACCAATAGTGAAGAATTTGTATTATGTATTTATAAATTATGTACATTTTTCATCTTAATACCTACGATATAATTCATTAAGAGACTTGATAATTATTTATATATATAATGAAAAATGAACATTATTGCTTAAACAATAGCTTCTATTTTGACTGATAGTATTCGTGCTCGCCCAGGACACACTACTAATCGGTTTCTCAAGTATTGAGTCAATATCCTCAACTAATTGGGAGGTGCAAATTTACAATCGCGGATCCGAGTGAACTTCATTACCGGAAGCCAAGGCCGCTCCGGCTCCTGCGCCCGTCCCGCTGCCTCTGATCTTCGTCTCGCGCTGTCTTGCTTGACCCCGCGCCGTGCAGCATCACCGACCGACGCTTCCCAATACGTATGTTCAAGTTACTTCTCGCTTTCATTTGGCCTACAACGCCGCACTTCTGCTGTACAATGATGAGTTACAACATTTACAACAGTTACAACATGAGTTACAACATTAGTGCAAATTCTTGATACAGGATACTGCTACGTTAGTTATGCCTCAAATATTTTTGATCTGATATTTCACGGCAAGTTATCAGTATTTTGAAAACGTACTCTGAAAAAACAATAATTCTTCATCGTAACTAAATTTTCCATCTTTTAAAATAAAAAAAAGAATTTTGGAAGGCTAGCGCCTGTAATGTAACATGAGATGAATTAGACAGTGTGCGCAGGAATTCAACATTAAATTCGGTTATCATTATTGTGTGACTGGCAATGTATGGTAAACGCATAAGTTGCGATAAGTTACTTGGAACATCTGCCAGTAATGACTCGCGTTTGTATGGTAGATTAAATTTAATTGCTATATAATAAACAAATATTTGATTTGCATAACATAGCACTTTTACCACAGATCTGATAGTGCCACATGCTGTGTAGATGGGAGAGACGTTATTTACGAGAACTTTTCCCTCTAAGCAATGTTAACGCCCTTCTTGCGACGTCTTACTTTTGCTTTTCTTGTCATATTCTGTTCTACTAACTTCAAATGGAGAACTTTATGAACTTTACCTATCCTAATCAATATGGCATTTCTTTAACTCTATTGCTTAAGTGTAGAGTTCTGCTTGTATTACATTTGTTTTTATTGCATTTCTTCTTAAATATTGAAAAGCCGATGAGAATTGTGCCTAATTTTCGAAGGCTGTTCATTGTGTGAGAATGGTTGTTCACGAAAAGATACGTAAAATATTTTGGTGATGTTTAAATTGCTTGCCTATTCACTGACCCAAAAGTGTCATTATGAGCCGTACCGCTGCATGACAATTAAGTAATAAACACGCTACCCGTGATCTCAATTATTGATCAAATGTAGTAGAAGATAGGAAATAATTTTAATTCGTACATGAAACAGAATAGGTTGAACAATAAAAGAATTTCCTCTGCAAGAATTCGTGAAACTCTCCGTGGCTTCGATCGGGTCCGCCAAATGATCGCACCGCAGTTTGAACGCCTGCATCGCAACAGATGAGGCGGCGTGTGGAACTTCTTTTGGTTGCACCTATCCCAATTTAGATGGAAAGAAGATCCAACGTACAAATGAATATTTATATTATTTCTACTCTCAACACACACCAATCAAATTTTTATTATTTGTTCATTTCTACATTGGTTCTTCTTGTTATATAACACGGGAGATTCTCTATGAATCGATCTGTTGGAAATAAATTATCCTAGTTTAGTATTATGTTTCTTATGCTCATTATATTTAATGGGGGCTGATATTCTGTGTTTGTCTTGTTAACGAAAGCAGTTTTTACTCTTCATTCCCGTGTCACTCTCATAACCCGAATTTTACTCCAATTCGTTTCAATTTTCCAGTCCTTGTATCTTTAACGAAGCATTTCTAACCACATTCTTAAAGGAGGAAAAGTGTTTATTTTAACTTTCCCAGACTTGATATAAAGTTGTGGGCATACATGCATATACGTATAGATTATCTAGGCAGGTGACACTCAACATTGGTAAACAGGTTACGGAAACTCAATGGATTGCTCCATTTTGCCATTGCTCAAATCGACAATCAATGGTTTTCAAGAGTTGACTCCGGGAGTTAAATACAATATAAACGTTTTGCTTTTACTCTCCCTCCTTTCAAAATTGCAGATGCATCTAAAATTTCCTGAGTCTTATCATGCGTGGAGTGTTAGCAGAAAGAATGTATTAGAAAAAGAATATGCATAGTCAGGTCTCGTAAATATTGAATAGTTACTCATGGTTCTAAATTTTTATTTAAGCCATCAGTGGTTTGCGTAGCGACGACAAAATTCCCTCCCGAATTGAGGAATATAAAATTTGTACTAAACAAAAAATTCCACGAAATGTCAGGTTGTGGTGTTTTTGCACTATTATTAATACCATGCAGCTCTGCCCGGAGCTGGAAGCGATTACAAGTGCCATTCTGACTGCGATTCGCACAATCAATAGCATAAATTTCTTTCCATAAATGCATTTTCACTATGACACTCAATGAGAAGGTTAATCCTTCGCCAAAATTGAAAACCTATGAATTTAGGAGGGAATTTCGTGTTCAAGTTCTACTATATAATATTGGTCAACGTCGGTTCTTCGAACTCTGATAACTTACGCTTAATGTGCGATCCGAAATATTGAATGGATAACTGATGCAGAAATATTTTCTGCCACACCTCCGTGGCGTTGCGGAAAATGTTGAAACTCGAAGTTGTGCTGAAATAGTATGGCATTGAAGGCAAAATGAAGGCCAGAAGTGACTTGAACTTATGTATGTGACTTGAGTAAATACCTTTTCATTTCACAATGCATATTACTAAAATTTCTCACTTACATTGGTTTGATTGCAAATGCAAATATAACTTTCTGTGTATTCCCTGATTTGCTATCATGTCGTGAAAAAGTATTACACCCGACTTAAAATCTTCTCATACACATTGTCTAATTATTGTTTAAAGTAACTCTGTGGAGTGCAGTGAAGAGCATCTTTACAATATAAACTGATGGTTGGTGCAAGCATGTCAGTGGCTTGTGCAGGCAAGATAATATATTTCGATATACATGAAAATTTTGTTTAGTAGACTGAATTTTAATGTACTTTCTATACAGGGTGACTGGCACATTGCAGGACGAACTTTAAACGTAAGGCTGCGACCGTTAAAATAATTACTTTTTACTCATTATTGTGAGCTAAAATTGCTTCGTTAAAGAGTTACATGGACTTACAATATGAAACGTATCGGACTGAACAGGCATGCAATTTGTAATCAACTTAAAAATGTGGCCAGTGTTTGAGAAATCAATTAGTTCTATCACAATAGTAAACATTCGAAATTTTGATAGAACCATGCTGCGCCCGTCCCGCTGCCTCTGATCTTCGTCTCGCTGTGTCTTGCTTGACCCCGCGCCGTGCAGTATTTCCGACCGACGCTTCTCCATACATATGTTCTAGTCACTTCTCGCTTTTATTTGGTCTACAACGCCGTATTACTGCTGCACAACAATGAGTTGTAACCTTTCCCGAAATTAGTACAGATTCATGATACAAAATCTTACTACATTAGTTATGCCTCAAATATGTCCAATCTGATTCTTTAGGACAAGTTATCAGTATTTAGGGCATGAGCTCAAGAATCAAGAAGTGTCATGCAGCTGATTCAGTAATTTATTATTGTGCACAAGTTGTGTATGTAAACCCAATACTTTTGGAAGGCTGATGCCTCATGTGTAAATACTGAAAGAGATTAGTTCCTATCGTGGTACATGTACTTGATTGAAATCCGTCGTTTAAACTTTGTGAATGACTACGTAAGGTAATGTGTCGCTTAGGTCATTGCGCGTAGATGTTGAACAGTTCGTGCACTCCTTTATTGTCTATTGAATATTAAAAATTATTGGCGTAGTGTTCTTCCTGCGTTCAGTCCTGCCACTGGCAAGAACTGGCGACGAAACTGGCTTCAATAATCTCACACATGTGAGAGACGTTATGAACGAGAACTTTGCCCTCTAAACAATGTTGACGCTTTCCTTGCGACGTCTTACTGGTGCTTTCCTTAGTATATTCAGTTCTTCTAACTTCAAATGGAGAAGTTCATGAACCTCACCTATACCTATAAAAACTGTTTTTCATTCCCTTTATAGCTTAAATGTAGAATTCTGCTCTTACTACATTTGTTTTAAAGGAATTTCTTACCAAATATTGAAAAGCTGATGAGAATTATGCCTAATTTTTTAAGGCTATTCATTGTTGGAGAATTATTGTTGTCCGAAAAGATATGTAAAATACTAAGGTGAAAATCAAACTGCGTCCTGTTTCATTTGCCCATAAGTGTCATTATGAGCAGTACCGCTGCATGACATGTGATCGACACGCTACCCGTGATCTCAATCATACCTAAAATGTAGTAGCAGATAGGAAATAATTTGGCTGCGTATAAGAAACAGAAAATGTTGAACAATAAAATAATTCTCTCTGCAAGAGTAATCCGTGAATCTTGGTGGCTTCGATCGCGACCGCCAAACGACCGCCTGCATCGCAGCAGATGAGGCGGCGTGTGGAACATCTTATGTTAGCACCTATCCTAATTTAGATGAAAAGAAAAACCAATGGACAAATGAATATTTAGGCCTATACTATTTTTACTCGCAGCACACTTATTTTCCTTTTTTTATTATTTGTTCATTTGTTACGTGGTGTTATTCTTGTGGTCTTACGCGTGAGATTCTCTAAGAATCGATCTGTTGTAAATAATTTATCCAATTTACTAATATGTAACTATTCCGTGTTTTTAATGTGTAAATTGTGTTTTTTGATATGCTATTGTGTGTTTTTCTGGGTAACGAAAACAGTTTTTATTCTTCATTTTCGAGTCACGCTCAGAACCCGAGTTCCTCCAATTGGTTTCAATTTTGAAGTTCTTTATCTTTTAGGAATGGATTTTTAACCACATTATTTTTTGGGGGAAAGTGCTTATTTTTGATCTTCCCTGACTTAATATAAATTTTCGTGCATACATGTATTTAGATATTAATTATCTAGGCAGGAGACACTCAACTTTGGTTTACAGGTTACGGCAGTTCTATTGATTACTCCATACTGCAATTGCTTACATCGGTAATCACAATGGTTTTCCATGAATTGACTTGCGAGTTATAAACAAGATTATTTTCTTGTTTTTACTTTCCTTTCTTTCAAAATTGTAGATGCATCTAAAGTTTCCTGAGTCTTATCATGCGTAGAGTGTTAGCAGAAAGAATATACGAGCAACAGAATGTGCGCAGTCAGGTCTCGACAATATTAAATAGTTACCCATGGGTATTTAATTTAAATCTGGTCGTTAATATGTTGAAAAGACACGACAAAATTTCCTACAGAATCGTAGAAGTTATACCTAGATTAAAAAGTACCCAAATTCTCTCAACTGACAGAAAGTTTCGGTATGATAAAGAGCCGTTAATTCCGGAACAGGATGCGATTGCGACAGCTATTTTCACTCCGTTTTGTGCAATAATCAAGGTTATTAACTTCCGATTTGAAGTATATTCACTGACACCCAATGAGAAGGTTATTACTTTCGCCAAAAATTGGGGACATTCGTAAAGCGGAGGGAATCTTCACTTTCAATTTCCTCTCATCAACATTGGTCATCGTCCATTCCTCAAATTCTAATAACTTCAAATCTAAAATATTAAAGGGATAACGGACGTAGAAATTTTTGCTGTCACCCGTCTGTAACGTTTCAGGAAACGTTGAAACTCGTAATTGTGCTGAAAAAGCATGGCACTAGGGGTAAAATAAAAGCCAGTGACTTGAACTTATGTATGTGCCTTGAACACATGTCGTTTCATTGGACGATGAATCTCTTTGAAATTTCCCACTAACCTTGGTTTGAGGACGAACGCAAATATAACTTAGTATTTATGAAATTATGTACATATGAAAAATCTAACGTCAACGTTTTTCCAGCTCACCACCTAGGGAGGCTTAAATGTTTCGTTTATATATGATAACGGATGCATGGTTATACCTATTTCGCTTTTTTTGTGTCACTTAATACAACTCGATTTTAAAATTGGCTGCCCTTGCTCACTAGAAGTTCAGCTTCACGAAACACACCTTCTGTGCCCAAGAATTCAAGTTCAGTCATTCAGTCAGTCAGTCAGTCGATGCTTATAGAAAAGACGGAAAGAGAGTTTGACACAGATTGTATCGGGAAAGAAGAGGTAAAACGGAAAATTATAGGATGAAAATTGATAGAGATGCGCTCTGCGCATGTGATGCTAGTGTTGGAGGGTTTTTTGTAAGTAGTTTGAGGGTGGTGAAAGTTATCTACCCCGTCAGGGCTTTGTATGGGTGGGTGTTTAGTTAGAGAGCACCCTTAGTACTGGACGTTGGTAAGTAGGCTTACCGTCGTCGCGTAGTGGATAGGGGTTGTGGAGTAGTACTCATTTGATGTCGTGTTCCACGTTCATCATTCGGAAGTATGGAGGAGTCAAGTACACTGCAGCAGTGAACAGGGTTTTTGGAACAAAGTTCTACCCGAAAAATCCTCGGAGGTTCCAAACCAAAAGGCATTTCAAGGAATCATCAAGTTCCTCGTGGCATTTCCAACGACTCTTTGAAATGTCTTTTGGTTTGAAAACTTTACGAGGATTTCGTTTACTCAATTTACCGCCAGATTTTAAGCTCTAACTTGGCCCCAACGCCAGGTGTTCATGGATAAAGTGTGCTTGCAACAGCAGCAACAACAGGCTTCTAGATGCTGTTGCATGCAACAAAAGCATAAGTCAGCTCGCAGTCTTTACATAATAACTATCATTATCACCGCAGGCAATTAGGAAATGATGCTCATTGTGATAATAAATCAGTTTCCCCAAGAAATATTTTCTATGGACGAAGAAAATGTTCAGCATCAACTGGTGTTGAACGGATGCAATTATTAACCGAAGTAATAAAATAACCAAATTTAAATAGCTTGATATTTAATTTTGTTAATTTTGCCCATCAGTCATTGTCCCTGCAACACAAGAGGACAATGCTTTAAATTTCATTTATGGCTTCTGACGCGTTCGCTAAATAAGCACTAAGAAAAAGAAATAAGTTCATTTCCGTTAAAGATGATACATCATTTGTTTTCAGAATATCTTTAAGTAAGGATCCTTCGTTCATACTCACACATGGGTATCGAAATACCCATGTCACTTGCTGAAACGAATGATTGAGGGCTTAGGATTTTGCTTAGGATAATCGACAGAAGAAAGTATCTGGTTCTTGTTTGAAAATGTGCAATTTGTTCATGCTTCTAAATGTGCAAGTACTTATTCAGATTTTGTTTTCCACATCAAAATAATGAAGTTATGCTTGTTGGAATCCCCTATTAGAACTGTATTTCAGTAGTGTGTATCGAAATAACTGTATATCTTTGCAATAAGTCTCACGTGCAAACATGCGTCCGTTTCAAGATGTAGTTGGGCATCTCAACTAGGTTAATTTTGGAAAATAATTACCAATACATGGTGGATAACAAGTTGCGAATCTAGAGACTGAAGAGAGGCCTTCGCTTATTACTTTCCTCCCGTGAAGCAATGCAAAAAAATGAATAAATCAATCAACCTCGGTCACATCGATGTCTCATAGGTCACCTCGGGAAGAGCGGAGCATTTCAAAAATATAAGCGCTGCTAAAAAACTAGATCTCCATTATGATCTTTTCAGCTTAAAATAATTCGACTACAAGAATGCACCACTATCATGAAAAAAGCGATGTGTTTAAAATCGACGTTGCAGTTTTCAACTGTAGCCGACATCATGAGAAATGAAAAAAGGCAAAAGTAATAATCTGGGACACTCAAGAAAAATAAAATTCAGTTGAACTTCCCAAGGAGGTTCGCACTTACTTGAGCACGTGCAGAACACTAAAGACTCAAAACTAACCAAGTGAAAGTACTTATGGATGAGAACAGGTGGACAACAAAGGCTGGGCATGACAACGAGGCTGGACTAAAAAGTTTCATCAAAGAATGAGACTCACAAAACCCAAGGTTGATAATTGGATTACAACTTTTGGTTGATATTTCTTCAGCTATTTTGAGATTAATAATTGAGATGTTAGATTGATGGTTAGCTTCAAAATTATCTTTAGGAATAGGAACTGATGGGATGTTTACAAGGTGGGCTGTGCTTTGATGTTAGTTATACACTGCTCTGTCAACATTAAGGCTTCTGACTTTAGGTTTCCAAGGCACTGGCAGGGTACCGCACATCCAAGAAAGAGAGAAAGAAAACAGTTTGTTTCCAATAAAGATGACACACAACACAGGTTTTTAAAAATCTTCTAAAATATCATCAAGATAAATAATTGTTGATATACACTCACGGGTATCGAAATACCCATGTTAATAGTCAAAACAAATTATTTAGAGCAACGCGTGGGAAAATGCATTCCCTCTGTTACGTAATCTAGGCTTACTAACACATGTAAATACAAGTTGAAAAAATTTATATAATACAAGTGACGATAAGATGCAATGTTGTAAACACTTTTAGTAGTGCGCGTTGCATTGAAATACAAGCTTGGAACAGTACTTTATCAGGAATCAATATTGAAAGTAAAATGAGTGAGGTTAATTTTTACTAAATGAACACAAAAAGCAATACAATTTTAATCGTCAAAGGCTTAGCAGCACCAGGACAAGTCTAGAAGTATGAGCCAAGTTTAAATTACTTGAAACATAGTCTTGAAGTGGTCATCATTAGGTGACCTTTCATTATTCTGTGATTTCAAGAGCACGTTAAGCCTCATGGTGATGATCACGTGGTAGTTCGTTATTCAAGGAAAAATTTCAAGTCTCGGTTGAAAATGAGTCCTCTGTCAGGTAGATCAGCGTCCGATGATTTTGAAAATAAAGATGAAGTAAAGTTTTGGTAGATCACTTCGAATATCAATACGGAAAAATATTATTGGAAGAGGATAAGAGGCTGAGAAAATCCGTTGCTATACCTTGAAGTCAAGTGAGTATTCTGATCAAGAAATAATTAAATTTATCGTCGGTCTCAAAGCAAGAGACTCGAGTTCGGTATAAAAAACAATACTATTGAGAATTGAACTTTTAGAGGTGAAAAGATGAACAAGAGCTAAAAAGTAAAGAAACAACTCAATAACAGAGTTATTTTCAGAAGCGTCTAAAAAATAAAAAATTATGAGAAGTGCAAGAAGGAGGAGCAATAGACGGTACAGCTTTCAAAGAGTTTTTGATATGGTCTGTAACCTCCACACCGTTTAAAATATTGTTGCCTATTCACGAAAAGGAAAATTTTTGAAGGCATGAAATGGGAACTATGAAACATTTCTATTGAAGGCTACTCGTATTCTGAAAAATCAGTAAAAACGGGATTTACATTTTCCATCCATCGCTCATCCCCCATCACTGGGGTCTGGTGGTTTTCTGGTTTTCTGCTTTTCCCCTGTCTAGAGTCTGAAACGAAGGGTAAAAAATCGTTAATCATCAGCCCGAGCATGGGCGCACAACCCAACTCCACAATCATTGATGAATATTAACACGTTGACTGCGATAAGTGTTAATCTGAAGTTCAATATTCAACTAAAATTCAAAGTTAAAAGTTGTTAACAATTATATAGATACCGAACATTAACTGAAACATTAAATACCGTTAATTCTAAAAGATTTTTAAAGCTATTTTAAACGCTAGCAACGTCTTATATTTTAAAGCAGGTGAAAAAGCGTTTTTCAACGCTTGTGTCGGTATATATGATAGAAATTTCATGCCTTTTTTTGCTGCATGCAAACTACTACAGGTTTAAAAAATTGATTTTCGTAGCTTCTGATCAAAAATAAAAAAAATTGCATATATAAGCTTATTTCGTGAGCTATCAGAACATGTTCCGATTGAAGAAATCTTTGCAATGCTTTTTTGTTTTTGAAATTTATCTTCATATCCAATAGTTCCCCTACGAACATAATTTATTTGCCAATCGGCTTACTCCAATCGGATATTTGTATAGTTGTACACCGAATATATTATTTCTTCATCTGATAATAAATTACTTTTCATCTCTGTAGTGTTTTCTTAACTTTGGTTAGTAGTCTACTAACTTGAAGCTATTGTGCTCTTTAATAACTGTTCTCAAAATTTTCGGGATATTTCTCTTCGCATAGTTTTGGATAGCAGTTCATTTCTGTTTCCGAGACACGCTTCCAAAACTTATTCGATCTTCCGTTGTCTGCAATAATTTAAGTTATGCGCAATGCTCATCACACTACGTTGGTTCAACGCACCGAGCATTGCACGTACGGGTAGCCGAGCATGCTGGACGGAGTCTCTAAACTCATACAAAATTAGATGCTCAAAATCAATCTTGAGCGCTGCTGTGCCGAAAGCTCTCAAAGTATCAACAATGGTCATTTTTAAGTATTACATTTGTAGTAAGTTGATTTTCCCCATCGTATTTTATAGTATTTGAATGCACATAGAATTAGACCTTCTGCAAATCCCGAAAAATTTAAATCTGCTCAAAATGATAAGCCATTGGCTTGCACTTTTTTCCAGAAATTCTTCACCTGGTTCATTTTTATGGGTATTTCAATATTTTTCTGGTATTTTGATTTTATCACCCAATTGATTTTTATTTGAATTTCCTATTTGAACACTAATAGAGGGTGTTTCAGAGCAAGAAATCAAAAATACACTCCAACTAAAAATTGGCCAAATGAACACTTTTTCTTGTATGAAATTTTCCGAAAAAAAGTTTAGTTATTGAGATTTCAGCTGTTTGTTGTTTTAAGGGATGAAATGTAATTGCACAAGTACTCACAATATTTATTTTGAATTTACGTTAAAAACATTTTTATTCTTCGAGAGCCTACACTAATAAAATTTAGTTTCAGTAATATTTTGTAAAATTGCTTTAGTTAGAAGAGCCGTTTTTATGCTACACCCGTTGAAGCTGAGGAAGATCTCGTGGCCAGAATTGCAGTGGATGCTGGAGACATTTCTGATACGTCAGGCGTGTTTCCTAAAATTCGGCATTAGTTAAGTTTTGAACAATTTTTGAAAATAAATTTAAAATAAACATTGCTTAAAATTGTGTCATTACATTTCTTCCTCTAAAATAATAAACTGCTAATATCTCATAAACAAAAAAATTCCAAAAACTTCATGGATGAAAACGTGTTTATTTGCCTATTTTCTAATTGTGTATAATTTTGTATTTTGTGTATAATTTTGTTCTGAAAAATCCTGCATAAGTTTAAAGCCTTTTCATTTCTTCACGGACTGTTTAACCACCATGAACGGATTTCATGTTTCCAACACATTCTTCGAAGTATGAATTGATGATAGACATCTCATTCGGTTTGTACCCTACATCTTTTATGAATTTTTTTCTTCTTGAGTGACAAATTACGAAAAAATCTTTCTACAGTGATACTAAACTGAATGTTTTACACGTTTATGTTTACGAAATTCGTTAAAACTGACTCTGGGTTTTAAAAGTTTGCACTAAGTATATTTGAGCTATTCAATAAAAATGTTGTCACCATGTTCTACAAAGAATAAATTAAACAGGTGCAATGAGCACTACCATAATACGATATTGGCCTTATGTGTCTCGGTGAGCGGAACCATCTAAGGTGCTTTGTCAGTGGGCTCCCATTGGCTATTCGACTTAGGTCTCCTTCGCGTGTCATTTGCTACTATTAGCTACGGAATGGTGTAAGGGGCGAATTACATACTTTGAGGATCGGGGAATGCAAGCGGAGGCGCTGAATGAGCGCCCAAGCGGTTCTGACGAATGATGCCCTTTTGCAGATGTGACTTCAGGTCGCCGGTAACCCTCTGTAAAAACAGAATATCAAACTTTATGCTATTCTTGCACGTTATATTTTTATATTTTCAAGTTATATTTTCCACATATCTTCATCTTAATCGTATTGCTTCAGATATATATTCTATACAATGAAGTCGCTTTCGTTCATGCTCTTTTGCAGAAAGTGTTACACAATCTACACCAAAAATGTTTTTATTCGTGTTTGAAATTCAGAAGAAATTACACTGCTAAGTTTTTCATTCAAATTTCCATCACGATTATCTTCAACGTAAATAATTATTCGCCCAAAATTCTTGCCGACTTGGTGAAAATTCACCTGTACTTTCTGAGCTGCCGATGTGAGTTCGTCTAGAGTCGTGTACAATTTCGAAAGCATTTTCTCGTCGGGAAGTGCCTTCCCTTCATCCCTCCAATACTGACATAATATCTTGAAAATCTTTCGGTTGTCTTCAATAGATTTCGGCGTTCCGTTTTGCCACGTCTGCAGATCCTGAGCGACTGGAGTTATCAGAGATTGGAACAATTCTTTATATTCATACAAACCTTTTTCACAAACATTCATAGCTTTCATCGACTCGGAAATGTCGTTGGTAAGTGAAAGTGCCTTTTTTCGGCAATCTACAGTGGCCTGGATTTTGTCACGCAGCTCGGTGACGAAATTCTGGGACAGATCGTCTCTGCCTACGATGTCGTCAATGAACTCGACTCTGTGCTGAACATGAGACTGCCTTACACATTTTCTGCAAACGATGTCTTTACAGGCAGCACAGAAATAATTCAAATTGTAGCCATGATTATCGCAACGGTCTGCGGGCGTCAAGAGATGAGTTTCAGGGCCAGGTGTCTGCCTGGGGGAAATGAGAGCATAAATGACCGGTAGATTGTCCCGAAGAACCCCTACGACTCGTCGACACCTCGGACAACTTGAGTGTGCTGTGGTCAGTATGTGCGAAAGACACCTCCGGCAGAAAGTGTGGCCACACGGCAAACTGAGCGGCTTCCGTTCGCTGAAATTGTAGTCTTCTTCGCAAATTTCGCATCCAAAGACACTGGATGCCATTGTGGGTGAGGTTATTGGTCAGGAGTGACTAACAAATATATTTTCAGGGAAACCTGTGACAAAATACAAATACATCAGTATGCGTCTAGTACCCGATGAGCAAATAATTTCTAACAAAGAGTATGAGTTCAATGCAAATGTCTGTACAAACATTTTTCTTAAATCACTTAATTGCATTTGAGATATTTCTTGAAAACCCTGATCTTCTGGTTATGAATTTAAATATTTTCTTTAGAATCATAGAGAAAATGTTTTATTAATTAGGTCGGCCCGTCGTTCTATTTTGAGCCAGTCAAACTAACATCATGCATCTTGTAGCTGATGACCATACGAATGAAACAGACTGAAAAAGAGCGTGTGAACATTGTCTAAAAGCTTACGTGGCTGATAAAAATGGAAAGACAACACTCAGACTGGCCTACTGATGTTTTCCCTCAAGAGGACATTAGAAAGTCGGCAAATGGTTTCCCATTGTGATTCAAGAAGAGTAGCTAATGGCATCCAAGGTTGAGCTAATAGAAGCAAGCAGCTAGTGGCCCTCTATGGTAACCTATGAAAAAAAGCCAATGACACCCTAAAAAGACCTGATAAAAGCAGCCAATGGCACCGTTAGGGGACCCAAGAAAGGCAGCCAATAGCACCCAGATATTCTTTCACAAAAGCGACAGAAACATTCTTTCTCGTACTTTGCTGCTCCAAAAGAAATTTCATGTCATACAACCGATACTTGTCTTGAAACCTGAACGTCTGTAAAATTTAAACATTTCAAAAGTGAAACGATAGTCATTTAAGACTGTTTTAAATACTTGACTCTCTTGAACACTAAGAAAAATGTAATAATCATTTGCAACTGCTCGATAAACATAATATTTGAAGCACTGTATCAGTTAAGTATGATAACAGAATAAAATTATTTTAAAATGTGCCTCTAACTTATAAGGCAGTTTTTAGTAACAAATGCATGAAAATTGATGAGTACACTAGTGGCTTAACTCTTTGACCGCGAAGTGAGCCACTGGTGCATACGTGGATGGAATTTTCATTGTGCTGCTAAGCGACAAACTTAATTTTTACAAGTACTTGATCAAAGCTCACTGAAGGCACGGTCCAATTAATGTTTGCTGTTTTTCAAATTTCTTTCTGCAATTGACTTGAAAATTTGAGTTGAATATTGAATTTCGGTTCAACCCATGGCGACCAAACGTGTTAGTGACTTGCAACTCATACATCTCATGTGCGAAATGAAATTTTTTTCTTTAAAATTACATTATTAGGTAACCCATTTCAGTGCCCTACATTCGAAAATACAAAATTTTCTTTGCATTATAAGGTAGTTAAACATGATGCAAAACTGCTCTAAAAATTTTAGAGCGCTAATGTGGTTGGAAGCGGATGAAATAACATATGCTAAAGGATGTTGCATCATGTGTGGGTGTGAACGCGTTCGGTTGTGCACGTGACATCCACGGGCTGTGTCTGTGTTTGTCTCACTGATTAAATCTCTTTGTTCTTTACTTCAGTTGTCTGCAAGGTCTGATTAATGAGAAAGCCGGTATTGTGATCACGAAGTGTTAACAGCGTTTCCATTATGCTTAAACGTAGGAAATAACATTTGCATAAAATATTTGATTCACGCCTTCATGTGAGCTCTCGAAAAAAAAACACCAATTCCAGTAATAAAATGAGGACCTAAGCGACCCAGAACAGTTGAGGACCTGAAACCCAGAACTTCATATGTTTGGATTTGAGTGAGGGTGAAAAAGTTTCGTTTTTATTCATTTTCTACTTATAGAAAAATTTTTTTATATAATTGTAGGATAAAACGGAATTCAGAAATTAATTTTACGCCTAAAAATTTACTAAGTGGCCAAGTTTCGTCGACATATGTGCATATACAAACACATATGACAGCGTTTTGTGAAATAAAAATTGCTCTCGTGTAAAACTGCTTTTCTGACTTAAAATCCTTTCTCTTCCTTGAGTTTTATAGATAGAGACAAATGGAAAGTTGTAGTTTTTTGGAAAACAATTGTCTACGATAAAATGAAGCGTTTCCACGATTTTTTTTTTTCAAAAAATTTATCCATCATTTTCGAATAATGCTATTAATTTGTTTCAAATCTAGGGAAAACCCGTCTTTCGTTTGTTTTAAATAGTTTTCAGAAGCCAATGGGAAATCCATTTTATTCTATCAATGAAACTCACGGATGAAAAACAATTTTAAAATACCTCACTTCTATTTTTTTTTGGTTGGGGGGAGGGGGGGTGAACGCGAATTCCAACATCTGCCCTATACCAAAGTTGATCAGAAAGTCAGGATGCATTCACACAAAAAATCTCAAGTTCACAACTTTAATATTGAAGGTTTTAGACGGTTCCCGTATAGTAACACAAAAGTTGCAAAGTCAACGAACTCCATAAATACTGTCTAACGATGGTTCGAATAGACAAACACAACTGATTGTATTTCAAATGATATTAAATGCATTTTATTTACACTTGGTATAATCGAATGCCACAAATACACGCAAAAGTAATTTTAATTATAGTAAATGTATTTTACTCACAATTTTTATAATCAAATGCTAGAAAAACGCATGATAGTATTTAAAATTATAGTAAATGTTTCTTTTTCACTCTTGGCATTATCAAATGCCATTCGCTAATAATGATAGTTTGCGTATATCGACCTATCAGAAAAGAATCAGAAAAGATATTTTCCTCTTGTTATATTTATTGAGAAAATTAATTATAAGATCGCGATATACACACTTACACACTTTAATTTCGACACCTGCATCAACGATGGCTAATCATTTTAATTCCCCCTGCTGGTTTCATTATGACCATTACTCAGCCACAAGTCAAGATAATTACTTAAAAACAGGGTATATTATGACCACTACTGAACATCAGATTATACAAAAAGTTATATGAAGACCATTACTTAAAAACAGAGTATATTATGACTCCTACTGAGCATCAGGTAATATTATGACCAATACCAAACTATACGTTGTATCATGACCATTACTTTAACCACGAGTTATATTGTAGGCATGACAAATACTTGACCAAAACAATTGTTATACGCATCTGAACGTTAAAAAAGAGGTGATAAACAACGTCTACTAAATCTGCAGTGATACATTTTACTCGTATCTACGGTATTATTGTACAGCCAGGATTAAAGATGCTTGTATCTGGCAAGAATAGCAAAAATGGTTAAACGAGAACTGCCAAGACATTTGACCGAAATAAAACTGCTGTGATCATAAATAAGTATTATTTTAGCTCATATTCATTGATATTTTTGCTATTTTTACAATTCATCCTTAATTTTCGTTAGCTGTGTACATAGAATAAGACGAGAACAGGAAAAAGGATTAAACGAGAAGAGTGAACCATTTCACACAAATAAAATCGTTGCGATCATGAATACGTATGGTTTTATCTCATATTAATAAATATTTTTACTAATTTTCACAAAGCACACTTCTTTCGACAGTGAGATCTTATTTACAACTCACTAGAACAAATTCATATTTATTTCTATAATGTAGAACTACTTAGAAAAAGAATTCCTTTTATTATAGTCGCTCAAACATAGATCAACGAACGAAAACATCATTTGCTCTGTCGTTGTGGTGAGGACACTCCATTGACAGTGAAAGAGGAGAGGATTTAATAGATACTCGGAATTAGAAAGCCGTACACCGAGAAAGAAGGAACGTCGAGAGATTGAGGGCGCAGTACGAAACCCCTGTAAAATATATCTTGTTAGGGTCTCACACGTCTAAGCTATTTTTAATAAAAACCTGAGAACAATAAAAAAAGACTTCTATAACACACGCGTATGTTGATTCACAAGACAAAATTTCATCGCGAATTTCCTTTCACAGTTTGAAGTTACAACAACAAGCACTGAAACACAACTCTCTCGTACAGCTTCTTCGCTTGAGCTAACGATTACTGTCGAGCTGCAGCAGCTGTAACTGAAACTTCGCATCGTTGCCTAGCACTGCCCAAGCAAACACAGGGCATTTGATCGATCATGCTCTACGCACTAGTAAGAAGGTGCAAAGCCCATCATTTCAAACTATGCAAAGTAAGGACGGGATTCTTCGAAAACGAAGTATGCAAAAACTTACTAAAAACTTATTAACACAATTTTGGTTCATTTGCATGCAAAGTAAGATAGGGCTAGACTTCGTTTAGAGTAACCCAAATTCGGAGTCTAGACCATAGAAAGGAACTTAGAAAAACGTAAAATAAGAGGTTCAGTTTAAAAATGATTATTCTGACAATTAGTCCATCAAATTTAGCTGAAAATTCATCTAAAGGTATTAATTTCCTTCTGAACAGTTGTAGGTGTGTCAGAAATTCCCCTCTTTCTCTATATGCATTATCTCTGTTTCTTTCTCTCCCTTTCCCTCCAACCACATTGAACAATAAAGATGAAATAAATGTCGATTGCGGCGAGAATACCAATAACTTGTGTGGCGTTTTGGCTAGTTTTATTTTCAATAAAATGTTGTGAAATGGTATCAGTTCATTTTCATGCAGGAACTCTGTGCTGGTGAGAGATGCTAAATTCACATAATCCGCATAATTCATTGCAATAATCAACACTGATTCAGCAAAGCACATTTAAATTTCTTTTCTTCGAGGCATGCAATAAAAGGGTCTGGTTTTTAAGGCAAGCATGTCGTGTTTTCATTAAAAAATGGCCTAATTTTTTTATTGCTTTAAAAGACTTTGAAAGATGTTCTTGAATCACTGTAAAAATGTTGGGAACGTCCTGCAATTCCAGCGCCCCCAGAAGGGATGAAAGGGGGGTTACTTAGCGCTAAATCGAAGGTGAGGCCGTTCACGTCTGCCTATCTTTGTGTTATATACATTTCAATGGTAAATCATTATCTATTTGAATTGAAAGTGTAAAAAACAGTGCTTTTGAAAGGTCGGTGACGACAGAACACCGCACTCCCTACGGGGGTACTCCGGGGGAGGGGAGGGGGTACTACGCGGAGGTAGGGTATTATTAGTTGCAAGAGTTTTCATTGACTCGTAAAAGAAACAAGTAGTGTTTATTTGTGTGAAAATTTTCATGAGATATACGTTATTTATCTCGGTGAAAGAATGTAACAATAGTCCACAAAATGTTATCAGGCCAATGGTCGAAAAAATATCAGTTTTTCAAACGCGATGTTTGTCATGTAATATCAGTGAAAAAATAACAAGCGACAACTCCTAGCTATCCTCGAAATGGACACTGTTTATTCACAGGAGCTTGCTTTCAGTCTGTGAGTAGCATTCGTGTGTAACGGAACTGTGCTTTTCCGCTGGAGTGTCACTGTCACGCGAAATTTAGTGCCTGTTCACGCTGTTGATAGGTAACGTAATGGTCGGAATGTCAAATAAGTCTAGAGCCGCAAGGCGAAATCTTGATGCTGCAAATGCCGCCAAGAGGCTTCAGCAAGCGGGCCTGTCTGCGGCAAATTACCCGTCTGGAGCAGGCCCCCTGTCTGCGGCAAACAGACAGGCCGTTTCGATCGGCTCTTCTGATACGTAAGTTATAGACACTAAGTGCGTCATTTCTCCGGCAATTTTATAGGTATATTGATGCGGTTTGTTGCTTTTGAAATTATATTGTGTGCTCTAAAATGGCAACGGGTTTGATTTTCAAAAAAAAATTTGTAACATTTTTCCATTGACTTTCTAACTTCAATCGGTTTTATTGAAAAATCACGATTTTCAAGACATTCGTTATAATGGGGCCAAAACTTACAAAGCTAGAGCAATGTGGTTTGCTGCATTTGGAAGTCACATGTGCAATCTACAATTCGGTAAGATGATTTTCAAAAATTTTTACCTGGACATTTCGCCTATGATGCGGAGATGATTTACCGGCGATACGTCTCTTACATTATCCCTTGCTCGGCCATAACACATCGGCGCGACGTCCTCGATTTTCAATTGGGTAATAGGGTAAAATCAATTTGCTTTTCACATTCCAAGGAAGAGACACGAGAACGCTGCAAGAATTAGAACGCAGTGCTTACATTTAGAAATTTGAAAATTCTATTGCTTATGAATCCCTATGAACTCTCCATAAGAAATTTAACTCATTAAACGTAAACTAATGAGGATGACAAAGGCATTAAACTACTTACATCTGTAAAGCCTGGCCATCATCATCGTATCACCCAAAATAGAACGAAATTCCCACCTCCTCTTCATTAGCGTGCGCAGTTTCCACTACTTTGGAACCTAAACTCGGAATTCGATCCCTGCTGAAATCCGAGAAAAAATCAAACAAAGCATTCAAAACGAATCATGTATTTCTTATTTTGTTGAAACATCAATAATACTAGGTAATCAAGTCAAATTTTTTCGGTTATATGATTCAACTCTAAGTAATTTACCATGATAAACTGAATGTATATCACGTATTTTCTAGAATATACTTTATTTGGCTCATTTTAGCTATTGCTGGTAACGTAAGCGTCAAACTCTTACAAACCCATTAATTTGTCAATTTAGTGGACGACGAGCTTAAGTGTTCTAGGTTGCACATAATTGTACGTACATATAATAGCGCTGATAATAGGATGTTGTAGAAGTTGCTGATCTTGTTCGGGCCTACAAGTAACTGCACTCAAATTTATGCATTGTGATAGCTTTGAGAAACAATCTTCTCGAAGTATCACTTGGTTTGAAATGGAAAATTTGAAATACAGAGGGACGAGCGTCGTTCATTGAAGGATAGTTAACGACCCTATGATGGGTAGTGTAAGGCAGAAGCGGAAACCATATAAATACAATACTCCAATTAAAAATTCTGAAAAACAAATTCTGAAAAGATGAACATGAGCTAAAAAAGTAAAGAAACAACTCAATAACAGAGTTATTTTCAGAAGCGTCTAAAAAATAAAAAATTATGAGAAGTGCAAGAAGGAGGAGCAATAGACGGTACAGCTTTCAAAGAGTTTTTGATATGGTCTGTAACCTCCACACCGTTTAAAATATTGTTGCCTATTCACGAAAAGGAAAATTTTTGAAGGCATGAAATGGGAACTATGAAACATTTCTATTGAAGGCTACTCGTATTCTGAAAAATCAGTAAAAACGGGATTTACATTTTCCATCCATCGCTCATCCCCCATCACTGGGGTCTGGTGGTTTTCTGGTTTTCTGCTTTTCCCCTGTCTAGAGTCTGAAACGAAGGGTAAAAAATCGTTAATCATCAGCCCGAGCATGGGCGCACAACCCAACTCCACAATCATTGATGAATATTGACACGTTGACTGCGATAAGTGTTAATCTGAAGTTCAATATTCAACTAAAATTCAAAGTTAAAAGTTGTTAACAATTATATAGATACCAAACATTAACTGAAACATTAAATACCGTTAATTCTAAAAGATTGTTAAAGCTATTTTAAACGCTAGCAACGTCTTATATTTTTAAGCAGGTGAAAAAGCGTTTTTCAACGCTTGTGTCGGTATATATGATAGAAATTTCATGCCTTTTTTTGCTGCATGCAAACTACTACAGGTTTAAAAAATTGATTTGCGTAGCTTCTGATCAAAAATAAAAAAAATTGCATATTTAAGCTTTTTTCGTGAGCTATCAGAACATGTTCCGATTGAAGAAATCTTTGCAATGCTTTTTTGTTTTTGAAATTTATCTTCATATCCAATAGTTCCCCTACGAACATAATTTATTTGCCAATCGGCTTACTCCAATCGGATATTTGTATAGTTGTACACCGAATATATTATTTCTTCATCTGATAATAAATTACTTTTCATCTCTGTAGTGTTTTCTTAACTTTGGTTAGTAGTCTACTAACTTGAAGCTATTGTGCTCTTTAATAACTGTTCTCAAAATTTTCGGGATATTTCTCTTCGCATAGTTTTGGATAGCAGTTCATTTCTGTTTCCGAGACACGCTTCCAAAACTTATTCGATCTTCCGTTGTCTGCAATAATTTAAGTTATGCGCAATGCTCATCACACTACGTTGGTTCAACGCACCGAGCATTGCACGTACGGGTAGCCGAGCATGCTGGACGGAGTCTCTAAACTCATACAAAATTAGATGCTCAAAATCAATCTTGAGCGCTGCTGTGCCGAAAGCTCTCAAAGTATCAACAATGGTCATTTTTAAGTATTACATTTGTAGTAAGTTGATTTTCCCCATCGTATTTTATAGTATTTGAATGCACATAGAATTAGACCTTCTGCAAATCCCGAAAAATTCAAATCTGCTCAAAATGATAAGCCATTGGCTTGCACTTTTTTCTAGAAATTCTTCACCTGGTTCATTTTTATGGGTATTTCAATATTTTTCTGGTATTTTGATTTTATCACCCAATTGATTTTTATTTAAATTTCCTATTTGAACACTAATAGAGGGTGTTTCAGAGCAAGAAATCAAAAATACACTCCAACTAAAAATTGGCCAAATGAACACTTTTTCTTGTATGAAATTTTCCGAAAAAAAGTTTAGTTATTGAGATTTCAGCTGTTTGTTGTTTTAAGGGATGAAATGTAATTGCACAAGTACTCACAATATTTATTTTGAATTTACGTTAAAAACATTTTTATTCTTCGAGAGCCTACACTAATAAAATTTTGTTTCAGTAATATTTTGTAAAATTGCTTTAGTTAGAAGAGCCGTTTTTATGCTACACCCGTTGAAGCTGAGGAAGATCTCGTGGCCAGAATTGCAGTGGATGCTGGAGACATTTCTGATACGTCAGGCGTGTTTCCTAAAATTTGGCATTAGTTAAGTTTTGAACAATTTTTGAAAATAAATTTAAAATAAACATTGCTTAAAATTGTGTCATTACATTTCGTTCTCTAAAATAATAAACTGCTAATATCTCATAAACAAAAAAAATTCGAAAAACTTCATGGATGAAAACGTGTTTATTTGCCTATTTTCTAATTGTGTATAATTTTGTATTTTGTGTATAATTTTGTTCTGAAAAATCCTGCATAAGTTTAAAGCCTTTTCATTTCTTCACGGACTGTTTAACCACTATGAACGGATTTCATGTTTCCAACACATTCTTCGAAGTATGAATTGATGATAGACATCTCATTCGGTTTGTACCCTACATCTTTTATGAATTTTTTTTTTCTTGAGTGACAAATTACGAAAAAATCTTTCTACAGTGATACTAAACTCAATGTTTTACACGTTTATGTTTACGAAATTCGTTAAAACTGACTCTGGGTTTTAAAAGTTTGCACTAAGTATATTTGAGCTATTCAATAAAAATGTTGTCACCATGTTCTACAAAGAATAAATTAAACAGGTGCAATGAGCACTACCATAATACGATATTGGCCTTATGTGTCTCGGTGAGCGGAACCATCTAAGGTGCTTTGTCAGTGGGCTCCCATTGGCTATTCGACTTAGGTCTCCTTCGCGTGTCATTTGCTACTATTAGCTACGGAAGGGTGTAAGGGGTGAATTACATACTTTGAGGATCGGGGAATGCAAGCGGAGGCGCTGAATGAGCGCCCAAGCGGTTCTGACGAATGATGCCCTTTTGCAGATGTGACTTCAGGTCGCCGGTAACCCTCCGTAAAAACAGAATATCAAACTTTATGCTATTCTTGCACGTTATATTTTTATATTTTCAAGTTATATTTTCCACATATCTTCATCTTAATCGTATTGCTTCAGATATATATTCTATACAATGAAGTCGCTTTCGTTCATGCTCTTTTGCATAAAGTGTTACACAATCTACACCAAAAATGTTTTTATTCGTGTTTGAAATTCAGAAGAAATTACACTGCTAAGTTTTTCATTCAAATTTCCATCACGATTATCTTCAACGTAAATAATTATTCGCCCAAAATTCTTGCCGACTTGGTGAAAATTCACCTGTACTTTCTGAGGAATTAAAGGAATTTAAAGGAATTTCTTACCAAATATTGAAAAGCTGATGAGAATTATGCCTAATTTTTTAAGGCTATTCATTGTTGGAGAATTATTGTTGTCCGAAAAGATATGTAAAATACTAAGGTGAAAATCAAACTGCGTCCTGTTTCATTTGCCCGAAAGTGTCATTATGAGCAGTACCGCTGCACGACATGTGATCGACGCGCTACCCGTGATCTCAATCATACCTAAAATGTAGTAGCAGATAGGAAATAATTTGGCTGCGTATAAGAAACAGAAAATGTTGAACAATAAAATAATTCTCTCTGCAAGAGTAATCCGTGAATCATGGTGGCTTCGATCGCGACCGCCAAACGACCGCCTGCATCGCAGCAGATGAGGCGGCGTGTGGAACATCTTATGTTAGCACCTATCCTAATTTAGATGAAAAGAAAAACCAATGGACAAATGAATGTTTAGGCCTATACTATTTTTACTCGCAGCACACTTATTTTCCTTTTTGTATTATTTGTTCATTTGTTACGTGGTGTTATTCTTGTGGTCTTACGCGTGAGATTCTCTAAGAATCGATCTGTTGTAAATAATTTATCCAATTTACTAATATGTAACTATTCCGTGTTTTTAATGTGTAAATTGTGTTTTTTGATATGCTATTGTGTGTTTTTCTGGGTAACGAAAACAGTTTTTATTCTTCATTTTCGAGTCACGCTCAGAACCCGAGTTCCTCCAATTGGTTTCAATTTTGAAGTTCTTTATCTTTTAGGAATGGATTTTTAACCACATTATTTTTTGGGGGAAAGTGCTTTTTTTTGATCTTCCCTGACTTAATATAAATTTTCGTGCATACATGTATTTAGATATTAATTATCTAGGCAGGAGACACTCAACTTTGGTTTACAGGTTACGGCAGTTCTATTGATTACTCCATACTGCAATTGCTTACATCGGTAATCACAATGGTTTTCCATGAATTGACTTGCGAGTTATAAACAAGATTATTTTCTTGTTTTTACTTTCCTTTCTTTCAAAATTGTAGATGCATCTAAAGTTTCCTGAGTCTTAGCATGCGTAGAGTGTAAGCAGAAAGAATATATGAGAAACAGAATATGCGCAGTCAGGTCTCGTCAATATTAAAGAGTTACCCATGGTTATTGAATTTAAATCTGGTCGTTAATATGTTGAAAAGACACGACAAAATTTCCTACAGAATCGTAGAAGTTATACCTAGATTAAAAAGTACCCAAATTCTCTCAACTGACAGAAAGTTTCGGTATGATAAAGAGCTGTTGATTCCGGAACAGGATGCGATTGCGACAGCTATTTTCACTCCGTTTCTTGCAATAATCAAGGTTATTAACTTCCGATTTGAAGTATATTCACTGACACCCAATGAGAAGGTTATTACTTTCGCCAAAAATTGGGGACATTTGTAAAGCGGAGGGAATCTTCACTTTCAATTTCCTCTCATCAACATTGGTCATCGTCCATTCCTCAAATTCTAATCTTCAAATCTAAAATATTAAAGGGATAACGGACGTAGAAATTTTTGCTGTCACCCGTCTGTAACGTTTCAGGAAACGTTGAAACTCGTAATTGTGCTGAAAAAGCATGGCACTAGGGGTAAAATAAAAGCCAGTGACTTGAACTTATGTATGTGCCTTGAACACATGTCGTTTCATTGGACGATGAATCTCTTTGAAATTTCCCACTAACCTTGGTTTGAGGACGAACGCAAATATAACTTAGTATTTATGAAATTATGTACCTATGAAAAATCTAAGGTCAACGTTTTTCCAGCTCACCACCTAGGGAGGCTTAAATGTTTCGTTTATATATGATAACGGATGCATGGTTATACCTATTTCGCTTTTTTTGTGTCACTTAATACAACTCGATTTTAAAATTGGCTGCCCTTGCTCACTAGAAGTTCAGCTTCACGAAACACACCTTCTGTGCCCAAGAATTCAAGTTCAGTCATTCAGTCAGTCAGTCAGTCGATGCTTATAGAAAAGACGGAAAGAGAGTTTGACACAGATTGTATCGGGAAAGAAGAGGTAAAACGGAAAATTATAGGATGAAAATTGATAGAGATGCGCTCTGCGCATGTGATGCTAGTGTTGGAGGGTTTTTTGTAAGTAGTTTGAGGGTGGTGACAGTTATCTACCCCGTCAGGGCTTTGTATGGGTGGGTGTTTAGTTAGAGAGCACCCTTAGTACTGGACGTTGGTAAGTAGGCTTACCGTAGTCGCGTAGTGGATAGGGGTTGTGGAGTAGTACTCATTTGATGTCGTGTTCCACGTTCATCATTCGGAAGTATGGAGGAGTCAAGTACACTGCAGCAGTGAAGAGGGTTTTTGGAACAAAGTTCTACCCGAAAAATCCTCGGAGGTTCCAAACCAAAAGGCATTTCAAGGAATCATCAAGTTCCTCGTGGCATTTCCAACGACTCTTTGAAATGTCTTTTGGTTTGGAAACTTTACGAGGATTTCGTTTACTCAATTTACCGACAGATTTTAAGCTCTAACTTGGCCACAACGCCATGGTGTTCATGGATCAAGTGTGCTTGCAACAGCAGCAACAACAGGCTTCTAGATGCTGTTGCATGCAACAAAAGCATAAGTCAGCTCGCAGTCTTTACATAATAACTATCATTATCACCGCAGGCAATTAGGAAATGATGCTCATTGTGATAATAAATCAGTTTCCCCAAGAAATATTTTCTATGGACGAAGAAAATGTTCAGCATCAATTGGTGTTGAACGGATGCAATTATTAACCGAAGTAATAAAATAACCAAATTTAAATAGCTTGATATTTAATTTTGTTAATTTTGCCCACCAGTCATTGTCCCTGCAACACAAGCGGACAATGCTTTAAATTTCATTTATGGCTTCTGACGCGTTCGCTAAATAAGCACTGAGAAAAAGAAATAAGTTCATTTCCGTTAAAGATGATACATCATTTGTTTTCAGAATATCTTTAAGTAAGGATCCTTCGTTCATACACACACATGGGTATCGAAATACCCATGACACTTGCTGAAACGAATGATTGAGGGCTTAGGATTTTGCTTAGGATAATCGACAGAAGAAAGTATCTGGTTCTTGTTTGAAAATGTGCAATTTGTTCATGCTTCTAAATGTGCAAGTACTTATTCAGATTTTGTTTTCCACATCAAAATAATGAAGTTATGCTTGTTGGAATCCCCTATTAGAACTGTATTTCAGTAGTGTGTATCGAAATAACTGTATATCTTTGCAATAAGTCTCACGTGCAAACATGCGTCCGTTTCAAGATGTAGTTGGGCATCTCAACTAGGTTAATTTTGAAAAATAATTACCAATACATGGTGGATAACAAGTTGCGAATCTAGAGACTGAAGAGAGGCCTTCGCTTATTACTTTCCTCCCGTGAAGCAATGCAAAAAAAAATGAATAAATCAATCAACCTCGGTCACATCGATGTCTCATAGGTCACCTCGGGAAGAGCGGAGCATTTCAAAAATATAAGCGCTGCTAAAAAACTAGATCTCCATTATGATCTTTTCAGCTTAAAATAATTCGACTACAAGAATGCACCACTGTCATGAAAAAAGCGATGCGTTTAAAATCGACGTTGCAGTTATCAACTGTAGCCGACATCATGAGAAATGAAAAAAGGCAAAAGTAATAATCTGGGACACTCAAGAAAAATAAAATTCAGTTGAACTTCCCAAGGAGGTTCGCTCTTACTTGAGCACGTGCAGAACACTAAAGACTCAAAACTAACCAAGTGAAAGTACTTATGGATGAGAACAGGTGGACAACAAAGGCTGGGCATGACAACGAGGCTGGACTAAAAAGTTTCATCAAAGAATGAGACTCACAAAACCCAAGGTTGATAATTGGATTACAACTTTTGGTTGATATTTCTTCAGCTATTTTGAGATTAATAATTGAGATGTTAGATTGATGGTTAGCTTTAAAATTATCTTTAGGAATAGGAACTGATGGGATGTTTACAAGGTGGGCTGTGCTATGATGTTAGTTATACACTGCTCTGGCAACATTAAGGCTTCTGACTTTAGGTTTCCAAGGCACTGGCAGGGTACCGCACATCCAAGAAAGAGAGAAAGAAAACAGTTTGTTTCCAATAAAGATGACACACAACACAGGTTTTTAAAATATCTTCTAAAATATCATCAAGATAAATAATTGTTGATATACACTCACGGGTATCGAAATACCCATGTTAATAGTCAAAACAAATTATTTAGAGCAACGCGTGGGAAAATGCATTCCCTCTGTTACGTAATCTAGGCTTACTAACACATGTAAATACAAGTTGAAAAAATTTATATAATACAAGTGACGATAAGATGCAATGTTGTAAACACTTTTAGTAGTGCGCGTTGCATTGAAATACAAGCTTGGAACAGTACTTTATCAGGAATCAATATTGAAAGTAAAATGAGTGAGGTTAATTTTTACTAAATGAACACAAAAAGCAATACAATTTTACTCGTCAAAGGCTCAGCAGCACCAGGACAAGTCTAAAAGTATGAGCCAAGTTTAAATTACTTGAAATATAGTCTTAAAGTGGTCATCATTAGGTGACCTTTCATTATTCTGTGATTTCAAGAGCACGTTAAGCCTCATGGTGATGATCACGTGGTAGTTCGTTATTCAAGGAAAAATTTCAAATCTCGGTTGAAAATGAGTCCTCTGTCAGGTAGACCAGCGTCCGATGATTTTGAAAATAAAGATGTAGTAAAGTTTTGTTTGGTAGATCACTTCGAATATCAGTAGGGAAAAATATTATTGGAATAGGATAAGAGGCTGAGAAAATCCCTTGCTATATCTTGAAGTCAAGTAGTTAATCTGCTCAAGAAATGATTAAATTTATCGTCGGTCTCAAAGCAAGAGACTCGAGTCCGGTATAAAAAAGCAATGCTTTTGAGAATTGAACTTTTAGAGGTGAAAAGATGAAGAAGAGCTAAAAAATTAAGAAACAACTAAATTACAGAATTATTTTGAGAAGCGTCTAAAAAATAAAAAATTTTGAAAAGTGCAAGGAGGAGCAATAGACGGTACAGCTTTCAAAGAGTTTTTGAGATGGTCTGCAACCTCTAAACTGTTCAAAATATTGTATTCTATTCACGAAAAGGAAAATTTTTAAAGGCATAAAATGGGAACAATGAAACATTTCAATTGAAGGCTACTCGTATTCTGAAAAATCAGTAAAAACGGGATTTACATTTTCCATCCATCGCTCATCCCCCATCACTGAGGTCTGGTGGTTTTCTGGTTTTCTGCTTTTCCCTTGTCTAGAGTCTGAAACAAAGGGTAAAAAATCGTTAATCATCATGCCGAGCATGGGCGTACAACCAAACTCCACAATCATTGATGAATATTAACACGTTGACTGCGATAAGTGTTAATCTGAAGTTCAATATTCAACACAAGTTCTAGGTTAACAGTTATTAGCAATTATATGTATACCAAATATTAACTCGGTTCATTAAATGCCATTTATTCTTAAAGATTGTTAAAACTTATTCAAGTCACCCATCGATGGGTATTATTACAAACAACGTGATAAATTGTTAAGCTGTCGAAACACCACCTCAAACTAAAGAAATAATGAAATACTGAGCTTCTGAATCTTTACCATCTTCTATCGAGTAAACATGTGAATGAAATCCTATATTCATAAGGTGTGAATAATTTTGAACGAATTGAGATAAAATCAAAAGGGGTTGGCAGGACAACGCGTTGGCAAAACTAGGACATGTTAGGGAGATGACTAAGTAATACTCATGAACTTATGCACAATGTATCTAAATGTTTCAATAATATCACAACGATAAATAAGTCGCCTTCAAAAATTTCTTAAGCTAAATACGGACGCAAAGTAGTAATAATAATACGGATAATGCATCAGTAAAACGTGGTAAAAGGAGCATGGAATGTTCTTGCTTACTAAATTCACGAGATGAGGAATACATAGAAATTTGGAGACATTGAAAATGGAAAATGTGCCATGTAATACTCACTGGTAGATGCTAGAGTGAAATAATTTGAAATACACTTCGTGGTCTCGCGCAATACAAGTACGGTAAATGAAAAACTTTATTTGAATTCAACAAATAGGGATAAATTCTTAAAAATAAATTTAGTAGAATCAGGCAAAGCATTTTGCATTCGACTAATAATTTTACTTTTGGTAAGTGTTATGTTGACGATACCTTTGTTTTTTCAAACGCACTCCGGCTGCATTAGTTCATCCAATATTTGAATACAAAACAATCAAATTTATAACTCACTCGCGAGTCGGAAGATGGTAATTGCAGAATCTTTTTCACGCGTGTGTCGGTATGATAAAAATGTTATACCTTTTTTGGCTGTATACAAACTTCTACTGTTCAATGGGATTAATTTTTAGCTTCTGATATAAACATTTCAAAAGGAAAGGCAAGTTTAAGCTTATTTCGCGAGCCGTTAAAATATGTTCCTTCTGAAAAATATCTTTGTAATGTTTTTCTGTTCCTGAAATTCATCTTTATTTTCCAATAGTTCACCAGCAAGCATAATTTCTTAACTTATCGGTGTGTTCCTGCCGGATGTTTTTACATTTGTACATCGAATGCATTATTTCTTCATCTGATAATAAAAATACTTTTCATCTCTGTAGTGTCTTCCTAACTTTTAGTCTAATAAGTTGAAACAATAGTGCTCTTTAATAATTGCTTGCAATTTATTCGTTATATTTCTCTTTGCATAGATTTAGATGGTCGTTCATTTTTATTTCGGAGACACGCTCCCAAAACTTATTCCATCTGGCGTAGTCTGCAATTGAAGTTGTGCGCAATGCGATTCACAATACGTCGCTTCAACGCACCGAGCATTGCTCGTACGGGTAGCCGAGCATGCTGGACGGAGTCGTCGCACTCATACAAAGTTAGATGCTCAAAATCAATCTTGAGCGCTGCTATGCCGAAAGCTCTCAAAGTATCATAAATAGCAATTTCAAAATATTAAATTCGTAGGAAGTTGATTTTCACCATCATATTTTAGAGTATTTGAATGCACGTAAAATTAAACCTTCCACAAATTCCCGAAAAATTCAAATCTACTTAAAATGATTAACCATTCGCTTGTACTTTTTTTAGAAATTCTTCGCCTGATTCATTTTTATCGGCATATTAATATTTCCTGGTATTTTGATTTTATCTTCCAATTGACTTTTATTTAAATTCTCATTTCGAACACTTATAGATTGTGTTTCAGAGCAATTAATCAAAAATACACTCCAATTAAAAATTAGTCAAGTGAACACTTTTTCTTCTATGATATTTTCCGAAAAAAATTGGGTTGTTGAGATTTTAGCCGCTTATTGATTTAAAGGACATATTCAATTACACAATCACACGTTATAAATAATATTCTTATTCTACGATAGTTTACACTAATAAAATTTAGTTTCATGGATATTTTGTAGAAAAGTTTTAGCAAGAAGAGCCTCGTTCATGCTACACCCGTTGAATCTGAGGAAGATTTCGTGGCGAGAACTGCAGTGGCTGCTGATGAAATTTTTGATTTGCCAGACGTGTTTCCTAAAATTCGGCAGTCGTTAAATTTTAAATATTTTTTGTGAGTAAATTCAAAATAAATATTACGTGTAACTGTGTCATTAAATTTCATCCTCGAAAATAATAAACTGCTAATATCTCAAAAACCCGATTTTTTCGAAAAATTGCATGGAAGAAAAAGTGTTCATTTGGCCTTTTTCTACTTGGTGTGTAATTTTGTACCTCTTGTTCTGAAACACCCTGTATAAGCTTAACGCCATCTCATTTCTTCACGAACTGTGTGACCACGATATGCGACTTCAATGTTTCCAACACATTCTTCAAAGCATGAATTGATGATAGACATCTCATTCGGTTTGTACCCTACATTCCTCATGAATTTGTTTTCTTCTTGAGTGAAAAATTACGATCAAATCTTTGTACAGTGATACTACACTAAATGTTTTCCACGTTTATATTTACGAAATTCGTTAAAATTGACTAAGGGCTTGAAATGTTCGCACTTAATATTTTAAAACTATTCAATAAAAATGCTGTCACTAAGTTCGACCGAGCATAGATTAAACAGGGGAAATGAGCACTAATAATATACGATACTGGCCTTATGTGACAGCGGAACCATCTAAGATGCTTTGTCAGTAGGCTCCCATTGACTATTTTACTTAGGTATCCTTGGCGTGCCATTAACTACTATTAGCTACTTAAACCGCCATCACACAGAGAATAAATCGTAATGTTTCGTCATAATCTTCTACAGTCAGAGGAAATACTAGGCCTGTTCAGCCCCACGAAACCGTCAGATTTCATCCTTAGTTTGGGATCAGTCAGGTCGCTGGGTAGACCGGGTAGTACCGCTGACTGGAGACGATTATGGCGAAACGTTACCTTTTGGTCTCCATGTGACGGCGGCCGCAAGGCCTGTTTACACGACCATTGAGTGCGCACGTGAGCAGTGAAGAAAGGCACAAGCCCTGCCCACTTGTTTTCGCTTCAGGAGCATTTACTTGCTCAAAGACAGTGTGGCTGTAATGATAGTGACAAGCTCTGGTCACCGCCATGAAAATGAGCATGGTCCGCATCGTCATTGAGCAGTAAATGTGCCTGAAGAGAATGAAAGTGGGCGGGGCTTGCGCCTCTCTTCGCTGCTACGCGGGCACTCAATGATCGTGTAAACAGGCGTCAGTGGTGAGTTACATACTTTGAGGTTTAGGAAATACAAGCGAAGGAGCTGAATGAGCGTCCAAGCGGTTCTGACGAATGATGCCCTGTTGCAGATGTGACTTCAGGTCACCGGTAACCCTCTGTAAAAACAGAATATCAAACTTTATTCTATTCATGGACGTAGGTTATATTTTCCACATATCCTCATCTTAATCGTATTTCTTCAGGTATATATTCTATACTCTGAAATCGATTTCGTTCATGCTCTTTTGCTAAAAGTGTTACACATTTTACACCAAAAATGTTTTTATTCGTGTTTGAAATTCAGAAGATATTACACTGCTAAATTTTTCATTCAAATTTCCATTACGATTACCTTCAGCGTAAATAATTATGCACCCAAAATTCTGACCGACTTGGTAAAAATTCACCTGTACTTTTTGAGCTGCCGATGTGAGTTCGTCTAGGGTCGTGTGTAATTTTGAAAGCATTTTCTCGTCGGAAAGTGCCTTCCCATCATCCCTCCAGTACTGACATAATTTCTTGAAAATCTTTCGGTTGTCTTCAATAGATTTCGGCGTTCCGTTTTGCCACGTCTGCAGATCCTGAGTGACTGGAGTTATCAGAGATTGAAACAATTCTTTATATTCATACAAACCTTTTTCACAAACATTCATGGCTTTCATCGACTCGGAAATGTCATTGGTAGGTGAAAGTGCCTTTTTTCGGCGGTCAACAGTGGCCTGGATTTTGTCACGCAGCTCGGTGACGAAATTCTGGGACAGATCGTCTCTGTCTACAATGTCGTCAATGAACTCGACTCTGTGCTGAACATGAGACTGCCTTACACATTTCCTGCAAACGATGTCTTTACAGGCAGCACAGAAATAATTCAAATTGTAGCCATGATTATCGCAACGGTCTGCGGACGTCAAGAGATGAGTTTCAGGGCCAGGTGTCTGCCTGGGGGAAATGAGAGCATAAATGACCGGCATATTATCCCGAAGAACCCCTACGACTCGTCGACATCTCGGACAACTTGAGTGCGCTGTGGTCAGTATGTGCGAAAGACACCTCCGGCAGAAAGTGTGGCCACACGGCAAACTGAGCGGCTTCCGTTCGCTGAAATTGTAGTCTTCTTCACAAATTTCGCATCCAAAGACACTGGATGCCATTGTGGGTGAGGTTATTGGTCAGGAGTTACTAACCAATATATGTTCAGGAAAACCTGTGACAAAATACAATAAATCAGGATGCGTTTAATATCCCATAAGCATATAATTGCGAACCAAGAGTATGAGTTCAGTGCAAATGTCTGTACAAACGTTTTTCTTAACTCATTAAATTGCATTCAAGATAGTTCTTGAAAACCGCGATCGTCTGGTTATGAATTTAAATATTTTCTTTAGAATCATGGAGAAAATTTCTTATTAATTAGGTCTGCCAGTCGTTCTATTTTTTGAGTCAGTCAAACTGACATCATGCCTCTTGCAGCTAATGACTATACGAATGAAACAGACTGAAAAAGAGCGTGTAAACATTGTCTTGAAGCTTAAGTGGCTGATAAAAATGGAAACACAGCACTCAAACTGGCCGGCTGATGTTTCCCCCCCAAGAGGACCTCAGAAATTCGGCAAATGGCACCCTATAGTAGGGTGGCCAGTAATCAGAGGGTAGATTTTTTTTCACAGAATTTTCTTGACGGGACCCCCTAAAAAGGTGAGGTTGATAGAAAAAATGATACTGGTACAGTTTCAGACCATTTGAACATCTTTAACCCGTACCCCAACGTCCTCAAAGTTCTGGAAAATCGCGAAAAATGCCATTTTTCAGAACTTTGAGACCGTTGGGTCACGGGTTAACGAATTTCAAATGGTCTGAAACTTTACCAGTATCATTTTTTCTATCAACCTCATCTTTTTAGGGGGTCCCGTGAAGAAAATTCTGTAAAAAAATCTACCCAATGAGTACTGGCCACCTTAACCCTATTGTGATCTAAGAAGAGTAGACAATGGCATCCAAGGTTGAACTAATAGAAGCAGCCAGTGATACTTCATGATAACGTATAAAAAAAGCCAATGGTACCCTGAAAAGACTTAATAAAAGCAGCCAATGGCACCGTAAGGGGACCCGAGAAAGGCAGCCAATAGCTCCTTGGTGACCTAAAAAAAGGAGCGAGAACCTCCCATGGTGACCATTTTTAGGTCCCCATAGGAGGCCTTGGCACCCCAAGAGCACCCAAGAAAAGCCCCCAAAAGCATCCTGAGGGAACCGAAGGCAAGTAGTCAAAATAGTTTTTCTCACTTTTTTATTTACGAAACATGTTTAGCATTATCTGTTTTGGGAGAAGCTTAGCACACTCTTTTATTTATGGAATAAAATTACCTGTAAGCCTCAATCCGCACCGTATAAGCTCGCGCTTGCTTTTCGCTCTTTCTTGACCTGTCCAGTCTTATCTCTAAGGGCAACGCATTTTCTCTTTTTCTCAAATGTCACAAAGAGTAACATCTGTGGGGCACGTGGGCTGAGGTTGAAGTTAGTTTGAGGTGATGTAGCCAACGATACTTGTAGAATTTTTTACTTTGCACCTGCGTGATGAACGAAGTTGAATGGGACACCTACCTCGTGCCCCGAACTGAAGGTTTTGGCCTTGGTTCTTCTCGTGTAATTTGTTTACAGCGCTGAGCTCTGTAGAAAGAAGTAGATGCTGGAAGATTAAATGCCTGCCCAAGAATAAATTTCAAAAAATATTTACTTCAATTGTCCTGATTAGAAGTTAGTCCCACTAGATTTTCTTGCGGTTGAATAGCAGAAACACGCATTGAATGGTATCTAACAAACTACGAATCATGCATATATATCTAGATCAATCTATCCCGTTGCGAAAACCTGATGTTGATAACAACACTGCACCAAAAATGAATGAAAATGTTCAACCCAGCGATTTTTAATTTTTTATTCGAGTGCTTTGAAATTTGGCCAGTATTTTTAAGTTGAAAAAATCATATTTTGCTCCGCCATTTTTCCGATTTTGACCTTATAGAAAAGACGGAGATGGGGTTTGACGCAGAGTGTGTCGAGAAGAGAAGGGGTGAAACGGAAAAGGATAGATAGGAAACTGATAGAGATGCGCTTTGCGCATATTATGCTAGTGTTAGGGGATAATTTTTTGTAGGTAGTTTGAGGGTGGTAGGTTGCACGGAGTGAAATTAGTCAACATTCATTCCTCAAATACAAATAGCTTCACCGGATTCTCGAACGTACACATTTGAGGGATAACTGATGTAGAAATATTTAGTGTCGCACGTCAGAAGCGTTCCAAGAAATGTTGAAACTCATTAAAGTATTGAGCAAGAATAGCGTTGTAAGTGAAGTGAAGGCGAGAAGTGACTTAAATATATGTATTTGGAAACGTCGGTCGGAGATGGTGCTCGGCGCGGGGTCAAGCGAGACGGAGCGAGACGAAGATCAGAGACAGCGGAACGGGCGCAGGAGGGCCTTGGCTTACGGTAATGAAGTTCACTCCGAACCGCAAGCGCATATTGGCACCTAAGAATTTAACAAGAATATTGGCTCGATACTCGAGAAATAGATTCGTAGTGTGTCCTTTGCATGTCACATGTCTTGTTTGTGTCCCGTATCCAGCGCGTGTCTCGTATCTTCATGGCCGAGTGGTTAAGGACGCGCGTCCGTCACGGGAAGGTGCCGGCAGTTCGAATCCCAGCAATGTCACCCGGTGATTCTCCCCGTTGGGAAAAGGAGGAACTCAGCCGCAATTCCCCTTTACCCTAGTTAGTGTCGAAAATGTGTACCGGCCTGACCGGGAGTAACCGTCAGAGCGTCAGGGTGCTAACTGGCATTTGAAAAACCAATGTTCTAGTTAACATTCAATGGGCTTGACTGGAAAAACATGCTTTTCCCTTTTATTATGTGCGTGTCACATGTCGTGTTCGTATCACGAACACTATCTGTGTGAAAAAATTTGTCGCAGGCACTAACTTGAGTAATTTTTTCAGTGTATGAACATAATTATCAAGCTCCAAGATGTGTTTCACTTACATATTGACATTACAAAATTACAATTTCATATCAATATTGATTAGATTTCAGCAACAGGTGAGCATTTTAGGTACGCTCATTAATAACTCTCTAATTGTGAACGTAGAAGGCGAAATAACTCAATCAATAAATACTGATAGAATCTAGCATGCATATTATTCTTGGGTAACTATTGTATGTAAGCTCTGACCCAATCCCAAGCTGTTCTGCTGTACTATTAGAATTTCTCACGTGTTCAATCACAAAAAAAACGGAAGAGGCCGTTATGAACAGTACCACTGCATGGCACGTAGTCGACACGCTACCGTGTACCTTACTCACATATCTGGGATTCAACCAGACTTTTTTAACCAGATATTTAGATTTTTGTAATAAATGTTCCTCTAGAATACGTATAGATAGGTGCTAGGGTTTGTTCATTACATTCACGTTTTACTTATGCTTTTGGATGGTTGAAATAATGCCGTGGTGTATTTTGTAGAGAAGTTTTATGGTTTTAAATTACATATTATTTTAATACAGAAAAAATTCTTAAATCACTATTCAGTTGATGAACAAATGATAATTGTTTGATTATTGTTTCATGGAATGCATTATTTCGTGTGATAAATCGATGTATCTGAATATATGTGTTACATGTACATCGCTTAAAATTTGAGATTTATTTCCATTTCTTCAAGAAATCAATCAATTGGCGTTCGTCATTCATGAACCGGTGAATTATTTCTCAAGCCTCATTTGGCGTTCATGTTCATTAAACTTTGCAATGGGAGCGTACGCGTCTGCTCGCTGCCAGTGATGTCGATGCCGTTTTCGCAACATTGGTCATGTTCCTCGTAACATTTCAGTCTGTGATACTCATGATTTTGCCATGTTTATTCACGGGCATGAACATAGGGTTAAACTGACGTTGTAGCTCACCAATTCAACAGACATGAAAAATAAGAACCACAGTAAAAATATCCATTTTTTATTCGTATCTTTTTTAGGCAAACGTTTCTGAATGTTAACATTCCATCTTTAGGGCTGAAAAAACACTTAGAGGTAAAAATAGTAATAGAAGAAACTCCGATTTCTTTTTTGTTTTCCACCTCTTTATATGTTTTTCATCACTGAAAATGGAATTTTACTACTCCAAAACTATAAAAGACACAAGAAATGAATATTTCTACTTTGGTTCTCATTTTCATATTGGGCGTGAGATTTTCTAAGAATCGACCTATTGAAAATATACATTTTAAAAATTAAAACAATTTATATTCTTCCACATGTAACTGAAAATCGTTCCTACAATGTTGCTACCAATAGTGAAGAATTTGTATTTTGTACTTATATGATATGTACAGTTTTCATCTTAATACCTACGATATAATTCATTTAAAGACTTGATAAGTATTTATAAATATAATAAAAAATGAACATTATTGCTTAAACAATAGCTTCGATTTTAACTGATAATATTCGTGGCTCGCCCAGGACACACTATAATAATCGGTTTCTCAAGTATTGAGTCAATATCCTCAATTAATTGGGAGGTGCAAATTTCCAATCGCGGATCCGAGTGAACTTCTTTACCGAAAGCCAATTAAGGCCGCTCCTGCGCCCGTCCCGCTGCCTCTGATCTTCGTCTCGCTCTGTCTTGCTTGACCCCGCGCCGTGCAACATCTCCGACCGACGCTTCCCAATACATATGTTCAAGTTACTTCTCGCTTTCATTTGGCCCACAACGCCGTACTTCTGCTGTACAATGATGAGTTACAACATTTCCAGTTATTAATGATAATTCTAGAAACAGGATACTGCTACATTAGTTATGCCTCAAATATTCCTGATCTGACTTTTCACGGCAAGTTATCAGTATTTTAAATGCGTACTCTGTAAAAAACGTAACAAAATAGGGGGTACACTTAAAAGTTGTATAATATTTAAAGATTTTGGAAGGCAAATGCATGATATCGCAAATGAGAAAAAGTATGTGAAAGGCGCACAGAGATTCAACATTAAAATCGGTCGTTATTTTTGTGTGACTGGCAATGTGCGGTAATCGCATAAGTTGCGATATGTTACTTGGAACATCTGCCAGTAATGACTCGCGTTTGTATGGTAAATTAAATTCAATTACTTTACAATAAACAAATATTTGATTTGCAAAACATTTCACTTTTACTACAGAACTGATAGTGCCACGTGCTGTGTAGATGTTACGTAGTTAAGGAATGTTACGTCATCAACACAGGAATCAATCCCGTAATTTTAGTCCTCCGGCCTCAATTGCGCGTAGATGTTGAACAGTTCATTCACTTGTTTCTTGCCTATTCAATATAGACAAATGGCGTAGTGTCCTTACTGCGTTCAGTTCTACACAGTCCTGTCACTGGCAAGAACTTGCCAGCAAACTCGCTTCAATAATCACACGCATGGGAGAGACGTTATTTACGAGAACTTTTCCCTCTAAGCAATGTTGACGCTCTTCTTGCGACGACTTACTTTTGCTTTTCTTGTCATATTCTGTTCTACTAACTTCAAATGGAGAACTTTATGAACATTACCTATCCTAATCAATATGGCATTTCTCTAACTCTATGCTAAGTGTAGAGTTCTGCTCGTATTACATTTCTTATTATGGCATTTCTTCTTAAATATTGAAAAGCCGATGAGAATTGTGCCTAATTTTCGAAGGCTGTTCATTGTGTGAGAATTGTTGTTTTCGAAAAGATACGTAAAATACTTTGGTGATGTTCAAATTGCTTGCCTATTCACTGACCCAAAAGTGTCATTATGAGCAGTACCGCTGCATGACATGTAATAAATACGCTACCCGTGATCTCAATTATTGATCAAATGTAGTAGAAGATAGGAAATAATTTCAATTCGTACATGAAACAGAATAGGTTGAACAATAAAAGAATTTCCTCTGCAAGAATTCGTGAAACTCTCGGTGGCTTCGATCACGTCCTCCAAACGATCGCACCGCCGTTTGAACGCCTGCATCGCAACAGATGAGGCGGCGTGTGGAACTTCTCTTGGTGGCACCTATCCTAATTTAGATGGAAAGAAGATCCAACGTACAAATGAATATTTATATTATTTTTACTCTCAACCCACACCTATCAATTTTTTATTATTTGTTCATTTCTACATTGGTTCTTCGTGTTATCTAGCACGTGAGATCCTCTACGAATCGATCTGTTGGAAATAAATTATCCTAGTTTAGTATTATGTTTCTTATGCTCATTATAGTTAATGGGGGCTGATATTCTGTGTTTGTCTTGATAACGAAAGCAGTTTTTACTCTCCACTCCCGTGTCACTCTCATAACCTGAGTTTTTCTCCAATTCGTTTCAATTTTCCAGTCCTTTTATCTTTAACGAAGTATTTTTAACCACATTATTAGATGAGGAAAAGTGTTTATTTTAACTTTCCCAGACTTGATGTAAAGTTGTGTGCACACATGCATATACGTATAGATTATCAAGGCAGGTGACACTCAACTTTGGTATACAGGTTACGGAAACTCAATGGATTGCTCCATTTTCATGAGTTGACTTCGGGAGTTAAATACAATATAAACATTTTGCTTTTACTCTCCCTCCTTTCAAAATTGTAGATGCATCTAAAATTTCCTGAGTCTTATCATGCGTGGAGTGTTAGCAGAAAGAATGTATGAGAAAAAGAATATGCATAGTCAGGTCTCGTAAATATTAAATAGTTACTCATGGTTCTAAATTTTTATTTAAGCCATCTGTGGTTTGCGTAGCCACGACAAATTCCCTCCCGAATTGAGGAATATAAAATTTGTATTAAAAAAAAATTCCCGGAAATGTCAGATTGTTGTGTTATTGCACTATTATTAATACCATGCAGCTCTGCCCGGACTGGAAGCGATTACAAGTGCCTTCCTGACTGCGATTCGTACAATCAACAGCATAATTTTCTTTCGATAAATGCATATTCACTATGACACTCAATGAGAAGGTTATTCCTTCGCCAAAATTGAAAGTTTGTGAATTTAGGAGGGAATATCAAATTCAAGTTCAACTGTACAACATTGGTCAACGTCCATTCCTCGAACTCTGATAACTTACGCTTAATGTGCGATCCGAAATATTTAATGGATAACTGATGCAGAAATATTTGCTGCCACACCTCCGTGGCGCTGCGGGAAATGTTGAAACTCGAAGTTGTGCTGAAATAGTATGGCATTGAAGGCAAAATAAAGGCCAGAAGTGACTTGAACTTATGTATGTGACTTGAGCAAATACCTTTGCATTTCAAAATGCTCATTCCTAGAAATTTTCACTTACATTGGTTTGATAGCAAATACATGTATGACTTAATGTGTATACCCTGATTTGCTATCACTGTCTTGAAAAAGTATTCCACCCAGTTGAATTCTTCTAATATACATTGTCTAATAATTTTTTTAATTAACTCTGTGGAGTGCAGTGGAGAGCATCTTTAGAACGATATAAACTAGTGGTTTGTGCAAGCATGTCAGTGGCTTGTGCAGGTAAGAGAATCCATTTCGGTATGTCTGAAAATTTTGTTAAGGGGACCGTCTAGTCAGAATCAAGAAAATGGCCGTCCCGTTTTGTGTATGGTATCTAGATTTATGAAATTTGGCATACGTGTGTATTTCGGAAAATAAATAGGGGCTGCATCTAACACTTTTTTCCATTTTCGCCATAATGGCGGAGATAATGGGAGAAAGTGGGCAGGGAAATGGAAATTTTTCAAGCCACTTCTTCTCAAAAAGTCACTAACGTAGAGTCATGATCTAAGTATCTCATTGGATGCACAAAGGGTTGCTGAATAAGGAGTCAGAGGATTATTTTGAAATTCATAATAGTTTAGTTTTTATAATGTTTTATAAAAAAAATTCAAAGAGTGATTCATTTTTCCGTAGATTTTTTAATGTAACTAAGACACCATTATGAAATTCAATAAGATCCTCTGACTCTTTATGCAGCAACTCTTTGCGCATCCAATGATACCAACAGCATTGCTCTACGATCACTAGTTTCTGAGAAGAAGCGGCTTGAATATTGACATTTGAGTTGTTCGAAAAACGCATTTTAGAACAGAAAACAGGTTTTTTCATTTTCAAGCTATATTACTGAGAAATCAGCGCAGGTAACGTTATGAAAGCAATTCTAAAATATTTTCTTGACTTTGGCAATCTTTCATCGTAGTATTTTGTGGTTCCTTGTCGAAACCGGTACCACAAGTGGTACCAGGGGCCAGGTACCAAGCATGAGGATCAATGGGGACGCAAAGCTCAGGTGCACCGGAAAGGAGCGCGTCGATCCTAACTACGCTTAGCAGATGCAGTCCAGCTACTGAGCTTGAAAGGCAGCTTCAGCTAATCGTTTGACATTATACTAGCGTCGGCTTTCATCTTACACTGAACAGCTGCGTGGTCAGCAGTCCTATTTATGTCTACGGCACAGGAGGGGGCGGGGGGGGGGGGGGGGGAGAGGGGCGGAGGTTTGTGGGAGGTACCAAGATCAACATTGCCAAATCGTAAAAGCTCTTGAAGACTGAATGATAAATACATATGTCTTTAGAAATGAACAGTCGGTGAGCAATATCTAGGTGAAATGATTTGGCACATGAGCGCTGACACCTCATGCGACCCTCCCCCGACGCTTCTTCTCCCTTCGTTTACTCGCCTCAGATGCTTCAGATGCTTCCAAATTTTTTACTGCTTATCAATTGTGCATTGCTCTACCGAATTGAGCAATAAAAAAAAAATCTGCCAATTTTGGACTTCTGACTAGACGGACCCCAAATTACGATGTACTTTCTATACAGAGTGACTGGCACTTTGCAGGACAAACTTTAAACGTAAGGCTGAGACCGTTGAAATAAACACTTTTTACTCATTATCGTGAGCTAAAATTGCTTCGTTAAAGAGTTACATGGACTGGAAATATGAAACGTATGGGACTGAACATTCATACAATTTGTATACAACTTGAAAATGTAGCCAGTGTTTGAGAAATCAATTAGTTCTATCACAATAGTATGCATTCGAAATTTTGACAGAACCATTCTGCGCCCGTCCCGCTGCCTCTGATCTTCGTCTCGCTCTGTCTTGCTTGACCCCGCGCCGTGCAGCATTTCCGACCTACGCTTCCCAATACATATGTTCAAGTCACTTCTCGCCTTTATTTGGTCTACAACGCCGTACTTCTGCTGCACCACAATGAGTTGTAACCTTTCCCGAAATTAGTACAGATTCATGATTCAAAATCCTACTACATTAGTTATGCCTCAAATATGTCCAATCTGATTCTTTAGGACAAGTTATCAGTATTTGAGGGATGATTTCAAGAATCAAAGTATGTATTCAAGTTAGGAATTTCTGCAAAAATTTGTGTTTACCAATGTTTTATTTTGGAAGGCTGATGCCTCACATGTAAATACTGAAAGAGATCGATTTCCTGTCTTGAGACAAGTGCTAGATTAAATTCCGTCGTTTAAACTTTGTGAATGACTACGTAAGGTAATGTGTCGCGTAGGTCATTGCGCGTAGATGTTGAACAGTTCGTGCGCTCCTTGATTGTCTATTGAATATTAAAAATTATTGGCGTAGTGTTCTTCCTGCGTTCAGTTCTACACTGTCCTGCCACTGGCAAGAACTTGCGACTAAACTCGCTTCAATAATCTCACACATGTGAGAGACGTTATGTACGAGAACTTTGCCCTTTAAACAATGTTGACGCTAACCTCGCGATGTCTTACTGGTGCTTTTCTTAGTATATTCAGTTCTACTAACTTCAAATTGAGAAGTTCATGAACCTCAACTATACTAATAAAAAAACGGCTTTTCATTCCCTTTATTGCTTAAGTGTAGAGTTCTGCTGTTATTACATTTTTTTGAAGGAATTTCTCCCTAAATATTGAGAAGCTGATGAGAATGGTGTCCAATTTTCGCAGGCTATTCATTGTGGAAGAATTATTGTTGTTCGAAAAGATATGAAAAATATTTTGGTGAAATCAAACTGCGTCCTGTTTCTCTGGCCCGAAAGTCATTCTGAGCAGTACCGCTGCATGGCAAGTAATCGACACGCTACCCGTGATCTCAATCATGAACGAAATGTAGTAGAAGATAGGAAAAAATTATAAGTTCGTACGTAGAACAGAATGGGTTGAACAATAAAAGAATAGCATCTGCAAGAATTCGTGGAACTCCTGGTGGCTTCGATCGCGTCCGCCAAACGATCGCACCCCCGTTTAAACGGCTGCGTCGCAGCAGATGAGGCGGCGTGTGGAACATTTTTTGTTAGCACCTATCCTAATTTAGATGAAAAGGAAAACCAACGTACAAATGAATATTTATATTGTTTCTACTCTCAACACACTCACTTTCATTGTTATATTATTTGTTCATTTTTACATGGGTGTTTCTTGTTATCTTACGCGTGAGATTCTCTAAGAATCGATCTGTTGGGAATAAATCATCCTAGTTTAGTAATGCTTCTTATGCTCATAATAGTTAATATGGGCTGCTATGCTGGGTTTGTCCTGACAACGAAAACAATTTCCACTCTTGTTGTGAACGTGGTTTCTCATCGAAGCCGTAATCGTAATTTTTATTAATGTCGCATTTATTCGTCGTGCGACTTTCAGGAGGCAATTCTTTCTCTGCATTATTTCTCGTTATTTCCTCGTCGCTTTTATTTACTTTCGATCAATAGTCGAGACAGAAGGCCTCATTTATTATATTTTTGTAATTTCATTAAAGATCGAAATTTACTGTGACTTTTCAATGTCATTAGTTACAATTAAATATAATATTATAGCAAATCGAATAGGGCCTCGTTAAGGATAGTGACGACACAGTTACAACGTAAATTTCTGTTAAAATGATGACGTTCTTCAAATAGCAATAGATTACACATTAGGATAGTGATTGACTTACGATGCACAACATGTCATGTTAATGAATCTAGATGATCGTGACACCATCAAATCTCAAAAACTATTCTAATCTATCAGAAAATACAGTTACAGGAGATCGCATCATGATCTCAAAATAAGCAGGTGAAGCCTTCATTACTTGAACATTAATACATTGATAATTACGATAAGCACATTTTATATGAAGTGAAGTCTCCGCGGAATCAGTTATCTTGCGAAATGCTAAACATTTAATTCATCAATAAACCTGAGGCGATACATTTTTGGGTACAGAATCTAAACCTACCACGCGAAATAAAGTGGCTTGAATGTATGGAATACGAAAACACTAGAATACTTAGCTCTGTCCTGAATGGCGCCTATGAGTCAACACACGACTCATTGAATAACAGAGAATAACAGTGAACAACCCAACCCTCACTGCTTGGCAAGCCTGCCAAGGCAGCGAGGTGAGAGGACACAAACAGACGTGACTGTGCTCTGCGATTGCTGGGACGCTTCTGCCCGGGCTGGCGCTTTCTAAGCGCAGGAGCCTGAGAAGCCGTTCGCATAGAGAACAAACATGTCTTTATAGACAATGCTTTACATTAGTTAATTTAATCGGAATTGGCAAGCGTCGTCATATAATTAGAAGAGAGTAGACTTACAATTGGATGACAGTTAATTTACGCAGAGTAAATACGATCCTAAGTCTCTAATGAAGGGAAAGAATATACGTTGAGCAAATGGAGGCATTAGGCAGTCCGGCCAGCTGTCGATGTTTCGTGACGTGTCGCTCATAGAGGGTGTGGTTGTGCGCCTTTCTAGCGATGGGGATGATGTCACTGTTGAATGCGACGGTTGGTAGAACTGAAGACGACGGTTGACGATGTCTAGGCGAAGATCGTGAATATCAGAATATGCAGCCTTTATTGACGAGAAGATATTTCTATGGAAGCCAGTCTTTTCGAAGGAATTTCAGTCGCTAGCTAGGCAGACTTTTTCTTCTTAACGCTTATTTAAACACAGCGTAGAGTATAGTCACAGCAGAACCATGACAAATATCCCTCCGTCGCGTTTTTTTGTTTAATAGCTCCTGCTTTTTCTTCTCCTTCACTCGACCTCAACGCGTGCGACTATGCGTTGAAATAACGCGTAGTTCCGAGGAAACAGATGTGAAGCTTGACGACAAGATTTGCTCCAAATAAGTGCTCTGATACGGGGAAGTCACGCGAGAACAACCGTGTAGTAATCCTTGGGCAGGATCTATTCACCTAGCAACGGATGTTGACGTCCCCTCTTGTCGTCATGACCACCGTATACAACAGTCGTGAAGCTAAAGAACTTCAGGGATCAAAATCTCTTAAATACCTTGGCCGTCTAGGGTCCAAGGGGCTTCCATTACTTGATTCCTCTTGCAGAAATTTTCGAGTTAAATAACTCCGCGGGGCCTGAGATGTAACGTGGACGTATTCCTATTATGCGGGATGTCGTCATCTTTTGAAGCGCTGCTGTCCCATTTCTCTGCTCGCTGGTAAATGCAGCATAACGTCGCTCCCTTCATTCGCCGCCACGTCTTCCGTCGTCGATGTTACCTGCTGTGGGAGCTGTGTGATTGCGTCATGTCGCGTGTTGACCAGCTGAGGCTCGTACGCGAAGCGTGCGTGCGTGCGTGTAGGGGTGTGTTGGAGTAGGTGCGTATGCCTCAAGCTCCGACGTCCGAGCTGTGACGTCATGCCGCTGCCTCAGGTGCCGCGCTGTGCGTGCGTATGTCCATCCACTCGCTCACGTCCCCGGTGCGCGCAGGCGTTGCCGTCTACCCTCTGGGTTACGCGGTGCGGTTGTGGTTGTGGTTGAGCCGGTGCTCCGTGCGACGTGGTTGTGCACCACACAAGGCAAGTGCGTCCTTGTGATGTCGGTTGTCGGCCCGTGCACGCCTTGCCCTTGACGCCACGACTGAAAGTTCAGTTTTGGTTATTCAATGACCTTATCAGTCCGAGATTTCCACTCCCTTGTTGCAGTCATACGCATTCGCATCCATATCATGTTCACCTCATTCACCCCACTTTACTTCGCGTTCACAAAGAGGACATAAGCCTAATTTTAATTCCAATCTTAAACTAGACGTGATATTACGTGACAATTATGAATCGCAGAAAGAGAGACTACATAAATTTCTAATAACATACTAGCGTTGGAAATTAGATAATGACAGAGCGGTATGATCTTTGAATTAGAATCAAATTCACTTGATTTTAATAACATTTACATTTTGTTGCGATGCAATAATTCATATAAACATTGAGAAGATAATTTTTTTTTTTATAAAATCAATGATCCAGATATGCGCATGAGTTACATTCAAGTATTCAATTTGCGGTGGTAATTAGTTTATTCGTTGACTATAAGATATGGCAAGCAATCAAGAATGACAAACGATAGAATAATAAAATGAAAGGGTTACATCATAATGTTTAAGTAGTGCACGTTTCACATTACGTTAAAATTTAGGTATTAAACATTTCAGTTGAGTTTGAGATAAGACCATCACTTCGACATGTGCTATGAAGGTAGAGTTCACTATGAGCAGCACGAGTGGTCGTGGTAGCGAGCGTTAGGCCTTGAGAAAGAAAGGGATGTAGAGGCATAGGAGTAGAGGGAAGAGAGTCGGAAGGGTCGAGCGCCAGGCAGTGCCAGATGTTCGGTGGGCGAGTTGGAATGTAAACAAAGGCTCGACCAGACCGTCCGACACCACAGCACACAACCTCGTCCATGTCACACTCTCCATAGCATCTCAATACCCACATTCCAGACGTAAATATTCATTCATACAACATCCTCTCAACATGAAATCATATGGTTACACATTGCGATAAATTTGAAATGGACGTGGAATGAAATTACCAGTACATTACATAAATTCGCACCAGTAAATTTAGTAAATATCAAATTTATAAGTATACATAGTGTATGTAAAATTTTTTTGATGCGCGGAAAATGTTGTTTTGAATGGAATTTTTCTTTTATATGAGTCTCCTTTAGCATGTGAGGATGAAATTTAATTTTTTTAATAAGGTATAAATTTAATTATCCATAGAAGATTTTTTTTATGGAGGTTTACGAATCATACTTTAGAGTTGATAACTTCACAAACATAGTTTAAACTTTGGCGAGCTAAGATGATATAGCTTTAAACGTTCAACTCAGTCTGAAGATTTGAATTCAAAGTCGGCGTTATGAACAGTGTTGTTCTCGCGCTTCTCTCGTCGATTACAAAATGGCGCCTGTAGTTTAATGGCTTGGCTCGTAGGTGTAATTTTCACAGAGCCCTATTCCAATTTATTGCTCGAATACAGTAACTTGTGCGATAATTAATTGAATGAGGCTTGAATTTATTTTTGTAGATCGATTGTAATTAATTCTTTCGCATACTTGGTAGTTCCAAATACGTCGGCAATTAATACACACAATATAATAATGAAATATGAAGTTTCAGAATGGGAATAATTAGTACAATGGGCAAAACACAATCAGAGAATTACAAACGGCTAACCTGAAACATGGTTATTCAAAGAAATCAATAAGGCACAACGGAAATCAATGCACAATTAGACATACGAACAATTACACAGTAAATAAACACAATAGAGAATATAGATGGTTCTACAATAGACACAATAATAGCAAAATAGTTCGAATGGGTACAACATGATGATAAAATAGGAATGATTTAAATGCAAACTGTTATAATGTATGGACTATTAAACGCATTAGTACAATTTTAGAATTCTATAAATTTCTTAATCACACACTATTAATTTGGTTCGGCAGATCGTAATGCTATTTTTATCAAAATAGTTTGATCATAATGTAGTATAATTTAGTAATTCCTAGTATTTGATAGCTGGTAAGCGTGACAAATTTTATTGGGAATTGGTAAGCGTGACAAATTTGAGCGGTCTCTTTCGGAGACTATTAAAGATAAAGATCCGCCACCGCTTGGCACCATATGTTGTGAACGTGGTTTCTCATCGAAGCCGTAATCGTAATTTTTATTAATGTCGCATTTATTCGTCGTGCGACTTTCAGGAGGCAATTCTTTCTCTGCATTATTTCTCGTTATTTCCTCGTCGCTTTTATTTACTTTCGATCAATAGTCGAGACAGAAGGCCTTATTTATTATATTTTTGTAATTTCATTAAAGATCGAAATTTACTGTGACTTTTCAATGTCATTAGTTACAATTAAATATAATATTGTAGCAAATCGAATAGGGCCTCGTTAAGGATAGTGACGACACAGTTACAACGTAAATTTCTGTTAAAATGATGACGTTCTTCAAATAGCAATAGATTACACATTAGGATAGTGATTGACTTACGATGCACAACATGTCATATTAATGAATCTAGATGATCGTGACACCATCAAATCTCAAAAACTATTCTAATCTATCAGAAAATACAGTTACAGGAGATCGCATCATGATCTCAAAATAAGCAGGTGAAGCCTTCATTACTTGAACATTAATACATTGATAATTACGATAAGCACATTTTATATGAAGTGAAGTCTCCGCGGAATCAGTTATCTTGCGAAATGCTAAACATTTAATTCATCAATAAACCTGACGCGATACATTTTTGGGTACAGAATCTAAACCTACCACGCGAAATAAAGTGGCTTGAATGTATGGAATACGAAAACACTAGAATACTTAGCTCTGTCCTGAATGGCGCCTATGAGTCAACACACGACTCATTGAATAACAGAGAATAACAGTGAACAACCCAACCCTCACTGCTTGGCAAGCCTGCCAAGGCAGCGAGGTGAGAGGACACAAACAGACGTGACTGTGCTCTGCGATTGCTGGGACGCTTCTGCCCGGACTGGCGCTTTCTAAGCGCAGGAGCCTGAGAAGCCGTTCACATAGAGAACAAACATGTCTTTATAGACAATGCTTTACATTAGTTAATTTAATCGGAATTGGCAAGCGTCGTCATATAATTAGAAGAGAGTAGACTTACAATTGGATGACAGTTAATTTACGCAGAGTAAATACGATCCTAAGTCTCTAATGAAGGGAAAGAATATACGTTGAGCAAATGGAGGCATTAGGCAGTCCGGCCAGCTGTCGATGTTTCGTGACGTGTCGCTCATAGAGGGTGTGGTTGTGCGCCTTTCTAGCGATGGGGATGATGTCACTGTTGAATGCGACGGTTGGTAGAACTGAAGACGACGGTTGACGATGTCTAGGCGAAGATCGTGAATATCAGAATATGCAGCCTTTATTGACGAGAAGATATTTCTATGGAAGCCAGTCTTTTCGAAGGAATTTCAGTCGCTAGCTAGGCAGACTTTTTCTTCTTAACGCTTATTTAAACACAGCGTAGAGTATAGTCACAGCAGAACCATGACACTCTTCATTTCCAAGTCACGCTCAGAACCCGAATTGTTCTCCAATTCGTTTCAATTTTTCAGTCCTTGTATATCTCTAACAAAGCATTATCTCTAACAAAGCCGGACTTAATTTAACGTTTCGTCTATACATGCATATAGATAAAGATTATCTTGGCAGATCACACTCAACTTTGGTATACAGGTTACAGAAGTTCAATTGATTACTCCATATTGCAATTGCTTAAATCGGCAATCACAATGGTTTTCCATGAGTTGACTCGGGGAGTTAAATACAAGACAAATGTTTTGCTTTTACTCTCCTTCCTTTCAAAATTGTAGATGCATCTAAAATTTCCTTATTCATATTATGCGTAGAATGTTGGAAAAAGAAATATTCGGGAAACAGAATATGTGTAGTCAGGTCTCGTCAATATTAAATAGTTGTTCATGGTTCTGAAATTTTATTTAGGCCTTCAGTGTTATGAGATACGACGACAAAATCCCCTCCCGAATTGAAGAAGATACAAAATTATAATTATTCACTGAAATGTTAGATTGTGTTTGTATTACACTATTATTAATTCTATGCAGCTCCGCCCGGAACAGGAAGCGATTGCAAAAACCATTCTGACTCCGATTTGAACAACGAACAACATAATTTTCTTTCACTATAAACATTTTCACTATGACACCCAATGAGAAGGTAATTCCTTCGCCAAAATTGAGGATATTCGTATTGATTAGGAAATTCTCCATTTCAAGTTCTACTCACCAACATTAGGCAGCGTCCATTCCTTAACTCATAACTTACACATAAATGGTCGATCCAAAATATTAAAGGATAACTGATGTAGAAATATTTGCTGCCGCCCCTTTGTAACGTTTAGGGAAATGTTGAAACTCGTAATTGTGCTGAAAAAGCATGGCACTAGGGGTAAAATAAAAGCCAGTGACTTGAACTTATGTATGTGCCTTGAACATTTGCCTTTTCATTGGACGGTGAATCTCTTTGAAATTTCCCACTTACCATGGTTTGAGGACGAACGCAAATATAACTTAGTGTTTATGAAACTATGTATCTATGAAAAATCTTACATCATCAACGTTTTTCCAGCTCTCCACATAGGGAGGTTTAAATGTTTCGTTTATATATGATAACGGATGCATGGTTATACGTATTTCGCTTTCTTTGTGTCACTTAATACAACTCGATTTTAAAAATGGCTGCCCTTGCCCACCAGAAGTTCAGCTTCACGAAACACACCTTCTGTCCCCAAGAATCCAAGTTCAGTCATTCAGTCAGTCAGTCAGTCGATGCTTATAGGAAAGACGGAAAGAGAGTTTGACACAGATTGTGACGGGGAAAGAAGAGGTAAAACGGAAAAGTATAGGAAGGGAATTGATAGAGATGCGTTTTGCGCATGTGATGCTAATGTTGGAGGGTTTTTGGTAAGTAGTTTGAGGGTGGTGAAAGTTATCTACCCGCCAGGGCTTTGTATGGGTGGGTGTTTAGTTAGAGAGCATCTTTAGTACTGTACGTGGGTAAGTAGGCTTGCCGTAGTGGATAGGGGTTGTGGAGTAGTACTCGTTTGATGTCGTGTTCCAATTTCATCATTCGGAAGTATGAAGAAGTCAAGTACACTGCAGCAGTGAAAAGGGTTTTTGGAACAAAGTTCTACCCGAAAAATCCTCGTAAGGTTCCAAACCAAAAAGCATTTCAAGAAATCACCAAGTTCCTCGTGGCATTTCCAACGCCTCTTTGAAATGCCTTTTGGTTTGGAAACTTTACGAGGATTTCGTTTACTCAATTTACCGACAGATTTTAAGCTCTAACTTGGCCACAACGCCATAGTGTTCATGGATCAAGTGTGCTAGCAACAGCAGCAACAACAGGCTTCTAGATGCTGTTCGTGCAACAAAAGCATATGTCAGCTCGCAGTCTTTACATAAAATCTATAATTATCACCGCAGGAAATTAGTAAATGATGCTCATTGTGATAATAAATCAGTTTCCCTAAGAAATATTTTCTGTGGACGAAGAAAGTGTTGAGCATACACATGTGTTGAACGGATGTAATTATTAACCGAAGTAATAAAATAACCAAATTTAAATAGGCCCCTAATGATAAGAAAAAGAATATGCGTAGTCTGGTCTCGTCAATACTAAATAGTTACTCAAGGTCCTAAAATTTCATTTAAGCCATCAGTGGTTTGCGTAGCGACGATGAAATTCCCTCACGAAACGAAGAATATAAAACTAAAATTAAAAAAAGAATTGACCGAAATGTCAGGGTGTGTTGGTATTACACTATTATTTATACGATGCAGCTCCCCCCGGAGCAGAAAGCGATGGCAGGTGCCATTCTGACTCCGATTCGTACAATGAACAACACAATTTCCTTTCGGTATAAGCATTTTCAATCTGACACCCAATGAGAATGATATTCCTTCGCCAAAATTCATATTAGGATTCAGGAGGGAATTTCAATTTCAAGTTCGGCTATACATCATTGGTCAACATCCATTCTTCGAACTCTGATAACTTACGCATAATGTGCAATCCAAAATATTGAATGGATAACTGATGTAGAAATATTTGCTGCCACCCCTCCGTGACGTTTCGGGAAAAGTTGAAACTCGAAGTTGTGCTGAAATAGCATGGCATTGAATGCTATATGAAGGCCAGAAGTGACTTGAAGTTATGTCTGTGACTTGGGCAAATTCCTTTTTATTTCACAATGCTTATTCTTAAAATTGTTCACTTACATAGGTTTGATAGCAAATACATATATAACTTTATGCGTATTCCCTGATTTGCTATCTCAGTCATGAAAAAGTAATTTACCCGACTAAATTTTTGTTGTGTTCATTGACTAATTACTGTTTTAAAAAAACTCTGTGAAGTGCAGTGGAGAGCATCTTCACGATATAAACTGGTTGTTTGCGCAAGCATGTCGGTGGTTTGTGCAGGCAAGATAATCCATTTCGATGCACTTGAAAATTTTGTTTCGTTGACTAAATTACAATGTACTTTCCATACTGAGTAACTGGCACTCTGCAGGAGAGATTTTGAACGTAAGGCTGAGACCGTTGAAATAAACACATTTTACTCATTATCGTTAGCTAAAAATGCTTCGTTAAAGAGTTACACAGACTTGAAATTTCAAACTTATCGTACTGAGCAGGCATGCAATTTGTATGCAACTTAAAAATGTGACCAGTGTATGAGAAATCAATTGGTTCCATCAAAATAGTGAGTATTCGAAAATTTGACACAACCATTGCATAAGTTCAAATAATATGCAAGAAGAAATTTATAGCAATAATTATCGGTCGAATTCATAACCATTCCTGACATGAAATTGTTTACATGAGAAAGTTCTCGTACATAACGTCTCTCACATGTGTCAGATTATTGAAGCTAGTTTACTCGTTTACCAGTGGCAGGACAGTGTAGAACTGAACGCAGTTAGGATATTACGCCCGTTGTCAGTATTCAATAGACAAGAAAACAGCACATGAACAGTTCAAAATCTATGGCAAAGGAGGCAGGAGGAGGAAAATTACAGGTTTGATCCGTACGATGATGACATGACATTTCTTAAATTAACTCCTAGACAGCACGTAGCACTAACAGTTCTGTAGTGAAAAAGATGTACATACAGGGTGGTCCATTAGTGGGTAGACAGTATGCGGAATATGATTGTGTATCAGTTATATTATTACAATTTCGTTCATTTTAACTATCTTATCTTTGCCGTGTTATGAAAATTTTGTTATTATATTTTTTTTAAACTGTACGTCGAAGCGCATGAGCCAGACTTCAAAGCTGTGTAATATTAAAAGAAAGAAAGTTTGGGCACCAGCGTTAATAAAATTTAAGGGCTTGTGTATTAATTTTCAATTATTATTTTAAATTTTCCAGCCATGTTCGTACTAAATATACATGTGTGTATAAGGTGTCTAAAAATGAATGGTAGTGTCATATACTTTTTTTCTTTAGAATCCAAGTTTATGATTTTCCTAATTCTCCGTCTTTTCAAGTCTAATCTTCGAATCAAATGAGTTTTTTCAGAAAGAAAACACGTTTCTTTCAATGCGGCCACATCGTTTTACTTGTTATAATGAAGGACGTACACAAAATATGACAAGGGATCGATGAAACTAGCAAATCTCGAAACAATTGTTACAATAATGTCTTACGTAACTTCTGAGTATGCAGCGATGATGAGGTACGACAATAAGGTCTCGGATTTTACGTTGAATTTACGTGAAGTTAACACAATGTCGGAGTATAATACGGTGTGCCCGCCGTATGCAAACAAGTTAATGAAGTGGCACCAAGAGACCTTTCAATGACGGGGTTTCGCAGTCAAATGATACCCTAACCCTCGTCGTACCCTTTAAGTACCCTCGCGCTGTGACCGTTACATCTGGAGCGTGCAGCAATGCCGCAGCTGAACGCTGTTGCTGTTGCTATGTCCCAGACCCTGCTGCACTCTCAGGGCAGCGCCAGCCGTCGAGATCACGCCGCTCATTACCATCCGCCCGTTGTCATGCCGTTGCCATACCCGTTGCCATGCCGTTGCCATACCCGTTGCCATGCCGTTTCTGAGAGCGCAGGCGTCGCCTTCTTTTTTGTAACCGCCGAGCCCTTGCTGCGCAAGCACGCCAGAATGTTATGCTGAGCCCGCGATCTTCTGATAACTGAGCCCGGCGCAGGCTCCCGTCCAACCGTCCTTACTCTTTTTTGTGGTGAAACTTAACGATTCGTACCATGGACATAACATAGCATCAGCGGTCTAATTACTTTTGGACTACCCTGAGTGACCACAGTGATCGTTAGGTTTTCCAGGTATATATTATTTACCTCTACACTTCGATAACAATTGGTAAAACTGAAGTCCAAAATTCAACTCAAATTTGAAATCAATTGCGATTAGCAATTATCATAGTAGCAATCATTAACTGGATCATGCCTTCATATAACTTTACTAATAAAATTGTGAAAGTTGTGTTCGACCTCTGGTCAGTGAGCAGCATTATGGACATATTTTGCTTGGCCACCGGTGGCGCATGTTGCGGACTAAGTGACAACAAGCATCAGATTCAGAAACTACTTTGTTTCTGAACGCTCGTTATAGTATTGATTTTGATTCCAATCACGATACCAAGTGAACTTGAATTCAAATTCACACATCTCCTTCCATAAATGATTCATAGAAAGGACCTATCCTTCACAAATTATAAAATTTTGTATAAATGAGAAATTAACCTCACAAGTGTATGCAGCAAGTCAATTTCCATTTCTCAAATACTAATAATTTACACTTAAATATCGATCGAACAAATTTCAGGGCTAGCTGTTGTAGAAATATTTGTCGCCACCCGTCGGTAGGCGTTACGAGAAATGTTAAAACGCGTTATTGTTTTAAAGAAGTATTGAGTTGGGGTAAACTGAAGGCGAACAATTACATGAACATATGTATGTACTGGGAAACGTCGGAAGTAGATGCTGAACTGCGCGGGGTCTTGTGTTCTTGTTTTTGGTGGTTATCGGAGCTTCGAAGGCTAGTCCACGCAGCTCCACGTCAGAAGGGAGGTTTGCTCCTTGCTCTCGACACTGTCTGGAGTGTGGAATAGGGACGCTTTAAATGAAGATTTCATGGATCTAATTTACCATCATAGTTCAGTAATTGAAGAGTTCATATCGTTCATAACATTCACACGTTTTAGAACACGAGATATTTGAATGCATAAATTAATTTTGATTGCCACGTGCTGTATTTAAGTCTACAGCATGCCCTACAACTAGCTTCACAGAGTCCCCCAGTGAGGGAAGGTCCAGCCTGGGCGGCACAGCCTGGAGCTGCAGCTGTCAATGTCAGCAGACAAAAATAAATTACTCCCAATAAGGTTTTTTTAAACAGAACTCCTGTGGACGATTCTCTAAGGGAGTAAAGGTGAGTTTAGGTCATGAGAGGTCGCCACATACGCCGTACAATGATTAGTTTTCAATTCAAGTGTACGCTGTACATCGCCACTGCGCCTCAATAAAGCACACTCAATGGTGCGGGAAGGATAAGATGACGGTGAACGCTGGTGTTAGCATGCCCACAGTTGTTAGATTGTCCAACATTAGCTATCAATAGGGCAGCGAAGATTAGATCTACAGAGTATGGATTGTACCACAGTTAGCCAGATATCTAAAAACTGCTGAATTACCTGGGCTTGCTCAGGACATGGAAATGGGCCTCCCCCATGTAAGTTTTGCAGAGAAATGGGAACATTCAACTAGATTGAGGAGGTATTCAGATTGCTGCAGTGAACTGCGTGATTAGGACAATGTAAGTGAAAATGATCTAAGCTCTCAACAGCACCACATTCACAATTGGGACTATCTGCTTATTCAAACTAGGCCAAACGGAATTTCACACTGGCATGTCCGACTCGTAGCCTTGCCAGAGCAACTTCAGCTGTGCGAGATTTATTTAGGGCACAAGCTAGGCCAGTCCTCGATATTATTCCTTATTTGTGTCAAGAACCGACTTTTCCAGTTGTCCTGACTGTATAGTCAGCCCGGAGTGGTTCCAATGCCAGTGAAGAGCTTCACGAGCGAGACTTAGTTTCCTCTTTCCATGGAGCGGTGATGGTGCGATATGGGAGGAAATGAGCTTCCTTAGCTGAGAGATCCGCCGCTCCGTTACCTGTTATTTCTTTATGGCCAGGGATGAACTGAAATTTAATGACATGAGGAATGGAGAGCGGAGTTAGTTTTTCTTGAACGCAAAAAACAAGACGAATGATATGTTTAGGTTTTTGATCTCGAATTAGGTACATCGAATTTAAAGAATCTGAAAAGATCACTATCTTCTCTCGGTCAAATGAGTTGTTCTGCACCCATGTAAGTGCCTCTTTGATAGCAAAAAATTCTGTTCCCAGAACTTGGACCTGTGGTCTCAGTTTTCAATTTAAGGATGTATTTTTTGCAGGGATCACACCAGCTGCTGATGCAGAGGCGCTTGGCTCAGTTACAGGAGAGCCATCAGCAGATGTTGGCAGAAACTGTGCAAATTTTATTTGATGCAGGTCTTGTAAGACTTGTCGAACAGACACAATGGACAAAGATGATACCGAAGTTTGTAAAAACTCTGTGAAGATGCAATCATCAGTGTTGTACCAGAGTGTAGTGATGGAGCAATATGACGGCAGATTGGGAGATTAAGTCTGGCAAAAATTGACTGGACATAAGTAGCAAATGAATGCAAGTTTGAGGATGCACGATTGGTTAACAGATTGAGAGCTTGCATATTCTGCAAGGTCGATAGGTAGCTGCATCATTCTGCATTAATATGAGCAGGTAATTTGCTCTAGATACAGCTGAAGTGGGGCACATTTCCTTCTACTACAATAGAAGATGTAGGAGTGGTTTTCCTGCAGCCTGTGGCAATCTGCAGGCCAGAATTTTGAACAGGGTTTAATTTTGCTAGATTCGAGGGAGTTGCGACTGCATAAAATGGGGCAGCGTAATCGAGTCTGCTACGAATCAATAGCGAGCTTATCATTTCTCTATCTGCACCCAATGTCTGTGGGATATTGATTGCCGTAAATTTACGACAGGGAAGCAAGAAATCCTTAAGTTATCAATATGCGGTCCCCATCGAAGATGAGGAGCATCCAAAAATACGCCAAGATATCGGAACTGCTGTACTTATTCTAATTGTTGGCCATTGATCTTTAACGAAAGATTTGCAATTCTCTTATTGATTTTTTATTATTTTATTATTTTTTCATTTTTAAATTATTTTATTAGAAAAGAAAATTATTAAAACACCATTTAGTTGATGAACACTTGATAATTATTTGAGTATTTTTATATGGAATGCATTATTTCGTATGAGAAATCGATGTATCTGACTCGATGTGTTACATGTACATCGCATTTGACGTAATTTCCATGTCATCAAGATATCAATCAATTTAAGAATTTAAAGACGAAGAGTACAGCACGGATTGGTATCATATTTAATGGAATTTAACGAGGCTAAATTTAAAATTTCTGAATTAGTAAATTTCAAACGTTTCGGAGACAAGCTCCATCTTCAGTAAGTCTGAAAAAATAAAAACCAAAATTTGTTAGTTCCTAACGAAAGTGACATTAGTGACCAGTGAGAAAAAAACTATCCAAGAATTTCTAAAGGATATGAACAATTGGCAATATTTAAAAGCGTCTTCTCTTTTGCAATGTGAAGGGATTCTAAAATGCGCAAATCTTACTCGTTAGGTGCAGAGCATAAAATGGAAAAATTGTCGTCTGATATACGGCTGCTACACTGTTCGGTATGAAGGCGGATTGATGAATGAGGAGGTTGAGCTAAAGGTCTCCCTGTACGAAAGCTAACTCCGCGGTGCATGCTGGGCGATCCTGACGTAAAAAGGCAGCGTCGTCATGCCGACGTAGCCAGACGTACACTGTACGCAACTAAATTTATATACCAGGGATGCCCGCAGGATTTTACTGAACCAATCAATTTGTGTTCGTCATTCATGAACCGGTGACTTAATTCTCCAGCCGTCATTTTGGCATTCATATTTATTGAACTTTCCACTTGGAGCGTCTGCTCGATGGGCTGTCAGTGATGTCGATGCCATCTACACGGTATTGGTGAAATACTCGGAATATATCAGTCTGTGTTATTCAGGATTTTGCCATGTTTATTCGTGGGCATGAACATTGGATTGCACTGACGTTGCTGCTCACCAATTTAAATACAATAAAAAGAAGAACCAACATAAAAATTTACATTTTTTATTCGTTTCTTTTTCAGGCAAACGTTTCGAAATGTTAAAATCCCATTTTCAGTGCTGAAAAACACAGAACGAGGTAAAGAAATAAGAATAGAGAGAACTTAGACATTTTTTACCTTTCTGTATGTTTCTCAGCACTGAAGATGGAATTTTAACATTCCAAAACATTTGCCTGAAATAGAAACCTATGATGAAATTTTTTACGTTAGATCTCCTTTCTATCTTGCGAGTGAAATTCCCTAAGAATCGACCTGTTGGGAATATATAATTTAAAAAATTAATACAATTTATATTCTTCCAAATGTAACTGATAATCGTTGCTAAAATGTTCCTATATATAGTAAATATGTATTTTGTAGTAATATGAAATGTACATATTTGTCACAACACCTACGATATAATTCATTGAACGACTTGATAATTATTTAAATATATAGGATAAAAACACAAACATTATTGCTTACATTATACCTTTTATTTCAAATGATAGTGTTCGTGGCTCGCTCAGGACACACTATGGATCTGCTTCTCGAGTGTTGAGCCAATACCCTCGTTAAATTATCGAATGTAAATTTCTACTTGCGGTTGCAAGTGAACTTCATTACTGGAAGCCAAGGCTGCACCTCCGCCCGTCCCGCTGCCTCTGATCTTCGTTTTGCTCTGTCTTGCTTGACCCCGCGCCGTGCAGCATCTCCACCCTTTAAACTACCTACAAAAAATACCCTCAACACTAGCATCATATGCGCAAAGCGCATCTCTATCGTTTTCCTACCTATTCTTTTCCGTTTCACCCCTTCTCTTCCCGACACACTCGAGTGTCAAACTCTCTTTCCGTCTTCTCTATAAGCATCGCCAAGCCAAGTGAAACTAATCGTAGAATTCATGTAACGCTTTAGCAATAGCTGATTTTGGAAGGCAAACGCCTTACGTATTGAAATTGCGGTGTACCGGTGACGAGGATGGAAGAATAGCTTGAATAAATGCCGTCCATATAACTGTGTAATTATGTACGATAATCGCATAAGTCGCGATATGTTACGTGGGACATCTGCCAGTCATGTTCAATTTTGTTGACTGCCGTTTATATAGTGAATTAAGTTTAATTACTTTACAATATGCAAATAGTTGATTTGAAAACATTTTTATTATACTACAGAACTGATAGTGCCACATGCTGTGTAGATGTTACGTACTTAAGGAATGTTACTTGGTCAACGTACGAATCAATCCCATAATTTAAGTCCTCCTGCCTCCATTGCGCGTAGATGTCGAACAGTTCGTGCCCTCCTTTATTATCTATTGAATTTTGGCAATTAGCGTAGTGTCCTTACTGCGATCAGTTCTGCACTGTCCTGCCACTGGCAAGAGTAGTAGTAGTAGTAGTAATAACATCAATTTGCTAGCGCTTCAGTGCCTGCACTATGCCGCGCCGAAGGTCTCACAATTCAGGTTGTCTCCACGTCTCAAATTTCGAGGTCTCACTGCCACAAACATCGTAACGCAAGTCACAGCAACTATTAAATCAAACAAAGACGCGTCAGCCACGAGCGTGATCTGAACAACACTTGATTTCATTGGTGACAGCAGCAGCAGCAATGAAAGAGCTGCTAGTTCAATACCATACTCCTCATGCGTAGGGTTCAATCAGTTCATATAATCATCTTAAGGTACATGCACAGTTTGCACATTGAGCAGCAGCCTAACCCCCTAATGGGGGTCTCAGCTGCCCACCCAATTATGGCCGGGCGCCTTACCCGCGCTGAAACCCCCAGGGGCATTGCGCAGTGCGCCCGGCCATTTTACGGTTCAGTGTTTACATCGCATTACCATGCGTAGAATCTTCAGGCTAGATTTTTGAAGACAGATTACACGCTCCAATAAATGACTGCAGCGCTGTCACATTATAAGTTGACCGCTCAGCCTCCCCAAGTATTCCGGTCAAAACATCCTGTGCACGACCGCGAAGGTGCGAAAAATGCAGATTCCTGGCAACAGTATACAGGGGACACTCCGCGAGGAAGTGCTTTACAGTCAAAGGCCCACTGGCAAGAACTTGCGCGTAAACTCGCTTCAATAATCTCACACATGTGAGAGACGTTCTGTACGAGAACTTTGCCCAAAAAACAATGTTGACGCTCTCCTTGCGACGTCTTACTGGTGCTTCTCTTGGTATACTCAGTTCTACTAACTTCAAATGAAGAAGTTTATGAACTTCACTTACACCTATAAATTTGACATTTCTTTCAACATCTTGTTCAAGTTTTGACTTCTGCTCTCATTACATTTAAAATGGCATTTCTTCTTTGAAAATTGGAGAAGCTGATGAAATCATTGTGTCTAATTTCGAAAGCAATTTAATGTGTGAGAATTATTGTTTTTCAAAAAGATGGGTGAAATACATTTAGGTGATATTCAAATTGAGTCCTGTTTCACTGACCCACAAGTGTCATTATGAGCAGTAATCGTCTTAATGTCATTATGTCATTATGCATGACAAGTAATCGACACGCTACTCGTTATCTCGATTATTGATGAAATGTAGTAGAAGATAGGAAATAATTTTACTTTGTACAAGAAACACAATAGGTTAGATAATAAAAGAATTGCCACTGCAAGAATTCTTGAAACTCCTGGTGGATTCGATCGTGTCCTCCAAACGATCGCACCGCCGTTTGAACGCGAGCGTCGCAGCAGATGAGGCGGCGTGTGGAACTTCTTTTGTTAGCACTGATCGCAAGTTAGATGAATAGAGTAACCATCGTACAAATGAACATTTATATTATTTTTACTCTGAACACACTCATTTTCATTTTTTTATTACATGTTCATTTTTACATTGGTTCTTCTTGTTATCTAACACGTGAGATTCTCTAAGAATCGATCTGTTGGAAATAAATTATCCAAGGTTAGTATTGTTTCTTATGCTCATTATAGTTAATGGGGGCTGATATTCTGTGTTTGTCTTGATAACGAATGCAGTTTTTACTCCTCATTCCCGTGTCACTCTCATAACCTGAATTTTTCTAGAATTCGTTTCAATTTTCCAGTCGTTGCATCTTTAACGAAACATTATTAACCACATTATTAGGGGAGGAAAAGTGTTTATTTTAACTTTCCCAGACTTGATATAAAGTTGTGTCTATACATGTATTTAGGTATAGATTATCTTGGCAGGTGACAATCAACTTTGATATACAGGTTACGGAAACTCAATGGATTGCTCCATTTTCAAGAGTTGACTTCGGGAGTTAAATACAATATAAACGTTTTGCTTTTACTCTCCCTCCTTTCAAAATTGTAGATGCATCTAAAATTTCCTGAGTCTTATCATGCGTGGAGAGTTAGCAGAAAGAATATATGAGAAGACGAATTTAACATAATTTCACGGCTCATTTCAGAAGAGCGAAGTGCATGCAACACAGCAAAAAAGATGAAATCACGAACTAGAGCTGGTGCGAGAAAGACTAGACTAATCGACGGAAGAAAGGATCTGGATATTATTCGAAAATGTACAACTTTTGTTCAAACTTCTGAATGAGCAAATAATTATTTGGATATCACACTCCACAGCATTAATGCGTCAAAGTTGTTGCCTGCGTTGGGGTCCCCTTAAAGAACTCATGTGAAATAACTGTTAATCTGTAGTGGAAATAAATCTCACACTTGTAAATGAATGGACGTTTCGAGGTGTAGGGCATCTCATATACCGTTTGCATCAAAAGATAATGAGCCATACATCGTGAATAGCAAGGAGCAAATCGAGAGACCGAGGAGAGATTGAAGCAATGCAAAAAATTAATACAAAGAGTATAGGTCACTCAAGAAGTTTTAGAATAATTATTTTAAAAATAGAATGGGGCTTGAAATAGATTTTCCAAAATAGTGAAAACATTCGGAAAATTAAATACGAAAACTATGTTTTTAACTTTATTATATGGTAACAGCATCAAAACTATCAACCCAGAGAAACATATTAGTTCTCTATTATGACCTTATCGGCTTGAAACAGTTCGATAACTAGATAGCACAACCATCGTGATAAAAATCGATGTGTTAAAAATCGATGTTGGGGCCATTAACTGTAGCCAACATCACGAGAATTGAAAAAGGCAAAAGTCATAATCCAGAACACTCAATAAAATGAAATTTTACTGAACTCCTCATCGAGGTTCACACTTGCTTGTGTGGAGTCACTCTTATACTTGTGTCACCCCCTACATAAAAGTTATTTTTCTGTCTTGGAAGAGATGTGCGGTAAAACTAGTTGACATTATTCAACATTTAACTGCATTTTATCCATAAGATAAATCTAATCACAATATTGATATGACATCGGAGGAATCAAATGATTCGCAATACTTCTAGGTTAAATAGATTTGCTAACTCTACCCTTGAAGAACTTCAGTTTTTTAAATTAATCTTAGCACATTTGTTTTATGAAATTCATCATCAACATCATTTACAGAAGGGATTCTTAGCCTAATTGGCATTTTGAGTTTCGTTGATGACGGCAATTATTTGCATTTGCCATTTGGTGGGCCCTGGTGTAATATTTACTCTCAAATATTGAACAAATTATCTGAAAACAATTGAAAATGATTCTGAGAAAGCCCTGGCTTGTTTCTGCTGAGCGAAAATTCAGATAATTCGCCATCTTTAGGAAAAAATAATCTTCCAATAGCGCTGCATTCGACGCTGTGATAAAAAGCTGGTATGCACTTTTTCTGCTCTGTGGATGTGAGACCACCTGAAAATTTTGCTGGTGATCGAACTCATCCAACCAACTTTTCCTAAACAATTACTCCTCTGCTCTAGCTCGAAAGTCCGCAGTGATTAGGACATCGAATGTGCTCACTCAACATTGCACGATAGTTAATTAAGCTCGACGTCCAAATTATCGTACCAAACTTTGCATCTTGCTTTACATATTTCTGACACGCGTAGCCAGCGCCCTGAATTCTTAACCCTGTATTCGCTGCTCCACCGTACTAATAAATTTTGAATATTCTTTGCACTCATTGTACGACGAGTATTTTCTAATTAGTGTTGGTGGCGCAATTTTCGTAGTGGATTTGTACTCGCACATAACAATCGCTCATGATTGTGAGGAACAAATCTGGAAGTTACAAATTCAGGCTTTCCAAGTTATCGAGTTAATGAAAAACTATATGCTTTCTGTCAGTCACTATTCTCCGTCGTGGCACAGTGGTTAAGGGATCAGCCTTGTATGTTGGAGACGAGGGTTCGTATCCCGGCACTGGAGCGGAGATTTTCCCCGTTGGGTATAAGGGAAAGCTCAAGCACTATACCCCACTCAACCCAGGTGTAGGAAATGGGTACCGGCTTTACGGGGGAACCGTCATGGTGTCCTATATATAGGGTTAGTTATAAGACATTTGAAAAACCAATGCTCAAGATCATAGGTATCAGGCTTGATTGGAAAGAAAGCATCGCAAAGATGCCGATGTTTGTTTTTTTCCAGTTATTTGATAAATTCTTACTAGAATTGGGACTTTACATTTAATACACACGCATTTGAGCTCAATATGCAGAAGCGTTAAACGCATATGAATTTGAAAATTTGCATATGCATATGATGCTCATATGGAAGTTATAAAATGCATTTACACTTGATAATTTGCATATGAATCTTTTGACTTAGATGTGTTTTTCATTGAAATGCTGATACAAAAAAACGGTATCCGTAGAAATACATATTGGAGAAGACTATAAGTAACTCTTTAGAGTTCAAACATTAATTGAACAGTAGTTTTCGACGAGTCCAGATGGTTTTATTTGTGCATTAGAACCTTGCATGCCATTCAAATAAGAATACCTCGAATATGACTAAAGTTTCAGTACAAAAGCGTTTAATGGAGTATGTTCAAGAGTTTAAAGACTATGAAAATGTTAAAGAGATACTATGTCGTAAATTTTACAAGAATACTGTAAGTGACTATATTGCTTAAACTAGAGAGGAATGTGAACTAAGACTTCGACTAATGGAATCCAAATAAAAGCTGTGAAAATCATGGGATGAAGTAAATAAATTTCGTTTGGTATGAATTGGTGCCAATGTATGCCACAATGGGTGAAAGCTTTAGTGAAGTTTTATGTATTGCAAAATGCAAGTTATTATGCGGCATACAGATGAACATGTACATGTACGCACACAGATACGCACCCACTTACACACACATATTCACATATATACGTATTAAGAATGAATTTAAGAAAAATAATAATGAACAGAAAAAGCAATCTTGCTCATGCTACATCTAAAATGACAGTCAAGCTCAGTGTAATCGTTGGAGATAACCTGAAGAAAAAATAAGTAGGAGGAAAAAGACTTCGAAAAACATATAAATAAAATGTTTTTTAAATCTCTAACAGCAATTTTAGGAAAACTCAAGTTACAGTCGAGGAACACCGATAACAAAAAAAAATCTGTTACAAATCCTCTCGGTATTCTTTGCATTTTCATGCGGACATGGGTACATGGGATATGATGGAGATACAGTGCATGACAGATGTCACTTGTGAGTAGAAAATATCTACAAAGTTTTTGCATTAACGCGTAAACAAACATATACTCAAAGTAAAAATTCATAGCTTGTTCAACATATCGACAGAGAGCTAATTTTTCCACGATTCATAAGCTCAAAATTAATCTTTATTTCATTTGTTTAATTGTATTTTTCTTATTTCTCATTCACAGAGACGCTCTATAGGGTAGTGATAGATCTATTTTTGAACCATTTTGCAAGAGCAATACAATTAATTATGCGGGTTATTTTCAAGTATCAAACGACAATACCATGAGGATTTATGCTTTGAATTTTTGGCTTGTGCAGCAAATAAAAAATGTTAATACAGATTCCTTCAGCAACTTATTCAATAAATATTCCGGCAGAATTCAACTATACCAGTCTGCGCTTCGGAAATATTATGTTTGTGGCATGTACCGACGCTGCCCCATACTATGGTAATAGCTATGGACGGAGAAAGCATTCTATATCCTAGGATAATACACGTCACATGTTTGGCCCATGGGTTGCACCAAGTAGCAGAATTGGTAAGAAGTACCTACCCAGAAGTCAATTGACTTATATCGTCAGGAAATGTATCTTCGTGTGAGCCCCACATAGAGTTCAACATGTCAAAGAAATGCACCCTGAAATCCCATTTCCACCATCACCGTACTGACCAGGTGGGGTACCTGGCTGAACGCTGCAGATTTCTATACCAGATATTACGAAGAAATAGCCTGAGTTTCTATGTCTTTTGAGTGTGACGAAGGCAGCAGGATAAAAGAATGTCGAAATCTTCTAGATTGTTTTGAGCTGAAAACTCGTGTTAATGACATTATTTAAACATGTACAGTACTGTCATGTACTCTATATAGAACAACTCGAAACTAGAGGGCTCTCTGTTTCTGACGTCATTTCAAAAATGAATACAATCAAAGATGCTCTGAAGAACACATACGACCGAAGATATTTTCAAAAATTGTCATGCAGTTGTTTAAGAAGAGAGGCTATAAAATCACGGAAAATGTGAGCTCTACTTTATGCGTAAAATCTACAGATAACACCAATGACATCTTACCGCAGTTCTCGCCAAATGACTTCAATTGTCTTTAATATGCCCCTCTCGTGTCATGCGAGGTGGAGAGGGTTTTACAATACAAGTCTGTCTTGGCACATGACAGGAGATTAAACTTTGAAACTTTGAAATTTAACTTGATTGTCAAATGTTATGAATCAAATTAAAATAAATTTTTTGTTGATTTGTTAGAACAAACCTGCTATACATTTCTTTGCGTCATAAAATTTATGTTCGTTTTTTCAAAAGTGACTCTAATGAACTTCTTGGAGAATTTTCCATTTCGTTTTATTTAACTTATTTCTGCAATTTAAATATTTTATTTGTCCCTATTCCCGTGAGGTATGTTCAAGTGTTTATATAATATAGATTATGCTATGAACAATTTTTAAATCGTATGTAATTTTCTCTATGAATTGCATTTATGCATGTACTCAAATGCAAATATTCACTATACATCGGCGACAATATACATGCAATTGCTGCAAATTTTAAACGACATATTGTCACAACCCTAGTTATAACAGAGTAGAAATTTTGCATGTTGTTGAAATATTCTTTGGTCGGGAAATTTAAAAGTACGACCGGCTGAAGAAATTGATGTTTCTTACCTCTTTCCAATAATACTGTCTCACTCAAATACACGTACAATTGAACCACTGACAAGATATACAGTAACTACTTGAATGACCTGTTTTCGTCTGGTTCAAGTGTTATGCCTCGAACCAGTAGTATAAAATAAATATATTATAATGAAGCAATGAAATAAATTCGTCCATAATATTCACAGATGACCTGAACGTTTTTACTGCGACGGGAGCCTCCAGTGGTCACTGAGGGTATTTTTACAATGCTGCTCACCAACAAGCAGCAACAGACTCTATTTTTATAAATGCTTAATCTGTGCTAAATGAAGGTCCGATCCAGTTGATGTTTGCGATTTTCAACATTACTTAAAATATCAAACTTCAGTGTGACCTGCCTTAGTCAAAGGTTTAGGTTGACCTCTTTTAATTTTTCTAAATGCTTTCCACATGATATTGGATGTTGTGTGCTCCCAGTGAAGACTACATACGAACGTAAAAAGTTGCAGTCAAAGTTTAGGCCGGTAATATCGACTGGCACAAAACATTTCTTCCTGACAGGAGCACCAAACTAATTTTGCCCAAACAAAATCGGAAAATGCTATTGTGATAAACAAATGGAACATTTTTACATCTTATGCAGATGCATGCTTCGAACGACAAACAAGAAATCTCTTTTCCCGGAAGCAAAAATCACACAAATGACTCCTCTGGAATACATTCGAAACGAAAAGAAAGAAATCGGTTCATGACCGGAAGAAAATTGCGAAAATGACTATTCTGGAGACGAAACAAACGTTTTTTTTTTTAAATTATTCCTGAAATGCAATAAAACCTATTAGATTTAGAATTAAAATAAATTCTCGATATTACATTGAAATGAATACCGATAACTTTGTGGAAGATCGATGCCTATTCAATGCCTGTATTCATTGATCAATGCCCCACGGAGATGATTACACAATGCGCAAGTTGAGCAGCCTTGGTGATTTTGGCGTTTTGCAGTGTATAAGTTCTCGAGAAAACTTTGCAACTTTGCGACGAAAAAATATCTCGAAAGTCAGATGACGTAATGAGATGAACAGGGAGCTGGAATAGAGCAACCTCGACGCGGCCATGCGAGGAGTGTCGTCGCATTAGTAGTCACGACGCCTGGACGTGATTCGGACACCTGAAAATTTCTAGACGAGTGACAAATTTTGAAACCGCTCAGTAAAGCGGGTAGATGAAAGCAAACGTGTAGTGAGGAGCGTTTCACGTGTAACGAATGGCGTTCGAAAACTAATGGTACAAATTTTTGCAGTACCTAAAAAATATTGAAAAATTGCATTTTAAGGAATTAGTAGAGATTTACGAGTACATGTTGATCGTTTTCCTGCATGGTTACAAAAGTAAAGGAAGGGGCGAGTCCATTAGAAATTTTTAAGACAAATGATCGTCTTGAATGATAGTTGATCATACAGAACTCATGCGGAGGATGCACGAGTGTCAGGGAATCGCTTCTGCATACGGTACAAGATATAAGACCTGCATCGACGTAGCAGGGAGACATTTTCAACACTAATCGAATTTTGATACCAATTCATTTTAAGAGTCAATCCTTTCAAATTAGTTCAGAACACCTGTTTTGGAGAACACGGCCAGAATAATTTACTCAATTTTGAGGTTAGGTCTTTCTAAAACGATTGCTTGAATTTCTACTTTTTCATGATAAGTTTTTTTCTTTTTTGTTTCTATCAGTTTCTAACACATTTTCAACACCCTGTATACATAGGGAATTAAGGAACAAGAGTCTGTTGAAAGCATGACGTATCTGAAATAACTTGGGGCAGTTGAAAAATAAACTCATTTTGTCGTAGATCTACAGCTTTTTAACTTTTTTTTACAAAGCTCAAGCTCAATTTAAAAAAGCACTAGTTCAATTTAAAAAAGGTCAACTACAATTAAAAAAAGCTCAAGTTCAATTTAAAAAAGGTCAAGTTCAATTTTAAAAAGATCAAGATCAATTTAATAAATGTCAAGTTCAATTTAAAAAAGCTCAAGTTTAATTTTAAAAAGTTCAAGGTCAATTTAAAAAAGCTCAAGTTTAATTTGAAAAAGATCATGTTTAATTTAAAAAGTCTCAAGTAAGCTATATTTAAAAAAAGATCAAGTTCAATTTTGGAAAGCTTACGTTTCTGAAATTGCATACTTATGAAATAATGATACAATTGAAGTTCATTCATAAGAATGCATATTTATTTGAAAGTACTTGCCCTGAAAGTAGAGTAAATCGAATATCAAAACCAAGCTGCTGTGATTTTGTACTCAATTTGACATTCTTCAAGTTTTACCTATGAATCATTTGCGAAACAGATCATCGGTACTATATCGACAAAAATGATGCAAAAAACTTTATGTAATAAGTAACTGTGGTACAAATAGCAAATTGCACTGACTGTGCAATTAGCAAATTGCACTGAGTAACGTTAAATTTTTCATCAGTGCAGTTTGCTAATTGTCACACATTTACTTATTACTTAAAGTTTATTCGCATAATTTTTGTCGATACATAAAAATTCCGATGATCTTTTTAGTAAATGAAAAATCACAGCAGCTTGGTTTGTCTGATTTCGATTTACTCTATTTTCAGGGCCAGTACTTTTAAATAAATATGCATTCTCACGAAAACTTCAATTATATCATTATTACATAGGTATGCAATTTTAGAAACATAAGATTTACAAAATTGAATTTGATCTTTTTTATATGTAGCCTACTTGAGACTTTTTCAATTAAACTTGATATTTTTTAAAATAAAACTTGATCTTTTTTTAATTAAACTTGAGCTTTTTTAAATTGACCTTCAACTTTTTTAAATTAACCATGACCTTTTTTAAATCGAACTTGACCATTTTTAAATTGAACTTGAGCTTTTTAAAATTTAAGTTGAAAGCTGTAGTTCGTTGTTTAGAGGTTCGAAAGCAAAATCCTTTCCACTCTCGGTGCTGAACAAATTAGAATTCACCTTGTATTTTTTGAAAGAAAAGCTGAACAACAAACAAAATCGAAATGAACGCCTACAAGTCGAAAAATTTTCTTTAATAATTTTCTTGACCATAAAATTTTGGCTTTAGTTTCAGTGTATTTTTACCCTTTTTGAAATATAAATGTTCATTTGAAGTTTTAAAACTAGAATCAGATTTTTCTAAACTTTCGTCAGTAAAGGATGAGCCATTCACATCACTTCTTTTTTCTCACCCGTAAGTGTTGGGTTTTTTATTTTGGCTCTTTTGCGAAGTACCAATTTTGGAGTTTAAAAAAGCATTTTCTCGATGATTTAAAGAGCTACAGTATTGATATAGTTATCATTGGATGCGAAATGATTCTGGAAATATTATGACGGTCTGAGTTCTTCAAATTATTTTTTCGATCACAAGTTGAATTTTTTTAATTTGAAATGTTCAAAACTCCACAGTAAGAACTTTGAAAATATTGAACTGTCAACGTGTTGCCAGAATCTTACTGCATCCAATGATACCCATATCATTCATTACTGCAGCTCTAAACCTGACGGAGACGAGTTTTTTTACATAACATCAAAAGTGTTTCTTTATGGGTTTTTAAGGTCCAACAATAAAAAAATGAAAAATGCGACGATTTCTTAGAGTGAGATTTCGTTGCCAAGAGGTATTTTTCTACAATTAATCTTGATATATATTATTTGGATTGCTGGTTTGATTACATTCATATTATTAAAAAAAATTAGATGTTCAATAACCACTAACAGCTTCGCTAAAATTCCAAGACTCACGCTTGGAGTTCAGATTAAACCAAAACCTAATTTTACTTGAAAGTGGAGAAAGAAAGAATGTTTTATTCTAATCAAATCTGATACATATGTCATCTCGTACATTTTTTTTTTCAAATCTCCTGAAACTAACACCAGAACGCAATGACGGTTACCTCCGGTCTAGCTGGTGCATATTTCCGACACCTGGGTAGAGTGAGGAATAATAATATGGCACATCTGTTCTCTTTTCCCTAAGGCAGAATCATCAGGTGGCACTACCGAGATTCGAGCTGCATACAACAGAAGAAACGATGACTTTTTACGGTATCACTCTAATCATTAGTCCTCCTTAACTCGTATTATGAACCATTTAAGTTCACAGCAATGTACTAACGCAGAAAAACTGATGACAACTTCTCTTTAGCGTGAAATTTGTTAACCAGCCAAAATAGGAGTGTTTCAGCGGTAGAACTTTTCAAACGAGACAACACTAAAGGTATTTTTGAAGATAAAACATGCACTTGGAATTAAATCGAGCAAAAAATTAATTCAGTGAACATTTTTTCGTCTCTTTATTATGCATGAAATTAAAATTACACGCATGGAGTAAAACTGCGCTACAAGGAAAACTGTTCGATGAAGTTTGGAAAATAGCTTGGAAATTCGGGAGAATTTCTACGGTACAGCATAAGAAAATGACGATAGAATGCAATTAATTAAAAGCGTTCTTGAATAATGGGACACATGAATTTACTAGTAGAAACTGCAATCTATCGGCGATCAGATTCGCAGTCGAAATTAATGGGCTGCATATTAAAATATACCACAAAATCAGTTATAGAGATCACATAGGCAAATTTTGCATGATCCTCAAGCTTATGTGAAGCAAATAGAAGATAAGGCAGTCACTATAACCATTCACATTTTGTATCCCTATTTCGAAGAAAAAGCAAAGGACAGCGAAGAGAAATAATTGATTTCGTAATGCAGGGTGTAGAACTAATGACTTTCACAGGGGCGATCGAGTGCTCCTAAATAAGGCCCCGATACACTGGGCAAAATCGCGGTGATAACCGCCAGCACGCCTCTCAATGTGCCTCCCATCCCTGCACACCAGCCAGTTGGCAGAGTGGCCACCGAGCTTTCAGTGATCCGAGCATGTCTGGATTAGGACGGTCGTCACTGCGACGAGCAGTACCATTTTGAACGTTGACGGGAGAGGTGCGCAGCCATGTCTTGCTCCGCAATTGAGTTGACAAAACTCGAACGCTGAATTCTATAGACGCATTTAAAAAATTCGACTGCTTGCAGAATGTGATGAGCAGCGCTTACAGAAGGCTAAAGCACAGCGCAACGTGCGCTTTGGTTTTATCCTGCGCTCCATACGGCTGGTCGCAATCGCGCACCTAACCCGTACGACACGCTGAGGCAGACTGACGCCTTGCATTGCATTCCGCGGTGCTTCATCTTGCGTGCTGAGTGTATCATGTCGCCAGTTCTCACTTCAACTGGCGGACGGATCCACTGCCGAAATTTCTCGAGTCATGAACGCCAGTGTATCGGGGCCTTAATCACTAGGCAGTGGTGGCCACCGTCCACGAAGCAGTGAGCTCTCACAAAAGAATTGTGAAAGGCGATACGAATGATTAAATCCTGATTATACCTCACACCTAAATGCTTTACAATGCCTCAAAACTGCGGAAAACTTTATAATCACATACTATGATAAAGAATAAGCACAACTAAAAATTCAAAGGTACTTGATAAGCTTATATTCTTCTCCAGGTTCTCTCTTCAGAGGCTTTTATATAACTTTTCTATGAACTGATCTTCAAAATCATCGACTTTAATTTCTTCTCTGTTTGTGTTGCATTTCGTAGCTAAGTAATTTGTTGGAGAAACTCCTGATTAAGAAAAGTTATTGAATTCCAAGGTTGTGCATTTTTTGCATTTATGAACTGCAAACTGTGAAATGAAGGTTTTTGATCCCTGTGCGAAAAAAAATTAATATGTTAATTACGTGAATGTTTACTTGTAACGATATCTCTTCACAGTGATTCAGTATAGCCTTACTGTGTGTCTATTATCGAATTCAAACTCACAGGAAGCTTTACAATAATTCATCCACTGTACCTCATCTATTAATTCATCTGATAGCTGGTTTGGGGTAGACGTATATCGTCTTGATATGGTTTTCTCAAAGATGCAAAAGCATCGTCAATCAACGCCGTCAAGAAACATGTCAATTGATAAAATACAACGAACTCATATTCGTTGCTTTTGGTAAATTCATACAAACAATAATGAATGTAAGAGGCAATATCTTCCTACCATATATACACAGGTTTTCAGTTACGGCATTGACTACATGTACACAAGTGTTATCATAGGGAATAGATGCCCCGGTTTTGAGCAACGAGGCTTATTTAATGAATATTTTTTCATATTTAATAATTCATGACAATAAGGTCTCCCTCTATTTCATCACCCTAGAAGGCCTTTCGTTCAACTTTTCAGACAAACAAATATTTGAAGATTTCAGCAGAAGAAGCAAGAAGTCATAACCTTTCGTCCGGAGTCGTAGCCTTCGGAATGAAACGAAATAGTCATCGATTTTCTCCGTTCTCAAGAAGACAAGACCCCAAGATGCGCTTCATGCGCAGGCCACCTGTGCGGATTACACTGAGGGCTCTGATAGCAGCACTGCTACTGCCGATGTTGTTAGTTGCAGCGACCACCCCCACCTGGCAGACAGCTCTGCCCGACGATGTGGACCCTGAGTCCGTGCAATTGCTGGAGCTGCGACTTTCGGCTTGCATCCAGACGTGCATGAAGCGAGCCTGCGCAACAGTGGCACATCAAGGTCTGTTATACGGGAGTCAGTCGTGTTTTATGTTTTTTTATGATATTCATGTTAGCTGCACATCATGATACTCAGTTGTTTATGGCGTTGAATTTTAGGGTGTGATTTTTTCGGTTGTATGCGTTGTTGGGCTTCAGTGAGGGATTCTGGGTGGTTGAGTGTAATAATGGACTGTTTTGAGATGATCATCAGTGATGCATGTCATTTGCTTGTGTTCATGTTTTTTTTGTAATATTAATGTTTCTTGGAGGGAATGATGGACATTGGGAGATGAGGGAAATGCTGATAACCACGTGTTCGAGTGGTTTAGAGCGCGCGCTTCGCACGAGAAGGGTCAGCAGTTCGAATCCCGGCAGTGACGTTCGCAGATTCTCTCCGTCGGCAATAGTGAGAACCAGGTGACGGAAATGGACACAGGCTTACTGGGGGTAACCGTCATTGCGTCCTGATGTTAGTTACATGTATAAGACATTTGAAAAACCAAGGTACAAGATGATTTGTCTCAGGCTTGATTGTAACAAACACCCTTTAGTGCACGAAATTGGCTCGAGTTGTGTTCCTGGTCAAATGCGCATGAAGAGTGATTGGCTTGTGTACGAATACTTAATGCCTTCTGTACTGATCATTTGCACGGGATGCTAGGCAGTCCGAAAGGATCATGTTCGTGCGATTTCGAGGTAGTTGACCATTGTGTGCGGATGGTCATCCCTGTGTAAAACATTTGCAATAAATGAAACTCCCATTAATTTGGAAGCAACCATCCAGTTTTCTGGCTTACGAAGAGTTAAATTTACTCCTACGGTGTTTAATAACGCTCCGATAAAAATTTCAGAATCATTAAAAAAATTATCATCATTTCCAGTAGAACTTGTAGCAATACAATTGTTCATAGCTCCGAGGATGTAGCAGGATTTTCAGCTTTACTTTCCGTCATAGATTTCATCAAAGAGACTCTTGCAATCTTCTGCTTAATTTAGTTCGTTTTATATAACATTTAAGTTGCTGATTGAACCACAAAAAAGCGAACTTGAGTTTTTTCCAGTGAGCTTCTATCCTGTAGATGGTGTGACAGTGCCCTCTCTTATCGTCTTGTTGATTGCTAGCTTTTGTAATTAGTCCTTTCGAAGAAGTTTGCGTGTAAAAAATGATATTTTTCCTCCTTTAATTTTCCATTTCTTTAACACAATTTTTACCAATTCGTGAACATATCTCACCTTCGTAGGGTTACGACAAAAGTTTTTTGAAGTTTCTTTTTGTTTATCAGTGAACTTAGTCCTCTACAATCCACTGGTTCTATTATAACTAAAATGTAATTTATATGCAGTGATAATAATGCCTTTTCACGATACATTTGCATCTTTACCTAGATCAGAAGTGCTCGTTGGTCTTATATAATTGCTGTGCGGTTTGTATCCAAGAATCACAATCCCTTTTTTCACGATCTCTACTCAGACCAGAAGTGCCAGCTTGTCCGTGGAGACGGCTCCCCAGCGCCGTTGGCCGCGCTGCTCAGACTCGTCAAACCTCGCATCAACCTCGCTCTCCGGAAACCTGTTCGAGCGTCTTCTATCGCAGATCCTGAGATGTAATACAACTGAAAAAAAATAAACACATGTTTTACACGTAAAAACACGTCACTACATTGTGACAGTGTTCTTCATTTATTCATATCTATACTTAACCTTATATTTTGATATTATTATCATCAGAAGCTTTCTATTCCATCCCGAAATTGTCATTTCGGGATAAAAATATACTCACGTCAAGGGGGTCATCCGGCAATTTTCAAATTTTGATCTGATTCGTTTGAAATTTGGCCAGTATATGTATTTGTTGAAAATGAACATATTTTACTCATGTATTTTTTTCGATTTAGGACTTATTTTTTAGAAAAATATGATAAATTACATTTTTGATACATTTTTATGGATATTTCACATGAATAGAAGTCATTGAGTTTTATTCTAGAACAAAACCAAAGGCAGTTGTAGAATCCTTGAAGCATTGCAAACAAAATTATGGTGTCAAATTATCCGTTTGAAACTTTTCGTTTATATATGCGATATTTGATCACTAACTAGCATCTACACTAATTTTGAGTTTTGAGCTTGATTAAAAAAAATTATATGTAAAATTGGAAAGAAAGAGACCATCCTTTTGTTAGAAATGTTCCAAGGATTCTAAAACTGTCTTTGTTTTTCCCTAGCATAAAAATTCACTGACTTCTATTCTTTTGAATGTTGAAAATAATGATTGTTAGTAATAACGCATAAATAAATTTTTATCTAAGCTGTAATACAATGGACAATTTATGTAATTGAATGCTGTTTTCATTTTTATATCGATAATATCCATGCATAACTTCATATTCACACTGCGAATTGAATTTCCCCCAAAAAAATTTGTTCCATAAAAATTATGAACTTTTATATTTTTAGTCTGATTCTTATGAAATTCGACGATTATATGTAATTTTTAAAAAGAAACACAATTTCTTACAATCATTTTTTTTTCGATTTAGGCATTAGTTTTTTGAAAATATTGAACATATTGGTTTCTTAGTTCATTTTTATTGATATTTCAAACGAATAGAACTCATTGAGTTTTCATGCTAGAACAAAACCAAAGACAGCTTTAGAATCTTTGAAGCATTTTAAACAAAAGTATGGTGTCAAATTTAATTTCCCGTTTTGTTTTCTTTTCATATGGGGTCGAAAATTCTGGATTTTTGGTCCCCTTGCACCCCCATGAAGAGGGGGATCTAGTGTCCGTAGCCCCGTAAAATTTTAGGACCGAATAGTCCACCACCTATGGGTCCTTTTTCAACAACAACAACATAAAATGCTTATCGGGGCCTGGCAGGGGCCTGGAAGACCCCCTTAAAGTTTGATTTCTACTCCTCAACTCAGCATGTCTAGCTCCAAGTATGCAGGCATACAGCTGACCGTTTTCGTACTGATTTTGATATCCAGGAAAACAAAGAGAAGTTACGGAAAACTCATCAAATTGTAACTACAGCTACGCGTGGAACATTACATGGAGTATCTCGATAGTTCCTTCAATTTTTTCGCCACTTGTGGTATTTATTCAGTTATCAAATCATAAACTCGTAGCGATTTCATTGCCACCTCAACAAACGACGGATTTTCGTTTTCGTTGAGAATATTGGAAGTGTGTACACGCGCCCGTGGAGTGCTGAAGAAATTTGTTGAAGCGAGAGTTCACGCACAAACTTCGAGTATTTTTTATTTCACAAGCAGAAACTGAAAGCAGAATCTTAGGTACTATTCAGTTCAGTTAATATTCATTCCTTCACCAAATTACTCTGTACAGCGACTCAAATGTAATCAAGTCTTTGTTGTCTGGATAATAGATTAATCTAGTACAGCAATGATCGTATTCCATTTACTCAAAAGAATGAGACAATTATTTGATAAATTCTTCTCAGTTTTCTAAACATATCACATTCTTTCACCAGGTCTCCTGGCTTTGTGACGGACGATGACGTAAATACGGAATTTCGCACTGAAGTACAAGACTTTCCTTTTGTGGTTGTTGACCTGGGTACTCCATACGACATCGAGGAAGTGTCTCTAAGTGGCCTTCTAACGTTTTACTATCTCCGTTATTTCGAAGTGAGTGAAGTGATACGTCGAAACGGTCTAATTGAGGGAAGAAAATCACGCGTATCACAGGAGCGCGAGATGATCGCCCTGAATGAGAGTTTGTTAGGAAATATAAATAAACAGGGCCCAGCTTTGGTTTAAGTGAGGGTTCTGTTGTGCGTTGAGATTTCTTCGCACAATCCAAACCGTGGATGGATGAAAAAAAAGAAATTTTTTGATTAGGTAGCTATAGGCACTGCAGCGAGTTGCATCCACATTCTTAGCAATACGGATGGCTGGGTTTGTGAAGTAAATCCAAAGAGGTCCGAGCTTCAATCTATTATTCGCTGGCCTGTTAATTAGGTGGTGTAAATCTATCTCATTATTCTTGATGGCTAAAATTTCAATTTTATTTTACGTTGTTAAATATCTCATTGAACTTATAAAATTCATCTAAAAAAACGTAAAATGATTTTGCTTACGAAGTTAAAATCACTTCAGAATGCTCAAGCCGAAATTACTGGTGAAAAAGTGCAGAATTTTGAAAAAACAATAGTTTGCCCTGAACAACGATTTTACAGTATTGCCCACATGCACCGTAAATGGAACGGTGATCGTAGAAAATGTTCATTCGAGCCACTAAGTACCTTTAATATATGCATTATTAGTCACGTATACGATAATATGGGGATATAATGCAACATGCTTGTGATGTGAAACAATTTACATCTTGAAGGATGTAGAATACAAAATTTTCTCTATAAGTGCCTTTAATAAATGAATGAATGAAATGTTGAAATATTGAAATAATCAAAATGTGGAAGCACCTTGATAAATAAATGTTTTAAACAAAACAAGCATCGAAAGCAAAAAAAATTTAAAGAGCAAATATCAGTTATACATTTATTATTTAATATATTAGGAGAGCAAAATTTTTAGCACTTTTTAAAGTTTCCATTTAAGATTTGGTTGCATTGCTTTTGTTAGTATCAACAGCTCTTAAGAATTCATAATAATTACCTGTCAGAAGTAAGCAGCTTTTGGTTATATTTTGTTCATTCTTCCACTTAGATTTTCTTCAATACAATAATAATGGTGTTACCGACTGCGCCTTGATTCTTTTATTTCAGTTCACTGTACACATTGTCAATTATATTCGTGGAATGGGCACTTTAGAACAACATGTTTTTCTCTTGCCTGAATGTTTTGGTTGCATTCGCTTCGTTTCAAGGGTCGTTGTCTAGTTGAAAATTCCAACGAGGTTAGAACGCAAAACTATTGCTATTGCTCTACATATAATTGCATATAGGTAATACAAAAATTCAGAAGAAAGCCAAAAATTATCTAATAAAAATTCAAATACGTACATTTAGGACGAGCAGTAGGAAATTATAAAATAAACTGAGATCATTGCTATAAAGTTAATTTTCATCAATTCTATGAAGAACAATGTAGAAGAAATAGTCGTCAGCACTCACTGGTAGCCTGATTATCACACAAGTATTCTACATAAAAGTTTTGAAATTTTTAAAGAGGGTAAGTGAAGAACTCTAACATTATTTTAAAGTCATAAATGTTTACCGGTAATTTTACGATCTTAAGTAAAAAAATAAGGTCTATGATCACCTTATAATACTCCGTATATTATCACTATTATAAAAGTAGCCGCGTGTGTCCGTCCGTCCGTCAGTGTGACCTCCCTCTTCTAATCGATAACTTTGATAGCAACAAGGATAAAGCTTAAGAAATACAAGATATTATTCCATTGCATTATTTTTCTGTGGCGATTCAATTCCTTTTCACTAGGATTAGGGTATCCAGAATACGCAATCGGCATATTTTTAGAAATAGAAATTTTCCTTGGACCTTTCTCTGGTGAAATTTATCATTTTGCTTTAATATTTTTAATTGATAATGCGAAAAAAATGTTTTAAATACGTTTGACCAGTAGCCTGGCAACCACTTAGTATAAAGTCCAAGATTTTGGAACTTGAGTTATCGTTTTCGAAATTGTGATTATCTTGAAAAGCTTTGAAGTGATGATAGACGACATTTCAGAATAAAATTCCGACAAAAGAGGCCACCATGGATAAAAATGTGTCCAACCGCAAGAGAGAAGTAGCAAGACTTCGACATCAAGAAAAACGCCGAAGACGATCGGATGAACAACGCGAAATGGCAAGACGAAGCAATGCTGCTCGCCAACGAGATGCTAGAGCTAAATTAACCCTTGAACGGTGTTTGGAAATTCTACGGAATAATGCAGAGTAACACCGAGTTGCTAGAGCTTAACACATAAAAGAAGCGAGAAAATTCTTCCGCATAACGCTGGACAACATCGAGTGGCACGAGAGAATTCAACTCAAGAAAGAAGGAATGAAATTCTTTAGATTAATGCCGACCAGCACGTGTGCACTAGTCACTATAATAATTAGCGCCGCGTCCGTCCGTCTGTGTGTCACACCCACCAGCCGAGAGTGTGTGATGAACGTATCTGTTTCAAAAGCTTCATCAACTCCACAATATTATTTCTGCTGCATTAACCCAGCAAATTCTGAGTTGGAATGACTATCAGGTGTATTGGTAGGTTAGGTTGTACAGAATATCAGCAGTTGAGACTTAGAAAAGGATACGAAAGCCATTGACTAGCATGGGAAATCATGGGAAAGCCAATTTAAAGCTCCGTTGGTCCGCCGCTCTGTCACGTTGTCAAGGAAGCTTAGTGACAATTTTTGATAGGAGTTTCACCAGTGCACAAGATTAATAATATTTTAATTTCGGGTTATGTTGGGTTACATATGGTTTTAATCCCCATCTGAAATATTTTTTTAGGAAATTATCGATTTCCGTCATATTTGATGGGTCGCTTACACTAAAAAAAACTACACCTCGACCTTCCCGCAGCGCTGCAGTGGCGTGAAATTATCCCCCTTCTCAAAAATGAGTGTTTACTAGTCACTATAATAATAAGAGCCGCGTCCGTTCCTCCGTCGGTCTGTGTGTCACACCCACCAGCCGAAAGTGGGTGATCAGCGTATCTGTGATACAAGCTTCATCAGCTCCATAATTATTTTCGGTATATTAACCCAGTAGATTCAGAGTCAGAATGAATATCACGTGTATTGCTGGGAAACAGGAACGTGTGTCATGTGATTTGTCGAAGTTATTGTATATTTTTCACGGGCCGTGTGATCTCGTTGCTCTAAAAGTCACGTTGGAAACTGAGCAGGCGTATCGCGCATTCGCATTCCATCAGCTAGAAAAGTAAATCCATCCAAAGAAAAACTCTCAAATGAATAATTTTTCACGGATAATGAATATACGAAACGACATTTTTTCAAATCCGACGGGTCTTTTGAACATCAGTGAGAATTCTTGGCTGAAGATGATGTAAGTTACATCGAAACGTTGCGTTTTATAGATTGACAGAGTTATAGAATTTCAACGATTGGTATTGGTAACGCCAAAAAATTTTCAGTGATTTCCTTTAAATTTTATCACGTGAAGAACTCGGACAAATTCACAGAGATGATAAGTTGGAAAAGATATATATATATATATTTAGTCATATGTGAATGAAAGGAAGTGTAACATGCACGGTTGACTATTGAATTGTTTGATTCTTTGGCGTTCACAGTAGATATAATTTAAAGGTGTACAAACATTTGAATCCATAATGGCGTTTACTCACTAAAAATCTCGGATAAAAAAATTTCTATTGGTGAATCTTCATTTGTACAGAAGTTTACGTTTGTCACAGAATATCAACGGAACACCACAGTGATATTTTTCTACTGTTTTTTACATCACTGTCCCTGGTTGTAAATAGGTTTGTTTAAATAATATGGATTTTGTAGATTAATTAATGTACTTCGGTATCACATATCGCAAGGAAATTGTTTGAATTGCGTACATGTTTCAAATTAATAATTTCATCGATCTGTTGCCTGTTGAATATAATTTTTTTAAATTACTTGAATTGTGGAAAATTCAATTCCCATTTACTTTCATTCACTTCTACTTATTTCCTAGTTACGCTTGGGAATGGAAGATCTTCCTGGTCCCGACTTCAGCTCCTACACTCTGGTGCTCAACCTCACTACCGGATGTCGCGGATTGTTTCTCCTCTCTTATTCTTGCAACATGACCCTCAACAAGCCCGTTCGAGCCAAATTTGTGTCCATGCAGGTTATGGACCCGTCGAATGATATGGCCGTCTCTTTCGTGTCAGTGTTTGGTCGATAAATTCAGCTCTAGTTGAGTGAAACTCTTCTGACCGATCGCAACGACAATTCAGAACTTTGGGTTGAATATTAGACAAGCAACTATAAACACCTTTCAATCAATCGATAAATATTTACAGTTGTGAATTGACGGAATGAAGGACCTAAATTTAAAAAAAAAACTGTGATATCAAAATTCTCCATTGGCAGTTTCATCTGTGTGAACATCTAAAATGTCAATTACGGACCAAAAGACAGATAAAAATCATTGATGGACTCGCAATAGAATTTAAGTGAGTTTTGATTGTTTTCCAGATGTGAACTGCTCGGTGCTTTTAAATATTAAATTTGTGTCGTGAAACTTGTTTGATGGAACTGAAAAATACAAGAGGAAGATCGGTAAAATTAATTCATTTTTCAATTTGGTTTTATTTCACTATGTCACGCTCCAATCCCAGGTCCGACAACTTCATTCAGAGCAATCCCTTGCCTTGTTATTTGAAACGAACAAAATTTAAAATAGTAGGCAAAATCAGAATGAAACGTTTTAGTGAAGCTATTCAACTTGGGCATGCTGGTTGTAACGATTAACTATTGATGAGCCTCTGCACTCATATTTCGGCAAACGTTTGCTATTAAAGTATATTGCCACGAACTTACATTCTATTTCGTATCAGATCTTCAGGTGTTCCAAAAAAAATTTTTTGGACAATGCTTCGAAAATACTGCACTTGTGATATCTATTATAAACATTAGTAGTCACTAATACAATAAAAGGGGACGATATTACGCCACATGCTGGGATAGAAGTTGCTACATATTTTCAAAACGTAAAATACTCATTTTGTTCCACAAACGTATAATGAGGTGCCTTATAGATGAATCTCTTTAGCAACAATTCAAAGGAAAATTTAGGTTAGACATATAATGGTTTATCTGTCACAGTTACTGAACAAATCTTCGAATAACGAAGAGCACAACATAGAAACAAGTGATATTTTAGCATCAGTAGTGCTCAAGAGGTTGTTGTGGTTGGTAGTGGTTTGTTTTCAATTTTTTGTGTAATTTTAGTGTTTTTTATAATATTGCCCTCAAACATGCTGAAGAGCTTGTCGCAGACCACAGTATCTAGTTCATTACAGAAGAGTTGAAAGCCCTTACCAGAGTACGAGAAAAGACTGGGGCTGAGAGCACATCTTCAGAGGGAGGAGGATGAGAAGAAAGATATCCCAAGTTCTGGGATCAATAAAATGAGTGCAAAGGAATCGCAGACTTTTGTTGAAAGAACTTTCCCTGATAACATGGCAGGCAAAAGGACTCTAAGCCACGATATCTACTACGCTCTAAGCTTTTCAATGTTGCCATCGTGTTGTGTTACCGTAAAATCCTCCAATAAATGCAGAAGCAAAGAACACCCGTAAAGTTCTTTCCATCCCATCATTCTCAAAGAGACAAATAAGGGAAGTCGCCTTCGAATTAAGATTGCTAGATGCTTTCATAGAAAGGGATTTTCCCTCAGAGCAATTATTTCATCCCTTCCTCCCCGTAATTCAATTTACTTTCAAATGAGGCGCTATTGCATATTAAACGTAAAGGCCTGTTTACACGATCATCGAGTGCGCGCGTGAGCAGTGAAGAGAGGCACCAGCCCCGCCCCCTTTCTTTCGCTTCAGGCTCTAAGGTAAATGTACGAATAAAACCTAATTTCAAGCTCTTCAGCCACAGGCCATCATCAGTGATAAGAATTCTGAGAAGTACAAAAAGTAAAAACAGTCTATTTTAGAACGACGAACCAAAAAATAAGCTATAGAATTACGTTAATTGCCATTATCTATTTACTATGATTAAAGGAAATGAACTATGATTTTTTTTTTAAACCTAGCTTAAGTTAAAAAATGTACAAGGATTCTAAACTGCACATATATGTATAAAACTGTCGTTTTGTCAAGATTGAAATTTGTTAAATGGAAATTTCATTGTTGCCCTAAAATTTCCATTAATCAATTTTCAATCTTGGAAAAAACCCAGTTTTATACAGGAATGCGCATTTAGAGTCCTTGTTAATTTTTAAACTTAAGCTTGGTTTAAACAACACTCTTAGTTTATTTCCTTTAGCCGTAGTAATTAGATAAACTCAATTGATGTAACTTTTATAGCTTATTTTAAGGTTTGACATTCTAAAATATACTATTATTACTCTTTGTAGTTTTTCAGAATCCTCATCACTGATGATGGATTTTGGCCGAAACGTTTGAAATTAAGTTTTATTCGAATATATACCTCAAATGATTAAATGATTGAAGTAGCTTATCTTGCTTCTTTATTTGTATAACTGTTGCTACGGCTCCCTGAAGACTTTTAAGCGTTAGGTTCATTCTTCCTTCCTGCTCGCCAGCATTCATCTGCTACGTGCATTCCAGACCATATTGGAGCGCAGATATAAATTCATATTCCCTATTTCAGTTATATATATATAGAAATAAACACATGAATGATAAAATTTTAGACGATCGTACACCTAGTCAATATTCACTAATAAGTACAAAATTTGAATTATTTTTGTTTATATATTGTACGCAAACCATGAATTGACTTCAATCATGCCAGGTCCAGTCACAAATTTTCCACTTTAATTTCTGATTTGTTCAGTCACACAAAGTGTTGAGGTGTCATTATGAGCAGTACCGCTGCATGGCACGTGATGAACACGCAACCCGTGCATCTCAGTTACATATCTTGGATTTAGAAAGAAACAGAAATTACACACAAACATGTCTTGAATTCTCCACTTGGTTATTTATTGGTTATTTATTGGTTATTGCTTATTTATTTATTATTTCTTGTTGTTTTAGATATGAGGAATTGCAATATGAAGCCATGAATGAAATTTTCCGTAACCTGTATACCAAAGTTGAGTGTCAACTGGCAGGACGTTTCATTTCAACATGTATCTGAAAGTCTTGTTTAGTTAGCCAAATTATAATGTACTTTCTATACAAGTTAACAAGCATTTTGCAGGACAAACTTTAACATAAGGCTAACGAAAAAAAAAACCTTTTACACAATAATATTATCGTTAGTTGAAAGTGCTTCGTTAAATAGTAACAAGGACTTGAAATTTGAGACGTATCGGAGAAAAATTTGCACTTTGGTAGTGGAAGGAAATGAAGAATAAAACTTGACAAAGGATCATCTATGATTTCTAGAAAAATAATAACACAATGGCCTTGTTTATTACGACCATGAGGAATAGGAAATTATATCAGAAATTTATTAAATATTTAGTGAATAAAGCGCATCTGTTGTGATGCAATTTGTTGATAACATGTGACCAATGTTCGAAAAATCCCTAAGTTCGTTCACATTAGTGAACTTTCCGAATTTTGACACAATCACTTCATCAGTTTAACATCTCGTAAAATGAATATTTCACAGCAATAAATGTAAGTCAAGTTCATGAACATTCCAAGAAATCTTTTACACTAATTATACGAAGAAAGTAACCTGTTCGAGGCTGCAAGGAGAGCATCAACATTGCTTAAATGAGAAAGTGCTCGTACAGAACGTCCCTCACATGTGTGAGATTATTGAAGCGAGTTTACTCGCAAGTTCTTGCCAGTGGCAGGACAGTGTAGAACTGAACGCAGTAAGGACACTACGCCAATTGTCAATATTCAATAGACATGAAAACAGCACATGAACTGTTCAACATCTACGGCAAAGGAGGCAGGAGGACGAAAATTACGGGTTTGATTCGTACGTTGACGACGTAACATTCCTTCAATTAACTCCTAGACAACACGTAGCACTAACACTTCCGCCGTGGAAAGGATGTACAGGGTGGTCCATAAGTAGGTGGACAGTATGTGGAATTGGTCTTGTATCAGTTATATTTTTATAATGCTATCCATTTCAGCTATGTTATACGTGTCATGTTATGTACAATTTCATAACTATATTATTTAAACGTGGGGAAAAATGTTCGTTGAAGCGTGAGAGGCAGACTTCAGAGCTGTGTAATTTACGATGAAAAATTGTTTGAGCACTAGCCTTGATCAAATTTTCAGGCACATGTATTATTTTTTCAAAATTTGAATATTCTAGTTGTTTACGTACTAAATATATGTGCATGTATCTGGAGTCTCAAAATAAATGTTAGCATCAACGGTCTACTAACTTTTGAGCTCCATGCGTGACCACGGTGATTGTTAGCTTTTCCAGGTGTATATGATTTACACGAACATTTCGACCACAATTGGTGAAACTGAAGTTCAAAATTTAACTCAAATGAAAGTCAATCGTAATAAGCAATTATCAATATAGCAATCATTAACTGGATCATGCCCTAATTTAGCTTTACATAAGTATTTAAAATAATGAGTTTGTGACAAGCAGTCGGTCAGCAGCATATTGGACGTCCCCTCCGTGCGTGGCCACCATGTTGTGGCCAGGTGGCAACAACTTCAAGTTTCACGAAACTGCACCGTTTGTCACAACAAATACATTCCTCAACGATGTCACATCAATACCAACCGCCTTTCCAACGACTGTTAAAATGTAAATTAACCCCTAATCCAACAGGAATCGCCTTTTCTCTAGCTATTAGAAGGATTCAACCTTCTTTCTACTTCGTCAATAAGAATACTAGCAATTCGGAAGTGTGGATTGGTTGACATTCCTACCTCAAATACTGATAATTTACTCATATTTATATTTTTGATTGTATTGGAGGGACAAATAAAGTAGAAATACTTTTCGTCGGCTGTCTGTAGGTGTTTCGGGAAATGCTGAAGCTCATTATTGTACTACAGAAGTTTGGCGTTAAGGGAAAAATAAAAGCGAGACGTGACTTGAACAAATGTATTGCGAACTACCGACATCTTCCCGTGAGGGCAGAGCCCCCTTAACCACTCGGCCACGACGACACGAGACACGCACTGGAAACAGGACACAAACAGGACATGGAATATCCAAGGGACACACTACAAATCTGTTTTTGCTGAGTATTTGGTCAATATCCTCGTTAAATTCTCAGGTGCAAATTTTCACTGCGGTTGTGAGTGAACTTCATTACCGGAAGCCAAGGCCGCTCCTGCGCCCGTCCCGCTGCCTCTGATCTTGGTCTCGCTTCTGTCTTGCTTGACCCCGCGCCGTGCAGCATCTCCGACCGACGCATCCCAATACATATGTTCAAGTCACTTCTCGCCTTTATTTGGTCCACAACGCCGTACTTCTGCTGTACAATAATGAGTTGCAACATTCGCGCCCCCTAATACATATGTGTGATTGAAAATCCTGCTAGATTAGATATGCCTCAAATTTATTCTACCGGATATTTAACGATAATTCGTCAGTATTTATGGATGCATTTCTGTAAATATTTCTACAAAAGTAGGGTGTAGAGATTTGTTTCTTAGCGCTCCATTTCTAGAAGGCTGATGTCTCATGTATAATACAAGTAGGAGAGTAGTAACGTGAATGCTGGAGTAGAAGTTCAAATGCAGTCTTCAAAACTGTGCAAAGGACCAAGTAAAGTAAATGACATAATTCGCGATCGGTGACGTGGTACACCGAGCAATGTCAAATTTAGTTGACATATATTAACTTTATTTTAATACGGCAAATTAAATTTCATTATTTTACAAAAAGCAATTGTTTGCCTTCAAAATATTTTATTATCACAGCAGAACTAATGGTGCCACGTGCTGTGTAGGAGTTACGTAGGTAAGAAATGTTGTGTCGTCAACGTAGGAATCGATCCCGTAATCTTAGTCCTCCTGCCTCCATTGCGCGTAGATGCGGAACATCCATGCACTGCTTTCGTGTTCATGGAATATTGACAATTGGCGTAGTGTCCTTACAGCGTTCAGTTCTACACTGTCCTGCCACTGGCAAGAACTTGCGAGTAAACCCGCTTCAATGATCTCACACATGAGAGAGACGTTCTCTACGAGAACTTTGCCCTCTAAGTAATATTGACGCTCTCCCTGCGACGTTTTACTGACGCTTCTCTTGGTATACTCAGTTCTACTAACTTCTAATGAAAAAGTTTATGAACTTCACTTAGACTTATAAAAATGATATTTCTTTCAACATCTTGCTCAAGTTTTGAGTTCTGCTCTCCTTACACTTATAATGGCATTTCTTCTTTGAAAATTGAATAAGCTGATGAAATCATTGGGTCTAATTTCGAAAGGAATTTAATGTGTGAGAATTATTGTTTTCGAAAAGACGTGTGAAATATATTTAGGTGATATTCAAATTGTGTCCTGTTTCACTGACCCATAAGTGTCATTATGAGCAGTAACCGTCATAATGTCATTATGCCATTATGCATGGCAAGTAATGGACACGCTACCTGTTATCTCAATTATTGATGAAATGTAGTAGAAGATAGGAAATAATTTTACTTTGTACAAGAAACACAAGAGGTTAAATAATAAAAGAATTGCCACTGTAAGAATTGTGAAACTCCTGGTGGCTTCGACCGCATCCGCCGAACGATCTCACCGCCGTTTGAACGCCTGCACTGCAACAGATGAGGCGGCGTGTGGAACATCTTTTGTTAGCACCTATCCTAATTCAGATGAATAGAAGAACCAACCTACAAATGAACATTTATTATATTTTTACTCACAACACACTCACTTTCATTTTTTTTTTACATGTTCATTTTTACATTGGTTCTTCTTGTTATCTTACGCGTGAGATTCTCTATGAATCGATTTGTTAAAATAAATTCTCCTAGTGTAGTAATTTGTTTCTTATGCTCATAATAGTTAATAGGGGTTGCTATTCTGTGTTTGTCTTCATAACGAAAGCATTAATTACTCTCGTGTCACTCTCATAACCTGAATTTTTCTCCAATTCGTTTCAATTTTCCAGTCCTTGCATCTTTAACGAAGCATTTTTAACCACATTATTAGGCTAGGAAAAGTGTTTATTTTACCTTTCCCACACTTGATATAAAGTTGTGTGCATACATGCATATAGGTATAGATTATCTAGGCAGGTGCCACTCAACTTTAGTATACAGGTAACGGAAACTCAATGGATTGCTCCATTTTCAAGAGTTGACTTCAGGAGTTAAATACAATATAAACGTTTTGCTTTCACTCTCCCTCCTTCCAAAATTGTAGATGCATCTAAAATTTCCTGAGTCTTATCATGCGTAGAGTGTTAGCAGAAAGAATGTATGAAAAAAAGAATATGCATAGTCAGGTCTCGTCAATATTAAATAGTTACTCATGGTTCTAAATTTTTATTTAAGCCATCAGTGGTTTGCGTCGCGACGACCAAAATTAATTCCCACCCGAATTGAGGAATATAAAATTTGTATAAAAAAAAATTTCCCGAAATGTCAGATTGTGGTGTTATTGCACTATTATTAATACCATGCAGCTCTGCCCGGAGCGGGAAGCAATTACAAGTGCCATTCTAACTGCGATTCGTACAATCAACAGCAAAATTTTCTTTAGATGAAGCATATACTCTATGACACTCGATGAGAAGGTTACTCCTTCGCCAAAATTGAAAATGTGTGAATTGAGGAGGGAATCTTAACTTCAACTTCAACCGGAGAAAGTTGGTCAACGTCCATTCCTCGAACTCTGATAACTCACGCATAATGTGCGATCCGAAACATTGCATGGATAACTGATGCAGAAATATTTGCTGCCACCCCTCCGTTGCGTTCGGGAAATGTTGAAACTCGAAGTTGTGCTGAAATAGTATGGCATTGAAGGTAATATATAGGCCAGAAGTGACTTGAAATTATGTATGTGACTTGAGCAAATACCTTTTCATTTCACAATGCTTATTCCTAAAATTTTTTACTTACATTGGTTTGATAGCAAATACATTTATAACTTTCTGTGTATTCCCTGATTTGCTATCACTGTCGTGAAAAAGTATTCCACCCGACTTAAATTCTTCTTTTATACATTGTCTAATTATTGTTTTAACAACCTCTGTGGAGTGCAGTGGAGAGCACCTTTACAACGATATAAACTGGTGGTTTGTGCAAGCATGTCAGTGGCTTGTGCAGGTAAGAGAATCCATTTCGGTATGTCTGAAAATTTTGTTAAGTTGACTAAATTACAATGTACTTTCTATACAGAGTGACTGGCACTTCGCAGGACAAACTTTAAACGTAAGGCTGAGACCGTTGAAATAAACACTTTTTACTCAATATCATGAGCTAAAATTGCTTCGTTAAAGAGTTACATGGACTTGAAACATGAACCGTATCGGACTGAACAAGCATGCAAATTGTATACAACTTGAAAATGTGGCCAGTGTTTAAGAAATCAATTAGTTCTATCACAATAGTAAACATTCGAAATTTTGACTGAACCATTCTGCGCCCGTCCCGCTGCCTCTGATCTTCGTCTCGCTCTGTGATGCTTGACCCCGCGCCGTGCAGCATCACAATTTAAACAATATAAACAGTTTAAACAATTTAAACAATTTATTTACCACAGGAGATACAGAAATCGAATGTTTCTGAAGTCTAGTACAATGGACAAGTTTGAATATAGCTACCTGTGGGCCCGAATTAGTTTAGCGACTTCTGGGGCATCCTACCATCACGTTATTCTAAGGTTTACAATACTGTTTTACCTAAATCATTTAACCTAGTTTCGCATTAGACTGATCAGTGAGATAATTTACTCGATATGAGATATTTCATTTTACAATATAGGTCATATGGACTGTATTAACAGTACACTCGATAAACGATTTAACAGTAGATTGAATATCACCGACCGACACTTCCCAATACATATGTTCCAGTCACTTCTCGCCTTTATTTGGCCCACTACGCCATACTTCTGCTGCACCACAGTGAGTTGTAACCTTTCCCGAAATCAGTAGCGATTCATGATACAAAATCCTACTACCTTAGTTATACCTCAAATATGTCCAATCTGATTCTTTAGGACAAGTTATCAGTTTTTTAGGGGATGACTTCAAGAATCAAGGTATACATTCAGGCATGTGTTTCTAGAAAATTTGCGTATGAATAACCTTTTTTTTTGGAAGGCTAATGCCTCAAATGTAAATAGTGAAAGAGATTGGTTCCTGTCTTGAGACAAGTGCTAGATTAAATTCCATGGCTTAAGCTTGGTGAATGACTACGTAAGGTAATGTGTCGCGTAGGTCATTGTGCGTAGATGTTGAACAGTTCGTGCACTCCTTTATTGTCTATTGAATATTGAAAATTATTGGCGTAGTGTTCTTCCTGCGTTCAGTCCTACACTGTCCTGCCACTGGCAAGAACTTGCGACTAAACCCGCTTCAATAATCTCACATATGTGAGAGACGTTATGTACGAGAACTTTGCCCTCTAAACAATGTTGACGCTCACCTTGCGACGTCTTACTGGTGCTTTTTTAGTATATTCAGTTCTACTAACTTCAAATGGAGAAGTTCATGAACCTCACCTATACTAATAAAAACGGCTTTTCATTCCCTTTATTGCTTAAGTGTAGAGTTCTGCTGTTATTACATTTTTTTGAAGGAATTTTTCCCTAAATATTGAGAAGCAGATGAGAATTGTGTGTAATTTTCGATGGCTATTTCATTGTGGGAGACTTATTGTTGTTCGAAAAGATATGTAAAATATTTTGGTGCAAATAAACTGCGTCCTGTTTCACTGACCCGAAAGTCATTATGAGCAGTACCGCTGCATGACAAGTAATCGACACGCTACCCGTGATCTCTATCATGGATGAAATGTAGTAGAAGATAGGAAATTATTTTATTTCAGGTTTATAATAAATGAATTGCCTCAGCAGGAATTCGTGAAACTCCTGGTGGCTTCGATCGCATCCGATAACGATCGCACCGCCGTTTGAACGCCTGTGTCGCAGCAGATGAGGCAGCGTGTAGAACATCTTTTGTTAGCACCTATCCTAATTTAGATGAGAAGAAAAACCAATGTACAAATGAATATTTACATTATTTTTAATCTCAACACACTCATTTTCATTATTTTTATCATTTGTTCATTTTTACATTGTTTCTTTTTGTTATCTTACGCGTGAGATTCTCTAAGAATCGATCTGTTGGAAATATACTATCCTAGTTTAATAAAATGTTTCTTATGCTCATTATAGTTATTGGGAGATACTATTCTGTGTTTGTCTTGATAATGAAAACAGTTTTCACTCTTCATTCCCGAGTCACGCTAGGAACCCGAATTTTACTCCAATTCGTTTCAATTTCGCAGTGCTTGTATCTTTAGCGAAGCATTTTTAACCACAATATTATAGGAGGAAAAGTGTTTATTTTAAATTTCCCAGACTTGATGTAAAGTTGTGTGTATACATGTATATAGGTATAGATTAACTTGGCAGGTGACACTCAACATTGGTATACAGGTTACGGGAACTCAATTGATTGCTCCATTTTGCCATTGCTTAAATCGACAATCACAATGGTTTTTTAAGAGTTGACTTAGGGAGTTAAATATAATATAAGCGTTTTGCTTTTACTCTCCTTCCTTTCAAAATTGTAGTTGCATCTAAAATTTCCTGAGTCTTATCATGCGTGGAGTGTAAGCAGAAAGAACATATGAGAAAATGAATATGCGTAGTCAGGTCTCGTCAATATTAAATAGTAACTCTTGGTTCTAAAATTTCATTTAAGCCATCAGTGGTTTGCGTAGCGACGACAAAATTCCCTCACGAAATGAAAAAAATAAAATGAAAATTTAAAAATATATTCACCGAAATGTCAGGTTGTGTGGTTCTTGCACTATTATTAAAACGATGCAGCTTCCCCCTGAGCAGGAAGCGATTGCAAGTGCCATTCTGACTCCGAATTTTACAATGAACGACATAATTCCCTTTCCCTTTTCACTCTAACATCAATTGAGAAGGATATTCCATCGCCGAAAATCATATTTGAATTTAGGTTTGGAATCTTAATTATAACTTCCGCTCTAAAACATCGGTCAACCTCCATTCCTCGAACTCTGATAACTTACGCATAATGTGCGATCCGAAATATTGAATGGATAACTGATGCAGAAATATTTGCTGCCACACCTCAGTGACGTTTCGGGAAATGTTGAAACTCTAAGTTGTGCTGAAATAGTATGGCATTGAAGACAAAATAAAAGCCAGATGTGACTTGAACTCATGTATGTGACTTGAGCAAATACCTTTTCATTTCACAATGCTTATTCCTAAAATTTTTCACTCACATAGGTTTGATAGCAAATACATATATAACTTTCTGTGTATTCCCTGATTTGCTATCTCTGTCTTGAAAAAGTATTCCACTTGACTAAATTTTTGTTGCGTACATTGTCTAATTAATGTTTAAAAAACTCTGTGGAGTGCAGTGAAGAGCATCTTCACGATATAAACTGGTCGTTTGTGCAAGCATGTCAGTGGCTTGTGCAGGCAAGAGAATCCATTTCGGTATGTCTGAAAATTTTGTTAAGTTGACTAAATTACAATGTACTTTCTTTACAGGGTGACTGGCACTTTGCAGGACACACTTCAAACGTAAGGCTGAGACCGTTGAAATAAATACTTTTTACTCATTATCGTGAGCTAAAATTGCTTCGGTAAAGAGTTACATGGACTTGAAACATGAAACGTATCGGACTGAACAGGCATGCAATTTGTATACAACTTGAAAATGTGGCCAGTGTTTGAGAAATCAATTAGTTCTATCACAATAGTAAGCATTCGAAATTTTGACAGAGCTATTCTGCGCCCGTCCCGCTGCCTCTGATCTTCGTCACGCTCTGTCATGCTTGACCCCGCGCCGTGCTTCATCACCGACCGACGCTTCCCAGTACATATGTTCAAGTCACTTCTCGCCTTTATTTGGTCTACAACGCCATACTTCTGATGCACAACAATAAGTTGTATGCTTTCCCGAAAATAGTGCAGATTCTTGAGACAAAATCATACCACATTATTTATGCCTCAAATATGTCCGATCGGATTCTTTAGGACAAGTTATCAGTATTTAATGTGTGAGCTTAAGAAATATCTTTCTTCAAAACAATTTTCGGATATTTCATGGTTGATCTTATATTTTTGGAAGGCTGATTGGTTCCTGTCATGGTACAAGTACTAGAATAAATTCCGTCGTTTTACCTTCGTGAATGACTATGTAAGGTACTGTGTCGCCAAGTCAAGATATGTTGTGTGGAACAACTGCCAGTAATGTTTAATTCTGTTAATTCCCGTTTATATGAAAAATTAAATTTAATTACTATAAAATTTACAAATATTCGATTTGAAAAATATTTTACTTCTACTACAGAAATGATAGTGCTACGTGCTGTGGAGTTACGTAGTTAATGAATGTTACGTACGAATCAAACCCGTAATTTTAGTCCTCCTGCCTCTATTGCGCTTATAGATATCGAACAGTTCGAGCGCTCCTTTCTTGTATATTGAATATTGACAATTGGCATAGTGTCCTTAGGGCGTTCAGTTCTGCTCTGTCCTGCCACTGGCAAGAACTTGTGAGTAAACTTACGTCATTTTGCTATTTTGCTCACGTCATTTGAAATCAACAAAACCCTTTCAATGAAGTTGTTCATAATAATTTCAGTGTCAATCGAATTTCTAAATGTATTAATTCTGAACGTCTCAGCTTGGAATTCTAAATTGAGTTGTCTACGAGTGGTAAAATGTAAGTGAGGAAAGCAAAATATATTTTCATAAGACGATCTGTAGATTTGCTGATATTCTCAAACAAAATCCGTTTAATTTACCTCTCATATGAAAAATTTTATGACCGCCAAAACTAAGGCCAAGAAATCTTGGTAAGGCCTATTTTCTTATTTAAAAATTTAAAATCCTTGAACCGTACCAAAATTGGGCGCTTTAGCCTACCACCGTATCAAATATACAACATAATGACATTTGAAGAAGATCGTACCTAATACGTTGAGTTGTACCAATTCCCAGTTGTACCACCGCACTGAAAGGGTTTAGCTTAGGCCATCATACGCTATTTAGCTACTAATTTTATTTACCTCAGCCGCAATAGTACACTTTAGTCACACCCTTGATAGCTTACGCGTAAATATTCTATGAAACATATTCGAGGAATACCTAATGTATGAATATTTTTGAGCAGGCGAGTGGATGAAAGAGTGCTAGGATGGTTTGGGCATGTTGAAAGAATGAATGTTGAGCGGCTGGTGAAAAAGATATATATGTCGGAAGTGAGTGGTCTTCGAGCGCGAGGTAGACCACGGATGAGTTGGATGGATGGGGTGCGACGTGCTTTGTATGAGAGGGGTCTGACTGTGGACGTGGCGAGAGGGATGGCTGCGGACAGAAGTGAGTGGGGGCAGTGTATAAGGAGGTAATTTTATTTTTGACGCGTTACTGGAAGCTGCCCGCGTGTGATGGGGTTGACCTGTCATGTGCGGGGGGAGGGGCTGCACTAAATGAAGCGGTCGGGGTAAACCAGCTGTGGCTGTCGGGCCTGACTGTGGAAGGTGGTTGTGCTGGGCTGGTGCTGATCCTGGCAGTTCAGGTGCGGCCGGTGCTGCCTCTCTCGCCTCCTAGTGACTAAGTGTGGTGATTGTGGCCTGCTGTCGGCTACCCTCCCATAGGGAAGATAAGCCCGGTATATGTATGTATGTATGTATGAATATTTTCGACAATTGTCTGAACGCGCTTCTGAAAATATTAAAATTCGTAATTGTGCTAAAGAATGGATGGCGTTGTGGGCAAAATAAAGGCAAGAAATGACTTGAACAAATGTTTTTTCATTTTACAATGGATATTCTTGAATTTCCCACTTACATTATTTCAACTTACTCTGGAGAGTGAAGTGAGGAGCATCTTGATATAAGCTAGTGTTTTTTGCCACACTGTTACAATTCCGCACTTGATTCCACAGATCTCTGTTGGGTGTAGGGGAAAAATTCAAAGCACAATTCCCCATTCTACCCTGGGGTCTGAAATGAGTACCGGTCTTGACTGGGGGAAAGCGTCATGGCGTCCTGGCGTTAGTTAAGGCATTTGAAAATCCAATGTACAAGGTGATATGTATCAGGCTTGAAATTGGAAATAAAGCATCCGTAGATGCCGTTGTTTGTTTGTTTGTTTATAACCGTCATTTTTATTACTGTTATCCTTCCCCAGCTAGGCACCGACTTCGAAGAGTCAATAGACACCTCTTGCTGTTTGGTATGCGTCATTCAATGAAGCTCGATAATTTACTTTGACACAAACTCAAATTTGAAATGATAGGCTGACCATCTGCAGTTTCTGTTTTCTTCAAACGGGAAAAAAATCTGTACAACTCGATTGAGGTATAAATTCCTCCACCTTGACGCTCATAACGAACATCAAGATCAATGTTCTGTTTAGGCAGTGAAGACTTCTACTCACACCTGCAAATTAAGTCTGGCGAATATGGATATTATTCATTGTTGAACCTAATGATAAAGTCTTCACGGGTGACCAAATGAATATTCTTCGGAAAGTTGTTGTTAGTCGATGTACTTAATGTAATTAATTATTTACTTAATTATTATTTATTTTTACTTAACCGTAATTAAGTCTGGCGAATATGGATATTATTCATTGTTGAACCTAATGATAAAGTCTTCACGGGTGACCAATTGAATATCCTTCGGAAAGTTGTTGTTAGTCGATGTACTTAATGTACCCAATATATTTTACGTGTGAAGGCAAATTTAATATCATTGAGTGAATTCAGTCACAAGTTAATGCAAACTAATGGAATTCAACGATGCTGTGTTCCGGATGCGATCATCTTACAGTCTCTGAGATTCAGTTTTAAATAAGTGATAGAGCTAAGATATGTATGAATTTTTTGGTACTTTTAATAACCATTAGAATGGTTGATCTACACGCTCAATAAAATTGAAGCTCACGATCCTCACTTACTGAAGTGAGACGGTTGAGTCAGTGAGAAATCTTCGACTCGGTGAAGGACCAGTGTTACAAATAATTTTCGAAAAGGATGTTAGTGGACATATGCGATTAAGGAAGCGTGTGAAATTCGACTGAGATATGCAAGAAATTTGTTCGCAGCTATCTGATTCTTTCACCTGGTTCATGGGCAAAAAGTATTTTGATGCTCATTTCGGTCACTTTTTGAAAGTTAAGTAGCTGAAACCTCATCCAAGACTTTTTTTTGAATCGAAGCTCTTCATGTCACTGTGAGCGAAACAATAATCATTGATGTAATTATCTTTTAATCGACATCAGTTTAAAAAACTATTATATTTTGCTGCCAATCCTTCATTTACATTTGAAATGAATACCCCCTCAGTTAACATAGTCCATAATGATTTAATCAAAACTTCCAAAGAAGAATATCTCATTTGTTGGCAGGAGAAAAGGCCGAATAGAGACTTGAATAACTTTTTTCCTCTATTTGCCAGACTGTTGCATACAACCGAGGTGCACATGCTACTGCATACTGTACATCCTCCCTGTCCGGCCGCAACCATGGTGCACCTCACGTTACAAATCGTACGTGTACAGATGATATAAATACAGTTCCCCCATTGGAGATCAAAATATTCTGAACGGGCAGGTGGAAACAGCACACCACTAACGAACGTTGCAAGTATGAAATTTGGAAAGATAGTTTGACTCAGAGTTTCTCGGAAAGAGAAGAGTTAAAACGGAAAACTAACAGTAGGGAACTACGATATTTGCGCTTTGCGCGACTGACGCTACTGATTATGCTTCCTTTTAAGCAATCTGCTCCTTCAACAATCTATACTATAATAAGAGCTGCGTCCGTCCGTCTGTCTCTCTGTCCGAAGCTTCCCGAAAGTGTGTGAAGAGCAGATCTGTGATACGAGCCGTGTGCACTCAACTTTGGAGAGCTTGATTTTTTGGTTTTGTAGCCTTTCGTTCACTTTGCCTTCTTTTCATTTCAAATAAAGGCGGTGGACTAGTGCAAATGATTGTTGAATCTTCCAATATATACTGATAAGCTTAACGTTATGAATAATTTTAGTGCAACTATTGTACATAAGCGATGAATGGACTTCAATCTCCCCAGGTCCAGTAACAAATCTCCATTTTAATTCCTGATTTATTTAGTCGCACAAAAGTGTTGAGGTGTCGTTATTAGCAGCACCGCTGCATGGTACGTAATGAACATGGTACCGGTTCATCCCAGTACATATCTGGGATATAACATATTCGGGATATACATATTAACATTAGGCACACATTTCTTGAATTCTCAACTGCAGTATATATGCTCGTTGGTTTTCATTTATTTTTATCATTTAATTGTAAGTATGTGCAATAATTTGTAATATGGATACCAAAGTTGAGTGTCAACAGCCGAAATGATCCATTTCTTTGAATTTCTGAAAGTTTTGTTTAGTTCCCAGGCAGCAAAAATTATTGGGAAAATGTTGTGCCACTTCTGGCACTCAGCATTGGGGCAGTCTTAGTCACCAAAATTGGGACCCATGTTGGGATTTTACAAACCGGGACAATATTGGTAATTTTTATGGGGACGGAATTGGCACTCCAAACTGGGGACGGAATTGGCACTCCAAACTGGGGACCAGCTTGGAGTGCCAATTCCGTCCCCAGTTTGGAGTGCCAATTCCGTCCCCAGTTTGGAGTGCCAATTCCGTCCCCAGTTTGGAGTGCCAATTCCGTCCCCAGTTTGGAGTGCCAATTCCGTCCCCAGTTCGGAGTGCCAATTCCGTCCCCAGTTTGGAGTGCCAATTTCGTCCCGGAATTGGCACTCCAAACTGGGACGGAATCGGTTCCCAAAATGGGATGAAATTGGTAACCAAAAGCTGAAATGAAATTGGTGCGAAATTTGTTCCAATTGTATCAGACACGGGACATAGTCTTACAAATTTTTCACTCTGCCAGCAAATGAAATAAATATTTTAATGTTATCACAGAAGAGCTAGAATCATATATGAATACCCTCAGGTATTAAATTTGTTTGCAAGCATTATTATAACAGAGCACCAATGAAATGTCAACACATGCATTCAAAATCAACAACAATCAAGCAACATTTTATTTTAATGACATCAATTCAGTGAAATAAATTGAAGAATGCTTTGTGCCAGTAAGTAGTTGCTAAAAATTAATTAACTACTGCATTGCTAATTACAATTAATATTCACTTGCGGTATGATATAGAAAAGAGCCCACAGGGATTTGAACCCCAACCTTCCACTCATTCAGAGTGAACGCTCTTCCGTTAAGCTATAAGCTCCATAAAAGTCATTGCGCAAGTAACATTTTTGTAATTATTTGCCAAGAATTATATTGCACTGCTAATTACTCGCACATTGCAAACATATTATTCAAACTTACCTCAAATGCCATCAGTGCATGCTGGCTGAACATGAAACTCTGAAGAACTTAGTGGATGTTGTATTCCGGCAGCCACCGATTTCGTGAGACCAGATATGCGAATTGACTGGGGATCAACTGAAAGACAAAAAATATTTCAGAAAAGTATGGATTGCCAAATTTACTATGTACATGGAAATACAAATACGTTGAGAATAGTCCCAACAAATTCAAGGAGCATTTCCACCAACTCCTTAGGCAAAGGAATTGTTATTTCCAATGCCATGAGGCCTCCTTGATGGTTAGTCGCTGACCTTTTGGGCGGAGGTCTCACCGTGGCAGAGCCAATAAAGTTGCTCATTCATGGCTCTACCACAGTCCTAGTATAACCGCATACATAACTTCCTTTGATATCTTTAAATCTATTTAAACTGTTGCTTTCCGTTGACTAAAACTAAAGTTCAGTGAAAACTTCACAACTTGAGATTAAGTTCGTATAATACATCTCTATTCAATATAGTGGTAATTGAGGAAATGTGGTTGGGTCAGTGATAGGAGTCACGGCTGCTTTGTGTACTTTTTTAAGTAATTTTATTTCTTCTTTAAGGTCAAGAATGTCCTTGTGTAATTTTCCATAGGCTTCCACTTGTTTATCAAAACACTTTTCAAGTTTCTTCACAATTTGTGTTTTACTGTCTTTCAATTCTTCATGAAAGAAAGCTTGCATTTCAGTAACATTCAATTTAGCTTCTGTTTTAGAAGGTCTAGACTGTTCTCGTTTTCTGATTTTTTGGGGAGGCTGGGGCACTTCATCATCACTACTGGTGTCACTGCAAGCACTAATTGCACTTTCAAGAAGTTCACCATCACTGTTAGGTTCTGTAGCACTTTGGTCTGAAGCCTCTTTTGATTTCTGTTTACATTCATTGTAAGTAGATGCTGCTGAAATAACTCGGCACTTAATACAGCACCACTCATTTGATGGTGGTTCACATTTTTTAATCATTTTGGATATTTTATCCATGGATTTGTTTTCTGGCCAACGACAATACTGCTCATTGTCAAGTTTTTGAAGCCAAGAAGTTGGAACACCTTCTACAGTGTTTTCCTTCTCAAAGTACACAATTGAATACATTTTGAAGATTCTAAGAAATCAATGAAGTCCAGCTGTCTTTGATTGGAAATTGAACAAAAAAATTCACATGACCCACAAACTGCAGTGTGAATGAAATTATAACATAAAAATTAATGCCAGGAATATGGGAACCTAACTAATGCACAAAATAAACACAAGAACATAAGCTTAAAATGAACAAAGCACATAAACGACTAAAACATACACATCAACATTCATAGAAGAGGAAGTACAATATACCTTTTTTTGAACGGTAGGATCAAACATTTTTTATAGATGTTGTTTCTTTTGATAATTTTGGTTTCAGAACTTTTGCTAACAATAAAAACATCAAAGATTGAGGAAGAAGTTGGATATTTGGCAGCAGGTTTGATTTTCATCAGCTTTTTCATAGTAATACAGTCTCCTGTGACATTTGTAACCAAGCCAAATTCTTTGTTTTCTAGTAAAATACATGAATTTTTAAATTGATTTGGAATTATTCGATGGTTATTCACAGTTATTCCTCTTGATGTAATTTGATTACTATTAGAAAACTTATAACCCTCATTTACTCTTCTGCTAATTTGTGCTAATGGACTATTTGATGATCTTATTCTTCTCTTCATTCTGCCTAAGAAACTTTCAAATGGAAAGGCAGAAAAAGAGTCGAGTACACCATATTGTCGGACATCATCAACTAAGTGAATAAGTGAATGAACATTGAATGAAACATTTACATCCCTATAAATTTTTTTAAACTGTTTCACAAAATAAATAGACAACTTTTCAGCATAGTTCAGGTTACTCTCATCACTAATTAAATTTGGGTCACACAGAATCCTTACAATATACATCAAAATAAGAAAATGATTGTACATTTTTTCACACAAAATGTCTTTGAAAAGAATGATTCCATAATAAAGTAATATTGCTCGAAATTCTGAGCCTTTGAACCGATCTAATTCTTCAAAAGACCGTGGTTTGCGAACAAATTCAAGGGGAAAAAATTTATGTATCAAAGAAATTCTTTCAGTTACAATTTTCTTTTGTGAAGATGATATTTTATACGGCACTTTACTCCAAAACAATGATAGTAATTTTCTGACAATTCCTAACAGTATTACATGCAAGTAATCATACACAAAGCAGTTAACCATGTCAATTTCTAAACTTAAAAATGGGCTGGCCCCAATATGGTGCTGTTCTTGCAATCTATTTCTAAATGACTCGTTATTTCGCTTAGAAGCACTAGTCTCTTCGTAAGAAATGGCTTTATTTTTATAAACACCTTTAGTCAGGCACCTGTCGCATGCAAAGTATCCTCCATGACTTTTGGTCTGCTTAAGAAAAGCACGGGCAGGAGCATCCGCTATAATGCAGCGTACTTGTACATTATACCTTTTTCCTTCAATGACCATTCCATTCTCTAACAAAACTTTCAAATCAGAAATGAATCTATCAAGAAACTCAAAAATATTTGGCTTTTTAGCACCATAAAATATAGCAACCACAAATGGATGAACTGAGCAAAATTTATACGGAATTAAATTATCTAAAGAACACAGAATTGGCCAAAAAGATGTATTACGAGATTTAAATATTGGTATACCATCTATGTTGATATCCACTTTAATACAGTCAATATTTTCCAACTGAAAACGGAAGTTTTCTTTTATATTTTCCTCTAAGCCAAAGTAAACAAATTGACCATTTTCAACTGTTACAATATCTGAAGTTTTGGTTTGTAAAATTGTTCGTGGGTCAGAGGGCAAATCTGTGTGGACTATTTTCAAGATATTAAGTAATTGTTTGAATGCAACCAGTGTCACATTATGCTGCAGATACCAATCTCTTAGGTTATCCCTCAAACTTAGAGAATTTTCTACCAGGGCATTAATTCCTGTTGATGCCGCTGAAGAATGCAAAGAAGATTCTGAGATAGTTTCAATACTCACTTCAGAATGAGTTTCACATTCACTTTCACTGTAATCAAGATCAATTTCACTGTTCTGATTGCTTTCACTGTCATCATTATTAACTTTACTAGATTTTCCTACCTCAACAGTTTTGAGAGCTTCCTCATCATTACTTTCCTCAGGAGGAAGCTCGTTTTGATCCTCTTTTGAGTCAGCGGCAGTTGAGCTGTCCGAGTCACTATTTTGAATTTTCAAGCTACTGATGAACTCAAAATTGTTTTTCTTTATTACATAATAATTTTTTCGACCTGCCATTCACACGATGGATGAACGTTAATAGCAGAAGAGATTATTATATAATAATACAGTGGACAATAACTGAAAAACAGTTCGTGAAACATGACGCTTGTGCGAACGTTCGATTCAGAGAATATTAAGCAGCATAGCGTCGAACGAGATTTTGCAAAAATATGTCTTTCTGATCTCTGAAATGCTAGAAAATAGATTTATTTTAATAAATCACATCCATAAAAACTTTCCACAGTAGTTATTAAACACAAAAATCAGAACACGCGAGATAACATACCTAAAATACTTCAATTTAGCCACTTCAAGTTCACCGTATTGAGGTTCGCGCGCTTACTAAGAGACGCCAAGCGAATAGATGCCAAAGGCTACAGATTATTGTTGCTAAATTTCTTGATAATATTAAAATGGATCACATATTAAAAATTCGTTAGAGAGTTCATGTAAAGAACATTTCTCTTTCCATATTGTACAAATGACCCTAACGGTTTTCTAAGAACTACAGAAATTTATCGATAAGCCTCTCCGACTCGCGCGCCTCCAAAAAACTTAAGTTGACCCGCCTTCAACTTATGAAAAAATGCACCCATCGATTTCAAATTACTCTCAGATGAAAGAGTGAGACATTCTCTTTTCCATATTGTACACACGACCCTAACGCTTTTCTGGGAACTACAGAAATTCATCGATAAGCCTCTCCGGCTCGCGCGCCGTCGAAAAACTCAAGTTGACCCGCTTTTAACTTTGGAAAGAGAGCATCATCGACTTCAAATTACTTTCAAATGAAAGAATGAAACATTCTCTCTCTCTCCATATTGTACACACGACCCTAACGGTTTTCTGGGAACTACAATAATTTATCATTAAGCCTCTCCGACTCGTGCGCCGTCAAAAAACTCAATTTGACCCGCTGTTAACTTTTGAAAGGATGCACCCATCGAGTGTGTTATTGGGGCGAGTGTATTATTGGGGCGAGTGTGTTATTGGGGCGAGTGTGTTATTAGAGCGAGTGTGTTATTGGGGCAAGTGTGTTATTGAGGCAAGTGTGTTATTGGGGCGAGTGTTATTAGAGCGAGTGAATATATACAAAACTTGTAATCTTCTTGGTCCTCATGATTATGTGTACATATATATATATATATTTATATATATATAAATATATATATATAAACAAACGATTCATATATTATTTCCTGGCATCAATAATTGCGAAGTTTTATGTCATGTACATGTAAACTGTCAATAGTGTTTTCACCCCACGATGAAAATGCATCGTCCAAGAAATTGTGTTATCTCTTATAATTATCATTACATGTATTATCAAATGTAGATTAAGCAAGATTAGGAGTACATTGCCCTCAATCATTTCTTTTCGACTAGTGACATGGGTATTACAAGACTCATGAGTATGTATCATCTAAGTGTATTAACTTTAAGATACTTAAAAACCAATGATTGTAATATTGTACAATCTCTATTGGAAATAAAAAGTTTTTTCTTTCTTTTTTCTTTTCTTCCAAGGTCTCTAATGAAAATATTTATAATCCGCCTTAGGGATTTTTTTGGGACAAGGTTGTGAAATCAGTGCAATAGTGCAATTTTTTCCCAATACTGAAACAATTGATCGGTCCCAAGGTCCCAAACTGACAATAAAAAACCAACATTGTCCCAAGAGAAGCTTGCTGCCTGGGGTGCAGCATCTCCGACCGACGCTTCCCAATACGTATGTTCAAGTCCCTTCTCGCCTTTATTTGGTCTACAACGCCGTACTTCTGCTGTACAATAATGAGTTGCAACATTTTCTAAAATTAGAACCTATTCGTGACGGGAAATCCTGCTACATCAGTTATGCCCTAAATGTTCCCGATCTGATATTTTGTACAACATATCAGTATTTTAGAAATGGATTCTATGAATATGCTTGTAACCCGAAAGGAGAACCAAAAGTAAACGAGTAAGAAAATAAATTTTGGCAGGCTGAAGCCAGATTAGGTTAAAGGCGAGGAATGGTTAAGCGTGTGGCATGAAAAATAGTTCTGCTCCGCTCATTATAAATGTGTGAACGACTAATGACGGTAATTCGCATAAGTCGCGATATGTTACGTGGGTTACCTGCCAGAAATGTTTAATTATCTTGACTCGCGTTTTCATCGTAAAGTCAATATAATTACTTTACAATACGCTAATAGTTGATTCGAAAAACATTTTACTTCTACTACTGAACTGATAGTGCCACATGGTGTGTAGGAGTTACGTAGTTAAGGAATGTTACGTCGTCAACGTAGGAATCAAAAGCGTAATTTTAGTCCTCCTGCTTCCATTGCGCTTAAATATCGAATAGTTCATGCACTTCTTTATTATCTATTGAATATTGGCAATTGGCGTACTGTCCTTATTGCGTTCAGTTCTGCACTGTCCTGCCACTGGCAAGAACTTGGGAGTAAACTTACGTCATTTTGCTTACGTCATTTGAAATCAACAAATCCCTTTTAATGAAGTTGACATTATAATATCAGTTGTAATAGAATTTCTAAACGTGTAAATTCTGAACGTCTCAGCTTGAAATTCTAAATTGAGTTGTCTACGAGTGGTATAATGTAAGTGAGGAAAGCAAAATATATTTCCACAAGAGGATCTTGTAGATTGGCTGATATCCTCAAACACGATCCGTTTAATTTACCTCTCATATGAAAAATTTCATAACCGCCAAAAATTAGGCTAAAAAATCTTGGTAAGGCATACTTTTTTATTTAAAAATTCAAAGTCCTTTCATTGTAACAAAATTGGGCACTTCAGCCTACCATCGTACCATATATACAACATAATGATATTTGAGGAACGTACCAAATTTGTTGAGTTGTACTGATTCCGACTGCTCTGGACGCCGCACCCACTCCACATACATCACCTGGAAGGGTATGGCTTAGACCATCATACACTATTTTTTTATAAGTTTTCATAACCTGAGCCGCTTTATTACACTTTGGTCACACCCATGCCTTAAATACTGATATCTTACGCGTAAATATTTTATGAAACATATTCGAGGAATACCTAATGTATAAATATTGCTAACCACTTGTCTGGAAGCGCTTCTGAAAATGTTGAAATTCGTAATTGTACTAAAGAAGGGATGGCGTTGAGGGCAAAATAAAGGCAAGAAATGATTTGAACTAGTGCTATTTTTTATTTGACAATGAATATTCTTGAAATTTCCCACTTACATTATTTTAAATTACTCAGTGAAAAGTAGTGAGAAGCATCTTTACAATGATATAAGCCAGTGGTTTATGCCACACTAACAATTCCGCACTTGATTCAACAGAAGACCGTCGTTTATATTACTGCTATTCTCGCCCAGCCCGGCACCGACTTTGAAGAGCCAATAGACACCTCTTGCTGTTTGGTATGCGTCGTGCAATGGTGCTCGATACCTTACTTCGACACTGAAACTCAACTTTGAAAAATTAGGCTGACCATCCGCAATTTCTGTTTTCTTCAGATCGATAAAAAAGTTTTACATCTCAATAGAATTATAAATGTCTCTACCTTGACTGCTCATAACGAATATCAAGATCAATGTTCTGTTCAGGTTTAAAATCTTCTACTCACGCCTGCAAAATCAGTAGAATGTGTAAATTATTCAATGTTGAAGCGATGGATAAAGTCCTCACGGTCTACTAACTGAATATCTTTTTGAAAGTATTTGTTAGTCGATGTACGTAATGTACTTATTAAATGTTGGGTGAGAACGCAATTTTAGCATCCAAAAATTCAGTCACAAGTTAATTCAGATGAATTGAATACAACGACGCTGTGTTCCTGATTCGAACTTACAGTCTCTGAGTTACAATTTTAAATAAGTGATTGAAGTTAAAATACTTAAGTATTATTTTGTATTTTTTTATAATTTTTACAATGGTTGAGCAGTACGCTCAATAAAATTGAAGCTCACGATTCGCACTAGCTGAAGTGAGACGATTAACTCATTGAGAAATCTTTTGACTCGGCAAAGGGAAAGTGTTTCAAATGATGTTCGAAAAGGATGTTAGTGGTCATATTCGAGCTAGGAAGCGTGTGAAAATCAACTGAGATATGCAAGAAATTTATTTGCAGCTTTCGGATTCTTCCACCTAGTTCATGGACGAACAATATTTTGATGCTCATTTCGGCTACTTTATTAAAGTGATGTAGCAGAAAGCTCATAAAAGTCCTTACTTAAAGTGCAGATCTTCATATCACAGCTAACGAATCATTAATCATTGATGTCATTTAATGTTTAATCGACATCTGTGCTAACACCTAATTATATTTTTTACTAACAATCCTTCATAAATATATGTATTGAAAATGAATACCCCCTCAGTTCACATAGTCCATAATGATTTCATAAAATTTTTTCCAAAAAATAATAATTCATTTGTTGGCGGGGGGAAAATGCCAAATAAAGAATTGGATAATGATTTTTTTTCTCTATTGGCCAAATTGTTTGCCTGCAACAGAGGTGCTACTGCATACTGTTCGACTGTTCGACCGCAACCATGGTGTGTACGTACACCTCACGTAAAGCATCGTACGCGTACAGATGATATAAATACGTTATAAAATTTGGGAACAATATATTTTAAACATGTAGGAAGAAATAGTGCATCAATGTATTTAATTTTTTTGCCCATTCAAAATATACTCATGAGCTTTCATTTTGAATTATTTCTGTTTAACTATTGTACGAAAGCGATGAATCAACTTCAATCTAGCCAGGTCCAGTCACAAATTTTCTATTTTAATTACTGATTTGTTCAGTCACACAAAGTGTTGAGGTGCCATTATGAGCCCTACCGCTGCATGGCACGTGATAAACACGCTACCCGTACATCTCAGTTACGTATCTGGGATATAAAAACAGATACTACACACACATGTCTTGAATTCTCTACTGGAGTATATATACCCGTTGTTTTACCTTCATTTCTTTCTTGTAATAGTAGGTATGAACAATAGTAATATGGAGGCATCAATAAAATTTGCCGTAGCCTGTGTACCAAAGTTGAGTGCCAACTGCCAAGATAATTCATCTCAACAAGTAGCTGAAACTTTTGTTTAGTTATCCAAATTACAATGGACTTTCTACGCAAGGTGACTGGCTCTCTGCAGGACAAACTCCAATATAATCCTCAGACCGTTCAAACAAACACTTTTTACTCAAATATCGTGAGTTCTAAATGCTTCATTAAAGAAATACAAATACTTGAAATTTGAAACGTATTTGAGAAAAATTCGCGCACAGGCATGAGCAGAAAATGAAAAATAAAACTTAGGAATGGACTTTTTTACAATTTGGAGAAACCGAATAAGAGTTGAGCTTTTTTTTATTGTGACCATAAGAATGAGGAAATTATATTAGATATTTATTACAAATTCTCGGAATTTATCCCATCTGTTGTGATGCTGTATGCTAGACATCCTGTTTCTTGCATTCATTATAAAAATGTTTTCCTACCTCCTACTATATTTCATTTGTAGCTGAGATACGGTAGTGGGTCGATTACGACCCCTCTACCGGTATTACGCAATGACAAATTTAGTCCTGTGTGACTGAACAGGCACACACGCGCAGAATGCATACAACTTAAATATGTTCCCAGTGTTTAAGTTGTATGCAATGTTCCCGGTGCTCGCGGTGGCACAGCGGTTAAGGGATCGTACTTGTATGTTGGAGTCGCGGGTTCGTATCCTGGCGCTGGCGCTGCGATTTTCCCCGTTGGGTATAAGGGAAAGCTCAAGCACAATACCCCACTCGACCCACTTGTCGGAAATGGGTACCGGCTTTACGGGGGAACCGTCATGGTGTCCTATATATAGTATTAGTTATAAGACATTTGAAAAACCAATGCTTAAGATCATTTGTATCAGGCTTGATTGGAAATAAAGCATCCCAAAGATGCCGATGTTTGTTTGTTCGTTTGTTTTGGTTTCAAGAAGTTCATTAGTGGATTCACTATAGGGAGCTTGCGAAATTTGGACACAATTATTTCAGCTGTTTGAACAATAGGTAAAAACATCACAATAATAATTGTAAATCAAGTTCACGAAGGAAATTTTTGTTGAAGTAATAATAGTGAGAAAGGTACCTGAGAGAGGTTGCAAGGAGAGAGTCAACATTGTATAGATGAGAAAGTTCTTGTACACAACGTCTCTCACATGTGTGAGATTATTGAAGCGAGTTTACTCGCAAGTTCTTGCCAGTGGCAGGACAGTGTAGAACTGGACGCATCAAGGACATTACGCCCATTGTCAAAATTCAATAGACAAGAGAACAGTGCATGAACTGCTCAGGGTTTACGGCAAATGAGGTAGGAGGACGTAAATTACGGGTTTTATTCGTACGTTGACGACGTAGCATTCCTTAAATTAACTCCTAGACAACACGTAGCACTAACAGTTCTGTAGTGGAAATGATGTACAGGGTCGTCCATTAGTAGGGAGACACCATGTGGAATAGGTTTGTGTATCAGTTATATTATTACAGTTTTGTTCATTTTAGCTATCTTATCTTTGCTGTGTTATTGACAATTTTATTATTGTATTATTTGTGAAAACTGTACATCGAAGCGCATGAGCCAGACTTCAAAGCTGTGTAATATAAAAAGGAAGAAAGTTTGGGCACCAGCGTTGATAAAATTAAAGGGCCTATGTATTAATTTTCATTTATAATTGTGAATTTTCTAGCTATGTTCGTACTAAATATACATGTGTGTATAAGGTGTCTCAAAATGAATGGTAGCAACAGCGGTCTAATTACTTTTGGACTACCCTTAGTGAACACAGTGATCGTTAGGTTTTCCAGGTATATATTATTTACCTCTACGCTTCGATAACAATTGGTAAAACTGAAGTTCAATATTCAACTCAAATTTAAAATCAATTGCGATTAACAATTATCATAGTAGCAATCATTAACTGGAACATGCCTTCATATAACTTTACTAATAAAATTGTGAAAGTTGTGTTCGACCTCTGGTCAGTGAGCAGCATTATGGACATCTCTTTCTTGGCCACCGGTGGCGCATGTTGCGGTTCAAGTGACAACAAGCATCAGATTCAGAAACTACTTAGTTTCTGAACGCGCGTTATGGTATTGATTATGATTCCAATCACGATACCAACTGAACTAGAATTGAAATTCACACATCTCTTTCCATAATTAATTCATAGATGGACATATCCTTTCATATAAATACAATGTTCTTTAATGTGAGAAATTTACGTTACGTTTGGCTTGGCTTGGCGATGCTTATAGAGAAGACGGAAAGAGAGTTTGACACTGAGTGTGTCGGGAAGAGAAGGGGTGAAACGGAAAGGGATAGGTAGGAGAACGATAGAGATGCGCTTTGCGCATATGATGCTAGTGTTGAGGGTATTTTTTGTAGGTAGTTTAAGGGTGGTAGAAGTTAATTACCCGTCAGGGCTTTGTATGGGTGGATCTTTAGTTAGTAGGCATCATTAGTACCGGACGAGGGTGGGTAGGCTTGCCGTATTGGTTAAGTCTCCTTTATCACAAAATATTCGCTTGAGTCGATGCTGGTCAGTCGAGTCTGTCCGTCCGTCCGTCGTTAGAGTCGTGTTAAGTGTATTTTGGTCTCGGTTAGGGTGCGAGAGTTTTCATTTTTGAGCTCTGGAATTGTTTGTGCGGTATTTGCGGAGTGTCTTGCGGGAATGTGAGTTGTAAGTAGAGTTGTGGGTGCGTGTCGTGAATATTTTGCCAGATCCTTTTTGCGTGTTTGTGGAGTGTAATGTTGATTGGTTGCAAGTTTGCTCGGCGATGTAGTTGTGCAGAGGTGGAGAAATCTTGCCATTCTGAATTTGTTATGTATCTCGTGGCTCGGTTTTGTACGCGCTGGAGTGTTGAGATAGATGTTGGTGGAAGTGTGTGTAGGGGAATGGCTGGATAGATGAGAGTGGATCTTACTGGAGCTATGTAGAGTTGGCGTTTTACTTCTAGGTTCAGGTGTTTGAATCGGTAAAGGCGTGAGAGGTTTTGGTGTGCTAATGTTGCTCGTTGTCTGGTGTGGGGTGCATATCCGGTTGTGCTGATTGTGAGTCCCAGAACTTTGCCTGAGTTTGTGTAGGGATGTGGGGTGTTGTTGATGTGCACTGTTGGGTGTTTGCGGCGGCTGATGGCAATTATTTTGAATTTGTTTGCATTGGTTTGGATTTTCCATTTTCGTTCGTAATCGTTGATTTGGGCAATGGCTCGTGTTGTTGGAAGAGCTGCCATGTTATATGAATGGTTTGCGGATGTAATTTGTGTGATGTCGTCTGAGAAAGCTATGTTGTCAGTATTGGGTATTGATGAGGGAAGGTCGTGTGTGAAGTAGTTGTACAGTGTTGGGGAGAGGACTGCTCCCTGGGGGACACCTGACTTGATGGAGAAGGGTGGGCCAGTGTAGTTTGCGACGATACGTTTGAATGCAACAAGTCAATTTTTTCTCATATGCTGAAAATTTACACTTGAATATCGATCAAACAAATTTGAGGGCTAACGACTGTAGAAATATTTGCCGCCAGCCGACGGTAGGCGTTACGAAAAATATTCAAACTCGTTATTGTTTTAAAGAAGTATCGAGTTTCGGGTAAACTGAAGGCGAACAATAACATGAACATATGTATGTATTGGGAAACGTCGGAAGTAGATGCTGAACGGCGCGGGGTCTTGTGTTCTTGTTTTTGGTGGCTATCGGAACTACGAAGGCTAGTCCATGCAGCTCCACGTCAGAAGGGAGGTTTGCTCCTTGCTCTCGACACTGTCTGGAGTGGGGAATAGGGACGCTTTAAATGAAGTTTTCATGGATCTAATTTACCATCATATATCAGTAATTGAAGAGTTCATATCGCTCTTGAAATTCAAACGTTTTAGAACACGAGATATTTGAGGGCATAAATTTATTTTGGTTGACACGTGCTGTATTTACGTCAACAGCATGCCCTACAACTAGCTTCACATGAGTATCCCAAGTTAAGGGGAAGATCCAGCCTGGGCGGCACAGCCTGGAGCTTCAGCTGTCTATGTCAGCAGACTGAAATCAATTACTCCCTATAAGGTTTATTTATACAGAACTCCTGTGGGCGATTCTCTTTGGGAGTAAAGGTGAGTTTAGGTCGTGAGGGGTCGCATTATAGCCCGTACAACGATTAATTCTCTATTCAAGTGTACGCAGTACATTGCCACAGTGCCTCAATGAAGCACACTGCAGGAAGAATAAGATGACGGTGAATGATGGTGATAGCATGCCCACAGTAGTTAGATTGTCCAACATAGGCTATCAGTAGGGTAGCGAAGATTATATCTACAGAGTATGGATTCTACCACAGTCTGTCAGATATCTAAAACTGCTTTAATTACCTGGGCTTGCCCTGGACTTGGAAAGGAGCTTCCCCTCCCTGTAAGTTTTGCAGAGAAATAGGAACATTCAACGAAATTGAGGCAGTTCAGATTGCTACGGTGAACCGCGTGATTAGGGCAATGTAAGAGAAAATGATCTACGCTAATTCAAATCAGGACATGCTGGATTTGACACCAGCATGTCCGACTCGTAGCCATGCCAGAGCAACTTCAGCTGTGCGAGATTTATTTAAGGCACAAGGCCAGTCCTCGATATTATCACTTATTTGTGCCAAGAACCGACCTTTTCCTGTTGTCCTGACTGTATAGTCAGCCAGGAGTGGTTCCAGTGCCTGTGAAGGACTTCACGAGCGAGACGCAGTTTCCTCTTTCGATAGAGGAGTGATGGTGTGATATGGGAGGAAATAAACTTCCTTAGCAGAGAGATCCGCCGCTTCGTTACCAGTTATTTCTTTATTGCCATGGATGAACTGAAATTTAATTACATGAGAAATGGAGAGCAGAATTATTTTTTGTTTTTGAACGCTTAAAACAAGACAAATAAAATGTTTAGGTTTTCGATCTCGAATTAGGTACATCGAATTTAAAGAATCTGAAAGGATCACTATCTTTTCACGGTCAAACGAGTTGTTCTGCACCCATTCGATGGCAAAAAATTCTATTCCTAGAACTCAGACCTGTGGTCTCAGTTTCCAATTTACAGATGTATTTTTTGCAGGGATCACGAAAGCTGCTGATGCATGCGCGTTTGGCTCAGCTACACGAGAGCCATTAGTATAGAGTGGTAGAAACTGTGCAAATTTTATTTGATGCAGGTCGTGAAAGACTTGTCGACTTCGAACACAGTGAACGAAGATGATACAGAAGTTGGTAAGAACTTAGGGAAAATGCAATCATTAGTGTGATACCACGGTGGCAGAGGGGAGACCATATACGAAGCAATATGACGGTAGATTGGGCAATGAAGTCTGGTAAAAGTTGGATGAGCATACGTAGCAAACGAATGCAAGTTTGAGGACTCACGATCGGTAAAAGATTAAGAGCTTGCATATTCTGCAACGTTTTAGCGTCGATAGGGAGCTGCATCATTCTGGTATAATATGAGCAGGTAGTTTGCTCTAGATGTAGCTGAAGTAGGGGCACATTTCCTTCTACTACAATAGAAGATATAGAGCTGGTTTTCCGGCAGCCTCTGGCAATCCGCTGGCCAGAATTTCGAACAGGGTTTAATTTTGCTAGATTCGAGGGAGTTGCGACTACATAAAATGAAGCAGCGTAACCGAGCATACTACGAATCAAAAGCGAGTACAGCTTAAATAGCATATCTCTATCTGCATCCCAATGTCTGTGGGATATTGACTGCAGTAAATTCACAATAGGCAAGAGAGCAATCCTTAGGCGATCAATAAGCTGTCACCACCGAAGATGAGGGGCATCCAAATCTACTCCAAGATATCGGAACTGCTGTACTTATTCTACTGTATTGGCCATTGCTGTATTGGTATTTCTAAGGCTGTATTGGCCATTGACCTTTAACGAAAGATTTGCAATTCACTTGACAATCTTTATATTATTTCATTATTTTTTCATTTTAAATTATTTTACTTGAGAAGAAAATTCTTAAAACACTACTTAGTTGAAGAAAAAATGATAATTATTCGAGTATTGTAATATGGAATGTATTATTTCATTTGAGAAATCGATTTATATGAATATATGTGTTACATGTACATCGCTTAAAATTTGAGATTTCTTTCTATGTCTTCAAGAAATCAATCAATTTGCGATCGTCAATCACGAACCGGTGAATTATTTCTCCAGCCGTCATTTTGGCATTCATATTCATTAAACTTTGCTATAGGAGCGTCTGCTCGATGGGCTGCCAGTGATGTCGATGCCGTTTTCATAGCATTGATCATGTTCTCGTAACATTTCAGTCTGCGTTACTCATGATTTTGTCATGTTTATTCACGGGCATGAACATAGGGTTACACTGACGTTGTAGCTCACCAATTTAAAAAAGATAAAAAAAGGAACCAAGGTAAAAATATACATTTTTTGTTTCTTTTCAGGCAAACGTTTCGAAATGTTAAAATTCCATCTGCAGGGCTGAAAAACACAGAACGAGGTAAATAAATAAGAATAGAAGGAACTTAGACATTTTTTTTTACCTCTCTGTATGTTTCTCAGCATTGAAGATGGAATTTTAACATTCCAAATCGTTTGCCTAAAATAGAAACAAAAGATGCATATTTTTACGTTAGATCTCCTTTCTATCTTGCGCGCGATATTCCCTAAGAATCAAACTGTTGGGAATATATAATTTATAAAATTAATACAATTTGAATTCTTCCAAATGTAACTCATAATCGTAGCTATAATGTTCCTACCAACAGCGAATATGTATTTCGCAGTAATATGAAATGTACATCTTTTACCTTAACACCTACGACATAATTCATAAAAAGACTTGATAATTTTTTATTTACAGGGTGTTTTTTTTTACTTTGAACAAACTTCGAACTTAGGTACAAAAACTCAAAATAAATCGATTTTCATGAATGACAAAATGTCCAGAACTCTTTAGTTTTCGAGTTATGGCGTCGCAAAGCATGTTTATAAGTGCATGTTATAACTGGGCCGCCCACCAATTGTTATTTAAAGTTGTTAGTTTTCGAGATTGTCGAATACAATTAAAGCATTTTTTCTCATTTCATTATGGGTTATCCATTCCATTTAATCAACGACAAGATTTCAAGACGCAATGGGAAACTGAAATAATGAAATAAAATTTATTTTTAACAAGCTACATTACTAATAATTGATAATTACTCATTTAGGACAATTTATTCTTATTTCTAAAACGTGTAAACGCAAATTTCATTGTGAAATTACAAAAATACTACATTAGTGGGACCCAAAAACCTCTTTAACTATCAAAGGTAGCGCTAAAAATGGTGCGCGCGTGCAATCCTACTTGAAGTTCTAATATTCTTCAAGTAACTATAACTCGAAAACTAAAGAGTTTCGGACATTTTGTCATTCATGAAAATCGATTTATTTTGAGTTTTTGTACCTAAGTTCGAAGTTTGTTCAAAGTAAAAAAAAAACACCCTGTATATAGTATAAAAACACTAACATTATAGCATCTCTTACAACTGATAGTGTTCGTGGCTCGCATCAAGACTCACTTCGAATCTGTTTCTCAAGTATTTAGCCGATATCCTCGTTAAATTATGAAGTGCAAGTTTGCACTTGCGGTTGCGCGAAAACGTCATTACCGGGAGCTAAGGCCGCTCCTGCGCCCGTCCCGCTGCCTCTGCTCCTCGTTTCGCTCTGTCTTGTTTAACCCTGCGCCGTGCAGCATCTCCGACCGACGCTTCCCAATACATACGTTCATGTCACTTCTCGCCTTCATTTTGCCCACAACGCCGAACTTCTGCTTTTCAATTATGAGTTGCAACATTTTCCGCAAGTAGTACATATTCTTGATGAGAAATCCTTCTACACTAGTTATGCCTCAAATAGGGCCATTCTAATATTTCACTGTAAGTTGTCAGTATTTTAAAGGTGTTCCCCATTACAACCAAGTTGTAACACGAAATACTTAGGTGTTCCTTTCAACACTTCTGTTTTTTCGAAGCCTAACGTCTCAAATGATATTACTGCAAAAGGACGGCGAAGCGCGTGCGAAGGATTATAGTTCATATCCGGTCTTTTAACTGTGTGGCTGACCTAGTACGGTAATCGTATAAGTCCCAATTTTTTACGTGGGACACATGCCAGTAATGTTTGATTTTGTTGACTCGCGTCATATGGTAAATTCAATCTAATTACGTTACAATAAGCAAATAGTTGATTTGAAAAACATTTTACTTCTACTACATAACTGACAGTGTCACGTGCTGCGTAGTAGTTAAGGAATGTAAGGTCGTCGACGTACGAATCAATCCCATAATTTTAGTCCTCCTGCCTCCATTGCGCGTAGATGTACAGTTCATGCACTCCTTTCTTGTCTATTGAATCTTTACAATTTGCGTAGTATCCTTACCGCGTTCAATCCTGCCACTGGCAAGACTTGCGAGTAAACTCGCTTCAATTATTTCACACATATGAGAGACGTTACGTACGAGAACTTTGTCCTCTAAGCAATGTTGACGCTCTCCTTGTGACGTCATACTGTTTTTTCTTGGTATATTCAGTTCTACTAACTTTAAATGGAGAAGTTTATGAACTTCACTTATACATTTCTTTCAACTTAGTGGTTAAGTGTAGAGTTCTGCTCATATTGCTTCTGATTTAAAGGCATTTCTTCCTAAATATTAAAAAGCTGATGATAATTGTGCCTAATTTTCGAAGGCTATTCATTGCGGGAGAATTATTGTTGTTCGAAAAGATGTGAAAAATATTTTTATGAGAATCAAACTGCGTTCTGTTTCACTGACACCCAAAAGAGTCATTATTATTAGCAGTATCGCTGCATGACAAATAATTGATAAGTTACCCTTAATCTCAATCATGGATGAAATGTAGTAGAAGATAGGAAATAATTTTACTTCGGACAAGAAACAGAATAGGTTGAATAATAAAAGAATTGCCTCGGCAAGAATTCGTGGAACTCCTGGTGGCTTCGATCGCCTCCACTAAACGATCGCACCACCGTTTGAACGCCTGCATCGCAACAGATGAGGCGGCGTGCGGAACATCTTATGTTAGCACCTATCCTAATTTAGTGAAATTTTCCTTATGCTTATAATAGCTAATGTGGGTAACTACTCTGTCTTCGTCTGCATAACGAAAACGGTTTTTCACTCTCCATTCTCGAGTCACTCACATAAACCGAATTTTTCTCCAATTCGTTTCAATTTCATGTCCGTGTATCATGTAACAAAGCATTTTTAACCTCATTATCAGAGGATAAAAGTATTTATTTTAATCTTTCCTGACTTAATTTAAAGTTATGCGTATACATGTATATAGATATAGATTATCTTGGCAGGTGACACTCATCTTTGGTACACAAGTTCACACAAATCTCAATTCATTGCTCCACATTACAACTGCTTTAAATCAGCAATCACAACGGTTCTCCAGGAGTTGACTTGGGGAGTTAAATACAAGACCAACGTTATGCTTTCACTCATCTTCCTTTTCAAATTGTAGATGCATCTGATATTCCCTGAGTTTTATGATGCGTAGTGTTAGCAGAATAAAAATATGGGAAAAGGGAATATGCGTGGTTATTTCTCGTCAATATTAAATAATTGCTCATGATTCTCAAATATTATTAATGCCATCAGTGTTTTGAGAAGCGACGACAAAATTCTCTCCCGAATTGAAGATGATAAAAATTAAAAATTATTCACTGAACTGTCAGATTGTGTTGGTATTTCACTATTATTAATACTATGCAGCTCCGCCCTAACAGAAAGCGATTGCAATAGCCATTCTGACTCCGATTTGAACAATGAACAATACAATTTTCCTACGATATTAGCATTTTCACAATGACACCCGATGAAAAGGTAATTCCATCGCCAATATTGATCATATTAGTACCGAGGAGGGTATTTTAATTACATGTTCCGCTACACAACATTGGTCAACCTCCATTCCTCGAACTCTGATAACTTTCGCATAATGTGCGATCCGATATATTGAATGGATAACTGATGCAGAAATATTTGATGCCACACCTCAGTGACGTTTCGGGAAATGATGAAACTCGAAGTTGTGCTGAAATAGTATGGCATTGAAGGTAAAATATAGGCCAGAAGTGACTTGAACTTATGTATGTGACTTGAGCAAATTCCTTTTCATTTCACAATGCATATTCCGAAAATTTTTCACTTACATTGGTTTGATAGCAAATACATATATAACTTTCTGCGTATTCCCTGATTTGCTATCACTGTCTTGAAAAAGTATTCCACCCCACTTAAATTCTTCTCAAATACATTGTCTAATTATTGTTTTAACTAACTCTGTGGAGTGCAGTGAAAAGCTTCTTTAAAACGATACAAACTGGTGGTTTGTGGAAGCATGTCAGTGGCTTGTGCATGCAAGAGAATCCATTTCGGTATGTCTGAAAATTTTGATAAGTTGACTAAATTACAATGTACTTTCTATACAGAGTGACTGGCACTTTGCAGGACAAACTTCAAACGTAAGCCTGAGACCGTTGAAATAAACACTTTTTACTCATTATCGTGAGCTAAAATTGTTTCGTTAAAGAGGTACATGAACTTGAAACATGAAACGTGTCGGACTGAACAGGCATGCAATTTGTATACAACTAGAAAATGTGGCCAGTGTTTGAGAAATCAATTAGTTCTATCACAATAGTATACATTCGAAATTTTGATAAACCATTCTGCGCCCGTCCCGCTGCTCAGATCTTCGTCTCGCTCTGTCTTGCTTGATCCCGCGCCGTGCAGCATCTCCGACCGACACTTCCCAACACATATGTTCAAGTCACTTCTCGCCTTTATTTGGTCTACAACGCCATACTTCTGCTGCACCACAATGAGTTGTAACCTTTCTCGAAATTAGTACAGATTCATGATAACAAATCTTACTACTTTAGTTATGCCTCAAATATGTCCAATGCTGTTCTTTAGGACAAGTTATCAGTATTTAGGGCATGGGGTCAAGAATCGAGTAACATTAAAAAACGAAAGATATTCAGAAAATTCAGGTGAAAACGTTATACTTTTGGAAGGCTGATGCCTCAGATGGAATTACTGAAAGAAATTGGTTCCTGTCGTGGTGCTACAAGTACCAGATAAAATTCCGTCGTTTAAACTCTGTGAATGACTACGTAAGGTGATGTGTCGCGTAGGTCATTGCGCGTAGATGTTGAACAGTTCGTGCACTCCTTTATTGTCTATTGAATATTGGAAATTATTGGCGAAGTGTTCTTCCTGCGTTCAGTCCTACACTGTCCTGCCACTGGCAAGAACTTGCGGCTAAACCCGCTTCAATAATCTCACATATGTGAGAGATGTTATGTACGAGAACTTTGTCCTCTAAACAATGTTGACGCTCACCTTGCGACGTCTTAATGGTACTTTTCTTAGTTTATTCAGTTCTACTAACTTCAAATGGAGAAGTTCATGAACCTCACCTATACTAATAAAAACGGATTTTCATTCCCTTTATTGCTTAAGTGTAGAGTTCTGCTCTTATTACATATTTTTGAAGGAATTTCTTCCTAAATATTGAGAAGCAGATGAGAATTGTGTCTAATTTTCGAAGGCTATTCAGTGTGGGAGAATTATTGTTGTTCGAAAAGATATGTAAAATATTTTGGTGAAATCAAACTGCGTCCTGTTTCACTGACCCGAAAGTCATTATGAGCAGTACCGCTGCATGACAAGTGATCGACGCGCTACCCGTGATCTCAATCATGGATGAAATGAAGTAGCAGATAGGAAATAGTTTTATTTCGTCTGTAGAACAGAATGGGTTGAACAAGAGAAGAATAATTGCCACTGCAAGAATTCATGAAACTCCTGGTGGCTTCGATAGCGTAAGTCAAACAATCGCACCGCCGTTTGAACGCCTGCATCGCAGCAGATGAGGCGGCGTGTGGAACATCTTTTGTTGGCACCTAGAAAGGAAAAACCTACCAAAAGGAAAACCAACGCACAAATGAATATTTATATTGTTTCTACTCTCAACACACTCATTTTCATTGTTTTATTATATGTTCATTTTTATATGGGTTCTTCTTGTTATCATACGCGTGCGATTCTCTAAGAATCGATCTCTTGGAAATAAATTATCCTAGTTTTGTGGGATGTTTCGTAAGCACATAATAGTTCATAGGGGATGCTTTTCTGTGTTTGTCTTGATAATGAAAACAGTTTTCACTCTTCATACTCGAGTCACGCTCAGAACCCGAATTTTTCTCCAATTCGTTCCAATTTTCCAGTCTTTGTATCTCTTTAAAAAGCATTCTTACCCACATCATTATAGTGGGGAAATGGTTTGTTTAATTTTCCCTGACTTAATTCAACGTTTCGTCTATACATGTATATAGATAAAGATTATCTAGGCAGGTGACACTCAACTTTGGTATACAGGTTACAGAAGTTCAATTGATTACTCCATATTGCAATTTCTTTAATCGGCAATCACAATGGTTTTCCAGGAGTTGACTTGGGGAGTTAAAAACAAGATTAATTTTATGTTTTTACTCTCCTTCCTTTAAAAATTGTAGATGCATCTAAAGTTTCCTGAGTCATATCATGCGTAGAGTGTTAGTAGAAAGAATAAATGAGGAACAGAATATGCGTTGTCAGGGCTCGTCGATATTAAATAGTTACTCATAGTTTCTGAAATTTTATTCTGATATCAGTGGTTTGAGAAGCGACGACAAAATTCCCTCTCAAATTGAAGAAGATAAAAAATTGAAATTTAACAAAATATTCACTGAAATGTCAGATTGTGCTGGTATTGCACTATTATTTATACGCTGCAACTCCGCCCGGAACGGGAAGCGATTGCAACAGCCATTCGTACAATGTTCTAGACAATTTTCTTTCGACATAGGCATTTGCACCATGACACCCAATGAGAAGGGGATTCCTTCGCCAAAATTGAATATATTCATATTGAGGAAATATTTTACTTCAAGTTCCACTGTGGTGGGGGTGGCGATGCTTATAGAGAAGTCGGAAGGAGAGTTTGACTCAGGGTGTGTCGGGAAGAGAAGGGATGAAACGGAAAAGGATAGGTAGGAATAAGGTAGAGATGCGCTGTGCGCATATGATGCTAGTGTTGAGGGTATTTTTTTGTAGGTAGTTGACCAGTTCCACTGTACAACATTGGTCAACGTCCATTCCTCAAATTCTAACAACTTGCTCGCAAATGTGCGATCCGAAATATTGAAGGGATAACTGATGTAGAAATTTTTGCTGCCACCCGTTGTAACATTTCAGGGAAGGTTGAAACTCATATTGTTCTGACAGAGTAAGGAATTGGGGCAAAATAATGGCCAGAAATGACTTTAACTTATTTAGGTGACTTGAGCAAATACAATAAGACTTGTACCTTCTCATTGGACAATGCTTTTTCCTGAAATTCCTCACTAATTTTGATTTAATAGCAGATATAAATTTCTGTGTATTTACTAACTTGCTATCACGTATTGAAAAATTATTCCGCCCTACTTAATTTTTGTTAAATACATAGTCTAACTATTATATTAACTAACTCTGTGGAGTGCAGTGTAGAGCATCTTTACAACGATATGAACTGGTGGTTTGTGCAACAAGATAATCCGTTTCAATATATCTGAAAATTTTGTTTAGTATACTAAATTAAAATGTACTTTCTATACAGGGTAACTGGCACTTTGCTGGACAAACTCTAAACATATGTCTGAGACCGTTGAAATAAAAACAGTTTTCTCATTATCGTGAGTTATTATGCTTCGTTAAGGAGTTACACAGACTTGAAACTTGAAACGTATCGGATGGAACAGGCATGCAATTTATGTACAACTTATAAATGTGGCCAGTGTTAGAAAAATCAATTAGTTCCATCACAATAGTAAGCATTTGAAATTTTGACAGAACCATTTCATCAGTTCAAATAATATGCAAGCAGAAATTTCATGGCAATAATTGTAGGTCAAGTTCATAACCATTCCTGACATGAAATTTTGTTGAACTAATTACACCAAGAAAGTTGCCTGTGAGAGGTTTCAAGGAGAGCGTCAACATTGCTTAGATGAGAAAGTTCTCGTACATAACGTCTCTCACATGTGTATTGAAGCGAGTTTGTGTGAGATTATTGAAGCAGGACAGTGCAGACACTACGCAGTAAGGACACTACGCCATTATTGTCAGTATTCAACAGACAAGAGAGCAGTGCATGAACTGTTCAACATCTACGGCAATGGTCCATAAGTAGGTGGACAGTATCTGGAATAGGGTTGAGTATCAGTTATATTATTAGAATTTTGTTCATTTTAACTTTGTTATCTGTGCCTTGTTACTGACAATTTTATAATTACAGTATTTAAATTTAAGGAAAAATATTCCTTGAAGTGATAAAGGTAGACTTCAAAGCTGTGTAATTTACGATGGAAAACTGTTTGACCACTAGCGTTGATAAAATTTAAGGGCTTGTATATTATTGGAATTTTCTAGTTTAGTTCGTACAGAATTTACGTTCATGTATAAGGAGTCTCAAAATAAATGGTAGGACCAGCTGTCCACATACTTTCAGCTGTCTACATACTACCCTGAGTGACCACGGTGATCGTAAGCTTTTTCCAAGTACATATTATTTTGATAAACACTCTGACCACAATTCCCAGGTAGCAAGAAATTATTTGGCCAATATTGGGTTGATAATTTTTTATTGACCTGATATTGGAATCTTGGATTACAATATTAGGCTAATAACAAGACAATATCGAAAAAATATATATTTATTTATGATATCAACTTGTTATTGGGACAATGTAGTAAATAGTTTTATTTCTAATAATAAACTAACAGTGTATATATATATATGTACGATATTCATATAAGTGGAAACTATCTCATAATAACCAAAAATCTCGCAATTTAATAAAATTTGTTAAAATATAAATTATTATTGCCAAAATATTGGGTTGATATTGTACGCCAATAATACGGAGTAATTTGTTTAAGGAAACACCTCAATATCAAGTCAATAGTGACACAGTAATTAGCTGATACTGGGTTAAAAATAAGCTATTATGGGACAATATATTCTACCAATATCCACTTGATGTCAGAAAATGAGTATTGGGTCTGTAGTACCTTACCTTAGTTACCCCTCAAACTCAGTTCTAGTCCTTTTGGGTTCAGTAATACTAATACTTGCAAATGTAAAATTATCAAAGAGTTAAGTGGTAAAGTATAAACCACGTACGCTAAGTAAAAACTTCAGAAGAAGTTCGAGCTTACAACTAAGGTGGAGGTTTCACTCGCCGCAGTTGAAACTTGGTTGCTAAAACTGCAACAATTCCAGGCCTTACATGCCTATAATTTACTTCGGAACACTTCAATGTGAAGTCCATATAGACATAATATTTAGCATTGGGATAGTGAAATTATCATTGTCGGTGCCATATGTTTTAGAAATATCAACCTGTCAAGAATTGAGTATTAAGCCAATGTTTCTGTAGGGAACACTTCATTGTCAAGTCAATATTGACACAATACTTAGTTGATATTGGGTTGATGATAATATTGTTATTGGGCCAATATATTTTTCTAATATCAACCGAATTTTCCAAAATAAGATATTGCCCCACTGTTCAATTTGAATATCCAGTCAATATTGAGACTGTATATTGGCTCAATATTAGGTCAATAAATTTTGCTACCTGGGTTGGTAAAACTGAAGTTCAATATTGCGGGACAAACTTTAAACATAAGACTGCGACCGTTAAAATTAACACTTTTTACTCATTATCGTGAGCTAAATATGAGTCGTTGAAGAGTTACACGGACTCTAAATATGAAACGTATCGGACTGAACAGGCATGCAATTTGTATACAACGTAAAAAATGGTCAGTGTTTGAGAAATCAATTAGTTCCATCACATAAGTAAGCATTCGAATTTTTGATAGAACCATTCGGCGCCCGTCCCGCTGCCTCTGATCTTCGTCTCGCTCTGTCTTGCTTGACCCCGCGCCGTGCAGCATCTCCGACCGACGCTTCCCAACACGTATGTTCAAGTCCCTTCTCGCCTTTATTTGGTCTACAACGCCGTACTTCTGCTGTACAATAATGAGTTGCAACATTTTCTAAAATTAGAACCTATTCGTGACGGGAAATCCTGCTACATCAGTTATGCCCTAAATGTTCCCGATCTGATATATTGTACAACATATCAGTATTTTAAAAATGGATTCTATGAATATACTAGTAACTCAAAAGGAGAACCTAAAGTGAAAAACTAACAAAATAAATTTAGGCAGGCTGAAGCCAGATTAGGTTAAAGGAGACGAACGGTTGAGCGTGTGGCATGAAAAATAGTTCTGCTCCGCTCATTATAAATGTGTGAACGACTAAGGACGGTAATTCGCATAAGTCGCGATATGTTACGTGGGTTACCTGCCAGAAATGTTTAATTATCTTGACTCGCGTTTTCATCGTAAATTCAATATAATTACTTTACAATACGCTAATAGTTGATTCGAAAAACATTTTACTTCTACTACAGAATTGATAGTGCCACATGGTGTGTAGGAGTTACGTAGTTAAGGAATGTTACGTCGTCAACGTAGGAATCAAAAGCGTAATTTTAGTCCTTCTGCTTCCATTGCGCTTAAATATCGAATAGTTCATGCACTTCTTTATTATCTATTGAATATTGGCAATTGGCGTACTGTCCTTATTGCGTTCAGTTCTGCACTGTCCTGCCACTGGCAAGAACTTGCGAGTAAACTTCCGTCATTTTGCTTACGTCATTTGAAATCAACAAATCCCTTTTAATGAAGTTGACATAATAATTTCAGTTGTAATAGAATTTCTAAACGTGTAAATTCTGAACGTCTCAGTTTGAAATTCTAAATTGAGTTGCCTACGAGTGGTATAATGTAAGTGAGGAAATCAAAATATATTTTCATAAGAGGATCTTGTAGATTTGCTGATATCCTCAAACACGATCCGTTTAATTTACCTCTCACATGAAAAATTTCATAACCGCCAAAAAAACGGCTCAGAAATCTTGGTAAGGCTTATTTTCTTTTTTAAAATTTAAAATCCTTGAACCGTACCGAAATTGGGCGCTTCAGCCTACCATCGTACCAAATGTACAACATAATGACAATTGAAGAAGATCGTACCAAGTATGTTGAATTGTACTAATTCCGACTGCCCTGGACACCGCACTCACTCCCAGTACATCCATCACCTGGAAGGGCTTAGCCTAGGCCATCATACACTATTTATCTACCAATTTTTTTCACCTCAGCCGCATTAGTACACTTTGGTCACACCCAATCCTTAAGTACTGATAGCTTACGCGTAAATATTCTGTGAAACATATTCGAGGAATAAAAATGTATAAATATTTCTTGCCACTTATCTGGAAGCGCTTCTGAAGATGTTGAAATTCGTAATTTTACTAAAGAAGGGATGGCGTTATGGGCAAAATAAACGCACGAAATGACTTGAACAAATGCTATTTCATTTGATAATGAATATTCTTGAAAACTAAAATAATAGCGAGGAATAAGGCTTTGAAACTTAGCATTTTATGTTAAAAGCTTACATATTCGCGTTGCAGAGCATGCCAGCAGAAGTTATCGCACTAACCATCCTCTTCTGCTCCTTCTCACTCAGCCATACGAATCCATGCTGAAAGATGTGACCATCCTATAAAATTAGAGGACTTTAACGGTTTAGCAGCTGCTTCAAACCCCGTTGATCTGCGCATTATTGAATCTCTTTTTATTTTACAATGAAAGCCTTTTTTAAATGACCCCCAATCCGCTTTTCCTTTGTAAATAGTTTAGAAATTTGATTTATTTTTATTAAGTTTTCCTTCCTTTCAAGTTTTTTTGTTTTCTCGATATTGTCGATATGTAAATGTTTCATTTTTTCCAGAGAATTTTGTTGAGAATGACTCTTTATTTTTGAGTCGAAACGTTCAATTTTACCAGTTAAGCTTTCAATATGAAACACTAAGTTTCAAAGCCTTATTCCTCCCTATTATTTTCGTAGGTAAAATTTGCAAAAATACATACCGACATGTGCTTCCATATATTCTTGAAGTTTTCAACTTACATTATTTCAACTTACTCAGTGGAGTGTAGTGAGGAGCTTTCTTACAATGATACAAGCCAGTGGTTTAAGCCACACTGTTACAATTCCGCACTTGATTCCACAGATAACCGTCATTTATATTACTGTTATTCTCGCCCCAGCTCGGCAACGACATTGAAGAGCCAATAGACACCTCTTGCTGTTTGGTATGTGTCATGCAATGGTGCTCGATAATTTACTTCGACACAAACTCAATTTTGAAATGGTAGGCTGACCGTGACCATCCGCAGTTTCTGTTTTCTTCAGATGGGAAAAAATCTGTACATCTCGATAGAGGTATATATGTCTCCACCATGACGCTCATAACAAACAACAAAATCAATGTTCTGTTTAGGCAGTGAAGACTTCTACTCACACGTGCAAAGTCTGGCGAATTTGTAAACCAACTGAATATCCTTCGGAAAGTTTTCGTTAGTCGATGTACTTAATGTACCTCATAAATGTTGCGTGAGAAGGCAAATTTAATATCCTAGAGTGAATGCAGTCACAAGTTAATACAAACTAATGGAATTCAACGATGCTGTATTCCTCCTTCGATCATCTTACAGTCTCTGAGATACAGTTTTAAATAAGTGATAGAGCTAAGATATGCTTGAATTTATGTGGTACTTTTAATAATCGTTATAATGGTTGATCTACACGCTCAATAAAATTGAAGCTCACGATCCCCACTTACTGAAGTGAGACGGGTTAAGTCAGTGAGAAATCTTCGACTCGGTGAAGGACCAGTGCTACAAATGATTTTCGAAAATGACGTTAGTGGTCATATGCGAGTAAGGAAGCGTGTGAAATTCGACTGAAATGTGCAAGAAATTTATTCGCAGCTATCGGATTCTTTCACCTGGTTCATGGACGAAAAATATTTTGATGCTTATTTCGGCCACTTTTAGAAGTTAAGTAGCTGAAACCTCATCCAAGACTTTTTTTTAAATCGAAGCTCTTCATGTCACTGTGAGCGAAACAATAATCATTGCTCTAATTTTCTTTTAATCTACATCATTTTGAAAAACTATTACATTTTGCTGCCAATCCTTCATTTACATTTGAAATGAATACCCCCTCAGTTAACATAGTCCATAATGATTTAATCAAAACTTCCAGTGAAGAACATCTCATTTGTTGGCAGGAGAAAAGGCCGAATAGAGACTTGAATAACTTTTTTGCTCTATTTGCCAGACTGTTGCATACAACCGAGGTGCTACTGCATACTGTACATCCTCCCTGTCCGGCCGCAACCATGGTGCACCTCACGTTACAAATCGTACGAGTACAGATGATATAAATACAGATCCCCCATTGGAGATCAAAATATTCTGAACGGGCAGGTGGAAACAGCACACCACTAACGAACGTTGCAAGTATGAAATTTGGAAAGATAGTTTGACTCAGAGTTTATCGGAAAGAGAAGAGTTGAAACGGAAAACGAACAGTAGGGAACTACGATATTTGCGCTTTGCGCGACTGACGCTACTGATTATGCTTCCTTTTAAGCAATCTCATCCTACAACAATCTATACTATAATAAGAGTTGCGTCCGTCCGTCTGTCTCTCTGTCCGAAGCTTCCCGAAAGTGTGTGAAGAGCGGATCTGTGATACGGGCCGTGTGCACTCAACTTTGGAGAGATTGATTTTTTGGTTTTGTAGCCTTTCGTTCACTTTGCCTTCTTTTCATTTCAAATAAAGGCGGTGGACTAGTGCAAATAATTGTTGAATCTTCCAAATATATACTGATAAGCTTAACGTTATGAATAATTTCAGTGCAACTATTGTACATAAGCGATGAATGTACTTCAATCTCCCCAGGTCCAGTAACAAATCTCCATTTTAATTCCTGATTTATTTAGTCGCACAAAAGTGTTGAGGTGTCGTTATTAGCAGCACCGCTGCATGGTACGTAATGAACATGGTACCCGTTCATCGCAGTACATATCTGGGATATATCATATCTGGGATATACATATAAACATTAGGCACACATTTCTAGAATTCTCAACTGCAGTATATATGCTCGTTGGTTGGATACCAAAGTTGAATGTCAACAGCCGAAATGATCCATTTCTTTGAATATCTGAAAGTTTTGTTTAGTTAGCCAAATTACAAAGCACTTTCTATACAAGGTGATCGTTACTTGAAAGACAAACTTTAACATAAGGCTGAGACCGTTGAAATAAATAGTTTTTACTCAATTATCATGAGTTTAAAATTCATCGTTAATTACAAGGACTTGAAATTTGAAACGTATTGAAAAAAAAATTAGCATGTCGGCAGAGGAAGGCACTGAAGAATAATGAAGAATAAAATGTAGGAAACGATTTGCATGAAGGCAAGAATTAGAATAACGCCATAGCCGTATTTTTTATGACCATGAAAAACATGCAATTATATTAGAAATTTCTTAAATATATTCTGAATAAAAAACATTTGTTGTGATGCAATTTTTGAATTATTTGTGACCAACGTTCAAAAAATCGCTAAGTTCATGCGGAATTGTGAGCTTTCGACATTTTAACACAATCATTTCATCAATTCAAACATATCATAGAGAAAGGTTTCACAGCATTTATTGTAAGTGAAGTTCATACACATTACATGAAATTTTGTTGGACCAATTATTCCAAGAAAGTTACCCGTTAGAGGTTGAAAAAAGAGTGTCGATATGGTTTAGATGAGAAAGTTCTCGCACTCAACGTCTCTCACATGTGTGAGATTATTGAAGCGAGTTCACTCGCAAATTCTTGCCAGTGGCAGGACAGTGCAGAACTGAACGCAGTAAGGACACTACGCCAATTGTCAATATTCAATAGACAAGAGAACAGTACATGAACTGTTCAACATCTACGGCAACGGTCCATAAGTAGGTAGACAGTATGTGGATAGGGTTGAGTAGTTATATTATTAAAATTTTGTTCATTTTACCTCTTTTATCTGTGCCTTGTTATTGGCAATTTTATAGTTAGTTTTTTTAAATTTAGGGAAAAATGTTTGTTGAAGCGAAAGAGGCAGACTTCAAAGCTGCCTAATTTACGATGGAAAATTGTTTGAGCACCAGCGTTGGTAAAATTTGAGATCTGATGTATTATTGTTCACAATTTAATTAAATTGTTGAAGTTCTAGTTATATTAGCACTCAATGTAATAGTATGTACGTACAAATCAATTGTAATAAACAATTATCAAAGTCGCAATCATTAAATGGAGCGTGCCCTTATTTGACTTTACTAATATGTGTATGAAAATTGACTTTAATACTCGTCGATCAGCGGCATTAGGAGCATCTCCTGCGTGGCCACCGGTGGCGCACGTTGCGGTCAAAGTGCGAACAACCCTCAGTTTCAGAACACCAACAAGTTTTTACCTATAATAAGGCGTGTCATGGTATTGGTTACGATTTTACGTTGAAGACTAACCCAACTTGACTCAACAGATATTGTTTTCCCCGATTTTTTACATTAATCTTAGATATATAGCTATGGCCTTTCGAACTTTTTTTTTTCTACGAACCGTTACCGATGTTCAACGTGAAAAAATCATCCACCCGCCATCCCCTGAGGACTAATAACTCTCTCATGCTTCGCAATCACAATGGCTGAGGGATAACTGATGTAGAATTATTCGCCGCAACGTGCCTGTGAGCGTTTCGAGAAATGTTGAAACTCGTCATTGTTTTGAAGAATTATTGAGTTGCACGTAAAATAAAGGCGAACAGTGACTTCCTTTTCCCAACCTGGAGAATAACCGGGCGGCATTGCCGGGATTCGAACTGCCGACACCTTCCCATGACGGGCGCGCGTCCTTAACCACTCGGCCAAGAAGACACATGACACGCTCTGGATACGGGACACAAACAGGACATGTGACGTGCAAAGGACACACTACGAATCTGTTTTTCGAGTATTGACCCAATATTCTCGTTAAAATCTCTGGTGTTCCAGTTGCGGTTGCGAGTGAACTTCATTACCGTAAGCCCAGGCCCAGATTCATGATACAAAATCTTGCTGCATTAGTTATGCCTCAAATATGCCCAATTTGATGTTTCAGGACAAGTTATCAGTATTATAAGGATGCAACCAATATGTGATGGTGTTGAAACAACTTAAGGGAGATATTGATTGTGAAGGTTGTTAAGATATTTTGGAAGGCAAACGCCTTACGAATTGAAATTGCGGTGTATCAGTGACGTGAAGGGTAGAATAACTTGGTTAAATGCCGTCCATATAACTGTGTGACTATGTACGATAATCGCATAAGTCGCGATATGTTACGTGGGACATCTGCCAGTAATGTTTAATTTTGTTGACTTCCGTTTATATAGTGAAATAAGTTTAATTACTTTACAATATGCAAATAGGGCCTAGTTAATTTGAAAACATATTTATTATACCTTTACTACAGAACTGATGCACTACAGCACTACAGAACTGCTGGTGCCACATGCTGTGTAGATGTTACGTAGTTAAGGAATGTTACGTGGTCAACGTACGAATCAATCCCATAATTTAAGTCCTCCTGCCTCCATTGCGCGTAGATGTCGAACAGTTCGTGCCCTCCTTTATTACCTATTGAATATTGGCAATTAGCGTAGTGTCCTTACTGCGTTCAGTTCTGCACTGTCCTGCCACTGGCAAGAACTTGCGAGTAAACTCGCTTCAATAATCTCACACATGTGAGATACGTTGTGCACGAGAACTTTGCCCTCAAAACAATGTTGAAGCTCTCCTTCCGACGTCTTACTGGTGCTTTTCGTGGTATATTCAGTTCTACTAACTTTAAATGGAGAAGTTTATGAACTTCACCTATACTAAACAATATAACATTTTTCTCAACTTAGTGGTTAAGTTTAGAGTTCTGCTCTTCTTGCATTTGTTTCAAGGATTTCTTCCTATATATTGAAAATCTTATAATAATTGTGTCTAATTTTCTATTCACTGTGGGAGAATTATTGATGTTCGAAAAGATATGAAAAATATTTGCATGAGAATCAAACTTCGTTCTGTTTCACTGACACCCAAAAGAGTCATTATGAGCTGTACAGCTGCATGACAAGTAATCGACTAGTTACCCGTGATCTCAATCATGGTTGAAATGTAGTAGCAGATAGGAAGTAATTCAGCTTCTTACAAGAAACAAAAAATGTTGAACAATGAAATAATTCCCTCTTCAAGAATAATTCGCGAATCCTGGTGGCTTTGATCACGTCCGCCAAACGATCGCACCGCCGTTTGAACGCCTGCATCGCAACAGATGAGGCGGCGTGTGGAACTTCTTTTGGTGGCACCTATCCTAATTTAGATGAAAAGAAGAACCAACGTATAAATGAATATTTATATCATTTTTACTCTCAACACACACATATCAATTTTTATTATTTGTTCATTTCTACATTGGTTCTTCTTGTTATCTTACGCGTCAGATTTTCTAAGAATCGATCTGTTGGAAATAAATTACCCTAGTTTTGTAATATGTTTATGCTCATAATAGTTAAATAGGGCTGCTATTCTGCGTCTGCGTTGATAACGAAAACAGTTTTTACTCTTCATTCCCGAGTCACGCTCATAACTTGAATTTTTCTCCAATTCGCTTCAATTTTCCAGTTCTCGTATCGCTATAACTTAGCGTTTTGAACCATATTATTTCAGGGAGGAAAGTGTTTATTTTATTTTTCCCAGACCCAATTTAAGTTTGGTGTATCCATGTATGTAGATATGGATTATCTAGGCGGGTGACCATTCACTTTGGTATGCAGGTTACGGAAGTATAATTGATTACTCCATATTGGAACTGCTTAAATCGGCAATCACAAGGGGTTTTCACGAGTTGAATCGGGGAGTTAAATACAAGATAAACGTTATGCTTTTACTCCCCTTCCTGTCAAAATTTTAGATGCATCAGAAATTTCCTGAGTCATATCATGCGTAGAGTGTTAGGAGAAAGAATATTTGAGAAACAGAATATGCGTAGTCAGGTCTCGTCAATATTAAATAGTTGCTCATGGTTCTAAAATTTTATTAGACGATCAGTGTTTTGAGGAACGACAACATAATTCACTCCCGAATTGAGAACGATAGAAAATCTAAATTTAAAAAAATATTCACTGATATGTCAGATTGTGTTGGTATTGCACTTTTATTTAAACGCTGCAGCTCCCCCCTGAGCTGGAAGGGATTGCAAGTGTCATTCTGGCTCCGATTTGAACTATGAACATAAATTACTTTCAACAATAGCATTAGCACTATTCTTTTATTCTAGTAGGGATTCTTTAATCAGATTCCTCCGAACGACATTAATCAATGTCCATTTCTCGAACTCTGATAACTCACAGCATAATGTGCGATCCGAAATTTTGAATGGATAACTGATGCAGAAATATTTGCTGGCACCCCTCAGTGACGTGCGGGAAATGTTGAAACTCGTAGTTGTGCTGAAATAGTATGGCATTGAAGGCAAAATAAAGGCCAGAAGTGACTTGAACTTATGTATGTAACTTGAGCAAATACCTTTTCATTTCACAATGCTTATTCCTAAAAATTTTCACTTACATTGGTGTGATAGCAAATACATATATAACTTTCTGTGTATTCCCTGATTTGCCATCGCTGTCATGAAAAAGTATTCCACCCCACTTTAATTTTGCTTATAAACATTGTATAATTATATGTTTTAACAAACTCTGTGGAGTGCAGTTAAGAGCATCTTTACGATATAAACTGATGGTTTGTGCAAGCATTTCAGTGGCTTGTGCAGGCAAGATAATTCATTTCGATATACATGCAAATTTTGTTTAGTAGACTAAATTACAATGTACTTTCTATACAGGGTGACTGGCACTTTGCAGGACAAACTTTAAACGAGAGGCTTAGACCGCTGAAATAAACACTTTTTACTCTATTTCGTGAGATAAAAATGCTTCGTTAAAGAGTTACACGGACTTGAAATTTGAAACGCATCGGACTGACCAGGCATGCAATTTGTATACAACTTAAAATGTGGCCACTGTTTGAGGAACTAATTAGTTCCATCACTATAGCAAGCATTCAAAATTTTGACAGAACCAGTGCATCAGTTCAAACAATGAGCAAGAAGAAATTTCAAAGCAATAATTGTAGGTCAAGTTCATAACCATTCCTGACATGAAATTTTGTGGAACTGATTATACCAAGGAAGGTTGCAAGGAGAACGTCAACATTGTTTACATGAGAAAGTTCTCGTACATAACGTCTCTCACGTGAGTGAGATTATTGAAGCGAGTTTAGTCGTACACCTTTTCTCGTTTTATAACCACATTCTTTCAAAATGTACCGACGAACTGCAAATTTAACGTCGACGAACCATTGAGTTTAACAGGTAATAGAAATATAGAGAAAGTGTCGCAAAAAATAACAACAACGACAAATTATAGCGACACCCAGCAAAATGAATGACAGTGAAACCACATATCAGAACAAAGAAACAATGTGTAGTGACAGAGTCGGTTTATTGTAACAACGTTCAAAAAGGATAACAATTATACAAAAAATAGTAACGTACGTGTATATTATTGTAACAAATTAACAATTTCTGACAGAGTTTTTATAAGTAAAATAGACAGTAAAGTAGCATTATAGCGTAGTACACGATGCATATTCATACTATGCATACAAAATTATTGATAATTACAATAAAGAATGAACATCATATGTATCACACGTGACCCGGCCACGTCAGAGTTGTTCTGGAAAATTCCAGTACATACTTCCCGGTCGGATATTACATTATCCATTGACCGGAAATTAATGGAATGTAATTATGTAGTCCCATATGTATTATTGTCGGGTGTCATTGATGCTCCCGAAAGTGTAAATATCGAATATCAAAATCCCGAATATCTAAATCCCAAAAATTAAAATCCCGCATGTTGTTATCAGGGTTGCCAACTGGCATGTACAGTATGTATTTCATTGCCAAATATGGTCGGGAATTAGATATTCGAGATTTTGATTTCTGGGATTTTGACATTCGTGATTTCAAGGTGAACCCATTATTTTCAATTTTTTTAATATGTAAGTGTAAAAAAAAAATTTCTCTCGTCAATAGGGTTTAAAAGATGTTGTTACATCTTATGACTCTTCGTTACTATTTTTTGCACCTGTTACATTATTTTGAACCTGTGATACTAGCTATTCGAAGCATTGTTACAAGCTTTGACTCTTTGTTAAAGAAAATGATCGTCTGTTGCAACATTCTGAGAGTGTCATACAATTTGAAGCAACGTTACAGTTATTTGTCTCTATCACTACATTTTGCATCTGTTATAAATTTTGCAGCATCGTAACAAGATTTCTACTGGATGTTGTTATATTTGAGCCGCTGTTATTAGTTTTTATTCGCTGTTGTATTATTGTGCAAACTGTTGCTATATTGTTCTGACGTGTGGTTATGAAACGAGAAAAGGTGTAAGTTCTTGCCAGTGGCAGGACAGTGTAGAACTGAACGCAGTAAGGACCCTACGCCAATTGTCAATATTCAACAGACAAGAGAGCAGTGCATGAACTGTTTAACATCTACGGCAATGGTCCATAAGTAGGTGGACAGTATGTGAAATAGGGTTGAGTATCACTTATATTATTACAATTTTGTTCATTTTAACTTTGTTATCTGTGCCTTGTATTGACGATTTTATAATTACAGTGTTTAAATTTAAGGAAAGATATTCCTTGAAGCGAAAAGGGTAGACTTCAAAGTTGTGTAATTTACGATGGAAAACTGTTTGAGCACCAGCGTTGATAAAATTAAAGGGCTTATGTATAATTTTTCACACTTGTGAATGTTCTATTTGTGTTCGTACTAAATATACGTGTATGTATACGGTGTCTCCAAATGTTAGCCTCAGCTGTCTATTAACTTTTGGACTACCCCCTGTGACCACGGTGATCGATAGCTTTTTCCAGGTACGTATTATTTACATAAATATTTTGACGACAATAGGTAAAACTGAAGTTCAATATTCAACTCAAATTAAATTCAATCGTAATAAGGAATTATTAAAATAACAACCATCAACTGGATCATACCCTTATTCAGCTTTACTTAGGTATTACAAATAATGAGATTGTGACAACTAGTCGGTCAGCAGCATTATGAACATCCCCTCCGTGCGTGGCCACCGGCGGCGCATGTTGTGACCAGATGGTAACTATTATATAACAACCGTAAGTTCAACGATACTGCAGCGTTCGCGGATGCATGTAGGGCTTCTATGAGAAGTGAATTATTGTCCAACCGTCAAACCGGCGGATACGTACACTGACCTTCCGCACCACGAGTAGTCTCATATGTCTTCATCAATATCGGAGGATACTACATCGTGGAAAATTTTTCATAAAGGTTTCTTGACCAACTTTTAGAATGCGTCTCCATCCATATCTCAATAACTGATAACTTAACGTAAAATGTTCAGGTGATCATATTCGAGGAATAACTGATGTAGAAATATTGGTTTCTAAATGTTTGTTGAAATTTCGAGAAATGCTGAAGCTCGTTATTGTACTGAAGAAATATGGCGTTGTGGGCAAAATAAAGAAAAAAGAAGTGACTTGAAAGTATGTATTGGAAAGCGTCGGTCGGAGATGCTGCACGGCGCGAGGTCAAGCAAGACAGCAAGACGGAGATCAAAGGCAGCGCGACGGGCGCAGGAGCTGCCTTGGCTTCCGGTAATGAAGTTCACTGGAAACCGCAAGTGCAAAATTGCACCTGAGAATTTAACAAGGATATTTGTTCAATACTCGAGAAACAGATTCGCAGTGTGTCATTTGCATGTCACATGTCCTGTTTGTGTCTCGTATCCAGTGCGTGTCTCGTGTCTTCCTGGCCAAGGACTTAAGGACGCGTGCCCGTCATGTTAAGGTATCGGCAGTTCGAATTCCGGCAATGCCGCCCGGTGATTCTCCCCGTTGAGAAAAGGAAGAACTCAGCCACAGTTCCCTGTCTACCCTAGAGTCGGACATGGGTACCGGCTTGACCGGGAGTAACCGTCAGAGCGTCGGGGTGCTAACCGGCATTTGAAAAACCAATGTACAAGATAACATTAAGCAGAGTTGTGCCCGAAAAACATCTTCCCTTTTATCTTGTGCGTGTCACATATCGTGTTCGTATCACGAACACTATCTTTGTAAAAAAATTGTTCGCAAGGAGTAATACTAGTAATAATTCAGTTTTTGAAAATTATTAACAAGCCCCCAAAATGTGTTATTACTCATATATTGATACAACAAAACTTACGTTTCATATTACTACTGATTAGATTTTTAATAATAGTTGAACATTTTAGGGACGTTTATTAATAACTCTGTAATTTTGAAAGTTTTCCGAGTAATAACTCATTAGTAAATACTGATGAAATCTGTCTTACATATCAATCGTTGGTAACCATTGTATGTAATAGTTACTTGTGTTCGGTCAAATTTCATACAAGAATTTCTCATTACTTTGATCTGTCACAAAAAAAAACTTAAAGAGGCCATATAGGACAGAACCGCTGCATGGTACCCTCGGATTTAGAAACAGATTTTAGCGATACGTGTGATTAATGTTCCTCTGGAGTACATATGTAGGTGACTGGGTTTATTTATTACATTCATGTTTTACCTAGGCTTTTGTGTAATTGGAATATTGCTAAGGTTTATATTGTTAAAGAATTTTATAATTTTTAAATAAATAATTTTATTAGAGAAGAAAACCCTTAAATCATCAATTCATTGAAGGACAATTGAGCATTATTTGAGTAATGTTGAATGGAAAGCATTATTTTGTTTGAAAAATCGATAAATATTCAGAGATATTTTATGTATCACTTATAAATTTCGAAATATATTTCCATGTCATCAACAAATCTACCAATTTGTGTTTGCCATTCTTGAACCGGTGAATTAATTCTCCAGCCATCATTTAGCATTCATGTTCATTAAACTTTGCACTAGGAGCCTTTGCTCGATGGTCTGCCAGTGATTTCGATGTCATTTTCCTAGTATTGCTGATGTACTCGTAATATTTCAGTCTGTGTTACTTTTGATTTTTCCATCTTCGCTCCTGGTCATGAACATAGGAACATAGGATTATAGTGAAGTTGTTGCTCACCCATTTCAAACATTAACTGTACATCTCAATAGAGTTATAAATGTCTCCATCTTGACCGCTCACAACGAAGACCAAGATCAATGTTCTGTTTATGCAGTGAAGACTTCTACTCCCACCTGAAAATTGGTAAAATGTGTAAATTATTCAATGTTGAACCCATGGATATAGTCCTCACGGACTATACTAACTGAATATCTTTCGCTTCGGAATGTATTTGTTTGTCGATGTACCTAATGCGCTTAATAAATGTGGGGCGAGAAGATATATATATAATCCTTGAGTGAATTCAGTCACAAGCTAATTCAAATCAATTTAATTCAACGACGAGGTGTGCCTGATTCGATATTCTTACAGTCTCTGAGATAAAATTTTCATAAGTGATAGAGCTACAAATATGTTTTACTTATTTGGTGCTTTTAATAATCACCAGAATGATGAGCTCCACGCTCAATAGAATTATAGCTCACGATCCACTCTTGCTGAGGTGAGACGGTTAACTCAGTGAGAAATTTTAACTCGGTGAAGGACCAGTGTTACAAATGATTTTCGAAAAGGATGTTAGTGGGCATATGCGTGTTAGGGGAAGCGTGTGAAATTCGACTGAGATATGCAAGAAATTTTTTCGCAGCTATCGGATTCTTCAACCTGGTTCATGGACAAAAACTATTTTGATGCTCATTTCGGCCACTTCATGAAAGTTAAGTAGCTGAAACCTCATCCAATAATTTCTTTTTAAATATAACCTCTTCATGTCACTGTGAGCGAAACAATAATCATTGATGTAATTTTCATTCAATCGACATCAGTTTAAAAAACTATTATATTTTGCTGCCAATCCTTCATTTACATTTGAAATGAATACGCTTTCAGTTTACCTAGTCAATGATGATTTAATCAAAACTTCCAATGAAGAATATCTCATTTGCTGACAGGAGAAAAGGCCGAATAGAGACTTGAATAACTTTTTTGCTCTATTTGCCAGACTGTTTGCCTACAACCGAGGTGCTATTGCATACTGTCCATCCTCCCTGTCCGGCCGCAACCATGGTGCACCTCACGTTACACATCGTACGTGTACAGATGATATAAATACAGATCCCCCATTGGAGATCAAAATATTCTGAACGGGCAGGTGGAAACAGCACACCACTAACGAACGTTGCAAGTATGAAATTTGGAAAGATAGTTTGACACAGAGTTTATCGGAAAGAGAAAAGTTGAAACGGAAAACGAACAGTAGGGACCTACGATATTTGCGCTTTGCGCAACTGACGCTACTGATTATGCTTCCTTTTGAGCAATCTCATCCTACAATAATTTATACTATAATAAGAGCTGCGTCCGTCCGTCTGTTTCTCTGTCCGAAGCTTCCCGAAAGTGTGTGAAGAGCGGATCTGTAATACGGGCCGTGTGCACTCAACTTTGGAGAGTTTGATATTTTGGTTTTGTAGCCTTTCGTTCACTTTGCCTTCTTTTGATTTCAAATAAAGGCGGTGGACTAGTGCAAATAATTGTTGAATCTTCCAATATATACTGATAAGCTTAACGTTATGAATAATTTTAGTGCAACTATTGTACATAAGCGATGAATGGACTTCAATCTCCCCAGGTCCAGTAACAAATCTCCATTTTAATTCCTGATTTATTTAGTCGCACATAAGTGTTGAGGTGTCGTTATTAGCAGCACCGCTGCATGGTACGTAATGAACATGGTACCCGTTCATCGCAGTACATATCTGGGATATATCATATCTGGGATATACATACAAACATTAGGCACACATTCCTTGAATTCTCAACTGCAGTATATATGCTCGTTGGTTTTCATTTATTTTTATCATTTAATTGTAAGTAGAGCAACAATTTGTAATATGGATACCAAAGTTGAGTGTCAACAGCCGAAATGATCCATTTCTTTGAATATCTGAAAGTTTTGTTTAGTTAGCCAAATCACAATGCACTTTCTATACAGGGGGATCGTTACTTTGAAAGACAAACTTTAACATAAGGCTGAGGCCGTTGAAATGAATAGTTTTTACTCAATTATCGTGAGTTTAAAATTCATCGTTAATTACAAGGACTTGAAAGTTGAAATATATCGAAGAAAAATTAGCATGTTGGCAGATGATGGCACTGAAGAATAATGAAGAATAAAATTTAGGAAACGATTTGCATGAAGGCAAGAATTAGAATAACGCCATAGCCGTAGCTATTAAGACCATGAAAAACATGCAATTATATTAGAAATTTCTTAAATATTTTCTGAATAAATACATTTGTTGTGGTGCAATTTTTTAATTATTTGTGACCAACGTTCAAAAAATTGCTAAGTTCATTCACAATTGTGAGCTTTCGATATTTCAGCACAATCATTTCATCAATTTAAACATATCATAAAGAAATGTTTCACAGCATTTATTGTAAGTGAAGTTCATACACATTACACGAAATTTTGTTGGACCAATTATTCCAAGAAAGCTACCCGTTAAAGGTAGAAAAAAGAGCGTCAATATGGTTTAGATGAGAAAGTTCTCGTACACAACGTCTCTCACATGTGTGAGATTATTGAAGCGAGTTCACTCACAAGTTTTTGCCTGTGGCAGGACAGTGCAGAACTGAACGCAGTAAGGACACTACGCCAATTGTCAATATTCAATAGACAAGAGAACAGTACATGAACTGTTCAACATCTACGGCAATGGTCCATAAGTAGGTGGACAGTATGTGAAATAGGGTTGAGTATCACTCATATTATTACAATTTTGTTCAATTAACTTTGTTATCTGTGCCTTGTATTGACGATTTTATAATAACAGTGTTTGAATTTAAGGAGAAATATTCCATGAAGCGAAACGGGTAGACTTCAAAGTTGTGTAATTTATGATGGAAAACTGTTAGAGCACCAGCGTTGATAAAATTTAATGGCTTATGTGTTATTGTTCACACTTGTGAATGTTCTAGTTGTGTTCGTACTAAATATACGTGTATGTATACGGTGTCTCAAAATGTTAGCCTCAGCTGTCTATTACCTTTTGGACTACCCTCTGTGACCACGGTGATCGTTAGCTTTTTCCAGGTACGTATTATTTACATAAATATTTTGACCACAATAGGTAAAACTGAAGTTCAATATTCAACTCAAATTTAATTCAATCGTAATAAGGAATTATTAAAATAACAACCATCAACTGGATCATACCCCTATTCAGCTTTACTTAGGTATTTCAAATAATGAGATTGTGACAACTAGTCGGTCAGCAGCATTATGAACAACCCCTCCGTGCATGGCCACCGGCGCCGCATGTTGTGGCCTGGTGGTAACAACCTCAAGTTCAACGAAACTCCAGCGTTCGCCGATGCATGTAGGGCGTCCAAACGAAATGAATTATGGTTAAACCATCTTTCCGACGGGTAGGTTTCACTGACCCACCTCAGCACGAAAACGTTTCAGTATTTTCATTTTAGAAAGACCTCACGTTTTTTAAATTTCTTTTTTATAAACTTTCTCCAATTGTTTCCTTGAATGCGTTAAGACCCATACCTCAAATACTGATAATTTACCTTAAAATGTTTAGGTGATGATATTCGAGAAATAACTGATGTAGAAATATTGGTTTCTACGTGTGTTAGGATTTATTGGCGAGAATAAGGTAGTTCCAAAATACCTTCGACATCTCGAGGTAAATCCCTCGGTCTGTGTCACCGTAGTTTGTAGCCGAGCGGCGTGTGACTGTCACTCTGTTTCTTTCTTTGTGCCTGTGACGTCCATGCGGTTGGTAAGCATTACCCTATGTGATAATTTCTTTATTTTGTGCTTCTATATAAATTTGTGTAAATTTGTGTGATCAGTATATGAAGTGTAAACGTTTAATTTGTGTTGATGGTGTTCAGTGCGAGAGTTAGCGTTCCGTTTGTAAATGTATTTCTTTTTTGTTCTAGGTATCGTTACTCGCACGACTCCTCCTTGCCCTTACCTGTAGCCCTGTACCCCCATACGACTTAATTTCATGGTAATTATTTACTTTTTCTTAAACGTTTCAGTTATTTCGATCCATAGACCTGACTAGTCTAACTATGCGCATTCTATTGGCGTACTACTCTGTAAAACTAACTTGCGTTAATATTTAATTCTTGTATATGTTTCAATTTATTACCCTTACTGAGGCTAGAATCCTCCCAACGAACATTAGACGGGGAAAGTCTTAACAACGTGTCTGTTAAAATTTCGAGAAACGTTGAAGCTCGTTAATGTACTGAAGAAATATGGCGTTGTGGGCAAAATAAAAAAAAGTGACTTGAAAGTATGCATTGGGAAGCGTCGGTCGGAGAAGCTGCACGGCGCGGGGTCAAGCAAGACAGAGCGAGACGAAGATCAGAGGCAGCGCGACGGGCGCAAGAGCGGCCTTGGCTTCCGGTAATGAAGTTCACTCGCAACCGCAAGTGCAAAATTGCACCTGAGAATTTAACGAGGATATTTGCTCAATACTAGAGAAACAGATTCGCAGTGTGTCCTTTGCATGTCACATGTCCTGTTTGTGTCCCGTATCCAGCGCGTGTCTCGTGTCTTTCTGGCCGAGTGGTTAAGGACGCGCGCCCGTCACGGGAAGGTGTCGGTAATTCGAATCCCGGCAATGGCGCCCAGTGATGCTCCCCGTAGGGAAAAGGAAGAACTCAGCCACAATTCACCCTTACCCTAGTGTTAGAAATGGGTACCAGCTTGACCGGGAGTAACCGTCAGAGCGTCGTGGTGTTAATTGGCATTTGAAAAACCTTTGTACAAGAAAACATTCATTAGGGTTGATTCTGAAAAACATCCTTTTCCCTTTTATCTTGTGCGTGTCACATGTCGTGTTCGTGTCACGAACACTATCTGTGTAAAAAAATCGCAGGCAAAAATATCAGTAATTGATAATAATAATAATAGTAATATTTAATAATAATAGTAATAATTATCAAGCTCCAAAATGCGTTTTATTTGTTTACTTACAACAAATTTGCCGTTCCATTTTAATACTGATTAAATTTTAGTAATAGTTTTTTATTTTCGGTAAGCTTATAAATAACTCTTTAGTTGTGAAGGTAAACAGAGTAATAACTTATTAAAAAATACTAATATAATCTGTCTTGCAAATTATTCTTGGGTAACTATTGTATATAAGCCCTGGCCCGACCTCAAGCTCGTCTGGTGTACGCTCGGACTTTCTACTAGAATTTCTCACCTGTTCAATCTCAAAAAGAGTGGAAGAGGCCGTTATGAACTGTACCGCGTCATGGTACGTAGTCGACACGCTACCGTACACCTCACTTAAATCTGGAATTCAACCTGATTTTTTTAACCAGATATTTAAATTTTTGTAATAAATGTTCCTCCAGATTACGTATAGATATGAGCCTGGGTTTGTTTATTAAATTCATGGTTTACTTTTGCTTTTGGATGATTAAAATGATGCTGTGGTGTATTTTGTTGAGAAATTTCATGGTCTTAAATTAGAAATTATTTTAATAGAGAAGAAAATTCTCAAATCACTGCTTAGTTGAAGAACAAATGACAATTATTTGGGTATTGTAAAATGGATTGCATTATTTCAGTTAAGAAATCGATGTATCTGAATAGATGTGTTACATGCACATCGCTTAAAATATAAAATTAAATTCCATGTCTTCAAGAAATCAATCAATTTGCGTTCGTCATTCCTGAACCGGTGAATTAATTCTCCAGCCGTTATTTTGAATTCATAATGTTTAAACTTTGCAATAGGAGCCTCTGCTCGATTGGCTGCCAGTGATGTCGATGCCATTTTCACATTGATCAAATACTCGGAATATATTAATCTGTGTTACTCATGATTTTGACATGTTTATTCTTGAGCATAAACATAGGATTACACTGACGTTGTTGCTCACCAATTTAAGAAATATAAAAAGAAGAGCCAAGGTAAAAACGTACATTATTTTATTCGTTATTTTTTTAGGCAAACGTTTCGGATTGTTGAAATTCCATCTTTAGTGCTGAAAAACACACAAAAAGGTATTAAATAGGAACAGAAGGAACTTTGACTCTTTTATGACTCTTTTTTTTAACTCTTTGTATGTTTTTCCACTGAAGAAGGAATTTCAAAATTCCGAAACGTTTGCCTGAAAAAGAAAAAAATGAAAATGTATATTTTTACGTTAATTCTCCTTCCATCTTCCGCGTGAGATTCCCTAAGAAAAGACATAGGCCCTATTGGAAATATACAATTGAAAAAATTCATACAATTCATTTTCTTCCATGTGTAACTAATAATCGTACTTATGTTCCTGACAATATTAAATATGTATTTTATAGTGAAATGAAATAAACATTTTTTATCTTAATACCTACGATATAATTCATTGACTTGATATTTATTTATATATATAGAATAAAAACTCAATATTATTGATTAAATTATAGCTTCTATTTCAACTGAGAGTGCTCGTGGCTCGCCCAAAACACACTGCAAATCGGTTTCTCAAGTATTGAGCCAATATCCTCCGTAAATTGTGTGGTGCAAATTTGCACTTGCGGTTTCGAGTGAACTTCATTACCGGAAGCCAAGGCCGCTCCTGCGCCCGTCCCGCTGCCTGTGATCTTCGTCTCGCTCTGTCCTGCTTGACCCCGCGCCGTGCAGCATCTCCGACCGACGCTTCCCAATACATATGTTCAAGTTACTTCTCGCCTTCATTTGGCCCACAACGCCGTACTTCTGCTGTACAATGATGAGTTACAACATTTTCAGTAATTCGTGCAAATTCCGGATAAACGATACTGCTACATTAGTTATGCCTCAAATATTCCTGATCTGATATTTCACGGCATGATATCAGTACTTTGAAAACGTACACTGTAAAAAACATTCACGGGAACCGGGTGCGATAGTATGTAAAAACAACTGTTTATACACTTTTGGAAGGCTAACGCCGTATATCATCATGAAGAAGAATGGGAAATTACGCTCAGAAATTCAACATTAAATCCTGTCGTTATTATTGTGTGACTGGCAATGTATGGTTATTGCATTAGTTGCGATTTGTTACGTGGAACATCTGCCAGTAATGACTCGAGTTTGTATGGTAAATTAAATTTAATTACTTTACCATAAAAAAATATTTGATTTGCAAAACATTTCACTTTTACTACAGAACTGATAGTGTCACGTGCTGTGTAGATGTTACGTAGTTAAGGAATGTTACGTCATCAACATGATAATCAATCCCGTAATTTTAGTCCTCCGGCCTCCATTGCCCGTAGATGTTGAACAGTTCATACAGTTTTTTCTTGCCTATTGAATATTGACAAATGGCGTAGTGTCCTTACTGCGTTCAGTTCTACACAGTCCTGTCACTGGCAAGAACTTGCCAGTAAACTCGCTTCAATAATCACACGCATGGGAGAGACGTTATTTACGAGAACTTTTCCCTCTAAGCAATGATGACGCTCTTCTTGCGACGTCTTACTTTTGCTTTTCTTATCATATTCTGTTCTACTAACTTTTGATCAAATGGAGAACTTTCTGAACTTTACCTATCCTAATCAATATGGCATTTCTTTAACTCTATTGCTCAAGTGTAGAGCTCTGCTTGTATTACATTTGTTATTATGGCATTTCTTCTTAAATATGGAAAAGCCGATGAGAATTGTGAATAATTTTCTAAGGCTGTTCATTGTGTGAGAATTGTTGTTTTTCGAAAAGATACGTACAATACTTTGGTGATGTTCAAATTGCTTGCCTATTCACTGACCCAAAAGTGTCTTTATGAACAGTACCGCAGCATGACAAGTAATAAACACGCTACCCGTGATCTCAATTATTGATGAAATGTAGTAGAAGATAGGAAATATTTTTAATTCGTACATGAAACAGAATAGGTTGAACAATAAAAGAATTTCCTCTGCAAGAATTCGTGAAACTCAAGGTGGCTTTGATCGCGTCCGCCAAACGATCGCACCGCCGTTTGAACGCCTGCGTCGCAACAGATGAGGCGGCGTGTGGAACATTTTTTGGTGACACCGATCCTAATTTAGATGAAAAGAAAAACCAACGTACAAATGAATATTTATATTTTTTACTTTCAACAAACTCATTTACATCGTTGTATTATTTGTTCTTTTTTCCATTTATTCTTTTTGTTATCTCACGCGTGAGATTCTCTAATATAAGAATCGATCTACTGGAAATATAATGTCCTAGTTTAGTAATATGTTTCTTATGCTCATTATAGTTAACTAGCAGGACCCGTGGAAATTTCACGGACATTATCATCAATAAGCTCGGTGGACAAGTGAAACAATTCGGTCAACATTAGCTGACAAATTCTAATAACTAACACAACATATACTAACTTCTAACACAACATATACTAACCCATCCTTTCCTAAGATATCCTAACCGATGCTATCCTGATGATATGTAAAACATAAAAAATCGTGGACCTGTGAAAAAATTCATTAGCATTACCTAACCTATCTTCACCTATCCTAACGTAACTTAACCTATCCTAACTTGAGTTAACTTAGCGCTTACCTAACTTAAGCAAACCTAACTTAACCTATCCTAACCTAACTAACCAATGTCACCGTAAAGCTAGGTGGACCCGTGAAAATATTCGGTAAACATTACCCAACATATGTCAACGAAACATATTCTAACCTACCACATCATAACCTAACGCATAATAACTTACCCTATCCTAACCGAAGCTATCCTAATAATGTGTCAAACATAAAAGCACCGTGCACCCGTGGAAAAATTGCATCAACATTACCTAACCTATGCTTCTACAACCTATGCTAACCTAACCTAACCTATGCTAACTTAACCTATGCTAACCTAACCTATGCTAACTTAACCTATGCTAACCTAACTTATGCTAACCCAACCTAACTCATGCTAACCCCACAATAGTAATTGAACTCGCAAATTAAGCAAGCGTATACTTGTTGGGCGTGCATAGTCGGAGACTTTTCTATAAATGATAAATAATGGCAGAAAATTATAACGTTTTTGGACCTTAAAACTTACTGGAGTGACCGATACGGCCCTTGGGTTGAAAACTTTGGAGACTCCTATTTTAATATAACCCTCAGGAATTCGGTATCCATGATACTGTAGACTCGGATGAGGGCGTAACCGACGAACTAAGGAAGGAGCAAGCAGAATATTATATAGATAGATAGATGGGGGATGCTATTCTGTGTTTGTCTTGACAACGATAACAGTTTTTACTCTTCATTCCCGAGTAACGCTCTGAACCCGAATTTTTTATTCAAATCTTCCCAGACTTAATTCAAAGTTTTGTGCATACATGTACATGAATATGGATTATTTAGGCAGGTGACACCCGACTTTGGTATACAGGTTATGGCAGTTCAATTGATTACTCTATATTGCAATTTCTTTAATGGGCAATCACAAAGGTTTTTCAGGAGTTGACTTGGGGAGTTAAATACAAGATAAACGTTATGCCTTTACTCTCCTTTCTTTAAAAATTGTAGATGCATCTGAAATTTCTTGAGTCATATCATGCCTAGAGTGGTAGCAGACAGAATATTTGGAAAACAGAATATGCGTAGTCAGGTGTCGTCAATATTAAATAGTTACTCATGGTCCTGAAATTTTATTTAGGCCATCAATGGTTTGAGAGGTTATGACAAAATTACCTCCCGAACTGAAGAAGCTAATAATTAGTAATAATAAAATATTCACTGACATGTCAGATTATGATGGTAATACACTATTATTTATACGATGCAGCTCCCCCCGAAGCAGAATGTGGTTACAGGTGTCATTCTGATTCCGATTTTTTAATAATAATGAAGGCATTTACGGATGCTTTATTTCCAATCAAGCCTGATACATATCACCTTGTACATTGGATTTTCAAATGCCTTATAACTAACGCCAGGACGCCATGACGCTTTCCCCCGGTCGAGACCGGTACCCATTTCAGACACCTGGGTAGAGTGGGGTATTGTGCTTGGAAATTTTCTCCTATACCCAACAGAGAAAATCGCCACTGCCAGCGCCGAGTTTCGAACCCGGGTCCCGGCCGCACGGCGGCGGAACCTATAGCACATGGCTATCGCGAGCACATTCGAAAAGTTAATAACCTAATTTACTTTCCACATAAGCATTTTTACTGTGACAGCCAATGAGAAGGATACTCCTTCGCCAAAATTACTCTTAAAATTTAGGAAGGAATCTCAACTTCAAGTTCGGCTATACAACATTGGTCAACGTCCATTCCTCGAACTCTGATAACTTACGCATAATGTGCGCTCTGTAATATTGTATGGATAACTGATGCAGAAATATTAGCTGCCACCCGTCCGTGGCGTTCGGGAAATGTTGAAACTCGAAGTTGTGCTGAAATAGTATGGCATTGAAGGCAAAATATAGGCCAGAAGTGACTTGAACTTATGTATGTGACTTGAGCAAATACCTTTTCATTTCACAATGCTTATTCCTGAAATTTTTCACTCACATTGGTTTGATAGCAAATGCAAATATAACTTTCTGTGTATTCCCTGATTTGCTATCACTGTCGTGAAAATGTATTCCACCCGACTCAAATTCTTCTTATATATTTTGTCTAATTATTGTTTTAACTTTCTCTGAGGAGTGCAGTTAAGAGCATCTTTACGATATAAACTGATGGTTTGTGCAACCATGTCAGGGGCTTGTGCAGGCAAAAGAATCCATTTCGGTGTGTCTGAAAATTTTGTTAAGTTGACTAAACTACAGTGTACTTTCTATACAGGGTGACTGGCACTTTGCAGGACAAACTTTAAACGTAAGGCTGCGACCGTTGAAATTAACACTTCTTACTCATTATCGTGAGCAAAATATAGGTCGTTGAAGAGTTACACGGACTCTAAATATGAAACGTATCGGACTGAACAGGCATGCAATTTGTATACAACGTAAAAAGGTGGCGAGTGTTTGAGAAATCAATTAGTTCCACCACATAGGTGAGAATTCGAATTTTTGATAGAACCATTCTGCGCCCGTCCCGCTGCCTCTGATCTTCGTCTCGCTCAGTCTTGCTTGACCCCGCGCCGTGCAGCATCTCCGACCGACGCTTCCCAATACGTATGTTCAAGTCCCTTCTCGCCTTTATTCGGTCTACAACGTTGTACTTCTGCTGTACAATAATGAGTTGCAACATTTACTAAAATTAGAACCTATTCGTGATGTGAAATCCTGCTACATCAGTTATGCCTCAAATGTTCCCAATCTGATATTTTTGTACAAGTTATCAGTATTTTAGAAATGGATTCTTCCGGACAAATCCAGTCGCCTTCCGGACAAATCCGACGCCTGAGACTATACACCAACACTTAGGACTAACACCCTGCATCACCACCAAGGAAGTCGTGACTCATGGAGAGCTGGCTACAACCAGTTTTCCCGCCCCTTACTACAAACACCCACCCATTTTAGACCCAACACTATGCAACATAACACCAACACACGCACCAACGCCACCCCCGGCAACAACACTCAACCACGAACGACCAAGCAAACTACCACAACCACCCCAGCACAGCCCGCCAACAAATCCAACACTACCTACAAAGTCCAACTCCGCAAGATCGACCCCAGAAAACAAACAGACCGACAACAAGTCTTTGAAGCTGCATTCAAACACTTGGAAGCCCCCCTCATACGACTCACCAGCAACTCAAACGGATTCTACGCCATAACCGACGACATCACTGCTATCGATAAACTGACCTCGGACAGAGCCACCACTCACTTCCAGAAAATAAATCTGAAGCCTATCATCCCCCCAGATCTCAGAGCAAAAAGAACCATATCCATCAGACAACTGGACAGCAGCATTGGCCAACGCCAACCGCAAGAAATACAAGAAGAAATAACACGCGTGCAACAATGGGCAAAAATCACGGAAATAAACAAAATCAAAAACTACACACACGTCATCAAAGTAACCTTCACCGACACCGCCATGACACAGCGCGCTCTCCAAAATGGGCTCCTCATGTTTAACACAAAAATCACACCATCGCAAATGGAACTAGAAAAATACACTCACCTCCGGATCTGCTTCAAATGCTACAAAAATCGAGGACCATTCTACACACCAATGCACTGACAAGACACCACACTGCTCTGAATGCGCTGCTCACGACCACACCTACCAACAGTGCAGTTCACCGGACAAGAAGTGCCTCAACTGCCAAGGAAACCACCGAACACTCGCAGCCTCCTGCCCATACAGGAAAGAAGCTATCCGCAAGAAGAACGACGAACTCCAAAAAAGAGAAACCGACCAAACCAAGAGCACCTACATTGAAATCGCAAAAACGGCCATCCAACAAACTGCAAAAACAGAACATACACTCACACTCACCAGCGAGATGCACATAAAACTGGCCGCAATCATCATCGAGGCCCACATCGCAGGCCTCGTACAGGGAGGGGATTTCGGATCAATCTTGTCGAAGTCACTCAAAGAAAATTACGGCGTGGACACCCAGTTCCCCAACCGTGATTCCCAAAAAATATTCAACATGTTCATTGAAAAAAACAAACAACCCCAAGCAGAAACAACTGAGACTCCTGCAAATCAAGCAAGCATCGACCCCAACGAAGACGCAATGGACACTAGCTACCACTCAACAGAAGAAAACTCGACCCAGGACGAAACAAGCGACGACAACTTGCAAGAAAACTGGAGGACGCAGTCCAACCCGAAAAAGAAAACAAAAAAACGGAAAAAGAAGAAACAACCATGCTCTGGAGAATCTCCTAGACACGACAAAATAAAGGTTTCACTATTCCGCAGCGACACGCACTCACAGCATATCCCAAGCGAACCCACCAACCAACAGATAATAGAAGAACTAACAAAAAAACCTCCTGGCCTCAAAATCGCTGTCGTACACCCACACCCGGACAAAATATGGAAAGAAATCATTGACGGCCAATTCGACCTCGAAGTGGCACCCATAGCCACAATCCCACACGAACACTTCGACTTGATGAACACATGCTCAAAATCTGACATCCCCCACAAGAAACCCAAACACTCGACTCCATAATGGATACACACAATATGAACAAAACACTAACCGTCATCCAACACAACGTCCAACACTGGCAAAACAATAAAATCGCACTGTGCAACATCTACCGTCAATACAATCCACACATAATTCTGCTAAACTCGCACTGCATGCGTAACGACACCCCCATCAAAATTTTGGAATTACAACACATATACCATAAACAAAGCAAATGAAAATCACGCTGGAGTAGCAATAGCAATTCGCAAAGACCTTCCATTCAAGCTTCACGATACCTTTCATACAGATATGTTGGCCATCACAGTAGAAACACCACAAGGCCCAATCACACTTGCCACAACCTACATACCTCCACGCATTGATTACATAAACTACATTGACATGCACACTCTCTTTAACAGAAAACACCCCACCTACCTCCTAGCCGACATGAATGCCACACACCCCACTTTCGGATACACATACGCAAACAGGAAAGGGAGACAAATCCACTCTCTAATAGACAGGAACAAATGTCACCACATCGGCCCCAATTTCCCCACGATAATCAACCACCGTGCCGCCACTAGTCCAGACATAGTACTAACAAACACGCAAACATTCCACAACATCATACTCGAACCAGGTCCACTAACACCCTCCGACCACATTCCCATCATAGCTACAATATCAGCTAACCCAATACAAATTCCCATCCACCCACGACCCTCCTTCCACAATGCAAACTGGGAACTATACCGCAACCTTCTCGTTGAACACACAACACCGCAAGACGTAAACCCTACACAAGAGGACATAGACAACCACCTAATCACATGGGAATCCCATATCATCGAAGCCTCCAACCAATCTATTCCAACTATCACACACAGAACCACACCAGGCATCAAACCCACTCATGCCATACTCGTCCTTCAAACGAGACACAAACACATTTACGACCATCTCCAACGACACGGCCACTCACCCCACCTATACAGAGAACTCCTCAGCCTCAGACAACAGATAAAAACTGCATATCAACGCATCTACTCGGCGACATGGAACAACACTATCGGTAACATCAAAAAGATGGACAATCCCCAACAATTCTGGTCCGCCATCAAACGCATGTCAGGCAACAATAAAAAACAAAGCACCCCCTACATCAAAGAAGGCGGCATCTTTTACCACTCACCACAATCCAAGGAACCTTTGTTCCGACAACACTGGTCAAACATATACTCAGGTATTGATGACCCCAACAACGATTTCGACGCTGAACACATACACACTATAGAAACACAAATGAACGACATCGCTCCCCAAAACGAACCACACGAGACAGGAGACACATCCCGTCTTCCTAATTTCCACTACCCAGCAATCACAATCGAAGAACTAAAAAACGCACTTCGAACGTTTTCCCAAAAAGCTCCAGGACCAACTAAAATAACCACACACCACCTCAAAAACTTACCGCAAAATATGCTCCAGTACCTTCTGTACATATACAACAACGCCCTCTCAGCGGGCTATTTCCAAAACAAACTGAAACACGCAATAATGATCTTTTTACCGAAGCCCTCCACCTCCCAACACGAGGTGCAAAATTACCGCCCCATCTCCTTACTCGACACCCACGCTAAGCTCCTAGACAAGATATTAACCTACAGGCTAACAGACCACCTAACCATCAACAACATCTACAACAGCCGCCAACACGGATTTCGACACGGAAGAGGTACACACACCGCACTTGCCACGCTACATGAGACCCTCCACATTAAACAAACACAGAGAAACAAAACAGACATCATTCTACGAGATGTAAGCAAGGCCTTCGACAAAGTCTGGCACACAGGACTCAAATTCAAACTGTCGCAGCTACAAATTCACCCCCTATTCACAAAAATCCTGTATAGCTTCATCACCAACCGCACCGCAGCCATACGAATCGCAAACTACACTGGCCCACCCTTCCCAATCAAGTCAGGTGTCCCCCAGGGAGCAGTCCTCTCCCCAACACTGTACAACTACTTCACACACGACCTTCCCCCACCAATACCCAACACTGACTACATAGCCTTTGCAGACGACATCACACAAATCATATCCGCAAAGCACTCATATAACATGGCAGCTCTTCTAACAACACGAGCCATTGCCCAAATCAACGATTACGAACGAAAATGGAAAATCCAAACTAATGCAAATAAATTCAAAATAATTGCCATCAGCCGCCGCAAACACCCAACAGTGCACATCAACAACACCCCACACCCCTACACAAACTCAGGTAAAGTTCTGGGACTCACAATCAGCACAACCGGATACGCACCCCACACCAGACAACGAGCAGCACTAGCACACCAAAACCTCTCACGCCTCTACCGATTCAAACATCTGAACCTAGAAGTAAAACGCCAACTATACATCGCTCTAGTAAGATCCACTCTCATCTACCCAGTCATTCCCCTACACACACTTCCACCAACATCTATCTCAACACTCCAACGTGTACAGAACCGAGCCACGAGATACATAACAAATTCAGAATGGCAAGATTTCGCCACCTCTGCACAACTACATCGTCGAGCAAACTTACAACCAATCAACATTACACTCCACAAACACGCGAAAAGAATCTGGCAAAACATTCACGACATATACCCACAACTCTACCAACAACTCACATTCCCGCAAGACACCCCACAAATACCACACAGACAATTTCAGAGCTCAAAAATGAAAACACTCGCACCCCAACCGAGACCAAAATACACTTAACACGACTCTAACGACGGACGGACGGACAGACTCGACTGACCAGCACCGACTCAAGCGAATTTTTTGTGATAAAGGAGACCTAACCAATACGGCAAGCCTAACCACCCACGTCCGGTACTAAAGATGCCTACTAACTAAAGATCGATCATACAAAGCCCTGACGGGTAATTAACGTCTACCACCCATAAACTACCTACAAAAAAATACCCACAACACTAGCATCATATGCGCACAGCGCATCTCTACCTTTTTCCTACCTATCCTTTTCCGTTTCACCCCTTCTCTTCCCGACACACCCTGTGTCAAACTCTCCTTCCGACTTCTCTATAAGCATCGCCAAGCCATATACCTAAAGGATGACGTAAAAAAAATAGTAATAATAAAAATATTGTAAGGCTGAAGCCTGATGAATTTCATAGAAGACGAATGGTGAAGCGGGTGGCATGAATAAACAGTTCAGCTCCGCTCATTATAAATGTGTGAACGACTAAGGACGGTAATTCGCATTAGTCTCGATATGTTACGTGGGTCACCTGCCAGAAATGTTTAGTTTGCTTGACTCGCGATTTCATCGTAAATTCAATATAATCACTTTACAATACGCTAATAGTTGATTCGAAAAACATTTTACTTCTACTACAGAACTGATAGTGCCACATGGTGTGTAGGAGTTACGTAGTTAAGGATTGTTACGTCGTCAACGTAGGAATCAAAAGCGTAATTTTAGTCCTCCTGCTTCCATTGCGCTTAAATATCGAATAGTTCATGCACTTCTTTATTATCTATTGAATATTGGCAATTGGCGTACTGTCATTGCGTTCAGTTCTGCACTGTCCTGCCACTGGCAAGAACTTGCGAGTAAACTTTCGTCATTTTGCTTACGTCATTTGAAATCAACAAATCCCTTTTAATGAAGTTGACATTATAATTTCAGTTGTAATAGAATTTCTAAACGTGTGAATTCTGTACGTCTCAGCTTGGAATTCTAAATTGAGTTGTCTACGAGTGGTATAATGTAAGCGAGGAAAGCAAAATATATTTCCACAAGAGGATCTTGTAGATTGGCTGATATCCTCAAACACGATCCGTTTAATTTACCTCTCATATGAAAAATTTCATAACCGCCAAAAATTAGGATAAAAAATCTTGGTAAGGCATACTTTTTTATTTAAAAATTCAAAGTCCTTTAACCGTAACAAAATTGGGCACTTCAGCCAACCATCGTACCATATATACAACATAATGACATTTCATGAACGTAGCAAATTTGCTGTGTTGTACTGATTCCGACTGCTCTGGACGCCGCACCCACTCCACATACATCACCTGGAAGGGTATGACCTAGGCCATCATACACTATTTTTTTACAAGTTTTTGTAAACTCAGCCGCTTTATTACACTTTGGTCACACCCATGCCTTAAATACTGATATCTTACGCGTAAATATTATATGAAACATATTCGAGGAATACCTAATGTATAAATATTGCTAACCACTTGTCTGAAAATGTTGAAATTCGTAATTGAACTAAAGAAGGGATGGCGTTGAGGGCAAAATAAAGGCAAGAAATGATTTGAACTAGTGCTTTTTTATTTGACAATGAATATTCTTGAAATTTCCCACTTACATTATTTCAACTCACTCAGTGGAGTGTAGTGAGGAGCATCTTTACAATGATATAAGCCAGTGGTTTATGCCACGCTAACAATTCCGCACTTGATTCAACAGATGACCGTCGTTTATATTACTGCTATTCTCGCCCAGCCCGGCACCGACTTTGAAGAGCCAATAGACACCTCTTGCTGTTTGGTATGCGTCGTGCAGTGGTGCTCGATACCTTACTTCGACACTGAAACTCAACTTTGAAAAGGTAGGCTGACCATCCGCAATTTCTGTTTTTTTTTCAGATCGATAAAAAGTTTTACATCTCAATAGAATTATAAATGTCTCTACCTTGACTGCTCATAACGAAAATCAAGATCAATGTTCTGTTCAGGTTTAAAATCTTGTACTCACGCCTGCAAAATTAGTAGAATGTGTAAATTATTCAATGTTGAACCGATGGATAAAGTCCTCACGGTCTACTAACTGAATATCTTTTTGATGGTATTTGTTAGTCGATGTACCTAATGTACTTATTAAATGTTGGGTGAGAACGCAATTTTAGCGTCCAAAAATTCAGTTACAAGTTAATTCAAATGAAGTGAATACAACGACGCTGTGTTCCTGATTCGAACTTACAGTCTCTGAGTTACAATTTTAAATAAGTGATTGAAGTTAAAATACTCAAGTATTATTTTGTATTTTTTTATAATTTTTACAATGGTTGAGCAGTACGCTCAATAAAATTGAAGCTCACGATCCGCACTAGCTGAAGTGAGACGATTAACTCATTGAGAAATCTTTTGACTCGGCAAAGGGAAAGTGTTTCAAATGATGTTCAAAAAGGATGTTAGTGGTCATATTCGAGCTAGGAAGCGTGTGAAAATCAACTGAGATATGCAAGAAATTTATTTGCAGCTTTCGGATTCTTCCACCTAGTTCATGGACGAACAATATTTTGATGCTCATTTCGGCTACTTTATTAAAGTGATGTAGCAGAAAGCTCATAAAAGTCCTTACTTAAAGCGCAGATCTTTATATCACAGCTAACGAATCATTAATCATTGATGTCATTTAATGTTTAATCGACATCTGTGCTAACACCCGATGAAATTTTTTACTAACAATCCTTCATATATATGTGTTGGAAATGAATACCCCCTCAGTTCACATAGTCCATAATGATTTCATAAAATTTTTCCAAAAAATAATAATTCATTTGTTGGCGGGGGGAAGACGCCAAATAAAGAATTGGATAATGTTTTTTTTGCTCTATTGGCCAAATTGTTTGCCTGCACCAGAGGGGCTACTGCATACTGTTCGACTGTTCGACCGCAACCATGGTGTGTACGTACACCTCACGTGAAACATCGTTCGCGTACAGATGATATAAATACCTTATAAAATTGGGGAACAATATATTTTAAACATGCAGGAAGAAATAGTGCATCAATGTATTTAATTTTTTTGCCCATTCAAAATATACTCATGAGCTTTTATTTTGAATTATTTTTGTGTAACTATTGTACGTCAGCGATGAATCAACTTCAATCTAGCCAGGTCCAGTCACAAATTTTCTTTTTTAATTACTGATTTGTTCAGTCACACAAAGTGTTGAGGTGCCATTATGAGCCCTACCGCTGCATGGCACGTGATAGACACGCTACCCGTACATCTCAGTTACGTATCTGGGATATAAAAACAGATATTACACACACATGTCTTGAATTCTCTACTGGAGTATATATACCCGTTGTTTTACCTTTATTTCTTTCTTATAATAGTAGGTATGAACAATAGTAATATGGAGGCATCAATAAAATTTGCCGTAGCATGTGTCCAAAGTTGAGTGCCAACTGCCAAGATAATTCATCTCAACAGGTAGCTGAAACTTTTGTTTAGTTATCCAAATTACCATGGACTTTCTATGCAAGGTGACTGGCTCTCTGCAGGACAAACTCCAATATAATCCTCAGACCGTTGAAACAAACACTTTTTGCTCAAATTTCGTGAGTTCTAAATTCTTCATTAAAGAAATTCAAATACTTGAAATGTGAAACGTATTGGAGAAAAATTCGCACACAGGCATGAGCAGGAAATGAAAAATAAAACTCAGGAAAAAACTTTTTTACAATTTGGAGAAACCGAATAAGAGTTGAGCTTGTTTTATTGTGACCATAAGAATGAGGAAATTATGTTAGATATTTATGACAAATTCTCTGAATTTATCCCATCTGTTGTGATGCTGTATGCTAGAGATCCTGTTTCTTGTATTCATTATATAAATGTTTTCCTACCTCGTGTTTAAGAAATTCATTAGTGTATTCACTATAGGGAGCTTGCGAAATTTGGACACAATTATTTCACCTGTTTGAACAATATGTAAAAAAATCACAATAATAATTGTAAATCAAGTTCACAAAGGAAATTTGGTTGATGTAACAATGGTGAGAAAGGTACCTGAGAGAGGTTGCAAGGAGAGCGTCAACATTGTATAGATGAGAAAGTTCTCGTACATAACGTCTCTCACATGTGTGAGATTATTTTATTGAAGCGAGTTTCCTCGCAAGTTCTTGCCAGTGGCAGGACAGTGTAGAACTGGACGCATCAAGGACATTACGCCCATTGTCAAAATTCAATAGACAAGAGAACAGTGCATGAACTGCTCAGCGTTTACGGCAAATGAGGTAGGAGGACGTAAATTTCGGGTTTGATTCGTACGTTGACGACGTAGCATTCCTTAAATTAACTCCTCGACAGCACGTAGCACTAACAGTTCTGTAGTGGGAATGATGTACAGGGTCGTCCATTAGTAGGTAGACACCATGTGGAATAGTTTTGTGTATCAGTTATATTATTGCAATTTCGTTCATTTTAACTATCTTATCTTTGCTGTGTTATTAACAATTTTATTATTGTATTATTTGTGAAAACTGTACATCGAAGCGCATGAGCCAGACTTCAAAGCTGTGTAATATAAAAAGGAAGAAAGTTTTGGCACCAGCGTTGATAAAATTAAAGGGCCTATGTATTAATTTTCATATATTATTGTAAATTTTCTAGCTATGTTCGTACTAAATAGACATGTGCGTATAAGGTGTCTCAAAATGAATGGTAGCATCAGCGGTCTAACTACTTTTGGACAACCCTGAGTGACCACAGTGATCGTTAGGTTTTCCAGGTATGTATTATTTACCTCTACACTTCGATAACAATTGGTAAAACTGAAGTTCAATATTCAACTCAAATTTGAAATCAATTGCGATTAGCAATTATCATAGTAGCAATCATTAACTGGATCATGCCTTCAGGTAACTTTACTAATAAAATTGTGAAAGTTGTGTTCGACCTCTGGTCAGTGAGCAGCATTATGGACATCTCTTGCTTGGCCACCGGTGGCGCATGTTGCGGTTCAAGTGACAACAAGCATCAGATTCAGAAACTACTTAGTCTCTGAACGCGCGTTATGGTATTGATTATGATTCCAATCACGATACCAAGTGAACTAGAATTGAAATTCACACATCTCTTTCCATATTTAATTCATAGATGGACATATCCTTTCATATAAATACAATGTTCTTTAATGTGAGAAATTTACGTTACGTTTGGCTTGGCTTGGCGATGCTTATAGAGAAGACGGAAAGAGAGTTTGACACAGAGTGTGTCGGGAAGAGAAGGGGTGAAACGGAAAGGGATATGTTGGAGAACGATAGAGATGCGCTTTGCGCATATGATGCTAGTGTTGAGGATATTTTTTGTAGGTAGTTTAAGGGTGGTAGAAGTTAATTACCCGCCAGGGCCTTGTATGGGTGGATCTTTAGTTAGTAGGCATCATTAGTACCGGACGTGGGTGGGTAGGCTTGCCGTATTGGTTAAGTCTCCTTTATCACAAAATATTCGCTTGAGTCGGAGCTGGTCAGTCGAGTCTGTCCGTCCGTCCGTCGTTAGAGTCGTGTAAAGTGTATTTTGGTCTCGGTTGGGGTGCGAGAGTTTTCATTTTTGAGCTCTGGAATTGTTTGTGCGGTATTTGCGGAGTGTCTTGCGGGAATGTGAGTTGTAAGTAGAGTTATGGGTGGGTGCGTGTCGTGAATATTTTGCCAGATTCTTTTTGCGTGTTTGTGGAGTGTAATGTTGATTGGTTGCAAGTTTGCTCGGCGATGTAGTTGAGCAGAGGTGGAGAAATCTTGCCATTCTGAATTTGTTATGTATCTCGTGGCTCGGTTTTGTACGCGCTGGAGTGTTGAGATAGATGTTGGTGGAAGTGTGTGTAGGGGAGTGGCTGGGTAGATGAGAGTGGAGTAGAGCTATGTAGAGTTGGCGTTTCACTTCTAGGTTTAGGTGTTTGAATCGGTAAAGGCGTGAGAAGTTTTGGTGTGCTAATGCTGCTCGTTGTCTGGTGTGGGGTGCAAATCCGGTTGTGCTGTTTGTGAGTCCCAGAACTTTGCCTGAGTTTGTGTAGGGATGTGGGGTGTTGTTGATGTGCACTGTTGGGTGTTTGCGGCGGCTGATGGCAATTATTTTGAATTTGTTTGCATTGGTTTGGATTTTCCATTTTCGTTCGTAATCGTTGATTTGGGCAATGGCTCGTGTTGTTAGAAGAACTGCCATCTTATATGAATGGTTAGCGGATGTAATTTGTGGGATGTCGTCTGAGAAAGCTATGTTGTCAGTATTGTGTATTGATGAGGGAAGGTCGTGTGTGAAGTAGTTGTACAGTGTTTGGGAGAGGACTGCTCCCTGGGGGACACCTGACTTCATGGAGAAGGGTGGCTCATGGTAGTTCGCGATTTTACGTCTGAATGCAACAAGTCAATTTCCTTTCTGATATACTGAAAATTTACACTTGAAAATCGATCGTCCAAATTTTAGGGCTAACTATTGTAGAAATATTTGTCGCCACCCGACGGTAGGCGTTAGGAAAAATGTTCAAACTCGTTATTGTTTTAAAGAAGTATTGAGTTGCGGGTAAACTGAAGGCGAACAATAACATGAACATATGTATGTATTGGGAAACGTCGGAAGTAGATGCTGAACGGCGCGGGGTCTTGTGTTCTTGTTTTTGGTGGCTATCGGAACTGCGAAGGCTAGTCCATGCAGCTCCACGTCAGAAGGGAGGTTTGCTCCTTGCTCTCGACACTGTCTGGAGTGGGGAATAGGGACGCTTTAAATGAAGTTTTCATGGAGCTAATATACCATCATATTTCAGTAATTGAAGAGTTCATATCGCTCTTGAAATTCAAACGTTTTAGAACACGAGATATTTGAGGGCATAAATTTATTTTGATTGACACGTGCTGTATTTACGTCAACAGCATGCCCTACAACTAGCCTCACACGAGTATCCCAAGTTAAGGGGAAGATCCAGCCTGGGCGGCACAGCCTGGAGCTTCAGCTGTCTATGTCAGCAGACTGAAATCAATTACTCCCAATAAGGTTTATTTATACAGAACTCCTGTGGGCGATTCTCTATGGGAGTAAAGGTGAGTTTAGGTCATGAGGGGTTGCATTATAGCCGTACAAAGATTAATTCTCTATTCAAGTGCACGCAGTACATTGCCACTGTGCCTCAATGAAGCACACTGCAGGAAGAATAAGATGACGGTGAATGATGGTGATAGCATGCCCACTGTAGTTAGATTGTCCAACATAGGCTATCAGTAGGTAGCGAAGATTATATCTACAGAGTATGGATTCTACCACAGTCTGTCAGATATATAAAACTGCTTTAATTACCTGGGCTTGCCCTGGACTTGGAAAGGAGCTTCCCCTCCCTGTAAGTTTTGCAGAGAAATAGGAACATTCAACGAAATTGAGGCAGTTCAGATTGCTACGATGAACCGCGTGATTAGGACAATGTAAGAGAAAATGATCTACGCTAATTCAAATCAGGACATGCTGGATTTGACACCAGCATGTCCGACTCGTAGCCATGCCAGAGCAACTTCAGCTGTGCGAGATTTATTTAAGGCACAAGGCCAGTCCTCGATATTATCACTTATTTGTGCCAAGAACCGACCTTTTCCTGTTGTCCTGACTGTATAGTCAGCCAGGAGTGGTTCCAGTGCCTGTGAAGGACTTCACGAGCGAGACGCAGTTTCCTCTTTCGATAGAGGAGTGATGGTGTGATATGGGAGGAAATAAACTTCCTTAGCAGAGAGATCCGCCGCTTCGTTACCAGTTATTTCTTTATTGCCATGGATGAACTGAAATTTAATTACATGAGAAATGGAGAGCATAATTATTTTTTGTTTTTGAACGCTCAAAACAAGACAAATGAAATGTTTAGGTTTTTGATCTCGAATTAGGTAAATCGAATTTAAAGAATCTGAAAGGATCACTATCTTTTCACGGTCAAACGAGTTGTTCTGCACCCATTCGATGGCAAAAAATTCTATTCCTAGAACTCAGACCTGTGGTCTCAGTTTCCAATTTACAGATGTATTTTTTGCAGGGATCACGAAAGCTGCTGATGCATGCGCGTTTGGCTCAGCTACACGAGAGCCATTAGTATAGAGTGGTAGAAACTGTGCAAATTTTATTTGATGCAGGTCGTGAAAGACTTGTCGACTTCGAACACAGTGAACGAAGATGATACAGAAGTTGGTAAGAACTTAGGGAAAATGCAATCATTAGTGTGATACCACGGTGGCAGAGGGGAGACAATATACGAAGCAATATGACGGTAGATTGGGCAATGAAGTCTGGTAAAAGTTGGATGAGCATACGTAGCAAACGAATGCAAGTTTGAGGACGCACGATCGGTAATAGATTAAGAGCTTGCATATTCTGCAACGTTTTAGCGTCGATAGGGAGCTGCATCATTCTGGTATAATATGAGCAGGTAGTTTGCTCTAGATGTAGCTGAAGTAGGGGCACATTTCCTTCTACTACAAAAGAAGATATAGAGCTGGTTTTCCGGCAGCCTCTGGCAATCCGCTGGCCAGAATTTCGAACAGGGTTTAATTTTGCTAGATTCGAGGGAATTGCGACTACATAAAATGAAGCAGCGTAACCGAGCATACTACGAATCAAAAGCGAGTACAGCTTAAATAGCATATCTCTATCTGCATCCCAATGTCTGTGGGATATTGACTGCAGTAAATTCACAATAGGCAAGAGAGCAATCCTTAGGCGATCAATAAGCTGTCACCACCGAAGATGAGGGGCATCCAAATCTACTCCAAGATATCGGAACTGCTGTACTTATTCTACTGTATTGGCCATTGCTGTATTGGTAATTCTATGGCTGTATTGGCCATTGACCTTTAACGAAAGATTTGCAATTCACTTGACAATCTTTATATTATTTCATTATTTTTTCATTTTAAATTATTTTACTTGAGAAGAAAATTCTTAAAACACTACTTAGTTGAAGAACAAATGATAATTATTCGAGTATTGTAATATGGAATGTATTATTTCATTTTAGAAATCGATTTATATGAATATATGTGTTACATGTACATCGCTTAAAATTTGAGATTTCTTTCTATGTCTTCAAGAAATCAATCAATTTGCGATCGTCAATCACGAACCGGTGAATTATTTCTCCAGCCGTCATTTTGGCATTCATATTCATTAAACTTTGCTATAGGAGCGTCTGCTCGATGGGCTGCCAGTGATGTCGATGCCGTTTTCATAGCATTGATCATGTTCTCTTAACATTTCAGTCTGCGTTACTCATGATTTTGTCATGTTTATTCACGGGCATGAACATAGGGTTACACTGACGTTGTAGCTCACCAATTTAAAAAAGATAAAAAGAGGAACCAAGGTAAAAATATACATTTTTTGTTTCTTTTCAGGCAAACGTTTCGAAATATTAAAATTCCATCTGCAGGGCTGAAAAACACAGAACGAGGTAAATACATAAGAATAGAAGGAACTTAGACATTTTTTTTTACCTCTCTGTATGTTTCTCAGCATTGAAGATGGAATTTTAACATTCCAAATCGTTTGCCTAAAATAGAAACAAAAGATGCATATTTTTACGTTAGATCTCCTTTCTATCTTGCGCGCGATATTCCCTAAGAATCAAACTGTTGGGAATATATAATTTATAAAATTAATACAATTTGTATTCTTCCAAATGTAACTCATAATCGTAGCTATAATGTTCCTACCAACAGCGAATATGTATTTCGCAGTAATATGAAATGTACATCTTTTATCTTAACACCTACGACATAATTCATAAAAAGACTTGATAATTTTTTATTTACAGGGTGTTTTTTTTACTTTGAACAAACTTCGAACTTAGGTACAAAAACTCAAAATAAATCGATTTTCATGAATGACAAAATGTCCAAAACTCTTTAGTTTTCGAGTTATGGCGTCGCAAAGCATGTTTATAAGTGCATGTTATAACTGGACCGCCCACCAATTGTTATTTAAAGTTGTAAGTTTTCGAGATTGTCGAATACAATTAAAGCATTTTTTCTCATTTCATTATGGGTTATCCATTCCATTTGATCAACGACAAGATTTCAAGATGCAATGGGAAACTGAAATAATGAAATAAAATTTATTTTTAACAAGCTACATTACTAATAATTGATAATTACTCATTTAGGACAATTTATTCTTATTTCTAAAACGTGTACACGCAAATTTCATTGTGAAATTACAAAAATACTACATTAGTGGGGCCCAAAAACCTCTTTAACTATCAAAGGTAGCGCTAAAAATGGTGCGCGCGTGCAATCCTACTTGAAGTTCTAATATTCTTCAAGTAACTATAACTCGAAAACTAAAGAGTTTCGGACATTTTGTCATTCATGAAAATCGATTTATTTTGAGTTTTTGTACCTAAGTTCGAAGTTTGTTCAAAGTAAAAAAAAACACCCTGTATATAGTATAAAAACACTAATATTATTGCTTACATTATAGCATCTCTTACAACTGATAGTGTTCGTGGCTCGCATCAAGACTCACTTCGAATCTGTTTCTCAAGTATTTAGCCGATATCCTCGTTAAATTATGAAGTGCAAGTTTGCACTTGCGGTTGCGCGAAAACGTCATTACCGGGAGCTAAGGCCGCTCATGCGCTCGTCCCGCTGCCTCTGCTCCTCGTTTCGCTCTGTCTTGTTTAACCCCGCGCCGTGCAGCATCTCCGACCGACGCTTCCCAATACATACGTTCATGTCACTTCTCGCCTTCATTTTGCCCACAACGCCGAACTTCTGCTTTTCAATTATGAGTTGCAACATTTTCCGCAAGTAGTACATATTCTTGATGAGAAATCCTTCTACACAAGTTATGCCTCAAATAGGGCCATTCTAATATTTCACTGTAAGTTGTCAGTATTTTAAAGGTGTTCCCCATTAGAACCAACTTGTAACACGAAATACTTAGGTGTTCTTTTCAAAACTTCTGATTTTTCGAAGGCTAACGCCTCAAATGATTTTGCTGCAACAGGACGGTGAAGCGCGTGCGAAGGATTATAGTTCATATCCGGTCTATATAACTGTGTGGCTGACCTAGTACGGTAATCGTATAAGTCCCAATTTGTTACGTGGGACACATGCCAGTAATGTTTGATTTTGTTGACTCGCGTCATATGGTAAATTCAATCTAATTACTTTACAATAAGCAAATAGTTGATTTGAAAAACATTTTACTTCTACTACATAACTGACAGTGTCACGTGCTGCGTAGTAGTTAAGGAATGTAAGGTCGTCGACGTAGGAATCAATCCCATAATTTTAGTCCTCCTGCCTCCATTGCGCGTAGATGTACAGTTCATGCACTCCTTTCTTGTCTATTGAATCTTTACAATTTGCGTAGTATCCTTACCGCGTTCAATCCTGCCACTGGCAAGAACTGGCGAGTAAACTCGCTTCAATTATTTCACACATATGAGGGACGTTACGTACGAGAACTTTGTCCTCTGAGCAATGTTGACGCTCTCCTTGTGACGTCATACTGTTTTTTTCTTGGTATATTCAGTTCTACTAACTTTAAATGGAGAAGTTTATGAACTTCACTTATACTAATTAATATGGCATTTCTTTCAACTTAGTGGTTAAGTGTAGAGTTCTGCTCATATTGCTTCTGATTTAAAGGCATTTCTTCCTAAATATTAAAAAGCTGATGATAATTGTGCCTAATTTTCGAAGGCTATTCATTGCGGGAGAATTATTGTTGTTCGAAAAGATGTGAAAAATATTTTTATGAGAATCAAACTGCGTTCTGTTTCACTGACACCCAAAAGAGTCATTATTATTAGCAGTATCGCTGCATGACAAATAATCGATAAGTTACCCTTAATCTCAATCATGGATGAAATGTAGTAGAAGATAGGAAATAATTTTACTTCGGACAAGAAACAGAATAGGTTGAATAATATAAGAATTGCCTCGGCAAGAATTCGTGGAACTCCTGGTAGCTTCGATCGCCTCCACTAAACGATCGCACCACCGTTTGAACGCCTGCATCGCAACAGATGAGGCGGCGTGTGGAACATCTTATGTTAGCTCCTATCCTAATTTAGTGAAATTTTCCTTATGCTTATAATAGCTAATGTGGGTAACTACTCTGTCTTCGTCTGCATAACGAAAACAGTTTTTCACTCTCCATTCTCGAGTCACTCACATAAACCGAATTTTTCTCCAATTCGTTTCAATTTCATGTCCGTGTATCATGTAACAAAGCATTTTTAACCTCATTATCAGAGGATAAAAGTATTTATTTTAATCTTTCCTGACTTAATTTAAAGTTATGCGTATACATGTATATAGATATAGATTATCTTGGCAGGTGACACTCATCTTTGGTACACAAGTTCACACAAATCTCAATTCATTGCTCCACATTACAACTGCTTTAAATCAGCAATCACAACGGTTCTCCAGGAGTTGACTTGGGGAGTTAAATACAAGACCAACGTTATGCTTTCACTCATCTTCCTTTTCAAATTGTAGATGCATCTGAAATTCCCTGAGTTGTATGATGCGTAGTGTTAGCAGAATAAAAATATGGGAAAAGGGAATATGCGTGGTTATTTCTCGTCAATATTAAATAATTGCTCATGATTCTAAAATATTATTAATGCCATCAGTGTTTTGAGAAGCGACGACAAAATTCTCTCCCGAATTGAAGATGATAAAAATTAAAAATTATTCACTGAACTGTCAGATTGTGTTGGTATTTCACTATTATTAATACTATGCAGCTCCGCCCTAACAGAAAGCGATTGCAATAGCCATTCTGACTCCGTTTTGAACAATGAACAATACAATTTTCCTACGATATTAGCATTTTCACAATGACACCCGATGAAAAGGTAATTCCTTCGCCAATATTGATCATATTAGTACCGAGGAGGGTATCTTAATTACATGTTCCGCTACACAACATTGGTCAACCTCCATTCCTCGAACTCTGATAACTTTCGCATAATGTGCGATCCGATATATTGAATGGATAACTGATGCTGAAATATTTGATGCCACACCTCAGTGACGTTTCGGGAAATGATGAAACTCGAAGTTGTGCTGAAATAGTATGGCATTGAAGGTAAAATATAGGCCAGAAGTGACTTGAACTTATGTATGTGACTTGAGCAAATTCCTTTTCATTTCACAATGCATATTCCGAAAATTTTTCACTTACATTGGTTTGATAGCAAATACATATATAACTTTCTGCGTATTCCCTGATTTGCTATCACTGTCTTGAAAAAGTATTCCACCCCACTTAAATTCTTCTCAAATACATTGTCTAATTATTGTTTTAACTAACTCTGTGGAGTGCAGTGAAGAGCTTCTTTAAAACGATACAAACTGGTGGTTTGTGCAAGCAAGATAATCCATTTCGATATATCTCAAAATTTCGTTTAGTTAACTAAATTACAATATACTTTCTACACAGGGTGACTGGCACTTTGCTGGACAAACTTTAAACATAAGGCTGACACCGTTGAAATAAACACATTTTACTCATTATCGTGAGGTAAAAAATTTCGTTAAAAAGTTAAACGGAGTTGAAATTTGAAACGTAGCGGACTGAAAGGCATGCAATTTGTATACAACTTATCGCCGCAGGAAATTAGGAAATAATGCTAATTGTGATAATAAATCAGTTTCCATAAGAAATATTTTATGTGGACGAAGAAAATGTTGAGCATCTACAGGTGTTGAACGGATGCAATTATTAACCGAAGTAATAAAATAACCAAATTTAAATAGGCCCCTAATGATGAGAAAAAGAATATGCGTAGTCATGTCTCGTCAATACTAAATAGTTACTCATGGTTCTAAAATTTCATTTAAGCCATCAGTGGATTGTGTAGCGACGATGAAATTCCCTCACGAAATGAAGAATATAAAATTAAAATTTGAAAAAATATTCACCGAAATGTCAGGTTGTGTTGTTATTGCACTAGTATTAATACGATGCAGCTCCCCCCGGAACAGAAAGCGATTGCAAGAGCCATTCTGACTCCGATTCGTACAATGGACCACATAATTTCCTTTCCATATAAGCATTTTCACTATGACATCCAATGAGAAGGATATTCCTTCGCCAAAAATGAAATATGAATTAGTCTTTTAATTCTAGATCAAAGTTCGGCTCTACAACATCGGTCAACCTCCATTCCTCGAACTCTGATAACTTACGCATAATGTGCGATCCGAAATATTGAATGGATAACTGATGCAGAAATATTTGCTGCCACACCTCAGTGACGTTTCGTGAAATGTTGAAACTCGAAGTTGTGCTGAAATAGTATGGCATTGAAGGCAAAATAAAAGCCAGAAGTGACTTAAACTTATGTATTCGACTTGAGCAAAAACCTTTTCATTTCCCAATGCTTATTCTTAAAATTTTTCACGTACCTTGGTTTGATAGCAAATACATATATAACTTTCTGCGTATTCCCTGATTTGATATCACTGTCATGAAAAAGTATTACACCCACTCAAATTCTTCGTATATTCATTGTCTAATTATTGTTTTAACTAACTCTGTGGAGTGCAGTGAAGAGCTTTTTTACAACGATACAAACTGGTTGTTTGTGCGAGCAAGGGAATCCATTTCGATATATCTGAATATTTTGTTTAGTTAACTAAATTACAATTTATTTTCTACACAGGGTGACTGGTACTTTGCTGGACAAACTTCAAACGTAAAGCTGACACCGTTGAAATAAACACTCTTTACTCATTATCGTGAGCTAAAAAGCTTCGTTAAAAAGTTAAACGGAGTTGAAATTTGAAACGTATCGGACTGAACAGGCATGCAAATTGAATACAACTTAAAAATGTGGCCAGTGTTTGAGAAATCAATTAGTTCCATCACAATAGTAAGCATTTGAAGTTTTGACAGAACCATTGCATCAGTCCAAACAATATGCAAGCAGAAATTTCATGGCAAGAATTGTAGATCAAGTTCATAACCATTCCTGACTTGAAATTTTGTTGAACTAATTACACCAAGAAAGTTGCCTGTGAGAGGTTTCAAGGAGAGCGTCAACATTGCTTAGATGAGAAAGTTCTCGTACATAACGTCTCTCACATGTGTATTGAAGCGAGTTTGTGTGAGATTATTGAAGCAGGACAGTGCAGACACTACGCAGTAAGGACAGGCAGTAAGGACACTACGCCATTATTGTCAGTATTCAACAAACAAGAGAGCAGTGCATGAACTGTTCAACATCTACGGCAATGGTCCATAAGTAGGTGGACAGTATCTGGAATAGGGCTGAGTATCAGTTATATTATTAGAATTGTGTTCATTTTAACTTTGTTATCTGTGCCTTGTTACGGACAATTTTATAATTACAGTATTTAAATTTAAGGAAAAATATTCCTTGAATTAATAAAGGTAGACTTCAAAGCTGTGTAATTTACTATGGAAAACTGTTTACCACTAGCGTTGATAAAATTTAAGGGCTTGTATATTATTGGAATGTTCTAGTTTAGTTCGTACTGAATTTACGTTCATGTATACGGAGTCTCAAAATAAATGGTAGGATCAGCTGTCCACATACTTTCAGCTGTCTACATACTACCCTGAGTGACCACGGTGATCGTAAGCTTTTTCCAAGTACATATTATTTGGATAAACACTCTGACCACAATTGGTAAAACTGAAGTTCAATATTCAACTCAAGTTAAATTCAATCGTAATCAGCAACTATTAAAATAACAACCGTAAACTGGATCATGCCTTTATTTAGCTTTACTTAAGTATTTCAAATAATGAGATTGTGACAACTATTCGGTCATAACCATTATGAACATCCTCTTCGTGCGTGGCCACCGGCGGTGCATGTTGTGGCCAGGTGTACACAACCGTAAGTTTCACGAAACTGCAGCGTTTGTCGTGACATGTAAGCGTCTCAGGGAAGTGATTTCATCCAGTTACCTTGCCGACGGATAAGTCTACGGGGCAAGGTAATTCACCAGTATGATTCCTCTTATTTTTGTCATTTAGAAGGAATTCACCATCTGTAAAATAAATGTACAAGAGCACTAGCTATCGCTAGAAGACGGGTTGGTCAACTTGCACACCTTAAATAATTATAATTTACCCTTAAATGTTTTCTCGATGATAACTGAGGGATGACTGATGTAGAAATATTGCTTTCGACACGTCACTTCGCATTTCGATAAATGTTGAACCTCGACATTGTACTAAAGAAATATGACGTTGTGCGTTAAATAAAAGCGAGAAGTGACTTGAACATTTGTATTGGGAAGCATCGGTCGGAGATCTTGCACGGCGCGGGGTCAAGCAAGACAGAGCGACAAGAAGATCAGAGGCAGCAGGACGGGTGCAGGTGCGGCCTTGGCTTCCGCTGATGAAATTCACTCGCAAACGCAAGCGCAAATTTGCACATGAGAATTTAAAGAGGATATTGGCTCAATACTCGAGAAACAGATTCGTAGTGTGTCCTTTGCATGTCACATGTCCTGTTTGTGTCCCGTATCCAGTGAGTGTCTCGTGTCTTTCTGGCTGAGTGGTGACTGGTGAGGACGCGTACCCGTCACGGGAAGGTGCCGGCAGTTCGAATCCTGGCAATGCCGCCCAGTGATACTCCCCGTAGGGAAAGGAAGAACTCAGCCACAATTCACCCTTACCCTAGTGTTAGAAATGGGTACCAGCTTGACCGGAAGTAACCGTCAGAGCGTCGTGGTGTTAATTGGCATTTGAAAAACCTATGTACAAGAAAACATTCATTGGTGTTGATTCTGAAAACACCCTTTTATCTTGTGGGTGTCACATGTCGTATTCGTCTCACGAACACTATCAGTGTAAAAAAATTGTCTTAGGGAATAATATCAGCAACTAAATCAGTCTTCGAAAATATTTATCATGCCCCAAGATGTGGTTTACATATATATTTACATAACAAAATTACTGTTGCAAATTAGTACCAATTAGTTTTTAGCATCTCATAAGCACTTTAGCTACGCTTATTAATTACTCTATAATTATAAAGGTAAACAAAGTATTAACTCATTTAAAAATACTGATAAAATCTAAATTATTCTTGGGTAACTATTGTAGGTAAGCCTTAACACGACCTGAGGCTCATCTGGTGTACGCTCGAATTATCTATTAGAATTTCTCACTTGTTCAATCACAAAAATACCGGAAGAGGCCGTTATGAACAGTACCGCTGCATGGCACGCAGTCGACACGCTGCCGTGTACCTCACTTACATATCTGGGATTTAATCAGATTTTTTAAACCTGATATTTAGATTTTTGTAATAAATGTTCCTCTAGAGTACATATAGATAGGTGCTAGGGTTTGTTCATTACATTCACGTTTTACTTATGCATTTGGATGGTTGAAATAATGCCGTGGTGTATTTTGTAGTGAAATTTCATGGTTTTAAATTAGAAATGAATTTAATACAGAAAAAATTCTCAAATCACTACTCAGTTGAAGAACAAATTATAATTATTTGAGTAATGTTTCATGGAATGCATTATTTCGTGTGATAAATCGATGTATCTGAATATATGTGTTACATGTACATCGCTTAAAATTTAAGATTTATTTCCATGTCTTCAAGAAATCAATCAATTGGCGTTCGTCATTCATGAACCGATGAATTATTTCTCCAGCCGTCATTTGGCATTCATGTTCATTAAACTCTGTAATGGGAGCGTACGCGTCTGCTCGCTGCCAGTGATGTCGATGCCGTTTTCGCAGCATTGGTCATGTTCTCGTAACATTTCAGTCTGTGATACTCATGGTTTTGCCATGTTTATTCACGGGCATGACCGTAGGGTTACAGTGACGTGGTTGCTCACCAATTTAAAAGAGATAATAAATAAGAACCAAAGTTAAAATATCCATTTTTTATTCGTTTATTTGTTAGGCAAAGGTTTCGGAATGTTAAAATTCCATCTTCAGGGCTGAAAACACACTTAGAGGTTAAATTAGGAATAGAGGGCATTTGATTTTTTTTGTTTTTGACCTTTTTATATGTTTTTCAACACTGAAAATGGAATTTTACTATTCCAAAACTATAGAAGAAACAAAAAATGGATATTTCTACGTTGGTTCTCATTTTCATATTGTGCGCGAGATCCCCTAAGAATCGACCTATTGGAAATATACATTTTAAAAATTAATACAAATTATATTCTTCCACATGTAACTGATAATCGTTCCTACAATGTTGCTACCAATAGTGAAGAATTTGTATTATGTATTTATATAATATGTACATTTTTCATCTTAATACCTACGATGTAATTCATTAAAAGACTTGATAATTATTTATATATATAATGAAAAATGAACATTATTGCTTAAACAATAGCTTCTATTTTGACTGATAGTATTCGTGCTCGCCCAGGACACACTACTAATCGGTTTCTTAAGTATTGAGTCAATATCCTCAACTATATATATTATAATTGGGAGGTGCAAATTTCCACTCGCGGATCCGAGTGAACTTCATTACCGGAAGCCAAGGCCGCTCCGGCTCCTGCGCCCGTCCCGCTGCCTCTGATCTTCGTCTCTCTCTGTCTTGCTTGACCCCGCGCCGTGCAGCATCTCCGACCGACGCTTCCCAATACATATAATGAAGGCATCTACGGATGCTTTATTTCCAATCAAGCCTGATACATATCACCTTGCACATTGGATTTTCAAATGCCTTAGAACTAACGCCAGGACGCCATTACGCTTTCCCCCGGTCGAGACAGGTACCCATTTCAGACACCTGGGTAGAGTGGGGTATTGTGCTTGGAATTTTTCTCCTATACCCAACAGAGAAAATCGCCACTGCCAGCGCCGAGATTCGATCCCGGGTCTCCCGAACGGCGGCAGAACCCTCTAGCACATGGCTATGGCGGCGTTCAAGTTACTTCTCGCTTTCATTTGGCCCACAACGCCGTACTTCTGCTGTACAATGATGAGTTACAACATTTACAACAGTTACAACATGAGTTACAACATTAGTGCAAATTCTTGATACAGGATACTGCTACGTTAGTTATGCCTTAAACATTTTTGATATGATATTTCCAGGCAAGTTATCAGTATTTTGAAAACGTACTCTGAAAAAAAAAAATTCCTGACCGTAAATAAATTTCCTTTCTTCTATTAACTCTAAATAAGAATTTTGGAAGGCCAGCGCCTGTTATCTAAAATGAGATGAATTAGACAGTGTGCGCAGAATTTCAACATTAAATTTGGTTGTTATTATTGTGTGACTGGCAATGTATGGTAATCGCATAAGTCGCGATATGTTACTTGGAACATCTGCCAGTAATGACTCGCGTTTGTATGGTAGATTAAATTTAATTGCGTTACAATAAACAAATATTTGATTTGCATAACATAGCACTTTTACCACAGATCTGATAGTGCCACGTGCTGTGTAGATGTTACGTAGTTAAGGAATGTTACGTCATCAACACAGGAATCAATCCCGTAATTTTAGTCCTCCGGCCTCCATTGCGCGTAGATGTTGAACAGTTCATTCAGTTTTTTCTTGCCTATTGAATATTGACAAATGGCGTAGTGTCCTTACTGCGTTCAGTTCTACACAGTCCTGTCACTGGCAAGAACTTGCCAGTAAACTCGCTTCAATAATTATATATAATCAGACGTTATTTACGAGAACTTTTCTCTCTAAGCAATGTTGACGCTCATCTTGCGACGTCTTACTTATGCTTTTCTTGTCATATTCTGTTCTACTAACTTCAAATGGAGAACTTTATGAACTTTACCTATCCTAATCAATATGGCATTTCTTTAACTCTATTGCTTAAGTGTAGAGTTCTGCTTGTATTACATTTGTTTTTGTTGCATTTCTTCTTAAATATTGAAAAGCCGATAAGAATTGTGCCTAATTTTCGAAGGCTGTTCATTGTGTGAGAATTGTTGTTCACGAAAAGATACGTAAAATATTTTGGTGATGTTTAAATTGCTTGCCTATTCACTGACCCAAAAGTGTCATTATGAGCAGTACCGCTGCATGACAAGTAATAAACACGCTACCCGTGATCTCAATTATTGATCAAATGTAGTAGAAGATAGGAAATAATTTTAATTCGTACATGAAACAGAATAGGTTGAACAATAAAAGAATTTCCTCTGCAAGAATTCGTGAAACTCTCGGTGGCTTCGATCACGTCCTCCAAACGATCGCACCGCCGTTTGAACGCCTGCATCGCAACAGATGAGGCGGCGTGTGGAACTTCTTTTGGTGGCACCTATCCTAATTTAGATGGAAAGAAAATCCAACGTACAAATGAATATTTATATTATTTCTACTCTCAACACACACCTATCAAATTTTTATTATTTGTTTATTTCTACATTGGTTCTTCTTGTTATCTAACACGGGAGATTCCCTATGAATCGATCTTTTGGAAATAAATTATCCTAGTTTAGTATTATTTTTCTTATGCTCATTATATTTAATGGGGGCTGATATTCTGTGTTTGTCTTGTTAACGAAAGCAGTTTTTACTCTTCATTCCCGTGTCACTCTCATAACCCGAATTTTACGCCAATTCGTTTCAATTTTCCAGTCCTTGTATCTTTAACGAAGCATTTCTAACCACATTCTTAAAGGAGGATAAGTGTTTATTTTAACTTTCCCAGACTTGACATAAAGTTGTGTGCATACATGCATATACGTATAGATTATCTAGGCAGGCGACACTCATCTTTGGTATACATGTTACGGAAACTCAATGGATTGCTCCATTTTGCCATTGCTTAAATCGACACTCGCAATGGTTTTCAAGAGTTGACTTTGGGAGTTAAATACAATATAAACGTTTTGCTTTTACTCTCCCTCCTTTCAAAATTGTAGATGCATCTAAAATTTCATGAGTCTTATCACGCGTGGAGTGTTAGCAGAAAGAATGTATGAAAAAAAGAATATGCTTAGTCAGGTCTCGTAAATATTAAATAGTTACTCATGGTCCTAAATTTTTATATAAGCCATCAGTGGTTTGCGTAGCGACGACAAAATTCCCTCCCGAATTAAGGAATGTAAAATTTGTATTAAAAAATAAATTCCCCGAAATGTCTGACTGTGATGTTATTGCACTATTATTAATACCATGCAGCTCTGCCCGTTGCTGGAAGCGATTACAAGTGCCATTCTGACTGCGATTCGTACGATCAACAGCATTATTAACTTCCGATAAATGCATTTTCACTGTGTCACTCAATGAGAAGGTTATTCCTTCGCTATAATTGAAATTCTGTGAATAATAAAGGAATGAATTTCAAATTTACGTTCAACCGTAAAACATAGGTCAACGTCCATTCCTCGAACTCTGATAACTTGCACATTATGTGCGATCCGAAATATTGAATGGATAACTGATGCAGAAATATTTGTTGCCACCCCTCCGTAGTGTTGCGGGAAATGTCACAACTCGAAGTTGTGCTGAAATAGTATGGCATTGAAGGAAAAATGAAGGCCAGAAGTGACTTGAACTTATGTATGTGACTTGAGCAAATACCTTTTCATTTCACAATGTACATTCCTAAAATTTCTCACCCACATTCGTTTGATTGCAAATGCAAGTATAACTTTCTGTGTATTCTCTGATTTGCTATCACTGTCGTGAAAAAGTATTACACCCGACTTAAATTTTCTATATATATTTTGTCTAATCATTGTTTTAACTAGCTCTGTGGAGTGCAGTTAAGAGCATCTTTACGATGTAAACTGATGGTTTGTGCAAGCATGTCAGGGGCTTGTGCAGGCAAAAGAATCCATTTCGGTGTGTCTGAAAATTTTGTTAAGTTGGCTAAACTGCAGTGTACTTTCTATCCAGGGTGAGTGGCACTTTGCAGGACGAACTTTAAACGCAAGGCTGCGACCGCTGAAATTAGCACTTTTTACTCATTATCGTGAGCTAAATATGCGTCGTTTGAAGAGTTACACGGACTCTAAATATGAAACGTATCGGACTGAACAGGCATGCAATTTGTATACAATGTAAAAAAATGGCCAGTGTTTGAGAAATCAATTAGTTCCATCACATAAGTAAGCATTCGAAATTTTGATAGAATCATTCTGCGCCCGTCCCGCTGCCTATGATCTTCGTATGGCTCTGTCTTGCTTGACCCCGCGCCGTGCAGCATCTCCGACCGACGCTTCCCAATACGTTTGTTCAAGTCACTTCTCGCCTTTATTTGGTCTACAACGCCAAACTTGTGCTGTACAATAATGAGTTGCAACATTTACTTTCAATTAGAACCTATTCGTGAGAGGAAATCCTGCTACATCAGTTATGCCTCAAATGTGCCCAATCTGATATTTTAGTCCAAGATATCATTATTTTAGAAATGGATTCTATGAATATTCAATTAGGTTAAGGGTATAAAGAATTAAAAAAAAATTGAAATAAATTTTGATAGGCCGTCACCTGACAAGGTTCATAGAAGAAGAATGGTGAAGCGTGAGCCATGATAAATAGTTCAAATCCGGCCTGTACAAATACGTAACCGACTAAGGACGATAATTCGCATGAGTCGCGATTTGTTACGTGGGGCACCTGCCAGAAATGTTTAGTTTTCTTGACTCGCGTTTGCATCGTAAATTCAATGTAATTATTTTACTATACGCAAATAGTTGATTTGAAAAACATTTTACTTCTACTACAGAACTGAAAGTGCCACATGCTGTGTTACGTACTTAAGGATTGTTACGTCGTCAACGTAGGAATCAAAAGCGTAAATTTAGTCCTCTTGCTTCCATTGCGCTTAGATATCGAACATTTCATGCACTCCTTTAATATCTATTAAATATTGGCAATTGGCGTACTGTCCTTACTGCGTTCAGTTCTGCGCTGTCCTGCCACTGGCAAGAACTTGTGAGTAAACTTACGTCATTTTGCTTTTTTTGCTTACGTCATTTGATATCAACAAATCCCTTTTAATGAAGTTGTTCATAATAATTTCAGTTTTAATAGAATTTCTAAATGTATTAATTCTGAACGTCTCAGCTTGGAATTCTAAATTGAGTTGTCTACGAGTGGTAAAATGTATATAAGTGAGGAAAGCAAAATATATTTTCATAAGAGGATCTTGTAGATTTGCTGATATTCTCAAACACAATCCGTTTAATTTGCCTCTCATATGAAAAATTTTTTAGCCGCCAAAACTAAGGCTAAGAAATCTTGGTAAGGCATATTTTCTTATTTGAAAATTCAAAATCCTTGAACTGTACCAAAATTGGGCGCTTTAACCTACCACCGTATCAAATATACAACATAATGACATTTGAAGAAGATCGTACCTAATACGTTGAGTTGTATACCAATTTCGACTGCCCTGGACACCGCACCCACTCCCCGTACATCACCTGGAACGGTTTAGCTTAGGCCATCATACACTGTTTAGCTACTAATTTTATTTACCTCAGCCGCAATAGTACACTTTGGTCACACCCATGACAGCTTACGCGTAAATATTCTATGAAACATATTCGAGGAATACCTAATGTATGAATATTTCTCGCCAATTGTCTGGAAGCGCTTCTGAAAATAACAAAATTCGTAATTGTGCTAAAGAAGGGATGGCGTTGTGGGCAAAATAAAGGCAAGAAATGACTTGAACAAATGCTTTTACATTTTACAATGGATATTCTTGAATTTCCCACACACATTATTTCAACTTACTCTGTTGAGTGTAGTGAGGAGCATCTTGATATAAGCTAGTGGTTTTTGCCACACTGTTACAATTCCGCACTTGATTCCGCAGATCTCTGTTGGGTATAAGGGGAAAAATTTAAAGCACAATTCCCCACTCTACCCTGGTGTCTGAAATGAGTACCGGTCTTGACTGGGGGAAAGCGTCATGGCGTCCTGGCGTTAGTTATAAGGCATTTGAAAATCCAATGTACAAGGTGATATGTATCAGGCTTGAAATTGGAAAAAAAGCATCCGTAGATGCCGTTGTTTGTTTGTTTGTTTATAACCGTCATTTTTATTACTGTTATCCTTGCCCCAGCTAGGCACCGACTTCGAAGAGTCAATAGACACCTCTTGCTGTTTGGTATGCGTCATTCAATGAAGCTCGATAATTTACTTTGACACAAACTCAAATTTGAAATGATAGGCTGACCATCTGCAGTTTCTGTTTTCTTCAAATGGGAAAAAAATCTGTACATCTCGATAGAGGTATAAATTCCTCCACCTTGACGCTCATAACGAACATCAAGATCAATGTTCTGTTTAGGCAGTGAAGACTTCTACTCACACCTGCAAATTAAGTCTGGCGAATATGGATATTATTCATTGTTGAACCTAATGATAAAGTTTTCACGGGTGACCAAATGAATATCCTTCGGAAAGTTGTTGTTAGTCGATGTACTTAATGTAATTAATTATTTACTTAATTATTACTTATTTTTACTTAATCGTAATTAAGTCTGGCGAATATGGATATTATTCATTGTTGAACCTAATGATAAAGTCTTCACGGGTGACCAACTGAATATCCTTCGGAAAGTTGTTGTTAGTCGATGTACTTAATGTACCCAATAAATTTTACGTGTGAAGGCAAATTTAATATCCTTGAGTGAATTCAGTCACAAGTTAATGCAAACTAATGGAATTCAACGATGCTGTGTTCCGGATGCGATCATTTTACAGTGTCTGAGATTCAGTTTTAAATAAGTGATAGAGCTAAGATATGTATGAATTTTTTGGTACTTTTAATAACCATTAGAATGGTTGATCTACACGCTCAATAAAATTGAAGCTCACGATCCTCACTTACTGAAGTGAGACGGTTGAGTCAGTGAGAAATCTTCGACTCGGTGAAGGACCAGTGTTACAAATAATTTTCGAAAAGGATGTTAGTGGACATTTGCGATTAGGGAAGCGTGTGAAATTCGACTGAGATATGCAAGAAATTTGTTCGCAGCTATCGGATTCTTTCACCTGGTTCATGGGCAAAAAGTATTTTGATGCTCATTTCGGTCACTTTTTGAAAGTTAAGTAGCTGAAACCTCATCCAAGACTTTTTTTTAAATCGAAGCTCTTCATGTCACTGTGAGCGAAACAATAATTATTGATGTAATTTTCTTTTAATCGACATCAGTTTAAAAAACTATTATATTTTGCTGCCAATCCTTCATTTACATTTGAAATGAATACCCCCTCAGTTAACATAGTCCATAATGATTTAATCAAAACTTCCAAAGAAGAACATCTCATTTGTTGGCAGGAGAAAAGGCCGAATAGAGACTTGAATAACTTTTTTGCTCTATTTGTCAGACTGTTGCATACAACCGAGGTGCTACTGCATACTGTACATCCTCCCTGTCCGGCCGCAACCATGGTGCACCTCACGTTACAAATCGTACGTGTACAGATGATATAAATACAGATCCCCCATTGGAGATCAAAATATTCTGAACGGGCAGGTGGAAACAGCACACCATTAACGAACGTTGCAAGTCTGAAATTTGGGAAGATAGTTTGACTCAGAGTTTCTCGGAAAGAGAAGAGTTAAAACGGAAAACGATCAGTAGGGAACTACGATATTTGCGCTTTGCGCGACTGACGCTACTGATTATGCTTCCTTTTAAGCAATCTGATCCTACAACAATCTATACTATAATAAGAGCTGCGTCCGTCCGTCTGTCTCTCTGTCCGAAGCTTCCCGAAAGTGTGTGAAGAGCAGATCTGTGATACGGGCCGTGTGCACTCAACTTCGGAGAGCTTGATTTTTTGGTTTTGTAGCCTTTCGTTCACTTTTCCTTCTTTTCATTTCAAATAAAGGCGGTGGACTAGTGCAAATAATTGTTGAATCTTCCCATATATACTGATAAGCTTAACGTTATGAATAATTTTAGTGCAACTATTGTACATAAGCGATGAATGGACTTCAATCTCCCCAGGTCCAGTAACATATCTCCATTTTAATTCCTGATTTATTTAGTCGCACAAAAGTGTTGAGGTGTCGTTATTAGCAGCACCGCTGCATGGTACGTAATGAACATGGTACCCGTTCATCCCAGTACATATCTGGGATATATCATATTCGGGATATACATATTAACATTAGGCACACATTTCTTGAATTCTCAACTGCAGTATATATGCTCGTTGGTTTTCATTTATTTTTATCATTTAATTGTAAGTATGTGCAATAATTTGTAATATGGATACCAAAGTTGAGTGTCAACAGCCGAAATGATCCATTTCTTTGAATATCTGAAAGTTTTGTTTAGTTAGCCAAATCACAGTGCACTTTCTATACAAGGTGATCGTTACTTTGAAAGACAAACTTTAACATAAGGCTGAGACCGTTGAAATAAATAGTTTTTACTCAATTATCATGAGTTTAAAATTCATCGTTAATTACAAGGACTTGAAATTTGAAACGTATTGAAAAAAAATTAGCATGTCGGCAGAGGAAGGCACTGAAGAATAATGAAGAATAAAATGTAGGAAACGATTTGCATGAAGGCAAGAGTTAGAATAACGCCATACCGTATTTTTTATGACCATGAAATGCGTGCAATTATATTAGAAATTTATTAAATATTTTCTGAACAAACAACACTTCTTGTGGTTGCTTTTTTTTAATTATTTGTGACCGATGTTCAAAAAATCGCTGAGTCCATTCACAATAGTGAGCTTTCGATATTTCAGCACAATCATTTCATCAATTTAAACATATCATAAAGAAATGTTTCACAGCATTTATTGTAAGTGAAGTTCATACACATTACATGAAATTTTGTTGGACCAATTATTCAAAGAAAGTAACCCGTTAAAGGTAGAAAAAAAGAGTGTCAACATGGTTTAGATGAGAAAGTTCTCGTACACAACGTCTCTCACATGTGTGAGGATTATTGAAGCGAGTTCACTCGCAAGTTCTTGCCAGTGGCAGGACAGTGCAGAACTGAACGCAGTAAGGACACTACGCCAATTGTCAATATAATAATAATGAAGGCATCTATGGATGCTTTTTTCCAATCAAGCCTGATACAGATCACCTTGTACATTGGATTTTCAAATGCCTCATAACTAACGCCAGGACGCCATGACGCTTTCCCCCGGTCGAGACCGGTACCCATTTCAGACACCTGGGTAGAGTAGGGTATTGTGCTTGGAATTTTTCTCCTATACCCAACAGAGAAAATCGCCACTGCCAGCGCCGAGATTCGATCCCGGGTCTCCCGCACGGCGGAAGAACCCTCTAGCCACATGGCTATGGCGGCTGTTCAATCGACAAGAGAACAGTACATGAACTGTTCAACATCTACAGCATTGGTCCATAAGTAGGTAGACAGTATGTGGATAGGGTTGAGTAGTTATATTATTACAATTTTGTTCATTTTACCTCTTTTATCTGTGCCTTGTTATTGGCAATTTTATAGTTAATTTATTTCAATTTAGGGGAAAATGTTAGTTGAAGCGAAAGAGGCAGACTTCAAAGCTGCGTAATTTACGATGGAAAATTGTTTGAGCACCGGCGTTGGTAAAATTTGAGATCTTATGTATTATTGTTCACAATATAATTAAATTGTTGAAGTTCTAGTTATATTAGCACTCAATGTTATAGTATGTATGTACAAATCAATTGTAGTAAACAATTATCAAAGTAGCAATCATTAAATGGAGCGTGCCCTTATTTGGCTTTACCAATATATATATATATGAAAATTGACTTTAATACTCGTCGATCAGCGGCATTAAGAGGATCGCCTGCGTGGCCACCGCTGGCGCACGTTGCGGTCAAAGTGAGAACAACCCTCAGTTTCAGAACACCAACAGTTTTTACCTACAATAAGGCGTGTCATGGTATTGATTACGATTTCACGTTGAAGACTAACCCAACATGACTCAACAGAAATTTTTATTCCCTATTTTTACATTAATCTTAGATATGGCTATCGCCTATAGATTTTTTTTGTTTCTACGAACCATTACCGATGTTCAACGTGAAAAAATCATCTACCCGCCATCCCTTGAAGACTAATAACTCTCATGCTTCGCAATCAGAAGGATTGAGGGATAACTGATGTAGAATTATTCGCCGCAACGTGCCTCTAAGCGTTTCGAGAAATGTTGAAACTCGTCATTGTTTTGAAGAAGTATTGAGTTGCACATAAAATATAGGCGAACCGTGGCTTCCTTTTCCCAACCTGGAGAATCACCGGGCGACATTGCCAGGATTCGAACTGCTTACACCTCCCCATGACGGGCGCGCGTCCTTAACCACTCGGCCAAGAAGACACATGACACGCGCTGGATACGGGACACAAACAGGACATGTGACGTGCAAAGGACACACTACGAATCTGTTTTTCGAGTATTGACCTAATATTCTCGTTAAATTCTCTGGTGTTCCAGTTGCAGTTGCGAGTGAACTTCATTATTGTAAGCCATGGCCGAGATTCATGATACACAATCTTGCTGCATTAGTTATCCCTCAAATATGCCCAATTCGAGGTTTTAGGACAAGCTATCAGTATTTTAGGGATGCAACCAATACGTGATGCTCGAGCAGCAACTGTCGGTCTTTGTGTCTCTATGAAAAACGAAGATTTTGGAAGGCAAACGCCGTGACATTTGAAATTATAATGTAACAGTGACGCGGATGGTAGAATAGATTTATTAAATGCCGTCCATATAACTGTGTGACTATGTACGATTATCGCCTTACTCGCGATATGTTACGTGGGACATCTGCCAGTAATGTTTAATTTTGTTGACTGCCGTTTATATAGTGAATTATGTTTAATTACTTTACAATATGCAAATAGGTGATTTGAAATCATTTTTATTATACTACAGAACTGATAGTGCCACATGCTGTGTAGATGTTACGTACTTAAAGAATGTAACGTGGTCAACGTACTAATCAATCCCATAATTTAAGTCCTCCTGCCTCCATTGCGCGTAGATGTCGAACAGTTCGTGCCCTCCTTTATTATCTATTGAATTTTGGCAATTATCGTAGTGTCCTTACTGCGATCAGTTCTGCACTGTCCTTCCACTGGCAAGAACTTGCGAGTAAACTCGCTTCAATAATCTCACACATGTGAGAGACGTTCTGAGAACTTTGCCCTAAAAACAATGTTGACGCTCTCCTTGCGACGTCTTACTGGTGCTACTCTTGGTATACTCAGTTCTACTAACTTCAAATGAAGAAGTTTATGAACTTCACTTACGCCTATAAATTTGACATTTCTTTCAACATCTTGCTCAAGTTTTGAGTTCTGCTCTCATTACACCTAAAATGGCATTTCTTCTTTGAAAATTGGATAAGCTGATGAAATCATTGTGTCTAATTTCGAAAGCAATTTAATGTGTGAGAATTATTGTTTTTGAAAAGATGGGTGAAATATATTTAGGTGATATTCAAATTGCGTCCTGTTTCACTGACCCAAAAGTGTAATTATGAGCAGTAATCGTCATAATGTCATTATGTCATTATGCATGACAAGTAATCGACACGCTACCCGTTATCTCAATTATTGATGAAATGTAGTAGAAGATAGGAAATAATTTTACTCTGTACAAGAAACACAATAGGTTAGATAATAGAAGAATTGCCACTGCAAGAATTCTTGAAACTCCTGGTGGCTTCGATCGTGTCCTCCAAACGATCGCACCGCCGCTTGAACGCCAGCGTCGCACCAGATGAGGCGGCGTGTGGAACTTCTTTTGTTAGTACTGATCGCAAGTTAGATGAATAAAGTAACCAACGTACAAATGAACATTTAGAATATTTTTACTCTGAACACACTCATTTCCATTTTTTATTTACATGTTCATTTTTACATTGGTTCTTCTTGTTATCTTACGCGCGAGATTCTCTAAGAATCGATTTGTTGAAATAAATTATCCTAGTTTAGTAATTTGTTTCTTATGCTCATAATAGTTAATAGGGGCTGCTATTCTGTGTTTGTCTTCATAACGAAAGCAGTTTTAACTCTCCACTCCCGTGCACTCTCATAACCTGAATTTTTTTCCAATTCGTTTCAATTTTCCAGTCCTTGCATCTTTAACGAAGCATTTTTAACCACATTATTAGGGGAGGAAATTTCTTTATTTTACCTTTCCCACACTTGATATAAAGTTGTGTGCATACATGCATATAGGTATAGATTATCTAGGCAGGTGACACTCAACTTTGGTATACAGGTTACGGAAACTCAATGGATTGCTCCATTTTCAAGAGTTGACTTCGTGAGTTAAATACAAAATGAACGTTTTGCTTTTACTCTCCCTCCTTTCAAAATTGTAGATGCATCTAAAATTTCCTGAGTCTTGAATGTATGAGAAAAAGAATATGCATATTAAGGTCTCGTAATAATTAAATAGTTACTCATGGTTCTAAATTTTTATTTAAGCCATCAGTGGTTTGCGTAGCGACGACAAAATTCCCTCTCGAATTGAGGAATATAAAATTTGTATTAAACAAAAAATTCCCCGAAATGTCAGGTTGTGTTGTTATTGCACTATCATTAATACCATGCAGCTCAGCCCGGAGCTGGAAACTATTACAAGTGCCATTCACACTGCGAATCGTACAAGCAACAGCATAATTTTCTTTCGATAAATGCGTATTCACCATGACATTCAATGAGAAGGTTTTCCTTCGCCAAAATTGAAAATCTGTGAATTCAGGAGGGAATTTCAATTTCAAGTTCAGCAGGTTATCGTTGGTGAAGGTCCATTCTTCGAACTCTGATAACTTACGCATAATGTGCAGTCCGAAATATTGAATGGATAACTGATGCAGAAATATTTGCTGCCACCCCTTCGTGATGTCCGGGAAATGTCAAAACTCGAAGTTGTGCTGAAATAGTATGGCATTGAAGGCAAATTGAAGGCCAGAAGTGACTTGAACTTATGTATGTGACTTGAGCAAATACCTTTTCATTTCACAGTGCTTATTTTTAAAATTTTTCGCTTACATAAGTTCCATAGTGAATACAAATATAACTTTCTGTGTATTGCCTGATTTGCTATAACTGTCGTGAAAAAGTATTCCGCCCGACTTAAATTTTTCTTATATACATTGTCTCATAATTATTTTAACTAACTCTGTGGAGTGCAGTGGAGAGCACCTTTACAACGATATAAACTGGTGGTTTGTGGAAGCATGTCAGTGGCTTGTGCATGCAAGAGAATCCATTTCGGTATGTCTGAAAATTTTGATAAGTTGACTAAATTACAATGTACTTTCTATACAGAGTGACTGGCACTTTGCAGGACAAACTTCAAACGTAAGCCTGAGACCGTTGAAATAAACACTTTTTACTCATTATCGTGAGCTAAAATTGTTTCGTTAAAGAGGTACATGGACTTGAAACATGAAACGTGTCGGACTGAACAGGCATGCCATTTGTATACAACTAGAAAATGTGGCCAGTGTTTGAGAAATCAATTAGTTCTATCACAATAGTATACATTCGAAATTTTGATAAACCATTCTGCGCCCGTCCCGCTGCTCAGATCTTCGTCTCGCTCTGTCTTGCTTGATCCCGCGCCGTGCAGCATCTCCGACCGACACTTCCCAACACATATGTTCAAGTCACTTCTCGCCTTTATTTGGTCTACAACGCCATACTTCTGCTGCACCACAATGAGTTGTAACCTTTCTCGAAATTAGTACAGATTCATGATAACAAATCTTACTACTTTAGTTATGCCTCAAATATGTCCAATGCTGTTCTTTAGGACAAGTTATCAGTATTTAGGGCATGGGGTCAAGAATCGAGTAACATTAAAAAGCGAAAGATTTTCAGGGAATTCAGGTAAAAACATTATACTTTTGGAAGGCTGATGCCTCAGATGGAATTACTGAAAGAAATTGGTTCTAGTCGTGGTGCTACAAGTACCAGATAAAATTCCGTCGTTTAAACTCTGTGAATGACTACGTAAGGTGATGTGTCGCGTAGGTCATTGCGCGTAGATGTTGAACAGTTCGTGCACTCCTTTATTGTCTATTGAATATTGGAAATTATTGGCGAAGTGTTCTTCCTGCGTTCAGTCCTACACTGTCCTGCCACTGGCAAGAACTTGCGGCTAAACCCGCTTCAATAATCTCACATATGTGAGAGATGTTATGTACGAGAACTTTGTCCTCTAAACAATGTTGACGCTCACCTTGCGACGTCTTAATGGTACTTTTCTTAGTTTATTCAGTTCTACTAACTTCAAATGGAGAAGTTCATGAACCTCACCTATACTAATAAAAACGGATTTTCATTCCCTTTATTGCTTAAGTGTAGAGTTCTGCTCTTATTACATATTTTTGAAGGAATTTCTTCCTAAATATTGAGAAGCAGATGAGAATTGTGTCTAATTTTCGAAGGCTATTCAGTGTGGGAGAATTATTGTTGTTCGAAAAGATATGTAAAATATTTTGGTGAAATCAAACTGCGTCCTGTTTCACTGACCCGAAAGTCATTATGAGCAGTACCGCTGCATGACAAGTGATCGACGCGCTACCCGTGATCTCAATCATGGATGAAATGAAGTAGCAGATAGGAAATAATTTTATTTCGTCTGTAGAACAGAATGGGTTGAACAAGAGAAGAATAATTGCCACTGCAAGAATTCATGAAACTCCTGGTGGCTTCGATAGCGTAAGTCAAACAATCGCACCGCCGTTTGAACGCCTGCATCGCAGCAGATGAGGCGGCGTGTGGAACATCTTTTGTTGGCACCTAGAAAGGAAAAACCTACCAAAAGGAAAACCAACGCACAAATGAATATTTATATTGTTTCTACTCTCAACACACTCATTTTCATTGTTTTATTATATGTTCATTTTTATATGGGTTCTTCTTGTTATCATACGCGTGCGATTCTCTAAGAATCGATCTCTTGGAAATAAATTATCCTAGTTTTGTGGGATGTTTCGTAAGCACATAATAGTTCATAGGGGATGCTTTTCTGTGTTTGTCTTGATAATGAAAACAGTTTTCACTCTTCATACTCGAGTCACGCTCAGAATCCGAATTTTTCTCCAATTCGTTCCAATTTTCCAGTCTTTGTATCTCTTTAAAAAGCATTCTTACCCACATCATTATAGTGGGGAAATGGTTTGTTTAATTTTCCCTGACTTAATTCAACGTTTCGTCTATACATGTATATAGATAAAGATTATCTAGGCAGGTGACACTCAACTTTGGTATACAGGTTACAGAAGTTCAATTGATTACTCCATATTGCAATTTCTTTAATCGGCAATCACAATGGTTTTCCAGGAGTTGACTTGGGGAGTTAAAAACAAGATTAATTTTATGTTTTTACTCTCCTTCCTTTAAAAATTGTAGATGCATCTAAAGTTTCCTGAGTCATATCATGCGTAGAGTGTTAGTAGAAAGAATAAATGAGGAACAGAATATGCGTTGTCAGGGCTCGTCGATATTAAATAGTTACTCATAGTTTCTGAAATTTTATTCTGATATCAGTGGTTTGAGAAGCGACGACAAAATTCCCTCTCAAATTGAAGAAGATAAAAAATTAAAATTTAACAAAATATTCACTGAAATGTCAGATTGTGCTGGTATTGCACTATTATTTATACGCTGCAACTCCGCCCGGAACGGGAAGCGATTGCAACAGCCATTCGTACAATGTTCTAGACAATTTTCTTTCGACATAGGCATTTGCACCATGACACCCAATGAGAAGGGGATTCCTTCGCCAAAATTGAATATATTCATATTGAGGAAATATTTTACTTCAAGTTCCACTGTGGTGGGGGTGGCGATGCTTATAGAGAAGTCGGAAGGAGAGTTTGACTCAGGGTGTGTCGGGAAGAGAAGGGATGAAACGGAAAAGGATAGGTAGGAATAAGGTAGAGATGCGCTGTGCGCATATGATGCTAGTGTTGAGGGTATTTTGTTGTAGGTAGTTGACCAGTTCCACTGTACAACATTGGTCAACGTCCATTCCTCAAATTCTAACAACTTGCTCGCAAATGTGCGATCCGAAATATTGAAGGGATAACTGATGTAGAAATTTTTGCTGCCACCCGTTGTAACATTTCAGGGAAGGTTGAAACTCATATTGTTCTGACAGAGTAAGGAATTGGGGCAAAATAATGGCCAGAAATGACTTTAACTTATTTAGGTGACTTGAGCAAATACAATAAGACTTGTACCTTCTCATTGGACAATGCTTTTTCCTGAAATTCCTCACTAATTTTGATTTAATAGCAGATATAAATTTCTGTGTATTTACTAACTTGCTATCATGTATTGAAAAATTATTCCGCCCTACTTAATTTTTGTTAAATACATAGTCTAACTATTATTTTAACTAACTCTGTGGAGTGCAGTGTAGAGCATCTTTACAACGATATGAACTGGTGGTTTGTGCAACAAGATAATCCGTTTCAATATATCTGAAAATTTTGTTTAGTATACTAAATTAAAATGTACTTTCTATACAGGGTAACTGGCACTTTGCTGGACAAACTCTAAACATATGTCTGAGACCGTTGAAATAAAAACAGTTTTCTCATTATCGTGAGTTATTATGCTTCGTTAAGGAGTTACACAGACTTGAAACTTGAAACGTATCGGATGGAACAGGCATGCAATTTATGTACAACTTATAAATGTGGCCAGTGTTTGAAAAATCAATTAGTTCCATCACAATAGTAAGCATTTGAAATTTTGACAGAACCATTTCATCAGTTCAAATAATATGCAAGCAGAAATTTCATGGCAATAATTGTAGGTCAAGTTCATAACCATTCCTGACATGAAATTTTGTTGAACTAATTACACCAAGAAAGTTGCCTGTGAGAGGTTTCAAGGAGAGCGTCAACATTGCTTAGATGAGAAAGTTCTCGTACATAACGTCTCTCACATGTGTATTGAAGCGAGTTTGTGTGAGATTATTGAAGCAGGACAGTGCAGACACTACGCAGTAAGGACACTACGCCATTATTGTCAGTATTCAACAGACAAGAGAGCAGTGCATGAACTGTTCAACATCTACGGCAATGGTCCATAAGTAGGTAGACAGTATCTGGAATAGGGTTGAGTATCAGTTATATTATTAGAATTTTGTTCATTTTAACTTTGTTATCTGTGCCTTGTTACTGACAATTTTATAATTACAGTATTTAAATTTAAGGAAAAATATTCCTTGAAGTGATAAAGGTAGACTTCAAAGCTGTGTAATTTACGATGGAAAACTGTTTGACCACTAGCGTTGATAAAATTTAAGGGCTTGTATATTATTGGAATTTTCTAGTTTAGTTCGTACAGAATTTACGTTCATGTATAAGGAGTCTCAAAATAAATGGTAGGACCAGCTGTCCACATACTTTCAGCTGTCTACATACTACCCTGAGTGACCACGGTGATCGTAAGCTTTTTCCAAGTACATATTATTTTGATAAACACTCTGACCACAATTCCCAGGTAGCAAGAAATTATTAGGCCAATATTGGGTTGATAATTTTTTATTGACCTGATATTGGAATCTTGGATTACAATATTAGGCTAATAACAAGACAATATCGAAAAAATATATATTTATTTATGATATCAACTTGTTATTGGGACAATGTAGTAAATAGTTTTATTTCTAATAATAAACTAACAGTGTATATATATATGTACGATATTCATATAAGTGGAAACTATCTCATAATAACCAAAAATCTCGCAATTTAATAAAATTTGTTAAAATATAAATTATTATTGCCAAAATATTGGGTTGATATTGTACGCCAATAATACGGAGTAATTTGTTTAAGGAAACACCTCAATATCAAGTCAATAGTGACACAGTAATTAGCTGATACTGGGTTAAAAATAAGCTATTATGGGACAATATATTCTACCAATATCCACTTGATGTCAGAAAATAAGTATTGGGTCTGTAGTACCTTACCTTAGTTACCCCTCAAACTCAGTTCTAGTCCTTTTGGGTTCAGTAATACTAATACTTGCAAATGTAAAATTATCAAACAGTTAAGTGGTAAAGTATAAACCACGTACGCTAAGTAAAAACTTCAGAAGAAGTTCGAGCTTACAAATAAGGTGGAGGTTTCACTCGCCGCAGTTGAAACTTGGTTGCTAAAACTGCAACAATTCCAGGCCTTACATGCCTATAATTTACTTCGGAACACTTCAATGTGAAGTCCATATAGACATAATATTTAGCATTGGGATAGTGAAATTATCATTGTCGGTGCCATATGTTTTAGAAATATCAACCTGTCAAGAATTGAGTATTAAGCCAATGTTTCTGTAGGGAACACTTCATTGTCAAGTCAATATTGACACAATACTTAGTTGATATTGGGTTGATGATAATATTGTTATTGGGCCAATATATTTTTCTAATATCAACCGAATTTTCCAAAATAAGATATTGCCCCACTGTTCAATTTGAATATCCAGTCAATATTGAGACTGTATATTGGCTCAATATTAGGTCAATAAATTTTGCTACCTGGGTTGGTAAAACTGAAGTTCAATATTGCGGGACAAACTTTAAACATAAGACTGCGACCGTTAAAATTAACACTTTTTACTCATTATCGTGAGCTAAATATGAGTCGTTGAAGAGTTACACGGACTCTAAATATGAAACGTATCGGACTGAACAGGCATGCAATTTGTATACAACGTAAAAAATGGTCAGTGTTTGAGAAATCAATTAGTTCCATCACATAAGTAAGCATTCGAATTTTTGATAGAACCATTCGGCGCCCGTCCCGCTGCCTCTGATCTTCGTCTCGCTCTGTCTTGCTTGACCCCGCGCCGTGCAGCATCTCCGACCGACGCTTCCCAATACGTATGTTCAAGTCCCTTCTCGCCTTTATTTGGTCTACAACGCCGTACTTCTGCTGTACAATAATGAGTTGCAACATTTTCTAAAATTAGAACCTATTCGTGACGGGAAATCCTGCTACATCAGTTATGCCCTAAATGTTCCCGATCTGATATATTGTACAACATATCAGTATTTTAAAAATGGATTCTATGAATATACTAGTAACTCAAAAGGAGAACCTAAAGTGAAAAACTAACAAAATAAATTTAGGCAGGCTGAAGCCAGATTAGGTTAAAGGAGACGAATGGTTGAGCGTGTGGCATGAAAAATAGTTCTGCTCCGCTCATTATAAATGTGAGAACGACTAAGGACGGTAATTCGCATAAGTCGCGATATGTTACGTGGGTCACCTGCCAGAAATGTTTAATTATCTTGACTCGCGTTTTCATCGTAAATTCAATATAATTACTTTACAATACGCTAATAGTTGATTCGAAAAACATTTTACTTCTACTACAGAATTGATAGTGCCACATGGTGTGTAGGAGTTACGTAGTTAAGGAATGTTACGTCGTCAACGTAGGAATCATAAGCGTAATTTTAGTCCTTCTGCTTCCATTGCGCTTAAATATCGAATAGTTCATGCACTTCTTTATTATCTATTGAATATTGGCAATTGGCGTACTGTCCTTATTGCGTTCAGTTCTGCACTGTCATGCCACTGGCAAGAACTTGCGAGTAAACTTACGTCATTTTGCTTACGTCATTTGAAATCAACAAATCCCTTTTAATGAAGTTGACATAATAATTTCAGTTGTAATAGAATTTCTAAACGTGTAAATTCTGAACGTCTCAGTTTGAAATTCTAAATTGAGTTGCCTACGAGTGGTATGATGTAAGTGAGGAAATCAAAATATATTTTCATAAGAGGATCTTGTAGATTTGCTGATATCCTCAAACACGATCCGTTTAATTTACCTCTCATATGAAAAATTTCATAACCGCCAAAAAAACGGCTCAGAAATCTTGGTAAGGCGTATTTTCTTTTTTAAAATTTAAAATCCTTGAACCGTACCGGAATTGGGCGCTTCAGCCTACCATCGTACCAAATGTACAACATAATGACAATTGAAGAAGATCGTACCAAGTATGTTGAATTGTACTAATTCCGACTGCCCTGGACACCGCACTCACTCCCAGTACATCCATCACCTGGAAGGGCTTAGCCTAGGCCATCATACACTATTTATCTACCAATTTTTTTCACCTCAGCCGCATTAGTACACTTTGGTCACACCCAATCCTTAAGTACTGATAGCTTACGCGTAAATATTCTGTGAAACATATTCGAGGAATAAAAATGTATAAATATTTCTTGCCACTTATCTGGAAGCGCTTCTGAAGATGTTGAAATTCGTAATTTTACTAAAGAAGGGATGGCGTTATGGGCAAAATAAACGCACGAAATGACTTGAACAAATGCTATTTCATTTGATAATGAATATTCTTGAAAACGAAAATAATAGCGAGGAATAAGGCTTTGAAACTTAGCATTTTATATTAAAAGCTTACATATTCGCGTTGCAGAGCATGCCAGCAGAAGTTATCGCACTAACATCCTCTTCTGCTCCTTCTCACTCAGCCATACGAATCCATGCTGAAAGATGTGACCATCCTATAAAATTAGAGGACTTTAACGGTTTAGCAGCTGCTTCAAACCCCGTTGATCTGCGCATTATTGAATCTCTTTTTATTTTACAATGAAAGCCTTTTTTAAATGACCCCCAATCCGCTTTTCCTTTGTAAATAGTTTAGAAATTTGATTTATTTTTATTAAGTTTTCCTTCCTTTCAAGTTTTTTTGTTTTCTCGATATTGTCGATATGTAAATGTTTCATTTTTTCCAGAGAATTTTGTTGAGAATGACTCTTTATTTTTGAGTCGAAACGTTCAATTTTACCAGTTAAGCTTTCAATATGAAACACTAAGTTTCAAAGCCTTATTCCTCCCTATTATTTTCGTAGGTAAAATTTGCAAAAATACATACCGACATGTGCTTCCATATATTCTTGAAGTTTTCAACTTACATTATTTCAACTTACTCAGTGGAGTGTAGTGAGGAGCTTTCTTACAATGATACAAGCCAGTGGTTTAAGCCACACTGTTACAATTCCGCACTTGATTCCACAGATAACCGTCATTTATATTACTGTTATTCTCGCCCCAGCTCGGCAACGACATTGAAGAGCCAATAGACACCTCTTGCTGTTTGGTATGTGTCATGCAATGGTGCTCGATAATTTACTTCGACACAAACTCAATTTTGAAATGGTAGGCTGACCGTGACCATCCGCAGTTTCTGTTTTCTTCAGATGGGAAAAAATCTGTACATCTCGATAGAGGTATATATGTCTCCACCATGACGCTCATAACAAACAACAAAATCAATGTTCTGTTTAGGCAGTGAAGACTTCTACTCACACGTGCAAAGTCTGGCGAATTTGTAAATTATTCATTGTTGAACCTAAAGATAGGGTAACCAACTGAATATCCTTCGGAAAGTTTTCGTTAGTCGATGTACTTAATGTACCTCATAAATGTTGCGTGAGAAGGCAAATTTAATATCCTAGAGTGAATGCAGTCACAAGTTAATACAAACTAATGGAATTCAACGATGCTGTATTCCTCCTTCGATCATCTTACAGTCTCTGAGATACAGTTTTAAATAAGTGATAGAGCTAAGATATGCTTGAATTTATGTGGTACTTTTAATAATCGTTATAATGGTTGATCTACACGCTCAATAAAATTGAAGCTCACGATCCCCACTTACTGAAGTGAGACGGTTAAGTCAGTGAGAAATCTTCGACTCGGTGAAGGACCAGTGCTACAAATGATTTTCGAAAATGACGTTAGTGGTCATATGCGAGTAAGGAAGCGTGTGAAATTCGACTGAAATGTGCAAGAAATTTATTCGCAGCTATCGGATTCTTTCACCTGGTTCATGGACGAAAAATATTTTGATGCTCATTTCGGCCACTTTTAGAAGTTAAGTAGCTGAAACCTCATCCAAGACTTTTTTTAAATCGAAGCTCTTCATGTCACTGTGAGCGAAACAATAATCATTGCTCTAATTTTCTTTTAATCTACATCATTTTGAAAAACTATTATATTTTGCTGCCAATCCTTCATTTACATTTGAAATGAATACCCCCTCAGTTAACATAGTCCATAATGATTTAATCAAAACTTCCAGTGAAGAACATCTCATTTGTTGGCAGGAGAAAAGGCCGAATAGAGACTTGAATAACTTTTTTGCTCTATTTGCCAGACTGTTGCATACAACCGAGGTGCTACTGCATACTGTACATCCTCCCTGTCCGGCCGCAACCATGGTGCACCTCACGTTACAAATCGTACGAGTACAGATGATATAAATACAGATCCCCCATTGGAGATCAAAATATTCTGAACGGGCAGGTGGAAACAGCACACCACTAACGAACGTTGCAAGTATGAAATTTGGAAAGATAGTTTGACTCAGAGTTTATCGGAAAGAGAAGAGTTGAAACGGAAAACGAACAGTAGGGAACTACGATATTTGCGCTTTGCGCGACTGACGCTACTGATTATGCTTCCTTTTAAGCAATCTCATCCTACAACAATCTATACTATAATAAGAGTTGCGTCCGTCCGTCTGTCTCTCTGTCCGAAGCTTCCCGAAAGTGTGTGAAGAGCGGATCTGTGATACGGGCCGTGTGCACTCAACTTTGGAGAGATTGATTTTTTGGTTTTGTAGCCTTTCGTTCACTTTGCCTTCTATTCATTTCAAATAAAGGCGGTGGACTAGTGCAAATAATTGTTGAATCTTCCAAATATATACTGATAAGCTTAAAGTTATGAATAATTTCAGTGCAACTATTGTACATAAGCGATGAATGTACTTCAATCTCCCCAGGTCCAGTAACAAATCTCCATTTTAATTCCTGATTTATTTAGTCGCACAAAAGTGTTGAGGTGTCGTTATTAGCAGCACCGCTGCATGGTACGTAATGAACATGGTACCCGTTCATCGCAGTACATATCTGGGATATATCATATCTGGGATATACATATAAACATTAGGCACACATTTCTTGAATTCTCAACTGCAGTATATATGCTCGTTGGTTGGATACCAAAGTTGAATGTCAACAGCCGAAATGATCCATTTCTTTGAATATCTGAAAGTTTTGTTTAGTTAGCCAAATCACAGTGCACTTTCTATACAAGGTGATCGTTACTTTGAAAGACAAACTTTAACATAAGGCTGAGACCGTTGAAATAAATAGTTTTTACTCAATTATCATGAGTTTAAAATTCATCGTTAATTACAAGGACTTGAAATTTGAAACGTATTGAAAAAAAAATTAGCATGTCGGCAGAGGAAGGCACTGAAGAATAATGAAGAATAAAATGTAGGAAACGATTTGCATGAAGGCAAGAATTAGAATAACGCCATAGCCGTATTTTTTATGACCATGAAAAACATGCAATTATATTAGAAATTTCTTAAATATATTCTGAATAAAAAACATTTGTTGTGATGCAATTTTTGAATTATTTGTGACCAACGTTCAAAAAATCGCTAAGTTCATGCGGAATTGTGAGCTTTCGACATTTTAACACAATCATTTCATCAATTCAAACATATCATAGAGAAAGGTTTCACAGCATTTATTGTAAGTGAAGTTCATACACATTACATGAAATTTTGTTGGACCAATTATTCCAAGAAAGTTACCCGTTAGAGGTTGAAAAAAGAGTGTCGATATGGTTTAGATGAGAAAGTTCTCGCACTCAACGTCTCTCACATGTGTGAGATTATTGAAGCGAGTTCACTCGCAAGTTCTTGCCAGTGGCAGGACAGTGCAGAACTGAACGCAGTAAGGACACTACGCCAATTGTCAATATTCAATAGACAAGAGAACAGTACATGAACTGTTCAACATCTACGGCAACGGTCCATAAGTAGGTAGACAGTATGTGGATAGGGTTGAGTAGTTATATTATTAAAATTTTGTTCATTTTACCTCTTTTATCTGTGCCTCGTTATTGGCAATTTTATAGTTAGTTTTTTTAAATTTAGGGAAAAATGTTTGTTGAAGCGAAAGAGGCAGACTTCAAAGCTGCCTAATTTACGATGGAAAATTGTTTGAGCACCAGCGTTGGTAAAATTTGAGATCTGATGTATTATTGTTCACAATTTAATTAAATTGTTGAAGTTCTAGTTATATTAGCACTCAATGTAATAGTATGTACGTACAAATCAATTGTAATAAACAATTATCAAAGTCGCAACCATTAAATGGAGCGTGCCCTTATTTGACTTTACTAATATGTGTATGAAAATTGACTTTAATACTCGTCGATCAGCGGCATTAGGAGCATCTCCTGCGTGGCCACCGGTGGCGCACGTTGCGGTCAAAGTGCGAACAACCCTCAGTTTCAGAACACCAACAAGTTTTTACCTATAATAAGGCGTGTCATGGTATTGGTTACGATTTTACGTTGAAGACTAATCCAACTTGACTCAACAGATATTATTTTGCCCGATTTTTACATTAATCTTAGATATATAGCTATGGCCTTTCGAACTTTTTTTTTTCTACTAACCGTACCCGATGTTCAACGTGAAAAAATCATCCACCCGCCATCCCCTGAGGACTAGTAACTCTCTCATGCTTCGCAATCACAATGGCTGAGGGATAACTGATGTAGAATTATTCGCCGCAACGTGCCTGTGAGCGTTTCGAGAAATGTTGAAACTCGTCATTGTTTTGAAGAATTATTGAGTTGCACGTAAAATAAAGGCGAACAGTGACTTCCTTTTCCCAACCTGGAGAATAACCGGGCGGCATTGCCGGGATTCGAACTGCCGACACCTTCCCATGACGGGCGCGCGTCCTTAACCACTCGGCCAAGAAGACACATGACACGCTCTGGATACGGGACACAAACAGGACATGTGACGTGCAAAGGACACACTACGAATCTGTTTTTCGAGTATTGACCCAATATTCTCGTTAAAATCTCTGGTGTTCCAGTTGCGGTTGCGAGTGAACTTCATTACCGTAAGCCCAGGCCCAGATTCATGATACAAAATCTTGCTGCATTAGTTATGCCTCAAATATGCCCAATTTGATGTTGCAGGACAAGTTATCAGTATTATAAGGATGCAACCAATATGTGATGGTGTTGAAAGAACTAAGGGGAAAGAAAAACTGTGTGTGTTGTTAAGATATTTTGGAAGGCAAACGCCTTACGAATTGAAATTGCGGTGTATCAGTGACGTGAAGGGTAGAATAACTTGGTTAAATGCCGTCCATATAACTGTGTGACTATGTACGATAATCGCATAAGTCGCGATATGTTACGTGGGACATCTGCCAGTAATGTTTAATTTTGTTGACTTCCGTTTACATAGTGAAATAAGTTTAATTACTTTACAATATGCAAATAGGGCCTAGTTAATTCGAAAACATATTTATTATACCTTTACTACAGAACTGATGCACTACAGCACTACAGAACTGCTGGTGCCACATGCTGTGTAGATGTTACGTAGTTAAGGAATGTTACGTGGTCAACGTACGAATCAATCCCATAATTTAAGTCCTCCTGCCTCCATTGCGCGTAGATGTCGAACAGTTCGTGCCCTCCTTTATTACCTGTTGAATATTGGCAATTAGCGTAGTGTCCTTACTGCGTTCAGTTCTGCACTGTCCTGCCACTGGCAAGAACTTGCGAGTAAACTCGCTTCAATAATCTAACACATGTGAGATACGTTGTGCACGAGAACTTTGCCCTCAAAACAATGTTGAAGCTCTCCTTCCGACGTCTTACTGGTGCTTTTCGTGGTATATTCAGTTCTACTAACTTTAAATGGAGAAGTTTATGAACTTCACCTATACTAAACAATATGACATTTTTCTCAACTTAGTGGTTAAGTTTAGAGTTCTGCTCTTCTTGCATTTGTTTCAAGGATTTCTTCCTATATATTGAAAATCTTATAATAATTGTGTCTAATTTTCGAAGGCTATTCACTGTGGGAGAATTATTGATGTTCGAAAAGATATGAAAAATATTTGCATGAGAATCAAACTTCGTTCTGTTTCACTGACACCCAAAAGAGTCATTATGAGCTGTACAGCTGCATGACAAGTAATCGACTAGTTACCCGTGATCTCAATCATGGTTGAAATGTAGTAGCAGATAGGAAGTAATTCAGCTTCTTACAAGAAACAAAAAATGTTGAACAATGAAATAATTCCCTCTTCAAGAATAATTCGCGAATCCTGGTGGCTTTGATCACGTCCGCCAAACGATCGCACCGCCGTTTGAACGCCTGCATCGCAACAGATGAGGCGGCGTGTGGAACTTCTTTTGGTGGCACCTATCCTAATTTAGATGAAAAGAAGAACCAACGTATAAATGAATATTTATATCATTTTTACTCTCAACACACACATATCAATTTTTATTATTTGTTCATTTCTACATTGGTTCTTCTTGTTATCTTACGCGTCAGATTTTCTAAGAATCGATCTGTTGGAAATAAATTACCCTAGTTTTGTAATATGTTTATGCTCATAATAGTTAAATAGGGCTGCTATTCTGCGTCTGCGTTGATAACGAAAACAGTTTTTACTCTTCATTCCCGAGTCACGCTCATAACTTGAATTTTTCTCCAATTCGCTTCAATTTTCCAGTCCTCGTATCGCTATAACTTAGCGTTTTGAACCATATTATTTCAGGGAGAAAAGTGTTTATTTTATTTTTCCCAGACCCAATTTAAGTTTGGTGTATCCATGTATGTAGATATGGATTATCTAGGCGGGTGACCATTCACTTTGGTATGCAGGTTACGGAAGTATAATTGATTACTCCATATTGGAACTGCTTAAATCGGCAATCACAAGGGGTTTTCACGAGTTGAATCGGGGAGTTAAATACAAGATAAACGTTATGCTTTTACTCCCCTTCCTGTCAAAATTTTAGATGCATCAGAAATTTCCTGAGTCATATCATGCGTAGAGTGTTAGGAGAAAGAATATTTGAGAAACAGAATATGCGTAGTCAGGTCTCGTCAATATTAAATAGTTGCTCATGGTTCTAAAATTTTATTTAGACGATCAGTGTTTTGAGGAACGACAACATAATTCACTCCCGAATTGAGAAAGATAGAAAATCTAAATTTAAAAAAATATTCACTGATATGTCAGATTGTGTTGGTATTGCACTTTTATTTAAACGCTGCAGCTCCCCCCTGAGCTGGAAGGGATTGCAAGTGTCATTCTGGCTCCGATTTGAACTATGAACATAAATTACTTTCAACAATAGCATTAGCACTATTCTTTCATTCTAGTAGGGATTCTTTAATCAGATACCTCCGAACGACATTAATCAATGTCCATTTCTCGAACTCTGATAACTCACAGCATAATGTGCGATCCGAAATTTTGAATGGATAACTGATGCAGAAATATTTGCTGGCACCCCTCAGTGACGTGCGGGAAATGTTGAAACTCGTAGTTGTGCTGAAATAGTATGGCATTGAAGGCAAAATAAAGGCCAGAAGTGACTTGAACTTATGTATGTAACTTGAGCAAATACCTTTTCATTTCACAATGCTTATTCCTAAAAATTTTCACTTACATTGGTGTGATAGCAAATACATATATAACTTTCTCTGTATTCCCTGATTTGCCATCGCTGTCATGAAAAAGTATTCCACCCCACTTAAATTTTGCTTATAAACATTGTATAATTATATGTTTTAACAAACTCTGTGGAGTGCAGTTAAGAGCATCTTTACGATATAAACTGATGGTTTGTGCAAGCATTTCAGTGGCTTGTGCAGGCAAGATAATTCATTTCGATATACATGCAAATTTTGTTTAGTAGACTAAATTACAATGTACTTTCTATACAGGGTGACTGGCACTTTGCAGGACAAACTTTAAACGAGAGGCTTAGACCGCTGCAATAAACACTTTTTACTCTATTTCGTGAGATAAAAATGCTTCGTTAAAGAGTTACACGGACTTGAAATTTGAAACGTATCGGACTGACCAGGCATGCAATTTGTATACAACTTAAAATGTGGCCACTGTTTGAGGAACTAATTAGTTCCATCACTATAGCAAGCATTCAAAATTTTGACAGAACCATTGCATCAGTTCAAACAATAAGCAAGAAGAAATTTCAAAGCAATAATTGTAGGTCAAGTTCATAACCATTCCTGACATGAAATTTTGTGGAACTGATTATACCAAGGAAGGTTGCAAGGAGAACGTCAACATTGTTTACATGAGAAAGTTCTCGTACATAACGTCTCTCACGTGAGTGAGATTATTGAAGCGAGTTTAGTCGTACACCTTTTCTCGTTTTATAACCACATTCTTTCAAAATGTACCGACGAACTGCAAATTTAACGTCGACGAACCATTGAGTTTAACAGGTAATAGAAATATAGAGAAAGTGTCGCAAAAAATAACAACAACGACAAATTATAGCGACACCCAGCAAAATGAATGACAGTGAAACCACATATCAGAACAAAGAAACAATGTGTAGTGACAGAGTCGGTTTATTGTAACAACGTTCAAAAAGGATAACAATTATACAAAAAATAGTAACGTACGTGTATATTATTGTAACAAATTAACAATTTCTGACAGAGTTTTTATAAGTAAAATAGACAGTAAAGTAGCATTATAGCTTAGTACACGATGCATATTCATACTATGCATACAAAATTATTGATAATTACAATAAAGAATGAACATCATATGTATCACACGTGACCCGGCCACGTCAGAGTTGTTCTGGAAAATTCAAGTACATACTTCCCGGTCGGATATTACATTATCCATTGACCGGAAATTAATGGAATGTAATTATGTAGTCCCATATGTATTATTGTCGGGTGTCATTGATGCTCCCGAAAGTGTAAATATAGAATATCAAAATCCCGAATATCTAAATCCCAAAAATTAAAATCCCGCATGTTGTTATCAGGGTTGCCAACTGGCATGTACAGTATGTATTTCATTGCCAAATATGGTCGGGAATTAGATATTCGAGATTTTGATTTCTGGGATTTTGACATTCGTGATTTCAAGGTGAACCCATTATTTTCAATTTTTTTAATATGTAAGTGAAAAAAAAAAAATTACTCTCGTCAATAGGGTTTAAAAGATGTTGTTACATCTTATGACTCTTCGTTACTATTTTTTGCACCTGTTACATTATTTTGAACCGGTGATACTAGCTATTCGAAGCATTTTTACAAGATTTGACTCTTTGTTAAAGAAAATGATCGTCTGTTGCAACATTCAGAGAGTGTCATACAATTTGAAGCAACGTTACAGTTATTTGTCTCTATCACTACATTTTGCATCTGTTATAAATTTTGCAGCATCGTAACAAGATTTCTACTGGATGTTGTTATATTTGAGCCGCTGTTATTAGTTTTTATTCGCTGTTGTATTATTGTGCAAACTGTTGCTATATTGTTCTGACGTGTGGTTATAAAACGAGAAAAGGTGTAAGTTCTTGCCAGTGGCAGGACAGTGTAGAACTGAACGCAGTAAGGACCCTACGCCAATTGTCAATATTCAACAGACAAGAGAGCAGTGCATGAACTGTTTAACATCTACGGCAATGGTCCATAAGTAGGTGGACAGTATGTGAAATAGGGTTGAGTATCACTTATATTATTACAATTTTGTTCATTTTAACTTTGTTATCTGTGCCTTGTATTGACGATTTTATAATTACAGTGTTTAAATTTAAGGAAAGATATTCCTTGAAGCGAAAAGGGTAGACTTCAAAGTTGTGTAATTTACGATGGAAAACTGTTTGAGCACCAGCGTTGATAAAATTAAAGGGCTTATGTATAATTTTTCACACTTGTGAATGTTCTATTTGTGTTCGTACTAAATATACGTGTATGTATACGGTGTCTCCAAATGTTAGCCTCAGCTGTCTATTAACTTTTGGACTACCCCCTGTGACCACGGTGATCGATAGCTTTTTCCAGGTACGTATTATTTACATAAATATTTTGACGACAATAGGTAAAACTGAAGTTCAATATTCAACTCAAATTAAATTCAATCGTAATAAGGAATTATTAAAATAACAACCATCAACTGGATCATACCCTTATTCAGCTTTACTTAGGTATTACAAATAATGAGATTGTGACAACTAGTCGGTCAGCAGCATTATGAACATCCCCTCCGTGCGTGGCCACCGGCGGCGCATGTTGTGACCAGATGGTAACTATTATATAACAACCGTAAGTTCAACGATACTGCAGCGTTCGCGGATGCATGTAGGGCTTCTATGAGAAGTGAATTATTGTCCAACCGTCAAACCGGCGGATACTTACACTGACCTTCCGCACAACGAGTAGTCTCATTTGTCTTCATCAGTATCGGAGGATACTACATCGTGGAAAATTTTTCATAAAGGTTTCTTGACCAACTTATAGAATGCGTCTCCATCCATATCTCAATAACTGATAACTTAACGTAAAATGTTCAGGTGATCATATTCGAGGAATAACTGATGTAGAAATATTGGTTTCTAAATGTTTGTTGAAATTTCGAGAAATGCTGAAGCTCGTTATTGTACTGAAGAAATATGGCGTTGTGGGCAAAATAAAGAAAAAATAAGTGACTTGAAAGTATGCATTGGAAAGCGTCGGTCGGAGATGCTGCACGGCGCGAGGTCAAGCAAGACAGCAAGACGGAGATCAAAGGCAGCGCGACGGGCGCAGGAGCTGCCTTGGCTTCCGGTGTTCCGTCCCTTTTTAGTAATCCTGGTCGAAACTAACGCGAATGAGGTTCGGGAGTGAATACACAATGGAGTGACGTGGTGCTCCTTTTATTTGTACTTCGTAATTTACAAGGGCTTCAGAGTTGACAGTAGATCGCTACTATGGTGCTGCCTTGATCGTCACGCTCTCTCTACTGACAGCGACGACTCTGTTTAGAATGTGACCTCTACGGCAACCCGCCACAAATGAACGCCGGTGTCTCTCGCCGATCCTATTTATATAGCCTGACGGGAACGGGCGCACATATATATAAACGGGCGCACATATAGTCCCCCCGTACTTAAAAATTTTTTATCACAATAAAAATATTTTTAAAATGTCAGTCAATCACATTGATTATCCTTTGACGATCAAGAAATCTTACAACTCGTCAATTTAATTACACAGATCAGAACGTATGACAATTGTTTCCGAATTATGAACGCAGGTAAGCAGGTATGGCCTTTGCTGTTATCATAAACAAATTTCAACGGTAATCCTACATCATGTTAAACATTATTTTAGCGTCAATATTATTCAATATTATATTATACTATTCAATACTAGATTTATTACCCAAAATCAACCAAATAATCACTCTACGCACTTAGCTCAAACAATTTGTTCATTCATATCAAGTTATTTATCAATTGATTTTTAGAATTCTTGGATACTTCAGATATTTTGGATACGAATGGATACACCACACAATTTTATTAACATATCAAAACGCATACGGAACCAACCAACTACATAAGGTACAATTTATTTATAGCAAAAATTTTTAATGCAAATGAAAATTATCGCGACACATTCTTAAGGTTAAGAAATGAAAAAGGAAAAATCCATCATAAATCTAGGTTACATAAAATGTAGAATATAAGTTCAAATACGCAGGAGAGTACATTACATTACTACAATTTGCAAGGTAAAAAGATTCAAGTCGTCCTTCGATTCAATATAAATTGTTTCAATTTAACTAAATTAATTATTGAGAGTGAAGTAAAGAGAATAATCAATAGCTAATTCAATTCCACCAATCTAAAACAATAAATGAACTTAGCAGAGGCGAGTAACGCGACATCAATGTTTATAAGTAACGACAATAAAGAACACAATCCGTATATAATAGAACTTTTAAAATACAGCATATAAAATAGAAATAATCTAAGACATGGAGGGTTTCTACCCCTCGGAAGATTGGATAATCAGAACATGATATTTAGATCTATGGTATTCAAATACAAAATGTGGGAGTCTAGAATTGTAGTATTAAACGCTAACCTTAGGTGGGACAGCAAATATTTGCTTATTACAATGGTATTAAACTTGATTGATTTATTGATGTTAGATAAGTACGCTGCCAATTTCTAATTGAAGGTTCAAAGTGTGTGTGTATCTTGTAAATCGGAGTGTGCACTGTCCTGGAATTGTTCAGGAGTCGCCCAAGGATTCTGAAAAAGAAACGACACATGACATTAGCATGGCCCCAAGTTTAAAATAGCAATTATCGTTCCATACTAAGGCAACGCTTCATTCGCATTACGACACATTCATTCCGACCACAGTGTCTGGCATTGTTGTCAAACAATCTGCGGCAGAGGCGAGGGAATTCTCGCGGTTGCGCATACGCACTCTTGTGTCGACATCTCCAACTCAGTTTATCAATTCTAGCTGACGGCTTGATGAGCACGGCTCTTGATGTCGCAACAACAGTATGACAACATCCTGAGCTCAACATCTCTTCTGAAGGTGTTAGCGCAACACAATATTTCCTAACGCAGACATACATAAAGTCTTAAGAAAGAAACTCGTAGAACACTCTTACAAGCTAGAAACTCATTGAACGAACTTACAAACTAAATACCATTGAAATACATATATGGAATGGCATTTTCAGAATATAAGGAATGAACAGTTCCAACTAGGTTGACAATTTCACTTTTTTAACTTATCTAGGGGCAACACATGATTCAGGTTCGATCGGATAATCTTGTTACCGATCTTAATATCTGCATAATTTTTACCTAGACTTTCAATGATACCCGGCCCGAGGAAATTCTGCTGTAATTTATGTTTTTTGGCATGATTTTTTACTAGGACACGGTCCGTCACTTTTAAATTTTTATCGCGACGTTTCATATTTCTATAGGCAGTTCTTTCTATTGTGGCGTTAATGATCGCATTTCTAATATTGTTCACTACAATAGATGACTCGGTAAATTTTTGTTTGTGAACATCTTCATATGTAGTCGCAACATTGAAGTCTTCTAATTTAGTAGAACTAATATATACACAAGTATCTCTACCGAAAACTGTGTATGCTGGGGTATCTCCTAAAGTTTCGTTATAGCAATTATTAATCGAATTCTCTACAATATCCAGCAATCTATCCCACTCATTATGAGTAAGAAAATTTAGATATAACTTGAGCAGGTGTCGAATTTTACCATTACATCGCTCAACAATGCCGTTTGAAAAAGGGGAATAAGCTAGAACTTCCTTTTTTAAGATAGAAAGACCTTTTGTGAAATTTCTTACGTTAGAGGATTTAAATTCCAGGGCATTGTCGGACAGTAGCACGTCCGGGGTACCAAACATACAGCAAAAATTCCATAGACAATCTGTAACAGTTTCTGTACATCGATCACTAGTCGAATATAATTTAACAAAACGGGAAAATAGGTCAATAAGTACAAGAATATACTTGTTACCATTGTCCGTCATTGGTAATGGACCGTAGAAATCCATGCTGACCGTTTGAAAACATCGTGTTCCAATTGGAGCATTTAGAATTTTAATCGGAGTCGATATTCGTGATTTTAGAATCTTACAGGTATCACAGGATTCAACAATTTTGCGCGCAATTGTCCGTTCGTACGGATGAAAATAATTTAATTTGAATTTAAACAAGGTATGATTTAAATTCGTATGTGATAAATTATGAATGAAAGAAATTATCTTGTGTAGCAGAGTATATGGCACCACGATCGTCAGAATGGTGCTGGGTCTGTTGTCAATTCTTCGTTTTTTATACAAAATGTCATTCATAATCAGAAATTCATTTAAGTCAGTATTAGAAACTTTCGTTGCATTCTCTATGCCATCCTTTATTTCGGAACAATAGGGATCGTTATCTTGTTCACGTTTAAATTCGTCTAACGACCAGTTGTCATTAATACTTGAATGGTCTGTAGTCGTGTTCACTTTATTCAGTCTGCATAAGCACGTTTTCTGTCTGCTCTTAAAGTCATTGGGCTCACGTCTGGGGGCTTCAGCCGTCCTGTTGTCGTGTCTTTCATCATCACTTCCTGGCATTGTTTTCTCGAACTCTCCCTCAGTTACCTGCTTGTTACATTTTTTACCTGCAGCAGCGGCTTGCAACCTGGTTACAACGGGAAAAGTCTCTACATCTGGGTTTAAGTCAGAACACTCTGATAGTTCTTTTTCTGTTAAAGGATTTTCTTCATGATTTAATCTACTTAATGCATCGGCGGCACTATTCGCTTTTCCGGAAAAATACTTTAATTTGGCATCAAAGGCTTGGACATATATGCTCCATCTCGCGAGCGTGTTGTCTTCAGGTAATTTCTTTGAAAATAATGGGACGAGCGGCTTATGATCGGTGTATATAACCAGATCATAGCCTAAAACAAGATATTTAAAGTACTTTAACGCTTCAACTATAGCGTACATTTCCTTTTTCGTAGTTGAGTATCGACGTTGAGTGGAATTCAACGTTTTAGAGAAAAATGCAACAGGTCTCATGTTTCGAACCTTATCAGTAGCTGACTGGAGTAAAACAGCTCCTATGCCCACATTCGATGCATCACAAAACAAATGAAATTTTTGATCGAAGTTTGGATGACTCAAGGTGGTGTTTGCGCACAATTCATCCTTTAATTTTTCAAAAGCGTTTTGACAGTCCTTAGACCAATTGAATTCGACATTTTTCCTCAGCAGATTATAGAGCGGGCTTGCGATGCTCGCAAAATTTTTTATGTATCTTCGAAAGAAATTTACTAGACCTAGAAATGACTGTAGTTGTTTAACATTCTTTGGAATTTCTAAATTCTTCACTTTGTCAGTACCGGTGCTTCTGGTTCCCATTCCGCTAATGGAATGTCCGAGATATTCAATTTCTCCGGCGAAAAACTGACACTTTTCGGTTTTGATTGACAATCTAGCGTTTCTTAGTAGTTCAAGTACAACTTTTATATCAGCAAGATGCTGCTCCTTTTCTTTTGAGAAAATGAGTACGTCGTCCATAAAGACGAAAACTAGTTTTCCTAGAACAGGGGACAATGTTTGTGTCATTACTGACTGGAAATAAGCAGGTGAGGTTTTGAGGCCGAACGGCAACCTGTTAAATTCAAATTTTCTGCTACCAACTGTAAATGCGGTTATTTCTTTACTCTCATCGGTCAGTGTAATATTATGATATCCTGACCTAAGATCTAGTTTTGAAAAATATTTTTGACCATTTAAACTATAGAGAATGTCGTCCACGCGCGGCAGCGGGAATGATTCTTCATGAATTACTTCATTCACTTTGCGAAAGTCAACTACCGGACGTATGGTTCCATCTTTCTTATGAACTACAATTATCGGTGAATTATAAGCTGAAATCGATGGTCTAATAATTCCGTCGTCTAACATTTTTTCGTTAACGACTTTCAAGTCTTCCATGTAACGGTGAGCGATACGGTAGGGAGGGACGTTTACAACATCCACGTTATGTTTTAGACGTATTTTATAGGGTTTAATTGCAGCAGCAGAGATCGATTCATTATCTATAGTAATAACGTCTCTGAATTCATTTAACAAACTCAGCTACTCAGGCTTCATTTCTTCATCGTTACACTTGATATCATCATTATTTAATTTCCGCCGACCACGGGCTAATTCTTTGGAATCAGAAATGTACTCCTTGTCGACAACTCCTGATATTCTGACAGAATTACATTTGGTGTCTTTCTTCTCGACATCCACATGACTGTCCTGAACAACACTAGCTGCCTGCACCAAGGTACTTAATCCTCCTTTTAACTCTCCTTGTACATCGGCCAAGTAGACTTCGGCCTCAACTCGATCCTTCTCCACCCTTTCTAAAGTACTTATTATTGCATTCTCTGGTAAAACAATCGCTCTGTCGGAGCTATTAATTAACAACAACGGAATCTGTCTCCTATTGTTAACTCTCACAATTGCTTCGGCTACGCAGATGCCTTCTTTTAAAGTTGCTTTCTTTATTATGTATTCTCCATTTTTACACTTACCAACATGTCCAACATGTTTCAAAATTACATTGGGAGCAATTTCTACTCTTTGTGTATGAACTCTTAACGGCCTTGGCCCTGGATGGGAGCTGGGACTGGTAACTGCAACTACGCCGTGAACAGGCTGATTTTTTATCTTACCATCCCTTTTTACTTCCTCGCCGACTCTCGCGGCATTACACGTCTTCTCTCTTAGTTTATTTAGGACTTTTTTCTTAGCTCTGGACGTAATCGTGTCTGCCATGAGACACTCAGTATTCTCTATTAAATACTCGAGACACTCTGTCTTTCTCTTTTTTCGTCGTTTTACCTCTGCAAAGGGGATTTTCTCATCTTTGATAATTAAACATCTTTGTTTTAAATCTACAACGGCGTTCTTGTCTAATAAATCTCGCCCAATAATGACGTCATAATTATAAATACCATCTTTAATTATGAGAGCATTTGTCTTCAAACTTACACCGTTTTTTAACTTTAGGACAAGCTCCACCTCGCCTTCAACATTACTCTTAGCGTTAACGCCTTTTATAGTCAGAGAACTTGGCTTCACGTCATTACTTATCTCACTTATTCTGTGGTAGCTGATTAGGCACTTCTCTGATCCTGAATCAATCAATGCATTCCACAGGTCTGCATCTTTTCTAAGCACAATCATGGGCTTATGACTTTTTCGTATTACAAATAATTCATTTTGTCCTGTAACTTCAACTTCTTCATCTTCTTCGTATTTACAAACGTTCGCCGTCACATGGCTTTCTATTACGCTTAATTCCGCTTCTCCCAGCGCTTCGTATCTGTTTTGACACCTGATGAGAGGATCTATTACCTCAACATTTTTAACGAGGGAATCTTCAGCACCAGAATTCTCCTCGGGTTCAAAGGGCCCTATTGCCGTAGAGTCACTCTTAATTTCATTTCTTCCATTGACGTTATTCCTATCAGAAATGAAATCGTCTCTGCTGTTTACGCTAAAAAATCATTTCCACTGTTAGTTTGGTAAGTTTCTACCTGGTCTTTTCCTGACACACGAGTTTTATACTGTCCTCGCGCACGGCCACGATCAGGCCGACCTGACTTGCTGAAATAATCCTGTCTGGACCTACAATCTCTTGCGTAGTGTCCTAACTTATTACAACGAAAACAAGCCCCGCTACTCCGCGACTGCTCGGCGGCTGTCTGCCCTAAACTTGGTTTGTACCAATCAGTCGGTTTCTCTACCGACGCACCTTGTCTTTGGCAGACGCACACATTTCTGTTGCAATACGAGCAACGCCTAGCTTCGGTGGCTGTTTCCAATGCCTGAACTTCTAGAGTTCCTAATTCTCTATCTCCAAAAAAGGATTTTACATGAGGTCTAGCACGGAAGTTCGGCCTTGGGAAGTAGGGTCTTGAAAAGGGTCTTGAGTAAGGTCTACGCGTCCTTCCTCTAGTTTGGAAACCACCCCTTGCTATGGTATGCACTTCAACCTCATCATGGGCTTCGAAATTTGAATCGGACGAATGACCATCCTCAGCACAATAGATTTCCATAGATCTCTCAGTTCTAGTTGCTAATATTTGTTTATCTTCGGGAAAATTCCTAATAACAGTGACTATCCTCTGAAGAAGTTCTTCAGACGAACTGAAAGGTTTGTTGAACAGTTTTTTTGAAAACTCTTCTGTCACTAAGGGGTTGATAATGACCATAGCTAACGCAACAATTAAAGTATTCTTGACATACTTATCGAGAGCAGCAGGATCGGGACAATTTACTACATAGGGGTGAGCTCTGTTCGAACACTCCGGGCTGGTCATTACTCTGTGGGTTAGCTTACGGATTTTGGATAATATCGCCACGAACTGGCTAGCTAATGCATCATTACGTTTCAGGCGTACTTTATTTAGATCACAGGCGACCGCGTGCAAAGATCTTTCACCCTTTGATACGTAGATATTTTCTAACAGGTGCACGACTTCTTCGAAAGTTAATTCGTACCCTTCACTAATTATAGAGGCTAATACTGAATTGAAATCTCCTACCCGCTTGTCTGCCGTCCTTAGTAACAGGTTTAATTTTGCTTCTTCTGAAGTATCCGACAGCATATGAAAATAAGCTCTTACATTCTTAATGTGCGTTTCAAGCGATTTGTTTTCTATGAAGTCAGGATCTTCCTTTCGTTTCCTACCTCTGTATTGCGGCAGATCTTGCCCGGCAATCACAACACTAGGTATCGGACCTACAACAGAAGTGGTCACAGCGGTAACCGTACTAGTCACAGCGCTAACTGTCGTAACAGCTGCACTGATAACAGGGGTAACAGTGGTCGCCATCGTGCTAGGTATTTGCGGAATTGATAATCTGAAAACAGGGACGGATAACCTACCAAAGTTAGTCAAATAAGGGGTTGTTCTTATGTACTCGTATTCGTCAGAGTCACTGTTCGACATAAGCACAAAAATAATCCTATATTCATAAACCTCCAATTTCCATTAAAAGAAAAATGTTCTACACACAATAAAATTTTCTACATGCAATTGATAATATTCTACATACAATAGAATTATAACTCACATTTTCAGTGGACTTCCGTGGACTTAAACAGGCTAATTGCTAATTACTCGTGAAGGCTGGCACCATTGTGAACAGAGGCAAGCTGCTTCAGCTTACTTTTATATGCTAGAGACAATGGGCGCCAGAGAACAATGGGTGCTAGAGGACAATGGGTGCTAGCGGGCACTGGCTACAACTTCCTTCAACTGTTTACCCACAGTGGACAATGGGACAATGGACTACCGCCTCGGCTCTCTCACTCCCAAGAATCAGCTTCCGCGTTAAGGCTCTCCCACTTACTAAGAAACAGCGTGCACACTGCGCTTGCTATGCCTATGCTGCTTAAATAGTTTTTACATAGAGAACTTCTTATTTATTAATTTTATAATGATTATGTATGATCATTAAATTGAGCTCATGCTTAATTAATTCGCAAGCAAACATTATCGGCGTATACTCAGCTTGCTATTTGGCGATGCGCAGATCTCGTCGATCTTCTCGTAGATCTCGTCGATCTTCTCGTAGATCTCGTCGACAGACCAGTTTGTTGGTCTGGACCCTTCACATCATCTTCTCCTTTGAGTAGCCCATTTTGTAGATTTTCGATTTTTTCTCCCTCGAAGTGTTTCTTTCTCGAAGAGTTTCTTTCTCGAAGAGTTTCTTGGAAAGCACTTGATTTTCTGCGCTGACGTCTTTTTTCCCTTTCTCGATGCTCTGAAGTAATGTGATAACTATGCGACGTTACTCCAACAGGGTGACACTCCTCACACTTAAGATCACGGATCAGCAGAACTGAAGATCAATTCTTGATATCTTTCTTCTTTAATGGCAATGTGGCAATGTGGATATCTTGAATGTGGCTCCCCATGCGGGCCACCAGAAATGTTCCGTCCCTTTTTAGTAATCCTGGTCGAAACTAACGCGAATGAGGTTCGGGAGTGAATACACAATGGAGTGACGTGGTGCTCCTTTTATTTGTACTTCGTAATTTACAAGGGCTTCAGAGTTGACAGTAGATCGCTACTATGGTGCTGCCTTGATCGTCACGCTCTCTCTACTGACAGCGACGACTCTGTTTAGAATGTGACCTCTACGGCAACCCGCCACAAATGAACGCCGGTGTCTCTCGCCGATCCTATTTATATAGCCTGACGGGAACGGGCGCACATATATATAAACGGGCGCACACCGGTAATGAAGTTCACTCGAAACCGCAAGTGCAAAATTGCACCTGAGAATTTAACAAGGATATTTGTTCAATACTCGAGAAACAGATTCGCAGTGTGTCATTTGCATGTCACATGTCCTGTTTGTGTCTCGTATCCAGTGCGTGTCTCGTGTCTTCCTGGCCAAGGACTTAAGGACGCGTGCCCGTCATGTTAAGGTATCGGCAGTTCGAATTCCGGCAATGCCGCCCGGTGATTCTCCCCCGTTGAGAAAAGGAAGAACTCAGCCACAGTTCCCTGTCTACCCTAGAGTCGGACATGGGTACCGGCTTGACCGGGAGTAACCGTCAGAGCGTCGGGGTGCTAACCGGCATTTGAAAAACCAATGTACAAGATAACATTAAGCAGAGTTGTGCCCGAAAAAATCTTCCCTTTTATCTTGTGCGTGTCACATATCGTGTTCGTATCACGAACACTATCTTTGTAAAAAAATTGTTCGCAAGGAGTAATACTAGTAATAATTCAGTTTATGAAAATTATTAACAAGCCCCCAAAATGTGTTATTACTCATATATTGATACAACAAAACTTACGTTTCATATTACTACTGATTAGATTTTTAATAATAGTTGAACATTTTAGGGACGTTTATTAATAACTCTGTAATTTTGAAAGTTTTCCGAGTAATAACTCATTAGTAAATACTGATGAAATCTGTCTTACATATCAATCGTTGGTAACCATTGTATGTAATAGTTACTTGTGTTCGGTCAAATTTCATACAAGAATTTCTCATTACTTTGATCTGTCACAAAAAAAAACTTAAAGAGGCCATATAGGACAGAACCGCTGCATGGTACCCTCGGATTTAGAAACAGATTTTAGCGATACGTGTGATGAATGTTCCTCTGGAGTACATATGTAGGTGACTGGGTTTATTTATTACATTCATGTTTTACCTAGGCTTTTGTGTAATTGGAATATTGCTAAGGTTTATATTGTTAAAGAATTTTATAATTTTCAAATAAAAAATTTTATTAGAGAAGAAAACCCTTGAATCATCAATTCATTGAAGGACAATTGAGCATTATTTGAGTAATGTTGAATGGAAAGCATTATTTTGTTTGAAAAATCGATAAATATTCAGAGATATTTTATGTATCACCTATAAATTTCGAAATATATTTCCATGTCATCAACAAATCTACCAATTTGTGTTTGCCATTCTTGAACCGGTGAATTAATTCTCCAGCCATCATTTAGCATTCATGTTCATTAAACTTTGCACTAGGAGCCTTTGCTCGATGGTCTGCCAGTGATTTCGATGTCATTTTCCTAGTATTGCTGATGTACTCGTAATATTTCAGTCTGTGTTACTTTTGATTTTTCCATCTTCGCTCCTGGTCATGAACATAGGATTATAGTGAAGTTGTTGCTCACCCATTTCAAACATTAACTGTACATCTCAATAGAGTTATAAATGTCTCCATCTTGACCGCTCACAACGAAGACCAAGATCAATGTTCTGTTTATGCAGTGAAGACTTCTACTCCCACCTGAAAATTGGTAAAATGTGTAAATTATTCAATGTTGAACCCATGGATATAGTCCTCACGGACTATACTAACTGAATATCTTTCGCTTCGGAATGTATTTGTTTGTCGATGTACCTAATGCGCTTAATAAATGTGGGGCGAGAAGATATATTTATCATCCTTGAGTGAATTCAGTCACAAGCTAATTCAAATCAATTTAATTCAACGACGAGGTGTGCCTGATTCGATATTCTTACAGTCTCTGAGATAAAATTTTCATAAGTGATAGAGCTACAAATATGTTTTACTTATTTGGTGCTTTTAATAATCACCAGAATGATGAGCTCCACGCTCAATAGAATTATAGCTCACGATCCACACTTGCTGAGGTGAGACGGTTAACTCAGTGAGAAATTTTAACTCGGTGAAGGACCAGTGTTACAAATGATTTTCGAAAAGGATGTTAGTGGGCATATGCGTGTTAGGGGAAGCGTGTGAAATTCGACTGAGATATGCAAGAAATTTTTTCGCAGCTATCGGATTCTTCAACCTGGTTCATGGAAGAAAAATATTTTGATGCTCATTTCGGCCACTTCATGAAAGTTAAGTAGCTGAAACCTCATCCAATAATTTCTTTTTTAAATAGAACCTCTTCATGTCACTGTGAGCGACACAATAATCATTGATCTAATTTTCTTTCAATCGACATCAGTTTAAAAAACTATTATATTTTGCTTCCAATCCTTCATTTACATTTGAAATGAATACGCTCTCAGTTTACCTAGTCCAAGATGATTTAATCATAACTTCCAATAAAGAATATCTCATTTTCTGACAGGAGAAAAGGCCGAATAGAGACTTGAATAACTTTTTTGCTCTATTTGCCAAACTGTTTGCCTACAACCGAGGTGCTACTGTATACTGTACATCCTCCCTGTCCGGCCGCAACCATGTACACCTCACGTTACAAATCGTACGTGTAATAATAATAATATAATAATGAAGGCATCTACGGATGCTTTATTTCCAATCAAGCCTGATACATATCACCTTGTACATTGGAGTTTAAAATGCCTTATAACTAACGCCAGGACGCCATGACGCTTTCCCCCGGTCAAGACCGGTACCCATTTCAGACACCTGGGTGGAGTGGGGTATTGTGCTTGGAATTTTTCTCCTATACCCAACAGAGAAAATCGCCACTGCCAGCGCCGAGGATCGATCCCGGGTCTCCCGCACGGCGGAAGAACCCCTAGCCACTTGCGCTATGGCGAGTGATATAAATACAGATCCCCCCATTGGAGATCAAAATATTCTGAACGAGTAGGTGCGTGGAAACAGCACACCACTAACGAACGATGCAAGTATGAAATTTGGAAAAATAGTTTGACTCAGAGTTTATCGGAAAGAGAAAGAGTTGAAACGGAAAACGAACAGTAGGGAACTACGATATTTGCGCTTTGCGCGACTGACGCTACTGATTATGCTTCCTTTTAAGCAATCTCATCCTACAACAATCTATACTATAATAAGCTACGTCCGTCCGTCTGTCTCTCTGTCCGAAGCCTCCCGAAAGTGGGTGAAGAGCGGATCTGTGCTACGGGCCGTGTGCACTCAACTTTGGAGAGATTGATTTTTTTTACTTGTAGCCTTTCGTTCACTTTGCCTTCTTTTCATTTCAAATAAAGGGGGTGGACTAGTGCAAATAATTGTTGAACCTCCCAATATGTACTGATAAGCTTTACGTTTTGAATTATTTTCGTGTAACTATTGTGCATAAGCGATGAATGGACTGCAATCTCCCCAGGTCCAGTAACAAATCTCCATTTTAATTCCTAATTTATTTAGTCGCACAAAAGTGTTGAGGTGTCTTTATTAGCAGCACCGCTGCATGGTACGTAATGAAAATATGGTACCCGTTCATCTCAGTACGTATCTGGGATATATCTTATCTGGGATATGCATATAAACATTAGGCACACATTTCTTGAATTTTCAACTGCAGTATATATGCCCGTTGGTTTTAATTTATTTTTTATCATTTAATTGTAAGTATGAGCAATAATTTGTAATATGGAGCCATCAATGAAATTTTCTGTAGCCTGTATACCAAAGTTGAATGTCAACAGCCGAGATAATCCATTTTTTCAATATCTGAATCTCTTGTTTAGTTAGCCAAATTACAATGCACTCTCTATACAGGGTGATCGTCACTTTGCAAAACAAACTTTAACATAAGGCTAAGACCGTTGAAATAAATAGTTTTTACTCAATTATCGTGAGTTTAAATGCATCGTTAATTACAAGGACTTGAAATTTGAAACGTATTAAAGAAAAATTTGCATGTTGGCAGAGGAAGGCACAGAAGAATAATGAAGAATAAAATTTAGGAAACGATTTTCATGATGACCAGAATTAGAATAACGCCATAGCCGTATTTTTTATGACCATGAAAAACGTGCAATTATATTAAAAATTTATTAAATATTTTCTGAATAAACAACATCTGTTGTGGTGCAATTTTTTAATTATTTGTGACCGATGTTCAAAAAATCGCTAAGTTCATGCGGAATTGTGAGCTTTCGACATTTTAACACAATCATTTCATCAATTCAAACATATCATAGAGAAAGGTTCACAGCATTTATTGTAAGTGAAGTTCATACACATTACATGAAATTTTGTTGGGCCAATTATTCCACGAAAGTTACCCGTTAAAGGTAGAAAAAAGAGTGTCAATATGGTTTAGATGAGAAAGTTCTCGTACACAACGTCTCTCACATGTGTGAGATTATTGAAGCGAGTTCACTCGCAAGTTCTTGCCAGTGGCAGGACAGTGCAGAACTGAACGCAGTAAGGACACTACGCCAACTGTCAATATTCAATCGACAAGAGAACAGTACATGAACTGTTCAACATCTACAGCAATGGTCCATAAGTAGGTAGACAGTATGTGGATAGGGTTGAGTAGTTACATTATTACAATTTTGTTCATTTTACCTCTTTTATCTGTGCCTTGTTATTGGCAATTTTATAGTTAATTTATTTAAATTTTGGGAAAAATGTTTGTTGAAGCGAAAGAGGCAGACTTCAAAGCTGCGTAATTTACGATGGAAAATTGTTTGAGCACCGGCGTTGGTAAAATTTGAGATCTAATGTATTATTGTTCACAATATAATTAAATTGTTGAAGTTCTAGTTATATTAGCACTCAATGTAATAGTATGTATGTACAAATCAATTGTAATAAACAATTATCAAAGTCGCAATCATTAAATGGAGCGTGCCCTTATTTGACTTTACTAATATATATATATGAAAATTGACTTTAATACTCGTCGATCAGCGGCATTAGGAGCATCTCCTGCGTGGCCATCGGTGGCGCACGTTGCGGTCAAAGTGAGAACAACCCTCAGTTTCAGAACACCAACAAGTTTTTACCTACAATAAGGCGTGTCATGGTATTGATTACGATTTCACGTTGAAGACTAACCCAACTTGACTCAACATAAATTTTTGTGCCCCATATTTTACATTAATCTTATATATAGCTATGGCCTTTAGAATATTTTTTTACGAACCATTACCCATGTTCAAGGTGAAAAAATCATCTACCCGCCATCCCCTGAAGACTAATAACTCTCTCATGCTTCGCAATCAGAAGGACTGAGGGATAACTGATGTAGAATTATTCGCCGCAACGTGCCTGTAAGCGTTTCGAGAAATGTTGAAACTCGTCATTGTTTTGAAGAAGTATTGAGTTGCACGTGAAATGAAGGCGAACCGTGACTTCCTTTTCCCAACCTGGAGAATCACAGGGTGGCATTGCCGCGATTCGAACTGCCGACACCTCCCCATGACGGGCGCGCGTCCTTTAACAACTCGGCCAAGAAGACACATAACACGCTCTGGATACGGGACACAAACAGGACATGTGACGTGCAAAGGACACACTACGAATCTGTTTTTCGAGTATTGACCCAATATTCTCGTTAAAATCTCTGGTGTTCCAGTTGCGGTTGCGAGTGAACTTCATTACCGTAAGCCCAGGCCCAGATTCATGATACAAAATCTTGCTGCATTAGTTATGCCTCAAATATGCCCAATTTGATGTTTCAAGACAAGTTATCAGTATTATAAGGATGCAACAAATATGTGATGGTGCTAGAAGAGGCATAGGTGAGTGAGTTGTATTTGTTAATAGCAGATTTTGGAAGGCAAACGCCTTACGAATTGAAATTGCGGAGTATCAGTGACGTGGAGGGTAGAATAGCCTGGTTAAATGCCGTCCATATAACTGTGTGACTATGTACGATAATCGCTTAAGTCGCGATATGTTACGTGGGACATCTGCCAGTAATGTTTAATTTTGTTGACTTCCGTTTATATAGTGAAATAAGTTTAATTACTTTACAATATGCAAATAGGGCCTAGTTAATTTGAAAACATTTTTATTATACTACAGAACTGATGGTGCCACATGCTGTGTAAATGTTACGTAGTTAAGGAATGTTACGTGGTCAACGTACGAATCAAACCCATAATTTAAGTCCTCCTGCCTCCATTGCGCGTAGATGTCGAACAGTTCGTGCCCTCTTTTATTACCTGTTGAATATTGGCAATTAGCGTAGTGTCCTTACTGCGTTCAGTTCTGCACTGTCCTGCCACTGGCAAGAACTTGCGAGTAAACTCGCTTCAATAATCTCACACATGTGAGATACGTTGTGCACGAGAACTTTGCCCTGAAAACAATGTTGAAGCTCTCCTTCCGACGTCTTACTGGTGCTTTTCGTGGTATATTCAGTTCTACTAACTTTAAATGGAGAAGTTTATGAACTTCACCTATACTAAACAATATGACATTTTTCTCAACTTAGTGGTTAAGTGTAGAGTTCTGCTCTTCTTGCATTTGTTTCAAGGATTTCTTCCTATATATTGAAAAGCTTATTATAATTGTGTCTAATTTTCGAAGGCTATTCACTGTGGGAGAATTATTGATGTTCGAAAAGATATGAAAAATATTTGTATGAGAATCAAATTTCGTTCTGTTTCACTGACACCCAAAAGAGTCATTATGAGCTGTACAGCTGCATGACAAGTAGTCGACTAGCGACCCGTGATCTCAATCATGGTTGAAATGTAGTAGCAGATAGGAAGTAATTCAGCTTCTTACAAGAAACAAAAAATGTTGAACAATGAAATAATTCCCTCCTCAAGAATAATTCGCGAATCCTGGTGGCTTTGATCACGTCCGCCAAACGATCGCACCGCCGTTTGAACGCCTGCATCGCAACAGATGAGGCGGCGTGTGGAACTTCTTTTGGTGGCACCTATCCTAATTTAGATGAAAAGAAGAGCCAACGTATAAATGAATATTTATATTACTTTTACTCTCAACACACACATATCAATTTTTATTATTTGTTCATTTCTACATTGGTTCTTCTTGTTATCTTACGCGTCAGATTTTCTAAGAATCGATCTGTTGGAAATAAATTACCCTAGTTTTGTAATATGTTTATGCTCATAATAGTTAAATAGGGCTGCTATTCTGTGTCTGCGTTGATAACGAAAACAGTTTTTACTCTTCATTCCCGAGTCACGCTCATAACCCGAATTTTCCTCCAATTCGATTCAATTTTCCAGTCCTCGTATCGCTGTAACTTAGCGTTTTGAACCACATTATTTCAGGGAGAAAAGTGTTTTATTTATTTTTCCCAGACCCAATTTAAGTTTGGTGTATCCATGTATGTAGATATGGATTATCTAGGCGGGTGACCATACACTTTGGTATGCAGGTTACGGAAGTTTAATTGATTACTCCATATTGAAACTGCTTAAATCGGCAATCACAAGGGGTTTTCACGAGTTGACTCGGGGAGTTAAATACAAGATAAACGTTATGCTTTTACTCCCCTTCCTGTCAAAATTTTAGATGCATCAGAAATTTTCTGAGTCATATCATGCGTAGAGTGTTAGGAGAAAGAATATTTGAGAAACAGAATATGCGTAGTCAGGTCTCGTCAATATTAAATAGTTGCTCATGGTTCTAAAATTTTATTTAGACGATCAGTGTTTTGAGGAACGACGGCATAATTCACTCCCGAATTGAGAACGATAGAAAATTTAAATTTAAAGAAATATTCACTGATATGTCAGATTGTGTTGGTATTGCACTTTTATTTAAACGCTGCAGCTCCCCCCTGAGCTGGAAGGGATTGCAAGTGTCATTCTGACTCCGATTTTAACTATGAACATAAATTACTTTCAATAATAGCATTTGCACTGTGTCACCCAAAGAGAAGGTTATTCCTTCGCTAAATTTGCTAATCTTTTTTTCCAGTAGGGTTTTTTTAATCAGATTCCTCCGAACGACATTGATAAATGTCCATTTCTCGAACTCTGATAACTCACAGCATAATGTGCGATCCGAAATTTTGAATGGATAACTGATGCAGAAATATTTGCTGGCACCCCTCTGTGACGTTCGGGAAATGTTGAAACTCGTAGTTGTGCTGAAATAGTATGGGATTGAAGGCAAAATAAAGGCCAGAAGTGACTTGAACTTATGTATGTGACTTGAGCAAATACCTTTCCATTTCCCAATGCTTATTCCTAAATTTTTTCACCTACATTGGTTTGATAGCAAATACATATATAACTTTCTGTGTATTCCCTGATTTGCTATCGCTGTCATGAAAAAGTATTCCACCCCACTTAAATTTTGCTCATAAACATTGTATAATTATTGTTTTAACAAACTCTGTGGAGTGCAGTTAAGAGCATCTTTACGATATAAACTGATGGTTTGTGCAAGCATTTCAGTGGCTTGTGCAGGCAAGATAATTCATTTCGATATATTTGCAAATTTTGTTTAGTAGACTAAATTACAATGTACTTTCTATACAGAGTGACTGGCACTTTGCAGGACAAACTTTAAACGAAAGACTGAGACCGCTGAAATAAACACTTTTTACTCTATTTCGTGAGATAAAAATGCTTCGTTAAAGAGTTACATGGACTTGAAATTCGAAACGTATCGGAATGACCAGGCATGCAATTTGTATACAACTTAAAATGTGGCCAGTTTTTGAGGAACTGATTAGTTCCATCACTATAGCAAGCATTCAAAATTTTGACAGAACCATTGCATCAGTTCAAACAATAAGCAAGAAGAAATTTCAAAGCAATAATTGTAGGTCAAGTTCATAACCATTCCTGACATGAAATTTTGTGGAACTGATTATACCAAGGAAGGTCCTTAGCTGTGAGAGGTTGCAAGGAGAGCGTCAACATTGTTTACATGAGAAAGTTCTCGTACATAACGTCTCTCACGTGAGTGAGATTATTGAAGCGAGTTTAGTCGTACACCTTTTCTCGTTTTATAACCACATTCTTTCAAAATGTACCGACGAACTGCAAATTTAACGACGACGAACCATTGAGTTTAACAGGTAATAGAAATATAGAGACAGTGTCGCAAAAAATAACAACAACGACAAATTATAGCGACACCCTGCAAAATGAATGACAGTGAAACCATATATCAGAACAAAGAAACAATGCGTAGTGACAGAGTCGGTTTATTGTAACAACGTTCAAAAAGGATAACAATTATACAAAAAATAGTAACGTACGTGTATATTATTGTAACAAATTAACAATTTCTGACAGAGTTTTTATAAGTAAAATAGACAGTAAAGTAGCATTATAGCTTAGTACACGATGCATATTCATACTATGCATACAAAATTATTGAATATTACAATAAAGAATGAACATCATATGTATCACACGTGAACTGGCCACGTCAGAGTTGTTCTGGAAAATTCCAGTACATACTTCCCAGTCGGATATTACATCATCCATTGACCGGAAATTAATGGAATGTACATATGTAGTCCCATATGTATTATTGTCGGGTGGCATTGATGCTCCCGAAAGTGTAAATATCGAATGTCGAAATCCCGAATATCTAAATCCCAAAAATTAAAATCCCGAATGTTGTAATCAGGGTTGCCAACTGGCATGTACAGTATGTATTTCATTGCCAAATATGGTCGGGAATTAGATATTCGAGATTTTGATTTCTGGGATTTTGACATTCGTGATTTCAAGGTGAACCCATTATTTTCAATTTTTTTTAATATGTAAGTGAAAAAAAAAAATTCTCTCGTCAATAGGGTTTAAAAGATGTTGTTACATCTTATGACTCTTCGTTACTATTTTTTACATCTGTTACATTATTTTCAACCTGTGATACTAGCTATTCGAAGCATTGTTACAAGATTTGACTCTTTGTTAAAGAAAATGATCGTCTGTTGCAACATTCTGAGAGTGTCATACAGTTTGAAGCAACGTTACAGTTATTTGTCTCTGTCACTACATTTTGCATCTGTTATAAATTTTGCAGCATCGTCACAAGATTTGTACTGGATGTTGTTATATTTGAGCCGCTGTTATTAGTTTTTATTCGCTGTTGTATTATTGTGCAAACTGTTGCTATATTGTTCTGACGTTTGGTTATAAAACGAGAAAAGGTGTAAGTTCTTGCCAGTGGCAGGACAGTGTAGAACTGAACGCAGTAAGGACCCTACGCCAATTGTCAATATTCAACTGACAAGAGAGCAGTGCATGAACTGTTCAACATCTACGGCAATGGTCCATAAGTAGGTGGACAGTATGTGAAATAGGGTTGAGTATCACTTATATTATTACAATTTTGTTCATTTTAACTTTGTTATCTGCGCCTTGTATTGACGATTTTATAATTACAGTGTTTAAATTTAAGGAAAAATATTCCTTGAAGCGAAAAGGCTAGACTTCAAAGTTGTGAAATTTACGATGGAAAACTGTTTGAGCACCAGCGTTGATAAAATTAAAGGGCTTATGTATTATTGTTCACACTTGTGAATGTTCTATTTGTGTTCGTACTAAATATACGTGTATGTATATGGTGTCTCCAAATGTTAGCCTCAGCTGTCTATTAACTTTTGGACTACCCTCTGTGACCACGGTGATCGTTAGCTTTTTCCAGGTACGTATTATTTATATAAATATTTTGACGACAATAGGTAAAACTGAAGTTCAATATTCAACTCAAATTAAATTCAATCGTAATAAGGAATTATTAAAATAACAACCATCAACTGGATCATACCCTTATTCAGCTTTACTTAGGTATTACAAATAATGAGATTGTGACAACTAGTCGGTCAGCAGCATTATGAACATCCCCTCCGTGCGTGGCCACCGGCGTCGCATGTTGTGACCAGATGGTAACTATTATATAACAACCGTAAGTTCAACGAAACTGCAGCGTTCGCGGATGCATGTAGGGCGTCTATGAGAAGTGAATTGTTGTCAAACCATCATACCGTCGGATAAGTACACTGACCGTCCGCACCACGAGATCGTCTGATTTATGTCCATCAATACTGGAGGATGATACATCGTGCAAATTTTTATATAAAAGGATTCTGGACTAACTTCACAGACTGCGTCTACATCCATATCTCAATAACTGATATCTTAACGTAAAATGTTTAGGTGATCATATTCGAGGGATAACTGATGTAGAAATATTGGTTCCTACGTGTTTGTTGAAATTTCGAGAAATGCCGAAGCTCGTTATTGTACTGAAGAAATATGGCGTTGTGGGCAAAATAAAGAAAAAGAAGTGACTTGAAAGTATGTATTGGAAAGCGTCGGTCGGAGATGCTGCACGGCGCGAGGTCAAGCAAGACAGCAAGACGGAGATCAAAGGCAGCGCGACGGGCGCAGGAGCGGCCTTGGCTTCCGGTAATGAAGTTCACCGCAAGTGCAAAATTGCACCTGAGAATTTAACAAGGATATTTGTTCAATACTCGAGAAACAGATTCGCAGTGTGTCATTTGCATGTCACATGTCCTGTTTGTGTCTCGTATCCAGTGCGTGTCTCGTGTCTTCCTGGCCGAGGACTTAAGGACGCGTGCCCGTCATGTTAAGGTATCGGCAGTTCGAATTCCGGCAATGCCGCCCGGTGATTCTCCCCGTTGAGAAAAGGAAGAACTCAGCCACAGTTCCCTGTCTACCCTAGAGTCGGACATGGGTACCGGCTTGACCGGGAGTAACCGTCAGAGCGTCAGGGTGCTAACCGGCATTTGAAAAACCAATGTACAAGATAACATTAAGCAGAGTTGTGTCCGAAAAACATCTTCCCTTTTATCTTGTGCGTGTCACATATGGTGTTCGTATCACGAACACTATCTTTGTAAAGAAATTGTTCGCAAGGAGTAATACTAGTAATAATTCAGTTTATGAAAATTATTAACAAGCCCCCAAAATGTGTTATTACTCATATATTGACACAACAAAACTTACGTTTCATATTACTACTGATTAGATTTTTAATAATAGTTGAACATTTTAGGGACGTTTATTAATAACTCTGTAATTTTGACAGTTTTCCGAGAAATAACTCATTAGTAAATACTGATGAAATCTGTCTTACATTTCAATCGTTGGTAACCATTGTATGTAATAGTTACTGGTGTTCGGTCAAATTTCATACAAGAATTTATCATTACTTCGATCTGTCACAAAAAAACTTAAAGAGGCCATATAGGACAAAACCGCTGCATGGTACCCTCGGATTTAGAAACAGATTTTAGCGATACGTGTGATGAATTTTCCTCTAGAGTACATATGTAGGTGACTGGGTTTATTTATTACATTCATGTTTTACCTAGGCTTTTGTGTAATTGGAATATTGCTAAGGTTTATATTGTTAAAGAATTTTATAATTTTCAAAATAAAAAATTTTATTAGAGAAGAAAATCCTTAAATCATCAATTCATTGAAGGACAATTGAGCATTATTTGAGTAATGTTGAATGGAAAGCATTATTTTGTTTGAAAAATCGATAAATATTCAGAGATATTTTATATATCACTTATAAATTTCGAAATATATTTCCATGTCATCAACAAATCTACCAATTTGTGTTAGCTATTCTTGAACCGGTGAATTAATTCTCCAGCCATCATTTAGCATTCATGATCATTAAACTTTGCACTAGGAGCCTTTGCTCGATGGTCTGCCAGTGATTTCGATGTCATTTTCCTAGTATTGCTGATGTACTCGTAATATTTCAGTCTGTGTTACTTTTAATTTTTCCCTCTTCGCTCCTGGTCATGAACATAGGATTATAGTGAAGTTGTTGCTCACCCATTTCAAACATTAACTGTACATCTCAATAGAGTTATAAATGTCTCCATCTTGACCGCTCATAACGAAGACCAAGATCAATGTTCTGTTTATGCAGTGAAGACTTCTACTCCCACCTGAAAATTGGTAAAATGTGTAAATTATTCAATGTTGAACCCATGGATATAGTCCTCACGGACTACTAACTGAATATCTTTCGGTTCGGAATGTATTTGTTTGTCGATGTACCTAATGCGCTTAATAAATGGGGGCGAGAAGATATATTTATAATCCTTGAGTGAATTCAGTCACAAGCTAATTCAAATCAATTTAATTCAACGACGAGGTGTGCCTGATTCGATATTCTTACAGTCTCTGAGATAAAATTTTCATAAGTGATAGAGCTACAAATATGTTTTACTTATTTGGTGCTTTTAATAATCACCAGAATGGTGAGCTCCACGCTCAATAGAATTATAGCTCACGATCCACACTTGCTGAGGTGAGACGGTTAACTCAGTGAGAAATTTTAACTCGGTGAAGGACCAGTGTTACAAATGATTTTCGAAAAGGATGTTAGTGGGCATATGCGTGTTAGGGGAAGCGTGTGAAATTCGACTGAGATATGCAAGAAATTTTTTCGCAGCTATCGGATTCTTCAACTTGGTTCATGGACGAAAAATATTTTGATGCTCATTTCGGCCACTTCATGAAAGTTAAGTAGCTGAAACCTCATCCAATAATTTTTTTTAAATATAACCTCTTCATGTCACTGTGAGCGAAACAATAATCATTGATATAATTTTCGTTCAATCGACATCAGTTTAAAAAACTATTAGATTTTGCTGCCAATCCTTCATTTACATTTGAAATGAATACGCTTTTAGTTTACCTAGTCAATGATGATTTAATCAAAACTTCCAATGAAGAATATCTCATTTGCTGACAGGAGAAAAGGCCGAATAGAGACTTGAATAACTTTTTTGCTCTATTTGTCAGACTGTTTGCCTACAACCGAGGTGCCATTGCATACTGTACATATCCCTATTAAAAATTATAGGAGTGGCATCGGTGATTCTTGGGAGCGCTCCCAAATATGCATGGTTGTTTCATCCATGCGTCTCCTATGAGGCAACTTCGAAGTGTCCACTTTATAGGCGCGCCTGCGCCTCTGTCCCAACCGGTGGCCACGCATGGCTCAGCATGGAGCACTACCGCCGCGCTCCCAAGGCGCGACCAGTTTCTCCTACTTACCATCGGAGAATCATGAGAGGCCCAGGATGGCCACCTCTTAATTTGATTTAATAAAAACGGCTGCGCACAGCTGATTTCCCATTAGTCACTCTTTTCAACCGTCACACTGCTCAAACCGATTATAACCAGTTTGCCCTTAATTACCTTAGTTCTTGCGCGATTAATCAATTCCCCATAAGCAAACACGGTTTATAGCACAATAAAAATGTACCAGAGTATGTAAATTAAATACATTCTTACTAATATGCAGAAAATTTCATGGGCGCGTGTTCATTATTAAGCTGACATTAATGGGACATGTTTCTGACGTATAACTTATGCTTGAAGTTTTCGCAACGCAATTACTAAGGTAATTAATGGGCAACTGGCTCTATTTGGTTGAGAAGCGTCAACGGTTGAATGTGCAATAATGGGAAATCAGCTGTACGCAGCCTAGGAGGCGAAAGCCTGCAGGGAACAATATAAATGTACCTTGAAAAGAATATAGCAACAATACCCTAGGGTCGTTGAAAGAATATACTCGTAGCTATATATATAACAAAAACAATTATCGTCCAGCAGATTTTTCATCTTTCATTCCTAAAATTAGAAAGGAAAATGAACTGACTTTACCTTGCCCGAGCTTAATTACACCAGCTATTCATATACACACACTCCCCCACCTATCCCCACACACAAACCCTCCCCACACCCTCCTCCCACACACCTACCCCCACACCCACACACAAACCCCCCCCCCCTACACACACACACACACAAATATGTATCTGAACACATAGTTGATCACCTTCAAGAACGTCCTTCAATTCAAAGGTTGCTGAAGACTGACGAGGGAAAATTCAGGTTTGGTTTCCACATTTTGTTGTTTTTACATTGCTCACATTGAGGTTTTGCTTTCACTACCAGCCCCACCACAACGATGAATCGTCTAAAATATCAATTGACCGAGGTGGTGAAACTAGCTGTGGGGACCTTGCTCCGTTCATGCTCTTGAAATAATGCCTCTACAGACCAGCATTATACGTCTCTTCCATCTCTTGTTTCTTCTGACACCCTCACGTACTATACACCCTCACGTAATACACACTCGCACTGATATACACTCTAATACTACTTGAAACGTTTTAAATAATAGAGACACGATCCAGACATCTGTCACGCACAACACCAACTTCAAAACTGAGGCGAAAGATGGCAACCGTCATTTCTCTCGAGAAAGATGACAGGCGTCTCACCAAGAGGCCATCTGCACAGGTGGCCTCTGGTAGCAACATGGGAGAACTTGCTCGCATCGCGCTTATGAGTCGCGCCCTGGAAGTGTCAGAAGGGAAGAGGCCTCGGTTCGCTTAATACTCCTTTAATTCTCCGCTGTCTCCTTTAATCAACCATGCTACTCCCTTAATTTTTAATATGGATCCTCTCTGTTTGGCCGCAACCATGGTGCACCTCACGTTACAAATCGTACGTGTACAGATGATATAAATACAGATCCCCCATTGGAGATCAAAATATTCTGAACGGGCAGGTGGAAACAGCACACCACCAACGAACGTTGCAAGTATGAAATTTGGAAAGATAGTTTGACTCAGAGTTTATCGGAAAGAGAAGAGTTGAAACGGAAAACGAACAGTAGGGAACTACGATATTTGCGCTTTGCGCAACTGACGCTAGTGATTATGCTTCCTTTTAAGCAATCTGATCCTACAACAATCTATACTATAATAAGAGCTGCGTCCGTCCGTCTGTCTCTCTGTCCGAAGCCTCCCGAAAGTGTGTGAAGAGCGGATCTGTGTGCACTTAACTTTGGAGAGATTGAATTTTTTTGTTGTGTAGCATTTCGTTCACTTTACCTTCTTTTCATTTCAAATAAAGGGGGTGGACTAGTGCAAATAACTGTTGAAACTTTCAATATATACTGATAAGCTCAACGTTTTGAATAATTTTTGTATAACTATTGTACATAAGCGATGAATGGACTTCAATCTCCCCAGGTCCAGTAACAAATCTCCATTTAATTCCTGATTTGTTAAGTCACACAAAGTGATGTGTAGTCATTATTAGCAGCACCGCTGCATGGTACGTAATGAACATGGTACCCGTTCATCCCAGTACATATCTGGGATATACATATAAACATTAGGCACACATTTCTTGAATTCTCAACTCCAGTATATATGCCCGTTGGTTTTCATTTATTTTTATCATTTAATTGTGTGTATGAGCAATAATTGGTAATATGGAGCTATCAATGAAATTTTCTGTAGCCTGTTTACCAAAGTTGAATTTCAACAGCCGAGATAATCCATTTTTTCAATATCTGAATCTCTTGTTTAGTTAGCCAAATCATAATGCACTTTCTATACAGGGTGATCGTCACTTTGCAAAACAAACTTTAACATAAGGCTAAGACCGTTGAAATAAATAGTTTTTACTCAATTATCGTGAGTTTAAATGCATCGTTAATTACAAGGACTTGAAATTTGAAACGTATTGAAGAAAAATTTGCATGTTGGCAGAGGAAGGCACAGAAGAATAATGAAGAATAAAATTTAGGAAACGATTTTCATGATGACAAGAATTAGAATAACGCCATAGCCGTAATTTTTAAGACCATGAAAAACATGCAATTATATTAGAAATTTCTTAAATATTTTCTGAATAAACAACATCTGTTGTGGTGCAATTTTTTAATTATTTGTGACCGATGTTCAAAAAATCGCTAAGTTCATTCACAATAGTGAGCTTTCGATATTTCAGCACCATCATTTCATCAATTTAAACATATCATAAAGAAATGTTTCACAGCATTTATTGTAAGTGAAGTTCATACACATTAGATGAAATTTTGTTGGACCAATTATTCCAAGAAAGTTACCCGTTAAAGGTTGAAAAAAGAGTGTCGATATGGTATAGATGAGAAAGTTCTCGCACACAACGTCTCTCACATGTGTGAGATTATTGAAGCGAGTTCACTCGCAAGTTCTTGCCAGTTGCAGGACAGTGCAGAACTGAACGCAATAAGGACACTACGCCAATTGTCAATATTCAATAGACAAGAGAACAGTGCATGAACTGTTCAACATCTACAGCAATGGTCCATAAGTAGGCAGACAGTATGTGGATAGGGTTGAGTAGTTACATTATTACAATTTTGTTCAGTTTACCTCTTTTATCTGTGCCTTGTTATTGGCAATTTTATAGTTAATATATTTAAATTTAGGGAAAAATGTTAGTTGAAGCGAAAGAGGCAGACTTCAACGCTGCCTAATTTACGATGGAAAATGGTTTGAGCACCGGCGTTGGTAAAATTTGAGATCTGATGTATTATTGTTCACAATATAATTAAATTGTTGAAGTTCTAGTTATATTAGCACTCAATGTAATAGTATGTACGTACAAATCAATTATAATAAACAATTATCAAAGTAGCAATCATTAAATAGAGCGTGCCCTTATTTGGCTTTACTAATATATATGTATGAAAATTGACTTTAATACTCGTCGATCAGCGGCATTAAGAGGATCTCCTGCGTGGCCACCGGTGGCGCACGTTGCGGTCAAAGTGAGAACAACCCTCAGTTTCAGAACACCAACAAGTTTTTACCTATAATAAGGCGTGTCATGGTATTGATTACGAATTCACGTTGAAGACTAACCTACCTTCACTCAACAGAAATTTTTTTGCCCCATTTTTTACATTAATCTTAGATATGGCTATCGCCTTTAAAATTTTTTTTTTACGAACCATTACCGGTGTTCAACGTGGAAAAATCTTCCACCCGCCATCCGTTGAAGACTAATAACTCTCTTATGCTTCGCAATCAGAAGGGTTGAGGGATAACTGATGTAGAATTATGATGATGATGATAACTGATGTAGAATTAACGTGCCTGTAAGCGTTTCGAGAAATGTTGAAACTCGTCATTGTTTTGAAGAAATATTGAGTTGCACGTGAAATAAAGGCGAACCGTGACTTCCTTTTCCCAACCTGGAGAATCACAGGGTGGCATTGCCGCGATTCGAACTGCCGACACCTCCCCATGACGGGCGCGCGTCCATAACCACTCGGCCAAGAAGACACATAACACGCTCTGGATACGGGACACAAACAGGACATGTGACGTGCAAAGGACACACTACGAATCTGTTTTTCGAGTATTGACCCAATATTCTCGTTAAATTCTCTGGTGTTCCAGTTGCGGTTGCGAGTGAACTTCATTACCGTAAGCCCAGGCCCAGATTCATGATACAAAATCTTTCTGCATTAGTTATGCCTCAAATATGCCCAATTTGATGTTTCAGGACAAGTTATCAGTATTATAAGGATGCAACCAATACGTGATGGTGCTAGAATAGGAAAGGGCACAAACGAACTGACTGTGTATAGCAAATTTTAGAAGGCTAACGCCTTACGAATTGAAATTGCGGTGTATCAGTGACGTGGAGGGTAGAACAGCCTGGTTAAATGCCGTTCATGTAACTTTGTGACTATGTACGATAATCGCTTAAGTCGCGATATGTTACGTGGGACATCTGCCAGTAATGTTTAATTTTGTTGACTTCCGTTTATATAGTGAAATAAGTTTAATTACTTTACAATATGCAAATAGGGCCTAGTTAATTTGAAAACATTTTTATTATACTACAGAACTGATGGTGTCACATGCTGTGTAAATGTTACGTAGTTAAGGAATGTTACGTGGTCAACGTACGAATCAAACCCATAATTTAAGTCCTCCTGCCTCCATTGCGCGTAGATGTCGAACAGTTCGTGCCCTCCTTTATTACCTATTGAATATTGGCAATTAGCGTAGTGTCCTTACTGCGTTCAGTTCTGCACTGTCCTGCCACTGGCAAGAACTTGCGAGTAAACTCGCTTCAATAATCTCACACATGTGAAATACGTTGTGCACGAGAACTTTGCCCTCAAAACAATGTTGAAGCTCTCCTTCAGACGTCTTACTGGTGCTTTTCGTGGTATATTCAGTTCTACTAACTTTAAATGGAGAAGTTTATGAATTTCACCTATACTAAACAATATGACATTTTTCTCAACTTAGTGGTTAAGTGTAGAGTTCTGCTCTTCTTGCATTTGTTTCAAGGATTTCTTCCTATATATTGAAAAGCTTATTATAATTGTGTCTAATTTTCGAAGGCTATTCACTGTGGGAGAATTATTGATGTTCGAAAAGATATGAAAAATATTTGTATGAGAATCAAACTTCGTTCTGTTTCACTGACACCCAAAAGAGTCATTATGAGCTGTACAGCTGCATGACAAGTAGTCGACTAGCTACCCGTGATCTCAATCATGGTTGAAATGTAGTAGCAGATAGGAAGTAATTCAGCTTCTTACCAGAAACAAAAAATGTTGAACAATGAAATAATTCCCTCTTCAAGAATAATTCGCGAATCCTGGTGGCTTTGATCGCGTCCGCCAAACGATCGCACCGCCGTTTGAACGCCTGCATCGCAACAGATGAGGCGGCGTGTGGAACTTCTTTTGGTGGCACCTATCCTAATTTAGATGAAAAGAAGAACCAACGTATAAATGAATATTTATATTACTTTTACTCTCAACACACACATATCAATTTTTACTATTTGTTCATTTCTACATTGGTTCTTCTTGTTATCTTACGCGTGAGATTTTCTAAGAATCGATCTGTTGGAAATAAATTACCCTAGTTTTGTAATATGTTTATGCTCATAATAGTTAAATAGGGCTGCTATTCTGAGTCTGCGTTGATAACGAAAACAGTTTATACTCTTCATTCCCGAGTCACGCTCATAACCCGAATTTTTCTCCAATTCGATTCAATTTTCCAGTCCTCGTATCGCTATAACTTAGCGTTTTGAACCACATTATTTCACTGAGAAAAGTGTTTTATTTATTTTTCCCAGACCCAATTTAAGTTTGGTGTATCCATGTATGTAGATATGGATTATCTAGGCGGGTGACCATACACTTTGGTATGCAGGTTACGGAAGTTTAATTGATTACTCCATATTGAAACTGCTTAAATCGGCAATCACAAGGGGTTTTCACGAGTTGAATCGGGGAGTTAAATACAAGATAAACGTTATGCTTTTACTCCCCTTCCTGTCAAAATTTTAGATGCATCAGAAATTTCCTGAGTCATATCATGCGTAGAGTGTTAGGAGAAAGAATATTTGAGAAACAGAATATGCGTAGTCAGGTCTCGTCAATATTAAATAGTTGCTCATGGTTCTAAAATTTTATTTAGACGATCAGTGTTTTGAGGAACGACGACATAATTCACTCCCGAATTGAGAACGATAGAAAATTTAAATTTAAAGAAATATTCACTGATATGTCAGATTGTGTTGGTATTGCACTTTTATTTAAACGCTGCAGCTCCCCCCTGAGCTGGAAGGGATTGCAAGTGTCATTCTGACTCCGATTTGAACTATGAACATAAATTACTTTCAATAATAGCATTTGCACTGTGTCACCCAAAGAGAAGGTTATTCCTTCACTAAATTTGCTGATCCTTTATTCTAGTAGGGTGTTTTTTAGTCAGATTCCTCCGAACGACATTGATAAATGTCCATTTCTCGAACTCTGATAACTCACAGCATAATGTGCGATCCGAAATATTGTATGGATAACTGGTGCAGAAATATTTGCTGGCACCCCTCTGTGACGTTCGGGAAATGTTGAAACTCGTAGTTGTGCTGAAATAGTATGGGATTGAAGGTAAAATATAGGCCAGAAGTGACTTGAACTTATGTATGTAACTTGAGCAAATACCTTTTCATTTCACAATGCTTATTCCTAAAAATTTTCACTTACATTGGTGTGATAGCAAATACATATATAACTTTCTGTGTATTCCCTGATTTGCTATCGCTGTCATGAAAAAGTATTCCACCCCACCTAAATTTTGCTTATAAACATTGTAAAATTATTGTTTTAACAAACTCTGTGGAGTGCAGTTAAGAGCATCTTTACGATATAAACTGGTGGTTTGTGCAAGCATTTCAGTGGCTTGTGCAGGCAAGATAATTCATTTCGATATATTTGCAAATTTTGTTTAGTAGTCTAAATTACAATGTACTTTCTATACAGGGTGACTGGCACTTTGCAGGACAAACTTTAAACGAAAGACTGAGACCGCTGAAATAAACACTTTTTACTCTATTTCGTGAGATAAAAATGCTTCGTTAAAGAGTTACACGGACTTGAAATTCGAAACGTATCGGACTGAACAGGCATGCAATTTGTATACAACTTAAAATGTGGCCACTGTTTGAGGAACTAATTAGTTCCATCACTATAGCAAGCACTTATAATTTTGACAGAACCATTGCATCAGTTCAAACAATAAGCAAGAAGAAATTTCAAAGCAATAATTTTAGGTCAAGTTCATAACCATTCCTGACATGAAATTTTGTGGAACTGATTATACCAAGGAAGGTACCTAGCTGTGAGAGGTTGCAAGGAGAGCGTCAACATTGTTTTCATGAGAAAGTTCTCGTACATAACGTCTCTCACGTGAGTGAGATTATTGAAGCGAGTTTAGTCGTACACCTTTTCTCGTTTTATAACCACATTCTTTCAAAATGTACCGACGAACTGCAAATTTAACGACGACGAACCATTGAGTATAACAGGTAATAGAAATATAGAGACAGTGTCGCAAAAAATAACAACAACGACAAATTATAGCGACACCCTGCAAAATGAATGACAGTGAAACCATATATCAGAACAAAGAAACAATGTGTAGTGACAGAGTCGATTTATTGTAACAACGTTCAAAAAGGATAACAATTATACAAAAATAGTAACGTACGTGTATATTATTGTAACAAATTAACAATTTCTGACAGAGTTTTTATAAGTAAAATAGACAGTAAAGTAGCATTATAGCGTAGTACACGAAGCATATTCATACTATGCATACAAAATTATTGATAATTACAATAAAGAATGAACATCATATGTATCACACGTGAACCGGCCACGTCAGAGTTGTTCTGGAAAATTCCAGTACATACTTCCCGGTCGGATATTACATCATCCATTGACCGGAAATTAATGGAATGTAATTATGTAGTCCCATATGTATTATTGTCGGGTGGCATTGATGCTCCCGAAAGTGTAAATATCGAATGTCGAAATCCCGAATATCTAAATCCCAAAAATTAAAAACCCGAATGTTGTAATCAGGGTTGCCAACTGGCATGTACAGTATGTATTTCACTGCCAAATATGGTCGGGAATTAGATATTCGAGATTTTGATTTCTGAGATTTTGACATTTGTGATTTCAAGGTGAACCCATAATTTTCAATTTTTTTAATATGTAGGTGTAAAAAAAAAATTTCTCTCGTCAATAGGGTTTAAAAGATGTTGTTACATCTTATGACTCTTCGTTACTATTTTTTGCATCTGTTACATTATTTTTAACCTGTGATACTAGCTATTCGAAGCATTGTTACAACATTCTGAGAGTGTCATACAATTTGAAGCAACGTTACAGTTATTTGTCTCTGTCACTACATTTTGCATCTGTTATAAATTTTGCAGCATCGTCACAAGATTTGTACTGGATGTTGTTATATTTGAGCCGCTGTTATTAGTTTTTATTCGCTGTTGTATTATTGTGCAAACTGTTGCTATATTGTTCTGACGTGTGGTTATAAAACGAGAAAAGGTGTAAGTTCTTGCCAGTGGCTGGACAGTGTAGAACTGAACGCAGTAAGGACCCTACGCCAATTGTCAATATTCAACAGACAAGAGAGCAGTGCATGAACTGTTCAACATCTACGGCAATGGTCCATAAGTAGGTAGACAGTATGTGAAATAGGGTTGAGTATCACTTATATTATTACAATTTTGTTCATTTTACCTTTGTTCACTGTACACTGTACACTGTAAAAACCATTCATGGGAACCGGGTGCGATACTAAGTGCGAAAAACTATTTATACACTTTTGGAAGGCTAACGCCGTATATTATCATGAAGAAGAACGGGAAATTACGCGATGAAATTCAACATTAAATCCTGTCGTTATTATTTTGTGACTGGCAATGTATGGTTATTGCATTAGTTGCGATTTGTTACGTGGAACATCTGCCAGTAATGACTCGCGTTTGTATGGTAAATTAATTTTAATTACTTTACAATAAACAAATATTTGATTTGCAAAACATTTCACTTTTACTACAGAACTGATAGTGTCACGTGCTGTGTAGATGTTACGTAGTTAAGGAATGTTACGTCATCAACATAGGAATCAATCCCGTAATTTTAGTCCTCCGGCCTCCATTGCTCGTAGATGTTGAACAGTTCATTCAGTTTTTTCTTGCCTATTGAATATTGACAAATGGCGTAGTGTCCTTACTGCGTTCAGTTCTACACAGTACTGTCACTGGCAAGAACTTGAGAGTAAACTCGCTTCAAAAATCACACGCATGGGAGAGACGTTATTTACGAGAACTTTTCCCTCTAAGCAATGATGACGCTCTTCATGCGACGTCTTACTTTTGCTTTTCTTATCATATTCTGTTCTACTAACTTTTGATCAAATGGAGAACTTTCTGAACTTTACCTATCCTAATCAATATGGCATTTCTTTGACTCTATTGCTCAAGTGTAGAGCTCTGCTCGTATTACATTTGTTATTATGGCATTTCTTCTTAAATATGGAAAAGCCGATGAGAATTGTGAATAATTTTCTAAGGCTGTTCATTGTGTGAGAATTGTTGTTTTTCGAAAAGATACGTAAAATACTTTGGTGATGTTCAAATTGCTTGCCTATTCACTGACCCAAAAGTGTCTTTATGAACAGTACCGCAGCATGACAAGTAATAAACACGCTATCCGTGATCTCAATTATTGATGAAATGTAGTAGAAGATAGGAAATATTTTTGATTCGTACATGAAACAGAATAGGTTGAACAATAAAAGAATTTCCTCTGCAAGAATTCGTGAAACTCTAGGTGGCTTCGATCGCGTCCGCCAAACGATCGCACCGCCGTTTGAACGCCTGCGTCGCAACAGATGAGGCGGCGTGTGGAACATTTTTTGGTGACACCGATCCTAATTTAGATGAAAAGAAAAACCAACGTACAAATAAATATTTATATTCTTTACTTCCAACAAACTCATTTACATCGTTGTATTATTTGTTCTTTTTTCCATTTATTCTTTTTGTTATCTCACGCGTGAGATTCTCTAAGAATCGTTCTACTGGAAATATAATGTCCTAGTTTAGTAATATATTTCTTATGCTCATTATAGTTAACTAGCAGGACCCGTGGAAATTCCACGGACATTATCATCAATAAGCTCGGTGGACAAGTGAAACAATTCGGTCAACATTAGCTAGCAAATTCTAATAACTAACACAACATATACTAACTTCTAACACAACATATAATAACCCATCCTTTCCTAAGATATCCTAACCGATGCTATCCTGATGATATGTAAAACATAAAAAATCGTGGACCTGTGAAAAAATTCATTAGCATTACCTAACCTATCTTCACCTATCCTAACGTAACTTAACCTATCCTAACTAGAGTTAACTTAGCGCTTACCTAACTTAAGCAAACCTAACTTAACCTATCCTAACCTAACTAACCAATGTCACCGTAAAGCTAGGTGGACCCGTGAAAATATTCGGTAAACATTACCCAACATATGTCAACGAAGCATATTCTAACCTACCGCAACATAACCTAACGCATAATAACTTACCCTATCCTAACCGAAGCTATCCTGATAATGTGTCAAACATAAAAACACCGTGCACCCGTGGAAAAATTGCATCAACATTACCTAACCTATGCTTCTACAACCTATGCTAACCTAACCTAACCTATGCTAACTTAACCTATGCTAACCTAACCTATGCTAACTTAACCTATGCTAACCTAACTTATGCTAACCTAGCCTAACTCATGCTAACCCCACAATAGTAATTGAACTCGCAAATTAGGCAAGCGTATACTTGTTGGGCGTGCATAGTCGGAGACTTTTCTATTAATGATAAAAAATGGCAGAAAATTAAAACGTTTTTGGACCTTAAAACTTACTGGAGTGACCGATACAGCCCTTGGGTTGAAAAGTTTGGAGACTCCTATTTTAATATAACCCTCAGGAATTTGGTATCCATGATACTGTAGACTCGGATGAGGGCGTAACCGACGAACTAAGGAAGGAGCAAGCAGAATATTATATAGATAGATAGGTGGGGGATGCTATTCTGTGTTTGTCTTGACAACGATAACAGTTTTTACTCTTCATTCCCGAGTAACGCTCTGAACCCGAATTTTTTATTCAATTCTTCCCAGACTCAATTCAAAGTTTCGTGCATACATGTACATGGATATGGATTATTTAGGCAGGTGACACCCGACTTTGGTATACAGGTTATGGCAGTTCAATTGATTACTCTATATTGCAATTTATTTAATGGGCAATCACAATGGTTTTTTCAGGAGTTGACTTGGGAGTTAAATACAAGATAAACGTTATGCCTTTACTCTCCTTTCTTTAAAAATTGTAGATGCATCTGAAATTTCTTGAGTCATATCATGCCTAGAGTGTTAGCAGACAGAATATTTGGAAAACAGAATATGCGTAGTCAGGTGTCGTCAATATTAAATAGTTACTCATGGTCCTGAAATTTTATTTAGGCCATCAGTGGTTTGAGAGGTTATGACAAAATTACCTCCCGAACTGAAGAAGCTAATAATTAGTATTAATAAAATATTCACTGACATGTCAGATTATGATGGTAATACACTATTATTTATACGATGCAGCTCCCCCCGAAGCAGAATGTGGTTGCAGGTGTCATTCTGATTCCGATTCGAAAAGTTAACAACCTAATTTTCTTTCCCCACAAGCATTTTTACTGTGACAGCCAATGAGAAGGACACTCCTTCGCCAAAATTTATTTTAAAATTTAGGAGGGAATCTTAATATCAAGTTCGGCTACACAACATTGGTCAACGTCCATTCCTCGAACTCTGATAACTTACGCATAATGTGCGCTCTGTAATATTGTATGGATAACTGATGCAGAAATATTAGCTGCCACCCGTCCGTGGCGTTCGGGAAATGTTGAAACTCGAAGTTGTGCTGAAATAGTATGGCATTGAAGGCAAAACATAGGCCAGAAGTGACTTGAACTTATGTGACTTGAGCAAATACCTTTTCATTTGACAATGCTTATTCCTGAAATTTTTCACTCACATTGGTTTGATAGCAAATGCAAATATAACTTTCTGTGTATTCCCTGATTTGCTATCACTGTCGTGAAAAAGTATTCCACCCCACTCAAATTCTTCTTATATACATTGTCTCATAATTGTTTTAACTAACTCTGTGGAGTGCAATGGAGAGCATCTTTACAACGATATAAACTGGTGGTTTGTGCAAGCATGTCAGTGGCTTGTGCAGGTAAGAGAATCCATTTCGGTATGTCTGAAAATTTTGTTAAGTTGACTAAATTACAATGTATTTTCTATACAGAGTGACTGGCACTTTGAAGGACAAACTTTAAACGTAAGGTTGAGACCGTTGAAATAAACACTTTTTACTCAATATCATGAGCTAAAATTGCTTCGTTAAAGAGTTACATGGACTTGAAACATGAAACGTATCGAACTGAACTGGCATGCAAATAGTATAAAACTTGAAAATGTGGCCAGTGTTTGAGGAATCAATTAGTTCTATCACAATGGTAAACATTCGAAATTTTGACAGAACCATTTTGCGCCCGTCCCGCTGCTCTGATCTTCGTCTCGCTCTGTCTTGCTTGACCCAGCGCCGTGCAGCATCTCAGACCGACACTTCCCAATACATATGTTCAAGTCACTTCTCGCCTTTATTTGGTCTACAACGCCATACTTCTGCTGCACCACAATGAGTTGTAACCTTTCTCGAAATTAGTACAGATTCAAGATACTAAATCCTACTATATTAGTTATGCCTCAAATATGTCCAATCTGATTCTTTAGGACAAGTTATCAGTATTTAGGGCATGAGGTCAAGAATCAAGAAATATCATTCAGCTAATTCGTTTATGCACAAGTTGTGTATGTCAACTCAATACTTTTGGAAGGCTTATGCCTCATATGTAAATACTGAAAGAGATTGGTTCCTATCGTGGTACATGTACAAGATTAAAATCCGTCGTTTAAACTTTGTGAAAGACTACGTAAGGTAATGTGTCGCGTAGGTCATGGCGCGTAGATATTGAACAGTTCGCGCGCTCCTATATTGTCTATTGAATATTATAAATTATTGGCGTTGTGTTCTGCCTGCGTTCAGTCCTGCCACTGGCAAGAACTGGCTACGAAACTCGCTTCAATAGTCTCACGCATGTGAGAGACGTTATGAACGAGAACTTTGCCCTTGAAACAATGTTGACGATTTCCTCGCGACGTCTTACTGGTGCTTTCCTTAGTATATTCAGTTCTTCTAACTTCAAATGGAGAAGTTCATGAACCTCATCTATACTAATAAAAACGGCTTTTCTTCCCTTTATAGCTAAATGTAGAGTTCTGCTCTTATTACATTTGTTTTAAAGGAATTTCTTACCAAATATTGAAAAGCGATGAGAATTATGCCTAATTTTTTAAGGCTATTCATCGTTGGAGAATTATTGTTGACCGAAAAGATATGTAAAATATTTAGGTGAAAATCAAACTGCGTCCTGTTTCCTTTGCCCAAAAGTGTCATTATGAGCAGTACCGCTGCACGACATGTGATCGACGCGCTACCCGTGATCTCAATCATGGATGAAATGTAGTAGCAGATAGGAAATAATTTTGCTTCGTACAAGAAACAGAAAATGTTGAACAATAAAATAATTCTCTCTGCAAGAGCAATCCGTGAATCTTGAGGGCTTCGATCGCGTCCGCCAAACGATCGCAGCGCCGTTTGAACGCCTGCATCGCAGCAGATGAGGCGGCGTGTAGAACATCTTATGTTAGCACCTATCCTAATTTAGATGAAAAGAAAAACCAATGGACAATTCGAATATTTTTATTATTTTTACTCTCAACACACTCATTTTCCTTTTTTTATTATTTGTTCATATTTTACTTGGTGTTATTCTTGTTATCTTACGCGTGAGATTCTCTAAGAATCGATCTGTTGTAAATAATTTATTGAAATTTACTAATACGTTACTATTCGGCGTATTTAAAGTGCTATGGTGTGTTTTTAATGTGCTATTGTGTGTTTTTCTTGGTAACGAAAACAGTTTTTATTCTTCATTTTCGAGTCACGCTCAGAACCCGAGTTCCTCCAATTCGTTTCAATTTTGAAGTTCTTTATCTTTTAAGAATGGATTTTTAACCACAATTTTTTATGGGGAAAAGTGTTTATTTTGATCTTCCCTGACTTAATATAAAGTTTCGTGCATACATGTATTTAGATATAAATTATCTAGGCAGGAGACACTCAACTTTGGTATACAGGTTACGGCAGTTCTATTGATTACTCCATATTGCAATTGCTTACATCGGTAATCACAATGGTTTTCCATGAATTGACTTGGGGAGTTAAAAACAAGATTATTTTATTGTTTTTACTTTCCTTCCTTTCAAAATTGTAGATGCATCTAAAGTTTCCTGAGTCTTAGCATGCGTAGAGTGTAAGCAGATAGAATATATGAGAAACAGAATATGCGCAGTCAGGTCTCGTCAATATTAAAGAGTTACCCAAGGTTATTCAATTTAAATCTGGTCGTTAATATGTTGAAAAGACACGACAAAATTTCCTACAGAATCGTAGAAGTTATACCTAGGTTAAAAGTACCCAAATTCTCTCAACTGATAGGTAGAAAGTTTTGGAATGATAAAGAGTTGTTGATTCCGGAACAGGATGCGTTTGCGACTTGGCTTGGCTTGGCGATGCTTATAGAGAAGTCGGAAGGAGAGTTTAACACAGGGTGTGTCGGGAAGAGAAGGGGTGAAACGGAAAGGGATAGGTAGGAAAAAAGATAGAGATGCGCTGTGCGCATATGATGCTGGTGTTGAGGGTATTTTTTTGTAGGTAGTTTAGGGGTGGTAGAAGTTAATTACCCGTCAGGGCTTTGTATGATCCATCTTTAGTTAGTAGGCATCGTTAGTACCGGACGTGGGTTGTTAGGCTTGCCGTATTGGATAGGTCTCTTTTATCACAAGATGTTCGCTTGAGTCGGTGCTGGTCAGTCGAGTCTGTCCGTCCGTCCGTCGTTAGAGTCGTGTTAAGTGTATTTTGGTCTCGGTTGGGGTGCGAGTGTTTTCATTTTTGAGCTCTGAAATTGTCTGTGTGGTATTTGTGGAGTGTCTTGCGGGAATGTGAGTTGTTGGTAGAGTTGTGGGTACATGTCTTGAATGTTTTGCCAGATTCTTTTTGCTTGTGGAGTGTAATGTTAATTGGCTGCAAGTTTGCTCGGCGATGTAGTTGTGCAGAGGTGGCGAAATCTTGCCATTCGGAATTTGTTATGTATCTCGTGGCTCGGTTTTGTACACGCTGGAGTGTTGAGATAGATGTTGGTGGAAGTGTGTGTAGGGGAATGACTGGGTAGATGAGAGTGGATCTTACTAGAGCGATGTATAGTTGGCGTTTTACTTTTAGGTTCAGATGTTTGAATCGGTAGAGGCGTGAGAGGTTTTGGTGTGCTAGTGCTGCTCGTTGTCTGGTGTGGGGTGCGTATCCGGTTGGGCTGATTGTGAGTCCCAGAACTTTTCCTGAGTTTGTGTAGGGGTGTGGGGTGTTGTTGATGTGCACTGTTGGGTGTTTGCGGCGGCTGATGGCAATTATTTTGAATTTATTTGCATTAGTTTGGATTTTCCATTTTCGTTCGTAATCGTTGATTTGGGCAATGGCTCGTGTTGTTAGAAGAGCTGCCATGTTATATGAGTGCTTTGCGGATATGATTTGTGTGATGTCGTCTGCCAAAGCTATGTAGTCAGTGTTGGGTATTGGTGGGGGAAGGTCGTGTGTGAAGTAGTTGTACAGTGTTGGGGAGAGGACTGCTCCCTGGGGAACACCTGACTTGATTGGGAAGGGTGGGCCAGTGTAGTTTGCGATTCGTATGGCTGCGGTGCGGTTAGTGATGAAGCTGTACAGGATTTTTGTGAATAGGGGGTGAATTTGTAGCTGCGACAGTTTGAATTTGAGTCCTGTGTGCCAGACTTTGTCGAAGGCCTTGCTTACATCTCGTAGAATGATGTCTGTTTTGTTTCTCTGTGTTTGTTTAATGTGGAGGGTCTCATGTAGCGTGGCAAGTGCGGTGTGTGTACCTCTTCCGTGTCGAAATCCGTGTTGGCGGCTGTTGTAGATGTTGTTGATGGTTAGGTGGTCTGTTAGCCTGTAGGTTAATATGTTGTCTAGGAGCTTAAACGTGGGTGTCGAGTAAGGAGATGGGGCGGTAATTTTGCACCTCGTGTTGGGAGGTGGAGGGCTTCGGTAAAAAGATCATTATTGCGTGTTTCAGTTTGTTTGGGAAATAGCCCGCTGAGAGGGCGTTGTTATATATGTACAGAAGATACTGGAGCATGTTTTGCGGTAAGTGTTTAAGGTGGTGTGTGGTTATTTTAGTTGGTCCTGGAGCTTTTTGGGAAAACGTTCGAAGTGCGTTTTTCAATTCTTCGATTGTGATTGCTGGGCAGTGGAAATTATGAAGACGGGAAGTGTCTCCTGTCTCGTGTGGTTCGTTTTGGGGAGCGATGTCGTTCATTTGTGTTTCTATTTGTTCAGCGTCGAAATCGTTGTTGGGGTCATCAATACCTGAGTATATGTTTGACCAGTGTTGTCGGAACAAAGGTTCCTTGGATTGTGGTGAGTGGTAGAAGATGCCGCCTTCTTTGATGTAGGGGGTGTTTTGTTTTTTATTGTTGCCTGACATGCGTTTGATGGCGGACCAGAATTGTTGGGGATTGTCCATCTTTTTGATGTTACCGATAGTGTTGTTCCATGTCGCCGAGTAGATACGTTGATATGCAGTTTTTATCTGTTGTCTGAGGCTGAGGAGTTCTCTGTATAGGTGGGGTGAGTGGCCGTGTCGTTGGAGATGGTCGTAAATGTGTTTGTGTCTCGTTTGAAGGACGAGTATGGCATGAGTGGGTTTGATGCCTGGTGTGGTTCTGTGTGTGATAGTTGGAATAGATTGGTTGGAGGCTTCGATGATGTGGGATTCCCATGTGATTAGGTGGTTGTCTATGTCCTCTTGTGTAGGGCTTACGTCTTGCGGTGTTGTGTGTTCAACGAGAAGGTTGCGGTATAGTTCCCAGTTTGCATTGTGGAAGGAGGGTCGTGGGCGGATGGGAATTTGTATTGGGTTGGCTGGTATTGTGGCTATGATGGGAATGTGGTCGGAGGGTGTTAGTGGACCTGGTTCGAGTATGATGTTGTGGAATGTTTGCGTGTTTGTTAGTACGATGTCTGGGCTGGTACAAGCGCGGTGAGTGATTATCGTGGGGAAATTGGGGCCTATGTGGAGACATTTGTTCCTGTCTATTAGTGAGTGGACTTGTCTTCCCTTCCTGTTTGCGTATGTGTATCCAAAGGTGGGGTGTATGGCATTCATGTCGGCTAGGAGGTAAGTGGGGTGTTTTCGGTTAAAGAGAGTGTGCATGTCGATGTAGTTTATGTAATCAATGCGTGGAGGTATGTAGGTTGTGGCAAGTGTGATTGGGCCTTGTGGTGTTTCTATTGTGATGGCCAACATATCTGTATGAAAGGTATCGTGAAGCTTGAATGGAAGGTCTTTTCGAATTGCTATTGCTACTCCAGCGTGATTTTCATTTGCTTTGTTTGTGGTGTATGTGTTGTAATTCCAAATTTTGATGGGAGTGTCGTTACGCATGCAGTGCGCGTTGAGTAAAATTATGTGTGGGTTGTATTGACGGTAGATGTTGCATAGTGCGATTTTGTTGTTTTGCCAGTGTTGGACGTTGTGTTGGATGACAGTTAGTGTTTTGTTCATATTGTGTGTATCCATTATGAAGTCGAGTGTTTGGGTTTCTTGTGAAGGGGGTTAATTTTTGAGCATGTGTCCATCGAGAGGAAGTGTTCGTGTGGGGTTGTGGGTGCCTTTTGGAGGTCGAATTGGCCGTCGATGATTTCTTCCCAGGTGTCCGAGCTTGGGTGTGCGACAGCGATTTTGAGGCCAGGAGGTATTTTTGTTAGTTCTTCTAATATCTGTTGGTTGGTGGGTTTGCTTGGAATATGCTGTGAGTTCGTGTCGCTGCGGAATAGTGAAACCTCTATTTTGTCATCGTGTCCAGAAGATTCTCCCGAGGAGGGTTGTCTCTTTTTCTTCCGTTTTTTGTTTTTCTTCTTCGGGCTGGACTGCGTTCTCCAGTTTTCTTTCAGGTTGTCATCGCTGGTTTCATCCTGGGTTGAGTTTTCATCTGTTGAGTGGTAGCTAGTGTCCATTGCGTCTTCGTTGGGGTCGATGCTTGCTTGATTTGCAGGAGTCTCCGTTGTGCCTGCTTGGGGTTGTTTGTTTTGTTCGATGAACTTGTTGAATATTTTTTGTGAGTCGCGATTGGGAAACTGGGTGTCCACGTCATAATTTTCTTTGAGGGACTTCGACAAGATTGATCCGAAATCCCCTCCCTGTGCGAGGTTTGCGATGTGGGCCTCGATGATGTTAGCGGCCAGTTTTATATGTATTTCGCTGGTGAGTGTGAGTGTATGTTCTGTTTTTGCAGTTTGTTGGATGGCTGTTTTTGCAATTTCAATGTATGTGCTCTTGGTTTGGTCGGTTTCTCTTTTTTGGAGTTCGTCGTTCTTCTTGCGGATAGCTTCTTTCCTGTATGGGCAGGAAGCTGCGAGGGTGCGGTAGTTTCCTTGGCAGTTAAGGCACTTCTTGTACAGTGAATTGCACTGTTGGTAGGTGGGGCCGTGTGCGGCGCATTCAGAGCAGTTCGATGTGTTGACAGTGCATTGATGTGTGGAGTGGTCCTCAATTTTGTAGCATTTGAAGCAGATCCGTAGATGAGTGTACTTTTCAAGTTCCATTTGCGATGGTGTGATCTTTGTGTTGAACATGAGGAGCCCATTCTGGAGAGCGCGCTGTGTCATGGCAGTGTCGGTGAAGGTTACTTTGATAACGTGTGTATAGTTTTTGATTTTGTTAATTTCCAGGATTTTTGCCCATTGTTGCACTCGTGTTATTTCTTCCTGTATTTCTTGCGGTTGGCGTTGGCCAATGCTGCTGTCCAGTTGTCTGATGAATATGGTTCTTTTGGCTCTGAGATCTGGGGGGATGATAGGCTTCAGATTTATTTTCTGGAAGTGAGTGGTTGCTTTGTCCGAGGTCAGTTTATCGATGGCAGTGATGTCATCGGTTATGGCGTAGAATCCGCTTGAGTTGCTGGTGAGTCGTATGAGTGTGGCTTCCAAGTGTTTGAAAGCAGTTTCAAAGACTTGTTCTCGGCTTGTATCTTGGCTGGGGTTGATCTTGCGGAGTTGGACTTTGTAGGTAGTGTTGGATTTGTTGGCAGGCTGTGCTGGGATGGTTGTGGTAGTTTGCTTGGTCGCTCGTGGTTGAGTGTTGTTGCCAGGGATGGCGTTGGTGCGTGTGTTGGTGTTATGTTGCATAGTGTTGGGTCTTATATGGGTGGGTGTTTGCAGTAAGGGGCGGGAAAACTGGCTGTAGCCAACTCTCCATGAACCACGACTTCCTTGGTGGTGATGCATGGTGTTTGTCCTAAGTGTTGGTGTATAGTCTCAGGCGTCGGATTTGCCCGGAAGGCGGCTGGTGCCCTACTTGTACCCGCTCGCCCCCTACTATAATGGGGTTTGCCCAGATGGTCTGGGGCCTTTCGGTACACCAGACTCTACTACCTTCCGGCGACGCTCAACGGTCGGTAAACGTAAGAGCGAATTAAGAAAAGGCTACTCACACTCGCTTGAGAGGTCAGGGCTCGGCAAGCGAGGTAGGGAGTCGGCTGCTGTTGTGATATCTTGGTAGTGAGAAGGTCGTTGTTGAAGATTAGATGCTTCTTAGACGGTTTTCTCTGATGAACATCCGTTTGCGACAGCTATTTTCACTCCGTTTCGTGCAATAAGCAAAGTTATTATCTTTCGATTTCAAGTATATTCACTGACACCCAATGAGAAGGTTATTTCCTTTCGCCAAAAATTGGGGATATTCGTAAAGCGGAAGGAATTTTACTTTCAAGTTCCAGTTATCAACATTGGTCATCGTCCATTACTCAAATTCTAATAAATTCAAATCTAAAATATTAAAGGGATAACGGACGTAGAAATTTTTGCTGTCACCCGTCTATAACGTTTCAGGAAACGTTGAAACTCGTAATTGTGCTGAAAAAGCATGGCACTAGGGGTAAAATAAAAGCCAGTGACTTGAACTTATGTATGTGCCTTGAACATATGTCGTTTCATTGGACGGTGAATCTCTTTGAAATTTCCCACTAACCTTGCTTTGAGGACGAATGCAAATATACCTTAGTATTTATGAAATTATGTATCTATGAAAAATCTAACGTCAACGTTTTTCCAGCTCACCACCTAGGGAGGCTTAAATGTTTCGTTTATATATGATAACGGATGCATGGTAATACCTATTTCGCTTTTTTTTGTGTCACTTAATACAACTCGATTTTAAAAATGGCTGCCCTTGCATACCAGAAGTTCAGCTTCACGAAACACACTTTCTGTACCCAAGAATCCAAGTTCAGTCATTCAGTCAGCAAGTCAGTCGATGCTTATTGAAAAGACGGAAAGAGAGTTTGATGCAGATTGTGTCGGGGAGGAAAAAGGAGAAACGGAAAAGGATAGGAGGGAAGTTAATAGAGATGCGCTCTGCGCATTTGATGCTAGTGTTAGAGGGTTTTTTTTTGTAAGTAGTTTGAAGGTGGTGAAAGTTATCTACCCGTCAAGGCTTTGCATAGGTGGGGGGGGGGGTGTTTAGTTAGAGAGCATCTATAGTACTGAACGTGAGTAAGTAAGCTTGCCGTAGTAGATAGGGGTTGTAGAGTTGTACACGTTTGATGTCGTGTTCCAAGTTCATCATTCGGAAGTATGGAGAAGTCAAGTACACTGCAGCAGTGAAGAGGGTTTTTGGAACAAAGTTCTACCCGAAAAATCCTCAAAAGGTTTCAAACCAAAAGGCATTCAAATGAGTCATCAACAAGTTCCTCGTGGCGTTTCCAATGACTCCTTGAAATGCCTTTTGGTTTGGAAACTTTACGAGGATTTCGTTTACTCAATTTACCGACAGATTTTAAGCTCTAACTTGGCCCCAACGCCAGGTGTTCATGGATCAAGTGTGCTAGCAACAGCAGCAACAACAGGCTTCTAGATGCTGTTCATGCAACAAAAGCATAAGTCAGCTCGCAGTCTTTACATAAAATCTATAATTATCGCCGCAGGAAATTAGGAAATAATGCTAATTGTGATAATAAATCAGTTTCCATAAGAAATATTTTATGTGGACGAAGAAAATGTTGAGCATCTACAGGTGTTGAACGGATGCAATTATTAACCGAAGTAATAAAATAACCAAATTTGAATAGGCCCTAATGATGAGTAAAAGAATATGCGTAGTCAGGTCTCGTCAATATTAAATTCTTAATTTTAAGTTCGGCTCTACAACATCGCTCAACGTCCATTCCTCGAACTCTGATAACTTACGCGTAATGTGCGATCCGAAATATTGAATGAATAACTGATGCAGAAATATTTGCTGCCACACCTTCGGGACGTTTCGGGGGATGTTGAAACTCGAAGTTGTGCTGAAATAGTATGGCATTGAAGGCGAAATGAATGCCAGAAGTGACTTGAACTTATGTATGTGACTTGAGCAAATACCTTTTCATTTCCCAATGCTTATTCCTAAAATTTTTCACTTACCTTGGTTTGATAGCAAATACATATATAACTTTCTGTGTATTCCCTGATTTGATATCACTGTCATGAAAAAGTATTCCATCCACTCAAATTCTTCTTATATTCATTGTCTAATTATTGTTTTCGCTAACTCTGTGGAGTGCAGTGAAGAACTTTTTTACAACGATACAAACTGGTGGTTTGTGCAAGCAAGGGAATCCATTTCGATATATCTGAATATTTTGTTTAGTTAACTAAATTACAATATATTTTCTACACAGGGTGACTGGTACTTTGCTGGACAAACTTTAAACATAAGGCTGACACCGTTGAAATAAACACATTTTACTCATTATCGTGAGCTAAAAACCTTCGTTAAAAAGTTAATAACACTAGGGTAAGGGTGAATTGTGGCTGAGTTCTTCCTTGCCCTACGGGGAGTATCACTGGGCGGCATTGCCAGGATTCGAACTGCCGGCACCTTCCCGTGACGGGCGCGCGTCCTCACCACTCGGCCAGGAAGACACGAGACACTCACTGGATACGGTACACAAACAGGACATGTGACCTGCAAAGGACACACTACGAATCTGTATCTCGAGTATTGAGCCAATATCCTCTTTAAATTCTCATGTGCAAATTTGCGCTTGCGTTTGCGAGTGAATTTCACCAGCGGAAGCCAAGGCCGCACCTGCACCAGTCCCGCTGCCTCTGATCTTCTTGTCGCTCTGTCGTGCTTGACCCCGCGCCGTGCAAGATCTCCGACCGATGCTTCCCAATACAAATGTTCAAGTCACTTCTCGCTTTTATTTAACACACAACGTCATACTTCTTTAGTACAATGACGACGTTCAACATTTGTCGAAATGCGAAGAGACATGTGGAAAACAATATTTCTACATCAGTCATCCCTCAGTTATTATCGTGAAAACATTTAAGGGTAAATTATAAGTATTTTAGGTGTGCATCTTGACCCACCCCGTTATTTGCGATCGTTCAACTTTTGTAAATTTATTTTGCAGTTGAATTCCTTCTCAATGAGAAAAATAAGAGGAATCATAATGGTGAATTACTTTGCCCCGTAGACTTACCCGTCGGCAAGGTAACTGGATGAAATCACTTCCCTG